>JAHLJS010000001.1:77314742-78566190 GCA_038502445.1 Eremochloa ophiuroides
CAAAAATACATAATATAATAGTCTACAATAGTACAATCAATACATAATAACACTCAAACTTATCACATTTTAAGTAAGTTCGATAAATTCGGTAAGTTCGGTAAATTCGGTTCGGTTTCGGTATTGACCGCCTAGGGCTACTGGTGGCTGCCCCAGCCACCCGTCAAGGCATGGAGGGTCCGATCAGTGCGACATCCAGCCAGCACGGGGCATGATGGGGAATCACGCCAGGCTCTGGTGGCTGCTCCAGGCAGATAGCGAGCCATCAAGGCTGTCCAGGAACAGAGAGCAGAGACGGTGGCATGGAGAGCTGGCTAATTTACAAAGTCATCTACGAAGTCTGTTAGAGTTAATTTTTTTTATTACTAGCCAAATTTAGCTAAACAAAACAGTTTAGCTAGTCTGTTGGATATGCTCAATTCAGGTAAGGAGTGCGTATGATTCCTATCTTTTGCATGAATGCATGAGCGTTATTATATATCTGTTGAGGTATGACGTAGTTATTTGTGTAAGAACGGTTTTGTTTTAATTGGATGAATTTTTTCCCACAAGTTTCTGGTTGTAATTTTTGCATATACGACATGGGGAAATAGAAAGACCAGTGACATATGGTTGGCACACTCGAAGAGGTATGCCTGGATAACAAACCTTGAGGTCTAGTGGTACAACTGAACATGGGGTCATGGTTGGCAGAATTGCTTGCTGTCCTATACCAAATAACATGTTCCCTTCGTCTCAAAATATCTATCATGCTTCTTAAGAAACAAATATCGATAATTATATATTAAAAAATATTAATATTTATAAGATATAAATTATTATCATTAGAAAGATCTTTAAATCTACTTTTTTAATAAATTTATTTAGAGATATAAATGTTGTTCATATTTTGTACAAATCCAGTTAACACCTGTGACATGAAAATCAAAAATGACATACATTTCGGCACTGTATGCCTCATCGTCCAACATTTGTAGCTCTGAAACTTCCTTCTGCATCAGGTATGCAGTGGAAGCTATCCCCGTATGTCCTCATCGTCAAATTTTGGCACAGAGGGATACTCCCTCCGTCCCATTGATATCATCGTTTTTAACTTTTAAACTTTTTGTTAACTATTTATTTTATTTGAAATTTTTATGAGATAATAAAATATAATTAAAATATCTCTAATGATTAAATAAGTCATGATAATAAATAATATTTATATAAATTTTTAATAAGATGAATGATCAATCAGATGGTTAGGAGTCTAAAAACGATAATGGCCTGTTCGCTTCGTCTAAAAAGCGATTATTTTTTCAGCTCTGGAACAGTGTTTTCCTCCTCACAAAAAATCAGCAACAGCCGAAATCAGCTCAGCTTATCAGCTCCAGCGAACAGAGCCAATGTTAATGGGACGGAGGGAGTATGCCTCGTTGCTGGGAGAAGCTTCCGAACGCAGAACGAGCATGAATTCATTTCGAGGTAGGTGCAATGGGAGAGGTGTGAAACCTGGCAAAAATCAATTCTCGGACTCTGCCGCTCGATTTGTTCCCTTCGCCTCGCCGTCATCCTGTAGCGTTCAACAGTACTAGGAGCGATTCCAGTCTCATAGTGTTGTTCTTTTGAAATAAATCATCAGTCCGCATCTGGCAGATGGTTGTGACCCAACTCAACGCGACTGTACCACTCTGGGACCCGACCTCCTCCTCCCTCTCTCTCTCTCTGCCATGAAGACACCACAACGGCCATAAAGGCGAAGGCCGTGCCATTCTGCTTGATCGGCAAGTCTGGGTCTTTGGTGCGAAACGATGCGATGCCGTGTAATGCGGACAGTAGCTGTACTTTCCTTTCTATTTAATAATTTTTATCTAATTATAGACTAATAACTAGACTCAAAAGATTTATCTTAATATATATAGACAAACTGTATAATTAGTTATTTATTTGGACCACGCTAACGGCTGCGCGGGCAGGCGGAAGCCGTTCCGCCTGCACGCCGCCTCTTGCGCACACAAGTCTTCCATCCCATCTCCGGCGTCACCCACCGCCTCGTCGAGCTCATCCTCTCCGTCTCCGGCGCGTCACCCACCGCCTCGTCGAGCTCGGCTCCGGTGAGTCCCCCGCCTCGAGCACCTCCCACTGCCCTGCCGTCCTAGGTCGCCGGAGCTCCGGCGAGACCCTACTGCGCCGCGGCGGCTTTCTCTTTCCCTTTCACCCTCCCCAACCCCCCCCACCCCCTGTCCGGCAACCGAGCTCCCCCGCCCCTTACCTTCCCGGCCGTCTCCCCCACCGCCAGGACCCTAATGGCCGTCCACCCTCCTCCCCACCGTCTGGCCGGCCTTCTTTCCCCGACCGGACCTTTTATGCCCGCCGGAGTTGGGGAAGAGGAGTGGCGTGGCTCGCCGGCGGCGGCGAGCGTGCGCGGGCCTCGGCAGCGAGTGCATCGGACGGCTAGCTTCGCCCCGCATGCATCGGGCGGCCGCGCTGGTGTGCGCGCCGAGCGTCGCGAGCGCGCACTCTAATAGTAGCATTTAGGTATTTATTTTATCTACATTTAAAATTACAAAGATTCAATGTGACGGAAATTTAAAAAAAAAGTTTGGGAAAGTTTAGGACTAAACGCTCCTTGCAGTCAAATCGAAGGTTGTGCTTGTGCGTGTCATTTTTCCATTTGTTTGTGGGTCATGGTCCATCAGCTGGACGCCCCCTTATAACCGCGAGGGGTTTTGCGAAGCTTGCCTCAACGATCAACATTTTGCATCGAAGAACCAAATCCCTCTAGCATCGAAGAACCAAATCCCTCTAGTCTAGTAGTTGCAATCCGCCTTCTTCGTCACCCAATCCGAGACTTCCTCCCCCAATGGCATCGGAGGACGAGCGCAAGCCATCCCATCCCACCACCACCCCGCCCCAAATCGCCGCACCACCACCGCCGCCATCCGCCGCCGCCGCCGTCCCCATCGCCGAACCCGCGTTAAGCTCCCCCTCGCTCGCGCGTTTGGCATTCCTCATCCTCGCCGCGCTGATGTCCGTATCGTTGTTTGCCGAGCCGTTTGCGGCGGCCGCCGCCGAGCTTGGCCTGCCCGGTGTCGCTGTCGTGGCCACCATGGTGTTATTTGCCGCGCTCTTTTATGCTTGCGTCCACCTCTTCCGCTCCTTCTTCCTGCCCCTGCCCCTGCCCCGCTCGCCGTCGCCGGCCGGCACGGCGGCACAGTGGCAGGGTATTGGGGCGATCGCCGCCGTGGGCGTCGGGATTGTGGCCTGCCTCGTTGCTGCGGGCGGATCCGCGTATGGGTACGCTCCGGCGTGCAGCTGAGTAAGCATTGGTGGCTAGTGGTGACTAGATTTGAGATTCGACTCTGATTTTGTGAGTTTACTGTTCTTATTGGTCTGTAGCACCTGGTGTAATATGTTGTATATATATATGAGTCAGTTGTAGTATTATATATCTGTAGTATCGGCTTTGTCATGGGAAATTACCCCCAAAAAGTAAAATAAAAATATTCCTTTGGTCATTATTTGGATTCTGGGTTTCCTTGTTTCGGTCTATTTTACAACCAGGAGGTCCATGTTGGACTCAAAGCCTGTGCAGGGAGTAGATGTTTATGGTATTCCACTGTTGCTTTTATTTCGCCCAATCATTTAGATAAATGTATCTCAAGATTTGAGGCAAAAAGAGCATACACTGTTTCCAATGAACATTGAGATGGCCATTTTTGTTTCATGACTGACAATGATTTACTGAGCATATAGATTCGGTGCTTGTACATGTAGGTCAATTGCTCCTTACATTTTCCCTTGGTACCATTAGGGAGTGTATAACATGGTTAAAAAAAAATCCCTTTTGCATATTACTATATTTTTACGATATAAATGGTCCAATTTGGTATACAGGAACTTTTTTCATTTCAAATTTGATAATTACTCCATTGTAAATTATTAGATGATTTGACTTTCATAGATATGTAGCTTTTGTTATGGACTTAGACATACACCATGTCTAAATACATAGTAAATGCATTGTATCTAAAAAAGCCGAAACATCTTATAATTTGGAACGGAGGGAGTAGTATGCTATTGAAAATGAGCAGCAAACAGTCCTCTCAAAGAAAGTCAAATGCTTTGTACTGTCTCAAATTTGAAATTGAAAAGCACTGTTAAGCAAGTTAGTCACACTTGTTGGTCTGTACATTCGCTTTAAGGTATATCGAGGTCCGGCTTCCGTTTCCTGATTATTCATTTCATTCTCATGAATCTTCACATACTGAGACTTTGTTAACAACTTATTTGACATGTGTGCGGTAAACTGATGGAACATAAGTAGCAGCAGATCACTCCCTTTGAAAGGAAGAGAGAATAAGATCGTAATTGTGCAGTACGTTGCTTAAAGCTATGCTGGTGCAATACGATGCTGTCAAAGTTAAATTATACTAATTATGCATCCAGAAAATGCAGATTACTCCACATGTGCGAGGCTTAAAACATCGTGTCCTAGTGTATTCAGATAATTCTGGGGAGCTCTTTCTGGCTTATGTGTTCAGATAAAGTAAGAAAAATGCTGCAAAAACGTCACTTGCACAAGACCATCAATTTTCATCAAACAATGGCATACATTCCACAACCTTTCTGGAGCCTTTGATCGAACTCTATAATTTTGAAAACAAATGGCAAACCTGAGCTAACATACTGACTAGAGCATTGTGAGCTCGGATCATGAGGTTGCTGTACTGTACCTTTTTCTTCCCTTTAATTGTGGTATTGATCAATAGAATATCCTCTAATGAATTGAAGAAGAAATAGGTTTACAAGATTTTTTTTTTCCCTAAACAATCTGTAAGCTTGACCTGCACATTTTTCTTCTGGAGAGATATGAGTGCTTAGGGTTTATCGGTTCATGAGGTTTTGTACCTTTTTTTTTTCCTTTAATTGTGGTCTTGATCAATCTCATATCCACTATGAGTGCTTTTTTTCTTCTTATTTTTACTGTAACTTGCTACTGTGTTGACATATAATCAAGATCCTTAAACATCGTTCCTTTTTCTTTTAACATCACTTGTGCATGGAGTTCAGATATTTCCGTCTTTGTTTACCAGTTAAGTTGTGACTAGTTTCATTTGTGTTTTTAAGCAAATATCTCATGACTGTTTTGATTATAACTTCTTTTCTTGCAATCCATAGAACATCTTATGTGGTCTCAGATCTATTTTTAGTTGATATTGGCCTATATATCTACATGTTTATACTGAATTGGTCATCTAATGATATCATTCTACAATGATACTGGTCCAGATTTTCCAAGATTAGCTTGACTCTGTTATTTCTCTGTCAGTATGTGTTATTCTAGATAAAATGCATTTATGTGTGGTACATTATGTCTTTTGAGTAGACTGTACAAAACTGTCTGTTTCTGAAGTTTCATACCTTTTCTCCCCAGTTTCCTCCAAAAGTTTCCTGGTAGAGGAGAAAGGCCTTCTAGTAAGGAATTTTGTGCGTGGTTGCTATCTATTGCATGACAACGTGAGCATCGTATGTGTTGAGACATATTGATATGGCATCTACCCCATTTGTGAAAGTTCTTCTGTTTTGATTTGAGAAGCTTTTTTCAATGTCAACTCACAGGTCTCTCTGTTACGTTTATTGCAAATATGATTGATCAAAACAGGAAGACCTGCAATAGTTTGTTGGCAGAACTATGCAGCAGAAGAGGTATGCTTGTGTGTGGTTGCTATCTATTGCATGACAACGTGAGCATCGTATGTGTTGAGATATATTGATATGGCATCTACCCCATTTGTGAAAGTTCTTCTGTTTTGATTTGAGAAGCTTTTTTCAATGTCAACTCACAGGTGTCTGTGTTACGTTTATTGCAAATATGGTTGATCAAAACAGGAAGACCTGCAATAGTTTGCTGGCAGAACTATGCAGCAGAAGAGGTACGCTGTGCATACCTGGATAACAAACCTTGAACTTTGATGATGGATCTGGACCTGGAGGCACCTTCTGAATAGCTTCTAGTCGTATCATATCATGTTCCTGCTGAACGCTGATATCTACTCATTGACATTTCAGTTATTCCCTTTATTTTTGTTCAGCTAGCATCTGAGACTTCCTTCTGTCAACAGTTTTGTTGGGGTATGCCCTGTGAACCAACATTCGTATTTACTGATGTTACTTGTGTTCAGCCCAGGTTACTGTTATCAACAAATATTATCAAACTCTTGCGATAAACTGATAATATAGGCACTAGGTTGTATCTAAATCATGAATAGCATGTGCGATCATTAGATTTGTATTTGTATTTCATTTTTGCTCTTACTATTACTCCATTTTGTTTAGTGTTTGTCGTGTTATACTATTACAGTTCTTTATCTAAGGATATATTGTATGGAAATTTGTCTTTAGGACGCTTGAATATGGTTTTGTTCATGGACAGTGTTTTGTTGGATATTGGCCTAAGTCACTGTGAAATCATATTCTTCTTTAATGAAATTATAGGAACTAGAGAGGCCATGCACAATGCTTTTATGTTGTGGTGTAGCTTGAATCCTCTTGTCCACAGTCTTCACTTTGGCAGGTAGCTGCCCCCTGGGGATACCTGCCCTGTGACCTAGCATTCCTATTTACTTGTTCAATCCAGGTGGTTGTTATTAACAGGTATATCAAACATCTTATAGTTTCATTTCAGATATTATTATTATTGTCCTTGTTCAATTTCGTCATTTCACCAGTAAATCTTTTCTAGATACAATTCTAAAGTGCCCTTTATAGATTAGGTGCACTTTCCAACAATGTCAAAACACATCTCCTAAAAATCCTCCCTCTATTATTCTTTTCCTAACTGGCCAGCCTTAGGCACGGCCTGGACTCATAGGGCGTCTAGGACATCACCTATACTGGGGGCCCATGAATGAGTCCACAAGAAAAGACCTGCAGAAAACTTTGTTGGCGAGCTGTGCAGCAGAAGAGCCACCATGTGCATACCTGTATAACAAATCTTGACCTCTGGCGGTGAAAACGTAAAACTGAACGTAGAGGCACCTTGAGTAGCTTGCAGTCATATTGGGACATATTATTATGTTATTGCTATAGGGATGGTATCTATTCAGCTGCCACGGAACTTGCTTCTGTCAACTAGTTTTGTATTTGAGCCTTACCATCCACGAAGCTGATGGTGTAACCTGCAGCCTTTTGACAGTTTTTGTTTTGTCAGCTGAGTAATGATTTCCCCTTTGACCCAGCATTCGTATTTTCTGATGCAGCATTCTTCTGTCCAGGTAATTATCTGACACTATCAACATCATTTGATGTGTCAGTTCTTTGACACTTAATTTCTAGTTCTTAAAATAATGAACCTAAAACTGAAAAAAATACAAGAAGCACAGGGGAACCATTTGACCAGACCATTTGCTTATATACAAAATCTTTAGCTAGAGGTCTTGCAAATCCGAATATTAAAGGTTTGAATAGGAAAAATGTGTCCTGGTTACAACATCTTCAGCATGAGCGTTGCATAATATTTAGATACAAGACATCTAGTTCACTTGTGGAAGCTCTTTTATTTTCATTGGGAAAGCACTTTTCAAAGGTTTCCGAATTGCATTCTTTGCATGTTTGACCAAATAGTGCAATGGAACAGCTTGCAGTCATATTTGCTATAGTGTTGGTATCTATTCTTGACATTCCAATTGTCTGCTGTCAACAGGTTTTGTAGTTTAACGTTACCATCTACAGAGCTGTTGATGTAATCTAGACCCTTCTACGGCAGTTTTTTGTTGTCAGGTGAGTTATGATTTTGCCCGTTTGATTCAGCATTCCTATTTACTGATGCAACTTGTGTTCAGTCCAGGTAGCTATTATATGACACCATCATTTTTTAATGTGTCAGTTCAATCTACATCCTTTGGCCGATAAAATTTTCCACTTTTCCAAATAGTGTACCTAAAACCAAAATGAGCAAAAATACAAGAAGCATTGGGAAGCCTTTTCACCAGAGCATTTGCTTCTAATCTATAAAGCATCTTAAAGGTAAAGATGTTGCAAATTAGAAAATTACTGCCTGAGTAGGAAAAAATTGCTTCGAAGAAAGATTAGGAAAAAAAAAATGTTCTAGTCAATATTTTGTGTATAGTTTATAGTGCTACATGATTAGCAGTATAGCCGTTGACTTTGTGGTGTTTTTCTACGGTCGTGTGTCCAGTCCAGCTTGCTATTGTTTTTCAAGGAACACGGCTTGCTATTGCTAACTGGCTATCTTTATCCTAGTCCAGTTTCACTTTACATCATTTCCCTTGTTTCATTTTGTCATTTCACCTATATAATAAGGCTAAATCCTTAGTTGGTTGCCAAATATCGATCCTGTTAGAATATATTGTAACAGCCCATATTGGGTGTACGGCCCATTGGCCTTGTACATTGTAACCCTAGCCTATTAGGCTATATAATGAAGGTCACCCCCCCCTCGATTAGGGTGTGTGGTGTTTCTCTACATGGTATCATCCCTAATTACGATCCCTTCCTTCTTCCGCTCTTGCGCCTCCTCTGCCCGTGCGTCCTCCATGAGGACGTGCGCCACCGCACCAGCCCGGCCGCGATCGCGCCGCCGCCAGCCAGGCACGCGCTCCCTCGCGTCGCCGCCACGACCGCGCGCCCCCGTCGCGCCGTCCCTGCCAGGCCGCGCGCCCTCACGCCGCCGCCAGGCCGCGCGCCCTCGCGCCGCCCCAGGCTGCGCGCCGCGGCGCCGTTCTCCGTCGCGCCGCCGCCCCGACTCGCGCCAGATCGCGCGCTCGACCGCCACGCGGATCGCGACGCCCCAGTCTGCCGCGCGAACCCCATCGTGCCGCCGCCCCGACTCGCGCCGTCTCCAAGGTCGCGCGTGCGATTGCCACCCCAGGGATCGCGCCACTGCCCTGTAAGCCGCGCCCATGTGAAAGCCCATGTTTGGTTTTGGTTAATTGATGAAACCTAGTTTGCTAACGATTGCTCTAAGTGTTTCATGAGAATTGATTAGCAAATGGCAAGATGGAGCAAAGGACCGGGTCGGTGGAGGTCACAAGTGAAGGGCAATGACGGCGTCCATGAAAATGGTATAAGTCCATCATCATAGGTGTCCACAAGGTCCATCAAGAGATGAGAAGGAAGTTGATAAGAAACCGGGAGCTCAAGGCAAAGGTATAACCAATAGGAGCTCTTTTGGTTTTGGTGATCAAGACTCCATAGAGGGAGTGATCACATTTAGGATAGATAGCCGTACTATCAAGAGGGGCGAAATCGTTGATGAAATACGGTTATCAAGTGCCACTAGGTGTTTATGATCATTGCATTGCATATAGATGCTAGTGACACTAACAAACCCTTGGAAAAATCTTTGAAAAAGGCTAACACTCGTGCACCTAAGTGAGAGACACTTTGGAGTGTTAGTGACTTAAGAAACGGGGTGAAGTTTGAGGGTTAGAGAGGGTTTGGTCCTCTCTTCCTCCTGCCGAGCTTGCGAGGCAGGATTCGGCGAATTTCGGAGACATTTCAATAGAAAAACTAGCGTCGGACCGTATTGTCACAGAGCGTCGGACCATTAGCCTCAGTCCGACGGCTAACACTGCTGAGAGCGTCGGACGCTCAGTTCCTGAGCGTCGGACCATTAGCCGAAGCGTCCGACGGTGCAGTTCGTGCGAGAGATAACACGTGGCGAGCTCTGAGAGCGTCGGACTCTCGGCGTTAGTCCGACGGTGAGCGTCGGACCAACGTCCGACGGTTTTCAGGGCTCGGGGAGCTCTCTGGAAACGTCGGACGGCCGCGATCGTTGGTCCGACGGCTTCGTCCCGCTGAGTCCGACGGTGTCAGCTGAGGGCGTCGGACCGTTTGTTTTAGTCCGACGATTATACCGTCCGACGGTTTGTTTAGCGCGGGAAGTTAGCCGTTGTGATCCAACGTTCGACTTCAAACGGCTAGTGACACGTGGCGTTCATCCGAGGCGTCGGACCGTGCGGATTAGTCCGACGCTCTGGCCGTCGGACAGTCCGACGGTACGCAGTGAACTCTAAACGGCTAGTTCTTTGTGTGTGGCTTATAAATAGCGACTTGGCCGGTTTGGGGAGCATCTCTTGGCACTCCTGAACATCATAGCATATTTGTGAGCCTTCCCACTCCACTCTCACTCATCCTACTTGATTGTGATCATCATTTGGTGAGTTTGGAGAGCATCAAGTGCATTGCATTGATAGAGATCATCTAGAGGCACTTGGTAGTGGTGATTCGCAGCGGTTTCTCTTGTTACTCTTGGAGTTTGCCGACTCCTAGACGGCTTGGAGCTGCGAGGATCGTTGAGGGGAGTTAGTGATTGTCTCCGCCTCCGATCGGTGAAGTTGTGAGGGGTTCTTGAGCCTATCCCCGCGGGAGATCGCGAAAGGCATCTTTAGTGGATTGCTCGTGGCTTGGTGGATCCCCATCTTGTGTTGGTTGTGCGGCACCCTAGAGAAGGGTTTGGCGTGTGATGCCAATTAGCGCGTGAACCTCCAAGTGGGTGTATCGCTACAACGAGGACTAGCTTGCCGGCAAGCAAGTGAACCTCGGTAAAAAATCTTGTGTCATCTCTCTACCGAGGATTTCCCTTATATTTGATTGGTTATATTGGACTTCATATCTTCTCTACACCGGGGGTATTGAAATCACCTTCTCTCTTTACTTTTGTGTACTTACTCTCGTATGTAGCTTGTTAGTTAGTTGCTCACTTAGGAGTAGTGTATAGTAGTGACATAGCCTTTGAGTGTGAACTAAGTGATCATAGTGTAGTATACTTGTCTAGGTGGCTTGCATAGCATAGTTTAGAGTTAGTGTTTTGCAAAGCTTGCTATTGTTACTAATCGGCTTGTTAAGTGTTGTTTGTAGATTTTTATAGGCTATTCACCCCTCTCTAGCCATTTAGGACCTTTCACCATGACGTCGTCGTCGGGTTCTTCCGCCACATCCGGTGCCCTCGGCTCCCAGTCATCCGGCGCCATGGGGGACTCTCTCGCTGCTCTGTTCTTCGTCGCCTACGCCTCTGTCAACGTGAAGCAGCACGTCCCCATCGCACTCAGCCTCGAACGCCCGAACTACTCCAAGTGGAAGGCGTTCTTCACCGCCCTCTGCGACAAGTACGGGCTGCTCGGCCACATCGATGGCACGGAGGCCGCGCGCCCGGCTGACCCCCTGTGGTCTCAGCCCGATGCCTACATCCGCGGCTGGATGTACGGCTCCGTCGACGACGCCGTCCTCGACCTCGCCATGGAGCCCGATCAGGATGCACGCGCTCTGTATGTCTCCATCGAGGCTCTGTTCCAGGCGAACAAGGAGTCCCGCGCCGTCGTCCTCGAGCAGGAGTTCCACAATCCATTGAGCAAGAACTTGAGGAACTTAGAGCATCTTATGAGAGTCTAAAGGAAGACCATAAGAAGCTCCAAAAGGTTCACACTAAGCTTGATGAAGCTCATTCTTCTCTAGTTGAGCAAAATGAAGACTTGCAACAACAAGTGCAAAAGAAAGAAACTAAAACTTGCAACATAGGTGTAACATGTGACATATCTTGTGAACCTATTGTTGTTACCACTAACCCTTCTTGTAGCACTTCCACTACTACCTCACCCACTAGTGACCCTTCACTAGTAGTTGAGAACAATAACCTAAAGGAGGAGGTTAAAAAGCTCAATCACTCCTTAGCTAAGGCTTATGGTGGTGAGGACCGCTTGCTTATGTGTTTGGGTAGCCAAAGGGCATCTCTCCACAAAGAGGGATTGGGCTATACCCCCAAGAAAGGCAAAACCGCCTTTGCTCCTCACAAGACTTGTTTTTTGAAGAGAAATGGCCGGTACTGCACAAAATGCAAGCAAGTTGGTCACTTAGAGCAAGATTGCAAAAACAAGAAATCCAATGCTTATGTATCCTCAATTAAGTTTGATTCTTGCTACGTTCTCACAAAGGGCTCAAATGGTGTAAAGGCTAAGTTTGTTGGTACATCCATGTTGGGTCCAAAGAAGAAGACCATTTGGGTACCAAAGAGCTTAGTCACTAACCTTCAAGGACCCAAGCAAGTTTGGGTACCTAAAAGGAATTGATCCTTTTTTTGTAGGTCAATTACAAAGCCGGAGGGAGGCATTGGGTGCTTGATAGTGGATGCACTCAACATATGACGGGTGATTCTAGTATGTTTGGCTCTCTCAACACAAGTGCAAATAGTGGCTATGATGCAATCACATTTGGTGACAACAAGAAAGGAAAAGTGAGAGGACTTGGTAAAATTGCTATCTCTAATGATATGTCTATCTCAAATGTGTTGCTAGTTGAAAGCTTGAATTTCAATTTACTCTCGGTTGCACAACTTTGTGATCTTGGTTTCAAGTGCATATTTGGAGTTGATGATGTTGAAATTGTTAGTGTTGATGGGTCAAATTTGATATTCAAAGGGTTTAGATATGACAACCTATATCTTGTGGATTTCAATGCTAGTGAAACTCAATTGTCAACTTGTTTGATCACTAAGTCAAGTTTGGGTTGGTTATGGCATAGAAGGCTTGGTCATGTTGGAATGAAACAATTGAACAAACTAGTGAAGCATGATCTAGTTAGAGGCTTGAAAGATGTCACTTTTGAGAAAGATAAGCTTTGTAGTTCATGTCAAGCCGGTAAACAAGTTGGAAATACACATCCTAAGAAGAGCATGATGAGTACTAGTAAAGCTTTTGAGTTCTTGCATATGGACTTGTTTGGACCAACCACATATACTAGCATTGGTGGGAGTAAGTATGGATTTGTGATTGTGGATGACTATACTAGATATACATGGGTATTCTTTCTAGTTGACAAGAGTGAAGTGTATGATCTATTCAAGTCTTTTGTCAAGAGAAGCCAAAATGAGTTTGAAACAACCATCAAGAAAGTTAGAAGTGACAATGGTAGTGAATTCAAGAACACCAAGATTGATGAATTGTGTGATGAGTATGGTATTGGACATCAATTCTCACCCAAATATACACCACAATCAAATGGCATTGTTGAAAGGAAGAATAGAACCTTGATAGATATGGCAAGATCAATGCTAAGTGAATACAATGTTAGTCATTCTTTTTGGGCCGAAGCAATCAACACCGCTTGCTACTACATCAACCGCTTATATTGCCATGGTATGCTTGCAAAGACTCCTTATGAACTATTGAATGGTACAAAGCCCAACATTGCATATTTTCGGGTTTTTGGTTGCAAATGCTACATTCTCAAGAAAGGCACAAGATTGAGCAAGTTTGAAAAGAAATGTGATGAAGGTTTCTTACTTGGCTATTCAACCACAAGCAAGGCATATAGAGTTTGGAATTTGGCTAGTGGTACTCTTGAGGAGGTACATGATGTTGAATTTGATGAAACCCAAGGCTCTCAAGATGAAGTTGAAAATCTTAGTGACGTGAGAGGCAATGACTTGGCAAATGCAATGAAAAATATGGATATTGGTGATATTAGGCCAAGGCAAGTCAATGATGATGAAGATGATGGTGCAATTCGTACTAATATGCAAGTTGAAAGTGAAGCAAGTGCAAGTGACTCACAAGATCAATCTCAAGTGCAAGATCAACAAGCTAGTTCATCTCAATCCAATGATCAAGTTTCTATTCTCCAACCGGTCTCTATTGCAAGGGATCATCCTTTGGATCAAATCATTGGTGATATTCAAAGTGGAGTTCAAACTAGAGCAAGACTAGCTCAAATTTGCGAGCATTTCTCATTAGTGTCAACCATAGAGCCAACCAAGATTGAGGAAGCTTTGCAAGATGTTGATTGGGTTAATGCTATGCATGAAGAGCTCAACAATTTCACAAGAAATCAAGTTTGGGAACTAGTGGAAAGACCAAAGAAACACAATGTGATAGGAACCAAATGGGTCTTTAGAAACAAGTAAGATCAAGATGGCATAGTAATAAGGAACAAAGGTAGATTGGTTGCACAAGGTTATACTCAAGTTGAAGGTCTTGATTTTGGAGAAACCTATGCACCGGTTGCTAGATTGGAGGCCATTAGAATCTTATTAGCCTATGCTTGTGCCCACAACATCAAGTTATATCAAATGGATGTCAAGAGTGCATTTCTCAATGGGTACATCAATGAGTTGGTTTATGTAGAACAACCTCCCGGATTTGAAGATACGAAGAAACCCAACCATGTGTACAAGCTAAGAAAGGCATTGTATGGTTTGAAGCAAGCACCTAGAGCATGGTATGAGAGATTGAGAGATTTCTTGCTCTCAAAAGGTTTCAAAATGGGAAAGGTTGATACAACTCTCTTCACTAAGAAGCTTGGAAATGATCTATTTGTGTTGCAAATATATGTGGATGATATTATCTTTGGATCAACAAATCAAGATTTTTGTGAAGAATTTGGAAATATGATGGCAAGCGAGTTTGAAATGTCCATGATTGGTGAGCTTAGCTACTTCCTTGGTCTTCAAGTTAAGCAAATGAAGAATGGTACATTTGTAAGTCAAGGAAAGTACATAAGGGACATGGTGAAGAAATTTGGATTGGAACATGCAAAGCCCATGAATACTCCTATGGCAACGAATGGGCATTTGGACTTGGATGATAGTGGCAAAGCCCACTACACTCGTCGTCCGCGTCCGCCACCGACTCCTCAGCCGCAGCCGGAGGCGCCGACGGCGCAGCAGCAGCCGGAGGTGCCCTTGGCCCCAGCGCCGCAGGCAGTAGCAGCCCCGCCTCCAGAGCCTCCTGCGCGGGAGACTCGTTCCGGACGGGTTCACTGGCGCCGCCCATGCAGCGGTATGGCTTCAACGCCTCGACCTCCAACCTGGCTTCTCCGCTGCCAGGCAACACTCGTGCCGCGCTCGCCGATGCTAATTGGCGCACAGCAATGACCGAAGAATACAAGGCGCTTGTGGACAATGGCACCTGGCGTCTTGTTCCTCGACCGCCTCGTGCCAACATCATCACCGGCAAGTGGGTGTTCAAGCACTCTGGCTCGCCATAAAGCCAGATGGGTCGTTCGTGGCTTGTAACACCTCTGGTGTTACGGTTAATTAAAACCTATCATGTCATCATCATTGCATGTAAACCATCCTGCATAAACTCATTACTATGCATTAACAAAAATAATTTTTGTTTCAACATGTGATTATGCATAAGGGCTTGAGAGTGATTTATTATGTGAACGTTTGGGTTTGTATGCAATTATCTAAATTAAATTGGGTAATAAAAAGAAAAACAATTAAAAACCGTAATCGGACCCGAAACCCTAAATCAACAACTGAATAGAATCAAGTGTTGGGACTTAAACAAAAGTTGTAAATCTTTTGAAGTTGAGTAACTTCTATTTTGGGTAATTTTGAAGTTATTGAAAATAATTTTAAATAAAATCTTAATCTAGGTTTTAAAGTTTAAACTTGAAATACAAATTCAAAAACTAATAGGAATCTGATGATGGTCTTTTAATAAAAGTTTTAGCCCTTCTAGAATTTGAGGTTTGGAGATTTTAAATTTTATCAGTGGAAATTTAAATTAAAACCCAATTATTGTTTGTTTAGTTAAATTTAAAATGCCATTTCAAAAACTATCAAGGATATGGGTAAACTCCTTTAATGGAAGTTGTAAGGCTTTTCAAGTTGAACAATTTTTATATTAAGGGATTTTGAAGTTATGCAGTGAAAATTCAAATTAACCTCAAATCAATGTTTTGAAATTTGAATTGGAAACATCATTTCCAAAATTATGTGGAATATGACACAATTGCTTTAATAAAAGTTGTTGGGCTCAATGAGTAGAGAAACTTTCATTTTTACCATTTTTCAAGTTGTTGATAAAAATTGAAAGTAATTTCAGAAATTGTGTTTGAAATTCAAATTGGGGATTTACCCCCTTTTAAATATTTTCAAAACTAAGCCGAATTTGAGCATACTTCAAAAAGCAAACTTGATCTTAATAAAATTTTGCACAACTTTTGTTTTAGGTCTTTTCTCTGATTCAACTTGGAATAGCCATAATTTGAAACTTATAGGCTGTGACCTATACACTGCTACAGTGCATCTAAGGGGGGGCCGGTTCTGCCCTGTTCGAGTGCAGGCCGCGTGCGCGCGCTGGCCGCCGGCGATGCCCGGGGCCGGCCGGCCGCGTGTCGCCAGTAACGCCGGGTCCGTGGGGGTCCTCTTCACGTCGCGCGTCGCTCCTTTGCCCTATAAGAACCGTAGTCGGACGCCACCTTCTCCCCTGTTCCCTAACCTCGTCGGCGATATGCTCTCGGGTCCGACCAAAAATTCGTCGACGACGAGCCATCTTCATCCGATTCCTTGCGCCCGTAACTTCGGGACACCCCCACGAACCAAGCTAACCCATTTGCATCGCCCCAGATCGTTGAGAATCGCCCCAAGACATCATCTTCCTCTCGGGCGGCCATTTGCGCCGCCGAGCTCGAGCTCCATGGGGTCAGCTCATCTCAAAGTCTTTTCTTCTTATTCGACTTGTGTTTTCGCCTCTCTGGATCACCTTGGTAATAACGTGAAAATGGTTCGAGCAGTGGAGGCTTGGGTTCGTCGGAACGCTGTCGCGCCACCGGAGTTCGCTGCGGCGGTTGTCTTCCCCGACGATGACCCACCCCTGAGCCGTCTCGGGACCAACCGGCTGGTCTAGGCATTTCGTGGTGAGTATGCAATGCTTTGTCGAGCCGTTATTTAAACGCTACAGCGTTGGTTGCACAGGGACGCGGCGTGTCGTCGGAGCCGAGTGCTCCCGAGCCGCCGTGGCCGCCATGACCGGCACGGAGCACGTCGGGAACACTGTATGGCTCCACCGAGCACTAGGTCAGGCTCGTGGGGCAGTGGTAAGCCCGTGGGTGCGCTCGTTCTTGCTGGGGTGGTCGCCGCCGGCGATCTCCGCGGCCGGCGTAGCTGCGCGGGCGTGCGTGCCTCTGCACTGCCCTGTTCGGCTGAGTGTAGGAGGAGGAGCTGAGTCGGGCCGGCCCAGTTGCGTGGCTGAGTTCACTGAAAGAAGTGTTTTCCATTTTCTATAAAATGAATAGTACTATGAATTGTGAATTTTGTATGAATATTTGTAGAGATCCTAAAATTATGGTATAAATCGTGTAGCCTCCCTGTAATGTACTTGATTTATAAAAAATATAAAATTTGGAATTTGAGCACTTTCTGCACATATGAAAAATACCCATTTAAATTAGAAAAGGCAATTTCTATGAATTTTGTAGCCCAAAATATTAATCCAAAAATTTTGAAATTTTTGTAGTAACTATTATATACTGAGTTACCCCCACAAAAATATGTAGCTCGTTTGGATAAAGATTAATTGTTTTGTAATTTGTTCCAAATTAAATAATAGTAAAGACAACAGTAAGTGATAATCAATTTAGGGTTTATGTGTGCTTTTGGGATTGAGTGAAGACAAGGGCTTTTATAAAAAAAAAACATTGCATGGTCCTTGGCAACTTATTAGGGTTATCTTGTGGTTAATAATAATTAATTATGATTATAGGTAATACATGGCATTAGGGTTTCATAACTTATTAGCTAACACCTAATGATGTTGTTAGGAGGGACTAATTAGACTTCAAATGACTATTCAAATGGTCAATAAAATAGTTATAAAATCATTGCACTATTTAACAAGGTCTTGTTTGTAACTTTACTGTGAAGGAAACTTATACTCAACTTTCAAATGGAGTTTATTTTCTATTGATCAGTGATTTTGTGCATCTCCTGCATCATGGCATACATATCATCATGTTAAGTGTTGTATTATTATTTCGTGTAGTGAACGCGCGGTGATTTTTATCCGAAGCGTATCCCGAGTAAAGTCTTCACTCGGTGGGCGTGGATCTTTCTCGGTGATTGACTTCAGTGTTCCGCCTACTTCAAGCAACAGGCAAGCCCCGGTGCATTTGCCCCTCCTTGTTATTTAAAAATATTTATCACTTGAGTTAATCTACTGCATTAGGTTAATAGGAGTTGAGTGATAACCCATTGATGCATTACCTTTCCTTGACCACATATTATACCTGAGACCCTGATTTATTTAAAATTTTTTTAAAAAAAATGCTTAGTTATGCTTAATGATAGAGTTGCAAAAATGCTATTTTGAAAAATGTGATGATATGAAACAAATGAATCATTTTATGGGATTGGTATTGTTCTCGTTTGGTGATGGTGTACTTGGCCAGTCCATTATCATCAACGCGGATGGGTTTTCCCGTTTGGTTGGCCAACTGTTTGGGTTAGAGTCCCAACTTTCGTCGCCATCGGGAAAGGGATGTGAAAACCGGGTAGTTGCCAGTGTACTTGGGTTAGAGTCCCAATGCATGGTTTCTAACGGAAAAATATTAGGGACCGTTCGTTGTCGGCCTGCTGTGATCATGACTTTGCAACTAGCCACATACTACGGAAAGCCTCTGACTCCGGTGTCTCTACTGTTGGAACCGACAACCACGCACTGGGAGTGGAGAGATGGCGAGAGTAGCGTGTACCCTTGTGGCCGTCGTGCCTGGAGACTAGAGGGGTACTGTGCTCTCGGGTGGCGAAGGACCGGTTCCGGGGTATGAAAAGCCGTGGTAGGCGGGGTTGGCATATGCAAGCTTAAGTGCTATATATGCAGTGTGGATAGGGATCCCCAGCTGGGTACTTCTGGATTCGAATCGACGTTGCTCCTCGGTTAATGGAGACATGATCCTCACACTTACAGCGAAGAGTGGTTCGAAACTAGGTGTTTTCGAGAATGAAAAGGAAATTGAAAGTACCTGATATATGAGAATTGATATTGGAATTATGGATATGAATAAAATAATATTGAGATCAAATAATGAAATAAGATAGTGATGCTTTACTGCAAAATACTTTGACTCTTGCTTAAGCCTTACCTTGATTCCACTCAGCCTGTATTCCTGAGTCTAATTTTATACCTTTAGTCAGGTAAGTCTTGCGGAGTACCCCTTGTACTCAGGGTTTGTTAACCCCCTGTTGCAGGTAAGTTGAGTAAACAGTTCTACGAAGGATCGTGCCGGTCATTGGATCGTACATGGATGAAGACGTGTATATAATGAAACCCTTGGGCAGGGTGTTTAGTTGTATACAGCTACTCCACTGCGAAACTCTGGTTTGGTATAATGTAATTGTAATCTATGTTTAAGTAATACTTCCGCACTCTTTACTCTGATTCAAATTATTTGTGTAAACTGTTGTAATACTTGCAAGGTCTTACAATGAGATCCTCGGGGAAATTAGGGTTTCCTATGAGACCCGACGGGCCACCTAAGTCAAAGGGAACTCGTGCAGACTAGTCAAAGGTCCTTAAGGACGATGACGGGGCACGTGGGCCCTATGATTAAGGCGGTTCCGTCACATGGCTTCTCGCAGCGGTACGGCATCGACTACGACGAGACGTTCAGCCCGGTTGTCAAACCGGCCACCATCCGGGTCGTCCTCAGCATCGCCGCCTCTCGCTCCTGGCCGATACATCAGCTGGACGTGAAGAACGCCTTTCTTCACGGCCATCTGAACGAGACCGTCTACTGCCAGCAGCCGCCCGGCTTCGTCGACCCGGCGGCTCCCGACCACGTCTGTCTCCTGCAAAAGTCCTTGTACGGACTCAAGCAGGCGCCCAGGGCGTGGCACCAGCGGTTCTCCGGCTTCATTCAGCGGTCCGGCTTCACTGCTTCGACCTCCGACACATCCCTCTTTGTTTACAAAGCGGGTGCCGACATCGCCTACTTGCTGCTCTACGTCGACGACATCATTCTGACAGCCTCGTCGACTCCGCTTCTTCGTCGCATCACCGAGCTCCTTCATTCCGAGTTCGCTATGACAGATCTCGGGGACCTTCATCACTTCCTCGGGATCTCTGTCACGCGTTCTGCTGATGGTCTCTTCCTGTCGCAGCGCCAGTACGCTGTGGATCTGCTCCAGCGCGCCGGCATGGCTGAGTGTCATTCAACGGCGACTCCTGTTGACACTCATGCCAAGCTCTCTGCTACAGACGGCGCACCGGTGGCGGATGCCACTCAGTACCGCAGCCTCGCCGGTGCGCTACAGTATCTCACGCTGACTCGTCCGGACCTCGCTTATGCAGTTCAGCAGGTTTGTCTCTTCATGCACGACCCGCGCGAGCCTCATCTTGCGATGCTCAAGCGTGTCTTGCGGTATGTCAAGGGCACTCTCTCTACTGGGCTTCACATCGGCACAGGCAGCATCACCAGCTTGACCGCCTACTCCGATGCTGATTGGGCTGGTTGTCCCGACTCTCGGCGCTCCACTTCAGGCTACTGTGTCTTCCTCGGCGACAACTTAGTCTCTTGGTCCTCCAAACGACAAACTACGGTTTCTCGTTCGAGTGCGGAGGCTGAGTATCGTGCTATTGCGCACGCTGTGGCTGAGACTTGTTGGCTTCGTCAGTTACTCCAGGAGCTCCACGCACCCATCTCTTCGGTGACGATTGTCTACTGCGACAATGTCAGTGTTGTCTACATGACCGCCAATCCAGTTCATCATCGTCGCACGAAGCATATTGAGATAGATATTCACTTCGTCCGTGAGAAGGTTGCTTTGGGACAGGTTCGAGTGCTCCATGTTCCATCATCTCATCAGTTCGCGGACATTATGACCAAAGGGTTACCTGTACAGTTGTTCACTGACTTTAGGTCCAGTCTTTGTGTTCGTGACACTCCCGCTTAGACTGAGGGAGGGTGTTAGAATATACTGTAACAGCCCATATTGGGTGTATGGCCCATTGGCCTTGTACATTGTAAGCCTAGGCTATATAATGAAGGTCACCCCCCGATTAGGGTGTGCGGTGTTTCTCTACAGATCCGAAAAACAAGACATGCTAGAATGCAAGAAACATCTGTGATTTTAGATGACCATTTTACCAAATCATTTCCTTTCACACAGCTCGCCGAACTTTTCATCACACTATTTTCGCATACCTGTATCACCTAACATCCACTATCGCTATCAAGAAGAAAAGAAACAAGAATCACAATCTGAAGACTAAACCAAGCCAAAGTGACATTGTGTCACGTCTCTAGTATGTACTAGTTATATATATACACGCACACACCTTTTTTTAAAAAAAAAGAAAAAAGAAAAATCCTATGTACTCGTCACTTCCCGCTCCTGCTCTTAAGCCCCTCTCTCCTTGTGGTAGCTGGACGCCCTCCGCTGCCGCCGGTGCGCGGCGGTGTAATCGCCGCCGACGATCGCTTCCCGGCTGTGCAGCACAATGCCGGCGTGGATGGACGAGTTGGGGTACTTCTGCCGGTGCCTGTCCTGGTGGCTCTTGTGCTGCGGCCTCTCCGCCTCCGCCTCCACCACCTTGACGCCCACCACCTTGTCGTCCTCCACGCTGATGGTGAACACGAACGGGCCGGCGGGGAAGAAGTCGTCCATGCCGAGCACGGGCTCCAGGGCCTTGACCACCTCCCGCATCGTGGGCCTGGACTTGGGGTTCTGACTGAGGCACTTGTAGGCCACGATGGCGGCCACCTCGGCGCCCCTGCACGAGTACTGGCACTCCAGGGCCGGGTCCATGACCTTGTACAGCCTGTCGGGGTGCTTGAGGTATGGCCTGGCCCAGTCCACCAGGCTCTGCTCCCGCGGCCGCCGCGAGCGGTCCACCGACTGCCGGCCCGTGAGCAGCTCCAGCAGCACCACGCCGAAGCTGTACACGTCGCTCTTGGCGGTCAGGTGGCCCGTCAGGATGTACTCGGGCGCCGCGTACCCGTGGGTCCCCATCACACGCGTCGTCACGTGCGTCTCGTCGCCCTGCGGCCCGTCCTTGGCCAGACCAAAGTCGGACAGCTTGGTATTGTAGTCCTGTGTAATAATAGAAACAGTTAAGCACCATCAGTAGAAGATACAACAGTTTGGTTGAAAGATTAGGCATGTTGGATTCATCTACATGCTCGCTCGATGCATCGTGATATTAGTTAGTAGTGGTCTATTGATGAGAACTGTTCACGTTTAATCGTGCGTGGGGTACTGTGTGGGATAGGCTGACAGTGATGGTTAGGATATTTTGGTTTGGTGGTGATGTGAATGTAGCATACATAACCCGGATTTTCTCAGGTTTGGCGTGTGTCCAAGAATCTTCCAAGTTACAATCAGGTCAAGGTTGCCCATAACGTGCCAGCAAGGTGTGTGTAGTTAAGTTCAGAAACGTGTGGCGCTGAAGGATACACTACTCCTAATAAATGGTCACTTGGGTAAACTCACATGGTCAAAAGGTTCTAAAATGAATAATATCTAATATTCTGCGGGTAGCAGAGATGCGTATGCTACGTTGGTTTTATGGGCACACAAGAAGGGATAGAATCCGGAACGAGGACATTAGGGAGAGGGTCGGGGTGGCACCAATTGAGAAAAAACTGATTCAACATCGGTCGAAATGGTTTAGACATGTCCAACGAAGGTCTCCCGATGCGCCGGTGTACAGCGGGGTTCTAAAGCGGGTCGACGATGTTAAGAGAGGTAGAGGTCGGCCTAAACTGACTTGGGACGAGTCGGTTAAGAGAGACCTTAAAGAGTAGAATATCTCCAAGAAATTAGCTATGGATAGGGGCGTCTGGAGTTTAGCAATCAGTGTGCCTGAACCGTGACCTTTGCTTCCTTTTCTGTTTATCTCTAACTCTACCTTTCGTCTTTTGTCCGTTTTGTGTTTTTCTAATCTTGGTCTCTTGTGGGTTTTATCTCTAGCCTACCCCAACTCGCTTTGGATAAAAGGCTTATGTTGTTCTTGTTGTTATTCTACGGCTAAAATTTATTCATGCTATGATGGGACCTGACCCCAGGTTTGTGATTCCCCCTCTCTGTGTTGAGCACTACAAGTATTTTTACGGTCACCAGAGTGACGTGTGTCAACATATCCAAATCCTCTTTTGTTGGTGGTCACCGTTTGCAAGTGAGCTTGCATTTAGGAACCGTGTCCTTTTGTGGGCGAGTGCCTCTAGTGTTGGGACGGAAAGTGCTTCCCTGACGCAATTAGAAATGGAAACTATTTGATTGAACTGAACATTATAATTTGGAGCTTGGCAGCTTTTCTTACCGAGTCGAGCAGGATGTTGGAGGCCTTGAAGTCGCGGTAGATCACCGGCGGGTCGGCGTCGTGGAGGAATGCGAGGCCCTTGGCCGCGCCGACGGCGATTTTCATCCTCGTCATCCATGGGAGGGCGCCGTTGATACCTGCAGCGACAAGGACGTACGTTTCATGTGAGTTCAGTTTCCTCCCCGGCATTGACCAAGGGCTGTAAGCATGAGACCATAATCTTATTAAAAAAATATCTTTGCTCCTCCAGAAGGCACATTACAGCTCACCTAGTCCTACGACTTTAAACAGAAGGAATAGAAACCGGAGGCAGGGCAGGGGGACAAATTTTTCTTTGCTTGTTGGGCTCAAAAAAAGCAACCAAATTAAAATTGGCACCCGAAGGCGACCAAATTGGCAGCGTGAAGCAGAAAAAGGAGCTCACTTTTGAATAGGTGGTTCTCCAGGCTCCCGAAGCTCATGAACTCGTACACCAGCATCCGGTGCTGCGCCTCGTAGCAGTAGCCGATCAGCTTCACCAGGTTCTTGTGCCTCAGCTGCCCAAGGAAGAACACCTCAGCCTGCGAGAACAAACCCCCCCAAATTGGATCAGCCTGCTGTTCAATCTCACATCAGGAGCAAGCTGTTGCATGCATTTTGCCAAGAAACACTCTGGGCTGGGTCGGCGCTCACCAGCCACTCCTTGTGCCCCTGCGTGCCGCCTTCCAGGTCGAGGTACTTGACGGCGACGTCCTGCGCGCGCAGGCCCGGGCGGAGCGCCTCGCCGACGGCGCCCCTGTACACGGGGCCGAACCCGCCGCAGCCGAGGTAGTTGGCGCGGGCGAAGCCGGCCGTGGCGGAGCGGAGCTCGGCGTACGTGAAGGCGTGCAGGTTGGAACCCGACAGCGTGAGCGACAGGTCCTCGGGGGACAGCGTCTCCGACGAGCTGAGGCTCGTGAACGACCTCCGCGACGACGACGACCTCGGGCTGTCCCTCCGCGAGATCCTCCCTCGCCGCCGCCGCGCCGTCGTCGAGCCGTCGTCCGCGCTGCCGCCCACGCAGCACAGGTAAGTCCTCCAAGATTGGGCGCCGGCAGCCATGTCAGTCGATCGAAGTGCGTTCCGAGAGTGTTCGGGCCGAGCTAGCCGCGTGTGGCAGAGGAGGAGCTCAGGAGGCCGGAGAGGCAGGGCCGTCTGTCTGGGAAGGAAGAGAGACTAGACTAGTAGAGAGGCTTGGGGAAAAGCGCAGGTGGGCAAGCCTTTTTATAAGCGCGCGCTCGCGGCAGGGGAGACGGCCAGTGATGGCATTGGCTGATTGGCATCGGCATCGCGCGTACCCAACTCACCCGGTGAGCAGCCGCAGCCGCACGCGCACGGATGGCCCTGAAGCCAGGCTCAACTGCCCCGCCCTTGTGGCAACGACTTGGAGCGCGGCAAAACCAAAACCGCGGGTGATGTGACCGCCGCAAACAGGGGACAACACCAGAAGAGACCACCGCTAGACACCGCTGCATGGGTGGGCGACTCGGCGTCACCGCTCGTGAGTGACTGTGCCTGGTAACTGGTGTGCAACGTCACACCTACTACGAATAGTTTACCGAGTCCGTAGCGTAGTCCAAAGGTGTTTCGTCATCAGGTTACTGCTTGCTGGCCGTTGGCGCTGGGTTATAGAGCGGTTTCGTTCGGTGACAGCCGAGGATTTGTCTGGGCCAAGCAAGTTTGCCGTTTGCGGCTTTACCTCCAGTCCAGTTATATAAATAAAAAGGTTCTGTTTTACATCTTGTGTGGAAGGTGCGAAGTAAAATATGCGAAGGGATATGGCCTAGCGGGCTGTGAGCTGGAGCGTAACGAAATTGGGCGTCGCCGTTGTTTACCCCGGGCCTGGATCCTCCCATGGAGGGCATATGCATGGCCAAGTGTCAACGTCACAGCAGTTTTGCAAGCAAGTCGCGAAAAAAAAAAAGCAGTTTTGCAAGCAAGTAGCCTCAATCATTCCTTGCTCATCGCCGCTACGATGATGGAGTACTGGTCCAAACGCTAAAGAACATGAGCTAGATTTAGAGCCTAGTTCGTGTGCCGCCTAATCCTAGTACCAACTTGGCTAGCCTTGGAATGAGATCCCTGCACATCTTTACCTCGCTCTCCGTGTGCTCGAACAAGGAACTGCTACCGGAAAGTCTATGTCAACAACGACGTACTACTAGTCACGCGCTGTATTGTATTCATTCCCCTGTGTGTCTGTGTGGGTGTTTCAGTGTTTGCAAAACGGTGTGTGTTTTCTACCGTTTTTGGGGTCTTTCTGTCCCTGTCCGAGCAAAAGACACGGGAAGATTATCCCATCCTATTCCTTTGCCACAGGCTAGATAGGTTCATAGATGCATGTTTTCTTGATGAAACGCATGCTAAGGTAGAGACATCGCAATATGCCAGTATCTGAACCGCCCTACACACGAGATCTAACTTGAGTTTATAGAATTGGTGAGGATAATATTCTGTCCACTGCTGCAGAGACAGCAGAATGATGAGGCCAACAGTTGAGCCTGCGAGAAGCCTTTGCTATGCTCTATTTGGTGTCGCACCTCGTCCTGTCTGTCTGAGATGTCGAATGAACACGACTCCTGTCCAAACAACACATGTTCGCAGGATCAGGAACGGCCGGGGCGTGACACGTTCGCAGTTGCGGGGGAGGATCTGGGACTCGATTATTCTAACCCGCGCTAACGCCTTCTGGTGCAGACGAGGATCAATGATTTCTTCCTGTCTGTTGTTTAAAAAAAAAAAGATTTCTTCCTGTCATGAAACTTCGTCGACGAAAATGGCAGGACAAGGAACAGAGACCACGAATGTTTTTCGTGCCCCAGTGAGGAAAGAAACGTCCCGGTCGGTCTGCAATACGATCTCTTCTTCGCTGTACAACTCAGCTTGTTGAAGATTTTCGAGATGATTTTGTTACTCCGTATTCGGACACGGCACGTGGTTGGACTACGTATTTACTCCCTCCCCTGCTTGTTTTCACTTTGCAAAAAACAAATTTCACTAAATATATATATAAATATAGATTTTTTAGTATACATAATTAGTATCATTAATAAATTTTTAAATCTAGTTTTTTAACAAATTTATTTAGAGATATAAATTTTATATATTTTTTTTTAAATCGAGTCAAACTTACGAGGCGACAGACATTTAGAAATGAAGAGAGTACTTTGTTGCCTTGTTCTTGGCCTCCAGTTTTAGAATCTTCTTTCATGCTACCTTCCCAAGATAAGAGGAACGTCAACGACAGCTGTATGATTTTTTTTGGATTTTGGAAGATGGGAAATCGATAATATTCTAATGATAAATGACTGCCAGGCAGGGGGGTTGTATTCTTGTTGAAGTATTACCAAGTAAAATGAAAGTCTACCACATCGTTACCGATCCCGTCAGGCTTTCTTCACAAATTTGGTTGGTCTAATTAGTATCAGACTATGTGTGGAATTCTTCGCAACACAAGGGCGGATCTAAAGGGGGGGCTGCCGGGGCTACATCCCCCCATAAGAGCATGATTCTATATTAGATCACTGCTACTTAGTCTCAAATCATCATTAATCTCTAGCCGCAGACCTAGGTCTTTATTATTTAGCCCTCCCCCCCTTTATCCACCTAGGTTTTTATTATTTAGCCCCCTTTATCCCAATCCTGCATGTAGTACCACTGATATACAGTAAGTTGTTGACGCACTTGATTTGAAAACAGCCCATGAGGCGAAGGATCTAGAAGAAAACAGCGGGAATGAGTGAAATCGCTCACAGTCATGATTCATACCCCACTCTCATCATCACTGTTCACGAAATATTTTTTGAGCGGCTAGAAAGTTGCTGTACTTCGTAGTAGAACTTAATTAGAACCTCTTGAATCTCCCGCCCGAAAGATCAAGGCGAGATCAAACCCGATGATGGTAATGATGACGAGTTTCTTAAACCACCAGTGTCAAAATGAGTCTAGGACGATAAGCCTCTTGCTACCAAACGATTATATAATTTATTATAGAGAGAAAAAAAGAAGTCGTCTTGAAAACGGACCCGCCGACCAAACCGCTACGCGAAAGGCGATCAGCTGACGGCGACGACCTGAGCGCACACGTCCGCCGGCGCCCCGATCGCTTCAACAACCTATCCTCTCCACTGTGGTGTCCACGTCCACACCCCCCCCGCCCCCCCCCAAAAGGCAGAATCCTGGAGGACCAATCACCAGTGGCCAGATTCAATTCAACCCCTCTGCCCCTGCGGCTGCAGCCGACCGCGTCCTCAGACGGGCCAGGGCCCAGGCCCAGGCCAGTCCTCGGAGGCCACGTCCCCCACCAGCGCTGCTGCGCGCAACCACCGAGCGCACGCGCGCGCGACGAACCAAAACAAAACCAACGGAGGACCCCGCCCGCCGCCGTCCGCTGCGGTGTGGGACAGGACAGGCGGCAGGGCAACTCCGCGACACCGCCGAGGTGCCGAGTCAACTCCCGAGGCCGGCGAATCCATGTCCATGCTACGTGACGTGCGTGCCGCCGGGCATCGGTTCCGCCGTCGCTGCCAGGCACGATACGTGGCCGACCGCGCCGGCCCCGCGCGGCGGGATACGCTTCCGGCCGGCTTTGAGGCTGCCAGACGCACCACGTGTTGGTTCCGGCCGTCCCCCCCTGCTCCAGCCAGACCCCACCGCCCACCCCGACACAGGGCCAACGGCGTAGTAGTACCCGCGGACCGCGCCATCGGATCGCATCCCCGCACGCGTTTTCGACTTTTCCTTTCCGGCCGTGCGTAACGTGGGTGGCGTCGAACGGATGCGTGCGTGTGCCGCGGCTAGCGCGCGTGGAGCCGTGAGGTGCAGCAGGGCAGCAGGCGCAGGCGCCTTTTGCTTGCTGCAGTGCACGTGGGAGCCTGGCGCTGGCGCAGGCACTCAGGCAGGCAGGTGGAGGTGGCCTTGTCCGTTATGCGTGTCTCATGGGCCCGGGACGCGGCCAGGTTTTTCACGCCGTCCACTCCAGGCGAAGCGGACAGCCAGCCCTGTGGAAAAACGTTCGGGTTACGCTTACAGTACACCGCGGCCTCGTCGTTGTCAACCACATAGGAGTTCCGAGCGCACAAGGTGGCCGCCGCCGCCGGTGAGGTGTTCTAGACTCGACGGCAACACGTACGTGTAGCTACGGGCATTTAGTTCGCGAAAAGTGGGATAAAAAGTCTCGGTCGCACATGGAGAATTTTTTTCAATAAGTGTCTAATCATGATATAAGTAGATTTAAAATATTTGTCTCGACAAAAACAGATGATAAACTGTACAAACGGCAACAACTGCTACTACATTTAATGCTCCATGCATGCGTCAAATATTTGATGTGACAAGGAATCTATAAATTTTTGGGAACTACACAGGGTCTAAGGGTAGTGCAGGTGTACATGATTTTCGAACGCCCCGCAGGTTCGATTGTGAAAAGAGAAGTTGACGAAGATTGATGCTGATTTGGTGTGAGACATAAATTGTTCTTGTATCTGGAAAAAGACAATATCTTAACTGATTGTACAAACGAGAAGACTTGTGTCTGCCTAGTGCGCCATCAAGCTCAAGCTTAACCGCGATCATGCGTGTCTTGTGCCTACTTACTTCAGTACTTCTATAGTTCTATATATCTCGCGTCATCAATCGGACAAGACCCAAAAAATCTCATCCGGCAGATGAACCACCTCTCCATCTCCATGGCCATATCATGGGAATTGTGACGAAATCTCAGCATCACGAGCTCGATCTCGAGCGTTACATGCATGACGAAACCTTTCCCGGAGTGGCCGCGCAGCACAGTGGCATCCGCCTTCGCGTTAATCCCCGCCGATAAATAGAGAATTTCGTACGTGTGGCCGGGGCCAGCCCGCCGGCCGCAGGCGTCGCCATCACAACTCACGGTTGAATGAACGCCGGAAATATCTAGATTAGATCCATCACCGTCGCGCGTGAAACTTGGGCGTTTTTTTTCTTTTGAGGAATTCATAAAAAGTGAAAGAGGTGCTGCAGATTTTCATAAGTAGTTGGAGCAACGCCGGAGACCGGCCGGAGCTTGTGAAGCGACGGCGTCAGCAATTCATCATCTTGAAAAGAATTATAGGGCGAAGCAGAACACGGAAGGGTACGAGCATTTACATCATGCATTCGTAGCAACCGACTCACTCTGATGTCAGTAACTTTTTTATCCTCCCCTATGTTGTTAGCTGTGCCTGATCAAAAGATATGCATGGAAACCCTTTTATCCTCCCCTATGTTGTTAGTTGTGCCTGATCAAAAGATATGCATGGAAACCCTCCATCTCGCCCCCGCTTAGCGAGCGACCCGAGCCATCTCGCTTGCCCCTGCTTAGCGAGCAACCCCAGAGGCCGAGACCGCAAGCCCTAGCCACAGCTGCCACTTTCTTTCCCCTCTTTACTGTGCCGCCGCCGGAGCAAGCCGTCAGCAAAGCCACGTGTAACGGAACTGCCTAAATCACGTGGCCCACAGGCACCTGTCATCGCCACTAATGACATCTGACAGCCGGGCCCGTGTTCCAGATGACCTAGGCAGCTCTGCCGGGCTACATAAGCACCCGTTATCTCCGACAGGATCCCATTGCGAAGCCATTACATGATTACAACATTTCATAACAAAATACATCAGAGTAAAAATACGGAAGATTAAATAGTACTTAGTTTACAAACCGGTTGTTCAAATAGAAATTATGTGCAGTTATTACAAACCACAATTTAAAGACGTAGCAGTAGCGATAGAACAATAATACAACAAGATAGATAGGTAGTACACGAACCCTGTCCACGGGTTCAACTTTATTCTTCCTCGCTCTCCTGTATGATAGTGACACAGCACGGAGTAAGACAGACTTCAGGCTCCTGCTAACTACCTGCAACGGGGTTAACAAACCCTAAGTACATGGGGTACTCCGCAAGATTTACCCGACTAAGGGTGTAAAATTAGACTCAGAAATGTAGGCTGAGGGGAGTCAAGATAAGGTTTTAGCAAGAGTTCAAGAGTTTTGCGGAAAAGTATTACTAGTCCTATTTCAATATTTTATTTCCATAATATTATTAATCATTACCATACTTCAAATACTTTCCAATATCCATCATCATTCTTTCGATATATCTTTATTCATTTCAAATAACAACATTCTAATTCCGAACCACTATTTGCTGAATGGTCGAAGTATCAAGTCTCCACAACTGAGGAGCAACGACGATTCGAATCGATTAATACCCAGCTGGGGATCCCTATCCACACTGCGTATGTAGCACTTAAGCTTCCATTCGCCAACCCCGCCTACCACGGCTTTTCATACCCCGGAACCGGTCCTGCGCCAGCCGAGAGCACAGTACTCCTCTCGTCTCCAGGCACGACGGCCACGAGGGAACACGATACTCTCACCATCTCTCCACTCCCAGTGCGTGGTTGTCGGTTCCAGCAGTAGAGCCACCGGAGTCAGAGACTTCCCATAGTATGTGGCTAGTTGCAAAGTCTCGATCCAGCAGGCCTACAACGAACGGTCCCTAAACCTTTTTCCGACGGCAACAGTGCATTGAGACTCTAACCCAAATACCCCGTCCCTTCGGTTTTCAAATCCCATTTTCGTCGGTGACAATTGTTGGGACTCTAACCCAATGCCACGATCACCGAGCAGGAAAACCCTTCCTCGTTGATGACAATGAACTAGCTAGGAACACTGCCAACCAACAAGGACATAATCAGTCCCATAAAGTGATTCTTTTGCTTTATATCATCACAAATTAAAATAGCATTTTTGCAAAACTAACCATTAAGCATGACAAAGCATTTTTCAATACTTTTAATAAATCAGGTCCTCAGGTATTGACAGGTATTCAAGGATGGTAATGCATCAATTGGTTGTCAATCAACTCCTATTAACCTAATGCAATAAATTAACTCAAGTGATAAATAATTTTAAAACAACAAGGGTGGGTAAATGCACCGGGGCTTGCCTTGGATGTTGTAGAGTGTTGGGTCTGGGTCAGTGCCACAAATATCAAAGCCCTGTACAATCTCCTGAGCAGTCTCCTCAGATGCACCCTCAGATTTTATCTCCGGATTCGCGGTCACTACACGTTTGTAATAATGAATGTATGAATGCGATGCGTATGAAATGACAGATAAAATTCAATAATACATAACACGTCTCCAATTACAACTCTACCATAGGCTAACCGGGATTATCCTAATTCATCATGCCCTAGGTCATAAAGGTGTTTGACCTAAATTCACAATCAACCATAAAATCATACAAACCCTAAGTTATTAATGTTTTATATTTATTTTTATTAATCATTTAATCAAACATTTATTTAATAAATAATTAAAATATTTTCATTTGATGCCAAACTTCACCAACAGTCAGCTCTGGACCTAAAAGAGTACCAAATAAATTTTCATAATTTTTGGACTTACAGAGAATTAATTAAAATTAGACAGAGTTGTATTTATGAATTAAAATAATGATTTTTACACCCTACAGAAACTGTTCAAACATCACATCTAATATTTTTATAAAATTCTATCTAATACAGAGAGCTTTCAAAAATATTCTCATGAAATTAGCAAAACAGATCATTGTTCAATTGAAAATATAAAAGAAAAGATCATATTAATTCACTGGAAAAAAACGAAAACTACATTTAGCCCGAGACGGCCCAGAAACCAGAAGCCGGCCCAGCTCCACACGACGCGGCCCAAATAGCCCGCACGCCCGCGCTCTCTCTCTCTCTCTCTCTCTCACTCCCTCTGTGCCGCTGACGGGTTGACCCCACCCGTCAGCCTCTCCCTCACTCCCCCCTTCTTCTTCCTCCAACTGCCCCGCGCGCTCGGCCGCGGCGGCTCGCCGTCGGCGGCTCCTCCGGCGAGGGGAGAACTCCGGCGGACTACCCAAACCCTAAACCACTAACCTATGAACCTAAACCGGCTAGAGCGGGTCGGTGACGGGCACGACACCGCCCATGGCGGCTCGGCCACGGCGGCGCATCGTGCGCCGGCGAGGACAGTGCGGTAGCGACCTAGGAAAAAGGGTCAGGGAGACACAGGGCTCACCACGAAGACGTTGCTCGCCCAAACGGAGTCGGAGAAGGCACGGAGATGAGGGTTCGACGCCGGCGGAGAGCACAGCCGCGAATACCGACGACGAGATCTCCGTTCCCGCGAACCTAGAGCGGTAACGACCAAACCAAGACATTCATGAGCCTCACCATTTCCACAGGAACACAGAACAAGAGTTGGAACGAAGAGACCATGACCGGAGCAAGCAGACCTCACCACGTAGACCGGCGGCGGAGCTCCGGCGGACACCGAGGTCAACCACACGCGTTTCCGGTCCAACAGAGCACTCCAAGCCGAACCAAGGGCAGCACTAGATGCGCAAGGAAGTGGGCTAACTAACTGCAAGATGGAGATGGTGAAGGAGGATGGAGCACGGCGAATTTCACCGGACACCGACGAGTTCGAGTGCGGCCGCGGGTGGAAAGAAATGAAGAAGGGCGGTGCGGTGGTGGTTTATAAGCCGGGTAACGGATGGGATAAGCTCAAGCAGGTCCGGGCCCCCCTTGGGGAGCTCGACACGGCGGCGTCCGGGCCCCCTGGCCGGCCGAACGAGCCCAGCGCCGGCCGCGGCTCGCGCGCGTATGGGGGGGGGGGAAGATGAACAGGGGACCCCCCCTAGCTACAGTGTAGGTTTCAAATAGGTCAAATGCTAGTTGGTTTGCATTCGATCTGATCTAGCCAGAATCTGAGGAAGTGATGAATACAAAAGTTGTAGAGAATTTTGTATAGATCATTTTTGCTTTTGACACCAAATTCAAATTCGGTCAAAATTTTAAATTACAGAAAAGGGCATAGAATTAGATTTTGAATTACAAACTAAAATTTTAAAATTACTTTTAAATTTTCTCAACAACTTGAAAAATGGTCAAAATAAAAGTTATTCCTCTTAATAATCCCTACAACTTTTATTAAGGAAGTTTCATCAGATTCTCAATATTTTTGAAATTGAAGTTTCAAATTTAAATTTCAACAAAGTAATTTGAGTTTAATTTGAATTTCTGTAACACAACTTCAAAATATACAAAAATAAAAGTTGTTCAATTTTAAAAGTTCTACAACTTTCATTAAGATACTTTCACCTAATTCCCAATAATTTTTGAATTAGGATTTTAGGGCCTAGTTAGGGTTTAAATTGGAATTTCATTTGGATTTAATAATTAATTTCAATTAGGAATTTACTTGCACAATCATCCACAAGCATAATAAAGGCACTCTAGGAACCCTAAGCACAATCATATGTAGATGATAAATTTTAAACATGATGACATGGCAGTTTAATTAAGCAATAATACCAGAGGTATTACAGCCTTCCCCCCTAAAAGAAATCTCGTCCCGAGATTTGATACAAGATAAAATAGGACTCAACAAAGTAATGGAAAAGAAAATGTCTTGAGCAATCTAAACCCACCTGATACAAACTATTTAGGGAGCTCTACATGCTACACCCTCAGACAATTACATCTACAAGGTAGCGAAAAACTCGGGGAAATTATCGGCGAGATAGTCTTCAATTTCCCATGTGGCTTCTTCTTCAGAATGCTCACTCCATTGGATCTTGTACCATCTGGTTATTGTCCTTCGCGTGACACGATCCTTTCTATCCAGAACCCGAATTGGATATTCGGCATAAGTCAAATCCGGCTCTAGCTCTACTCCTTCAACATCGATAACTTGGTCAGGCACTTGCAGACATTTCTTGAGTTGCGACACATGGAATACATTGTGTACGACCGAGAGATGATCAGGCAACTGCTGTTTGTAAGCCACATTTTCATAACATCCCAAAACTTGGAATGGTCCGATATAACGAGGGGCTAATTTCCCTTTGACCCCAAAACGGCTGACACCTTTCATTGGTGATACCTTCAGGTAAACATAATCTCCCACTTTGAATGCCAAAGGTCGACGCCTTTTATCGGCATAATTTTTCTGTCGAGACTGTGCTACTTTCAAATTCTTTTGGATCTGCCTAACCTTTTCTTCGGCTTCATTGACCAAATCCAAGCCATAAAACCACCTTTCTCCAGGTTCAGACCAATTCAATGATGTACGGCACCTACGACCATAAACTGCCTCAAACGGAGCCATCTTGATACTTTCTTGATAGCTGTTGTTGTATGAAAATTCTGCCAATGCTAAACACTCGTCCCACTTGTCAGGGTAATTGAGTGCACAAGCCCTCAACATATCTTTCAGTACTTGATTGACTCTTTCCGTCTGCCCGTCAGTCTGTGGGTGATATGCGGTGCTATGTAGAAGTTTCGTTCCCAACGACTTGTGGAAAGACTTCCAAAAGTTTGAGATGAACTGTGTACCTCTATCAGAAACAATAGTCTTGGGTACCCCATGGAGCTTCATAACATTCTTGATGTATAGGTCAGCATAGGTAGACGATCCACAATAACCCAGATGGAGTCAAAACCTCTTGTGGTCTTGGGTAAACCGGTGATAAAGTCCATACTAATATCTTCTCACTTTCAAGCAGGAACAGGCAATGGCTGCAGCTTTCCTCCAGGCTTCATGTGAACAGCATTCACTTTCTGACAAGTGTCACATCTCTCGACATACCGAGCAATCTCTATCTTCATCTTTGTCCACCAGAACTTTTACTTCAAATCTTGATACATCTTGTTGCTGCCAGGATGGATAGAAAACCTTGTCAAATGTGCTTCGTCAAGGATCTTTTACCTCAGCTCTGGAACCTTTGGAACTACCAAACGATCCTTGAACCATACGACACCATCTTCATCAATCCTGAAGCAATCGGCCTTGCCAGCTTGGACTTTCTCCTTAATGTGCTTGATTCCTTTACTTTCCCTCTGAGCGGCAATAACCTCATCTCGGATGGGTGTTTCAATACTAATATTGACCAGGCTGCCCTGTGGAACTATCTCTATTCCTAATTTTTCCAACTCATAGCACAAGGATAAATCATAAAGTCTCACTGTCAGACAATTACAATGGACCTTCCGACTGAGCGCATCAGCAACTACATTGGCCTTGCCTAGATGATAATGCACTTCAATATCATAATCCTTGATCAGCTCGAGCCATCTTCGCTGTCTCATGTTCAACTCTTCTTGAGTAAAGATGTATTTCAGACTCTTGTGATCTGTGTATACATTGCAGGTACTGCCTAACAAATAGTGACGCCATATCTTCAAGGCATGTACCACAGCTGCTAACTCCAGGTCATGAGTAGGGTAGTTCTCTTCATGTCGCTTGAGCTGACGTGAAGCATAAGCAATGACTCTACCTTCTTGCATCAAGACACATCCCAATCCCGTGCCAGATGCATCACAGTACACATCAAACGGTTTTTCAAGATCAGGTTGAGCCAGAACTGGTGCAGTGGTCAATAACTTCTTTAAAGTCTGAAATGCTGTCTCACACTCCGTTGACCAGACAAATTTGACTTGATTTTTCAACACGTTGGTAATAGGCTTGGCTATTCTTGAGAAGTCCGGAATAAAACGACGGTAATACCCCGCCATTCCCATGAAACTGCAGACTTGATGAACTGTGGTTGGTGGCTTCCAATTCAAGATTTCTTCCACCTTGCTCGGGTTCACAGATACACCTTCAGCAGATAAAATATGGCCAAGAAAAGGAACTCGATCCAACCAAAACTCACACTTGCTGAACTTGGCATATAGCTGGTGTTCTCTTAAACGGGTTAGAACAATACGAAAGTGGCTGGCATGTTCATCAGGGGTTTTGGAATAAACAAGGATGTCATCGATGAACACGACTACAAATTTATCGAGTTTGGGCATGAAGACTGAATTCATTAGGTACATGAAATAGGCAGGTGCATTGGTTAGGCCAAAAGACATGACCAGATACTCATAAACGCCGTATCTGGTGGTGAATGCTGTTTTGGGGATGTCTTCGAGACGGATCTTTATTTGGTGATAACCAGACCTAAGGTCAATTTTAGAAAAGACCTTGGCTCCAGCTAATTGGTCAAAGTGTAGGTCAATGTGAGGTAAAGGATATTTATTTTTTATGGTGACCTCGTTGAGTGGGCGATAATCAACACAGAGTCTGAGTGACTTATCCTTCTTTTTCACAAAGATAGCAGAACAACCCCAGGGAGATGAACTAGGTCTGACGAAACCCTTATCAAGCAGATCTTGTAATTGAACTTTAAGGTTAGCTAATTCTTTGGGAGGCATCCTATAGGCTCTACGGTATATAGGTGCAGTTTCCGGCTTCAACTCAATAGCAAACTCCACATCACGATCAGGTGGTAGGCCAGGCAGATCATCAGGAAATACATCCGGAAATTCACAGACTACCGGAATATTTTGGATTTCTTGGACTGAGGTGGCACACAGTCTCTGCACAGACTTTTCATCCATTCTTACGGGTAGTGGTAGCTGGATAAGAAGCTGAGATTGACTACTAGGTATACTGACTTTTATGGTCCTATTCAGCACATCAATCAAAGCCTTGTGCTGATACATCCAATTCATACCTAATATGACATCTATGTCCTGATCTTTAAGTACTACCATGGTGGTTGCGAATATATGCCCGCCCAACTCGATAGGTACCCGCTGCACTACCTCCTTAGTATTTATACGTCCCCCGGGCGAATGTATAAGGAAGTTTTCCTTTATTTCCCCAATTGGTATCTCATGCTTGACAACAAATGTACGATTGATGAATGAATGTAATGCACCAGAATCAAAAAGTGTAATAGCAGGGTGACTGGCGACAGGAAACCTACCCATCATAACGGGCTCTCCTGCAGGGATGTCATCTACCTGAGTATAATAGACATGTCCTGCTTTCTTGACAATTTTTCCCTTCTGAGCCTGGTCTGCTGGCCACGGTGCTGATTCTGATGCTGCTGCTGCTGTTGTCCAGGGACCTCTCTAGACATTTTGATTGTACTGCTTGGGGTATGGGCAATTGCGGGCCCACTGCCCCATCTTGCCACAGTTGTAGCAGGGATAATTGTAGGTGGTCTGAGGTGTATTGATACGAACGCCTGGGGCATTCGGCTGAGTAATGTTCTGTTGGTTTGAGGTATGGGAGGTAGCCGCGGTGCGTCCCACGACTTGCTGCTGGGGGTAAGCTAGACGGTTGTGGTGAGTAGGATGATAGATGATCTTCTGACGTTTTTGACTGCCAGAAAAGCCTGACTTCTTCTTCTTCTTTTCATCTTGATGCTTACGATCACTTTCTTCGTAAGCAATGGCGCTGTTGACGGCTTCGTGATATGAACAATTAAGGTTGTTAGATAAGCTGCGCTGGATCTTGAAGTTTAGGCCCCTGACAATGCAATCTTTCTTGTTTTGGTCGGTGTTGGTATGTTCAGGAGCATATTGGGCCAGATGGTTGAATTGGTTCACATATTGCATAACAGAAGATTCCTTCTGCTGTAGAGCTAAGAACTGATCTAGCTTCATCTTCATTACACCTGCAGGGATGTAATGTGCTCGGAAGGCTTCGCAAAACTCTGCCCAAATAAGCTGATGTCCCTCGGGCTGTGCAGACAACAGGTTGGCATATCAGGCAATGGCAGGACCACGCAGCTGCTGAGCCGCGAACAGTGGCTATTGAATATCTATGCAGCGGATCAAGTTGAACTTTTACTCCATAGTGCGGAGCCAATCATCGGCCTCCAAGGGCTCATCGGGCTTTGTGAACACTGGGGGACGTGTTTCAGTGAAATCCACATAGGTAGTTTCCTCATCTTCGTGGCGGCCACGACGCTCGCCACGGTTCTCCCGGTTTTGGGCCATAGCATTGGCTGCATTAGTAAGGGCTGCGATGGCATCGGCTAAGGTTGGTGGAATGGGTGGCGGGTAGGGAGCAGCTCCTTCATCAGAAGTACCGGCACCAGTCGAGCGGGTGTTGACCATCTGTTTTTAGGACAACCAACTAAGGACTTACGTTGCATAATTAAAACATAGTAACATTACAACTTAAAACATTAAACATAACAAAGTTCAACACACTCGGACATAACAAGTTCCACCCCAGAGTAAGGTTCTTGGCACGATGATTGCAACACTTGGATAGCAGAAAACTAAAGTCACTAGTCCTAAGACTAGCCTAGTCGATGACGACAATCTCCTCGTCGTCGTCCTCCTCAACGACCACGTCCTCCATCGGGTCAACTGCCTCAAAGTAACTGTCCTCAGTAGCCTCACTGTCACACTCCTCCTTCCTCTGGTCCCACGACAACACCTCCCTCAGGCTCATCCTCACGTGGAACCAGAGTTGGATTAAGCTGATCATTCAGCCTATGCACCTCCTCGTGCAGCATACCATTGTTCCACTCAAGGTTCTCCACATACCCCTCCAGCTCCTCGACCCGCTCACGGGCCATGCCCTCATGCTCCAAAGCCTGGTCCCTCTGCTGAGTCAGGCGGTCGATCTCCCGACGTAGATCCCGGTTGGTCCTCACATCCCGGTAGTGGTCAGCTCGGACCAGGCGGAAGTCCTCTCGCATGAGACTCATCTCCCTGTGCAGCTCCTTGATCTCCTTCTTCAACTCTTTACGACTGCGGCAGGGAGGGTGGCTGCCAGACGCCTCCTCACCGTCGCGCGGTGCCAACTGGTGGCGCGGAACTCCACGGGGACCAGTCATCTTGCGAGCAGTCAATTTACAACGTGCCAGCTGGAAAGGTAAGTTTGAATTAGTGAGAATATAAAAGGCTAGCAAGAATAGGTGTGATAAATCCTAACCCATATACCCACTTTTGAGGAGGAAGTTATTAACATGTGTGATTATCACGATGCATGCACGTACTTACGAATTTTAAATCATGCAATATAAATCAAAGCATAAATATTTTGAACATAGGGCTAATATTAATAATAATGTTGTTCCGCCTGCTACCATAAGTATGGTAATAGGTATAACAAAATACTGATCAAGGCAGGAGCTATTGAAAAGATAAGAATGTAAGCAACTTAGACCCAAAATAGCAGCATAAGTTTTTACGATCCAAGAACATTTTGAATTTTTTCGAAAAATAACCCGCAATGATTTAGCAATGGAACTCTCTGATACCAGCTGTAACAGAACCGCCTAAATCACGTGGCCCACAGGCACCTGTCATCGCCACTAATGACATCTGACAGCCGGCCCCGTGTTCCAGATGACCTAGGCAGCTCTGTCGGGCTACATAAGCACCTGTTATCTCCGACAGGATCCCATTGCGAAGCCATTACAGGATTACAATATTTCATAACAAAATACATCAGAGTAAAAATGCGGAAGATTAAACAGTACTTAGTTTACAAACCGTTTGTTCAAATAGAAATTAGGTGCAGTTATAACAAACCACAATTTAAAGAGGTAGCAGTAGCGATAGAACAATAGTACAACAAAATAGATAGGTAGTACACGAACCCTGTCCACGGGTTCAACTTTATTCTTCCTCGCTCTCCTGGATGATAGTGACAAAGCACGGAGCATGACAGACTTCAGGCTCCTGCTGACTACCTGCAACGGGGTTAACAAACCTTGAGTACGTGGGGTACTCCGCAAGACTTACCCGACTAAGGGTGTAAAATTAGACTCAGAAATGCAGGCTGAGGGGAGTCAAGGTAAGGCTTTACCAAGAGTTCAAGAGTTTTGCGGAAAAACATTACTAGTCCTATTTCAATATTTTATTTCCATAATATTATTAATCATTACCATATTTCAAATACTTTCCAATATCCATCATCATTTTTTTGATATATCTTTATTCATTTAAAAAAAACATCCTAGTTCCGAACCACTATTCACTGAATGGTCGAAGGATCAAGTCTCCATAACCGAGGAGCAACGACGATTTGAATCGATTAATACCCAGCTGGGGATCCCTATCCACACTGCGTATGTAGCACTTAAGCTTCCATTCGTCAACCCCGCCTACCACGGCTTTTCATACCCCGGAACCGGTCCTGCGCCACCTGAGAGCACAGTACTCCTCTCGTCTCCAGGCACGACGGCCACGAGGGAACACGCTACTCTCGCCATCTCTCCACTCCCAGTGCGTGGTTATCGGTTCCAGCAGTAAAGCCACCGGAGTCAGAGGCTTCCCATAGTATGTGGCTAGTTGCAAAGTCTCGATCCAGCAGGCCTACAACGAACGGTCCCTAAACCTTTTTCCGACGGTGACAGTGCATTGGGACTCTAACCCAAATACCCCGTCCATTCGGTTTTCAAATCCCGTTTCCGTCGGTGAAAATTGTTGGGACTCTAACCCAATGTCATGATCACCGAGCAGGAAAACCCTTTCTCGTTGATGATAATGAACTAGCTAGGAACACTGCCAACCAACAAGGACATAACTAGTCCCATAAAGTGATTCTTTTGCTTTATATCATAACAAATTAAAATAGCATTTTTGCAAAACTAACCATTAAACATGACTAAGCATTTTTCAATACTTTTAATAAATCAGGTCCTCAGGTATTGACAGGTATTCAAAGATGGTAATGCATCAATTGGTTGTCAATCAACTCCTATTAACCTAATGCAATAAATTAACTCAAGTGATAAATAATTTTAAAACAACAAGGGTGGGCAAATGCACCGGGACTTGCCTTGGATGTTGTAGAGTGTTGGGTCTGGGTCAGTGCCACAAATATCAAAGCCCTGCACAATCTCCTGAGCAGTCTCCTCAGATGCACCCTCAGATTTTATCTCCGGATTCTGGGTAACTACACGATTGCAATAATGAATGTATGAATGCGATACGTATGAAATGACAGATAAAATTCAATAATACATAACACATCTCCAATCACAACTCTACCATAGGCTAACCGGGATTATCCTAATTCATCATGCCCTAGGTCATAAAGGTGTTTGACCTAAGTTCACAATCAACCATAAAATCACACAAACCCTAAGTTATTAATGTTTTCTATTTATTTTTATTAATGATTTGATCAAACATTTATTTAATAAATAATTAAACTATTTCCATTTGATGCCAAACTTCACCAACAGTTAGCTCTGGACCTAAACGAGTACCAAATAAATTTTCATGATTTTTGGACTTACAGAGAATTAATTAAAATTAGATAAATTTGTATTTATGAATTAAAATAATGATTTTTACACCCTACAAAAACTGTTCAAACATCACATCTAATATTTTTATAAAATTCTACCTAATATAGAGAGCTTACATAAATATTCTCATAATTTTTTACTGCATAGAAATATTCTCATGAAATTAGCAAAACAGATCATTGTTCAATTGAAAATATAAAAGAAAAGATCATATTAATTCACTGGAAAAAACAAAAACTACATTTAGCCCGAGACGGCCCAGAAACCAGAAGCCGGCCCAGCTCCACACGGCGCGGCCCAAACAGCCCGCACGCCCGCGCGCGCGCTCTCTCTCTCTCTTTCTCTCTCTCTCACTCCCTCTGTGCCGCTAACGGGTTGACCCCACCCGTCAGCCTCTCCCTCACTCCCCCCTTCTTCTTCCTCCGACTGCCGCGCGCGCTCGGCCGCGGCGGCTCGCCGCCGGCGGCTCCTCCGGCGAGGGGAGAACTCCGGCGGACTACCCAAACCTTAAACCACTAACCTATGAACCTAAACCGGCTAGAGCGGGTCGGCGACGGGCACGACACCGCCCATGGCGGCTCGGCCACGGCGGCGCACCGTGCGCCGACGAGGACAGCGCGGTAGCGACCTAAGAAAAAGGGTCAGGGAGACACAGGGCTCACCACGAAGACGTTGCTTGTCCAAACGGAGTCGGAGAAGGCACGGAGATGAGGGTTCGACGCCGGCGGAGAGCACAGCTGCGAATACCGACGACGAGACCTCCATTCCCGCGAACCTAGAGCGGTAACGACCAAACCAAAACATTCATGAGCCTCACCATTTCCCCAGGAACACAGAACAAGAGCTGGAACGAAGAGACCATGACCGGAGCAAGCAGACCTCACCACGTAGACCAGCGGCGGAGCTCCGGCGGACACCGAGGGCAACCACACGCGTTTCCGGTCCAACAGAGCACTCCAAGCCGAACCAAGGGCAGCACTAGATGCGCAAGGAAGTGGGCTAACTAACTGCAAGATGGAGATGGTGAAGGAGGACGGAGCACGGCGAATTTCGCTGGACACCGACGAGTTCGAGTGTGGCCGCGGGTGGAAAGAAATGAAGAAGGATGGTGCGGTGGTGGTTTATAAGCCGGGCAAGGGATGAGATAAGCTCAAGCAGGTCCGGGCCCCCCCTATGGAGCTCGAAACGGCGACGTCCGGGCCCCCTGGCCGGCCGGACGAGCCCGGCGCCGGCCGCGGCACGCGCGCGTACGCGGGGTGTGGGGGGGGGGGTGGGGGGTGAAGATGAACAGGGGGACCCCCCTAGCTACAGTGTAGGTTTCGAATAGGTCAAATGCTAGTTGGTTTGTATTCGATCTGATCCAGCTAGAATCTGAGGAAGTGATGAATACAAAAGTTGTAGAGAATTTTGTATAGATCATTTTTGCTTTTGACACCAAATTCAAATTCGGTCAAAATTTTAAATTACAGAAAAGGGGGTAGAATTAGGTTTTGAATTACAAACTGAAATTTTAAAATTACTTTTAAATTTTCTCAATAACTTGAAAAATAGTCAAAATAAAAAGTTATTCCTCTCAATGAGCCCTACAACTTTTATTAAGGAAGTTTCATCAGATTCTCAATATTTTTAAAACTGAAGTTTCAAATTTAAATTTCAACAAAGTAATTTGAGTTTAATTTGAATTTATGTAACAAAACTTCAAAATATCCAAAAATAAAAGTTGTTCCATTTTAAAATTTCTACAACTTTAATTAAGACACTTTCACCTAATTCCCAATATTTTTGGAATTAGGATTTTAGGGCCTAGTTAGGGTTTAAATTGGAATTTCATTTTGATTTAATAATTAATTTCAATTAGGAATTTACTTGCACAATCATTCACAAGCATAATAAAGGCACTCTAGGAACCCTAAGCACAATCATATGCAGATGATAAATTTGAAACATGATGACATGGCAGTTTAATTAAACAATAATACCAGTGGTAGTACACCACGTGGGTCGCCGGGATGGCGGCAGCAGTGGCATAGCTAGAGGGTGATCAGAGTGGGCCACGGAACACCCTAGAATTTGAGTAAAGTATTATAGGTATTTAAATAGTATATAAATTTGAGTAAAGTATTATAGGTATTCTTATTTTTAAAATGTTTGCCAGACTTTTAAAATATATTTATTTTTTAGTAAATTATATATTTGCACACTAACATATGCTACATTTAGATCTTGTTTGGTAGAGTTTCGATAGGCTTTTGTTTACTCTTTCATGCATCTGAACAAGGTGACGTTTTTATTTGTCTTAAAATGAATTAGATTTAGTGAAACCACTAGTCTTTTTTTATGCCACATACCGTAGCAGGAAGTTGAACATGTTCAAACAATACTTAATTATTAATAAAAAATTGAATTGAATCACCCTAGATTGAAATCCTAGCTGACCTCTCGCGCAACAACGGTTTGGTGGCGGTGGTCCGGCATGGCGCGATCGTGCTGTAGCCGTGTGGGGCTCAGTAGGGCTGTCCCTGCGGACAACAAGCACTTGCAAGCGATTAATATATTGCTAATAATTTATTTAATTCTTTAAGCATTTAAACTATCTTGAATTAAAAAACTCGAAACTAGAAAGTTGTAGATGTCATCGAGAGGTATATTTCTATATACAAAACATCTTCTTCCGATTGTACGAAAAACTACAACTTTTAGAATATATTAGAAGTTGTAGCTACTGTCCCCCCCCCCCCCCCCCCCCCCCCCGCCAAAACATATATGGCCAATTGATATATAGGCCCCACATGTCGGATCGCGTGACGTCAGCATCTGGAGCGGGTTTGGACCCGTTGGAACCAAGATGACACTCGAAGTTAATTTTATGGACCTACGATAATTAACTTAAAAGTTTAGGGACCTAAATGACACTCTCTACTAAGTTTAGGAACCTATAAATATTATTTAAGAGTTTAGTGACCTAGATGACATCTTAAGGCAAGTTTATAGACCAGTGGTGTATTTTCTTTAAAAAGACGCACATGCCTAGAACCTGAAATCTACATGCTTCCTACACTGAGAAATTGAAGATTTTTTTTATTGCCGTGCTTGAACCAGATTTTGTTACGTACCTTATGCCGATAGGCATTGTACATAGCCTTTTAGCTACTGATAAGTTTGATTAATGATTTCTTCCCTCTCGTCTTATATTGTTTTTTGATAAAAAGAGGGTCGACTTCAAACTTCTGAAACATACATTATACCCATAAAACCAATCTGAATCGCTCTAATTGGTACCCGAAATCCTATGTCCTCCCCGCTGAAGATATGGATATGAAGCGAAACATGTAATATATAAACTCACTGACCATATTCAGAATCAGTGGTTGCGGGAGCAGTCCCGGTTTGAATTAGTGGTTTTTAGCTCTTATGTCTCAATGTCGACCGACCAGCTAGATGCCTTGCTTGACTGACATTGTGGATATTGAGTACAGATATTTTTCAACTCAGCTGGATGCCTTGTTCCGCTGACGTACGTGTAAAATTTTTCATTGTAAAACTTCTGACGTGTACGTGTCGACTTCGACTAGAAAAACCATGAAATTGTTCCACACGAACACATCGATAGGGTCATCTGTCCTGGTGTATGTATAGTGTCCTTGCATCCATCGTCTTGAAGTCAGGAACACGTAAGAGCACCAACGATTTAATTGTATCTATTCGCAAAAAAATGATTTAATTGTATCTTTATTCAACAACTTCATCTGTCAACTGTCGTTTGTGATGAACAAGGGTATCTGGCAGAGGTTTATTTCTGGCTCGATATAAGATAAACAAGTTACGTTGCTGTCCCGTAATTTTGCACGTCTGGCACGGAGAGTCAGAGACGACTTGTGAGTACGAGTAGGCGGCGAATAGACTGGTAAAATAAATAAATCGATCTGCAGGCTGACGCTAATGCATAAATCACGCTGCCGTAAACTCGTCATAAGTATCACTCTCCCGTGTACCCACGAGCTATGTATTCAGATGGTTTCTTTGGCCGTGAAAAATTAAGCGTTTTGATGCATGGGTCTCGGGAACAAAGAAATGAAATTGGTGAAACAGAAAAAGAATCATCATGGATGTAACGTAAAATGTATGAATGTGTGTCTTTCCCAAATCGAACTGCAAGGTTATTTCTGAATAACAGTGTTCACCAATCTTTTGTCATCTTTCCGTTGAAAACTGAACAGTAATACGTACTCCCTCCGTCCCTAAAAAAGTGTCGTTCTCGTTTCCCGAGAAATAACTTTGACTAAATATATTTTAAAATTTATTAATTTTTATGGCACATAATTAGTATTATTAGAAAGATCTTTTAATGTAGTTTTTTTAATAAATTTATTTAGAGATATAAATGTTGTACATATTTTATATAAATCGAGTCAAACTTGTGGCACATACACCAACAGCGACGTTATTTTAGGGACGGAGGGAGTATGTGATAACTCAGATTTTATCACATGCCCAAGCTGCAAGCAGTACTTGTTGGGCTAGTTCTGAAACATCAGGGACTCGAGTTACTGAAAATATCAGGATATATGCAGATACAGAGTTGCTCATACGTGTGGGTGCAACCGAGAGATAGTTTAAGCAGGTCAGCATCAGCAGCATGCAAGGACGCAACATAGGGTACAACAACGGTGACCCGAGCTCCGTTTTGTAAACTGCCAACTGGGCCGGCGGCGAGGCGAGAGTCAGACCAAATTGCCAATAAAAAACCCCCGGAGCGAGTGAAATTCGTCATTTCTTAAGCAGTTTCGCCACGCGATCTACATGCGCCGGCCGCAGTTGGTTGTGTTGTTGAGCGGCTGCGGGGCAGTGATGCCATGCTGCGTTGATTCCTGAGTCATCGTACACAGTACAGGAGCTGGGCGATGTGTTACTGTCCTGCTGTCCATGCAGAGAGGAAGGGAATGCGATCAGTCGATCACCGATTGCTTCCTGTGTCTGTTGTTCTTGCGATCTCTGGTTTCTTGTGGGGATCTGGAAGGTGAAGCCGAATACAAAGATTAAGCGTCTAAGTCAGAACTAATAATTAAGGCTCGCCTTGACGAATCCATGCATTGATGCATGTGAGTTGAGGACACAAGAGTCGTGCGATTTTTTTTTTTTTTTTAGCAGATTTTGTGACTGGCGACCGGTGAGATCCTGATCAACATGAAGTAAGTGCGCTTTCTGAACAATTACTTAGAGAACTGGAATAATCTGCAGAAGTGTTACGTGAGTTCTGAGGACAGAATGACGCCAACCTATCATCTAGTAGTAACTATGGTTTTTTTTCCTACATGAACTGTATCAATCGTGCCGTGGTCAATGTTTTCTGATAAACATGAACTGGACTAGCTGTGTTGTTGTCAATAGGGATGAAAACGGACGGAAACGGACGGAAAAACCCTATTTCTATTTCTATTTCTATATTTTTTTACGGAAACGAGATCAGTTTCGAAAAATACGGATTCAGAAATAAAAACGGACAAATACGGACGGAGAGCCAAAAAATTTAGTTACAATAATAAGATTAAATATTGTCAAGTATTTGATAAATAAAGTCACAAAATAATATACACTTATGAAGTTATCAGTCAAATAATCACTATCATGACATGTGTTAACATGTTAACATGCATAATTGGTGATTAGTAGACTTATAAACATATAAACTTTTAGACATATCTATGGATGAAAATGGTATGGATATTTATTCGACCGTCTGTTCGACCGAATCCATTTAGAGGTGTTCAGATCTGTCCGTATCCGAGTTCGGATATTCAATATCCAATACCATATCCGTATCCGAATACTCAAATCGTATATTTATGATGTCGACATCCAATCGTATCTTATCCGGCATGATTGGCACTATCCGTATTTGAATCCGAATCCGACCAGAAATATGAAAACAAATATGATATCAGTGATATCCATTCGTATCCGATCCGTTTTCATCCCTAGACATATCTCATATAGATTGAAAAACGGAATAGAAAGCGGAATAAATACGGGTCAATTCCGCGTAAAAATGGGATTCCTCGGAAACGGACGGAAAAAAACCTCTTCTATTTCCGCAAATACGGAAATAGAATCTACAAATACTGAAACGGACGAAAACGAACAGAACAAAGTAGAAAACAGAACGGGTCAGAACGGGAAAATTTCCGTTTGTTTTCAACCCTAGTTGTCAATGTCTTCTGATAGGAACTGGTTAACTAATTGTTGGGGCAAAAATATCTTCTGATAGACTAGTCCGGCCGGAGCCGTATGAGGCTGGTGAGATGAGAACGATTGGAACTTCTGAAGTCACCACATGGTATATAAAAGGGGCATCGAGAAGTTCATGAAATAGATGGCTCGTTGCCTTGTTCTGTCTAAACTGGGATTGAGCTAGCAACTACATCGGCAGGTTATGGACCAGTAAAAAATTTGTTCTTTTCCTTCATATATATCACCTTCAAAGAGCTGTATCAGGCAGGACCAAAGTATTGGGGGCCATTCTTGCAAGTGCCCGCATGCGGCTGACGGCCACCGTACCGGCGAGAAAGACAATGTGGCACATGCAAAAACGCAAAGCCGCGACTGTAATTTGGTGAGTTATTTTTGTAACTACCATCAGTTCGAACCTTTTTTTGTGTGTGTGATCCATCTATCTGCTTTTTTTTTTTGCGAGTAATCCATCTATCTGCTTTTGCAGCTTTAATTTACCTGTTCTAAACCCATTGCTGTGAACTTTCTTGCGTTTCCCATGCGAGTTCATGGCTTCATGCTGGCTAGCTGTAGCTGGTCTCTCTGCATTAATTGATTCTCCACGTCTGACGAAAATGGAATTCCAAAGCGAATTTTTGTAGAATGATCGAGCATTAGAAGTTCTTGCAAAAATATCTGGCCGTCGTAACAAGAATGATCAAATTTGTACTCTTTCAAGGCCAAACACCATCATTTTCCGTCAAAACAAAGGTCAAACACCATCATGTTTTAGTGTGAGAAAGGACAGGTGATTGAGGTAGACGATCATCTTTTCATCAATTGGTTCACAAGGCTGAGTTTAGAAGATCGTTTTTTCTAGAGAGGGAGCGCACGCGCCATGAACGAGTGAGAGAGCGCTGTACAAACAGCTAGGCCCATCTGAGGGACCTGCGAGGGTGAGTCCAGGAAAATACGAGCACAAGTGAAGTTAGAGAATTGAACCCAAGTGGGCAGGTTTCACCACAAAGAACCTAACCAGCTGAGATATGCTCAGTTCGCGGAGAAGTGCTTCTCCAGGCCAATAAGATGATACCTTTACTTGTTATAGTAGCTAATATCTCAAATAAATCTGAACCATTAATTCTTCAATTTCCTTTGAATTAATTACTCTAATAAAACAAGCATGGCCCTTCCTTTTGGGCTTAACGTCAATACTTATATTAGTTTTAGTTTTATTTTTTGCTATAATATATACATGGACTTAAATATTATATGTATAAAGGTTTTTTGGGCAAAAATGATGGGTATTCAAAGTAATATTTTAGTATATTTGAATATCACTGAGGTTATTTCATAATTAAAATATTTTTTATTTTTTGTACTTTTTTATAATACTCAATTATGTTAATGTTAATGTTAATGTATATATCGGTCATGTTATCTACTCGTTAAAAAAATGTGTTACACACACGAATAATATCAACAACTAACACTTTAATCAAGTCATGAACTTTGGCGATATAAAATATGTACTCTGGTCCCAAAATAAATGCCATTTTTGATTTTTTTGAAATCGATGTTGACCTTTCATCTTTTTCAAAAAATTTGCAGAAATATTAAAATAAACAAATCAAGATTAAAGTACTACTAATAAAGAATCATTTTATAATAAAATAATTAATTTTTTTCATAAAATTTTTGAATAAAACGAATGATTAAAAGAAGATACAGTCAAAATTCTAAAACCACATTTATTTTGGAACGGAGGGAGTAGCTAACACGTTACATAATTGAGTGTGTACACTATACTAACTTGATTAAAACTATGTTATAGAATTGAAGAAACATGCATATGGAGAATTATAAGTGCGTCCTCTAACAGGATCAGATAGAAGAAACAGCCCACATCATCTATTCATCTCATGCAGGTTTTGCTAAAGATTGCTGGAATACGTTGAACATCAGGCTCTCAAATGGCACTTCTTTGCCAGAGATAGTTCTACAAATCAAGGACCAATCTCAACACCGGTTCTTCATGCAAATCACAGTTTTGATGTGCTGGTCTATTTGGGTGGAAAAAATAATTTAATCTTTTTTTTTTGTGAATAGAAATACTTTAATCTTCAGAAACCAGCAGCCTGACAAACAAGCATAATGCTCGATCGAGAAAAATAAAGAAACCAGCAGCCTTCAGTTGCAGCGGTCAGAGAAATTTGCAGAAAGGAGATGAGGATGTTATCTGTCAGAATCTCCTCCAAAGATTCCCTTGCCTTTGATTTATGAATCCAAAATGTGTCGTAATCTTTCTTTTGGGTTTGATCTTTTTCTTTTCCTTTTTCATCTCCTAAGCCTCTTCTCTAAAAAGTTAGGGGCTTTAGCATTTCTATCCACATTTTCAAGTGAAATGATGATTTTATCCTTGATCTGTTAAGTCCATCTAACGGTATTAAAAAGGACAATTTTGCCCATGTGTTTTTACCCTCGTTTTATAACGGTACTTGTGTTTTTAGCTTTGTTTTAGATTAGCAAGATGACATTTTGTGTACATATTATTTAGAAAATTTCAGTAGCATTTTAACTTACATCCATGTAATCAGAAATTAGTATCACACAACATATCAATTCTATACATATTAAATTAACAATAACAAACCATATGTGCATATAACAGCAATAATTCCCGTGTCTCGTTCCCGGCGATTCCCGGCCGGCCGTCTTTCCAGGGAGAGCTCCTGATGATGTACAGGAACTACATGGCAGGCACCCTGGACGAGCAAGGTCGGCGCGTCCATCGGTGAGGCAGAACTTCCTGTGGAACCTGCACGACAGCTGGTGCTTGGTGTTCAACTCGTTCCGGGCGCTGGAGGGGAGGTACCTGGGGCGGCCGTGTACTTCGGGAGCCAGGCCGTGCTGAGTCCCGCCGTGGCGATGGCGCTGGCCGAGGCGCTGGAGCGCAGCGCCGTGCCATTCGTGTGGGCCGTAGGCGGCGCCGTGGTCCCAGACGGGTTCGAGGCGCGCGCCATTGCCACGGGGCGCGGCGTGGTGGTGCGCGGCTGGACGCCTTAGGTGGCGCAGCTGCGTCGACCGGACTGCATGCTCCCCGCCAAGCTGCCGACCGCCGCCCAACCCTAGCCCGTCGCCCTGACGCGCCTTCGCGAACTCGCGAAAGAAAGAACGACGCGGCTGCAGGCAGAAGAGCATTGTGGTCCTTTGGTCCTCCTCCTTTTACTTTTTCATTTTTATTTGCCATTTAATCCACCTATTTCTAATGGTGTTACAAAACAAGGGTAAACGTAACGAGGATAAAATTACAAAGTTAAAAAAGTAGGGATAAAATCACCATTGAGACTTAGAATAAGGATAGAAACACCAAATTTCCAAAAAGTTAAACCTTAATTTGTTCTTTTTAATAAAATTTCCGTAGGATGCAAATCCCACCAGTTTCATTTAAAAAAGTCCTAACAAAATACATAAATATTAGTATGTATTGAGCATGTAAAGTGCCACGTGAAGTTTCATGTAGGGACGCTAGCTCATATGAAGCTTAATAAAAAAATAGTAACAGTCTGACATGTGTTCTTTTTGACGTGTTTGTCAAACATTACTAGTTTTGATCATCTAAAAAATCTTTATAGTTTTACAACCTTCGAGTTATATACTATTGAAAGTATTTTTATCATAAATCTAAAAACACAATTTTTTTGTCATGAACCAACATATCGTTTTTAGAATTGATAGTCAAAGATATAAATATTTGTCTTAGGATAAACCTAATATGTAATACGATATGTAAATATAAAGTAGTGATTAGTACTGCTTTCATACAAAATTGTAAGTCATTCCTCTCAGAACAAATCAGCATCAGCCAAATCAGCTCTTGTTTCCAGCCCAAAAGAATGACGTGGCAAAATAGGACATCAAACTAGCATATGGCAGGCATGCTTGTTCAACCGTTCATCTTGTACCATCGTCCAAGCAACGAAGACATGAACTCCAACAACTCCATAAAGTGCCACGTTCCCTTGCTATTCTGAACCAAGAGGACACCTACTCCCAAACAATCCATGTCACTCATGCAACTTCCATGCAAGTCGATCGATGCAGACACGCACATACGTTTCCTGAACAAATATATCCATTAAGATCACAGAGCAGCCTCCCCAGCTTCCCTCTCTCCTATGCATGCAAAAACTTAACCGAACCCCTGCCGATCTAGCTTTTTCATCCACCATGGAGGAGAAGAGGAAGGTGCAGCGGCGACGACGAGGGCGTGATGGCATCGTGCAGTGCCCTCACCTCTTCTTCGCGGCCCTGGCGCTGGTCCTCGTCGTCGCGGACCCGTTGGGCCTCAGCCCGCTGGCCGGGGTCGACTACCGGCCCGTGAAGCACGAGCTCGCGCCATACGCGGAGGTCATGGGCAGCTGGCCCAGAGACAATGCCAGCCGGCTCAGGCGCGGGAGGCTGGAGTTCGTCGGCGAGGTGTTCGGCCCAGAGTCCATCGAGTTCGATCTCCAGGGCCGTGGGCCGTACGCCGGCCTCGCCGACGGCCGCGTCGTGCGGTGGATGGGCCAGGACGCCGGCTGGGAGACGTTTGCCGTCATGAATCCTGACTGGTAACTGACTCGAAGATATATATTGTTTGATCTGATTTTTCCTGCATATATTCTGCTTCTTGGGGAAACATCATGCAATGCAATGCAATGCACAATTGTTGTTTCTTGGCAAAGGTCAGAGGAAGTCTGTGGCAATGGAGTGAACTCGACTACGAGAAAGCAGCACGAGAAGGAGGAGTTCTGCGGCCGGCCGCTGGGTCTGAGGTTCCGCAGGGAGACCGGCGAGCTCTACGTCGCCGACGCGTACTACGGTCTCATGGTCATTGGCCAGGGTGGCGGCGTGGCGTCCTCCGTCGCGAGGGAAGCCGACGGCGACCTCATCCGCTTCGCGAACGACCTCGATGTGCATAGGAATGGATCCGTGTTCTTCACTGACACGAGCATGAGATACAGCAGAAAGTGAGCAAATTAAAGCGAAACAATCTGGCCGGCGTCTTCTTGCAACTGAGTATAAAAATGATATGCCTCTGTGTTTCTGCTGAAAGAGTAGCTAACTAACCAGACAAGAGCTGAATTCGCAGGGACCATTTGAACATCCTGTTAGAAGGAGAAGGCACCGGGAGGCTGCTCAGATACGATCCAGAAACAAATGCCGTCCATGTCGTGCTCAAGGGTCTGGTCTTCCCAAACGGCGTGCAGATCTCAGAGGACCAACAGTTTCTTCTCTTCTCCGAGACAACAAATTGCAGGTAACAAAAATATAATAATCTGATGATGCTCATGATTATTCTACCATATTCATTCATAGAGATATGAACACAAACCACACACGCATCTGGCGGCCTTGATGATCAGGATAATGAGGTACTGGCTGGAAGGCCCAAGAACGGGCGAGGTAGAGGTGTTCGCGAACCTGCTGGGCTTCCCCGACAACGTGCGCTCCAACGGCAAGGGCCAGTTCTGGGTGGCGATCGACTGCTGCCGGACGCCGGCGCAGGAGGTGTTCGCCAAGAGGCCATGGCTCCGGACCCTCTACTTCAAGTTCCCGCTGACGCTCAAGATGCTCACCAGGAGGTCCGCCAAGAGGATGCACACCGTGCTCGCGCTCCTCGACGGCGAGGGGCGCGTCGTCGATGTGCTCGAGGACCGGGGCCGCGAGGTGATGAAGCTGGTGAGCGAGGTGCGGGAGGTGGGCCGCAAGCTGTGGATCGGGACCGTGGCGCACAACCACATCGCCACCATCCCCTACCCTTTGGACTAGCTATCTGCTGTTACAATGCCTCCCAGTATTATGTGTACGTGTGACAAACCTAATTCGACGTGTAGAAGATCATGTAAGTATAGCCTACTATTGAAAAGTGTGCGAGCTTATTGTTCGTGTGTTGTCACGGTTAATAATTTTTATTATTATTTTCTATCAGTAGTAGATGGTTCAAAGATATTTTCAATATATTTAGAAAAGCTCGAAACATTGTATAAGGTACGACCTTTGCATCTAGAAGTATTATCTACTAATTCCTATGGACGTCTCTATGTGCTATTAAAGGCTATTAATCAATTACATATTCTGCTTGTCTAAAACTTTCCATGCTTTCAGCCCAAACTCCTAAGTAAACGTGGGCGTGCCTAGTCATGTCAACTAATAACCCTACTCACGTAAACTCTAGTCTGCAAATGAAAGAGTTGAGCTGCTGCTAGACTGACAGACTGAGCTCACCAAAATGGCTTAGTAAATCTTCATCCTCTGTAGTATGTAGACAGTGGTGTTCGACAGAATATTCACTTATGGTAAAGTGGACAGAACATCTAACCGTCAGCCAGTGACCCTACATCATTTCCCCCTCCAATCTGCCGTCCAACAAAGCATAGAAGAAAAGGGTGTTTGATGATCTAATTGATGTCTCCGAGTCTATGACTGTTCTCTCAAGATATATTCAACACAGAAATATTTATTGTCATCGTCTTATTGTGGTTTCTCAAAAAGAGAACAGCATCCTTCATTGATCAAAAAGAGGGTACAAACACAATTCTTTAATCATAAATAGCTCAAGCATGGATTTTTGAATTGTCTTTTGCCACATTATTCTTTCCAGGAGGCTAGAACCTTATTTTCCTTTCTTGTAGCATGCAAGGACAATAAGGTCAGTCTACTCAAACAGGACATTACAATTAAACATATAAATGACTAACAGTTTTTATGCATGTACCTGTAGATTCAGTGATTACAAGCAGTATTATGAGAACAAGCTCAAAAAGAATCTGAAAAATCCATACACCTGTTAGGTAAATCCATCTGATTTTTTTTTTCTCTCAGTGAACTGCCATCGGTGGTGCCTTTTCTGCTTACAGTTGCTTTTCAAATTCCAAATAGGGTCCAAGAAATTAGCCTTGAGTAATCCAAGCAGGTGATTAACAATGCTAATCAGTTTGGATTAGTATAAAAGAACCAATTACAGGAAGAGAGAGGGCTTACCTTAAGAGGTGTAAATTATCTGAGAGGAAAAAGTAGTGAAGTATTCCATCAGGAACAAGGTCAGCTGAAATAAAAACAGTTACTTTGTTAAATAGAAAACAATAAAGTGCTTTATTGTTAGTTGTTAAAATGCAGTAAGGAACCAGCCGTGTTCAAAACTGACAAAAAAAAAACTATATACTCATATTGGGAAAATAAACCAAAGGATATAATCCCAAAATGATTTAAGATCTCAGAAATATTGATCTGTTTCGAAAACCAGCCCTGAAATTCAATGTCTTCCAGCTTAGCCTTAACTTGCGATTTGAAAAGAAACCACAAAGAGAGGAAAAGATTTTAAACAGGTTAGAAATAATGTCACAACAAAGGTGTTCTGTACTATTAGCAAAGAAACAGTGCTTTGAGCGCAATTTTCATAACATTCCTTTTGTAGTCAGAATATAATTCAGGTTTAAATCATGAATGTTGTCCCCAATTTATACAGAGTGAGGATAGAACAGCCTGCATGGCCTATATATTGTCATGGTAGCAGGACTGCAGGTCATTCTTCGACTAGTATCTTTTCTAATAAAAAAACTGTTTCAATAAGGGAAGGACTATAGCTTTATTAGAACCTAAACTATAATTAATAAAAACTTTGAATTAGTTTGTGAACATCATATTGGCAGGTACTAATAAGTCTTCTGCACCTTTGATGAGATACAAAATGGCTATTGACAGAGATAATTAGTCTCCAAAACCTACCTATCCATCGCCTTGCAGGCTTGGTCTAGGTTTGCATTCTTGCTATTGACATTGTTAAATAAAGCTCCAATCTAGGAGATAAAACAATGCAAAATGTTGTAACAATATATATGAAAATTGAGATAAATTCACCTAACCTTAGTTTCCAGAAAGCGCCAGGATCTTCTTTGTTTTCAGAATCCAGAAAAAAAAAATTCACAAACTCCTTTGTACAGATGAGATAATAAATTCAAATTTATGTCCATTGTAGTGGATAGGATAATAGGAGTTAGTCCTGCATCGCATATATATATATGTGCAGTTGTGCACATGTGAATGCAAGCATGTAAAGAATGGGATAAGTTATTCAGATCAGGTGCGACTATATTTGGCGAACTAGAAGCAAGATGCAGGCGTGGCCTATGTTGTAGGGCAGCAGCAAGAAAATCAGAAAATGAAAAGGTTATGAATTTCCTCCTAGTCCTAGCCTCCTAGGAGCCATCACAAACACCAACCAATGGACACCGGTACACCGGTAGGAGTTGAGATTGAACTAATTTTCAGGAGTTGTCCAAGTTCAGAGATCTGACACTAACCTTCAACTGTCAGCTGCACTGAGTAGCAACAAGATCCGTCCTTCCGCCAGGGAAGGATTTGGGAGGAAATGATCTCCATATAATGCACAGGGCAGCACAAAAAATCACGGACAAAATAAACACATAACATACCAAAGACGGAGAGACCCGCACGATTTGACATAGACAGAGGATCTTCAAAGGCAGGACCAAACTGGACATCTTACCACTGGCGCCGCAGCAGGCTCCTTGCGCCATTTCTCAACCCCACGGCAGCTCGCTCCTCGAGGCCTTTGCAGGTCTGGCCCCCTCAGCCGTCGCAGTGTCGAGGCCGCGGCTGCGCTCGCCTCCATCGGCCATTGCGCGTCCAAGCTGTGGCGGTCCTGCCCCCTCGGCCAGGTTTGAAGCCACGGTGACGTCGGCCTCCATCGCTGGACACACAGCGCGCGGAAGGATGAAAACAGAGGGAAACGGGTATCATGATAAAAAACGGACAGACAAAAACGGAATATTTTTACATTTTAGTGATTAAAAAGTATAAAAAAATAATTAAAATAGTTATGAAACTAATTAAAACTGATAATTTTTTATATTTTAAAATTTTCTGAAAATTATCAGAAACAGTATCATGATACGGAAAACGGACGGACGGAAACGAGATTTTATCGGTCTGTTTTCATCCTTCAAGGCACGGGCGAGGGGGGACCCTGCGCACGACGAGGGCGAGGGCGAAGAACAGTAGTGCGCTTCAGGTTTGCCTTCTCCTGATGGCGTCGCGATGGGTAATGATGCCATGGATCTTCGTAATTGGCAGGATGACGTAGTGCTGTTTTGTCGCACGAACTTCCTGTATCTTTTTTATGCCCAATTTAGGCCCTGTTTGTTTACGGGCCGATAAAGCTATCTAAATAACATCCTCAAAGAGTCTGCCAAATTTTACTTAACAAGTCTTATAATTTATCAACTTTCAAAATGATATGCCAAGAGTATCTCTAAAGAGTTTGTTAAATTCTACTTGGCAAATCATAGATTTGTCAACTCCCAAAACGATATGCCAAGTAAAAAAACAGTCAATCTTTAAGAGTTTGTTATTTTTTAACTTGGTATAAAATCAAAGGCCTCGTTAACAATCCGTAGAGGCCCACTAAAAAGAACGAAGAGCCCCGTTAAACGAACGAAGAGCCCAGCTAAGCAATGAAGAGCCCGGATGCCAAGCCGTATACGCGCGCGGAGGAAAGATATGCCAAGTTACTATGGATGCCAAGTTATTTTGCCAAACTGAGACTATTTTGCCAAAATTATATGGATGCCAAACTGAGATAGCAAACTCTTGGAGATGCTTAAAAAACAGTCTATCTCCGAGAGTTTGGCATTTTTGACTTGGTAGAATAAAAAACCTCTCCAACAAAACGAAGAGGCCTGCGAAGAGAACGAAGAGCCCCCACTAAACGAACGAAAAACCCCGCTAAGTGAATAAAGAGCCTCAAATGCCAAGCCGTATATGCGCACACGGAGGGAAGATATGACAAGTTGCTATTGGTGCCAAGTTATTTTGCCAAACTGAGCATCCCTAAGAGTTTGCCAAAATTTACTTGACAAATCTTGTGAATTGACAACTCTCTAAAATATATGACAAGTGAAAAAAGATCTCCTCTCCAATAGTTTGGCATAATTCACTTGTCAAACTCAGATTAAACTTATGTCAAGAACCATGAGATATAAATAAAATTATGTTTATGTCCTTCCACCTCTTGAAAACTTACATTAGGAACCCTGAGACAGAAACAAAATTATGTCTATGCCCTTTCACCTCTTGAAAACTTACGTCAGAAACCCTGAAACAGAAACAAAATTATGTTTATGCCCTTGCATCTCTTAAAAACTTACATCAGGAACTCTGAGACAGAAATAAAATTATATTTATGCCCTTCCACCTTTTGCAGGAGGCCGATGCCGGGCGGATGCGTGGGCGCTACGCGCAAGCATATATGCGCGTGCGAGCCCGGTCGATGGCAACTTGCCAAAATATGAAGTCATTTGCAAAACTGTTGGAGGATGAATTTTCTAGTTTTGCAAAAAAAAAAGATAGCAAGTGTTTTTGCCAAATTTTTGAAGATGCTTTTAGAGCCTTTTTTTTCTTCTTATTTTGCCAAAATTATATGGATGTCAAGTTTAGATGGCAAATTCTTGTTGTATCTTTCTTAATCTAAACACGTATCTTTTCTTAATCTAAACACTTATAGATAGTAGACCTAATAATTATTAGGTGTCATTTGGCACAATTTAGTCTAACAAGTGGAGCTGTTTTTCATAAAGTGGTTTAACCTGAATTGTTTTGATAATGTTGTTTGATAAAATAGCTTCATCAATGACTTCATGCATGGTTAGAAGAAAGAAATGAAGAAAAAAGCTAGAATAAGCTACTTTTTTACCTCATGGCACCTCATCCTTTAGTGAGAGAAGGAGAAAAAAATCTTTACCGATTAAGTTACTTTATAAAACGGTGTTTGGCAAAAATAATAATAAGAAGAAGAAGCTCACAATAGCTCGTAAAGCTGTTGTAAGCCGTACCAAATAGGTTCTTAGTTAAGCACCTAAATAGCAACTGTCCTAATATCTAGACGAAATAAGATAATAAATTATTTTCTAGCTAATTATTATAGACAGTGAATCCAAACATAACCTAAGGATAGGAGAGCAATTCTAACAGTTTTATAAATTTTATTTCTTAAATATGGTGTTTTTCCAACTTATAAATGAGTATGAGGAGAAAAAAAAGAGACTATCTTCAAGAGTACTCTATTTTTGACTTGTCAAATACTCTAAATTCTGGCCTTACAATTTATGCTCCTATTTGCTCCAACTTAGTCGACATGACCCAGTTAAAAACAATTCAGCTGACAACTAACGAAGGACCAAGAAACGCGATGACCTGCGAACTGAGTTCTTAGCAAATCGCAACACAAACTAACATGTGGATGGTCCACTCTAGTATCAAACCCCGTATATAAACATTTTGATAATTAATAGTTTTTTTCCTCAAATACGTAAAAGATTTGCATATCTTTTTTATAAGATTGAGAAATTCTGAGTATTATATCGACTCGCCTCTAAAATGGTACACTAAGGGATTTGTTATATAATTGGCTTTACCCTATCTAGTAAAAGTAGACCAAGGCTATTATTCTCTACTCATCATGTCTACCTCACATCGGCGATCAGACACGCTGACTTATGCGACACCTCACTATTCCTCTTGTGAGATGATAATTGATACCTGGTGAGCGGTATATATATACTTTGGTAGTTAACTGTGGCCGTAGTATAGGCATATGAAAAAATAGATGAGATCCGCCACTTCTTTTAGACAGATTTTTTTTTAGTCAACCCTCGAAAATAAAAAGTAAACAATTATTTCTGTAGCAGTCCACACTGTCCACGATAGAGCCAGCGGCCCGCCTTCCCAACAAGATAGCTTCAGCAAACTCTCATAGCGTGTGACCGTGATCAACCTTCGGCGTAAGTAGAGAAAACATTACCCTGTGGGCCCAAGTATGATTAATTTTTACTCCCTCTGTCTTAATATAACTTATTTTTTTTACTTTTAAACTTCATATTTAACCATTCGTCTTATTCAAATAAATAAATAAATAAATCATTAGTAAAGTATCTCTAATGACAGACTAAGTTACAACAAAATAAATAATATTTATATAAAATTTTTAAATAAGATAAATAGTTAAACATAAAGCCTAAAAATCAATAAAATAAGTTATTGAAGACAGAGTCTCGAGAGATTAAAAAATGTCGAATAGCTCTGGCATGATGCCCACGCTTGGATGGCAACCTCCTGTAACTCCAAGAGCTACTACTACATCAATCAAAATCGAAGTATATTTTTATTTGACTAAAATAAACTTTGATTTTGATTGATACTGATTTTTTAAAAAAATATTATTATATAAAAATAAATAAGTACTAATTTTGGCGATACCTCAATACACCATAGCGCCGGTTAACTCACCGATACCGGCAACGTGTTCTCGACCCTTTTTTCAGAACAATGCCGTGTGTCCGGCGAGTACTCGCTCACTCGAAGTATCTTATCTCTCACATCCACCCCAAAAGGCCAAAACTGTTCGGTTCATGGTAAATCTTGCAACGGAAAGGATTCTTCGCGGACGTCCGGCCCGCACCGGACAGAGCAGACGCGCGCGCGTCCCTCCGCGCGCCCCCCGCGCTTTTTTCCGTGGAATTTTTTAATAATATTTTTAATGATTAATTGTAAATCTAGTATTTGGATTCAAAAAATTATAAAAATAGCATCCTGTCGGCCGTTGGAGAGCCGATTAGAGACTTGTCGGGCCGACAAATCCCTATCGGCCGCTCCACAGCCGACTAGTGTCTCAGGCAACCAGGCCGAGTCAGAAATGTTGGGCCTATCAGGCCGATAGGCCTGTCGGCCGCTGCCGACCCGATAGGGACCCGTCGGCCGCCGAGGAGCCGACAGGTCCCTATACAAAGCGCGGCCTTCTCCTTTCTCCCGACGCCGCGCGCACTCTCTCTCTCTCTTACCACGTGAGCGGCCAAAGTGTCGTTGTGGGTTTGCGACAAGGTTGTGTGTGTGGATGGAGTTGGACCGGCACTATGGGTGTAGGTACTTCGGGTGCCCAGATCTGAATGACGACTTCATGGTACTATCAACAACTTCTTCTTTCGTTTCTTGTAAACTATTCACACTTTGATCCTTTACATCCACACATGTAGTCTTACAAGTGGACCCAATGGGTGGATCGGGAGATGCCCACATGGCCACAGAGGCGCCCGAAGGAGCTTAAAGACAAAGCTCAATATCTTCTGAGGATTAATGAGGCTCGTGAGGTTGACCGCAAAATCAGAGAGGACAAAGAGCAACGGATCAGGGCAGATCGGATCCGTCTCAAAGCTAAGGAGGAATATCTTACTAGGAGGAGGGAGGAGTTAAACTTGCGTGAAACAATCATCAAGTGTAAAGAGGAAGAACTTAAAACTCGAGAGGCAGCGCTCAAGAACAAGAGGGATGCAGCGGAACCGTTTTCACAGCGTGACAACAAAGGCAAACAACCACACCTAGTAGAATGATGTAATAGACCCATCAAGTTAAATTCCCTAAGGTATGTGTCGGTGCTAGTTTTAGTCGGGGCTAACACCGGCTAGTAAATATGCGTTTTGCGGCTGAGGCTACGGATGGTGTGTAAAGGTAAACACAGAGTTTATACTGGTTCAGGCCAAGCAAGCCCTACATCCAGTGGGGAGGAGAGTCGTGTTGCCTTGCACCGGAGTGCTTGTAGTAGGGGGTTACAAGCTAGGCGAGAGAGAGAAGTGTTCCCAGGTCACTTGTGAGTGTCTAAGTGTTTACAAATCGTTTGCTGCAGGTGTGTAGGTGTGGGTGAGAACTTAGAACTTCTCCGTCCCTCTAAAGCTGGCCTCTGCTCTCCCTTTTATAGCCGCAAAGGAGAGGCAAGGGCAGCGCTTACAATACTACGTATGTTACAGCGACGAGTTGCTGTTCCCCGTTTGACTATGGTCAGCTACCATCTTTTCTCCGCGTCTCCGGGGTATGGCCGTCGTGGTTCGCACGATCTTGGTGAGTTCCAAGGCGGGAACAGTCGTCGGATTACGTCATGTCGTCAGCTACGGTCTTTTCTTCGCGTCTCCAGGATATGGCCCTAGTAGTTCGCACGATCTTGGTGAGTTCCAAGGTGGTAACAGTCGTCGGATTACGGCGTGCCGTAGGGTCACACCTATCGACTATCCTTCCGCACGATGTGACAAGAGGGTGAGTCGCCTCGGGGCGTTGTCTCCTGAGGCTCGGGACTCCTGAAGGTGTGATGGGATGGAGCAGGGGATATCTCCCCTGGTCATATTTCCGGCCTTTGAACAGTACTTCCCGAGGGTTAGGTGGGCCCAGATGGAAGGCGTGCTCGTCCTTTCGAGTGGACAGTGCAGTAGGCGCCTTTCCCGTTCTTGCGTAGCCCGTCGTCAGGCGCTCGGACTGTCGCAGTCGGAGTTGATAGACCCCGGCGGAAAACGGGGCGGCGCACCGTAGACCATACCGTGGAGAGGATGGCCGTAGTGGGCCTATCAAATCCTCTGCCAAGGAAATCCTGACAGATGGTATGGCCGTCAGGGGCGTGCGAAGCACAGTTGCGTCGAGAATCTCGCCTGACGGGACAGTGCCTGTAAAGTGGTCAGGGAGGTCTCTTGTGGTCCAAGATTGCTCTGCTGACATCACCGGTGCCTTGGATGCCTTTGTGAGACTGCGCTCGAGGGGGATGGGGAAGCTCGGGCAAATCGGAGAATGGGCACCGAGGGCGCCGCTCTCCCGAGCTCTCCTGAGGAGGCTCGGGCGAATCGGAGATTTGGGCGCCGAGGGTGCCGCTCTCCCGAGCTCTCCCGGGGAGGCTCGGGCGAATCGGAGAATTGGCGCCGAGGGTGCCGTTCTCCCGAGGGTTGGCTGTCATTGGTGCAATGACGTCGTGGGCCTCTGTAGACGCGGCCTTCGTGGGCTTCGGGCGCGGCCTTCGTGGGCTTCCACTGGCCTTACTTGGGCCAGGCCATGTTGGGAATGAACGTTTTTGCATCGAAGTTGGGTACCCTAACTTTGGTACCCGACAGTAGCCCCCGAGCCTGTGGCAGGGTGAAGGCAGTCCTCCACAGGTTCACGCTGGTTCTTCCTGTCAAAAAAGATAAAGTGTGGCGTGATAAATCATGAATTTTTTTTACAAAGATAGAGGATGAAATGAATCTTGAACAAAATAGATATTTTATTAATTTTTTTTAGTAAAATCAAGGAAATGGATGGGGAAAAATAGGGGTGCTGTAGATGAGGACACGAGGTATATAAATAGTAGAGATCTAAAATTTAGGACGTGCGATAAACTGATAGTGATGTTTGTAGGACAAAGAAAAAACATTGTTTGCAATTGAATCAAAATAGGTTGAGCTGGTGTAGATGAGGAATGTGAGATACCTTTTTTGAAGATAGCAGCTAGCAGCGATGAGTGTGGTGCACTGGCGCTGGTTTTAATGGGCTCAGGGTTTTGGGTTCGTTTCTCCGGATGCCGGGCTTGGCGCTTTCCTTGAGGAGGGGATTTGGATTTCTGTGTTGTGAAGAATTGATAGTATGGAGATGTTCTTAGCAGGGGAGGTAGAGGAAAGTAGGAGGAACTGGCGATTTCTAAGGAGGAAGAAAGAGACGGAGGCAAATAATGGAAGAGAGAAGATAAGATATGGAGGTGAGGGAAGAGAGTAAATATAGGGAGTGTCGGTGATGTACAATAGTTGGATAAATATAGACCACACAATGACGACGGAGGCTAAAAAAATATCATAAATTTGAGGGGGTATTTAATAAAGCTAAAAGCAGGAGAGAGTAAATGAAAACTGAAAAGAGGGGCTGCCTTTCAGCAGGGGCAGGGCAAGGCCAAGGTTCGTGGCTTTCCACTGCTACCTGCTTTGCTCAGCCGAATTTTATTCGAGGTGCGTGGTGCAGGGTGTGCGTGTGTGCAGCGAGTGCAGAACAGAAACTAGCCACGGTGGTGCGGGGCCTCCATTGAATCATAATGTATATATATATATATATATATATATATATATATATATATATATATATATATATATATATATATATATATATATATATATATATATATATGCGAAATGTTTGGGCTCTGTTTAATTTTGCAGGTAAATAGCAAATGGGAATGTTGATGAGGAATTTAGAATAATTTTTAGGAATAGAAAATGGAATGAACACTCACTCAAATGTAATTGCATATGATTGAAAAGTAGTTTTAATATAGTTAAGTAGGGAATATGTTATTTGTTCATAGGTTTCATAGTATAGTTTACAACAGAGGTTCTTAGTAATAATAGTAACGTAAATATATTATACAATAATGTCATGAAGCTAAGATAGCTAAAAGTTTTACAAAGACAGTATGAGCTTTTAAGATATCTTTCCCAAGGAAGTTTGCCAGATTGTGGGAATCGTCTTGATTAATACCTAGGGGAAAAAAGAATAATATTAATAGCAATCAAGGATGTAATGTACGGAGAGGAAAAAATTAATGAACCATAATAAAGAAAAGTGTTTTGTATTTTATACTTATATTAACCAAACATTTATAGTAGTTCGGTTGCCTGGGTAGAATCATTTATTTGTGGCCTGAAGTAGATTTGTGCCTGTTGTTTTATAACAAATATTTTTTGCTTAGTAAAGTTTAAGTATACATCTTTTTTTTAATATGAATATGTTTTTATGGTTATGAAAAATACCTTTTAGATGATGGTGGTATTGTAGGAGGAGACTGTTTTTTGTCTGTAGCAGATGGTGGTGTTGTTGTTAAGTCGACCGGGGTGGTTGGAATCTGGTATAAGATGGAGGGAAAACATAGGAAATCGTTCATTTTTTAAATTTATATATTAAGCTGAAAATTATGTTACAGTGGAAGCTGTTGTTACCTGTGTTGGTGTGATATTTTCTTGGAATAAGGATTTGCGCGCATCGGATTCAGATGGTGGTAACCTGTAATTGAGAGGAAAAGAGTATTAGTTTGTTTTTTTTATCATATGTATATAATCTTATGTGTGCTGAAAGTTTTTTACTGTTCAGGAGGCTCTTTGGTAGGTGTTTCCTCTATGTCGACTGCTGGTGTTGGAGTGCCGTGCTGATATTCATCAAATAAGAATAATAATAGAAATAAGTTAGGCAGATCATAGGGAAACTTATCTTATAAAATTAAAAGAATGTTGTTGAATCATACTGTATCAGTTAACTGGTTATGATGGATGATTTGCTGAGGTGTTTGACTTGGTTGTCCTGATAGCTTCGGAGATGCTGAGGTGGATCCATAAGCCAAAGATGTTCCACATATTTTTTGAGGAGTAACAGATGTTCCCATGGCATCATAATTATTGAACCTTTCTAAGACACGATTGACAAGATATTGTCTTTTTGTAGCTTTAGCAAAAGATTCTTCTGTGAGGGTAATGGAAAAGGTGATTTTTTTTTTGCAATAGTAGCCTGCAGTGGTTGTGGTAGTCTAGGTCCTCGCTGCAAAGGGTTTACTACTGAATCACAGTCTTTTTGTATGATTATTTTTGCCTGATCATCATAAGCAAAGAAGTTTGCTTCTCCTGTTTCATCTGCGGCTTTAAAGCTTAAAAGATACCTGGGAAGTGTTTGGTATAGTAAATAATAATATGCTGTTATGTAAGCAATGATTTTAATAATGAGCTGATTTTTCTGAGTTTAAGAGTGTATATACCTTGGAACACCGACGGTGTTGTAATATTTTGGGCATTGATATCTGCCAGAAGGTTGTGGGGTCATCTTTTTTTTTGCATAATTTGTCTTTGCAAGACATATACCACTAGCTATCGTTCCAGATATGGGTGATGGAAACAGTGCATTTGTAGCCTTCTTCCTGCGTATGGGTGATATATACATTTATTTATATAGTGAACTGCAAAGTTATGCCTTTTATTTTTCATGTATATCTATATTGTTTAAAAAATAAACATAACATCAAGTTATAAACTTACTAGGAAATTAAAAGGATTTGTAATTGATTCTAGGTCAGCTACTGTTTTGTATTCCAGTGGTTTTTTCATAGGCTCAGTAGATATGTCTTCTTCTGATTGTGAAGGACGCTCTATATAAATTGTTTGATTTTTGAACCTATCAAAATCAAATTACACAAATATATACTATTAAGTATGAAAATTATGAAATGATAGTGGTTATAAGTTTCATATGAGTAATATGTTTTATATTATACCTTTCATAGTATGGCTGCGCTTCTTTGATATCTGGGTTGAGGTAATAGGATGAACTGTGGCTAGCAGCAAGATAAAGCGGTTCTGATGCATTTTGAGTATGCCACATTCTTGGAATAAAACCAACAAATAGTCCGACAACAACTTTTTGGTTATTCTCATTGTTCAAATGATCAAGTGTAAAATTTATGGCATCATGACCCCATAATGTTATCTTTAGTTCCCTGTCACTAATAAAGAAGGGTTAAATATATCTTTTTATCTATAGGGAGGAAACCAGTTTAAACCATGGTTAATTGGTGTTATAGTGTATTGATTGTGAAGGATATAAAAGTTTGGTCTTTTTTAGATACATACCTCATATCTCTGATAAATATTTCTCGTAGAATAGCAGCCTTTTCTTTTCCCTTGGGGATTCTAGAGGATACAATGCCATATTTTGTAATATAACCCAAAACATCTGGAAAAAAATAAAGGTATTAGTGTTTTAGTATAGAACTATAGATATTGGTGTTTATTTTTTTGTTTGTATATTGATAGAGGACAAACCTGTCAGCATTGTGATTAGTCCATCAGCAACTGTGACCTTGTCAAATGGCGTTAGAGTGTATGCATATAATGGAAATGTGTTCGGAGGATTTTCAGCTAAGTTGATAGTGGTATATTCTCTAAACTGTAGCATTAAGTGACCTTCAATAGGTTTATACCTTGGTTTTGCATTTGAAACCTTGAACTTGCTGATGTTATATATCTTGTCTGTCTGAATCAGAGGATTTAGTTTAGGAATAAACTCATGTGGAATTTCAGCATACATGAAAGTTCCCTGTAAATTGATTGTATTAGAATTATGAATAAAAGAGAAAAAAAAGTGATCTGGATATGTAAATGGTGCTTACCTTTGCATCTGCTAGAATAAGTCCAATATATAATGGCGATGTGTGGTCCAGATATTCTTTAACTGTCCATTTCCTTAAAACACGTACACAGACTGAAACACGTGGTGTTCCTTTCTCTAACTTGTGCAAGTATGTTGGTTTCATCTCCATTCTGCACAGAAACATTTTATTAAATTTGAATGTAACAAAGTCTTTCATAAATAATGTGGATAATTTAATAATTTGGTAGGAAAGATAATAAATAGGGGCAGGTATATATGTGTATATGGATGCACTGTATCTAATGGTAGAGGAAGTAAAAATATTTTGTTAGTACAGATAAATAGAAAGGGATTAAATATATTGTATGTATACTTACTTTGGTATATAAGAATTAGCTGATAGTCTATGAAATAATTTTATAATGGTAGTGAATGTCTACTGTTGGTAGGTAAGAAAGCTAAAATCTCTTTGTAGACAACATTTTTCGTTTCATCTGTGCAGTTACCATCTTCATCTTCAATAATAATTTTGAGGCCATGTTTGCTTGTAACTCGCGAAAGTGCAACATATAATTGACCATGTGTAAAAACAGGTTTTTTAAGGTAAACACCAACAGATGACAATGTTTGCCCCTGACTTTTGTTAATAGTCATAGCATAACACACTTTTATTGGATATTGACGTCTTCGAAGAATGAAAGGCCACTTATTACTCTGCAGCGTTAATGTGATTCTAGGTATAAGAGTTTTGTAACCACTATTTTTGCCTGTAAGAATTATCGCCTCTATAATCTTATCTCCTAAGGCTGTAATAATTAATCTCGTGCCGTTGCATAATCCATCGGATTGATTCAGATTTCTGAGAAGCATAACTAGTGCTCCCTTTGCCAGTATCAACCGGTGTTGGGGAAAATTGTTTGCATTTATGGAGTTTAAGAATTCTACTGGATAGAGCATATCGGAGGTCTGTGGCAGCCCTGAACATTTTGCAATGTCATCTGAACTAAGATATTCTTTTGTGGTTTCTGGGAGTAGAGATATCATGTATTTATTTATTGTGTCTGCAATCGCATTGGTTGGTGTTAGTATTGCTCTGTTGCTGAGGTAAACTGGATCAGAATAGTGAGACTGTAGATTTGGATAAGTGTTGTTCACAATACAGGAGAGTATGTCTCCGCTAGTATATAGAAGCAATTCTTTGGGTATTTTAACCCATGAAGGCTCGGCTTCCTCATATTCTGTAAATGTTGGCACTTTTCCTTCACCAATATCTAAAACCCATTGGCTGAACTGAGCAATTTCATGTTGTTGGTATGGATCTAATGTTGGACATGATAAACACATGTTCTGTGATAAGGAAAGAATTTCTACCTCTGACCAAAGTTTTGAATTAGTTATAGCAGAATTCACTATTTGAGATCTGGTGCCTCCTTCAACAACAGGTAATATTTGTCTCAGATCTCCACCAAGAACAACTACTTTGCCACCAAAGGCAATGTATTTAGCCTGTGAATTGTGGGCTGATTGTATATCTTTAAAAGATCTATCCACTGCTTCAAAAGATTTTCGATCTGTCATAATTGCTTCATCCCAAATGACTAAAGATGTTTGTTCAATGAGTTTAGAATATAATGTTCCAAGACTTATATTACAGGTAGAGTCATCAGCAAGATTACATGGAATTTTAAATCTTGAGTGTGCAGTACATCCACCTGGTAATAAAAGAGAGGCAACTCCTGAAGAAGCAACAGTTAAGACAATTTTATTTTGTGCTCTAAGATAATTAATGATTCGATTCCATAATAAGTTTTTCCAGTGCCTCCATATCCTGATACGAAAAAAAATCTGGTTGTTGTTGGAGCACTCGATCAACTATAGTAATGAAAGCATGCTTTTGATCAGCGTTTAGAGTTGCTGTAGGATTTGACATGTCTATTGAGAGATCTATAGGATATGAGAGCTCCTCATGAATATACTGATTGTATGATTGAGAGTATGTGTCATTTGTTTGCTGAGGTAGGTTGAATTCATCAATGTCTCTGCCATGTTGTGAAAAAATAGATGCCAATTCTTGGATAAGATAATTTCGCATTGTTTCATCAGACATTTGATAATTAGGATCACCGATCATATCTCTGAATTGATACAGAATGTCATCTGTGAGTAACCGCCACACTTTTTCAAAGAAGCTATTCTCATCACCAACTTCACAGTATAGAACCATTGTTACGAACAATTTTTGTAACTGAGTTGATGTAGCCCAAGCTGCAGCTTCATCAAATGCGTTATACCATTCTTGGTCATCATCAATAAGACCACGTGTTCGGCATGCTTCTTTGAAGGAATGATATTGTATATTATTATAGAGTTTTAAATAGTCATAACTGGTTGCACCACTAACAACCAATAATAACATACGAAGATAGTATCGTTCTCCTACTGGGGATGTACATAATGCATCCGGCCTATTTTTCCTTGCTTATGATGCCGTTTTAGCCATATCCTTTCTTTATGTTCCCATTTCCACTTAGATGGAAATTTTGGGTATGTAAGAGTTCTAGGTTCAACATGATACCGATTGCATGTAAACCATTCAGTAAGCATAGTTTTTTTAAATGTTCTTCGGAGACTAATTTATCCATTCGGGCTTTAGCACTGAATGTGATGAAATTTTCATTAGGGAGATGAACCGGTAATCTTTCAACAGCTGGGTGATGCCTATGAATATCATAGCCAAAGATACGCCAGCATGCGTCATATTCACAGATGTAACGACATTCCAAATATTCTTTAACCTCATTAATTGTTTATGTCTCTGTATCATAAGGTGCAGATTCTGCTGCTCGGATTCTTTGAAGATAGACTTTGCTATAATCAGCTCCTTTTGTTACATATTTAAAAAGATATTTTATAAATGTGCTTTTGTTACACCACTCAACATTTATGTGAGCTTGATATTTTTTCAGGAGTTGTTTGTTGTATGGAACAACCCATCTATTATCTAATTTGATTCCATTCTTCTCAACGTATAAATTGTTGCGGCGACGTCTGTAGATAGCAAATCCATCACTATTTACGGTAGTTTCTGCTTGATATTGCTTTGGAAAATGCTTTGAACATTTTCCATCCTTCATACAAGGAGAGTGTGAGTTATAAATACCACATGGACCATGAATCATGTGTTCAGCGACCAAGGCATAACATAGAGGATCATCATTTGGATCTGATATCTCGGCACTGATGTACTTGTTAATCATTTGTGGAGTAGGGTTAGATGTATCTGAAGTGATCCATAAAATGATGTGGGAATGTGGTAGACCCCTTTTTTGGAATTCAATAGTGTGCAAAACTGCAAGGAATAATGGAGAAAAAAGCATAAATTTAGAAGTGTTGCTTATAGTCTAGGAATTACATTGTATTTATGGATATTTATTATTTTGGATAAGATTGTACTTAATCAGTTGACATTAAAAATACCTGCTTGACATGGACCAAATATATGTCCATCTTTAATGTCATGAAGAAGTTCTTCGAGCTTTATATTGAAGACTCTTAGGATTATATCAGATCTGTCAGATGGCTTTTGGCCTGGTTGAGACAAAGCTTCAGAAATTTCGAGCCACTTAGGATTGCATGTGAAAGTTACAAAATAATCTGGAGGGCCATATTCCCAGCAAATTGCAATGGCATCATGATAGTTTTGTATCATATATCTTCTGCCGCCTGTATGTGAGGCTGGTAAAATTGTTATTTTACCAACCTCACTTCCTTCTGTGCAGCCTCTACTTATTGCATCACAGATACCTTGAATACTTTCCATACGAATATCTGCTTGATTTTTTTAGTATATACCATAATCTATTCTCATCGACACATGCACGAGCATCAACCTTAATTTGGCTGGACAGTTTGCCATAACAAAGATATGGATTTGGTTGATTTCGTTTATAATGGAACATGTAACAATAATAATCTTGCATGGTTACTTTGGTGTAAGCATTAGATGATTGAGATGATATTATGCCTCGATATGGAACTCCATCTTGAAATCCACGCTCACCATAGGGAAACAGGAGTGGATATTGAAGAGACATATACGCAGGATGGAGACACGATACTTGCTTTAGTTCTCTTGTATGTGTTTGTACGATAATGTCACGTTCAAAAGCATCAGGAGAAAAAATCACCAACTATGAGCATCGCCAATTGGTCAGCTGTTGGTAGACTATATTGAGGTGGATCCCCATCTCTTGGACCAATTATTTTATAGCAAAGGTTTCATCACCATGTTCTGCTAATCTGTCTCTAGCCATTCTGAACTGTTTAGCTAGTAGATTATGTTCATCCAACATTTGTATCAATAATTGCACTATATGCGGATCTATATCAGATTCAGCCTTGTCATCATGATTTAAAGAATGGATTCTATTCTGAATTTCATTAGATGTGTCATAAACATAGAGCTGAATAAATTTTGGAGTACTTTCAGAGGGTGAAATTAATGAACCAATACGATGATGTACTTGACCAAAGATTTTGAAAACAGGAGGCCCACGACCATCATTAATGGCACGATCAATATTAGCTCCCATTGAGGTGAAGGCAAATAAGCAGTTGTATTGTCTAATGCTCTTCATGAATTTATTAGATATGGAATCTCCATCAAATCGTGCCAAAGAGGATAACGGCGGTGGATGAGGGCGAAATAGTGGTATAACAATTTTGCCACCTCTACAACAATTATTGTAAACTATTCTGCCAGAGCGTTGGCTTGATTCAAGAGCAACTCTTTCAGTATACCAGAATATAGCACCGCAGTGTGAGCATTCATAATTTGGAGCACCATAGTAAGATCTGTCAATATATGACACTATAGATGGAGATTTAAGTTAGAGCTAGATTATATAAAATGGTGGACATTCTATAGACATTATGGTATGATGCTTGATATAGTAAATTGTTAGAATATCCAGTTGCAATAGATATGAACATATACCTTTTAAAGCTTCGACAAAGGTTTCATCGAATTGACCACATTCCAAATGTTTGATCTTATATAAAGGGCCTCCTATTGTGTCAATTTTTTTTTTAATATATTAGATTGGATACCATTGCATAAGTAGATAAATAATTAGAGATCCAAGTAATATAAGAACGTAGATATAAGATGACTACCTTTCCAAACTAATCGATGCTGATCCAATAACCTTTTTCTTTTATGTCTTGATACACTTGGATCAATCTTTGTTTCATTCAAACTGTTATCTGTGTTCGCTGCAAAATTGCAGATGATTTACGGACTTGGGAATAAATGAGAGAAAAGTAGGATATAGCAAGGAGGAGATTAATTGTACAGGTTGATGGCTGAAAATTATATTCATGAAAAATGTTCGATGCTGATCTTAGAGTGTATTTGTTGGCATGAAAATATTATAGCATGTGAATAGTGAAGACTTACCTAAGAGCTGTATATTGAAAAAATTATTTCTATGTAAATAAAAAGAATTATTGCTACCACTTGCATTATAAATAGCAGACCACAACGGCGCTAATACGCCTTCGGTTACTGATGCAGTGGCTGATAGATTAACATTGTATATATAAGTATAAATATTTTATTAATTATATATGCATAGCATCAAATATATATATATATATATATATATATATATATATATATATATATATATATATATATATATATATATATAAAGAGAGAGAAAGAGAGACAAATAAGCAAAGTTTGAAATAAATAAGTAGAATGTACACATACATGTTTGACCAGGCTCCATCGTTGCTTTATTATTTGTGCCCAACAGTAATGAACATGGGGTGTGTGAAGCATTGGTTTGGACCAAGGGAGAGAAAAGTTGAGAAGGACCAAAATAAGGTATATATGTAAATACAAACTGATAATGAAAATTATTATTATTTATATGTACAGGAGAAGAGCGATTCATATTTTTGTGAGTTGGACGCATTTATGACATAGGAATGATGAACAAACCATATATTTTTTATAAGAAAAAAGAAAAAAATGAACCTTTTTTTTCCGGTTTTGAAATCTAAATGCCGAACAAATGAAAGTAAGATTTTACATGGACATACATCTTACACTGCATATGATCTATTTTGTATGTCTGTAATATGTTGGAGCAAATCTGATGCATATCTTAATATATGATGAATATGAAAAGTTCCTTCATGTGCATCTTGAACAATATGTCTAGCTAATTGTACTCCCATATTAGTAATTGGTAAAAGATTGCGCGCCAGATCTCTATAAATGAGTGAACCATAGATACTGTAATCTATGACAACAAATTGATATATGTGCTGTAAGAAAAAGAGGGCCTATAAAGCGGCTGATTCTAGGGCAGCGCTATGATCATGAATATTATTAGCCCAGAAAAAAATTGTGCGTGAACCCACTTGTTCATAGAGGAATGGTAAGTTAATCTCAATACCATACAAATGAGTACCATCATCAAGAATTTCATGAATTGTAGATGCATAAGGAAAAGCAAAATGATGAAGTATTTGTTGAAGAATAGCTAGGTATGATACACGTATAATCAACATATAGGAAAACTACAAATATAAACTAATAACAAATAAGATACTCTGAAATATAGCTAAAGAGTTAGTGATAATTGGTATTCAATGAAGGAAGATGATTTTGAAATATTTGAGCACGGAAAAATAGCAAGGCTATATGTCCCAGAATAGGCTGCTTGTGGATGATTGATGATATGAATATCCTTTCCTGGCACTTAACAGGCACGTTCTCGTTGCACGATAATCTGTTTTTTTAAAAAAGTTTTTTTTCTAGTAATAGGAAGCAAAGCTTGCAATCCCCCCCTTTTTTTCCCTTTCAAAAAGAGCCCAGTTCCTTTGAGAAAACTTTTTTTTTACAAAAAGATGGAAATCAAATGTTTACGAAAAAATAAAATAGAACATGCAAAAAAATTTATGAATCAGTAACATTTAATTTGTGTAGCAAGTAGCTATGTATTACATGTAGCAACAGCAAGTTTAAGATACGTACTTTGCACGGGTGCAATATTAGGAAGATAGCAAATGCAGTGGTTAGAAGCAAAGTCCAAAAATTCTATGATAGTGTACTGACACCAGCCAAATTCACCTATAGAAACATGTAAAGAGTAAGAAATATATATGCAAAGAACAGCATATATTAGAGCCAAAATTTATACTTAGTACATACCAGTAGATGTTGCAGCTGAAAGACTATGGAAACAGCAGGCAGGGTCAAGTTATGTGGACAGCAGAGGTCCTAAATTAGAAGAAGTAGGGGAAAAAATAATTAAAAGAACAGATCAAAGCGAAATAAAGCATACAAGGAATATCCTGGTTTTAGATGAAAAGAAGCATGTAAATGTATTTGATAATCACAGGAACGGACAAAAGCAAGAATGGGGATGCACTGACAAGCACTTTTGGCCTTACCCAAATGAACTTTTTGGTGGCACAAGCACATTGATAAACTGAAAAAGAACACAGTAGACCTGTAACGTTCCGAAGAATAAATAAGGAAGATTAGAATACAGGGTAAAATTGGCGGACTTATATGTAGGAGAGAATTTAAGGAGGAGGGGATTTTTTTTAAAAAATAGTAAAAATTATTGAATAGCTGAATATACCCGATGAATAAACAAATCGAAATCCGTCAGCAAACTGTTGGGGAGCAGAAATAAGGGAAGCTGACAAACTTTAACGAAGCCCTGTACAGCTGTCGCCGGCGTCGCTTGCAGCCACCGGTAGCCGCCGGCACCACCACGATTGTTCGACGGCCGGCAACAATTAGAAAACAATCTTTTCCTCCTCCTTTTGTTTAGGAATATCTCAGATGCGTGAATCTAAGGAGAAGATGAAGGATCTGGGATAGCAGCGGTGGCAGCAGGTCTATCAGGTGAAAGAGAAAAAGCTGAAGTGAAGGGGAAGGAATCAGAAGGAGGGGCATAGCTAAACTTAAAAATAGGAGAGGAAAATGGAGGCGGTGCACATGCACAGTAACCGGACAATTCTGGACCACGTGAATGCATCAGATATTTTTAGGAGTTGAAAGCTGAAGCAGCTTTGGCAAGAAGCTGGTCCACCGAACCTAAACAGGAACCAGAAGCAGCTTTGCAGGAATCCATTGCAATGAATCATGACCACAAACATAGGAGATCCAACGGTGCAGGGAATTTTTGGCGGCGTGGACAGTCCTTCTGATCTAGGACCTTACGGTCTTTCTAGGAGCTAACTAATTTATTTATCCACCTGAAGTTAGCGAATTGATGATCCGTTATTTTTCGCGCGTGCAAACTTTATTATTCTCTGGACGACCGAAAGAATTTCCTGAGGCTGTGTCGCTTGCTCCTGACATCAAATCTGCAGACTGCAGTGTTAATTTTTTTTTATGAAACGACTGCAATGGTAATACAACTTCTTATAAAACTACTAATGTTACTGTGAGACAGTGCGAGTATGGTCATGTGGACGACCTACCAATCAGTGTCTCGTATCCTCAGCTACTCTGTCGCGCAATAACCATCGCCAATTATATATTGTTATTAAGACTATGTTAAGTGAAGGCCGTCACGCCGATCCGCCATCGTCATCGGTCATCCAAATACCCAATAAAACAAGACGGAACGTGCGATGAGCCCATAAACTTCCGGAGTGGGTGCGACAGAGGACGTGACAAACTAGCCTCCTCCACGTCTCCACGTCGGCATCCTGGTTCAGTCGCTCACTCTCGGCATCCTTGGAGGACTCTCGTGACGTCGACGTCCCAAGTGAAAGCGCACTCCTCGACTCGAAGCCACCACGCAGCTTCCTCGTTCCGGCCATCGCCCCCCCCACCTCGTGCTTGCCGCTCCTCAGGTCGCTGGTCGGCAGGCCCCACCATTTCTCCTCCGCTCCCTCCCGCCCGTACCCACCAAAACCTGCTCCCCAAAACCAATAATGCAACACAGCATGTACATGCTCAGCACCCAAAACGCCAAAGGAGACGTTACTGTCTCGGTCTCCTCCTCCAGTCCTCCTCCCACCCGGCCACCCTCCTTCCTCCTTGACGACAGCTGCCTCACGGGTCGCGGTCGCTCACTCCACTTAAAGCACGCGCCCCGCCCAAACCCTACCTCGGAAACCCTTTCACACCACGGGGGGCCCAACCCAGCTGCGCCTCTCGCAATGTCGCTCGAGATCCACGAGGGTAAGTCACTCCGGCTGGCGACGGAGTGGTGGTCGACCAAGTGTTCGATGCTCAGCGTCTGGCGCGGCATGGCGGCGACTGATTGATTTCTTGGGGTGCTCTGTGTGCAGAGGATGGCGGGACGTCTGTTGCGCACCCGGCGAAGGTGATGTCCATTTTGGGGAGCGGGAAGCGGGGGCGGTACGTGCGGCAGGTGACAGGGCGGAACAACGACACCGACATCCACGTGGCCGCGTGGGCTGGGGACGCCGCGGCGCTGCGCCGCGCGCTGTTTGCGGCCACCGCGGCGCACGGTGGCCGCGGAGCCCAACGAGGCCGGGGAGACGCCACTCGTCGCCGCGGCGGAGAGGGGCCACCTCGAGGTGGTGGTGGAGCTGCTCCGGCACCTCGACGCCGAGGGCCTGGCCGCGAAGAACAGGTCCGGGTACGACGCGCTGCACGTCGCTGCCAGAGAAGGGCGTCATGGTGAGTGTCTATCCTGTTTAGCGTAACATTTGCAGAATCGAGCTTGCAACTGCGAGTTTTTCAGTAAGAAGTTTTTTCGGATAACTTATGCTACAATTGGCAAATCAGTTGACAAGTAAATAGCCTCTTCTCAGTTTGAACCAAATAGTAGTAGTTGCAGGGTGCATGATAGCATCAGGTTACTTTGATAGGAGCGCTATGCGCATACTAGCACACAGTACTGGTGAGAAAATGATATTGTTTAATGTCTTCTTTGCTTCTAGGCAACAAATACTACATACAAAACATAGAGCATGTGGGTATATGGCCAGACACAACCACATACTTCTCATTATTTTATACATAATTCAGTTATGATTATCTGTTCATGTATCCGCTAATGAAGAGATAAAAAACTAGCCCTCTTGTTAACCTATGAACTCAGTGCCTCAATATGTGTGCACTTACAAGCCAAACTATTACTCTTCAAAGACCCATGTACTTTAGAATTCAGATAGTAACCACCCTGCCAAACAGTAGGCTCTTTTGAAGACAGATAAAGTAGTTTTTCTTAGGGGAAAATTCACCAGCGGTCCTCCAAGTTGGCACAGAGGTGTTACTTAGGTCCTCAAACTTTTAAAGTAATATCTGTGAGTCCCTAAACTTAGCAAAGTGTGTCATCTAGATCCTAAACTTTCAAGGTGATCATCGTAGGTCCCTAAATTTAGCAGAAGGTGTCATCCAGGTCCCAAATACTATAGAAAATTTTGGAAAAAATTTTTAAAAAGAAAAATCTAATTTTAGGTACTGTAGGTATAATTATAGAATATTACAAAAATTATATCTTTTTCATATGATCTCAGATGAAGATAATTTTTATATAAAAATTGTAGTTCTCGACGAGATCTACAACTTCTTAGTTTTGAGTTTTTTAATTTGAGGTCATTAAAATGCTCAAAAAAAATTAAATAAATTTTCAGCAGTATAATAATCGCGTACAAACGCTTGTCGCCTTGAAAAAAATCATATCTTTGTTATATGCTATCAAATGGAGATACTTTCTATATGAAAATTGTAGCGCTCGAGGAGGTCTACAATTTTCTAGTTTTAATTTTTTTTAATTTGAGGTCGTTAAGATGCTAAAAAATAAACCGCCGATTCCAATTTATGCATAGTGGTTTTATATTTTTTTAATTTTTTTAGCATATTAATGCTTTCAAACTAAAAAACTCAAAACTAGAAAGTTGTATATCTCTTTGAGCGCTACAACTTTCATATAGAAAGTATCTCCATTTAATAGCATATAAGAAACTTCCTGTTGATAGACGCTTGCACGCGATTATTATACTGCTGAAAATTTATTTGAATTTTTTTAGCATTTTAAGGACCTCAAATTAAAAAAATCAAAACTAAAAAGTTATAGATCTCGTCGAGAACTACAATTTTTATATAAAAATTATCTTCATCCGAGATCATATGGAAAAGATACAATTTTTGAAATATTCTACAATTATAGTTATAGTACCCAAATTAGATTTTTCTTTTTTTTTGAAATTTGCTACGGTATTTGGGACCTAGATGACACCTTCTGCCAAGTTAAGGGACCTGTGGTGATCACCTTGAAAGTTTAGGACCTAAATGATACACTTTGCCAAGTTTAGGGATTTATAGATATCACTTTGAAAGTTTAGGGAACTAAGTGATATCTTGTACCAACTTAGAGGACCGCCGGTGAATTTTTCTCTTTTTCTTATAAGTTTGGTGTGTAAGCGACTTGGAATTGGGACTTTTGGAATGGTAGGAATTGTTTTTAGTTGCATTGGAACATCAAACTGTGGCCCTTGTCCATTGGAGCAAACATAGTAGTTGTGAAGCTAATAGAACCTATATTTTCTTATATCCAGGAGAGTTTAGGATTGTATATTACCTATGTGTTGACATGACATACTCTACAAAGTATCTTCATGCCACCTGTTTGGTGTATTAACATTGAGCAAATTGTCCTAACAAGTAGGAGTGCTTGTTTGTCAGCTGTTGTGCAGGAAATGTTACATCATGATAGGATGCTTGCCAAAACATTTGGCCCTGCAAATACTACTCCACTTATATCGGCAGCTATGAGGGGCCATAATGAAGTTGTTGAACTGTTGCTTGAACAAGATGACTTTGGATTGGTGGAAATGGCCAGAGATAATGGAAAAAATGCCTTACATTTTGCTGCTCGACAGGGACATATTGGAATTGTCAAAGCGCTACTTGAGAAGGATCCTCAGTTAGCAAGAAGAAATGACAAGAAAGGTCAAACAGCTCTTCATATGGCCGTAAAGGGAACAAGCTGTGATGTTCTTAGAGCCCTAGTGGACGCTGATCCAGCAATTGTAATGCTACCAGATAAAAATGGGAACACGGCTTTGCATGTTGCAACAAGAAAAAAGAGAGCAGAGGTATCTACAACTACAATAGATAATGATATACTTTTTAATTTGACGCTCCATCTGGAGAAAACTGTATGTGCATGTTTTTGTTGTTAGTTGTTCATCCCTATTAATGATCACTGCTTTCTCCCCTTTCTTATCTTATTAGACAATCATATGCATTGTTCTTTGTCAAAAAAAAAAAAAATCATATGCATTGTTCCACAAGCATCCACACTCTTCTTCCAGTTTTAAAGAAATCCCCTGAATAAAATAGCTATTCAGACTAGGCCAGCTGGTTCAGCCCCTAGGTTTATTTCATATCTGGAAATTAAAATAATTTGACATACTCTTTATACCTCACTGCTAAATCATCTACAATCAGTTAGTGTTTACCTCTTCTCAGGAAAACTGGCATTGAAATTTGAATCATATCAAGTCCAATTGCCAGTGGTCACCTCCCACTTCAAGTGACCTGAAAAGTCAGTATTATACTTTCAGGTGGATTTATCATTCAAATAAATACATCAGGACCAAAATATTCTTCAGACTGATCAAACATTTTAGCACAAAATGTGCAATTTTTTTCTTAGGCTGCATCAAGTAACATCTTGTGCAAATTTGTACTCTACAGTAGAGTCTCACTAGTTTGGTAATTATATTGTTGAAATTTCAAAGCAGCATATTTTACCACGGCATACATAAGATTGTTTGATAATTTGATATGATAAACAATTACTTGCTCCTAACTTAACTATTATATTTCAAATTCTGTCAGACTTATGTGCTCTTTATCTTATCTTCTACAGATAGTTAGTGTTCTTTTGCGGCTACCAGATACCCATGTCAATGCACTGAACAGAGACCACAAGACTGCCTTTGATATAGCTGAAGGGTTGCCAGTATGAGAGGAAGCTTGTGAAATTAAGGATATTTTATCTCAACATGGTGCACTCAGATCTAGGGAGCTGAACCAGCCTCGAGATGAGCTACCGAAGACAGTGACAGAGATAAAGAAAGATGTCCACACACAGCTGGAACAAACGAGAAAAACCAACAAAAATGTTCATGGCATTGCTAAAGAGCTCAGAAAGTTGCACAGAGAAGGCATCAACAACGCTACAAACTCTGTAAGTGTTGTTGCTGTGCTGTTTGCAACAGTTGCTTTTGCAGCTATATTCACCGTACCTGGTGGAAATGACAATAATGGACTCGCAATTGTTGTTCAGGCTACATCCTTTAAGATATTCTTCATCTTCAATGCCGTAGCTCTATTTACATCATTGGCAGTGGTCGTAGTTCAAATAACAGTTGTCAGGGGAGAAACCAAGTCTGAGCGAAGGGTTGGGTTTAACATCTAGTGATTTTTGAGGGGATATATATATATATATATATATATATATATATATATATATATATATATATATATGATGTGTAATAAGCATCACTAAATTAATTATAAATATATTTTTTATATTTTATAATAAATCTAATTGTAAAAAAAATTTATCTAACTTAAGATCCTTTAATTTCTCATGAAACGAGAGTTACGTTCTTTATAGAATGGAGAAGTATATAGTTATATAGCATAGCATGCTTTCATTCATCCTTTGCAAGATGGGTATGTCCTTCGCCCGGACGTCCGACGTGGCATGCGTGTCCGGATGCGCCCGCGTGAGGCCAACTGCCCCTCATCCCGCGTAGTACGTTCCATGCTTTTTGATGTTTAAAAAGTTATAATTCCTAAACCAAACATCATAATTAAAATCTGATTACACCATCATGTTCTTTATAATTAATTCTTCAAAATAATATCCCACATAGATATATTTTGATAATTTTTTTCAACCTATATAATATTCTACTCCCTCCGTTCCGAATTATAAGTCGTTCCAAAAATCTTAGAGAGTCAAACTATCTCAACTTTGACCAAAATTATAGAAAAAAATATAAAGAATTATGACGTCAAATAAGTGTATCATGAAAATATATTTGAAGAAAAATCTAATAATACTTAGTTAATATTGTAAATATTATTATTTTATTATATAAATTTGGTCAAAGTTGAGAAAGTTTGACCCTCTAAAATTCTTGGAATGACTTATAATTTGGGATGGAGAGAGTATTATACTTGTGCAACATTCATATAAAACACCCGTAACATAACTCTAAAACTACTGAAACATTGGATACCTACTTTTGCAACAAGCATATTTCACCCCCGCTATGAAGCAAAGGAGGTAAAGGAAGATGAGCACGCAGGCACAGATACGATGACGATTACTGAGAAGATGGGAGGTCGCGCGGGCTAAGACGGAGAATGGTCGCCGCCGGTGACGAACCTCCCAATCCGACCGATGGGCATGAAACATGCATCTAAAACACTATAGAACTATATCTAATTTTGAAACAACCAAATACAAACACTTGCAACATATATATAAAACTACTGAAACACTCGAAATAAGTGCATGAAACATTTAAAAAAACATAAAAAACACTTAAAAATTATTTTACAAACATAAGTAACATTCAGATAAAACAATTGCAATAATACATGTGAAAACATATGAAATATCTAGATAAACACTTGCAAAAAAATCATTTTGAAAAACGAGACGAAACATTAGAAACATACCCGTGGAACATGCGTCCAAAAACATAAAACATTTTTAATAACGGTTGCAATATCTATCTGAAGCCATTGTAACATATATAACGTCTCTGATCTACTTTTACAATATACATAAAAATAAATAAAAATATATAAATAGTTTAAAATAAAAATAAAATAAAAACGAAAATAACTAAATAATAATAATAATAAAAAGAAAAAGAAAAAACGAAAAAGAAAAAAAAACATGCCGCGCGGGGGTGAGCAGCCTCAGCACGCGGGGGGACGCGCGTCGGCGCGTGGGAGGTGCAAAAAGAAAAAAAGAGAAAGAAAAGCGCGCAGAAAAAGAATTTTTTTAAATAATATTTTTTTAATGATTAATTGCAAATCTAATATTTGAATTCGAAAAATTACAAAAATAGCATCCTGTCGGCCAGCCAGGGGCCGACAGGGGACCTGTCGGCCGTCCAGAAGCCGATAGGCTGACGTGTCAGCTACCAGGCAGCCGACAACCTTGGCAGCGGGTATCGGCGCCGGTAGCAGACCTGTCGGCTACTGGACGGCCGACAGGTCCAGTCGGCTCGCGGATAGCCGATAGAAATGTCGGCTTACCGTAAGCCGACAGGCCTGTCCACAAGTTCATTTCATGTGCTTTTTTATTTAAATGTTCATTTTCACGTTTATTTCATATTCGTTACACGGTTTGATCTGAAAACTTACTCCCGTCTTTGAAGATTATTCTACAAATTAAGTGTGTTGCAAACACTTATTCAATTTAAAAGAGTAACCCAGCGATACATGAAATGAGCGGTGCGTGGTATGTGCGGTTCTCTATGTTGTACCAAACCTAATCCTAACATGCCTTAGGGAAAGTGAACACAACGGTGGTTTACAATGGCATTTGTTTGTGACTCTGATTAGAGGCCACAGACTACTGTAAACATACTGTCGGGTACCAAAGTTAGGTGTACCCAACTTCGATGCAAAAACGCTCATTTCCAACATGGCCTGGCCCAAGTAAGGCCAGTGGAAGCCCACGAAGGCCGCGCCCGAAGCCCACGAAGGCCGCGTCTACAGAGGCCCACGACGTCATTGCACCAATGACAGCCAACCCTCGGGAGAGCGGCACCCTCGGCGCCAATTCTCCGATTCGCCCGAGCCTCCCCGGGAGAGCTCGGGAGAGCGGCACCCTCGGCGCTCAAATCTCCGATTCGCCCGAGCCTCCCCAGGAGAGCTCAGGAGAGCGGCGCCCTCGGCGCCCATTCTCCGATTCGCCCGAGCTTCCCCATCCCCCTCGAGCGCAGTCTCACAAAGGCATCCAAGGCACCGGTGATGTCAGCAGAGCAATCTTGGACCACAAGAGACCTCCCTGACCACTTTACAGCCACTGTCCCGTCAGGCGAGATTCTCGATGCAACTGTGCTTCGCACGCCCCTGACGGCCATACCATCTGTCAGGATTTCCCTGGCAGAGGATTTGATAGGCCCACTACGGCCGTCCTCTCCACGGTATGGTCTACGGTGCACCGCCCCGTTTTCCGCCGGGGTCTATCAACTCCGACTGCGACAGTCCGAGCGCCTGACGACGGGCTACGCAAGAACGGGAAAGGCGCCTACCGCACTGTCCACTCGAAAGGACGAGCACACCTTTCATCCGGGCCCACCTAACCCTCGGAAAGTACTGTTCAAAGGCCGAAAATATGACCAGGGAAGATATCCCCTTCTCCATCCCATCACGCCTTCAGGAGTCCCGAGCCTCGGGACACAACGCCCCGAGGCGACTCACCCTCTTGTCACATCGTGCTGAAGGATAGTCGATAGGTGTGACCCTACAGCACGCCGTAATCCGACGACTGTTGCTGCCTTGGAACTCACTAAGATCGTGCGAACCACTAGGGCCATATCCTGGAGACGCGAAGAAAAGACCGTAGCTGACGACATGACATAATCCGACGACTGTTCCCGCCTTGGAACTCACCAAGATCGTGCGAACCACGACGGCCATACCCCGGAGACGCGGAGAAAAGACGGTAGCTGACCATAGTCAAACGGGGAACAACAACTCGTCGCTGTAACATACGTAGCATTGTAAGCGCTGCCCTTGCCTCTCCTTTGCGGCTATAAAAGGGAGAGCAGAGGCCAGCTTTAGAGGGACGGAGAAGTTCTAAGTTCTCACCCACACCTACACACCTGCAGCAAACGACTTGTAAACACTTAGACACTCATAAGAGACCTGGAAACACTTCTCTCTCTCGCCTAGCTTGTAACCCCCTACTACAAGCACTCCGGTGCAAGGCAACATGACTCTCCTTCCCACTGGACGTAGGGCTTGCTTGGCCTGAACCAGTATAATCTCTGTGTTTACCTTTGCACACCATCCGTAGCCTCAGCCGCAAAACGCATATTTACTAGCCGGTGTTAGCCCCGACTAAAACTAGCACCGACAGTTGGCGCACCAGGTAGGGGCCTTTTGTGCGTTGACGTAGGTTTCGGATGGCAGCCATCTCCACCACGCTTCCCGCTGGCGCGGTACTCTGGTTCGGGACTCTCGAGTTCGTGGCCACTGTCCAAGGGCTCGAGATGAACCTGCGCCCGATCGGGCCCCGCGTCGTTGTCGTCCCAACTCCGGCCCCGCAGGCGGCCGGAGAAGGGACCCCCGCAACGCTTCCACCCGCCTCAAAGGACGGGGGAAACGTTGCACGCCGCTCTCGGCGGATCAGGAGGAGGAGGCGTAGTGGCGCCAACCAGCCTCTCGCCGCGGGAGATGCGGCCCACCAGGCACCCCCAACGGGGGTTGCCAATACTGCACCGGCCGCGGTCCCAGGATCTCCGGCACCAGCGGTCATGTATCCGCTTACTGCCCGAAGGACGGGCGAGGGCGGAAACGCGACGCCAGCCGATTTTTCTCTCCACCCTCACCGGCGGAGGGGAACGGCGCCGTCATCCCTCTTTGGGCTCCAGACCGCCATGGACGCCCACGTTCGTGCAGTTCATGCATTATTGCACGAGCTGTCAGACACTCCAGTCCAGCGCCTCGAGCGCCAGGACAGCCTCGTGGGAGACCACGTGGCATCCTCACCGCCATCCCCTAGGGAAAGTGCCAGGACACATGGCGGTGGGGAAACAGACACCACCGTCAACTTCAACCCTCGACAACACTCAGAGGGGGGAATCATTATGACCAGAACTCGTCGTCTTGTCGCAGCTACAGCGACGATGATGACGAATTCTGGGCAAATGTGGACTACGCCGCCCACACCGACGACTCGGGGGAGAACGCACCGAGCGTCATCTCCAGCTCAGACCAGTCCTACATCGACCCCTCTCGGGAGTGCTACAACTTGATGCACCCTGATGAGGGGCGGGTGGAGGATGTCCACTCGGGGGCAACAACGACATACCCCCTCCGTCGCAACCCCAGCACGAACAAGTCACGCCCCCTCCAGCGGCCCCGCAGCCCGCACGGTCAGCCCCGCCGCTGGATCAGGGGACAGGAACCTCTCGCCCCGCACCTCAAACCCCGGAGCTAGAGCAGCTCCGGGAGCTTGAGGCACGGATGGACGAGGACCGCTTGCGCCTCATCCAGCTGCGAGCTACGCTGGAGCATGGCGAGCGGCAAACCGATGGAGGAGTAGCTCGGCGTCGAGCCCGAGATGTCCAGGCCCGAATCGTTGCTGACGACGGGGTCGAGACACCGAGGGCCGCCCCCGGGCAAGCCGAAAGCTCGCGGAAGCAGCCATGCTACTCCGGTGCATACCTGAGCCCTCCACCGAGGAGGCACGACAGCTCAGGAATCAGCTCAAAGACCTCCTGGAGGATGCAGCCGTCCTCCAGACGGAAAGTTCAGCATCGCGACACCGTGGCGCCGAAAGTCACCAGCGTGGTGGCATAGCACGTCACGAGCGCGAAGCCTCGGTTCGACCCGAGGCTCCAAGGGCTCCGCCAGTCCACCAACGGCTTGGCAAGGACGTCGACGTCCGAGCCATTCTACAAGCCCGCAGTCGGCGAAAGACTGACGGATCCGCGCGCGGCTACAGCGTCCATCGGGGCGGGCGCTACGACTCGGATGAGGATCGTGAACCCTCACCCGAGCCCTCAGGACCACGCGTCTTCAGCGAGGCCATCCAAAGGGCCAAGTTCCTGTCCCAATTCCGACAAGCGGCCAACATAGCCAAGTACTCGGGGGAAACTAACCCCGAACTCTGGTTAGTGGACTACCGTCTTGCATGCCAGCTTGGCGGTGCACAGGATGACCTTATCAACATCCGCAACCTCCCCCTGTTCCTCGCCGACTCTACAAGAGCTTGGCTGGAACACCTTCCCCCGCGGAAGATCTTCGACTGGAGCGATCTGGTCAAGATCTTCGTAGAAAACTTCCAGGGCACGTACGTATGCCCTGGTAACTCCTGGGACCTCCGCACCTGCAAGCAGAAACCAGGCGAGCCCATCCGGGACTACATCCAGCGCTTCTCCAAGCAGTACAACGAGCTGCCCCAGGTCGCCGACTCCGACGTCGTCGGATCGTTTGCCGCGGGAACCTCCTGCAAAGAGCTTGTTCATGAGCTCGGACGCCAGACACCCACCAGTATCTCCGAGCTCATGAAGATCGCTACCAGCTTCGCCTCGGGGGATGAGGCGGTAGGAGCCCTCTTCTCCGACCCCAAGGGCAAACGGAAGGAGGAGGCCCCCGAGGGCACCTCTTCCCGAGGCCCGAACAACAAGAAGAAGAAGGGGAAGGGAAAGGCCCCACTCCGCGACGACTCCCTCGTAGTGGCCACCGAACCCAAGAGGGAACGACCCTCTCGAGGCCGCTTCGACGACATGCTCAGCAAGCCGTGCCCCTATCACCAGGGTCCAGTACATCACACACTCGGACAGTGTGTGATGCTCAAGAAGCACTACAGCCGGTAGCCGTTCAAGGACGACGCCGGCAAGAAGCCCGCCAGGGATCAGGAGGACAAGGGCAGGAGGGACGATGAGTTCCCGCCCATCGACAAATGCCTCATGATCTTCGGCGGGCCCGGGACCGTCCCTACGCCGCGGCAGCGAAAGCGCGAGCGCAGGGAGGTCTACTCCGTCGGACCAGCGACACCATGCTTCCTTGACTGGTCCCACGACGCTATCACCTTCAGCCGGGACGACCACCCGGACTACGTCTCATCACCGGGACGCTACCCACTTGTTGTCGACCCCGTTGTCGGCAACACGAGGCTCTCCAAAGTCCTCATGGACGGAGGCAGCGGCCTCAACATTCTCTACGCTGAGACCCTCGACTTGATGGGGATCAGTCGCTCGCTCCTCCGGGCCACGACATCCCCGTTCCACGGGATAGTGCCCGGAAAGACCGTGCAACCCCTCGGGCAGATCGATCTGCCCGTCTACTTCGGGACTCCTGACAACTTCAGGAAGGAGCCCCTGACATTTGAAGTGGTAGGCTTCCACGGCACCTACCACGCCATCCTCGGGAGGCCATGTTACGCCAAGTTCATGGCAGTCCCGAACTACGCCTATCTCAAGCTCAAGATGCCAGGGCCAAAAGGGGTGATTACCATCAGCGCCTCCTACCAGCACGCGTACCAGTGCGACGTCGAGTGCTGCGAGTACGCCGACGCGCTAGTGGCGTCAGAGGCCCTCATGATCGACCTCGACAGGTTGGAAAAAGAGGTCCCCGACCCAAAGAAGGCCACGGGCACCTTTAGGTCCGCTGAGGGGGTGAAGGAGGTTCTCCCCGACCCGAGCTCCCCCGACGGCAGGGCACTGAAAATCAGCGCCACCCTCGACCCGAAATAGGAGGCAGTGCTCGTCGACTTCCTCCGCAAACACGCCGACATGTTTGCATGGAGTCCCTCGAATATGCCAGTCATCCCGAGGGAGGTCACCGAGCACTCCTTGGACATCCGGGCCGGGTCCAAGCCGGTGAAGCAGCGCCTGCGCCGATTTGACGAGGAGAAGCGCCGGGCCATCGGGGAGGAGGTGCAGAAGGTTTTGGTGCCCGGATTCATCAAGGTGGTCTTCCATCCAGAATGGTTAGCAAATCCTGTTTTGGTTAAAAAGAAAAATGGAAAATGGAGAATGTGTGTCGATTACACTAGTTTAAATAAAGCTTGTCCTAAGTATCCATTTCCATTACCTCGCATTGACCAAATAGTAGATTCTACTGCCAACTGTGAGCGGCTTTGCTTTCTTGATGCTTATTCCGGTTACCATCAGATCCGCATGAAAGAGTCCGATGAATTAGCGACCTCTTTCATTACTCCTTTCGGCACATATTGTTACGTAACCGTGCCGTTTGGCCTCAAAAACGCGGGCGCAACTTACCAGCGTTGCATGCTCAAAGTTTTTGGGGACCTCATCGGGCGAACCGTTGAGGCTTACGTAGACGATATAGTGATAAAATCCAGAAAGGCGAGTGACCTAGTAGCCGACCTAGAAAAGGCATTCGACTGCCTTAAAAAGAAAAACATAAAGCTAAACCCCGAGAAGTGTGTTTTCGAGGTCCCATGGGGCATGCTCCTCGGGTTCATCGTTTCCGAGCTTGGCATCGAAGCCAACCCGGAAAAGATATCGGCCATCACACAGATGGGTCCGATCCGAAACCTCAAGGGCATGCAGAAGCTCATGGGGTGTCTCGCGGCCTTGAGTCGATTCATCTCAAGGCTCGGCGAAAAGGGTCTTCCCTTGTATCGGTTGCTTAAGAAAAACGAGCACTTTACCAGGACCACCGAGGCCCAGGAAGCCCTCGAAAGGCTTAAGACTCTACTTTCAAAAGCGCCGGTTCTTGTGCCTCCTACGAAGGAGGAGAATTTCTTGCTATATGTCGTGGCTACCAACCAGGTTGTGAGTGCAGCGATCGTCGTAGAGCGGCAAGAAGAAGGACACTCCTTTCAGATCCGCATGAAGGAGTCGACGTGCCAGAACCCCAGAATGGCCGCCTACTGCAAGCTGGTGCGGTTGCTCGAGGAAAAATTCGAAGGTCTCGAGCTCAACCACATCGCGCGTCGGTACAACGAGGAGGCCGATGAGTTGGTAAAAATTGCATCTGAAAGGGCCACGATCCCGACGGGCGTATTCGCCAATGACCTCCACAAGTCCTTGGTCAATGCCGATCCCTCGGGGGCTGAGGGGAAGAAGAAGACCCCCGAGCCCCCGGGGGAACCCGGACCGCCCCCAAGCCACGCAAGCCCCTCGGGGGCTGCCGACCCTTCCGGTAAAGGGGAGTCACCCGAGATCATGGGTGAGGACGGCGACAAAACTGAGGCAATGTAGATTGAAGCCGAGATGGACGACGACGAACCAGACTGGCATGAGCCGCTGGTCAGCTGGCTAGTCCGAGGCATTTTGCCCCCGGACAAGACCAGAGCACGACGACTGGCTCGCAAAGCCAAGTATTTCGCTATGATCGACGGTAGCCTCTACCGGTGGAGTCCCTCTGGCGTACTTCAGCACTGTATTCCTTTCAGTCAGGGCAAACGCCTGCTCGAAGAGATACACGCCGGAGCCTGCGGTCACCACGCAGCGCCGAGAACCTTGGTCGGTAACGCCTTTCGACAAGGCTTCTACTGGCCAACCGCCGTGGCCGATGCTACTGAGGTGGTACGCTCCTGCGAAGGGTGCCTGTACTATGGTCGGCAAACACACTTGCCGGCTCAAGCCCTCCAGACGATCCCGCTCACTTGGTCGTTCGCTGTTTGGGGACTAGACCTTGTCGGGCCCCTCCAGAAGGCGCCCGGGGGCTTCACTCACTTGCTTGTCGCCATCGACAAGTTCTCCAAGTGGATCGAGGCTCGGCCGATCGCCCAAATCAGCTCGGCTCAAGCAGTGTTGTTCTTCACCGACATCGTCCACCGGTTTGGCATCCCGAACTCCATTATCACGGACAACGGCACGCAGTTCACCGGAAAGAAATTTCTGGCTTTCTGCGATGAGTACCACATACGAGTGGACTGGGCAGCCGTCGCCCACCCGAGAATGAACGGCCAGGTAGAATGCGCCAATGGCATGATTCTCCAAGGCCTTAAGCCAAGAATATTCAACCGATTGAATAAATTCGGCAAAAGGTGGCTGACGGAGCTCCCGGCAGTGATATGGAGTTGCCCTTCTTCATGGTGTACGGTGCAGAGGCCGTCCTCCCTACGGACCTGGAGTACGGCGCCCCGAGGGTCCGAGCCTACGATGAACAAGGCAATCAAACATCTCGGGAAGACGCGCTGGACCAAGCCGACGAAGCTCGGGACGTGGCCCTGCTGCACTTGGCCAAGTACCAGCAATCTCTATGCAAGTACCATGCTCGGCGCGTCCGAGGTCGAGCCTTCAGCGTAGGCGATCTGGTGCTACGGCTCAGGCAGGACAACAAAGGGCGCCACAAGCTCACTCCGCCATGGGAAGGACCGTTCATCGTCGCCGAGGTGCTACGCCCCGGCACATACAAGCTCGCGAACGAGAAGGACGAGGTCTACAGCAACGCTTGGAACATCGAACAGCTACGTCACTTCTATCCTTAAGATTCCAAGCATTGTACTATTTTGAAAATCTTGAAATCGATGAAAAGACCCGACTTCTACTCTTTTTACATGATTTTAGATTTTCAATCCGAGCCTACACTCGGGAATGAAATGACCCTTCATTTCACCGCACAGTCAAAGCGAGGCTCGGCCCAACCTACGGAAAGGCCGACCCTCCCTCAGGGGCTAGGACGGGGGGAACCCCCGGACTCTCCCGAGGTTCAACAATTTTGAAAACGCAAAAAATTTCAAAATTCGTCGAATTCGTTTCTCCCTAAAACACGCTTCCTTCCGGAAATTTAGCATGAACTTATAGAATTCGAAGAATGAGGGAACCCCAGAGGACAGAGCCGGTCGAGTCGGAGATCGCTTATGCTCCAGGGCCACAGCATCTTCCCTCGCCACTCCGTGTTCGAAGGCTAACCCGCACTCGGAAGAAAACCTATAAGATCTACGCTCGGCCAAGGGAGGAAGCTCGGGAGAAAACACCTAAGCTTTTTTTTCTAAGGATTCTTTCTGCCAAAGCTCCTAGGACATCGGCTGCGTCTATGCCACTAAAGCTACGACACCCGAAAAGCATCCCCGAGGCTCGATGGCCCGGGCACAGGATCGGCAAGAAAAAACACATAAGGAAAAAAGCACGAAACAAAGCGAAACAAACATTCAGCAAATATTTACATAAATATTGAGGCCACGAAGGGCCATATTGTTTGTTTCCTTTCAAACCACTCATGAAAGGTCACTTTCTACATGGGCACTGTGGCCCGCTCCATCTTCACGGAAGGTTCAGAGGAGGGAGCTCGACCTCGGCTTGGAAGAGGCCCGCCAGCGCTTCTCCCGGCTCCTGCATCGAATCCTCCAGCGCCAGGAGCTCGGCGTCGTCGGCTTCAAGGAAGCCCTCGCTGACAGGGCCGGCGTCAAAATTCCCGTAGTGGGACTTCACGACTGCCAGTGTCTATTGGACAACCGTCAGAAGGGTCTCCTTGACGCGACCGCTCATGCTGCCGTGGAGTGCTTCCAGTCGGCTCCGGAGTGACATCCCGGAAGGTTCTCCACCGGTGCCGACGGAGTCACACAGCACCCGCGCGACCCTCTGCAGGTCCATGTGTTCGGCCACCTCGCCATCGTAAGACCCCTGCAGAACTGAGGGAACAAAGCACGAAGATGAATAAAAATACAGCGAGCAACCGAGACGAGCAGAATGGAAAAAATACAACGCCGCGCTTACGGTTAACCTCTTCCCGAGCCTTCCATGCCTCCTTCCCGGCCAAGTCCGCCGTGGCGAGCGCCAGGCGCAACGCGTCCCGAGTCTCATCCAGGTCGAGCGCCAAGGCCTCGACGGCCGAAATCTTCTCGGCGGTGAGCTCTCGGGCGGTGTCGCGCTCCCTTGTCATCGCGGCCAGGGCACTCTCCAACTCCTGCACTCGCGTCGCCGAGGCAGCAGCTCGGCCCTGCGCCTCCGTGACCTCCCCCTTCAGGATAGTGTTATCGACACTAACTTCGGCAAGCTTGGAGGTCGCGGTGGCGAGCTCGCCCTGGGCGCGGGCGAGGGCTTTCCCTTTGAGATCGAGCTGCTCCCAGAGCCCAAGCCCGGCACAAAGGAAGCGAGACTTGTCCCGGGAGGTGTGCATGAGGTCCTGGAAAAAAGGAAGAAGCGAAAACGGTAAGAACGATGCTCACATGCAGAAAAATTTTACAAGACGCAGGGATTTACCTGGAGCTGAGCCGGGAGGTCCTTCTCGAGGACGTCGGCGATCGCTCCGAGCCCCGCCGCCGAGCTAAACCCGAGCTCCTGAACGGCGTCCCACTTGGGGGCCTCGAGGTTGTCCCAGAGCGAGAAGACGGGCGGCGTCTGAGGGTCCGCGCGGTTCGCCCACTCGATCCGGGAGGAGATCAGCTCCCGAGGCTGAGGTCCCCTCAAGGCCAGCGCCCAGGGGCCTTCCTCATGGGCGGGGGGAGCTCCCGCGCTGACGTCCACGGCCGATGACCCCGTGGCAGCAGGCTCTGTGGGGGCGGCATCAGCTGGCGCTCCCGAGGCGTCTCCGGAACCGACGGTCGAGGCTTCGGAAGCCCGCGCTGGCTCCGCCTCCAGGTCGACCACGGGCACGACGACGGCGGCGGCCGCCGAGATAGCCTCCCCCAAGGGAGGAGCCTCGGACGCCACGGGCGGACCCGTGGGGGGACGGACTTCCTCGCCCGCCGACCGGGCACTCCCCCCGGCCGTGTCATGGCCCCGCACCTTCAGGACCTTCAGGTGCGACACCAGGAGGTCCGCCCCCGAACGTTTCCTGAAGCAGAGAAGGAAGAAAGGAGCACTCATGAAAGGACCCCCACTAGAAGGAATTACAGGTAAAGATACCTACCTCGTTTTCGGAATCACCCTCCTCTTCTTCGCAGCGCCCATGCTCGGCGAGACGACGGATGGTGTGGGCTGCGCCGACGGCGGCGGAGTGGGCACCAGCCTGGCGTCCGGGCCAGCGCCGCCTAGTGACGAGGGCTCCGCCTGGGCGCCGGGGGTCGTCCCGACGTCACCGCCCCTCGGCGGGGAAGCTTGAGCCTGGGAGGGCCCCAGCTTAAGCGCCGGTGGGCCCCAGCTCTGGTGGCGTCTTCCCAGCACTCCCCCCGCCTTCGGTCGCCGCGCCGACCAACGACGCGTCGGCGGGGAGGATCCGCCAAAACAGGGGACTCTCGGTCCCCCTGCTGGAACCTCGGGGCGTCTCGGGCGCCGGGCCTGAGCCCGTCCTCGGCCCCTCCGGCCGAACCACGCTGCTGACGGTAGGCGGAGCCCCGCCTCCTGATGTCACCTTGCCAGGGGCCGCGTCCTTGGACGCGGTCTCCGGCAGGTTCGCCCGAGGGTTCGGATCACGAACCCCTGCACTTTCGCCGGCGGACGCTGACAGCGGAGCCTTTCCAGGCTCATCAGCACCCACCGCGGGCTGTGTGGCCGCAAGCGGCCAGTCAGACTCCATTAGATCAAAAATAGAAAAATCTTCTTCTTCTTCGTCGTCGTCGTCGGAGTCATCGTCGGTGGGGGTATCCACCTCAGGTTCCCCGGCCTCCCTCAGGCGACGCCGGTGCTGGGAGGACTCTTCCACCTTACGCGCCCTCTTCTGCTTCCGGGAGGTCACCTTGTCCTTCCTCACCTTCTCCTCCATGGCCCGGAGGCGGTTCTGGGTTCGCCGCTCTTTATCCTCCGGGACGGGCGGAAGGGAAGCCTTCCCGGTCCTCGAGAGGCCCTACGAAGAACGAAGAAAGGTCAGAAGAAAGACGGGAAAGCCAGCGGCCTGATCGAATGAACAACACTTACCAATGCCGGGAAGCCCGCGCAGGGTCGCATTGGCACCCGGTTCACCTCCTCCCGGGTGGGATAACCCCCCACCATATAGCCGACCCGGCGCATGACCTCCGCCTCGCCAAGGTCACGGGGCAGCATCGCGGTACCTTCCCGCCGCGACCCGGACACCATCTGATGAAGCGCCAGGCGGCACTCCATCAGAGGTAACACCGTCCGCATGTGGAAGTTCCCCGCCATGTCGGCCCCGGTAAGGCCCCTCCTGTTCAACTCCTTGAGCGCGCCGAAGTACACGTCCAGGTACTTCGATTCCTTCGACGGGCACCCCCACTCCCATTGGGGAAGGGGGGCTATGAGTGCCCTTCCCGTGAACTTGGGGAAGAGACCCCGTCGTTGCGGAGGTAGAACCAGCCGTTGTGCCACCCCTTGTTGGAGGAGGGGGCCTTACAGGGGATGTACAACGAAGAGCGGATCACGAGGCCGCATCCCCCCCGCGCTAGATCTCCCGCGGCTTCCTCGCGCCGACCCACTTGGTGTACCAGTCGACGCGGGAAATGCGGCGCCACAGGTTCCAGTGCGGGGGCACCCCGAAGTATCCTTCACACAGGGCAGCGAAAATCGACGCCTGCGTGATGGAATTCGGGGGTGAGGTTGTGAAGCTCCAGCCCGTTCTCGAAGAGGATGTCCTGGCAGAAGCGGCTCGGCGGCGAGCCGAGCCCGCGCTCGTGGTAAGCAACGAAGGTCACCACGTACCCCTCGCCGAGGTTCGGCTCCTCGTGGTCGCGTGGTGGCACGACCCACTCCGGGTGCTGCGCGTCGGTACGAGGACGCAGCAGCCCTAGGTAGACGAGGCGCTCCAGCTGCGCCTCCGTCACAGTGCTCCTCGGCCACGGCTCCAGCCTGAGGACGCCGGCAGCGGCCGCGGGAGCATCGGTAGCGACGGCGTCGGTCGCGGCGGCGGCCGCGGCAGCATCGGTGGCGACGGCGTCGGTCGCGGCGGCGGCCACGGCAGCGTCGGTGGCGATGGCGTCGGTCGCCGCGGCTTCGGTCGCGGCAGCATCGGTGGCGACGGCGTCGGTCGCGGTGGCTTCGGTGGCAGCGACATCGGGGGCGGCGTCGACAACAGCGGAGGAGGAATCCATGGCAAGAGAAGGGGGAAAGGGTTGCGAGAAGAACGACGGCCGCGGCAACGATCTCTCTCGAAACAGGCGACGAAGGTAAGAAAGCAAACGATCGAGCGAGCGAATGGCTAGAGTAGAAAGAAAAAACCGTAAGTTTTCTTATAAACTCCCCCGGCGGATCGTGGGTGGATGCAGAGAATTCGCCGCATTAACTGCGCGGGGCCCGCCACGATCCCCACGCCGCCACCATCGCCGCGCACGCAAACCGCCTCGACTGAGCCGAACCGTCGCGTCCGTCAGGCGTCGCGCCTCAAAAGGTGAGCCGAATCATTACAACCGCGCACCTCGATTCCACCTACATTTTCTCCTTCCCAACGAAGGAACCCCGGGCTCGGGCACCCGTTACGTTCCCAGGGGATCGAAGACTGGCCCTCCGTAGCTCGAACAGTCGCCCCAGGGAAACCGAGTTAGGGACAGCTAGTGGATGGGTCACAAAAACGGCTAGTATCCCGACGCCCGGAACGTCACGAGGGACATCCCACGCTGTGTCCAAGTCCCAGTAGCGAATCTGTTACGTGGAATCCCTCCGTGGGAGGCATCATGCCTTCGGGACCCATCGAAGGGACCCGACATCCGCTAACTGACCCTCGGAAAATAATTGGAGTGTGCTTAGGCCACTAGCCGACCCTTAACGAACGGGGCACGGACCTCCACTTGGACCAACCCGTTTGTAGCTCACCGGAAGTGCCGACTCGTGCCCCAGCGGGGAAGTCGAGTAGGACCAAACCTTCTTCTTCCAGAAAAAAGAGTGTGAAGGCCGAATTAAAAAAGACAGAGAAAGACCCGACCGATCTCCGATACGAAACGGAGGCTCGGGAACTTGCCCTGCACCTTGGAAAGACCACCGAACGACCTCCCAACACGATGGGAGGCTGGGGGCTCCACTTCCAAGGAAACAACCCACCTAAATAAATCGAAAAACACCCGAGGACTAACAAACACGATTCTAAGCCTTTGAAGGGATATATCATCCCTCCAAAGCCTCGGGGGCTACACCCGGCGGGTGCGCTCGCGCGCACACACCGGAAAAAACAATGATCCTTTCTCGGGTTAAATTGTACTGTTGCCTTCTTCTCTTTCTTTATATCCTTACCAGTTCGTTTACTTTAGATCTAATTAATTATCTATATAACTTACAAGTTAATGATTCAGCATTATTGATTTATTAAGTGCTCTAGATTTATCTATTAATTAATTCTGAAAAATAGCAGTTCTTTTTAATAAATTTAACAAGCCATTTTCTTGTGCATGTTATCTACATATCATTCGCTCACCAACTAAATGAATCAAAAAAAAATGGCGCACCCACACTTTCCCAGCATTACAATTATCCATTATCCATTATCCAGATCTAAGCATCAAAGAACCCGACACTTTTACCAATTCAATCATTGCTAAAGTTCCAAACTCATTGTCAGATATCATAGATCACCTCAGCCTGAAAAATGCAATTATGCAACAATGCCACATCAACATCGAACTCCAAGCAATTTCCAAATTCCACAACGATTTCTTCATCAAACTACCTTCACCAACTGTTAAGGCTGCAATGTTTATCAAAGGATTTGTCACCATATCAGGCCACACTGATTGTCTTTATGCAATGGACCCCTGACTATGGTGCTACAACAAGTCCCTCTCTACACTCAACTCAATGCCCCGTCCAGTGTTCACATCCAACAATCCCACCAATCAGTGCCTAAAAAAATGGAAGACCTTACTATTAAAGTATCTGGTATACCCCCTCACCTTTGTTTCAGAGCAGTGATCACTGAGCTCTTCATACCATTCTCCATTCGATCAGTCAGACATACCCCTGCAACATTGCTTTACGAAATTGATGCCTACGGTGAAGCAATTCGTGTTCCAGATGTTATTCATCTAGGCATAATTAAAAGAGGACCAGAACATGACCTCCTCAACCTCTGGAAAATTGAAATGGACATAATTGTACAAGAATAGAATCCTGATCACAGTTTATCTGGCTGCCGTGGTAATCTATATATAACTCAAATTATTTTGGCCTTTAATTTTCTATATATTTTTTTAACAACATACAAAAGTATCTAATTTTATTTTATATAATATTAGGATCCTCAGAACTTGATACACTGCACCGAGAAGAACTAAATCAAATCCGGATTGAATATAAAGGTAACTTTCCTCAATTAAAACTTATTTTTCTAACTTAGCTACTGTGAATACATCTTATTCCTTCTTTTAACTACAGAAGAAGTAACCTCCCATCACCGAGGTATGCATTCTCATTTACCGAAATCAATCGAATATATTCCCTTCCTCTTTCTTTTTTATTAATAAAAAAAATCATATATGTACACATATACAGCATGTACCAACATGAACTCCAACAGTACAGATGATGAAGAAGGTTTCTATTAGAAGAAAAATAAATCCAGCGACTATGAACCTGGTTGGGAATCAGACCGCAGCATCACCAGCTATGACTAGCGAAGTTCTTCAAAACCTATCCCTATTTATCTATAATAAATTATTGTATAAACCAATTAACCCGTATTACTACTCTTTGCTGTATAATTATGTCAGAATACCTCTCACTATAAACCATATCCAACTTAGACGTTATCTACCTTACACGCTAAAACATATAACACAACAATTTACTTACTCATGCGCGCCCGCGCGCACCTCCTACTAGTAATAATAAATAGTCTCTTGGGCCGGACCGAAACGCCTGCGCCGCACAAATCAAGCAATTAATGAGTCCAACAAAACAGCAACGGTTTCGCCCTTGCGCGCCTCGTCGATGAACAAATACCGCACCCGCGTATCGCTCTCCTCATCCCCGTCCCTGAACATCGCCATCGCCATGGCTCCTCCTCCTCCCTCCGACGGACAGCCTGGTAGCGAGCCCACAATGGAAGACACCAAGTCCCTTCTTCCCGTACCGCACCGTGGACTCCTCGCTGCGCGCCCTCGCCGGGCAGGCCGAGGGCTTCGGCCGGCACGCCATCGGCGGCCCGAACCTGGACGGTACGTACGTGCGCGTTTCCCTTTGCCCATGCACTCCCCGTTCGTTCGTCTAACAAGAAGAGATCGGTTGCCGTGCCACATTGACGCCCCGCCCCGGCTGTATGGCAGATGACGGCCCCGGTTCCCTCCGAGAGGGATGCGAGGCGCCGTGTCCGGGACGATCAACCTCTCCTCGGGCGTGCGTGTCTCCTCCTACAAGACCATCGACGGGCGCGGGCAGCGCGTGAAGGTGTCCGGGTGGGGGCTGCAGCTGAGCGAGTGCGAGCACGTGATCTTGTGCGCGCTGGAGGTGGAGGGCGGGCGGTGCAGATCAAGCCCCGGTCCCGGCACGTCTGGGTGGACCGCTGCACCCTGCGCGACTTCGACGACGGGCTCGTGGACGTGACGGGGCCGGGGCAGCACGGACGTGACCATCTCCCGGTGCCACCTCGCGTCGCACGACAAGGCCGTGCTCATCGGCGCCCACGTCGAGGACCGCGCCATCCGGGTCACCATCCACCACTGCTTCTTCGACAGCACCAGGCAGCGGCACCCGCGCGTCAGGTTCGGCAGGGTGCACCTCTACAACAACTACACCAGGGACTGGGGCATCTACGCTGTCTGTGCAAGCGTTGAAGCACAGGTAAGGGCAACAAAGTGGATTCTAATTTGCTCGTTCATAACACGGTCTATCACTAATATATATAACCGATGTGTTGTCGATCGAGCTACCTCAGATTATCTCCCAGTGCAACATTTACGAGGCAAGAAAGAAGAGCCAAGTCTTCAGGTTCAAGGAAGAACAGGTAATAAAATTAGTATATTCCTATTTTTTCATTGTTTTTTTCTCTCAAAAACTGAACCGGTGCTTGAATTGGTGATGGATGCAGGCAGCAGACAAGGATCAGAGCGCAAGGGGGTACATCAGGTCCGAAGGCGACCTGTTCCTGAATGATGCAAAGCAGCACGCTGCGGGAAATGAGCTATTGGACTTCAAGATCCAGGACTCCTACGAGCCTTGTTCGGTCCAGCCGGCGTCACTGGCGCTCACAAGGTGCTCCTGCAGAGCTACGCCGGCTGGCAGCCGGTTCCGCTCCCGGCAGTCGTTCCTCGACAGAAGTTGCAGCTAACCCTGCTGACGATACCGCCTGAAACGAAATGTGACCCACTGCAATACTCTACTACACTTTTCCTTATTTTTTATTTTGCTACGGAATACTCTGCTTAATTTAGCTAATAATACAATAATAGCATACATGTCCACATTACCATGCTACCCGCTGTAATGGTACATCGGATGAACAGACATGATCAATAAAGTAAAATTGTTCTTAAAATATTTGAATCCTGAGTGCATCGCATTTCTTTTCTCACCAAACCTGTGGATCAAGTTATCTTCCCACTGGATTATTGGATCAAGATCAACAGGAAGGAAACCGATAATCAATAGTATACCTGAACTGGACCAATTGAGTTCACCCGCTCGCAGTTTTAAGCACCTTGTTTGAAACTTTGAAAGGGACCAATGGTTCCAGAAGCACACAAGTATACAAAAACCGTGACCTTCAATTGGCCTGCTCCAGATTAAATAACCCATTAAACAAATTTAAGGGACTTGGAGTCGAGGATTCTCAGTGTTCCTTAGTTCTAAAGGTCAACCTTCACCTGTTTCCAAAAAAAAAAAAGAAAAGAAAGAAAGAAAGAAAGAAAAAGGTAACCTTCACCTGTGCTGGTAACCGATTTCTGTGTTCAGTGGGCAGTATAAATGTTATGTGCAGGGCACCTGTCATGTTAAGTTCACTAGTTGTATTCCCTCAAAAAAAGTTCACTAGTTGTAAAGTCATTCCGTGGGCATAGCCATGGTATGTTCAGGAGCACCATACTCGAATGACTTGGTACTACAATCTACATCTTATGGTTCATCTTGAAGTCTGATTCTGTTCCCTGATATCTGTAGGATCACCAAAGCGAGGATATTAAGTATGAAGAGGTCTGTTCTTGTTCATCATAGCACTCTGGTCTGACCAATCACTTTTCCTGATATTTTCACTTCCCACATGCAGGAGTTTGTTGTGAATTCCAGGGGCAACAAGCTGTTCACTTGCAGATGGACACCGCAGAATTGCCAGCCAAAAGCTTTGATCTTCATCTGTCATGGTACCAATGCACACTCTCCCTCTGTCTCTATTCAGCCAGTTGCAAAACATACTAGTTAATACTGTCGCTCTTGATTTATCTTCTGCAGGAATTGCAGCAGAGTGCAGCATTTCAATGAGGGGTAACAGTACCATCTTTTAAAAACTACTGATTTGACTAGTATTTTAGAATAACAGCGATGGATGAAACATAGTACTAACTACTAACACAGACAAGCTGCACAAAAACATCCAGATACCGCGGCTCGATTGGTGAAGGTAGGAGTAGGATATGGTGTTCACGGGATAGATCATGAGGGCCATGGCAGATCATCTGGAAGCAGGTGCTACATTCCAAACTTTGGCGACATCATTGCAGATTGCTCCAGTCATTTCACAAGTATCTGCGGTATCAAGTGAACGGCGTTGCTGATTTGTTTCACACTGACGGGACATCTAAGCATAATGATACAAATTACAAATACTGAACCATGATGACACGTGATTTCAGAGAAACCAGAGAATAGAGGGAAGAAGAGGTTCCTGTACGGCATTTCCATGGGCGGAAGCGTGGCTCTTCTCCTCCATAGGAAGGCATCGGACTACTGGGACGGCGCCATCCTAGCTTGCTCCTATGTGCAAGGTCTGGGAACAGAGCAAGATGACATGCTTGCTTGCTTTCAGTTTCATTCCCGAAACCTGTGGTATCGGGCTTGTTTTGTACAGTAGGAGCACTTTTATTGCTGCGGTTAATCTGACAGTTCCTTTTTTGTGATCATATATGAATATGATATCAGATCTCTAATGACATGAGGCCTCACCCAATAGTGGTCAGCGCTCTGAAAATGATTTGTGCTGTTGCGCCTAGTTGGAAGATCATACCCACACCTGATATCATTGACAAAGTCTGCAAAGATCCAGAGATGAGAAAAGAGGTGAAGATCCACTTACACAAACCCGCTTGCAGCTCACCGGAAATACCGACTTGCACCCGCCGTGGAAAGTTGAGCATGACCTAAACCTTCCTCTTCTCGAAGAAGAGCGCGAAGATCGAACTAAAAAGAACTCGATCGACCCCCGATACGAAAACGGAGGCTCGGGGACTCTCCTTATACCTTGGCAGGATGAAGGACGCCCCCAGATCGGACGTCTACCCATGGCAGAGGCTTGAGGGCTCCAGCACCGGAAGGCTCCAACCTAGAGACAGATCGCCAGCGAGCAAGAAGCCACCCCAGATTCTGCAAGAACGATTTCAAACCCTTGAAGGGATACACCATCCCTCCAAGGTCTCGAGGCTACACCCGGCGGGCACCCACCAGACAAAATAAATAAATCTTACCAACATGATAGGAAAAACTAACTTGAGCCTCTGGAGGAGTGCCTCCACTCCACCACAAGGCTCGGGGGCTACTGTTGGGTACCCAAGTATGGGGTAACCAACTTCAATGCAAAAACATACTTCCCAAATAAAGCCTGGCCCAAGAGGGTGCCAACCAAAGCCCATGTGAGAACAACCCACGCGGCCTAAGACAGAGCCGCGCGGAAGCACATTGCCTCCTCCAGCGGACCCCTCGAGAGAAATCTTCCGATTCGTCCCGAGCCTTCACGACAGGGCTCAGGATAGCAGGACCCTCGGACGACACCATCCGATTCGCCCGAGCCTGCCACCAAATGCCACGGGCTCGGGCAACCTGCTTCCGATTCGCCCGAGCCCCCCGTTATATGCAATCTCTCTCGGGCGCACTTCTCTGGTTCGCCCGAGCCCTGCCGACGTAAGCAGAGCAAACTTACCGGCCAAGAGACCTCCCTGACCACTTTATAAGCACGGTCTAATCGAGAGCATCCCTCGACACGACTGCGCCCCGCACGCGCACGTCCAGCCGTACCAACTGTCACATCTCCTCTAGCAAACGGTCAGATGGCCTCACTCCTCCCACGCCGCTATAGAGACAGTCAACCGTACGACCCCCTGGGCTGACGAAGAGATTCTCCAACTACGATAGCGACTGCCCATACCCAGCCGTACATATGGCGCCGGGAAAGGGGAAACAACAACCGTCCGGCCAACCCTAGGGAATGGGCAAGGCTTACGACCAGGCTCACCTACCCCCTGGAAAGTACCACACGTGGGAAGGGACGCGCCTGATGGAGGACACTCCCTACCGCTCTGTCCCGTCACGCCCCCGACAGCATCAAGGACTGCCGAGCCTCGGGAGCTAATACTCAAAAGGTCAACCCATCTTCTCGTTGCACTGTGCAGGGTCGGATGCAACGTCACGACATAGTGCCACGTAGCGAACTATGCCCCGCACTGTGTGCCGCCTCGGGACTCACCAATCGAACAATGGGAGATCAACCGAATGACTGAGGCCATACCTTTGAGATGCCAAGACGAGGGCATGGCTGACGATAGTCACCGGTCGCCACGGTCTCCACCATGCCGAGTACTGTAGCAACAGCGAAACACATGTAATTCTAGCCTCTCCCCTTGCAACTATAAAAGGGAAGGCAGAGACTGATCTCAGGCGGATGACCTCGCGTCGCTCACAACACCCTACTATCATAAAAACACACAAACACACATATTCACAAGAGACTTAGGAGCTCCTCTCTCTCTCGCCTAGGCTTGTACGACTAGGCTTGTAACCCCTACAACAAGCACCCCAGTGCAAGGCAACACGACTCGATCCGCACTGGACGTAGGGCATTCTTAACCCGAACCAGTATAACTCATGTGTTCCTCCTTACACACCATCCGTGATCTCAACCGCAAAGCATAAATTTACTTGCCGGTATTAGCACCCGCTAATCCTAGCACCGACAGTACGGTTATCTATCATAAATGTGATTACTCTCTCTATAGAGTCTTGATCACCAAAAGCAAAAGAATTCCTATAGGTTATACCTTTGCCTTGAGCTCCTAACTTTTCACCACCTTTCTTCTCATCTCTTGATGAAGCTTGTGGACACCTTTCGATGATGGACTTATACCATTTGCATGGATACCGTCATTAGGGCTTTCTCCTCTTGTTGATGGACTTACACCATTTGCATGGACGCCGTCATTGCCCTATACTTGTGGCCTCTACCGACTCGGTCCTTTGGCCCATCTTGTTGTTTGCTAGTTAATCTCATGAAACACTTAGAGCAAACATTAGCAAACTAGGTTTCATCAATTACCTAAAACCAAACAAGGGCTTTCAGCAGTGCTAAGGAATGGTCTCCCGAGGATGAGTGGAGCATTCTTGTCTACTTCCATATCAAGTACCACGAAGTCCACGGGAATAAAGAATTCACGTATCTTAACGGGGATGTTTTCAGCTACCCCCGCTAGATGGCGAATTGACTGATCCGCCAACTGTAAATATATTGATGTAGGGGGACAAAACAGCGTGATTTAGTTTATCAAAAACTACCTTTGGCATGACACTAACGCTTGTTCACAAGTCGCACAATGCATGCTCGAAGTGTTGTGTCCCAATGGAGCAGTTGATGGTGGGACACCCAGGATCCTTCTTCTTTTCTGGCAATTGGTTTAGTATAGCCGCGCTGCATTCTTCGGTTAGTTTAATTACCTCTGTTGTGGGCAGCGGGCATTTGTTGTTGAGGATGTCTCTCAGGTACTTGGCATAGGTTGGAACCTGCATTGCATCAAGTAATGGAATATTGACATATAGTTGATGAATTACCTCAACGAATTTTCTAAATTGTTCATCAGTTGTTTGTTTCCTCGTTCTTGGGAAAGGCAGCAATATGTTGGTGTCGTAGAACTCGTGTGGAGCTGTCTTTCCATGGAATTTGGTGTTTTCTTCCTTGAATGGCGGTTCTTCTTCTTCTTCTTCTTCTTCTTATTCTTCTTCTTCTTTTTCTTCCTCATCTTCCTTGTCTTTTCTTATACTCTTCCTTGTCGTGTTAGGATATGGTGGATCAGGAGTGGTCTTACCCCCTCTCAGTGGCCACCGCATTTAAGGTATTGCAAGAATTTACAGAAGATGGAACAGTGGCAGCAATTTGTACTATTTGAGACTCTAATACTTTATTAAAATTCAATTGATCCTTAACAGAAGGAAGCAAGGGAATCCATCTTAGCAGTTAATGATTCAAGAGTCTTGTCATTGGCTAGCAATCTTTTATTCATATCTTCATTAATTTTAGCTTGATTTATGACAAGATCTTTAAGTAAAGGCTAATTGGATTTGCTAGTGTTACCTTGGCCTTTGAAGCGCGAAGTCATATATATATATATATATATATATATATATATATATATATATATATAGTCATATATATATATATATATATATATATACTATATATAAGGAAGCGAGAATTATAATTTTTTGACCAAGGGAGTAAATACTACTTCCTCCATTCCAAATTGTAAGTCGTTTCAAGAATCTTGGAGTCAAACTATCTTGACTTTGACCAAAATTATAGAGAAAAATATGAAGAATTATGACACCAAATAAGTGTACCATGAAAATATATTTATGAAGAATCTAATAATACTTAGTTGATATTATAAATATTATTATCTCGTGGCCATTCCTGTAGCCATGCGCCACGAGAGTTGCAAATTAGTGGATTACGTGGGATGATGATGTGGACAATAAATAATTATGTGTCTTGCTGACGTGGATATTACAATTTCATGGGCAAGTAGATTTTAATTTGTGTGTGATAGTGCATTGACTAGTTGGACAACTTGCATGTTGAGATAAATAGGTATCATGCTGATGTAGACATTATAATTGCATAGGTTAGTGGTTTAATTGTGTGTGATAGCGCATTATCTAGTTGGAGTGTTGGACAAGTTTCCATGTTGAGAGAAATATGTAGTGAGGTTTTGCCTTATAAGAGTATAAATAAAAATCACAAATAGACTCTGAATTCCCTTTTTACCACATATTTTTGGGAAAGGGTCGATTTCGATGTTATCAATTGTCATGAGCCTGCACTTGCACCAAAACAAAGACACGCTAGGATGTATTTTCTTCGTTTCTAAATAACTGTCGTCTTTCTTCGTTTGGAGGAAAAAAAAAACGATATTTGGGGACAGATATATATACACTTGTAGTGTCCGAGACGTTACTCCATCGCCATCGTCTTTCTTGTCTGCACCATTCCATTCAATCTCACAGTATGACGACGCCATCCGCAACAAGTGGCTCTCACGAGCGGCCCTCGCCCCTCGCCTCCCCGGAGCAAAAATATCCTCCCATGCCATGGAAATTGGAATAGATTCCCCAGATTCACTGCTGCGTCATCTTTGTCTGCTTTCTCACTGGCCCAATCAGCATCTCCTTCTCGGAGCTCAATCATGCTACCCAAGTAATTACTCCGAAACTCCAAGCGTCACCAATGGCGTCACGGTTGGTTTTTGTTCACTGCAAGGGTGGGTAGAATTCTCTGCTTGTACAAATTTGGCTCACCAAGTGCAAATGGAAGACGGACCAGTTACGGAAACAGAATCCTATAGTTTGTTTTCGGTTTGAAACGCTCTGGTGTTTCTCAATTTTTATCAATTGAACTCGTTTCCGACCGAAAATTTTTTTATGGTAATATATATACATGTATTTACCTGACATTGAAGTTGGACGATCAAACGCCTGAGTCATCAACAAAAACATCAAAAATAAAGTTGATCAACTCTCTCCATTTCAAAATTATAAGTTGATTTGATTTTCAAATTATTAGTTGATTTGATTTTTTTTCAAGAGTGCATAGCAACAGTAAAAGAGTCAAGTTATAATTTGAAGCGAAGAGAGTACGGGTTGTATGGTTCATGCCACAATTTGTCACACCAATGTTTGGCCAAACAACCCATTTAATCTTATTTAGTCCCTAGTGTTATAAAAAAAATGACTAATAAATGGAGGTAGATTTAGTCACCTAAAAGGGTTTTTTTGAATCATATAGTCACCCCAAACAAACACCCCCTCATAGACAAAATTAATTAAAAAACAATTGAGGGGCCCAGCGCAGTATATAGCAGCCGGAGTGGCGGACATTCCACCACGCTCGCGCCCGCTGGCCATTCTCGCCTCACTTCTCTCCTCACAAGACGACCCAGTAAAGTATTGCCAGCCCCGCCGTCGAGATGGCCCAACGGCGCCTGCTCGTCCTCGCCGTCCTCGCCGTCGCGGCCACCGCCGCTGCAGGCAAACTCCGGCTTCGAGGACTCGAACCCGATCCGCTCCGTCACCGACAGCGCAGCCTCCGCGCTCGAGTCCACCGTCTTCGCCGCGCTCGGCCGCACCCGCGACGCGCTCCGCTTCGCACGCTTCGCCGTCAGGTGAGCACCCGGACCCGGTCACCTAATCCAGCGGCCAGCGGTCCAGACCCCGCCCGCCGTCCGCCCTCCCGTTTCTCTATTTCTCCTTGATGGCCTCACGACCTGGGCCGCCGCCGCCGGCGGCGCGCGATGCAGGCATGGCAAGAGCTACGAGAGCGTGGCGGAGGTCCACAAGCGGTTCAGGATCTTCTCCGAGAGCCTCCATCTCGTCCGCTCCACCAACCGGAAAGGCCTCTCCTACCGCCTCGGCATCAACCGTATGACCTTGACCGCCTCAGTCCTCGTCCTCCTCGCCCCAATCTGTATTCTGTAACGTGCACTTCAGCGCGTCCCGGATTCTCATATGTTTGTTATGTGTGGCTGGTGTACAGGCTTCGCGGACATGAGCTGGGAGGAGTTCCGTGCGACCAAGCTCGGCGCATCGCAGAATTGCTCCGCCACGCTCGCCGGCAACCACCGGATGCGCTCCGCCGCTGCCGCGCTGCCGGAGACGGTGAGTAACGTAACGTTTTGACTCCCAAACGGGCAGGCGAGTACACCTCCGTCCCCAAGTATAGCTACGGTATTCGTGCTGGTTAAGCTTTATTAAGGTTAATTAAGATGGTAGAAAATATTAACAATATTATTAGCAATATTTGTATCTCTGAACAAATTTATTATAAAAATAAATTCAACGATCTATCAACTATACTAATTATGTACTATAAATACTATTATTTTACCGGTACGGGCGTGCCCCCTCTTATTTTCCTTAAAAAGAACTATTTATTTTATTTATATATGTTTTGTCAAAGCCTCAAAGGTAAAAGAGTCTGACTTATTGAAGATATTTAATTAGAGTTACTCCCTCCATGAGACTGGCGTTTTTTTTAAACCGTTCGGTTTATTTGAAATGTTTATACGAATAATAAAATAACTAAAATATTATTAAAAATATCTCTAATGATTAATTAAGTCATAATAAAATAAATAATATTTGTATAAATTTTTTGAATAAGATGAACGGTCAAACCAGATGGCACGAAGTTCAAAACGACAGTCTCAATGCAACGGAGAGGAGTAGATAGACCTCTCAAAACGGTACTTATCTACTATGGAGTACTAGGTGCAGTCACGTTGGGACTGTGATTTCATTTGTAACAGCATCAGCCACAGACAGGCCTGTGGGTTGTTCAGTCTATTATAGGAGTGTTTCTGGTATGAAGCTTCCGAATGGCACAGACAGGCCTGTGGGTTCAGTCTATTTAGTCATTATTATAGGAGTGTTTCTGGTATGAAGCTTCCGAGTGGCTGTAGTATATTTTTCTCATTGCTTTCGGGCTTTGTGATCTCTGGCTTTTGCCTATTTGCTCAGCCGGCTCCACCACGACAAGCAATGTTTTTTTCAGCCACGTTCTTCCTTGGCCCCGGCACGGCACATGGTGCAGTTACTGCTCAGATGAACCCTCTTTCTATGCAGTACCATTGGAACTTCCTACAATTGGTTTATGTTTCCAACAAAACTGCAAAATTGTTTAATTAACTAACCAGTACCTCGTTATCAACTAGATAATATCTTTAAAGAATGTAGGACAGCAGTTCCGGGATACATCATACATGTCCAGTAGTGGTTCTCGCTGTTTTGCAAGGTGGTGTTGTTTTACTAGTTCTGAGACATGTGACGTAGTTATGATAATATACTGTTTTGGACATTATTCTGTGAAATGTGTATGTGATTTTGTTGTGGTTACTGCAGAAAGACTGGAGGGAGGATGGGATTGTGAGCCCAGTGAAAAACCAGGGCAGCTGTGGATCATGCTGGACCTTCAGGTAACCCCTAAAAAATCCTCTTTCTCTTCTCTCATTTCTTATTATATCATTCTTAGAGAAAACTGGATGGAAGCATATGTCATTACTGGTTTACCTTGTTCCCTAATGTACTAAAAAGTAATAATATATGGGAATCATGTCAATGATAGTTGTGTTTGGTGCATGCTTGCTTTACCAGTAAATAAAGGTGCATATGGTATCCGACAGGAAGTACAGATTGCATCCAAATGACTTGCATGGGCTTCATGGACTTTAAATCAATCATGGTCTTGAAAGTAATCAGGATGGGGGCACTTTCAAACCCTATGCTGTGGTAAATAATTTAAAACTACTTTAGGTGTGGTCCAGGATGGGTTCTGATAGATATATCTGTTGGTGAAGCTGATTATTGCTAGCAAGAGCAGTAGTTCAGATCTTTCATCCTGACAAGGTTTTTTAATGAATGAGATTTTAAAAATGTTCAGCAAAGGATAAGACTACGGCACTCGTGAGACATGCAGGCAATTAAATAATTGGATTATGATCAACAGGCCAACCTTAGCTATTGGGCTATGCTTTGCTTTCAGATCTGTCCCAATTTGACCTATAACTACTGCACTCATGAGACATGCAAGCAATTAAATAATTGAATCACGATCAACCAACCAACCTTAGCTTTTGGGCTATACTTTGCTTTCAAATCTGTCCTGGTTAGTTGACCTATGATCATTTTTTGGAGCTGTTCGTGTTTCCTGCGAACTAAATTTACTTTCAAATAATAGTCTCCATTCCATATTAGTGCGTTGTGAAGCTTTATATACACACAAGCTCATATGTCATGCGACATAGAATAATATTCAATAGTGTAAATGCAGAGCTGTGAAAAACTTTCCTCATAAATTAAAAAAAAATAAAATAAAATGTAAAGCGATGCAAGTCTAATGCCTAGCCGACCCAAGTAACAAATTAGCATATCAGTGTGAGCCATGATAAGGACCAGAATCTCTAATAAAGGTGCCATTCTGATCCCTTCTAAAAGTTGGTTGCTAGATAGTGTCCTTGAGATAGCGTTTATTCATAGTGACAAGTTAGCTTTTCAAACATGTTTGTGCCTATACTATCCTTTTGGGCCCAGAAAAAAAATCACATGCAAATCTGGGAGAATACAATTTGATTCATAGATAGAGAAACAAAGTCACTCTAGAGATAAGAAGCCAAATCATATTCTTAATTGTCAGAGCATTGCAAACTTCACGGTTACTTCCTTTATTCATGTCAATATATATGACAACAAATTCAGGCTGCAGGGCTAGACGAATCACGTAAAGTTTTATTCAGACAGTTTACATCTAGTTTGGATTTTGTTGATTTAATGTGGTCTGTATTTCCCCTCTGACATTCCTAAATCAGTGAATCTGAGTAAATGTCATCTCTGCCATTGGATTCATTGTATCCAGTTCCAAACTGTAGGCTGTAGGCAATGATAGAAATGAGATTCGGCAACAAGCTTCGTGGTGAAAAGGAAATGATCCTAAGAAAGTGTTAGCACTTATACATCAATTCTGAGGTAGTGCAAATTTGTGTTCTCAGATATGCCTCACAAACAAAGAGGCTAAAGGCAAACATATGTAGGAGAACTTTCATGGAATGTTGATGTGCAGAACTTAAGCAATTAAGCATTTGAATATAATTCAGATAATTTTTTAGCAGCCTGTTATTAGTTATTCTTATATTTCCAGTTACATGTTCTTTTCACTCTTATCTTTTCCTCTGTGCATAGAAATGACCATCATAGCATGTTCTGAAAGTAGAAGTGGGGTCATGCATAAAAAATAATTAAATTACTTTGATGCTTATTATGGCAGCACTACCGGTGCACTTGAGGCTGCATATACCCAGGCAACTGGCAAGCCCATCTCTCTTTCTGAGCAACAGCTTGTTGACTGTGGTTATGCATTCAACAATTTCGGATGCAACGGAGGCCTTCCATCCCAGGCCTTTGAATACATCAAATACAATGGTGGCCTTGACACTGAGGAATCTTACCCTTACCAAGGTGTCAATGGAATCTGCGAGTTTAAGGCCGAGAATGTTGGAGTCAAGGTTTTGGACTCTGTTAACATCACCCTGGTGAGAACATCATCCTAAATTTCGACTCAGTGTCATCTACAATTAACTACTCTGAGTTAATATAGTTTATACTATTTCTATTGATGTGGTTAGGGTGCTGAGGATGAACTGAAGGATGCTGTTGGTCTGGTTCGCCCAGTTAGTGTTGCCTTCGAGGTGATCAATGGTTTCAAGCTGTACAAGAGCGGAGTTTACACTAGTGACCACTGTGGCACTAGTCCGATGGTTAGTTACAGTACCCTTGTGTCATCAACCTACGATTTATCAGTTTGCTTATGTAGAGTTTCTCTATGAATTGCTCCTATCCTACCATGTTATCCTGTTCTTATGATCTGAAATTATGAATTCTTTTGCATTACTAGGATGTGAACCACGCCGTTCTGGCTGTTGGCTATGGTGTCGAAAATGGTGTCCCCTACTGGCTCATCAAGAACTCATGGGGTGCCGACTGGGGTGATGAGGGTTACTTCAAGATGGAAATGGGCAAGAACATGTGCGGTGAGTATTCCATACATTTCCTCACTACAAACGAACGAGAATAGATCTCGTGTTTCACAGTTTCAGGTTATATGGTGCACTTGCACTAGGGACATGATACTGACTTGGACTCTAAACGATGCAGGTGTTGCTACGTGTGCATCCTACCCTATTGTGGCATGAGGCCCTTACGAAATGTGGCAGTCTGTTTGGCATCAATAATGCATGCTTAACCTGAGCTTGGTGATGGGTTATACAGAACGGAAGCTCTGGTGTGAATAGAAAATCGTGAAGGGAAGGAGTTCGCCCCTGCCTGTACGTCTCCCCCGTATGGCTGTGTAGGTAGATTGTCAGTTGGGGTTCCAAAAATACTCATACGCGTCTCTGCATTTTATTTATGAAACAAAATACACATTAATCATTATGGTGCAGCCTGGGATATTTTTATCATAAAATAATGTACCATATGCAGATTATATATTGTCATCTACTGTACTATACTGTACTCATGTTTATGTCTCTGAGTTATCTTTAGTTGGCTTGGATTCGGAGCTTATCCCTTCCCTAATCGGCCTCTCTGGAGTCACCGGCGTGGTGTTTGGAGATTCGACTCGCTCCTAAACTAATGGGGAAATTATTTCCTCGCCCCTAAAAAAAGTTCGACTTAGTTTCTTGAGCCTGTTTTTATCGAACTTTGTTATTTGGTCCTAAAACGAAATTTGTTTATTTTTTTTTGTCCTTCCATCCACTTTGAAAGATAACTCTTCGATACGACATCGGATGAAAATGATTTTTATATAAAAATGATAGGTCTCGACGAGATCTACAACTTTATAGTTTTAAGTTTTTTCATTTAAAGAAGTTCATAGGCTTGGGTATCTGAACTTTCTCAAATGAAAAAACTCAAAACTATAAAGTTGTAGATCTCGTCGAGACCTATAATTTTCATATAAAAATCATTTTTATCCGATATCGTATCGAAGAGTTATGATTTTTCAAAATAAACGAAAGGGTCAAGAAAATAAACAAATTTCGTTTTAGGGCCAAATAAAAAAATTCGATAAAAACAGGATCAAAAAGTAAGTAGAACTTTTTTTTAGGCCGAGAAAATAATTTTGTCTAGACTAATCCGGATCCCCATTCCCCAGCAAGGCTGCCGTACACCTAAATTCTGAGTTTTATACACTTACCAGAAGTGCCATGGCAGCTGGCTCGTGAATCGTGATGCTTGCAGAGCTAGTGGAAGCCCTAAAGTTTAGTAGCTAATTTGATTACCTGGGTTGGACCAGCTAATAGAATTAGTTGCTTTTTATTAGTTGAGAGACCTTTTAACTGCTAATTAGCTGAGTATTTGAATGCATAACAACTAAAACTAGCCAGCTAACCTTTAGTTGCTGTTTCCAAACAGGGCCATATTGCTGTGAAACAAATCACTGAATTTGTAGTAGACATCCAAGCGGCCGCGTTCCCGTTTACACGTGCAGCGTGTCTGGCTGGCTGAACTTGCTGCCTATTGTCTGATGCGCCTGAACTTGCATGGAAACATAGTGCTTATAAATTTTACCACTATTTCTGCTGCTGCAACGGAGAACATGTTATGGCTGCTTTTTGCAATGAGGTCAACATAGGAATTCACGGTCTGTTGCCTCATGCTAGCTTACAATAAACACAAATTCTAATCACAAGTTTAACAAAGATTGTACAAGACTTAGAACAGAGTCCGACTGAGCCGTGGAGCTGCCACTTGGGTGTTGCTATCCTGACACTAATAATATTATACAGGTTTCTGCTGACTAGTTTGAGACCGATTAGCATGAAAAGTTAGTGATTGAGATTTTTAAAGCAGCCCTGCACTCACCACATCAGAGCCCTTTTCTGTTCATAAAAATCATAAAGAAATGCAATGCATCTATCGGCATACGGTACATATGAAAAATCATAGAGAGATATTGGGGCTTCTGATGGGACATTTGCTGGGGACATCAGCCTTTGAACCAGTTTATCTTTTGAGTCATGCAGAGAAACAAGGAGCACCTCTGAACCAGTTTTGTATAGCAAATGTAACTACATACTTAAACAGAGCGCATACGATCGGGCTATCTTGGAGGTATTTTTTCCATTTTATAAAGAGACTATTTAAAATTCATATGGTTGTAGAAAAGGTAGCTTTAGGCTGCGCCTATGCAACAATCTAGGCCATGCCTATTAGTTTCAGCAGATGCAAAACATATATGCTTCTGCATTTTTGTTTGTCTGATAAATTGTTTCCCATGAAAGTATATATAGCATTTGGGTCATGTTTGGCTATGGAATAGTATTTTCTTCTCGTAACTAATCAGTATTAGCCAAAATCAGCACATTCTTTTTCAACCAATCGAATAAGCCTGGTTTTCCTTGCATTGTAGTGGATCGAACAAATTGGTGGACATGAACAATTAGCTTCTTAAGCTAAAAAGAGTGCGCTTACAGAAATTGCAACGAATAAAATCTGTAATTTTTATATAAAATATTTGCAATAACCATCGTCTAAAAGAACCATAAAATTCAGGTACATGAATTTTAACAAATCTAAGCAACACATCTGGCCTGTATATGGACTGAGCCTCCAGTCGGATAGCAACACGTTCAGACGACTGTAATCATGTTGATGTCTCTGAGTTATCTTAAGGGGCGACAGACACGCGACGACTTAAATCGAACGGTCGATATCATGGGCTGGGCTCGCCAGATCTAACGGTAGATGGGCTAACAGGCCACTTACCCTGATCCGTTTGCCCGGCGCGGTTTCGTCTTTCCTGTTAAGGAGACGCAGGCTGGGGCGCGTCACGCACGCCGCTTGCATGTCGTGTGTGTAGACGCGTATAGCAAACTATTAATCCCCGGAACGGGTGCCTCTTCGTCTCCGGCTGGCTGGATCGGTTCTCATCCGTAATGCGGCGCCCCTTCACGTGTGTGAACTGTGAATCATCGCATCTTTTCACTGCAAATTTAATTATTTTTTTCTCCCCACTAAACCACTCCAGTGTCGCCTGTATATATGTAGTACGACAGTCCCTAAATCCCAGTCTGCTCTGCTTCATTTCTCCATCCATCTTGGCAACACCACAGTTGTTTTTGTTCCAGCCCCAACATCGACGACGCGGACGTACTTACCCGCGGTAATCTGTAAGTTTCCTTTACTATTCGTTCAATGTTCTAAAAGTTCCTCTTCCTTTGCTTCTTTCTGAAACTGCACTTCCTATTAAACGATTAGGAAACGAATTCTTAAAACATTCGCTCATTCTTATATATCTAAAGAAAAATTCCATTCATCCGTCGGAATTAATCTGAGCACAAATCATCGATGCCCATGTGACTTACTGACATGAGCCTTGAGCCCGTAGGCAGAAAATGCGGAGTGGCGAAGAGGAATCGCGGCAGTTTGGTCCCAGTCCGCTAGGCTGTCGATCGCCGAGGCTTGCGGCGTAAGCAGGCGCCACCGCCTCACGCTCGTGCTGACCTTAACTGTGATTAACCGCTTGCTAAGTTAATAAAGCTTCCTTGCCGGTGACGGCACCTAACAAGACGGCAGGAGATCTACAAAAGTCCTCCTCCTCATCGGCTTGGCATCCATCCCATATTCTTCTTCCCATTCCCTTGTTCATTTGTGGGTTCCCATTCCCTTGTTCATTTGTGAGTGGGTCTCTTTCACCTGCGCTGTCTCAAATTCAAAAGGTCCAAACCGACTCTGTTTTCTTGGAGACATTTGATTGGCTCTCCCCGCCCTGAATGTAAACACGTGATGTGACAGCCAGCCACCTCTTGATCTCCCTCTCTGCCTTGCCGGCGAAGAAACACAGCTGTGACCGCGACCACTTAAGAGGAAGGCATTCACGCCGCAGTCCCTCCAAGCCGGCAAGAACTCACTGCTTGCGCCGAAATTACCTTTCGTTCTTGATTGGGACAATTTCGCCGAGTTCTTTGCCCATTCTCCTTTGAATTTTGCAGCAGGGACTCCGTTTAGGTTATTACTAGCTTGCTGTTTCATCATAATTTTCATCTGAAATAACCGATATCAAGAGGGGCCTCTTGATGATGCGATTGAGTTGTTTTAAACCAGATTAATATGAGCATCACAATCTGTATCAAATGAACGTTTTTTTTTTTAATGATATACCCTTCTCTGTTCCTGGCAGGGACTGCGAACGACATTGACCCCCTGATTTTAAGCTGCCAAGATATAAAGATCACTTATTGCCGGTGCCAAGATCAGTTACCAGTAGAATCAAATCATGTCAAGAAACGTGTGCTCCGTGCTGGTGATTTCGATCTGCCTCTTGGTTTGCCCTGTGAGGACCCGAGGATTCTCATGGAATATCTTCTCCTCATCCTCCTCGTCTGCGGCCACGGGCAGCGACCGCGCTCCGATGATGGAGCTCGACGGGGCGGTGGCCGACTTCGCCATGGACGGAGCCAATGACCCCAGAGGGATCAAGCTTCTGGAGAACGCGCGGAACAAGCTCGCCGGGCCGAGGAACTGCTGGCAGGAGGCGTACCGGAAGCTCTTCGCCAGCTGCGGCGAGATCATGGCCGGCAAGGAGACACAGTCGCGCCTGGCGTGGCACCTCAGCAGCTGCTTCCAGGAGGACTCCGGGCGGCCGCCCTTCCCGTTCTGCGCGGAGGGCTCCAAGATGGTGCACTGCCGCAAGCGGCTCAGTGAATCCGAAGGCAAGGTCTTCCTCGAGTTCTTCTTGGAGACCAATAACCTGTGCCACCAATTGCAGTAAGTTTAGTTTTCCTCTCCTACTAGTCATTTAACAAATGCAGGTGATAGTTTTTCTGTACTGAACTTTTTTAAACGCAATTTTCTGTACTGAACTTCACGCTATCTCTTTTGGTCTTCGTTTGATTTATTCGTTTCAGGGCTGAAGCTTTCAAGCAAAACACAGAGAGACTCGTCAATGACCTCGCAAAGACATCGAAGTCTGCTGAGGAGAAGCTCGAGGTGATTGAGGAGAGGTCAGATCAGATCATCAAAGAGTCTAGTGAAATTCAGGACACTCTGTCATCGATCGAGGTACAAGCTGGCAACCTGGCAGAGGCGTCAAAGCATGCCGGGGAGCAGATCAACGATGTGCTGGTTCACTCGAAGTCCATCTTTGAGCAGTCCAAGGAGATCGCTGACACTCAGGTAGAACTGAGTAAAGGGCAAACAGAGATGAGGGAGCAGATTGAGGCTGGTATGGTGCGCGTTGAGGAATCATATCAAAGACTAGGAAATGGGATGGATAAGCTAAAAGAAGAGGCTGGATCTATGCAGAAGGAAATTAAAAGTGTTGGTGAGTCAATATCTTCGAAGATGCGGGATTTGCAGAACACCGCTGATGACATTGGGAGTGTTACTGGCAAGTCACTGGAGAATCAGGAGCAGCTACTGAATGGACAGACCCAGGCCATGGATGGACTGAATAAGCTCCACAGCATTCAAGCACGTGCTCTTGAAGAAAGCAGGTATTATTATTGTTGACACTCAAATTTGGCCGCCTCGATACATCCAATTTATGATGTTGTCAAAATGTATAATGGACATCACCATTGCGTCCGTCTCGTCGAGCTGATCGAAAAACATATATGGTTTGCATCGTTCGATGTCCGGACGAAGGAGTTACGCCCTCACGAATATGCCGTCACGTCGGAAGTTCCGGCTAAACTTCCGACGTGTCGGGAGTTTCGACCTAAGTCGGAAGTTCCGACCCTCCGGAACTTCTGACAGAATAGGCTAGGCCGGGTTTGGGACCCGGCTAGGCCGGGTTTGGCCCCTGTGCTGGGCCCCGGCAGCATACCACGTGTCATCACAAGAGGCCCTGCGAAACCCGGCTTGGCCGGATTTGGTCGAGTCCGATCCGATTAATAGATCTAATCGGTTTTTGGCAATGTTTTAACGTGGGAAACTTGGAGAGTAAGTCTTGGAGCGGTTTCCTATTGGGATAAGACCACCCCCCTCTATATATATGGAGGATCATGGCCGATTGAGATCTTAACCATCCAATCGTCAAAATACATCTACCAAGTAGACTTTTCGGTGGTTCACCCCCTTTATCTTGCTGTTCGGCTCGACTCTCCGCGAGTTTAGTCGGCGCTCTAGGCAGCCTCCGCGGTTCCTAGGGCAACCTCTTCGTGCATCTCTCCGACGGATCTTTCCGAGAGGTGTTCGGGAGTATTCCGGCGAAGGACGGGCGCTACATCGATCATCAACGTCCTCTGCTTAGTTACCGGTCGTCCCGACGACCAAATACCTCAATCCCTAGCTTCCTCGGCATCACCCGAGGAAGTCGGCCCAGCCGGTTCAGAGAACCGGCCAAGCCGGAAAAATCGGCTCAGCCGGTTTCCAAACCCGGCCAGGCCGGAAAAGTCGGCCCAGCCTGGTTTGAAACCCAGCCCAGCCTGTTTTCGCAGATGTGCAGTTTTGCTCTGTTTCGCTTCCTGTGCGACGTGTGCGATCTAGCACCTGCTGGTGTGTTGTCCGGAAAAGGCGTCAACAATTATATTCATATGTATCTTTAATTTTGTGTTGTTCTTGAGTCTTGGCCAATGCTTGCTGCACGTCTATAATAGAAGAAAAGGTATTGATGAAGTTATCAATGGCAGGGAAACAATGGAGAAACTTGCTCAGTTTGGCCAGCGTCAGCAGGAGGAGCTACTGTCCCGGCAAGAAGAAATCCGGCAAGCTCATGAGCATCTCATCCAAAATTCTCACTCCATACTGGAAGCGCAGGTTGTTATATCTCATTTTAAAAATGTATACATAAACTTTATATGTTTGCTTATATTTATTACTAAACTTTTTCATATACACAGGAAGAGTTTAGAGCGAAGCAGGCTAACATTTTTGCTGCTCTGGACAAGTTGTACATCCTGCACAATGCCATTCTAGCCGAGTCTCGCTTCATCAAGGCCTTTTTCTTCTATTGCTGCATTGTGTTCCTCATCTACATGCTCAGCAGTGCAAAGCAGACGTTCAGCATCAGGGGCCAGCTCTACTTTGGTATGATTGTTCACACTATCGAAACTGAAAACTTACCATAAATTAAAATTTGAATGCCCATTTCGCTAACATTTTGCCCTGGCTGGCAGGTCTGTGCATTACGCTTCTGTTGGAGATAGGGTTGATCAAAATCGGCGCCGATGACTTCGACAAGCAGTTCTGGGTCTTGTCCAAGGTGTTCTTGGTCAGAATGGCGTTTCTCGGCGCTGCCGCTATTCAGATCCTGCACTCCATATTCACCTACAGGTACGTGTCATAAACAAATGCCTCTGCTGCACTATTACACAATGCAAATGCAAATGCAAATGCACACGCTCATTGATCGGCCTACAGGGACTATGAAGTGCTGAACCACGGGCTGCTCCAGACGTTGGTGGAGAAGGTCCGGGCGCTGGAGGAAAACGCCGGCGGGAGGGCCGCGCTATCGTATTGCTCGGAGTCGGAGAGAAGAGCTTGATGGACTACTCGTGGGTCTTCGACGAGCTCGCAGACGAGGTGGACAGCAAGATGGACCCAACATACGTGCTGCCGCCGGAGCGGTCGCCTCTGACTCGAAGGCGGAACCAAGGCATCTTGGCAGAGGAGATCGGCGAGAACTCTATCACGACGTCGGTCTCCCGGAAGTACAATCTACGGCCACGGAAATAGGCAACGGTCTTTTTTTGGTTCGGAAAAAGAGCTATATTTTGAGTGCCGCATCAGATGTTGACGAAAATCTTAATTACACGTTGGTCTAGCACATTTTAAGGAAGCTACAGTTCGGAAATGAAGTTGCGCTGGAGAAAATCTTGTGTGCTTATTAGCATTTTGTAATTTAAGGACACGGAAATTACGACACTCAAATAAGAATTAGAAGGGGGGAAATGAACTATGGCAATTTAATATTTTTTTGAATGAATTATGGCAATTAAATATTAGTGTATCTGCGTGTGAACGTGAGATCCGACTTAGGCATTCATCTGATATAGGGCCTGTTTAAATACACTGTAACTTCCAATTACAACTAGTCACATTAATGATGAAATGTTTGCATGTTTATACAGTTTGCATGTACATCACGAAACGTATCTTTTAAAGTCTACTTAGGCCATGATTGGACACTTATTGAAAAAGATTTCCCGCTGCTATAGTGTCAAAATTCTAAATTCCAACCGCATCTAAACGTAGCCATAATCACACCGAAGTAATATATATATCATGAGAATGCAAGCAACTGCAGGTTTTTCTGCTTATGAATTTTTCATCCCATTCTTGCGTCCATGGAGCTCAAAATATATCGGTTGCACGGGAAGAAATATTTCAAGCATTGTCTAAGTACCACAAAAAGGCCAGACCTGAAGATGTTGACATATAGACGGAGTTTGAATTCAACAAAGATCTACACAGCTCTGCCAAAGGCCGGCGATGTTCCAATCGGGAGGCAAGTAATCCTCCAGAGCAGAATCGATAGTTGAGAAGAAGACGCCGAAGACTGAAGCATTTGGGTATGAGGAAGTGGAGACGACGGCACGGGACTACGGGAGGCATGAGGTTGCGTAGCCTCCCAGATAGAGGTCCTCGTCGACAATGGGCTGATGGCAACGACGGCTGGGATGTTACCGCACCACTGATGCATGCGCCTTTGACGCTAGGAGTAGGACCGACGAAGCTGCGGCAAGCCTGGACCATGAAGAGAAGAAAAGAGGGTGCATGATGTTAGGCAATTGCAATCTGAGCATCCCTAAGAGTTTGCCAAATTCACTTGTTATCCTTCATTTTTTTGCAAAACTAGAGAAATCACCTCTCCAACAGTTTGGCATCCAACTTGGCAAATTTTGGCAACTTGGTAAATCTCCCCCTCCATGCGCATATATGCGCGCGTGCAAACAAGCATGGATCGCCGACGTACGTAGAGGTGGAAGAGAAAAAACTAATTTTGTTTCTATCTCAGGGTTCCTGATGTAACTTTTTAAGATGTGGAAAGGCATAAACATAATTTTGTTTGTCTCAGAGTTCCTGTCATAAGTTTAATCTGGGTTTGGTAAGTGAATTATGCCAAACTGTTGAAGATGGACTTTTTTCACTTGCCATACATTTTAAAGAGTTACCAAATCATAAGATTTGCCAAGTGAATTTTGACAAGAGTTTGCCAAACCCACTTGCTATCCTTCATTTTTTGACAAAACTAGAGAAATCACCTCTCCAACAGTTTGGCATCCAACTTGGTAATTTTTGGCAACTTGCTAAATCTCCCCCCCTCCACCCCCTTAACTTGGCAAAGAGTTACCAAATCACAAGATTTACCAAGTGAATTTTGACAAACTTTTAGAGATGCTCTAAATAGGAACAGAAAGAGGAGGAAGGGAGCACGGTACGAACTGGAAAGTTAGGCGTTGCGGTCGAATCCGTGGTAGCACGTAGCAGATCCAAGAAGCTTGAGCACTACAGACCATAGGGTAGTGAAAAAGTTCAGTTAAAGAATATCAAGGTGGACTAATCTTAATCTGCCTGTAGGTTCATAGGGTAGCCACCTACAGAACCTATTTTTAATAGGTAGTGAAAAAAGTTTCAGTTAAATGAAATATCCAAGCTGAGGGAAGGAATGCCTGCCGGGCCAGGTTGAATACGAAGGGTGTGTTAAGTTAAAAAAAAAAAGTTTCTCTTTTCCCATCATATCGATTGTACTTTTTCGCCTGTATAAAACACTAAATAAAGTAGCAGCTGCTGTATGTTTATACTTTTTGCCTGACTAGTTCGAAATAAATCTTTTAAGTCTACTTGAGTCATGATTAGACAAAAGTTATCAAATACAAATGCAAGTGCTACAGTGTATTTTTTTTTCCTAACTTTTCCCAATCTAAATGCAGCCGAAATGGAGGAAAAAGTAGAGCCCGGTTGCAGCATGGTAAGGCAGGCCACGCACGCACATATGTACGTGGATTGTTAAGTCTAGAAAGGAAAATATGGCCAAGAAAGGCCTGGACCAATATCTTGTTTCAGTTGTTTGCACGGCCGAAAGCTGGAAACGCTGCTGCGTCCATCAGTTGAAAGCCGAGTTTCATTTTCACTAGAAAAGGAAGCGCCCTTACGGGCGCCTTACCACCGTGACATTAAGGAGCAATAATATAAAATACATACGAAGAAACTCATATAGATATGTGTTATTGATGTATGGTCTTTGTACACTATATATAGTTTATCCCTAGTCCATACAAAATATATGGTAAGACCTGAATTCATCATTACCTCAACAATTTAAAATACTGGTACAACTGTACAAGTCCATCCAAAGCACTAAAGCCATTCATAAAGTGGGAAATAGCTCACGTACAGTTTGTAGCCATGTTCATGTTCACCCAGGTATCCAATTGATCGGAGGGTTCCTTCATTGCTAAACACTTACGTGATATTGTGCATACACAAAAGAGTTCCCTATATTGCTCCTGCCTAGGGAGGCCCGCTGTACCTAGTGTTGCTCCGCCCGGCTCGCAGTCCATGGTTGCCTCCCGTATGAGCGCTCCTCTCGTATTGTAATCGTAGAAGTCACCGGAACAACGCCTTGGCTCAGTACGGCATCCCGCTAGACGTAGTCATTGCCACTGCCACCATATCGTCATCCGGCTCATTTTCCTTAGGATCAGGAGATGAATTCCTAATCAACCCAGTCTCCTGGCTGCAACCATTAGAATCATACATCAAGACCTCTATGAAAATAGCACGACAAATGTTTTATTTAGCAGATGTGGGAATAATTATCTAAATGCAGAAACACTTCCGAGCAAAAATTTACTGCAGAATGTTGGAATGATAGATCCTAGAGGAAATCCAGATAATTTGGAAACCCAAAAAAGCGGGGCCTCGTATCTCATGATAAGGCAGCATTGTCAATATACATGACAGATATTAGTGACACCTCGGACTGGTTAAAATTTAGGAAAATGAGACAAAATAACATAATCACAACCAATAAGCGTTAGGCCGTGAGACGTGATTTGATGAAGACATGACCATGGGTACAGACAGAGTGGTTCACTGGATCTCACGTTAAGTCAAATCTCTAGTCAGCACGCTGCCTCAAAAAGTAAGTATTTGTCTAAAAGAGGGATTGTCTGTTTGGTTCGTCTAATGCAACTTGTGTGCTGTGCTGCAAGGTAAAGGTCAACATGCTAACTCCATCAGATTGTCTGCATGGTTCGTCTAATGCAACTTGTGTGCTCCTATGCTGCAAGCAAAAGGTCAACATGCTTGCTGCTTGCCACATCAATGCCAATCAAGTGAACTCAACAAGAGCTACAACTAAATCAGTACAAGAAGTAAATTTAGATATCTCAATGTGATGTTTAAATCAGAACGTCAACAGCGTACGAATTTATAAGATGTCATTTACATGCCTTTATGCTTTAACAGAATATTTGAGGTCGAGGTTTGACTTAATATCAAATGGATTGATGGACACACCTGCAATGCGATAGACATGATCTAGCTTACAAGAAAATAAAAGAGCAGAAGAAATACACGGGTTATCAATTGCATTTTAGAAAAAAAAAAAAAAAACATCAGTCATCATAGCCAACCTAAAAATACTGCTAGCGGACCCTCACTGCCAATGCACTGAATCCACACCAAGCAGCCTCAGGATAACCCTTCATATAGACATCACAGAGTGCTACTTGATATTCTACCAAGGTGTTAATCCTGGGAATCATGAGCAACAGATTAAGCAGTCAATATTCAATCACAATTGATCACGACAGAGTGCTCCTTGATATCCTGCCAAGGTGTTTATCTTGGGAATTCATAAGCAACGGATTAAGTGGGGAAGTCAATATTTCCTCAGAATGTCAGTTAAACAATTAACATTGTCTCAAAGGTTACCCGCTACAGGGATTTACCAAAATCCTTTACATTGAGAACTTTGAGACATATTGAAAGTAAAAAAAAACTGCTTTAAATTAGTCAAGAGGTTTCACTCTGCATAAATGACAAAAGATGTATCCAGCATGCATCCTATTTCAGTGAAAAAAAAAAGCTAAGAAAATCGTGTGTGTGTGTGTGTAAACAATGGAGTTCCTAAAATAAAAATTGGAACAATTAATCTATTTACATGGAGTATATTTTAGCAAACCTCAAGAATAAATACCATGTTAACCAGCGTCCATGGTGAGGACAACGAACACCACGTTAACCACATTCCATCTAGCAAAATATAACAATGTTACTCCAGTCACACTAATGACAGAATATAAATTCAACAGCTCACCACATTAACCACATTTCACCAGTTTATTTGAAGGAATAAATAGAGCAATAAAAAGGGCCGAGTGAATCGATTGAGAATAAAACAAATAGATCTAAGACTGGAACTGACTACCAGATCGATATGAGATAGATATTGAACCCAAAGACATTCCTCTCAAGCAGTGGCGGAGCCAGGATTTTTACTTAGGATATGCCAAACCAAAAATTTTATATGCAAACTGGTAAAAACCATTTAGCAATTCGATAAACTTTGATAAAATTATCCAAAAATTCGGTACACAACTACTAAACGGTATAATAAGTCTTAAATTGCAATACCAATAATTTTAAATAGCATACTAGTAGTTTGGAAATTGGAATATAAACAACACAAGCTTAAATAACAAATAGGATTACAACACTATTTTTTGGGCCTACATCTCCATCCCTCTTCATACTCCATAGTCCACAAATCCTACAACCAAATCGCATAATGCACAAGTAATCGACCAATATCATTGCTAATTTCTACATCAATTGAACTAAATCTAGGAAAAATCTAACAACAACTATCTATCAAACTAGATAACAGTGAAGTTAGGGTTAGGGATTTGGAAGAAAATTAAAGGAAATAAATGGGGGAGAAGAGGGGATCGAGTTCTAATGGTGCTCACCAACTGAGGGCTGCGGCAAGGCTGCAAGGGGCAGCCTGGCTGGAGCCGGCCGGCCGGAGATGGGTTGCCGGGGCAGCGGGGCGGGGCTGTCCAGCTGGGGCCGGCCGCCGGGGGACGAGCAGGGCAGAGGCGCGAAGCCGGAGCGCGCTGGCCGCCTGCCGCCGAGGCAAGAGCAGGGCCGCAGTGCCGCGCGCCGCTGACGGGAGGGGGCGAGGCGAGGGGCAGCAGTTCGCTGCCGACGGTAGAGGGCGCGTCTCTTTTCGTGTTCTCGCCGTGCGAGTCGAGGAGGCCGAGCGGGTGCCAACTGCGAACAGGAAGCCGATGATTTTTTTTTTTTACATCTTGGTGGGTTGGGCTTAGAGTATGCCACACCAATACCCGTGCAGCCCACTAGATCCGCCAGTGCTCTCAAGATTCGAGTTGATAAAGGAAGAGTCTCCTCGACAAAGCAGAGGCACGCAAAGATAGAAATCTTCAGGAAAGAAGAGCTCCGGATGCAAACTGGAACTTACATTCCATTACTTGAACGGAAATGATGTTGTGGGATGCTTCGACGATGGAGATTTGGCAATGTCAGCTGCCGACGCCTTCTTCAATTAGAACGACTTGGCAAGCTCGGCCGCTGCCCATCGTCCGCGCGGCGACACGATCCTATCAAGCATCTGTGGCCTGGTGGTCGCCGCGGGCCACAGGCTCTCAAGACGGCAGTCGTCATCCGTGACAGAGGAGCGCCTGTGGAGGTGTGGAAAAGCAATGGCAATGAGGCGCGGCGAATCGCGGGTAGCGGCAGCAAGGAGAAGAGAGGGCGGTGTCGTCGGTATGAGCGGGAAAGCCACGAAGGCCAGCAAGCTCTTCCCAATCTGCGCACACACCACAGTCCGCCTCCCTTCACGGATCGAGGGGGCAAGCTGGAATCTGGGCCGTCGTACCAGATCCAGAGAGAGGACGCGAGCACCGCCATAGCCTCGGCCGGCATCCTCTGGGTTGCTGCTCCGAGCACACGAGCACCGCCGCGCCCCAACACGGTGTCACCATGGCCGTGCGCTCCTCCGATACGATTTGCGCTCCAGCGACGGTGGCGAGCAGGGAGGAGCGGCGGAGGTGTGGAGAGAGAGAGAGGAGAGATGGAGGGATGAGACCGGGACTGGGGCGTACGCCTATGCGGGAGGGCTACTTTGCAAAATTTTAAGGGTGTTTCTAAAAAATGGTTATGCTATCGATTTTTACCTTCTTCCTGTTGAAATAAAATTTACATGAGGGTTCTATCCGTTAAATATCAAAACGTGTTTACTGTGCATAAGGGAAAAGGTGGATGGAGAGTTTATTTTCAAAACGTTGGAGGGCTTTTTTTGAAAAATATGCAGGGATGCGTGTCGAATCACCAGTGAGCCACCGATGCTTGGAAGTTGGAACGCTCTGGTGCGAGCAAACACCAGCTATCTTTAAGAAACCTGATCTGGGCCTGTTTCCTTCGGAGTATTCCTAGAGAAAGGCCTATCATGTCGGGCCTTGTTTTCTGGAGCGGTCTACTGGTAGAGTGCACCGGTAATTATTCAGTACTAGTGGAGTACGTAGTACATACGTGTGTGCCATTGAGTAAACAGAAACAAAATTGAACCGAACTCGTAAAAAAAGTTCAATTTCACTGGTCAAAAAAGTTGATCCACACACGGACACACTGCAAGCTAAAACTGAAGAACTGAGCCATCACGCTGCTCCCCCATCGTACGCCGGTATTTCGCACACGTTTCCCCCGTCGTTTTCCCCGTATACCCCACCTTCACGTATGCATACGGCATACGTGCACGTCTTGACTTGCTGGCGCCGTGGCGCGAGACGAGACGAAACGGCACGGGCAGCGGTTGCTGTTGGCCCCCGCCCAATCGTCAGCCGCCACCTCGCGCCTGGTCCCCTGGCCACGTGGTGCCGCCCGGCGCGGCGGCTCCTGGAGCGCGCGCGACGCGTGTCCTAGCGAAGGGGCGAGCCCTCGAGCCCGGGAGGGACAACGGCCGCGCACGCGCCGTGAGCTGTGTTTGCAAACGGTTCCCGTGTTCCGTGCTTTGCCCTCCGGGAACGGAAAGAAACCCTCCGTTACGTTAAAAAAATGATTTCATACAGGTTTACAAGTTGGAATACATGTATTCAGGCGCATTATAGACTTTGATTTGATTCCCAGACAAATTGAACCGAATGATGTGATTATATTATACTAAATAAAATTTCAAGCCACACTCATCAATAGCCACGTAATAACCTGAATATATCATTGCAACGCGTATATATTCCTACATGATAAGTTAAATTATACAGTGACTATTTTTTTATATCTCATATAATTTTACCCTTTTAGAACAATGGAAGGACTGCCCTTTTTGTTTAGAGATTTAGGTCCCCCTTCTTGCCAGAGATAAAATCTTGTACGACCTTGTATTTCACACGTCACACAGCAATATCCACCAATAATTAATTGCAATTTAATTTAATACTGTGGTTTGTGATGATTGGGTTCAGCACGTGGTAGTGACGACTCGTTATTGGACTTTTAGTTTTTTTAGATTAAAAATAAATAATCTAAAAAGGGGACAAACGGGACAAATTTTTTTTTTAAAAAAAGGGAGACAAATATAATTGAGCTGTGTCCACGACAACTAAAGTGGGCTGGGCACTCCATTTATAAACAGAACCAAATCCCTACGTGATGGAGAATTTTGCCGGCCGAATCTCCAGGGCTTGTGCAACTGCCTATAGGAGCTTGCCGGAGTGCAGGAACAGCGGAGTCATTACAAAATGGCCGCCACGCCAGTCCACACTATCCTGGTTTCCCAGCAGCTAGCTGTAGCACATTCTAGAAAGTCTTTTATTCTATTTCGCTTTTGCATTGCTTTTACCGGTATGATAATGGCGCATTGGCATCACATCGAAGTATCATCATTAATTAGCTGTGGCCAGGGGACGTGAATGGAGAAGGTTTTGGATAGGGCAAACTTTATTTAACAAGACATGTCTCGGTTTGTCCAATGACTTTAGGCGTAAAGTAGTCACAGTAACACCAACATGGATGTCATTACCCAAATCGTTTGGATAAAAGGGCTGTTTAGCCGACTAGGCGTCTAGCTTGCAATTTCACCATCGGCAAGATTTGCCGGTCCAGACAAAAATTATATACTATGCAAATTTATGATTCGCCGACGAAACAGATAGTACTTTCGGATTTGTCACCAATCGTCCACTCTCCTGAAAACATAGGTCGAAAATCCAGCGAAACATTAGTAGTTGCCAAAACTTTAATTTACAGATGAGCCAGGACGAGAGCTCGTCCAACTAAAGCACTTTTGTCAGCTCGAGCTGTTTTGAGTTTATTTTTTTAGAGAAATTTTACACGTTTGGGAATAATGAGGGTCGTCCATTTCGATAGATCGGATGGTTTAAAAGTAAGAGAAATCAGAGGAGGGGAACTTAAGTCGTGAACCGAAAAAAAAAAAATACTGGGCCCGAAACCAGCTCTAAATGATATTTAGAGGATATAAATGTCATTTGACATCTTATAAGTGGAGTTGATTCTTGCCTAGGGAGTAAAAGTTCTAAACTACTCTTAAGAACAATTAATTAGCTTTACTAATTATCAATGGCCGAGATTATTTTTGACGGGAGGAATCGGTGGTTCCTCCAAAGCACTGTAAAAAATCTATTTTATAATATATTTATGGAGCTAACTTTATATTGCAATGTCTACTCGAGTGAAATTAAGTTTATATTCCTCTCTTTTGTAAAACATGTCATTTTTTCTTCACCGTCTCTCATGATGAACATATAATTGATAAAAGTAAAAGAACATGTAAAGATAAGATAAAGAAGAATATTCTTTATTTTTATGAATATCGGATGGTTACATTACAGAGCTCCGATGTATATTAAGATTTAAATGTTTGATTAGAGTTCACTTATAAATAGTCTTACATTAGGATTCCGGTCCTCTTTTCTTTCTAGGTTAGGATCCGTATTTAGGGCATGTTTGGTAGAGATTCACCAACGGAAAAAGTGAATTTGAATCTAAGATTCACCGTGAACCAAATTCACCATAGCAAATGTTGCAAATCTAGATTCACACAAGGGTAAAATTGGTTGGAATGACCTATTTTAACCTTAGCATAGGGCCCACTTATCATTGTCTATGATCCTTCTTCCTCCTCAGATGAAATCATGCAAAAAAAAAACTCACAACGCGGGCGGCTATAGGCATGGGCGAGTGGGCGGCGAGCGGCGGCAAGCGGCTAGCGAGGCCACAACGGCGAGAGGCGGTGGGCAGCCTGCTTGTGGCCATGTGCGGGGCTCGCCGGTGAGAATGACGTGCTAGCTGTTGTCATTCTCACTGGCGTTGGCACCGCCGAAGGGTCATACGAGCCGTAGCGGCTTGCTCGGCAATCGCCTGCGCGTGCGGCCTGCTCGTGTGGTACAACGAAGGAGAAAAGGAGTCAGGAAAGAAACATAATAAAACAATAGGAGTATGTTATGTAATCAGTGGCAGTAGTAGATAAAATTTTTAGATTTATTAGCCTTGAGTATATCTAATGGTGAATCAGCTCCAAGATCCATTATTTTGGTAAATCTGAATCCAAACTAAACCTCAAATTTAGTGAATTCCATCACTGACAAACAGGGCCACGTAACACTCTCATCACAAGTACTCCCTTCGTTTTAAATTATAATTTTGTTTGACTTTTTGAGCCTAAATTTGATCACTTGTTTTATTCAAAAAATTTATATAAATATAGTCAAATTCAAGTTATTATTTAAGATCTTTTGTTGCTAAATCTAGCCACAACAAAAGAAGTGATATTTTGCATAAATTTTTGAACAGACAAGTGATCAAATTTGGGTAAAAAAATCAAACGAAGGCCCCGTTTAGAAGCAGCCCAAAACCAAAAAGAGTTGGATTCGGCCTGCTTTTTGGGTTTTGGCTGCTGAACAGGCCGGCCAAAAACCATGTGAACAGTGCATTTGGCATTTGAGTGGATGGAAGCCCAAATAGACCCAAAAGGCGGCGCCGGCCTGTCTTGGATAGGATATACCCCCCACTACCGCCGCCTCCCCAAACCCTACCCCTCATTCGCTCCGCACCCGGCCGCCGTCGACTGCGCCTCGCAGTCGGCCATCCGTCGCCACGCCGCCGTGCCGTCGCAGATCCACCGCTTAGACCGCCAGATCCACCTCACCCGCAGCCAGATCTACGGTTTTCGTGGACGTTTGGAGCCATGGCCGGGAGGAACTTCGGAGGCTTCTTCGACGAGGCCAACGACGACGGCGCGTACGGCAACCTGGGCCCGTTCGCCAACAACACCGGCTACGACGACGCGGCAGCAGGCGGTGCTACCGGGGCCACGAGGGAGTTCCTCGGCCAGCCATCGTCCTTCGAGGCGACTGGCCAGTTCGCCTCCTTCGGTGGTGCCGGCGGCTCCGGCTTGACCTCAAGCGCCGAAAACCTCAACAACCTGAGCCGCCTAGGGATGGAATCCCTGGATCTGAACGGCGGGTCAGGTTGGGCCGGCATGCAGCCCTACGGACCTATGCCGGGGGCCGGTGGTGCGGAGGTGGGAAGCGGGAGCGCGCACTTCCCCCCTCCTGTTCGCGTTCGTCGTCGCACTAACACTGCTGGTGCCCGGCGGCCGTCCGGCGAGGAGCTCTGGTGGGGGCCATGGTGCAGCCGCAGCACGCGTGTTACCGGCCAGCTTTGGTCCCGGTGCCCGCGGACCGGCCGTTCAGCCGCAGGGGAGGCACGGAGCACGCCGTCGGCTGGCGGCCATTGACATCGACGACGAGAGCGACACCAACCAAGCTGATCTTCCGGTATGAACATGCTTCATCACTTATCATTGTGTACATTTACGCATCTTGTGCGTTCGGTTCAAGGAACATGGGTCCGATTTGACTTAGGTTTTACACTTTCGCATGTTGTGGTTCTGTGCTGATTGCTGAATGTTGGTAGGTTTAGGGTTTAGATTTCAGCTTCGTTTCTATGAATATTTTGTGTGGCCCCATCACTGCTATTGCTCCTATAGGCTCAGATTAGCAGAGCCAATTGGACCGAGGAGAACACGGCAATATTTTGCCAAATTTACTGCGCCCAAATCGACAATGGTAAGTGGATCAGGGGTGCCATGACTAGGGCCGGCTAGAAGAAAGTCAAAGAGCGCTACTATGCAGCTACCGGGCTGATCCATGACAACGACCAGTTCGGCAACTTTGTGCGTCAGTTGAAGGCCCGCTGGGGTTTCATCCAGAAGCTCCGAAAGGCGACAGGTCTCGGCCATCGTGCAGCGATGGATCTGTTGATGCTCCTGATGCGTGGTGGGACGAGCATACCAGGGTACTTTCCTCTGTGGTACTTCGTGGACATATTCCTATGAGGAGCACACGAAGGTCACCTGTTACTCATGTCTTGCAGGGACACCCCGACTGGAAGAAACTGAAGTACGAGTGGCCGACCTACATCCATGAGTTGGACCGTATGTTCCTGGGAATCGCTGTCGACGGCTCCACGGCATATGTTGCCGGACAGGATCTCCATGACGACAGCACAGATGATGAAGATAGGTGGTCAGGCAACCCCTGCTAGCACTGGCAGCAAGAGGAGCCGCAGCAGCTGCAGCACCCGCAGCACAACGCAGACTCCCAAGAAGTCAAAGAGCCTAGCTGTGAAGGCCATGACCCAGAGCATGGAGAGGTTCAACATGATTCAGGAGGAAAGGACTACCATGTACCAGACCATGTGGGAGGCTAAGCAGGCAGAGAGGGCCAACAGGGACCAGGTCATTGAAGCAAAGGCTGATATGGTCCTTCAGCTTGCACTTGAGGCTGGGGCAGATGAGACAGTTGCTAACACCTGGCTTGGTGTCAACAACATCGTCCAAGACGACAGGAAGATTGCCCTGTTCAAGACAGCGAAGACCAACACTGGCCGCCTGCATTTGCTAGCCATCTATGCAAGGGGCCAAAATCCCGGGGTCGATAACTAGTCCACTATTAATCATGCTTTTAATTCTCCCAGTTGATGCAGACTAGACTGATTCAAATAGGGGACAAGTAGCCCCTTTTAATCTAGACTATGTAATGTATGTCATTTGTCATGACTTTGATGACTAGCCATTATGTGTGACTGTTTTATTATCGTGCAACGTTTAATTATCGTGCGATGTTTAATTGTGGTGTGATGTTTAATTGTGGTGTGATGTTTAATTCTGGGGTGCTGTTTATTGGTTGTGCGCTGTTTACTTGGAGGGTGTTGATTTCAGGTGCATTTGTTTTGACTTATAATTGATTTCCTGTTTGTTATTGTCTTATGTGCATGGACCAGCAAAGGAGCGATTGGCAGAAACAGCAGGAAGAGGATGATCAGTGGGATGACTGGTTTTTCAAGATGATGATGGAGGACGATGAAGGTGCTTTCATGTTTGCTATGTCTGACTATGCAATACATCTTGACAAGCACTACAATAGGCTAGAGCATAGGCAGCTGACAATGACTGGGTTAGAATGGGTACAACTGAAGCTGTCCAGTAGAGAGCGCTGCTATGATATGTTTAGGATGACCCCTGCTGTCTTCATGTGGCTACATGATGTATTGGTTCAACAGTATGGGCTGGCGTCAAATCCCAAGTGTACATCCATTGAGACTTTAGGATTGTTTCTATGGGTGGTTGGTGGAGGAATGTCTGTTAGGCAAACTCGGGATAGATTTGAGAGGTCTCTAGCCACAGTCCACAACGTATTGTATAGAGTGCTGCCCTCTGTAATAATGCTGGCTGATGACCTCTTAAGGCCTCATGATCCCGAGTTCAGGCACATTCATCCTAGACTTAGAAGCCCTAGGTTCTATCCCTTCTTCAAGGATTGTATTGGGGCAATAGATGGGACGCACATTCCTGTCATCGTGCCGAAAGAGCTATTTGTGCAGCACTTGTAGTCGCAAGTCGATCACAACACAGAATGTGATGGCTTGCTGTGATTTCGACATGGTCTTCACCTTCGTCCTTGCTGGCTGGCCTGGCTCCGTCCATGACATGCGGGTCTTCGATTCCGCAATGGCAACATACAACCATCTGTTCCCTCATCCGCCTAGAGGTACGCATATGGGTGGTTGTTAATTTCATATTATTGAATTCATGTATTGACACTTACAGGGGCTTGGTGGTGTAGGGAAGTACTATCTGGTGGATTCGGGATACCCAAACCGACTTGGTTATCTGGCGCCGTACAAGGGGACCAAGTACCATCTCACCGAGTATCAAAACGCCGCCGAACCTAGAGGTAAAAAGGAGTTATTCAACTATGCCCACTCATCTCTGCGTAATGTCATTGAGCGGGCATTTGGCGTGCTCAAGATGAAGTGGCAGATACTTCAAGCATGCCAGGTTATCCACCGGAAACACAAAAGTAGATTATAGTCGCTTGCTTCGCTCTTCATAACTTTGTGCGTTTGAGTGGGTTAGTTGATGACGACTTTGATGCCTGTGATCGTGATGAGAATTATGTTCCGGCGGCAGCTTCATTCTATCAACCTAGGACTGTTTCTTCCTCTACTAGGGAAGATGGGGTACAAATGAATGCTTTTCGGGACAGGGTTGCGTGGGAACTCCTGCAGAGGCGTGGATGAGTCTGTTGTATTTGAATTGAGGACATGTGTTGTGAATGTTTTCCCCGGCGTGTGGACAATTTTTTTTTGCGCATGTGTTTACAATGTTCCTAGGTATTTCCTGTTCAATAAATTGAATAATCAGCTGTCTAATATGTGCTAGTGCTTGTGTATCCTTCTCTTTGCATACAGATGCATGCAGCCATTTCCTGCATGCATTTGGGTTGCATGAAGATCATTAATTATGCCAAATCTGCAATAAATATGGACAAATCTATCATCCCAAGAACCTGTGTGAATCTTGTGATAGTCATCTGAACACCTCCAAAAAAATTTTGCGATCAAAAACCAAAATCTTTTGGAAACTTAGATTTTGGGCGTGTTTAATTTCTCTCCAAAATCCCAAAACTTCTGTCACATCAATTTTGCGGCACATGCATGGAACATTAAATGTAGACGAAACTTTTGTATGTTTGCACAGTTTACCTGTAAATCACGAGACGAATCTTTTGAGTCTACTTGGGCTATAATTAAACACTTGTTACAAAAGATTCCTCGCTACTACAGTGCCAAAATCCCAAAAAAAATTGGAATCTAAACGCCCCTCTAGCCTTCTAAACGGGCTGGAACTATAAGAAACGAAGGAAGTACTTTGAATCTGCAACGGCTGACAAAACCAGCGAAAACAAACTAGTTAACGGCCAAAACTACGGCAACACGATAGAAGATTCCTGAGGAGGGGCGGTTTCGGCACTTTGGAAGCCAGCCGCCTTCCTATAATTAGCTGGGGTCCCAGATTCTTTCTCTTCACGCACACGCAGCAGCAGACGGGACGCAACCCAATTTTAATAGGCGAGGAGAACAGATATCCCCATTCCCTGCTTTCTCCTCCCCCTCCCCACGAGCGCGCGCCCACCAGATTCACCTGCTTGATCGCGCCGAGCTCATTTTCGGCGTTCAATTCGTGTACTCTGCAGCTTTGATTTCACCCCACTATTTCATCTGTTTGCACCGCCGAATTAGTACACTTTCTTTTAATTCGTCGACTCCACCTCGCTGAGGCCAAATCTTCTTGGCATCGGATTCTGTACTGCCTTCGACGTCAATCGAGTTTCGGCGCGGAATTCAGTTCCGATTCCGAACTGTTAGCAGATTCGTTGCTGCTTTAAGCGGCTTTCAGTTCGAGCGCGTCGGAGGCATCCCCGATTCCGGCGATGTCGCTGCCCGCGATTTCCCTGTACACCAGTCCGCCGGGCGCGGTCTACTCTTCGGAGTTCGACCCAACCTCCCGTGGCTCGTCGCCGTGCACCACCGCTGCGCCCCCGCCGCCGGCTGCCTCGTATCGCTTGCCCTCCGGCGGCGGTGGCCTGTCTTGCCTCTTCTCCTCGCCGGCAGCTGCAGCCGCGCCGCCCCGCACCCCGGTTCATGATGACCTCGGCGCGCTGTGGCACGACAGATCCGACGACCTGAGCGTCCCCGGCGGCGGGGGTGGGTACTCCTACTCGCAGTCCCACTCGTCTTCACCGCTAAAGCGGCGGGACCTGCACCACCACCACCACCACAGCCCCGTGTCGGTGTTCCAGGGCCCGTCCACCTCTTCACCATCCCGGAGCCCGCCGGCTTCTTGGCTCGCCGCCCGCGACCGCGACCGCCTCTTCGCTAGCTTCGTGCGCAACGCTCTCGGTTCCTGCGTTGACTACGCGCCGCCCAGCAGCCCTCGCCCGGAGGTCGGCGCCAGCGAGCTCGCGTTCGAGCTCGATGAGAACCTCGCGGAGGCTAGCCCTGCCTGCGAGCCGTACGCGCGAGAGCTGCTCGCCACTGCCCAGGATCGCCACCGCATCTTCCACGAGGAGATGGTCGTGAAGGCCTTCTTGGAGGCCGAGAAGGCTCACCGTGGCCAGGTAAATTCCAACCTCGCTGCTGTGCTGAATGCCTGGATTGTCCGATCCTGATAGTTACTGAATCTTGTCTCTGCTTTTGTTCTGTGATTAGATGCGGGCGAGTGGTGATCCATACTTGCAACATTGTGTGGAGACTGCTGTGCTACTTGCCAAGATCGGCGCAAATGCAACAATTGTCTCTGCTGGGCTTTTGCATGACACCATTGATGATTCTTTCATTGACTATGACCACATCTTCCATATGTTTGGTGCTGGGGTTGCTGATCTCGTGGAAGGGGTATGTGTTCCTTTTCCCTTGGAACTTGATAGTTTGTTGCGATTGGAAAACATTGTTATTTCCTCTGTGTATCGACAAGTTGTTGGCTGAATCAATTGCAATCATTCGGTCCAATTATGATGATGTGCACCCTGTAACTTTAAGTCAATGATCATGCGCTGCTTTCATTTTATTGTATATTATCTTATAAGCACCTAAAGAAAAATTGTCCATTTGGATCAACCCAAATGTGTGGCTTTTGTGATATATTTGAGTTGTTTAGCTGACAATTGTAGCACATTGTGTAGTCTCTTTCTAAGTAGTAGTTCTTTATTTCTTTCCACCACCACAACGTGCACTATATTTTGTCAATTTGTTCTTGGTCGCTTGCATTCTTTGTTTGACATGTTTATTTTGGAAATTCACTTTTATGTCAGTTGCTCCGTTCTGTTGCTAGCTCTATTGTCCTTAAGGTTTTTGTCTGATCTGTTCAGGTATCCAAGTTGAGCCACCTTAGCAAACTTGCTCGTGATAACAACACAGCAAGCAGGACAGTTGAAGCAGATCGCTTGCATACGATGCTTCTTGCAATGGCAGATGCACGCGCTGTTCTAATAAAGCTTGCAGATCGCCTGCATAACATGAAGACCTTAGAAGCTTTGCCTTTGGTCAAACAACAAAGATTCGCTAAAGAGACAATGGAGATTTTTGTGCCTTTAGCTAACCGGCTAGGGATTGCTAGCTGGAAAGACCAGCTGGAGGATCTTTGTTTCAAGTATTTGAATCCCGAAGAGCACAAGGAGTTGTCATCCAAACTTAAAGAATCCTTTGATAAAGAGCTAATTACATCTGCTGTGGATAAACTAGATAAAGGCCTGAGGGATGCTGGTGTCTCATATCACAATCTTTCTGGGAGGCACAAGAGCCTATACAGTATTCATTCGAAGATGCTAAAGTATGTCATAACCATCCTTTTTGCAATGATTGATAGTAAAACATTCTTTTATGCATATCTGCTAACTCAATTTGGTAAAATCATCAGGAAGAACTTGTCAATGGAGGAGATCCATGATATACATGGCCTGCGTCTTGTGGTTGAGAGTGAACAAGATTGTTATGAAGCCCTTTGTGTTGTTCATAAATTGTGGCCTCGAGTTACTGGTCGATTCAAGGATTACATATCACGCCCAAAATTAAATGGGTAAGCTAAGCTGCAATTCAGTAGGCCCATGCCCATTGAACTCTCCTGCAAGACCTTGCACTTATTTGCTTGCTTGCTGTAGGTATCGATCACTGCACACTGTTGTCATGAGTGAAGGTATCCACCCATTCGAAGTTCAGATCCGCACAAAGGAGATGCATCTGCAGGCCGAGTATGGATTCGCGGCACACTGGAGGTACAAGGAAGGCACTTGCAGGCACTCATTCGTGCTCCAAATGGTGGAATGGGCAAGATGGGTCCTTACATGGCAATGCGAAGCGATGAACAAAGAACGGATTGCCTCCCTAGGCAATGACGTATCTACTATGACGCCACCATGCCCATTTCCCTTGCATACAGAGGACTGCCCTTACTCGTATACCCGCCAATGCAACCATGATGGACCACTATTTGTCATCCTCCTGGAGCATGACAAGGTTAGCCCAGTTCTGATTAATTACACTGATGGCTCATTGCATGTTTATGTTCGACTCAGTTATTCTGATACAGTTTGTGGTGTCATTTCAGATGTCTGTCCAAGAATTCCCGGCAAACTCAACAGTAATGGATTTCATGGACCGCGTCGGCGCCAACAGCTCAAGATGGAGCCCCTACAGCATTCCCATGAAGGAAGATCTGCGGCCGAGGGTGAACCACGAGCCCATAAGTGACCCAAACCGGAAGCTCAGCATGGGGGATGTGGTGGAGCTGACGCCGGCCCTGCCTCGCAAGTCCCTCAGCGGGTACCGGGAAGAGATCCAGCGCATGTACGACCGCGGCGGCTTTGCGCTCTCAACCCGGGGTGGCGGCGGCGGCAGCTCGAGACGCTGCTGACAGTAGTAGCAATACGATGTTAACCTTTTTCTTGCCATTGTTCTACCATTCAATTCGTTGTAAATATGTATAGCAGCTAGCTAGGTCTTGCAGCCGGGTGGGTTCTGAAATCTGTGGTTGGCCTGGGTGCGTGTGGCACCCTGTCCTGAACCCCAGAGGCTGCAATGTGTAAAAATAGAAACGCTGTGTAAAGCTGTTCAAGTTCGTTTCAGCATCTCCCAAGAGCTTTGGAACGAGAGTGCAATTCTGCATCACCTGCTGTCCGGTCCTGTGCTTTTGGATGACATGGATCTTGAGATTGTGATGCTACGCCAACTGGGCGGCTAGTTTGAGCGAAGCCGTGACATCAGGGTTGCCGGTGGCGGTGGTGTCTCCATCTCCACGCCGTCCAGGCACGGGCTGTGTGGACCAGAATCTAGCGGTGTCCGCTTCGGGTGAGAGGTGTAAGTTTCTGAAGAATCTTCCAGTCCGGCGCACGGAGGGTGGATGCCGGGACGGAGGCGCCCTCCCTCCCCTCCGGGCTCCGGTGTGATTGGGATCTCGATCGCTTTTTGGCCTGAATCTCTCCAGCCATGGGAGCCACCGTTGTGTGTACGCGTGGTTTGCCTCCGTCTGCCGCGAACGGTTGGTGACGGCCGGCAGCGACGTCCTGGTCCTGCATTGAACGGGTGTTGGCGCCACTCGCGCTGTTGCTCACGGCTCTGCCGAATCCTACCGGCAGCGTGGACTCGCGACATGGTTCTGGAAATTCTAGAGCTCGTTTATGTGGTGTTACTGCACAGTAATCACTCTCAGTCCGTCACTAACTGGACATCAAGCACTCCATCAGCGATTCATCAGTTTCACTAAATTGACCAACTTGTTGTGATCCGGTTTCTCTCAATCTTTTCAGTCGGTGCGGTGGTACGGGACCTTAACCTTAACCTGTTCCGAAAGTATCTTCCGTATGAAACAAGTCAGCGGATAAGAACGGAAGCAGCAGTCGGCCGTTCGCTTGCCAAGCCGGCAACAGGCTACAGAATTGCTAAAAAAAAGGCTACAGTTGAAGCGTGGACGTCTCCTCCACGTGGGGTGCAGAGAACGGGCACAGGCGCGATCGCGAACTCGGCGCGCCATCGTGGCCACGTTCGTCGCCCCGCTGGTGCGACGTCGACGTGGACCGGACGGGGAGGGGAGGTGGCCGAAGAAGGTTTCCGGGGTTTGCCGCGTGCCGGTCGAGGGAAATTCGTGGGAAAGCCGCTCGCGCGCGCGCGACGCAGACCAGAGCGGGTAGACCAGCCGGCAGCGGCCAAGTGCCAGGCTCGCCGTCGCCGTCCGCCTCGATCGGGCTGTTGCGCTATGCAGGTCCGGTCCGAATGTCGTCCGATGGAAACTGCCAAGCTCGCCGTCTCGATCGGCTGTTGCGCTTTGCAGGTTCGAATGTCCGATGGAAGGCTTCGTGCTCCTTCCTACGGAGTACACGCTGCAGAAGCAGAATCGTAGCTAGGTCAGCGGAGGCGCAAGACTATCACAACCCAAAAGTACTTTACTACTTTTCTGGCAACGTGCAGGGTAGGACGCTGAACCTACCACTCTTGAACTCAAAACTGTATCCTAGTGTCTTCAAGATCTCGTATTAGAGATTCAGAGGGGAGAAAAGGAGTTATAAGCATGAAATGGAGGTATCCTGACCTCCCCAATACCATAATTCAATTAATTTTTTCTACTTTTGCTAAGTGAGTATCCGTGCGTTGCAATGGTATAATAATATTTAGCTCATGCTATATGAATTGTTTCGATGAAAAACAATTTATTGTGGTGATTCTTTCACTAATGCCTTCCTCAAAAGTATCTTTATCTTTTAACATCAAACAAATCAATTTGTCTGTACAAGGGCAGGAAATACACTGGCCTTTGAATTTAGAGTATGTATAACTTTTCAATCAAATGCAAAGGATTATGCCCATGTGTAATAATAGGAGCTATAAAATAATAAAATTCCACCTTATCTCAGAAATGCCAACAGCCTGTGGTACACAAAACTTCTTCCACGATAAGAAAAAAAAAATGATTTTAATCTCTAGTTACATAATAAGGACAAGCAACAATGTTTCTCATGAACACATGCCTAAAGATCAGAAACCAGTTGTGAACGAGCAACTTATATGTGACCATGTGCCATAGGCAATGTGACCTCAAATTCCATTAACATAATACAAAGACCATCGTCCCACCATTCGAATTTAGGCTCTGTTCGCTTCAGATGAAAAGCTGAGCTGATTTTGGTTGAAACTGATTTATTGTGAGGGAAAATATTGTTTCAGAGCTGAAAAATATGTGCTGTTTAGCTAAAGCGAACACGGCCTTAGACGTCCTGTTCTTTTGACCAATCAGCACTTATTTACAGCCATGAAACAATATTTTTCTCTCAGAATAAATCAGCATCAGCTAAAATTAGCTTCTGTTTCCAGCCCAAGGGAACCAGAACTGCTACTCATGCATGTAGGTAAGCCGTAATCTAGAGCCTTGAGTTCCAAAGAAGAGGAAGATTTTCTTAGTTGAATAAGTGGTCATCCATGATTTTATTGGGCATAAACTTGTAGACCAGCAACCTGTGCTTACCCGTTTCGAAATCCACTGAGACTATCTCCAATAAATTTGACCCAAATAGGAGACCCATTCCAAACTTTGCGTTGCCCATAGTGAAAATATCTACGACCCAAAAGTTGGCTCTTCCAACAGCGAAGGCAAAATGGGTCACGCTCATGCGACGACCTCCAGCTCCGGTACGCGGCTCCGACCTATCCCCGGTGTCCTTCCCACCCCGGCGGCATCTCCTCTCCCTAGGCCGGCGCCATGGTGCCCCTTTCCAGTCCCTATCCCTGCGGCGCCCTCACCGCCCCGTCGGTGGCCCTCCCCCACCTCGTCGCGCCTGCTCAGGCGGCGGCGGGGGACGAGCAGCAAGAACCGAAGGCCTGGGGCGGCGGCGGGGGACGAGCAGCAAGAACCGAAGGCCTGGGACGGCGGTGGTAGACGAGCAGTAGTAGCAGCCGCCGGAGATCTGGGCTGGTGGTGGGGGCGTGACGCGGATCTGGGCAGCGAGGTAGAGCCCTCATCGAGGTCGAGCCCACGAGCTCCACCATGGCCGGCGGCTCCTCGGGGATGATGGATGTCGGCACGACCGTGGTACGCCTCCCTCACCTCCTGATTCGGCCATACCATCTCCTCCCTGGACGGCAGGGCACCTCCGCCGTTGCCTGTCGCAGTCGCCGACCCCGACCCGCCGCCGTTGCCTCCAGCATGCCGGCTACGGACCGTCGCACCCCATGGTGGTGGTGGTGGGCCCCACTGCATGGAGACGCAAAGAGATGGAGGAAGACGCTTTTTTGCGTCCTGCAATGCCTTGGACGCAAAATGCGTCGTAGGAATGCATACTCTTGCAAGAGGCATTTTGGGTATGAGTATCATTATGCCTAGCCTGTTGGAGTCAGTCTAACACGAAAATTCATGTCAGGGTGGAGCTCACTGGTGGCGAAACTGGGCTCCTGACCCTGCTTGCCTGCCACAAAATATGAAGGGCCAGCTAAGCCTATCGGTAGACAAAGGCTGTAATGGTCTGCACAAAACACAAGCTACAATGCTGCCTGAAGTAGGAGTATCGGAGTAGCAACCGGCCTCTCACCAGTTAGCACAATGCTCGGTTGCCAGACACCACCTAGTCTAAAAAGAGTGCCATTTTAGAATTTCAGACATATTGTTTAATTATGTGTCTTATTTAAATTTTTTAATAAATATTATTTATCTTGTTATGACTTATTTTATTATTAGATATAATTTAATAATAATGTATTTATTTTAAATAGTTTATAAAAATTTTGAATAAAACGAACAGTCAAACACGATGTCTGAAAGTAAAAAATAACACTCTTTTTCGAACGGAGGGAGTATACTGTCGGGTACCCGAGTATGGAGTACCCAACTTCAACGCAAAAACACACTTTCCAAATAAAGCCCGGCGCAAGAGAGCGCCAACCAACGCTCATGCGGGAATGGCCCACGCGGCCTAAGATAGAGCCGCGCGGAAACACACTGCCTCCTCCAGGCGCGCGGACCCCTCGGGAGAAATCCTCCGATTCGCCGAGCCTTCATGGCAAGGCTCGGGAAAGCAGGACCTTTGAACACCATTCGATTCGTCCGAGCCTGCCAGTAAATACCGCAGCCTCGGGCAGCCGACTTCCGATTCGCCCGAGCCCCCCGCTATATGCAATCTCCCTCGGATGCACTTCTCTGGTTCGCCCGAGCCCTGCCGACGTCAGCAGAGCAATCTTGCCGGCCAAGGGACCTCCCTGACCACTTTATAAGCACGGTCCTATCGGGTGGGCCCCTTGACGCAACTGCGCCCCGCACACGCACGTCTGCCGTACCAACTGCCATATCTCCTCTGGCAACCGATCTGACGGTCCCACTCCTCCCACGCCGCTATAGGGACAGTCAACCATACGACCCCCTGGGCTGACTAAGAGATTCTCCAACTACGACAGCGACTGCCCATACCCCAGCCGCACGTATGGCGCCAGGAAAGGGGGAACGACAACCGTCTGGCCAACCCGGGGGAATGGGCGATGCTTACGACCAGGCTCGTCTACCCCCTGGAAAATACCGCACGTGGGAGGGGAACGCGCCCGAGGAAGGACACTCCCACAGCTCCGTCCCGTCACGCCCCCGATGGCATCACGGACTCCTGAACCTCGGGAGCCAGTACTCAAAGGTCAACCCATCTTCTCGTTGCGCTGTGCAGGGTCGGATGCGACGTCATGATGTAGCGCCACGCAACAAACCGCACTCCGCACTGTGCGCCACCTTGGAACTCACCAATCGAACAGCGGAAGATCAACCGAATGACTCAGGCCATACCTTCGAGACGCCAAGACAAGGTCGTGGCTGACGACAGGCACCAATCACCACGGTCTCCACCATGCCGAGTACTATAACCACAGCAAAACATATATAACTCTAGCCTCTCCCTTGTAACTATAAAAGGGAAGGCAAGAGGCCGATCTCAGGCAGACCTCGCGTCGCTCGCAACACCCTACAACCATAAGAGCACACACACATACACATATTCACAAGAGACTTGGGAGCTCCCCCCTCTCTCGCCTAGGCTTGTAACCCCTACCACAAGCACCCCTGTGCAAGGCAACACGACTCGACCCGCACTAGACGTAGGGCACTCTTATCCCGAACCAGTATAATTCCTGTGTTCCCCTTGCACACCATCCGTGATCTCAACCATAAAGCATAAGTTTACTAGCCGCTGTTAGCACCCGCTAATCCTAACACCGTCAGTTGGCACACCAGGTAGGGGCCTTTTGTGTGTTGATCCAGCTCACGGATGGCAGCTAGCTTCCCTGCGCTTTCTGCTCGCGCGGTGCTCCGGTTCGGGAGCCTCGAGTTCGTGGCCACTGGCCGCAGTCTCGAGATGAACCTCCGCCCGACCGAGCCCCGGGTCATCGTCATCCTGACCCCAGCCCAGCAGGTGGCCGGGGAAAGGACCCTGGTGACACTCCACCCGTTTCGGGGGACGGAGGGAACGCCACACGCCGCTCCCGCCGAGCTAGGAAGGGGAGGCGCAACCGCGTCAACCCGAGCCTCGCTACGGGAGACGCGACCAACCCGGTGCCCCCCACGCGGGACACCGCCTCTACGCTCGCCACCAGCCCAACGCCGCGAGCGGTGGTAGCTCCGCACCCCCCATCACTCCACGGAGAAATGTGGGAGGGGCCACGACATCGCCCGCCATTTCCCTTCGTCCTCATTGGGGAAGGGCGGCGACGCCCTCACCATTTCCCTTCGGGCTTCGCAGTGATGCGGACACCCACGTCCGTGCCGTTCGCGCCTACCAGCGCGACCAGGCGATGGCGTCTGTCCATCGCCTGGAGGGCCTGGACGACCACGTCGACTCTCCACCGTCCTCTCCTGCGAGCACTCCCAGGGCATGCAGCGGCGGGGAGACCAACTCCAGCACCAGCTGCACCCTTCCGGAGTACCCGAAGGGATCGAACCGCTACGGCCGCGTCTCGCCGTCGCGGTGGGATCTCGGTAGCGACGACGACGACGATTTCTGGGCAAACATGGACTTCTCCGGCATCCACAACCCCAAGCTTTCCTCTCCCTCATCGACGCGTGGGATAACACCCTCAACGTCTACGACTCCGATGAGAGCCTCATCGACCCCTCCCGGGAGTGCTATCACTTAGTGCACCCGGAGGAAGCCGTGCTGGAGGACGTCCACTAGGAGGAGAAGGAAGACGCTCCGGTAGAGCAGCCACAGCTGCATACGCTAGCTCCACCGGCTCCTGGCCCCACGCCTTCGAAGGACCCGGGGGCTGGAACGTCCCATCCCCTCCATCGTTCTCCGGAGCTAGAGCAAATTCGGGAGCTCGAAGCCCGGATGGACGAGGACCGCTTGCGCCTCGCTCAGCTTCGAGCCGCGCTAGAGCACAAGAAGGAGCAGGAAGACGGCGGAGCAGCGCGACGCCGAGCCTGCGACGTCCAGGCCCGCATCGTTGCCGATGACGGGGCTGGAGTACCAGTGCCAAAACCTCGGGCAAGCCGGAAGCTCACGGAGGCTGCAATGCTCCTTCGGAGCATGCCTGAACCCTCCAACGCGGAGGCCCGACAGCTCAGGAACCAGCTCAAAGATCTCCTGGAGGACGCCGCTGTCCTCCAGGCAGAAAGCTTGGCATCACGACACCGTGGAGCCGAGGAACGTCAGCATGACGCCCCGACGCGCCATGAAAGAGAGGCCTCAGTGCATCTCGAGGCACCGAGGGCTCCGTCGGTCCACCAACGGCTTGTCAAGGACATCGACTGTCCGCACCATTCTTCAGGCCCGAGGACGACGAAAGATCGACGAGGCCGCACGAGGCTACATTGTCCACTGGGGAGGACGCTACGACTCTGACGAGGACCGTGCGCCCTCACCCGAGCCATCGGGTCCTCGCATCTTCAGCGAGGCTATCCAGAGGGCCAAGTTTCCACCCCGGTTTCGACAACCGGTCAACATCGCCAAATACTCGGGGGAGACGAACCCCGAGCTTTGGCTGGCGGATTATCGTCTTGCGTGCCAGCTGGGTGGCGTGCAGGATGATCTCATCATTATCCGCAACCTTCCTCTGTTCCTGGCTGACTCTGCGAGAGCCTGGCTGGAACATCTACCCCCTCGACTGATCTTCGACTGGAGCGATCTGGTCAAGATTTTCGTGGGGAACTTTCAGGGCACTTACGTGTGCCCTGGCAACTCCTGGGACCTCCAGAGCTGCAAGTAGAAGCTGGGCGAGTTCCTCAGGGACTATATCCGGCGATTCTCCAAGCAGTACAACGAGCTGCCCCAGGTCGTCGACTCCGACGTCATCAGAGCCTTTGCTGCAGGGACGACCTGCAAAGAGTTAGTTCATGAGCTGGGGCGTCAAACCCCCACGAGCATCGCCGAGCTCACGAAGATAGCCACCAGCTTCGCCTCGGGCGACGAGGCGGTGGGAGCCCTCTTCTCCGACCCCAAGGGCAAGCGAAAGGAGGAAGCCCCTGAGGGCTCCTCCTCCCGAGCCCCCAACAACAAGAATAAGAAGGGGAAGGGGAAGGCCCCCCCTCCGCAACGACCCCCTGGTCGCGGCTGCCGAGCCTAGGGCGAAAGAGCCGTCCCGAGGCCGCTTCGATGAATGCTCTCCAAGCCGTGCCCTTACCACAAGGCTCCGGTGAATCACACGCTTGGTGGGTGTGTGATGCTCAAGAAGCACTATGGGCGGCAGGCGTTCAAGGACGACGCCGACAGGAAGCCCGCAGAGAACAAGGAGGTCCAGGGTGGGAAGGATGACGAGTTCCCCCCGTCGACAAGTGCCTCATGATCTTCGGCGGGCCCGGAACCGCTCCCACGCCACGCCAGCGAAAGCGCGAGCGTCGGGAGGTTCACTCCATCAGGCCAGCGACCCCACGCTTCCTCGACTGGTCTCTCGATGCCATCACCTTCAGCCAGGACGATCACCTCGACCACGTCCCATTGCCAGGGCGCTACCCGCTTGTCGTCGACCCTGTTGTCGGCAACACGTGGCTCACTAAGGTCGTTATGGACGGAGGCAGCGGCCTCAACATCCTGTATGCTAAGACCCTTGACTCGATAGGGATCAGCCGTTCTCTTCTCCGGGCAACGACATCCCCGTTCCACGGGATAGTACCGCGGAAGAGCGTACAACCCCTCGGGCAGATCGACCTGCCCGTTTACTTTGGGACTCCTGACAACTTCAGGAAGGAGACCCTCACGTTCGAAGTGGTAGGCTTCCGTGGCACCTACCACGCCATCCTCAGGAGGCCATGGTATGCCAAGTTCATGGTAGTCCCGAACTACACCTACCTCAAGCTCAAGATGCCGGGGCCCAAGGGGGTCATCATCGTCGACGCCTCCTACTAGCACGCCTACCAGTGCGACGTTGAGAGCTGTGAATATGTCAACGCACTGGTGGAGTCCAAGGCCCTTATCGCCGACCTCGAGGAGCTGGCCAAGGAGGTTCCCGACCCTAAGGAGGCCATGGGCACTTTCGAGCCCGTCGAAGGGGTGAAGGAGGTGCCCCTCAACCCTGGCTCGTCCGATGGCAAGATACTGAAGATCAGCGCCACTCTCGACCCAAAATAGGAAGCCGTGCTCGTCGACTTCCTCCGCAAGCACGTCGACGTGTTTGCTTGAAGTCCCTCGGACATGCCAGGCATCCCAAGGGAGGTCGCCGAGCACTCCTTGGACATCTGGGCCGGGTCCAAGCCGGTGAAGCAGCGCCTGCGCCGATTCGACGAGGAGAAGCGCCGGGCCATCGGGGAGGAGGTGCGGAAGCTTTTGGCGGCCGGATTCATCAAGGAGGTCTTCCATCCAGAGTGGTTAGCTAATCCTATCTTAGTTAAGAAAAAGAATGGAAAATGGAGAATGTGTGTAGATTACACTAGTTTAAATAAAGCTTGTCCTAAATATCCATTTCTATTACCTCGTATCGATCAAATAGTTGATTCCACCGCTGGTTGCGAATGACTTTATTTTCTTGATGCATATTCTGGTTACCATCAAATTCGTATGAAAGAGTCTGACGAACTAGCGACTTCTTTCATCACTCTCTTTGGCACGCATTGCTACGTAACCATGCCATTCAGCCTCAAAAACACGGGAGCGACTTACCAACGTTGCATGCTCAAAGTTTTTGGGGACCTCATCGGGCGAACCGTTGAGGCTTACATAGACGATATCGTGATAAAATCTAGGAAGGCAAATGACTTGGTAGCCGACCTAGAAGAGGCGTTCGGATGCCTCAAAAAGAGAAACATAAAACTCAACCCCGGGAAATGCGTTTTTAGGGTCCCCTGGGGCATGCTGCTCGGGTTTATCGTTTCCGAGCATGGCATCGAGGCCAACCCGGAAAAGATATTGGCCATCACACGGATGGGACCGATCCGCAACCTCAAAGGCGTACAAAAGCTGATGGGGTGTCTTGCAGCTCTAAGCCGATTCATTTCGTGACTCGGCGAGAAAGGGCTGCCTCTGTATCGGCTGCTGAAGAAAACTGAACACTTCACCTGGACCTCCAAGGCCCAGGAAGCACTCGATAGGCTTAAGGCTCTACTTTCGAAAGCTCCGGTGCTCGTGCCGCCCACTAAAGGGGAGGACCTCCTGCTATACGTCGCCGCCACTAACCAAGTTGTGAGTGCAGCGATCGTCGTAGAGCGGCGGGAGGAAGGACAAGCACTGCCAGTCCAGCGGCCAGTCTACTTCATTAGCGAAGTCTTATTCGAAACCAAGACGCGCTACCCCCAGATCCAGAGGCTGGTGTATGCGATCGTCCTTGCTCGGCGCAAGTTGCGGCACTACATCGAATCCCACCCCGTGACCGTGGTATCATCCTTTCCCCTTGGGGATGTGATCCAAAATCGGGAGACGACTGGGAGGATCGCTAAGTGGGCTATTGAACTCATGGGCGATGGCATCACCTATGCGCCGTGCAAGGCCATCAAGTCCCAAGTGCTGGCGGACTTTGTGGCGGAGTGGACTGAAACACAACTACCACCACTCCCCACCCAAGAGGAGTATTGGGTCATGTACTTCGAGGGGTCAACGATGAAGATTGGTGCCGGCGCGGGCATAGTCTTCGTCTCACCTCTCGGGGTCCGGCTCAAGTATTTGCTGCGGCTGCACTTCATGGCTTCCAACAACGTGGCCGAGTACGAGGCGTCAATGGACTCTACATTGTCCATTGAATTGGGAATTAGGTGCCTCGAGGTTCGAGGAGATTCTCAGCTCATCGTGGACCAGGTGATGAAGGAGTCAACGTGCCACAACCCCAAGATGGCCGCCTACTGCAAGCTGGTGCGGCTGCTCGAGGGAAAATTTGATGGCCTCGAGCTCAACCACGTCACGCGTAGGTACAACGAAGAGGCCGACGAGCTGGCAAAAATCACGTCTGGAAGGGCCTCGGTCCCAACAGGCGTATTTGCCAACGATATCTACAAGCCTTCGGTCAACATTGATCCCTCGGGAGGCAAGGGGAAAGGGAGAGCTCGGAGCATCTTCAAGCCACAGAAGTCCCTCGGGGGCTGGCGACCCCTCTGACAAAGAGGAGCTGCCCAGGACCGAGGCTGAAATCGACGACGAAGCCGAGGCAATAGAGATCGAAGCCGAGATGGATGACGATGAGCCAGATTGGCACGAGCCACTGGTCAGTTGGCTCATCTAAGCGATTTTGCCCTCGGACAAGACCAAGGCTCGGTGGCTGGCACGCAGAGCTAAGTCTTTCACGATGATCGACGACGAACTCTACCGGCGTAGTCCTTTTGGGGTCCTGCAGCGCTGCATCCCTTTCAGTCAAGGCAAGCGTCTGGTTGAGGAGATACACGCTGGGGCCTGCGGTCACCACGCCGCGCCAAGGACGCTTATCGGCAACGCCTTTCGACAATGCTTCTACTGGCCAACCGCCGTGGCCGACGCTACCGAGGCAGTACGCTCCTGCGAAGGGTGACAGTACTACGCTGAAACATCCTCGATTTTCTACGAAGGGAAAATCCACAGAATGAGCTATAATATGATAAAACCAAAGATTGATTCCATCACATTATCATATATCAGTTGATATTACAGTCATACATTGTAAATACTTACAAGATGATATCAATTGAGATCACACCTATTACAGGGTTAATCTAGCGGAAGCATATCTAGTTGTCGTCAGAGTTGGCGGAACATGTTGCCGAGTGAAGGCTCCTCCTTCACGGGTATCATCAGAGTTATTCTTGGCGCAGTATAGTCTTCATCTCCTGAACCAAACTTAAGCGTAGGTACGAGACCTTCTAATACTTCTTATCTCAATATCTCTATTAGTCAGGTAATCTGCACACCGCCAGATATGTGCAGGCCACGGTCAGCACCGATGAGCTTTAGTGGAAAAGAGAAAACAAAGGATTTGGCCATCCTAATATTTGGCTGTGGTTTGCATCCTAAGCACATGCAAAGTAGTATCCAGTAGTAAATTTTATAATAGTTCGTTAAGTTTTAACCCATATCACACCATCCATCAGTCCATCCCAATTCCATCATCCCACCCATACACCACCTCACACACACCTCACACTCAGTCGATAGGCCCAACTCCCTCTCGAGCCTGTCTCAGCAGCACACTGCCACACCGGGCACACTACCGGAAGCATTAAACAGGGGAGAAAAGAATATACCGCTCCCTAAGAAGTGCAACAGGACTCAGGAAAGGTCCATAGCCGATGAGTCAGCATATGTATCGATCGATCAACCATACACTCTGCAGAGGTTTTACTACTCACAAGATTAGCCATTATAGATGTCGTACGAACACCTAGGCAGAATTCCGGGTGCTTGCTTGCCTAGGTCGATGCCACCCTACCACTCAGCCATGGGACATTCTAGATCCTACACCATCACGCTGAGACTGGGAGACGCAGTACCAGGCCCAATCAGTGGTACTGCGCATCTAGAACGGTACGGGAATCTCAACGTCCGTCACCGCCCACCCTTATCACCTCTCAACCTAGCAGTAGTGGCATAGCCCTACCAAGTAGTCCAGCCGTTCCCCGCCCATCGAAGACGAGTCAGTAGTAAAGGATTCCCGAAGTTCCTGGTCACCGGAAGTTTTGACTAAATAGACCAAGCAGGCTTTCTCCATCTCAGGGGATACTCTCCCCGTGCCATCACGGCACCTCCATTCATGGGGCTTCAAACCACGAAGGCCATCCATCCTGGAATCACCTCATCAATCAATACCCGCCACAGGTATCGCTCGTGGGAATGCCCAGGTTGCACCCCGGCAAGACTTGCTTTCTCAGCTCGTCGTGTATAGCCCACTTGGTCAACTCGACCCTCACCACGCACCCAAGACGCACGCAGCACGCTCTCCCAGTGGTTAAGTCCAGTGGTTTAATTCCATGTTCAAGTAATCCATTCCCAATTTCCACCACCAACATCACATCATAGATATAATGCGAGTGGAGTTTAATAAATAAAGTGACGTAACATGCAAGCAAGCGGGTAGGAAGATGTATATTTATAAAAGAGCGTGAGCGCGAAGCTGGGTAGCATAGTAGAGTGGTTGCAAACAGGGTAATAACGGCTTAGGCAGTAGCATGCATCATATACTAGCAAAGGAGTAAATATATGCAAGCGCTAGCAATTCAAAATATGCAATGTCTAATAGGATTCTCTAAAAGAAGGTGCTGCCATGACACCTGCGTTGTCGAGGAAGTAGTGGTACGAGCACTCCTCAGTTAGTGTAGTCGTTCTACTGGGCCACCTCCTCCAGGGTGACTTCACTCCACGGTTCCTGTCGTCGTCCATGTTCTCCTCCTCCAGCGGGTCTCAACCCGATCGTCGCTAATCCGGAAACGGCTACTCCGCGAAGAAATACAAGGCAAGAAAACACCCAATACACCAAAAGACGACGGGACACGGGAAAATCCATTAACACCAGAGAGAGAGAGGAAGGAGTTAGCTAAGCACATCCATGTCATATTCTCGGTCACATCTTCAGTGAAAATGGTTTTAAGCGGTCGATCGGATCGACTCGCATAGGTCCGAGATCTTGACATAGACCATAGCTTTGTTAACTAGAAAGGGTTAGTCCAGTCTTTGACCCAGTCACCGTGAGCAAGACGGGATCAAACAGAGCGGGCTAAACGAGAACGAAGAGCGAGAGACACCAAAAGGGAGGTGGTCTACTTCTTCCAACGCACACGCCACGGCATAAACGGGGCGTCAGAAAGGAGAGACACACAGAAGAAAATAAGTACGCAAACCACTCGTAGGGTACCACGACCTGGGTGCACTGGCACTATGTCATCCCTCAGATTTATAGCGGTGCGGTTGTCACCGCAAGAATCAGAGAAAAGCGACGGTCGCACAGGGTACAAGCATACGAGGGCTTAGGCACGAGGAAACAAAGACCGACAAACAGAGTATAGCTCCATGGTCATGGCGAGGCATACTCGCGGCCACAAGATACACCAATGAGAGTTGGTACCCATCGATCCACGGTTGTTATCCCCTAGGTCATCTCCCACAGGACTAGATCACGATAGGCTTGATGTGAGCGGGTAAGATCCGTATTGATACTGACATCAATATCAAGTCCAACATGACCACGTCCTAGGGTTGAAGGTAGAGGCTAACACTCGTAGCTCTACGGGTCAACTAAAAAGCGAGGGGTCGAGTTACACCTGGCATTACGGTCATGGCGAGAAGAATCCCGCGATCGCAACGTCCGAACGAGGTACGATCCCTCAGCCGGCTCAAAGGCATGGCACACAGACAACACAACAACCAACAGCAAGAACCAATGACACGACAAAAGACAAAACAACTTGACAAGACAGTGGAGTAACACAATTCCGTAGCTCGAAGATGGATGGATCATGCGTTACAGATACATGTACAGACAAAGTATAAGGATAGGGTACAATAGATATGGTACAACAGATACAGGTACATGAACGAACAGATTGTAAGGATAGGGTTCAATATGGTGGACAAGTATACAAAGAAGTAGGAGAAGAGGCTCTCCAATAGTCCAGCGTTGTATTACTTTGGCTTTCCAACCATCCAACATCATCTATCGAGTGGGCTTTCCAACAGTCCAGCATCACGAAGGTCAGACAGGGTCGGTATCAAAGGAAAGTGGCGAGGCTTGCTGCTACATGTTCCAGCTCCTCTTGGCCAGTTGCGGCTGGCCGTGGCCTGCTGCTGGCTGGTCGTGGCTGGCCGCGGCTGGCCGAGCGGGGCTGGTGATTGGCCGGGGCTGACTGGAGTGGCCACAGGCTGGCCGGAGATGGCTACAAGTGTCCAGGAGGTGTCGGGATGTGTCTGGGTTCCAATGGTGTGCGTGGCCAGGGCAAATCCGTGGGCGGCATTGAGCATGACCATGCCGATGTTGTGTCTGTTTGGGTCTTGGCCGGTCCATGTATGTGAGTGTGCGTGGTGTCCTACGAAGCCAGTGGTTGAGTCAAATCTTTCACGGCGGCAGCTAGTGGCTACGCGCACGGGATTGCCGTCGAGACAGCGGCGCCCTGGGTGCACGCGACGGCGATGCCCGTCATAGTTGTTTCACGCGTTCTTGGTTCGTCGTCCGATTGGCTGGGTTTCGTCCGGTGTGCGTGAGTGCGTTTCCTGAGCCAGTGGTGGCTCTACCAGTGCGTTCCCTAGGGTGGGACGCGGTGGCACACATGGCGGGTCCGAGAAGGCTGTGATGCTCACCGTGGTGCTGACGAAGATAGGATGATGGTGCAGCGAGGAGTTGATGCCGTGCAGGGTGATCGCCGTGCCGTGTCGATCCGCGACGGTGGCACCGGATCGTCTTGGTGGCAGATCTGCTCGCCATGGCGAGGAGCGGGACGCTGGGTGGCATCGGGTTCGCGGTCACCATGGACGGGGACGCCGCCGTGGCTTGCAGATGGGGTCGTGGCTGGTGGCGTGACTTGACACTTTCCTGCGTAGTGGAACCAACGGCACGAAGGCCGGTCTCAGTACAGGTTGCAACAAGGTGAAAGGAGAAGGAGGTCTCTAGGCACTGGATGCTTACTGGCAGCGGCTGCTCGTTGGGCATCAGCGAGGGCTGGGTGGTGTTCGCCGGGTCGTTGAGGCATGCACGGAACGGCGCTCGGGTAGAAGAGGACGGTGTCTGGCGTTGCGCGCGACTCGGCGCAGCAGCACGGTGGTGCTCGGTCGGCTGCAACTTCAGGATCGACGTGGCTTGGCGCGGCTTCAGTTGAAGGCGGCGTTGGATGGGACGGCGATGCTACTTCGACGGGACGAGGAGGTCGGGGCCACGGTGACGCACGTAGATGTCGGCGCCGGTCAGTGAGCTCGTCGGCGGCGGAGCTTGGTTCGTCGGGGCGTGGCCGGTGGTGTGACGACGCGGTGGCTCTAGGGCTGCGTCGGGGTCGGGCAGTTGACGCCGAGCATTCGGCGCCGGTGCTTGGCTGGTGGAGCTCGGCTGCACGACAGCTTGTAGCGAGGCCGCGGCTGCAGCTGCGCACGGCTTCGAGGTGCTCGGCACCGCGCGGTCATGGCCGGGCAGCGAACAGTGAGGAGTAGGATGGGGTGGCGGCGGAGCTTGGGGAGGAGGATGAACAGTGCCAGTTGCTGCTTCTTATAGGGTGGTCATCTAGGGCTTCGTGGTGCGAACGACGTCGATCTTCGGTGGGCGTGCCATGGGCACATGGCGGCCATCCCATGGGCGGAGCAGGGCGGAGGTGCGCATGTGCTCAACGCAATCCGCGCGTGCGTTCACGACTTGGTGGCGGCGGCGGCCAAGGAACGCGGCGCTCGCCCACTAGGGTTTTAGGGGCGCAGCATAAGCTGGTTGGGCCACGCGCGCTCGTGGGCTTGAGAGGGCGCAGCTGGGCTGGCTGCTACGCTGCGCAAAAGGGCGCTTGGCGCTGGGCTACGGGAAGGAAAACGGAAGTGGAGTCTGTGTGTGTACGCGTATATGGCTGAGTTCTAGTACGTGTTTTGTTCAGGCCTGGTCTTGCTCGGTTTCCGTCCGTGCATGCTCTTGTTCTAGAGATCGAAGGTCATAGGAGGCTGCTAGTAAGCACGTACTTGAGTTGTACACGCAACTAGCTAATAAGCTACAGGACCATGCAAGCGGGTGCGAGCGGGTAACAGCTAGATTAGGAGCAAGGCTATTTAGTGGATATACGTGCTGCTGCTTGGTGTAACAAGAAAGGATAAACTGGAATAGATTTGGAGGATAGAAAGGAGGGAAAAATGACTCTTTTCCTTTTCTAAATCATTATCATAGAAATAAATGAAACCTGAGGGAAATTCAAAAATGAGTTCTTGATTTATAGATTTTGATCGGGAGAGTTGGAATAAAATTCAAGGAAGGATTCGAAAGGTATTGCTACAGACTTGTGCTTCTCCAAACAACACACGAGATTCGAAACCCAAAAACCGACTCATGACTGGCACACTTCTAGAAACAATACTATATGAATGCAATGATTTGTTAATGGGTTAGTCGCGGTTCGACCTAGATACTACATGCTTCACACACTTACAAGAAAAGTTTCTAAAAGTTTGAATTTTTAGCTTTTCCAAAAACCCGGGTTGTTACATACGCTTGGCAAACTCATCTCCCAGCCCAAGCTCTCCAGACGATTCCCATCACTTGGCCTTTCGCCGTGTGGGGACCGGATCTTGTTGGGCCCCTCAAGAAGGCGCCCGGGGCTTCACCCACCTACTTGTCGCCATCGATAAATTCTCGAAGTGGATCGAAGCTCGGTCGATTGCCCAGATCAGCTCAACCCAAGCAGTGTTGTTTTCTTCACCGACATCGTTCATAAATTTGGTGTCCCGAACTCCATCATCACCGACAACAGAACACAGTTCACCGGGAAGAAATTTCTGGCATTCTGCGACGAGCACCACATATGAGTGGATTGGGCGGCGGTACCTTACCCAAGGACAAACGGCCAAGTGGAGCGTGCCAATGGCATGATCCTTCAGGGCCTCAAGCTGAGAATTTTCAATAGGTTGAACAAATTCGGCAAAAGGTGGCTGATCGAGCTCCCCGCGGTGATATGGAGCTTAAGGACCACGGCGAGCCGAGCCACGGGCTTCACGCCTTTCTACCTGGTCTATGGCGCCGAGGCTGTGCTCCCCATGGACTTGGAATATGGCGCCCCGAGGGTCAGAGCCTACGACGAGCAAGGCAATCAGACCTCTCGGGAGGACGCGCTGGACCAAGTCGACGAGGCCCGAGACATCGCCTTACTGCACTCGGCCAAGTACCAGCAAACCCTATGCAGGTACCATGCTCGGTGCATCCGAGGTCGAGCCTTCAGCGTAGGTGATCTGGTGCTGCAGCTCAGGCAGGATAACAGAGGACGCCACAAGCTAACACCACCGTGGGAAGGGCCATTCGTCATCGCCGAGGTGCTGCGCCCTGGAACGTACAAGCTGGCGAACGAGAAAGGCGAAGTCTACAACAACGCTTGGAACATTGAACAACTACATCGCTTCCATCCTTAAGATTTCAAGCATTGTATATTCTGTAAATCTTGAAATCGATAAAAGACTCGACTTCTCTTTTTCGTATGATTTTAAGATTTTCACCCGGGCCTACCCTCGGAAACGGGTGAACCCGTGTGCCTCCGTGCAATCAAAAGTGAGGCTCGGCCCTATCTCCAATAGGGCCGACCCTCGCTTGGGGGCTAGGACGGGGGGAACCCTCGGATTCCTCCGAGCCTCAACGAATTCGAAATCCAAAATTTTAAAACCTGTTGAAAATTTTACCTTCCGAGTTCGCTTCTTATCTAAACCAAACGCAAGCTTATAAGTCTTAGACGAGCAAAAGAAATCCCAGAGGGCAGAGCCGGCCGAGCCGCGAGACCGCCCATGCCTCCGGGATACGGCACCTCCATTCGCCACTTTACGCCTAAAGATAACTTGCGCTCAGAAAGGAACTTATAAGAATAACGTTGGTAAGGGGAGAAGGCTCGGGTGGAATCAATCAAACCTTTTTTCTAAGCCTTCGCCCTACCGAAATCCCTACGACCACGGCCGTGTCTACGCCGCTAAAGCCACGACGCCCAAAAATGTCCCCCGAGCCTCGATGGCCCGGGCTCAGGGTCGACGAGGAAAATGCTTAAGAAAAAATGCCAAACGAAAACGAACTAAAAAACGAGCATGTAGCAAATATATACATAAATATTAAGGCCGCGAGGGGCCACATGTTTATTTCTTACAAATCTCTCTTCAAAATGGGCACGATGGCCCAGCTTTTCTAATCCAGGTCCAGGGGGGAGCTTCACATCTTCCTCAAAAAGGGCCGCCAGCGCCGTACCAGGGACCGCCATCGAGCCGATCAGCACGAGGAGCTTGTCGTTAGAGGCCTCGAGGAGACCCTCACTGATGGCGTCAGTGTCAAAGCTCTCATAGTGAGACTTCGCCACCACCAGTGTCTTCTGAACGCCCGTCAGGAGAGCTTCTTTGAGTTGATCGCCCACCCTCCCGTGGAGGGCTTCCAGGCGGCTCCTGAGTGAGCTCCCCGAAGGCTCTCCGTCGGTGCCTTGGGCGTCGCACAACGCGCGCATGACCTTCTGCAGGTCCTGGTGATCGGCGACCTCGGCGTCGTGGGCAGCGTTGAGGGCGGCAATGGTCCCTTGCGCACTGACGGCTTCCACCTTTAAAGCTGTGGTGACAAGTCGATTAAGCGGAGGAGACGAAAAACGAAGGACGACCAGGATGAACGAAAGGTAAAAAGGTAAGGCTTACCTTCGGCCTCCTCCCGTGCTTTCCTCGCGTCCTCCCGGACTGTGTCGACCTCGCCCACCGCCTGGTTCAAAGCCGCCTGGGAGTGGACCCAATCAGACGATAGGACATCAACAGCGGCCTCCTTCTCGGCGGCGAGCGTCCGCGCGGCATCCCGCTCCCGAACGGCCTCGTCCAGGGCGACCTCCAGCTGCTGGACACACTCTTCCAGGGGAGCGACTCGGACCCGAGCCTCCGCGACCTCGATCTTCAAGGAGTCGCGGTCAAGGGTGAGGTCGGCCAGCCGAGCGGTCGTGCGAGCGAGCTCCTCCTGGGAACGAGCGAGGGCCTGGCCCTTGAGCTCCAGCTCCTTCCAGAGGCCAAGGCCTTGATGAAGGAAGCAGGACTTCTCACAGGAGGTCGTCATGAGCTCCTAAGAAAAATCCAGAAGTAAGCGGGTTAGGCGAAGACCCCGGCCCGAAACATCGAAGCAGCGAAAAGAATTAAGCATTTATGCTCGCCTCAAGTCGCTCTTGGAACTCTGAGTCTATGGAGTCCGCGAGAAGGCACAGGCTCTCTGACCACTTGGACTTGAGGTCCTGGACACCGTCCCAACGAGTAGCCTCGACATCATCCGCAACAGTGAAGACCGGTGGGGCTTCGCGGTTAGCCCGGATGGTCCACTCGATGCGGGAGCCCGTCAGCACCCGGGGAGGGCCCCCCGAACGACCAGCGCCATGGATTCCACGGGGGGTGGGACCGTGACTTTGGATGGCAGCGGAACATCGATGTCCATGGCCGCGGCGCTGGTGTCGATCGGCTCCAGTGCAAGAGCGATGGTTGCCGCCCCCGAAGTATCCCCGAGAGCGACAATGGGAGACTCGGGAGCCAGAGCTGAAGCCGTCTCCTCGGCGGCGAACGCGGCCACAACAACCACGGGAGAAGGGACCGTCTCTGGCGCCACCAAGCCCTCGGACGGATGGGTCTCCGCTGAGGGAGCCTCCTCAGTCGCCAGGCTGCCCACCTCTCCAGCAGTGCTCTAGGCCTGCACCTTTAGGGCCTTCAGGTGTGAAACCTGGAGGGCCGACCCCGGGCGCTTCCTGGAACGAGATAGGGAGAAATGGGCATTCGCGACATGAAGAACGAAAATCGATAAGGGAATGATTGGAAAAACGACCTACCTGGTTTTGGGGGATCGCTGCCTTCTTCGTCGCCCCGGCGCTCGGTGGAGCGACAGGTCCAGTGGACAACGTGGGCCACATTGCCTACGGAGGGGTGGGCAGCACCTCGATGTCGCGGTCGATCCCGCCTTGAGATACCCCTAACGGCGGGGCCCCGTCTGGCCACCGGGGGTCGTCTCGGCGTCGCTGTCCCTCGGCGGGGACGCCCTGGTTCGGGCGGATCCTAGCTCGAGGTTCGGCGTCCTGGCGTCGCCCAACTCCGACGCGGGCGGCGTCCTCTCCCCGCTCCCTCTGCCCTCGGACGTCGTGGCAACCAGCGACGCGTCAGGGGGGAGGGTCTGCTTGAATAAGGGCCCTTGGGCCCCACCACCAGCCGCGGTCAAAGGAGCGACCTTCGCTGCCTCGGGCGCCGGGCCTGAGTCCGTTCCCGGCCCCTCTGACGGGCCCTCGCAGCCACCGGTCGGCGGAGCACCGACCCCGATGACCTCACCACCCGAGACTGCACCTCCAGACGCGGCCTCCGACGATCTTGCTTGGGGGCTCGGCCTACGGTCCCCGGCACTTCCGCCGACGGACGCCGACATAGGAGCCTTCCCCGGCTCGTCGGCGCCCACCGCGAGCTTTGTGGCCACTACGGGCTGGGTGTCATCGTCATCATCATCATCATCATCATCATCATCTTCTTCTTCTTCTCCTTCTTCATCTTCCTCGGAGGAGGCCTTCTCCTTCGGCTCCCCAGCCTCCTGTTGGCAGCGGCGAAGCTGGGCGAGCCTCTGGGTCTCAAGAGCCTGCTTCCTCCTCTATGTAGTTTTCTTGTCCTTCTTCGCTTTCTGCCACTCGTCTCGGAGACGGTTCTGGGCCCGTAGGGTGGCATCCTCCGGGACGGGGGGCAGAGAGGGCCTTCCCTCCCACGAAAGACCCTACCCCAAGAGGGGAAGAAGGATCAGAAAAAGAAGAGAAAGGCGGACAACTGACGGAAAGAGAGATGCTCACTAGCGAGATGTATCCCGAGCGAGGGCGCATGGCCACCCTCTTCAGCTCGTCCCATGTGGGATGACCGCCTACCGTATATTTTACACGACGCATTATCTCATCGGAGCTGATCCCCTGAGTCAACATCGTCGTGCCCTCCCTCGGCGCTTCCTCCACCATCTCGTACAAGGCAAGCCGGTGCTCCATCAGGGGCAGCACCGTCTGCGCGTGGAAGTGCGCCACCACCCCGGCCGCCATCAAGCCCTGGTCCCATAGCGTTTGCAACGCGACGAGATAGGGATCCAGGTGCTTGGCGTCCCGCGACGGACACCCCCACTTCTACCGCGGAATGGGGGCGGAGATCACCTTTCCCGTGTACTCGGGAAAGGCACCGTCATCATTACGCAGGTAGAACCAGCCGTTGTGCCACCCCTTGTTGGAGGAATGGGCCTTGCAAGGGATGTAGTCGGCGGAGTGCAGCGAGAAGTTACTTCCCCCGGTGCTCACAACCTTCTGCGGGTTCTTCGCGCCGAACGACTTGGTGTACGAGTCGACGCGGAAGAGGTACCGCCAAAGGTCCCAGTGCGGCATCACCCCGAGGTAGCCCTCGCAGACGGCGGCGAAGATCACTGCCTGCGAGACAGAGTTAGGGATGAGGTTGTGCAGCTCCAACTCGTTGGAGAAGAGGAGCGTCCGGCAGAACCGGCTCGGCGGCGACCCGAGCCCCCGCTCATGGAAGGCGACGAAGCTGACGACGTACCCCGCGAGGGGCCGCGGCTCCTAGTGGTCGCGCGACGGCGTGATCCACTCCGGGCGCTGCAGGTTGGTACGGCGGCGTAGGAGCCCCATCGTCATGAGATCCTCAAGCTGCTCCTCCGTCACCGAAGATGGGAGCCAAGGCTCCACCTCGAGCGGGGCGGCGGCAGCAGCGGCGGCGTCAGAGGGCGCTGAAGCGGCCATGGCGAGAGAAAAAGGGTGCGAAAAGACGGAAAGGGCGCCGGCGGCGAGGGCAAGGAACTAGCAAAGGGCTCTGGATGACGGAGACGAGGAGGCAAAGGGCAAGCGACTACGGCGAATGGCTAAGGTAAAAAGAAAAAGGAGCGATTTTTCCTTATATACTTGAGCCACGAACCAAAACAGATGCGGTGAATCCGCCGCATTAACTGCACGGGCCCCACCATGACTCTCCGCATTGCCGCCGGCTTCGCGCACGCAACCGTCCTATCTACCCCGAACCGTCGCGTCCGTCAGGCTTCTCTCCTCAAAAGGTGCGCCGAATCATTACACTAACCTCCTCGATTTCGACGATACTACCCTTCTCATGAAGGAACCCTGGGCTCGGGCTCCCGTTACGTTCCCAGGGGATCGAAGACTGGCACACAGAGGCTTGAACAGTCGCCCCAGGGATATCGAGTTAGGGACAGCTAGTGGGTGGATCAGCCAAACGGTCAGTATCCCAACGCCCGAGCGTCAAAAGGGACACCCCACGCTGTGTCCAAGTCCCAGCAGCTAGTCGATGATGTGGGATCCCCTCAGGAGAGGCATCAGGCCCTCGGGACCCGTCGAAGGGACCCGAGACCCACGAATCGACCCTCGGAAAACATTTGGAGTGTGCTCAGGACACTAGCCGACCCCCAACGAACGGGGCACGAACCTCCACTTGGACAAACCCGCTTGCAGCTCACTGGAAATGCCGATTCGCGCCGGCCGTGGGAAGTCAAGCATGACCAAACCTTCCCCTTCTCGAAGAAGAGCGCGAAGGTCGAACTAACAAAAAAGAACCCGATCGACCCCCGATACGAAAACGGTGGCTCGGGGACTCTTTGTACCTTGGCAGGTGTTGACACCAAAGGTGACAAACGGATATATCGCAAGCGTACGGTAGTCAATGTAGCTTTCACCGGGAGTATTCCAGGTATCGTATTTTCCACGGGGAACGTGAAGTGTACTAACTAGATTCAAGGCTGTTAATAGGAATCAAAGGGGTTGGTGATCAAGGATAAAAGCTTGTAGGTATAGAGAGGCTCCTATGCAGCAAAAGATATCTGGTCTCGGCTTTCTTAGTATAAAGAGCTTAGTCAGCTCCTCCCTTCACAAGAGGTGACAGGCGAAACAGTAGGAAACAAAACTCCTACCCGAGGCGGCTGTACAATTGTCTTGATGCCTTGCCGTTTTAATAACTTGTCTTACACACGTGGTGGACTACGAGGACCAGACAGGGCTGTCACCACTTGCTGGCTACCACAAACAATTCGTGCGACAAGCGGCCCTACACTGATAAGATATAGCCTAGACACCACGTCTACACTATACTTACTACTCTAATCTTAGCTAGAGACTTGAGCACTTCACAAAGTAAAGCAATGTGCAGGTGAAGACAGTATATACTTAAAGTACCAGAACCAGAATATTAAATGCTGGAAGAACTCGGATGGAAAACTTACCAGAAGCTTGAATCCGATGAGGTACACCTTGAAGAAGACTCCCGACAGGCCCGGGGCTTTCTCCAGAGACTTCCCTCACTCTCTTCCCTCTTTACACTAACACTAATCTATATTGTACACTTGATACTTGATCCTTGATTGTTCTAAAGTGAAGGACTAGGGGGTATTTATAGGGGGATGAAGGGCAGCGCCACGTCAGCGATCCGCGTGCTTCTTCACCTCCATCCTTGGATCCACCGTCCTTGGAACCGCCTTGGATGGACGACAGAGATAAAATGAGCACGTGGGAGGCATACTGGAAGTCGGTGGAGTGAGGCGGTGGTCTGGGCCCACCATCCCTAGTTCGGCCGACCCACACTTTGGCAGGTGGGCCCGGCCAGGGCTTCTAGAAGGCATCCCCACCTGCCTGGGAATGTGTTGGTGACTTGGGTCCATATCTCTTGGTTCGGCCGACCCACATGGAGCAAGGTGAGTCCACCTCTGTGGTCCCTACCTGTCATGGACTGTGACCATGTGCTTGTTCTGCCTATATCTTGTCGGTTGGGGCCTTAATCCATGTACTTTGCTCTCTAGCCTTTGATTGACGCTATACTTGTGATCCAAAGGTGGAGATGGACTCCAGGGGATGTGCCACGGATCGTACCACGTCAACACGGCCACGAGGGCTCCCTACCTAGGTTCGGCCGAACCATAAGGTGGGGCCACGTGGCCTCTGATCTCTTGCATTTCACTTCATTACTTGATTCCTTGAAGCTGGAGTGCTGGGGCCACTATTCATGGTTCGGCCGAACCATGAATAGTGCCCATCCGGTGCCCACTCGATCCTGAAGTGAAGTCCTTGAAGATTGTGACATTGTCTTGCCATTTCGTCATAATTGAATTTGCATTATATCTTCATCTTGGGCTTCTAAACTCTGAAATCACCTGTTTTGAGTACTTGCAAACAAATACTAACATGTACATGTGGAACCAAGTTATTTGTACCTATGTTACTATGAGTTTGTTTATTCCTTCTCAAAAAGAGTGTTTTGTTGACGGTTATGATGGTAGAAAACATGGTATAAATACCATCAACAAGACCCCCCACACTTGAGTCTTTGCTCGTCCTCGAGTAAAGTTTAGAAAAAGAGGTAGAGATGACATATCCAAGATAGTGGTGATCAAAGTTTTCATTTAGCACATAGCTTATACTAGTGGGTTATAAGGTATTGTCTAGCATATATCCTTGTGATGTTGAGAAATGGAATAACTCTCAAGGAAAAATCATCTTACTTTTTACCTTCTCAGTACTTAGAATTTTTTATATTGGTTTCAAAAAGAAAGCACATAGTACATTCTTACTCCTCAAATAGTACTCTCAAGTCACTCAGTTGTGTTTGATTCCTTACCAAGGCATATCTTAAAAACGCCTCTTTTGTTTTATCCTGCATCTATCTGGCTTATGTGCAGTTTAGGTAGGGATAAACATGGCAAGCATACTTACACTGCATATATTGTAAAATCAAAACAAGGATCCAAGAAGAAAAATGTCATAGACCTAGATCAAGATGTGCAAGTGTGTGGAAAATGGTAAACTATAATGCTCCTTTATTTGGGATGATCTCTCTCTACTTTGTTTGGGACATGGCTATCTTTCTTTTCTTTTATTCATGAGCCTAGATTTTGCACATATATATATATATATATCCTTTTTCCTTAGACTTTCACTTGTCCATCTTTTCTTTCTTTTTTATTTTGCATAGCCATTGTCCCTTTTCTATATCAACTAAGAGAGATATTCATTGACCTTTAAAACATGGAGCAATTATTCAATAGAAATGGATGACATGTTGTTGCGTACTTCCAGTGTAGAAGCAGCATGTATGTGTGGTGTACGTGATCTTGATCTTTGAACTATGACATACTTCTCAACAAGGGTCACAAGGTTTGATCAAACTCAAAGCAATTGCAAGTAGCATGATTAGAATGGTTTTCCAAATATGATGATCATTTATGGCTTTGGTAGGAATTTTCTCACTATTGAGGAGTAAGTGACACTATGGTATTATGACGTTTTCAAAAATAAACTTCTAAGTACTTTGAATTGGAAAAGTATGATTCATGAGCCAAGAGTGATCTCTCATTTATCAACATCTTAGTCAATATGATTCCCTATTAAGATTTTTACCCACAAGCATAAGCATATGCATAAATTTGAACTTTGGGTCACCTCTACTCTTCAAATGTCATAAATTTTATTCATTAAATTTTGGGATACAAGATTTCAAGTTTTTATTTTTATTTTTATCTAAAACAAAGAAAGGAATTGAATAAATACGAATTTTGAGAGGGGGACAGGGTGCAAACCTGCCAGGGAGCATACCTTCGCTGCAGGGAGCCTGGCTGGTGGGACCAGGCCACATAGGGTGGTTCGGCCAAACCACCAAATGTTCCGTTGTTCCACCATTTGAATCTCCTCGTCTCAAGCTACACTTCTGCAAAGTTGTTCTGCCACTGGACCTCATTTTGTGGTTCGCCCGAACCATATTTTGTGAGTTTTCAAGTCCTACTTGATCCAGCAAGCGTGTTGTCCATCGTGCCATGTTCGAAATTATCAATGGAGCTGAGGGGGGTCGTCCGAACCCCCCCACACTTGTTTCTTTTTATCTGATGACACAAACAACGAACATCATCAAGTGCAGGTGTTCTGCTGGTGGCAACACACCAGCAGAACATAACGACATTTTATTCAATTTCTTAAGCTTGATGTAGGCATGATTACAATTGTAAATATCAAAATTTGGAAAAGGGAAATCTAGCTAATGCCTACTTTATTCTAAAGGAGTGCTAATCTAAGGAGAAGGTGGGTTTAGGATGTCCTCTTGCCCAATGGCTTTGGCTATACGCTTGAGCTTCGCATTATTACTAATGCGGAGTGCACGGAACTTCTCCTCCATATCTAGGTTTGCCATCCTAAGTTCCGACACCGTCTCCTCTAATTCATTGTTCCTCTTCCTAATACTAGTTACAATTTTCAGCATCTTCTCCATATCACTTTTCTCCTTTCGATCATCCTCAAATTGGCCTGGTGGACCGTTGATCGGTGGTGGATCCATCCTTCTCCGGATGGCAGAAGGCGAGTTGGAGTTGGAGTCTAGTGATTCTCTAAATTGCTTCTTTTCATCCGAATTGAGAGGGGAAACGAACACTTTCCCTACACCCAGCCCACCACCAATGATCTTGCGGCCTTTGAACATGGTGGGAGTGGACGGGGTGTAGGAGCTGATGCTTTTTGATGAATCCGTGTAGAGCGAACTGGGGTGCCGTTCCGGTACCTCCGGAGCCTTCCCTTTCAGCGCCAATTGGCCTGTGGTAGGCCTAATCGGCGTAACAGACCGAACAGGGGGCTTCCGGAGATCCAGACGTGGAGAGAGAGAGACCTGGGCGACGATGTGGACCGAGGGGATGGCCGGGGGGTGGTCGGCCGAACCCCCCTAGGGTCGGCCGAACTAGGCCTTTCCCCCGGTGACACTCCGGTCGGTGGCAACGAGTTCAGCGGCTCCACCTCCAGCACGTCGACAGCCATTGCTCTCTCTAAGCTCTCGGTTAGGGATCTTTGAGACTTGGAAGGGTCCTCACCCATGGGGATGATGGCGTTTTTGCTAGTGGGTGCCATGGTTGTGTTCTCTGGTGCCTCAAGGTCGAGGAAGGGATGCAGGAAAGGAGAAGGAATGCAGGTGGAAAGAGGAAGAAGAAGAAGGAGAGATTAAGAAGACGAGTGCCAACGTTCTCCTTTTCGAATCCGCGAGAGAACGCCGGGGGAACGTTGGCATAACGTTCTGGACCGGATCGGTACCAACGGGTTGCCACGGGTGATTCGGCCGAACCAGGGTTTGGCCCTTTTTGCCGTGACAACTTCTCCACATGCTCCCCTAGAGCACCCCGAAGCGTGACAGGGTCGAGAGGTGGCCCTTGGTGGTTCGGCCGAACCATAGGGTTGCCCCGGACTCCTGTCACATCTTCTGCAGGGGTTCCTGAATACTACCCCACTTTTCAAACTTTCAAAACACACCAAAAGTGGGTCGCCCGAACTAGGTTTGGATTGCCCAGCGTGCCCAGATTGTTTATTTTAAAGGTTTTGCCACTTGGATAAATTTTGGTCCCAAGTGGTTGCCAAGTTTTGGTTGTCCACTTCTAAATGGGTGTTTTGGGGACCTAGCAAATATTTGAAACCTATCTAGTGATTAAGCTATACAAACAAAAGAAGTAAGACATGTAGATTTTAGTTATGTTGGTTCATTATCATGAATGAATTTTAGCATGTCAATTTCTTTTTCTTTTGGTGCATGTTCATGAAAAACTTTGAGACGATGACCATTTACCTTAAAGATGTTGCCGTCGTCGTCTTGAAGCGTGACGGCTCCATGTATTGCTGCATTGATGACCAGGTACGGTCCTTCCCATTTGCTCTTTAGTTTTCCATGCCCAAATAGCTTGACCCTCGAGTTGAACATGAGGACCTTGTCTCCAAGGTGAAATTCCTTGGGCTTGATCCTCTTGTCATGCCATCTTTTGGTTCTTTCTTTATAAATTCTGGCATTGTGATAAGCTTTTTATCTCCATTCCTCAAGCTCTAAGATTTGCATCTTTCTATTCCTTCCAGCAGAGGGCAAATCCATATTCCATTGTTTGATTGCCCAATGTGCTTGAAACGACCTCGATTTCCACGAAGGGAAATCCACAGGCTCGAATTGTAATTCAACAGATTGCTTGGGACAATCCATGGAATTACCCATATCTCAGTTGCCACCAGGATCCATACAACGGTAAATAAGTCTTACATAAATATTTATTACATCGCCACACTGGCGGAATCAACAATCAGAGAAGCTTTAGAAGATGCGGAAGCGATTCATCCTTCACGGCCAACTTGAGTGTAGCACGTGACCCTATTCCTCGTCATCATCTCCCTCGAAGTCGTACTCATTCTCGTCACCTGACAGCAAATTTATCAGTACGATTTGTACTGGCCACGGAGCCCACCTATGCAGCATTTGCTTTGTGGAAAGTGGATGCAAGGCTATACAAGCAGACCTATAGGCTGAGGTTTTCCTATGCAGCTGTAATCAATGTTTAATTAGTCAAGTTTTATATCCAGTTAACACCATCATCCCTTTTCCCATCACCACACCTCACATACCCACACCTCACTCTCATTCGACAGGCCCAACTCCCTCTCGGGCCTATCTCAGCGGCACACTACCACAACGGGTACACTGCCAGAAAAATGTCATCCAGGGGGAGAAGAGAACACTCACTACACTAGTAGAAGCTTCACAGGAAAGGTCCATAGCCAACAGGTTGGCATATGTATCGATCGATCAACCGTACACTCTGCAGAGGTTTCACTACCCACAAGATTAGCCATCATAGGTGTTGCGCAAACACCTAGGCAGAATTCCGGGTGCTTGCTTGCCTAGGTCGATGCCACCCTACCACTCAGCCCTGGGATATTCCGGATCCTACACCGTTATGCTGAGACTGGGAGACACAGTACCGGGCCCATCCAGTGGTACTGTGCATCTAGAACGGAACGGGAACCCATCGACCGTCTCCGCCCACCCTTATCACCTTTCAACCTAGCAGTAGTGGCACCGTCCTACCAAGTAGTCCAGCCGTCTCCCGCCCATCAGAAGCGAGTGAGTAGAAAAGGATTCCCATGAACCTGAAACTAGTCCATCCTAGGTTTGACCAAGCAGGCATCTCCACTTAGGGGATACTCTCCCCGTGCCATCACAGCACCTCCGTCCACGGGCTTCAAACCACCAAGGCTATCCCACCCGGAACCTCCTCAACAACTTTACCCGCCACAGGTATCTCGCTTGGGGATGCCCAGGTTGCACCCCCGGCACGACTTGCCCCATGGGCTCGTCTCACATCCCACTTGGTCGACATCAACCCTTACTACGCACCCAAGACGCACGCAGCACTCTCTCCCAGTGGTTATAATCAGTTATACACCGTCCCAATTCCACCACATAGCATATAGCAAGTAGAAAGTAGTGGAAGAGTACTAGTAAATTAAGCAGCAGCTAACCTAACAGCGGATAGCAGGGTAAAGTCTTATCAAGGCAGAGAATTCAAATATACTACCATGCAACCAATCCATACATAATCATAAAGCAATAGCAACAATGTCATTTGCAATGCGTAATTAGGATCTAAGGATTTGGTGGGACGTGGCACCTTCGTAGTCGTCTCCTAGCTCTTGGAAGTACTCGTGGTCGTCTTCCTTAGTCAGATCCTCCTCCGGCTCTGAAATCGAACACGAAATAGTCGCGTCAGCGACTCCTATAGAGTATTTCAGAAAAATCCAATAAAACAAAGAGCCAAATGCACACAATCATAGTCTTAGATTGTAGATCTCATTTTCCTGAGAATTTTGATATATGGTGCGCAATTTTTGGTCATCGTATGAATAAGTTATGAATTTCCGAAGATTATCCTATTTTCTGAAAATGAGAAAACTGGTTGGTTAATAGGGGCAGCTCGGGATTGGTCCACGTGGCGCGCGGGTCCAGTAGTGCGGCAAGTGGTGCTTCAACAGAACACAGACCCGATGGTCGCCCACCAGGTGTTCGATGCTGGTTCCCAGAGAGTTGCCGGAGTTGGCGTAGCTCGGCGTGGCTCGGCGGTGGTCGGTGGTAGCTCGGCTGTGGTTGGGGGTATCTCGGCGGAGCTCGGCGGTGGTCGGGGGTAGCTCGGCGGGGCTCGGCATAGTTCGGCGTACCTCGGCGGGGCTCGGGCGAATCGGAAATTCGCGGCGCCGAGGGTGCCGTTCTCCCGAGGTCTTCCGGGGGTGGCTCGGGCGAATCGGAGATTCGGTGCGCCCGAGGGTGCCGTTCTCCCGAGGTCTCTCGCGGAGGCTCGGGCGAATCGGAAATTTGGTGCGCCCGAGGGTGCCGTTCTCCCGAGGTCTCCCGCGGAGGCTCGGGCGAATCGGAAATTTGGGCGCCCGAGGGTGCCGTTCTCCCGAGGTCTCCTGCGGAGGCTCGGGCGAATCGGAGATTTGGTGCGCCGAAGGGGCTGCTCTCCCGAGCTCTCCTGGGGAGGCTCGGGCGAATCGGAGATTTGGTGCGCCGAAGGTGCTGCTCTCCCGAGCTCTCCTGGGGAGGCTCGGGCGAATCGGAGATTCGGTGCTAGCAGGGTTCCAGGGCGTCTGTTCAAGGCGGCGGTGTCTCTCCGGTGCGGCGGACGGTGACAGGGCGGCGATGACCATATTTCGGCAAGACAGGGCTCGGCTTTCCCCAATTGGCGTGCTCAGGCAGTCGTCCGACCAGATGGTGGCGGGTTAGAGTCGTGGTATGGCCTCCTTCTCTCCCTCGGCATACGGCGGTTCTCCGACGAGGTGGAGGCGCACGTAGCCAAGGCGACAGTCGTGATTCGGGGCTCGGCTATCTAGCGGCGGTGCCGAGGCAGACTTGGCGAACCTCGGCGGCCTTTCTCCGCAGCGCGAGGCGACCGGGGGTACTCGGAGGCGGAACCTGTCGGCGGCGATGTCGTCGCGACGGTGAGGTTCCGGCGGGGCTAAGGAGGTCTTCTAGGGGATGTATACGCGTCCAGGGTCTACGGCGATGGTATACCAACTACCAATTTTGGCTACCGAGCTTTCCAAGGTGCTCGGTTGTGGCGGCGGCGTGTCGCCGACGACGGCGGAAAGCGGCATCGCGGCTACGACCAAGTATTGGTTCAATCGAATGCGGTCTTGTCAAAATGGTGAGGCCAGAGAGGCATACAACACTCTGGTGGCGAACTTTAGCCATGGCATGACCTTCTTTTGGCGACGGCTCGCGGCGGCGCTCCGGTAAGGTCGCGGCGCACGCGGCCAGGGCGATTCAGGCTTCCTCTAGCGCTTAGATCCACGTAGCTAGCTCAAGGGGGTCGTGGCGGTGCTCCACGACGCTCTAACCTATACGGTTGCTAGACGGATTGCTCGGAATGGGTGATTCGGCGTCGGAACGCGTCGGTGGTGAGCGCGCTCCGCCGAGAACGCGTCGTGCTGCGTTCTCGGTCTAGCAAGCTTGTAGTCCGGGGGTTTCGGCCGGTCGAATGAGTGCATGGTGCAGGTGATCTTCCCGAGCCGGTAAAGGCTCGTGCCTGCGCGTCCCGAGGGTGGAACGCCATGGCAAAAGCAGGGCAAGGTTCGGACATGGCGTGCGGTGGCTCACCGTGGTGTCGGTGAAGCTAGGATGGCGGTGCAGTGGCGAGTCGGAGCCGTGCAGAGCGATCGCAGTGCCGTGCCGCTCCTCGTCCGCAGCTCGGGCTTCTCCTCCGTGTCCGGCTCCGGCGTGCTCCGCGGCGGCGGCGCTCCGGCAGCTTCTCCTCCTCTGCTCCGCCCTTCTTCTACGCTCTCTCTCTCGGTTTGGTGCGGTGTGCCGGTCTGTGCTGCGGTGGCGGCGAGGGGAAATGAGGGTAAGGCTTCGGGGTGCTCCAATTTATAGGCGAGCTTGGCCAGCTCCAATGGCGAACGGTTCTGATTGCGCTCGGCCGATCGAAGGGCCGTGGCTCGAGTGGATCTAGGGCTCCGGATGGGCGCGGGTTCGCTTGGCGGCCAAGAAAGGAGGGGACAGGAGGGGGACAGCGGGGTCAGGGCTCTGCCATGCTGTCGGCTGTGGGACCGGGGTCACGCCATTCGCGCGACACCCCCGGCAGGCGCGTCGCCTTCGTGAGGAAGAAGAACAGTGGGGGGGCGAGAGCGGCTGACAGACGGGGCCGGGTTGGCAGCGATCGCGAGCGAGCGCGTGTGTGCCGATCGTGCGCGATGCGCTGCCGAGCCGCGACGTGGGCCGCGCGCGGTGAGATGAGGAGAGGAAGGTCGGGCGGGCTTGGGCTGGCTTAGCGACCCGGCTGGCCGAAACGAATGGCTGGCCTAACTCTCTTTCTCCTTTTCTATTTTCAGTTTAGTGTATATATACATATATTGCCCATTTTAATTATTGAGTAAATACAAACATAAATTGCAATAAATCCCAAATGTGATGCATAAGTTATTATTCTATGTGAATGGAATTAAAATGCAAACTACACTCCTTTATTTACCAATTTCATAATGAAACCTATATGCTTGCACAAGAAAAATGGGTTTTCACAATAAATAAATGAAAAATTTTAATTGGTTGGGATTTTTAGATTGTGTAGATTTTTAGGGTTGTTACAGTCCTCCCCCCTCATTAGGATCTCGACCTCGAGATTCAGAGTTAACGTACCCATCGAAGAGGTAAGGAAACATAATCCGCAAGTCCGATTCTTTCTCCCACGTAGCTTCCCTTTCAGTGTGATTGCTCCACTGTACCTTGCACTTCGGAATGGTTTTGTTTCGCGTCTCTTTGGCATCCCGTGCCAAGATCTTGATCGGATGTTCCTTGTATTCAAGTGTGTCTTGCAGGTCCAATGCATCCGTAGGAACTTGCTCCTCGGGAAGCTTCAAACACTTCCTTAATTGCGAGACATGGAACACGGGGTGTACTCCAGATAATTCCTCCGGTAGTTCCAGCTTGTAAGCAAGCTTTCCAACCCTTTTACAGATCTTGTATGGCCCAACATATCTGGGTGCCAATTTCCCTTTTACGTGGAATCTGACAGTGCCACGAAGTGGAGATACCTTGAGGTAGACATAATCCCTAACCTCGAACTCAAGCTTTCTACGTCTTCTATCTGCATAGCTCTTTTGCCTACTCTGTGCAATCCTCAAATTCTCTCTTACTTGGGCAACACCTTCTTCTGCTTCCACAATCTTAGCAGGACCGAAGAATGTCCTCTCACCTGGTTCTGACCACATTAGCGGGGTTCTGCACGGTCTTCCATACAACGCTTCAAATGGAGACATCTTAATGCTTGTCTGATAACTGTTGTTGTATGAGAACTCGGCGTGGGGTAGACAGCTCTCCCATCCTTCCTTGTACCTCAATACGCAAGCACGTAACATGTCCTCGAGAATCTGGTTCACTCTTTCTGTTTGCCCATCCGTTTGCGGGTGGTATGCGGTGCTATAGTCGAGCTTGGTTCCGATGGACTTGTGCAAGGATTTCCAGAACTGTGATACGAACTGTGAGCCTCGGTCAGATATAATACTCAGAGGCGCCCCATGTAACTTCAAAATGTTTGATACGTACAGATCTGCTAGCTTTTCAACTCTATATTTCCTTTTGACCGGTATAAAATGTGCAACTTTGGTTAGACGGTCCACTATTACCCATATAGAATCATATCCATGCTCGGATCGGGGCAGTCCTATTATGAAGTCCATGGATATGCACTCCCACTTCCATTCTGGTATCTCAACTGGTTGTAGCAACCCTGCTGGTCTCTGATGTTCGGCCTTGATTCTATTGCATGTATCACATCGGGCTACATGCCCTTCAATGTCTGTCTTCATATTCTCCCACCAGAAGTGCTTCCTTAGATCATGGTACATCTTGGCTGACCCTGGGTGAATGCAATATTTGGAGTCATGCCCCTCTGACAGAATCTCTTCTCGTATCGCTGAATCCGTCGGTACACAGATTCTATCTTTGTACCATACAGTTCCCTGCTCATCTTCTCGGTATTCGGGGCCTCTTCCCAGCTTCATCAAACCACGGATATAGTCTATCTCAGGACAGTTCTTTTGCGCTTCACGGATTCGTGAGGTGAGATTGTACTCGACGCGAAGCTCATTTAGCATGCCATAGGAGACTACCTCGAGCTGGAACGCGTCAAACTCTCTCCTGAGCTCAGGTGGCATAGAGTTGGTGATGAGGGTATGGCAGTAGCTTTTGCGGCTAAGTGCATCAGCGACAACATTAGCCTTTCCTGGGTGATAATGGATCTCAAGATCATAGTCCTTGATGAGTTCCAGCCATCTGCGTTGCCTCATATTCAGATCTTCCTGTGTGAAGAAGTACTTCAGGCTCTTGTGGTCAGTGTAGATGTCGCACTTGTTGCTTATCAGATAGTGTCTCCAAATCTTGAGTGCATGTACCACGGCTGCAAGTTCTAGGTCATGAGTCGGGTATCGCTGCTCATGTTCCTTCAACTGTCTTGAGGCATAAGCTATCACTCTTCCTTCTTGCATTAGTACACAGCCCAAACCTTGCCGAGAGGCATCACAATATACAACAAAATCCTTGTGAATATCGGGCAGGGCTAGTACAGGTGTAGTAGTGAGCTTCTCCTTCAAGGTCTGAAAACTCTTCTCACATTCAGGAGTCCATATAAACTTGTTCTCTTTCTTCAGCAAGTTGGTCATGGGTCTTGCAATCTTGGAAAAATTCTCAATAAATCTGCGATAGTATCCTGCAAGTCCCAAAAAGCTTCTGATTTCTGACACATTACAGGGTTGTTCCCACTCTTTCACAGCTTTAATTTTGGCTGGGTCTACTGCGACTCCTTCTCCTGACAGTACGTGTCCAAGGAAAGCAACTTCCTCAAGCCAGAATTCACACTTGGAGAATTTGGCGTAAAGCTGGTTGCGAGACAACCTCTCCAATACGGTCCTCAGATGATGTTCATGTTCCTCTTTTGTGGCTGAATAAACCAATATATCATCAATGAATACCACTACAAACTTGTCTAGCTCATTCATGAAGATCTTGTTCATCATGTTCATGAAGTATGCTGGAGCATTAGTGAGTCCAAATGAGACTACTGTGCACTCATACTGTCCATATCTAGTGACAAATGCAGTCTTCGGGATATCCTCTTCCCTGATCTTCATCTGATGATACCCTGATCGAAGATCAATCTTTGAGAAGTACTTGGCCTTACTCAATTGATCTAACAGATCATCGATGCGGGGCAGTGGGTACTTATTCTTGACTGTGACCGCATTCAGGTTCCGGTAGTCAATGCACATCCTCATCGTGCCATCCTTCTTCTTGACAAACAAAACGGGAGATCCCCAGGGTGAAGCACTAGGCCTAATGAAACCCTTCTCCAGTAATTCTCCCAGCTGCTTCTTGAGTTCCTTCAACTCATCAGCCGACATTCTGTAGGGTCTTTTGGCAATCGGTGCAGTCCCTGGCATCAGCTCTATAACAAACTCCACATCTCTATCTGGTGGCATTCCTGGCAACTCCTCTGGAAATACGTCATTGAATTCACAGACTACTGGCACATCTCTGAATGTCAGCTCTGTCTTATCTGCTTTAGTCTCCAGGGCACATAGGAGGGCTTGGACTCTCTCGGTTTGGGGTACACATCGGACAGCTGTTCCCCAAGGGTGGGTTACCTGAACATATCTAGGTGAACAAGATATCACTCCCCGGTGTTTGGTTAGCCAGTCCATGCCTAAGATGACATCTAAGCTATTGGAGGGTAGTAGGGTTAGGTCAGCTCGAAAGTCAAGTCCCTCGATTGTGATTATCACTCCCCTACATATGTGAATGCTTCTGAAGGTTCCTAAGGGCGAGCTAGTTAGGATGGGGTTTGCTCTCGGGGTTACAGGTATGTTATGCTTACGTGCATATGCAGATGAAATGTATGAACATGTAGCTCCCGAATCGAACAGAACTGTAGCCATGTTACCCTGAACTAGGAACGTACCATACACAGCATCAGGTGCAGCTTCAGCTTCCTCAGCGGTCATGTGGTTCAGTCTTCCTCGGGTAGCAGATCCCCGGTTCGGTGTGCCCTGTGCAGCTGCTGGTGCACGGTTGAGGTCGGGGCACACAGCCACACGGTGTCCAGGCTTGCCGCATCCAAAGCAAGTGAAGGGCGCACTGCCTGCTGTAGCTGTCACAGGAGCCTTCCAATTGCTTGTCCTTGGCGTGTTGGTAGCGGGGGCGGGTGTGTTCTGCATAGCTCGAGTCGGCGCAGGGTAGGTCTGAGCGGGGCGGTGATAGTTGCTGCTGTTGGTACCACCACGGCTCGTTCCCGAAGAGGGTCCCTGGCGGATTCGAAAAGGCGGAGGTGCACCTGTTCGCTGTCTCTGAGGTGGAGCAGTGCGAGCGGGTCCCTCAGAGCGGCGCTTCTTTCCCTTGTTCTGGGCCTCGAATTCCAGTCGTGCTTCCATGCGATCCTTCTCAATCTCAATACAGCGGTCAATCAGCTCACGCAGAGTGTAGCTCTTGTTCCCTGACAGAGCCAACCTGATCTTGGTCTGAAGTCCCTTCCTGTAGTAGTACATCTTTTCCTTCTCGGAACTCACGCAAGACGCAGGTGCGTAGCGGAGCAAGCAGTTGAAGCGGGTGGTGTACTCGTGGATCCGATCAGCTCTCTGGGAGATGTTACGAAACTCGTTCTCCTTGGCCTCCATGACTCCCTCAGGAATGTGGTGGTCACGGAAAGCCTCGGTGAACTCATCCCAGTCAATGCGGGCTGGGTCCTCGTGAGCGCTGGTGTAGTTGTCCCACCATGCCCGTGCAGCACCGGTCAGCTGGTGGCTAGCAATCCCAACACACTCCTCGTCGGAGCAAGTGGTCAGGTCCAGCTTCTTCTCTATCTCCTTAAGCCAATCGTCGGCAGCGAGAGGATCGCTGTCGGTCCCGTCGAAGGTAGGTGGCCTCAGCTTCAGGAAACCCTCCAGTTTCCTTTGGAAGTCATTCTGAGGTGGCCCGTGGTGCCTGTTCATCCCAGCAGCTATGGCATTCAGCAGCTGGGTCTGCTGAGCCATCACTTCCGCCAACGTCGGTGGCGGCGGCGGTGGCGGAGGCACGTTCTCGCCTTGTGGTGGCGGATCGTTCACTGGTTGTGCATTCTCTGCCCGGCGCAGCTCTTCTTCCAGGTTAACTCCAGCACGTCTGCCAGCTGGGCGTCCACGGTTGCGACCATGCCCACGTCCTGGCGCAGGCGCGGGGGAGGGCTGGCGGTTCTCCAGGCGCGCGGAACGTCTCATCGACATCTGAAGTTATTAGGTACGTGCTCAGTGCAGTAATAATCTTGTAGTTGTTTAAGTAGGAGTTAGATGTTTTCAACGATTTAAATGAATTAAAACATTTTTCATGCTATCCTACACTCAACCAAAGAAGCATAAAAAACCATAAGAAGCATAAGATCCAAATGTCACTCATCACATGGTTATTATTACATAAAGGATGTTCCTAGCTGCTAAGAAGGTCGTGCTATGCGCAGATAGCCAATGACAGGATAACTCATGGTATCACTAGTCTAAGGGCCATGCAGGGTCCCATAAGCTACTGGTGCATAAGGTCAATGGCCATTTGATCGGGATCTCAATAGTGCCGTCGTGCAGTGGACGAAGTGGTGGTCCAAGGCTGGTCATCAGCGAATTTTTCAAGAAACGGATTAGCAGGTCCTTGTATTAGATAAGCCATTGCATAAAAAGTGAATGCAAGGTCGGTAATATAACCGAAAGAGAGTCTGGCTTCCTATTCTAACGTCCATTTTCTATGGGTCTCGTCCTACAGTCAAGTATGGCTCCGATACCAACTGAAACGACCTCGATTTCCACGAAGGGAAATCCACAGGCTCGAATTGTAATTCAACAGATTGCTTGGGACAATCCATGGAATTACCCATATCTCAGTTGCCACCAGGATCCATACAACGGTAAATAAGTCTTACATAAATATTTATTACATCGCCACACTGGCGGAATCAACAATCAGAGAAGCTTTAGAAGATGCGGAAGCGATTCATCCTTCACGGCCAACTTGAGTGTAGCACGTGACCCTATTCCTCGTCATCATCTCCCTCGAAGTCGTACTCATTCTCGTCACCTGACAGCAAATTTATCAGTACGATTTGTACTGGCCACGGAGCCCACCTATGCAGCATTTGCTTTGTGAAAAGTGGATGCAAGGCTATACAAGCAGACCTATAGGCTGAGGTTTTCCTATGCAGCTGTAATCAATGTTTAATTAGTCAAGTTTTATCACCAGTTAACACCATCATCCCTTTTCCCATCACCACACCTCACATACCCACACCTCACTCTCATTCGACAGGCCCAACTCCCTCTCGGGCCTATCTCAGCGGCACACTACCACAACGGGTACACTGCCGGAAAAATGTCATCCAGGGGGAGAAGAGAACACTCACTACACTAGTAGAAGCTTCACAGGAAAGGTCCATAGCCAACAGGTTGGCATATGTATCGATCGATCAACCGTACACTCTGCAGAGGTTTCACTACCCACAAGATTAGCCATCATAGGTGTTGCGCAAACACCTAGGCAGAATTCCGGGTGCTTGCTTGCCTAGGTCGATGCCACCCTACCACTCAGCCCTGGGATATTCCGGATCCTACACCGTTATGCTGAGACTGGGAGACACAGTACCGGGCCCATCCAGTGGTACTGTGCATCTAGAACGGAACGGGAACCCATCGACCGTCTCCGCCCACCCTTATGACCTTTCAACCTAGCAGTAGTGGCACCGTCCTACCAAGTAGTCCAGCCGTCTCCCGCCCATCAGAAGCGAGTGAGTAGAAAAGGATTCCCATGAACCTGAAACTAGTCCTCCTAGGTTTGACCAAGCAGGCATCTCCACTTAGGGGATACTCTCCCCGTGCCATCACAGCACCTCCGTCCACGGGCTTCAAACCACCAAGGCTATCCCACCCGGAACCTCCTCAACAACTTTACCCGCCACAGGTATCTCGCTTGGGGATGCCCAGGTTGCACCCCCGGCACGACTTGCCCCATGGGCTCGTCTCACATCCCACTTGGTCGACATCAACCCTTACTACGCACCCAAGACGCACGCAGCACTCTCTCCCAGTGGTTATAATCAGTTATACACCGTCCCAATTCCACCACATAGCATATAGCAAGTAGAAAGTAGTGGAAGAGTACTAGTAAATTAAGCAGCAGCTAACCTAACAGCGGATAGCAGGGTAAAGTCTTATCAAGGCAGAGAATTCAAATATACTACCATGCAACCAATCCATACATAATCATAAAGCAATAGCAACAATGTCATTTGCAATGCGTAATTAGGATCTAAGGATTTGGTGGGACGTGGCACCTTCGTAGTCGTCTCCTAGCTCTTGGAAGTACTCGTGGTCGTCTTCCTTAGTCAGATCCTCCTCCGGCTCTGAAATCGAACACGAAATAGTCGCGTCAGCGACTCCTATAGAGTATTTCAGAAAAATCCAATAAAACAAAGAGCCAAATGCACACAATCATAGTCTTAGATTGTAGATCTCATTTTCCTGAGAATTTTGATATATGGTGCGCAATTTTTGGTCATCGTATGAATAAGTTATGAATTTCCGAAGATTATCCTATTTTCTGAAAATGAGAAAACTGGTTGGTTAATAGGGGCAGCTCGGGATTGGTCCACGTGGCGCGCGGGTCCAGTAGTGCGGCAAGTGGTGCTTCAACAGAACACAGACCCGATGGTCGCCCACCAGGTGTTCGATGCTGGTTCCCAGAGAGTTGCCGGAGTTGGCGTAGCTCGGCGTGGCTCGGCGGTGGTCGGTGGTAGCTCGGCTGTGGTTGGGGGTATCTCGGCGGAGCTCGGCGGTGGTCGGGGGTAGCTCGGCGGGGCTCGGCATAGTTCGGCGTACCTCGGCGGGGCTCGGGCGAATCGGAAATTCGCGGCGCCGAGGGTGCCGTTCTCCCGAGGTCTTCCGGGGGTGGCTCGGGCGAATCGGAGATTCGGTGCGCCCGAGGGTGCCGTTCTCCCGAGGTCTCTCGCGGAGGCTCGGGCGAATCGGAAATTTGGTGCGCCCGAGGGTGCCGTTCTCCCGAGGTCTCCCGCGGAGGCTCGGGCGAATCGGAAATTTGGGCGCCCGAGGGTGCCGTTCTCCCGAGGTCTCCTGCGGAGGCTCGGGCGAATCGGAGATTTGGTGCGCCGAAGGGGCTGCTCTCCCGAGCTCTCCTGGGGAGGCTCGGGCGAATCGGAGATTTGGTGCGCCGAAGGTGCTGCTCTCCCGAGCTCTCCTGGGGAGGCTCGGGCGAATCGGAGATTCGGTGCTAGCAGGGTTCCAGGGCGTCTGTTCAAGGCGGCGGTGTCTCTCCGGTGCGGCGGACGGTGACAGGGCGGCGATGACCATATTTCGGCAAGACAGGGCTCGGCTTTCCCCAATTGGCGTGCTCAGGCAGTCGTCCGACCAGATGGTGGCGGGTTAGAGTCGTGGTATGGCCTCCTTCTCTCCCTCGGCATACGGCGGTTCTCCGACGAGGTGGAGGCGCACGTAGCCAAGGCGACAGTCGTGATTCGGGGCTCGGCTATCTAGCGGCGGTGCCGAGGCAGACTTGGCGAACCTCGGCGGCCTTTCTCCGCAGCGCGAGGCGACCGGGGGTACTCGGAGGCGGAACCTGTCGGCGGCGATGTCGTCGCGACGGTGAGGTTCCGGCGGGGCTAAGGAGGTCTTCTAGGGGATGTATACGCGTCCAGGGTCTACGGCGATGGTATACCAACTACCAATTTTGGCTACCGAGCTTTCCAAGGTGCTCGGTTGTGGCGGCGGCGTGTCGCCGACGACGGCGGAAAGCGGCATCGCGGCTACGACCAAGTATTGGTTCAATCGAATGCGGTCTTGTCAAAATGGTGAGGCCAGAGAGGCATACAACACTCTGGTGGCGAACTTTAGCCATGGCATGACCTTCTTTTGGCGACGGCTCGCGGCGGCGCTCCGGTAAGGTCGCGGCGCACGCGGCCAGGGCGATTCAGGCTTCCTCTAGCGCTTAGATCCGCGTAGCTAGCTCAAGGGGGTCGTGGCGGTGCTCCACGACGCTCTAACCTATACGGTTGCTAGACGGATTGCTCGGAATGGGTGATTCGGCGTCGGAACGCGTCGGTGGTGAGCGCGCTCCGCCGAGAACGCGTCGTGCTGCGTTCTCGGTCTAGCAAGCTTGTAGTCCGGGGGTTTCGGCCGGTCGAATGAGTGCATGGTGCAGGTGATCTTCCCGAGCCGGTAAAGGCTCGTGCCTGCGCGTCCCGAGGGTGGAACGCCATGGCAAAAGCAGGGCAAGGTTCGGACATGGCGTGCGGTGGCTCACCGTGGTGTCGGTGAAGCTAGGATGGCGGTGCAGTGGCGAGTCGGAGCCGTGCAGAGCGATCGCAGTGCCGTGCCGCTCCTCGTCCGCAGCTCGGGCTTCTCCTCCGTGTCCGGCTCCGGCGTGCTCCGCGGCGGCGGCGCTCCGGCAGCTTCTCCTCCTCTGCTCCGCCCTTCTCCTACGCTCTCTCTCTCGGTTTGGTGCGGTGTGCCGGTCTGTGCTGCGGTGGCGGCGAGGGGAAATGAGGGTAAGGCTTCGGGGTGCTCCAATTTATAGGCGAGCTTGGCCAGCTCCAATGGCGAACGGTTCTGATTGCGCTCGGCCGATCGAAGGGCCGTGGCTCGAGTGGATCTAGGGCTCCGGATGGGCGCGGGTTCGCTTGGCGGCCAAGAAAGGAGGGGACAGGAGGGGGACAGCGGGGTCAGGGCTCTGCCATGCTGTCGGCTGTGGGACCGGGGTCACGCCATTCGCGCGACACCCCCGGCAGGCGCGTCGCCTTCGTGAGGAAGAAGAACAGTGGGGGGGCGAGAGCGGCTGACAGACGGGGCCGGGTTGGCAGCGATCGCGAGCGCGAGCGCGTGTGTGCCGATCGTGCGCGAGCGCCTGCCGAGCCGCGACGTGGGCCGCGCGCGGTGAGATGAGGAGAGGAAGGTCGGGCGGGCTTGGGCTGGCTTAGCGACCCGGCTGGCCTGGCCTAACTCTCTTTCTCCTTTTCTATTTTCAGTTTAGTGTATATATACATATATTGCCCATTTTAATTATTGAGTAAATACAAACATAAATTGCAATAAATCCCAAATGTGATGCATAAGTTATTATTCTATGTGAATGGAATTAAAATGCAAACTACACTCCTTTATTTACCAATTTCATAATGAAACCTATATGCTTGCACAAGAAAAATGGGTTTTCACAATAAATAAATGAAAAATTTTAATTGGTTGGGATTTTTAGATTGTGTAGATTTTTAGGGTTGTTACAGTCCTCCCCCCTCATTAGGATCTCGACCTCGAGATTCAGAGTTAACGTACCCATCGAAGAGGTAAGGAAACATAATCCGCAAGTCCGATTCTTTCTCCCACGTAGCTTCCCTTTCAGTGTGATTGCTCCACTGTACCTTGCACTTCGGAATGGTTTTGTTTCGCGTCTCTTTGGCATCCCGTGCCAAGATCTTGATCGGATGTTCCTTGTATTCAAGTGTGTCTTGCAGGTCCAATGCATCCGTAGGAACTTGCTCCTCGGGAAGCTTCAAACACTTCCTTAATTGCGAGACATGGAACACGGGGTGTACTCCAGATAATTCCTCCGGTAGTTCCAGCTTGTAAGCAAGCTTTCCAACCCTTTTACAGATCTTGTATGGCCCAACATATCTGGGTGCCAATTTCCCTTTTACGTGGAATCTGACAGTGCCACGAAGTGGAGATACCTTGAGGTAGACATAATCCCTAACCTCGAACTCAAGCTTTCTACGTCTTCTATCTGCATAGCTCTTTTGCCTACTCTGTGCAATCCTCAAATTCTCTCTTACTTGGGCAACACCTTCTTCTGCTTCCACAATCTTAGCAGGACCGAAGAATGTCCTCTCACCTGGTTCTGACCACATTAGCGGGGTTCTGCACGGTCTTCCATACAACGCTTCAAATGGAGACATCTTAATGCTTGTCTGATAACTGTTGTTGTATGAGAACTCGGCGTGGGGTAGACAGCTCTCCCATCCTTCCTTGTACCTCAATACGCAAGCACGTAACATGTCCTCGAGAATCTGGTTCACTCTTTCTGTTTGCCCATCCGTTTGCGGGTGGTATGCGGTGCTATAGTCGAGCTTGGTTCCGATGGACTTGTGCAAGGATTTCCAGAACTGTGATACGAACTGTGAGCCTCGGTCAGATATAATACTCAGAGGCGCCCCATGTAACTTCAAAATGTTTGATACGTACAGATCTGCTAGCTTTTCAACTCTATATTTCCTTTTGACCGGTATAAAATGTGCAACTTTGGTTAGACGGTCCACTATTACCCATATAGAATCATATCCATGCTCGGATCGGGGCAGTCCTATTATGAAGTCCATGGATATGCACTCCCACTTCCATTCTGGTATCTCAACTGGTTGTAGCAACCCTGCTGGTCTCTGATGTTCGGCCTTGATTCTATTGCATGTATCACATCGGGCTACATGCCCTTCAATGTCTGTCTTCATATTCTCCCACCAGAAGTGCTTCCTTAGATCATGGTACATCTTGGCTGACCCTGGGTGAATGCAATATTTGGAGTCATGCCCCTCTGACAGAATCTCTTCTCGTATCGCTGAATCCGTCGGTACACAGATTCTATCTTTGTACCATACAGTTCCCTGCTCATCTTCTCGGTATTCGGGGCCTCTTCCCAGCTTCATCAAACCACGGATATAGTCTATCTCAGGACAGTTCTTTTGCGCTTCACGGATTCGTGAGGTGAGATTGTACTCGACGCGAAGCTCATTTAGCATGCCATAGGAGACTACCTCGAGCTGGAACGCGTCAAACTCTCTCCTGAGCTCAGGTGGCATAGAGTTGGTGATGAGGGTATGGCAGTAGCTTTTGCGGCTAAGTGCATCAGCGACAACATTAGCCTTTCCTGGGTGATAATGGATCTCAAGATCATAGTCCTTGATGAGTTCCAGCCATCTGCGTTGCCTCATATTCAGATCTTCCTGTGTGAAGAAGTACTTCAGGCTCTTGTGGTCAGTGTAGATGTCGCACTTGTTGCTTATCAGATAGTGTCTCCAAATCTTGAGTGCATGTACCACGGCTGCAAGTTCTAGGTCATGAGTCGGGTATCGCTGCTCATGTTCCTTCAACTGTCTTGAGGCATAAGCTATCACTCTTCCTTCTTGCATTAGTACACAGCCCAAACCTTGCCGAGAGGCATCACAATATACAACAAAATCCTTGTGAATATCGGGCAGGGCTAGTACAGGTGTAGTAGTGAGCTTCTCCTTCAAGGTCTGAAAACTCTTCTCACATTCAGGAGTCCATATAAACTTGTTCTCTTTCTTCAGCAAGTTGGTCATGGGTCTTGCAATCTTGGAAAAATTCTCAATAAATCTGCGATAGTATCCTGCAAGTCCCAAAAAGCTTCTGATTTCTGACACATTACAGGGTTGTTCCCACTCTTTCACAGCTTTAATTTTGGCTGGGTCTACTGCGACTCCTTCTCCTGACAGTACGTGTCCAAGGAAAGCAACTTCCTCAAGCCAGAATTCACACTTGGAGAATTTGGCGTAAAGCTGGTTGCGAGACAACCTCTCCAATACGGTCCTCAGATGATGTTCATGTTCCTCTTTTGTGGCTGAATAAACCAATATATCATCAATGAATACCACTACAAACTTGTCTAGCTCATTCATGAAGATCTTGTTCATCATGTTCATGAAGTATGCTGGAGCATTAGTGAGTCCAAATGAGACTACTGTGCACTCATACTGTCCATATCTAGTGACAAATGCAGTCTTCGGGATATCCTCTTCCCTGATCTTCATCTGATGATACCCTGATCGAAGATCAATCTTTGAGAAGTACTTGGCCTTACTCAATTGATCTAACAGATCATCGATGCGGGGCAGTGGGTACTTATTCTTGACTGTGACCGCATTCAGGTTCCGGTAGTCAATGCACATCCTCATCGTGCCATCCTTCTTCTTGACAAACAAAACGGGAGATCCCCAGGGTGAAGCACTAGGCCTAATGAAACCCTTCTCCAGTAATTCTCCCAGCTGCTTCTTGAGTTCCTTCAACTCATCAGCCGACATTCTGTAGGGTCTTTTGGCAATCGGTGCAGTCCCTGGCATCAGCTCTATAACAAACTCCACATCTCTATCTGGTGGCATTCCTGGCAACTCCTCTGGAAATACGTCATTGAATTCACAGACTACTGGCACATCTCTGAATGTCAGCTCTGTCTTATCTGCTTTAGTCTCCAGGGCACATAGGAGGGCTTGGACTCTCTCGGTTTGGGGTACACATCGGACAGCTGTTCCCCAAGGGTGGGTTACCTGAACATATCTAGGTGAACAAGATATCACTCCCCGGTGTTTGGTTAGCCAGTCCATGCCTAAGATGACATCTAAGCTATTGGAGGGTAGTAGGGTTAGGTCAGCTCGAAAGTCAAGTCCCTCGATTGTGATTATCACTCCCCTACATATGTGAATGCTTCTGAAGGTTCCTAAGGGCGAGCTAGTTAGGATGGGGTTTGCTCTCGGGGTTACAGGTATGTTATGCTTACGTGCATATGCAGATGAAATGTATGAACATGTAGCTCCCGAATCGAACAGAACTGTAGCCATGTTACCCTGAACTAGGAACGTACCAGTACACAGCATCAGGTGCAGCTTCAGCTTCCTCAGCGGTCATGTGGTTCAGTCTTCCTCGGGTAGCAGATCCCCGGTTCGGTGTGCCCTGTGCAGCTGCTGGTGCACGGTTGAGGTCGGGGCACACAGCCACACGGTGTCCAGGCTTGCCGCATCCAAAGCAAGTGAAGGGCGCACTGCCTGCTGTAGCTGTCACAGGAGCCTTCCAATTGCTTGTCCTTGGCGTGTTGGTAGCGGGGGCGGGTGTGTTCTGCATAGCTCGAGTCGGCGCAGGGTAGGTCTGAGCGGGGCGGTGATAGTTGCTGCTGTTGGTACCACCACGGCTCGTTCCCGAAGAGGGTCCCTGGCGGATTCGAAAAGGCGGAGGTGCACCTGTTCGCTGTCTCTGAGGTGGAGCAGTGCGAGCGGGTCCCTCAGAGCGGCGCTTCTTTCCCTTGTTCTGGGCCTCGAATTCCAGTCGTGCTTCCATGCGATCCTTCTCAATCTCAATACAGCGGTCAATCAGCTCACGCAGAGTGTAGCTCTTGTTCCCTGACAGAGCCAACCTGATCTTGGTCTGAAGTCCCTTCCTGTAGTAGTACATCTTTTCCTTCTCGGAACTCACGCAAGACGCAGGTGCGTAGCGGAGCAAGCAGTTGAAGCGGGTGGTGTACTCGTGGATCCGATCAGCTCCCTGGGAGATGTTACGAAACTCGTTCTCCTTGGCCTCCATGACTCCCTCAGGAATGTGGTGGTCACGGAAAGCCTCGGTGAACTCATCCCAGTCAATGCGGGCTGGGTCCTCGTGAGCGCTGGTGTAGTTGTCCCACCATGCCCGTGCAGCACCGGTCAGCTGGTGGCTAGCAATCCCAACACACTCCTCGTCGGAGCAAGTGGTCAGGTCCAGCTTCTTCTCTATCTCCTTAAGCCAATCGTCGGCAGCGAGAGGATCGCTGTCGGTCCCGTCGAAGGTAGGTGGCCTCAGCTTCAGGAAACCCTCCAGTTTCCTTTGGAAGTCATTCTGAGGTGGCCCGTGGTGCCTGTTCATCCCAGCAGCTATGGCATTCAGCAGCTGGGTCTGCTGAGCCATCACTTCCGCCAACGTCGGTGGCGGCGGCGGTGGCGGAGGCACGTTCTCGCCTTGTGGTGGCGGATCGTTCACTGGTTGTGCATTCTCTGCCCGGCGCAGCTCTTCTTCCAGGTTAACTCCAGCACGTCTGCCAGCTGGGCGTCCACGGTTGCGACCATGCCCACGTCCTGGCGCAGGCGCGGGGGAGGGCTGGCGGTTCTCCAGGCGCGCGGAACGTCTCATCGACATCTGAAGTTATTAGGTACGTGCTCAGTGCAGTAATAATCTTGTAGTTGTTTAAGTAGGAGTTAGATGTTTTCAACGATTTAAATGAATTAAAACATTTTTCATGCTATCCTACACTCAACCAAAGAAGCATAAAAAACCATAAGAAGCATAAGATCCAAATGTCACTCATCACATGGTTATTATTACATAAAGGATGTTCCTAGCTGCTAAGAAGGTCGTGCTATGCGCAGATAGCCAATGACAGGATAACTCATGGTATCACTAGTCTAAGGGCCATGCAGGGTCCCATAAGCTACTGGTGCATAAGGTCAATGGCCATTTGATCGGGATCTCAATAGTGCCGTCGTGCAGTGGACGAAGTGGTGGTCCAAGGCTGGTCATCAGCGAATTTTTCAAGAAACGGATTAGCAGGTCCTTGTATTAGATAAGCCATTGCATAAAAAGTGAATGCAAGGTCGGTAATATAACCGAAAGAGAGTCTGGCTTCCTATTCTAACGTCCATTTTCTATGGGTCTCGTCCTACAGTCAAGTATGGCTCCGATACCAACTGAAACGACCTCGATTTCCACGAAGGGAAATCCACAGGCTCGAATTGTAATTCAACAGATTGCTTGGGACAATCCATGGAATTACCCATATCTCAGTTGCCACCAGGATCCATACAACGGTAAATAAGTCTTACATAAATATTTATTACATCGCCACACTGGCGGAATCAACAATCAGAGAAGCTTTAGAAGATGCGGAAGCGATTCATCCTTCACGGCCAACTTGAGTGTAGCACGTGACCCTATTCCTCGTCATCATCTCCCTCGAAGTCGTACTCATTCTCGTCACCTGACAGCAAATTTATCAGTACGATTTGTACTGGCCACGGAGCCCACCTATGCAGCATTTGCTTTGTGAAAAGTGGATGCAAGGCTATACAAGCAGACCTATAGGCTGAGGTTTTCCTATGCAGCTGTAATCAATGTTTAATTAGTCAAGTTTTATCACCAGTTAACACCATCATCCCTTTTCCCATCACCACACCTCACATACCCACACCTCACTCTCATTCGACAGGCCCAACTCCCTCTCGGGCCTATCTCAGCGGCACACTACCACAACGGGTACACTGCCGGAAAAATGTCATCCAGGGGGAGAAGAGAACACTCACTACACTAGTAGAAGCTTCACAGGAAAGGTCCATAGCCAACAGGTTGGCATATGTATCGATCGATCAACCGTACACTCTGCAGAGGTTTCACTACCCACAAGATTAGCCATCATAGGTGTTGCGCAAACACCTAGGCAGAATTCCGGGTGCTTGCTTGCCTAGGTCGATGCCACCCTACCACTCAGCCCTGGGATATTCCGGATCCTACACCGTTATGCTGAGACTGGGAGACACAGTACCGGGCCCATCCAGTGGTACTGTGCATCTAGAACGGAACGGGAACCCATCGACCGTCTCCGCCCACCCTTATCACCTTTCAACCTAGCAGTAGTGGCACCGTCCTACCAAGTAGTCCAGCCGTCTCCCGCCCATCAGAAGCGAGTGAGTAGAAAAGGATTCCCATGAACCTGAAACTAGTCCATCCTAGGTTTGACCAAGCAGGCATCTCCACTTAGGGGATACTCTCCCCGTGCCATCACAGCACCTCCGTCCACGGGCTTCAAACCACCAAGGCTATCCCACCCGAAACCTCCTCAACAACTTTACCCGCCACAGGTATCTCGCTTGGGGATGCCCAGGTTGCACCCCCAGCACGACTTGCCCCATGGGCTCGTCTCACATCCCACTTGGTCGACATCAACCCTTACTACGCACCCAAGACGCACGCAGCACTCTCTCCCAGTGGTTATAATCAGTTATACACCGTCCCAATTCCACCACATAGCATATAGCAAGTAGAAAGTAGTGGAAGAGTACTAGTAAATTAAGCAGCAGCTAACCTAACAGCGGATAGCAGGGTAAAGTCTTATCAAGGCAGGGAATTCAAATATACTACCATGCAACCAATCCATACATAATCATAAAGCAATAGCAACAATGTCATTTGCAATGCGTAATTAGGATCTAAGGATTTGGTGGGACGTGGCACCTTCGTAGTCGTCTCCTAGCTCTTGGAAGTACTCGTGGTCGTCTTCCTTAGTCAGATCCTCCTCCGGCTCTGAAATCGAACACGAAATAGTCGCGTCAGCGACTCCTATAGAGTATTTCAGAAAAATCCAATAAAACAAAGAGCCAAATGCACACAATCATAGTCTTAGATTGTAGATCTCATTTTCCTGAGAATTTTGATATATGGTGCGCAATTTTTGGTCATCGTATGAATAAGTTATGAATTTCCGAAGATTATCCTATTTTCTGAAAATGAGAAAACTGGTTGGTTAATAGGGGCAGCTCGGGATTGGTCCACGTGGCGCGCGGGTCCAGTAGTGCGGCAAGTGGCGCTTCAACAGAACACAGACCCGATGGTCGCCCACCAGGTGTTCGATGCTGGTTCCCAGAGAGTTGCCGGAGTTGGCGTAGCTCGGCGTGGCTCGGCGGTGGTCGGTGGTAGCTCGGCTGTGGTTGGGGGTATCTCGGCGGAGCTCGGCGGTGGTCGGGGGTAGCTCGGCGGGGCTCGGCATAGTTCGGCGTACCTCGGCGGGGCTCGGGCGAATCGGAAATTCGCGGCGCCGAGGGTGCCGTTCTCCCGAGGTCTTCCGGGGGGGGCTCGGGCGAATCGGAGATTCGGTGCGCCCGAGGGTGCCGTTCTCCCGAGGTCTCTCGCGGAGGCTCGGGCGAATCGGAAATTTGGTGCGCCCGAGGGTGCCGTTCTCCCGAGGTCTCCCGCGGAGGCTCGGGCGAATCGGAAATTTGGGCGCCCGAGGGTGCCGTTCTCCCGAGGTCTCCTGCGGAGGCTCGGGCGAATCGGAGATTTGGTGCGCCGAAGGGGCTGCTCTCCCGAGCTCTCCTGGGGAGGCTCGGGCAAATCGGAGATTTGGTGCACCGAAGGTGCTGCTCTCCCGAGCTCTCCTGGGGAGGCTCGGGCGAATCGGAGATTCGGTGCTAGCAGGGTTCCAGGGCGTCTGTTCAAGGCGGCGGTGTCTCTCCGGTGCGGCGGACGGTGACAGGGCGGCGATGACCATATTTCGGCAAGACAGGGCTCGGCTTTCCCCAATTGGCGTGCTCAGGCAGTCGTCCGACCAGATGGTGGCGGGTTAGAGTCGTGGTATGGCCTCCTTCTCTCCCTCGGCATACGGCGGTTCTCCGACGAGGTGGAGGCGCACATAGCCAAGGCGACAGTCGTGATTCGGGGCTCGGCTATCTAGCGGCGGTGCCGAGGCAGACTTGGCGAACCTCGGCGGCCTTTCTCCGCAGCGCGAGGCGACCGGGGGTACTCGGAGGCGGAACCTGTCGGCGGCGATGTCGTCGCGACGGTGAGGTTCCGGCGGGGCTAAGGAGGTCTTCTAGGGGATGTATACGCGTCCAGGGTCTACGGCGATGGTATACCAACTACCAATTTTGGCTACCGAGCTTTCCAAGGTGCTCGGTTGTGGCGGCGGCGTGTCGCCGACGACGGCGGAAAGCGGCATCGCGGCTACGACCAAGTATTGGTTCAATCGAATGCGGTCTTGTCAAAATGGTGAGGCCAGAGAGGCATACAACACTCTGGTGGCGAACTTTAGCCATGGCATGACCTTCTTTTGGCGACGGCTCGCGGCGGCGCTCCGGTAAGGTCGCGGCGCACGCGGCCAGGGCGATTCAGGCTTCCTCTAGCGCTTAGATCCGCGTAGCTAGCTCAAGGGGGTCGTGGCGGTGCTCCACGACGCTCTAACCTATACGGTTGCTAGACGGATTGCTCGGAACGGGTGATTCGGCGTCGGAACGCGTCGGTGGTGAGCGCGCTCCGCCGAGAACGCGTCGTGCTGCGTTCTCGGTCTAGCAAGCTTGTAGTCCGGGGGTTTCGGCCGGTCGAATGAGTGCATGGTGCAGGTGATCTTCCCGAGCCGGTAAAGGCTCGTGCCTGCGCGTCCCGAGGGTGGAACGCCATGGCAAAAGCAGGGCAAGGTTCGGACATGGCGTGCGGTGGCTCACCGTGGTGTCGGTGAAGCTAGGATGGCGGTGCAGTGGCGAGTCGGAGCCGTGCAGAGCGATCGCAGTGCCGTGCCGCTCCTCGTCCGCAGCTCGGGCTTCTCCTCCGTGTCCGGCTCCGGCGTGCTCCGCGGCGGCGGCGCTCCGGCAGCTTCTCCTCCTCTGCTCCGTCCTTCTTCTACGCTCTCTCTCTCTCGGTTTGGTGCGGTGTGCCGGTCTGTGCTGCGGTGGCGGCGAGGGGAAATGAGGGTAAGGCTTCGGGGTGCTCCAATTTATAGGCGAGCTTGGCCAGCTCCAATGGCGAACGGTTCTGATTGCGCTCGGCCGATCGAAGGGCCGTGGCTCGAGTGGATCTAGGGCTCCGGATGGGCGCGGGTTCGCTTGGCGGCCAAGAAAGGAGGGGACAGGAGGGGGACAGCGGGGTCAGGGCTCTGCCATGCTGTCGGCTGTGGGACCGGGGTCACGCCATTCGCGCGACACCCCCGGCAGGCGCGTCGCCTTCGTGAGGAAGAAGAACAGTGGGGGGCGAGAGCGGCTGACAGACGGGGCCGGGTTGGCAGCGATCGCGAGCGCGAGCGCGTGTGTGCCGATCGTGCGCGAGCGCTGCCGAGCCGCGACGTGGGCCGCGCGCGGTGAGATGAGGAGAGGAAGGTCGGGCGGGCTTGGGCTGGCTTAGCGACCCGGCTGGCCGAACTCTCTTTCTCCTTTTCTATTTTCAGTTTAGTGTATATATACATATATTGCCCATTTTAATTATTGAGTAAATACAAACATAAATTGCAATAAATCCCAAATGTGATGCATAAGTTATTATTCTATGTGAATGGAATTAAAATGCAAACTACACTCCTTTATTTACCAATTTCATAATGAAACCTATATGCTTGCACAAGAAAAATGGGTTTTCACAATAAATAAATGAAAAATTTTAATTGGTTGGGATTTTTAGATTGTGTGGATTTTTAGGGTTGTTACAGTGCTCGATGCTCTAGTTCCACCAGTAGATGGCATGTCTTCCCGTATACAAGTTGATATGGTGACATATCAATTGGGGTCTTGTATGCGGTCCTGTATGCCCAAAGTGCATCCAGTAGTTTGCTCTTCCAAGCTATTCCCATTTCATTGACAGTCTTTTGCAGGATGTTCTTGATTTGCTTATTGGATGTTTGGGGATGGTATGGAGTTGCAACATTATGCTTTATCCCCATATCTGCCAAGAAGCGACGGAAGACTTTGTCTATGAAGTGTGATCCTCCATCACTTATGACTAGTCTTGGTGTGCCAAATCTTGGGAATATAGTTTCCCTGAACATCTTCTTTGAATGTAAGACATCTGTGGTTGCGCAAGGCATAGCTTCCACCCACTTGGACACATAGTCCACTGCCACCAAGATGTACTCACAACCTTGTGATTTGGGGAATGGACCCATGTAGTCTATTCCCCATGCATCAAATAGCTCCACTTGAAGGTTATTTGTAAGTGGCATTGCATCTCGGGTGTTGATATTTCCATGTTTCTGGCATCTTGCACACCTCTTCACATAGTCTTGTGCATCTTTGTACATGATAGGCCAAAAGAATCCACTTTGCCATATTTTTGCGTGGGTTTTGAATACCCCATAATGGCCTCCATATTCTGCTCCATGGCATTTCTCAATGATCTTGATTGCTTCATTCATTGGCACGCACCTCCTCAACATTCCATCATTGCAGACTCTGTAAAGGTATGGCTCATCCCATAGGTGTACCTTATTTTCTTGGATGAGTTTCTTCTTATCTGCCCCCGGTGGCACATATCCTGTGACCATAAAATTGACAATATTTGCGTACCAGGGGTGGTGGTCCGAGACCTTGAGGAGTGTGTCATCTCGCAGGAAGTCATCGATAGGCAGATCCTGTTTGTCTTTGAATTGCATTCTAGACAAATGATCGGCTACAGAGTTTTCTACTCCTTTTTATCTTTAATTTCAAGATCAGATTCTTGGAGCAGCAAGATCCATCTTATTAATCTTGGTTTAGCATCTTTCTTAGTGAGCAAGTATTTTAGAGCAGCATGATCAGTGTAAATGATGACTTTGGCTCCAACTAAGTAAGATCTAAATTTGTCTATAGCAAAAACCACGGCCAACAATTCTTTTTCAGTTGTCGCATAATTTAGTTATGGCCCAGTTAAGGTTTTGCTAGCATACGAGATTGCATGATGTTTCTTATCTTTGGTTTGTCCTAAGACAGCACCAACAGCATAATCACTAGCATCACACATTATCTCAAAAGGAAGCGTCCAATCAGGGGGTTGTATGATTGGCGCAGAGACAAGTGCTTTCTTAAGATAATAGAAGGAGTCTAAGCACTCATCATCAAAGTTAAAGGGTGCATCTTTAGCAAGTAAGTTTGTTAAAGGTCGAGCAATTTGAGAAAAATCTTTTATAAACCTTCTATAAAAACCTGCATGACCAAGAAAGCTACGGACACCCTTAACATTCATGGGCGGTGGAAGTTGCTCTATGACTTCTATTTTAGCTCTATCCACCTCTATCCCACACTCGGACACTCTATGTCCTAGCACTATTCCTTCTCGAACCATGAAGTGGCATTTCTCCCTGTTCAAGACTAAGTGCTTTTCCTCACATCTTTGTAAGACACGGTCCAAATTCTCTAGGCAGTGATCGAAAGTTTTGCCGTAGACTGAGAAGTCGTCCATGAACACCTCCATGATTTCTTCGATCATATCGGAGAAGATGGACATCATGCACCTTTGAAAAGAAGCCAGAGCATTTCATAGGCCAAAAGACATGCGCCTATATGCATATGTTCCATAGGGGCATGTGAAGGTTGTCTTACTTTGATTGTCGGGATGGATTGGGATTTGGTGATAACCCGAATATCCATCAAGGAAGCAGAAGAAAGAATGTTTTGCAAGCCGTTCCAACATCTCATCGATGAATGGTAACGGAAAGTGATCTTTCTTTGTAGCCTTATTGAAAGGTCCTAAATGGCTAGAGGGGGGGTGAATAGCCTATATAAACTTCTACAACCAACACTTAAGACAAAGTAGTTAGACAATTAAATGGCGAAGCGAATTCTTGCGCTAGTCTACTAAAAGATGCAAGCCACCTAATCGTTCTAAGCTATAGTCTCTATTTCACACACAAGAGGCTAAGTTGCTACTTCTACTCTACTCCTAGATGAGCAACTAAGCTAACAAGCTACACAAGAGTAAGTGCAAGAATGTAAAGAGTAGAGAAAGTGAATCATATACCGCCGGTGAAGAGTAGAGAGTACCAAACGAATAATCAATCACAATACAATAGAAATCCACGGTAGAGAGATGACACAAGATTTTTTACCGAGGTTGACTTGCTTGCCGGCAAGCTAGTCCTCGTTGTAGCGATACACCCACTTGGAGGTTCACGCGCTAATTGGCATCACACACCAAACCCTTCTCAAGGGTGCCGCACAACCAACACAAGATGAGAATCCACAAGCTACGAGCAATCCACTAGAGTAGCCTTTTGCGATCTCCCGCGGGGATAGGCTCAAGAACCCCTCACAACTTCACCGATCGGAGGCGGAGACAATCACCAACTTCCCTCAATGATCCTCGCAGCTCCAAGCCGTCTAGGAGTCGGCAAACTCCAAGAGTAACAAGAGAAACCGCTGCGAAATCCACTCACCAAGTGCCTCTAGATGATCTCAAGCAATGCAATGCACTTAATGCTCTCCAATCTCACCAAATGATGAACATAATCAAGTAGGATGAGTGAGAATGGAAGGGGAAGGCTCACAAGTATGTTATGATGTTCAGGAGTGCCAAGAGACACTCCCCAAACCGGCTAAGTGACTATTTATAAGCCACACACAAAGAACTAGCCGTTTGGACAAAACTGCGCACCGTCGGACTGTCCGACGGCCAAACCGTCGGACTAACAACACCGGTCCGACGCCTCGGATGGACGCCACGTGTCCTCTGCCGTTTGAAGTCGACCGTTAAAACACAACGGCTATTTTCTCGCGCAAAAACTCACCGTCGGACAGAGCACCGTTGGACCAAAAGCCTCGGTCCGACGCCCTCAGCAGACCACCGTCGGACTGAATCGCAGAGGGTCGTCGGACTAACGATCGCGACAGTCCGACGCTTCCAGAGAGCTCCCCGAGCGCTGAAATCCGTCGGACGATAGTCCGACGCTCACCGTCGGACTAAACCGGACAGTCCGACGCCCTCAGAAGCAGCCATGTGTCAGCTCTCCCTCGTTTAGCACCGTTGGACGCTCGGACAATAGTCCTGACGCTCCGAAACACAGAGTCCAACGCTCTAAAACTGCACAGCGCTGGGTTAGCCGTCGGACTCAACTAATTGGTCCGACACTCTGGCGAAGTTAGGGTCCGACGCCCTGTTTTCTCAGGATTTTCACTCAAACCTTTCACCCTTTGTTCCCAAGTGCTAACACCAAGTGTTCTACACTTTTGTGCACGTGTGTTAGCTTTTCAAAAGAGTTTTCCAAGGGTTTGTTAGTGTCACTAGCATCTATATGCAATGCAATGATCATGAACACCTAGTGGCACTTGATAACCGCATTTCAACAACGATTTTTCCCCTCTTGATAGTACGGCTATCTATCCTAAATGTGATCACTCCCTTAATGGAGTCTTGATCACCAAAACCAAAAGAGCTCCTATTGGTTATACCTTTGCCTTGAGCTCCCAGTTTCTTATCAACTTCCTTCTCATCTCTTGATGGACCTTGTGGACACCTTTGATGATGGACTTATACCATTTGCATGGATGCCGTCATTGCCCTTCACTTGTGGCCTCCATGGATCTGGTCCTTTGCTACATCTTGTTTGCTAATTGTTCTCATGAAACACTTAGAGCACACTATTAGCAAACTAGGTTTCATCAATTACCCAAAACCAAACATGGGCTTTCACTTGTTAAGTTTTCGGTAGTCTATACACATTCTCCAGCCCGTGACGGTTCATTGAGGGATTAGTTCATTTTTCTCATTTTTCACGACCGTCATCCCTCCTTTCTTAGGCACTACTTGGACAGGGCTGACCCACTCGCTGTTAGGAACAGGGTAGATTATGCCTACGTGTAAGAGTTTCAAGACCTCTTTCTTTACTACTTCTCTCATCGCATTATTTAGCCTCCGCTGTGGCTCCCTAGAAGGTGCAACATCTTGCTCAATTGGGATGCGATGGGTGCAGAGAGTGGGACTAATTCCCTTAAGATCTTGAAGAGAGTATCCTAAGACAGAGCGGTGTTTTTCTAGAACGGTGATAAGTTTGGAGGTTTCCTCCTCAGAGAGTTGGTCACTAATAATTACGGGAGTCTCCCTATCACCATTAAAGAAGGCATACTTAAGTCCAGAAGAAAGGGGCTTAAGTTCTATAAAGGGTTTAGATGGGGGTTCAGATTTATCCAAGTCTAAAGATTCTTCTAATTCGACTTCTTCTTGGACGAAATCCTTTGCATCCTCTTCTAGATCGGAATGAGAGGGTTCTAGAAGAGATGCCGCTATCACTTCCTCTATTGGGTCAGTCTCGGGGTGCAATTCTACTTTAGAGTTGGCAGAATTTGCTAATGGAATTGAAACGCAAAGGTTCTTCCCGAGATGACCTTCAAGGTTCCCTCCATGAAATCCGTCAAGAAATCTCATGAGCGGGTGTCCAATTAACAAGTCAAATTCCTCTATGTCAAAAATAAAGAAGTGCAAGAGGATATGGACCTTGTTAATTGTGACAGGAATGGTCTGTGCAATCCCGCAGCTCTCGACCAATTTCCCAGAAGGTAATTTAAGATATTTATTGGTCGGGGCTAGAGATTCCTCTCCTAGGAGTGCATTTGCTAATGACTTAGACATAATGCTAACTCCTACAGCGGGGTCATAAAGAGAGTCTATGGTAGTCCTATTTATGACGCACGGAATGGTTGTGAAGCAAGATAGGGTCCTAACAACCTCAGGCGAGGCTTCGGCCTCCTTCAACCATTCATCACTCATAATGGACGCGAGCTCTTGAGCAGTCTCCTTGAGATAGAGGGTCTCAAGGCGATGTGGGATGTGATCATTTGGAGCTCTACGGGTTGTAGACTTCTTTTGCACAGGTTGATTCGAGGCATTTCCGAAATCGGAGAAGAGATCGGCCTCGATATCAAGAGGAAATTCCAGAGGTTTAACATCCTCTGGAGGAATTGGTGGTTTTCATTCAGGTTCGACAGCTTGTGATGTAAGTGGTGAGGTTTTGGCTATTGTAGGTTCATCCTTCGAGGCTTGATCTTCCTCAGGGGCTGATCATAGATATTAGTGTAGGGGGTGTTCTCGAGAATTTTCGTAAGAACTTCCTTACCTTCACTAATAGAGAGATGCAAAAACGCTCCCTTGGAGGCTAAATCAAGAAATTGTGTAGAATTTTGGCTAAGACCGAGGTAGAAATGTTGCAAGAGGGCTGGCTCGGTTATAACTAAATCAGGGCCGGCGGATGCTAAATCTGTGAAACGGGCCCATGCCGCACCTAGAGGCTCCTTATCCTTTTGTCTAAAGGTTAGGATCTCTATACGAAGACGAGCAACTCGGGGAAAGGGGAAGAAGGTGATACAGAACTTTGATTGCAGCTTCTCCCATTCTCCATTTACACTACCTATGTGACGAGTATACCATCATTTGGCTATTCCCGTCAAAGAGAATGGAAATAGCTTCCACTTAAGGGTATCTCGTTTCATCCCGTGGATATGTATGCAAGAGCATAATTGTTCAAAATCTCGTAGGTGTGTATAGGGGTTCTCATCTTCATCCCCAGAAAAAGGTTTCTCCTGAACCATCGCTATGAGACTCGGGCGTAGCTCATAACGAACGGCCAAAATGGCCTGTGATGAACTAGGCGGCTCCATACTAGCGCCCGATGGAGCACCATACTCGAAGATAGGTGTTTGATCCATGTGTGTGTGTGGAAAAGATAGTTTTGATCAAACAAGGATAATTAAGACGACTCGACTCTAGTTAAGACAGCTACCGTTCCCCGGCAACGGCGCCAGAAAGCTTGTTGACACCAAAGGTGGCAAACGGATATACTGCAAGCGTACGGTAGTCAATGTAGCTTTCACCAGGAGTATTCCAGGTATCGTATTTTTCACGGGGAACGTGAAGTGTACTAACTGGATTCAAGGCTGTTAATAGGAATCAAAGGGGTTGGTCATCAAGGATAAAAGCTTGTAGGTATAGAGAGGCTCCTATACAGCAAAAGATATTTGGTCTCGGCTTTCTAAGTATAAAGAGCTTAGTCAGCTCCTCCCTTCACAAGAGGCGACAGGCGAAATAGTAGGAGACAAAACTCCTACCCGAGGCGGCTGTACAATTGTCTTGATGCCTTGCCATTTTAATAACTTGTCTTACACACGTGGTGGACTACGAGGACCAGACAAGGCTGTCACCACTTGCTGGCTACCACAAACAATCCGTGCGACAAGCGGCCCACACTGATAAGATATAGCCTAGACACCACGTCTATACTATACTTACTACTCTAATCTTAGCTAGAGACTAGAGCACTTCACAAAGTAAAGCAATGTGCAGGTGAAGACAGTATATACTTAAAGTACCAGAACCAGAATATTAAATGCTGGAAGAACTCGGATGGAAAATTTAATAGAAGCTTAAATCCGATGAGGTACACCTTGAAGAAGACTCCCGACAGGCCCGGAGCTTTCTCCAGAGACTTCCCTCACTCTCTTTTCTCTTTACACTAACACTAATCTATATTGTACACTTGATACTTGATCCTTGATTGTTCTAAAGTGAAGGACTAGGGGGTATTTATAGGGGGATGAAGGGCAGCGCCACGTCAGCGATCCGCGTGCTTCTTCACCTCCATCCTTGGATCCACCGTCCTTGAAACCACCTTGGATGGACGGCAGAGATAAATGAGCACGTGGGAGGCATGCTGGAAGTCGGTGGAGTGAGGCGGTGGTCCCGGCCAGGGCTTCTAGAAGGCGTCCCCACCTGCTTGGGAATGTGTTGGTGACTTGGGTCCATATCTCTTGGTTCGGCCGACCCACATGGAGCAAGGTGAGTCCACCTCTGTGGTCCCCACCTGTCATGGACTGTGACCATTGCTTGTTCTGCCTATATCTTGTCGGTTGGGGCCTTAATCTATGTACTTTGCTCTCTAGCCTTTGATTGACGCTATACTTGTGATCCAAAGGTGGAGATGGACTCCAGGGGATGTGCCACGGATCGTACCACGTCAACACGGCCACGAGGGCTCCCTACCTGGTTCGGCCGAACCATAAGGTGGGGCCACGTGGCCTCTGATCTCTTGCATTTCACTTCATTACTTGATTCCTTGAAGCTGGAGTGTTGGGGCCACTATTCATGGTTCGGCCAAACCATGAATAGTGCCCATCCGGTGCCCACTCGATCCTGAAGTGAAGTCCTTGAAGATTGTGACATTGTCTTACCATTTTGTCATAATTGGATTTGCATTATATGTTCATCTTGGGCTTCTAAACTCTGAAATCACCTGTTTTGAGTACCTGCAAACAAATAATAACATGTACATGTGGAACCAAGTCATTTGTACCTATGTTACTATGAGTTTGCTTATTCCTTCCCAAAAAGAGTGTTTTGTTGACGGTTATGATGGTAGAAAACACGGTATAAATACCGTCAACAGCAGGATGAAAGATGCTCCCAGATCGGCCGTCTACCCGTGGCAGAGGCTCGGGGGCTCCAGCACCAGAAGACTCCTACCAACGGACGGATCACCAGCAAGTAAGAAGACACCCGAGATTTTCCAAGCGCGATTTCAAGCCCTTGAAGGGATACACCATCCCTCCAAGGCCTCGGGGGTTACACCCGGCAGGTGCGCTCGCGCGCACCCACCGGACAAAATAACCAAACCTTACCAACATGACAGGAGAAACTAACTTGAGCCTATGGAGGAGTGCCTCCACTCCACTGCAGGCTCGGGGGCTACTGTCAGGTACCCGAGTATGGGGTACCCAACTTCAACGCAAAAACACACTTTCCAAATAAAGCCCGGTCCAAGAGTGCGCCAACCAAGGCCCATGCGGGAACGACCCACGTGGCCTAAGATAGAGCCGCGCGGAAACACACTGCCTCCTCCAGGCGCGCGGACCCCTCGGGAGAAATCTTCCGATTCGCCCGAGCCTCCACGGCAGGGCTCGGGAAAGCAGGACCCTCGGGCGACACCATTCGATTCGCCCGAGCCTGCCAGCAAATACCGCAGCCTCGGGCAGCCGACTTCCGATTCGCCCGAACCCCCCGCTATATGCAATCTCCCTCGGGCGCACTTCTCTGATTCACCCGAGCCCTGCCGACGTCAGCAGAACAATCTTGCCGGCCAAGGGACCTCCCTAACCACTTACAAGCACGGTCATATCGGGTGGGTGGGCCCCTTGACGCAACTGCGCCCCGCACGCGCACGTTCGCCGTACTAACTGCCATATCTCCTCTGGCAACCGATTTGACGGTCCCACTCCTCCCACGCCGCTACAGTGACAGTCAACCGTATGACCCCCTGGGCTGACTAAGAGATTCTCCAACTACGACAGCGACTGCCCATACCCCAGCAGCACGTATGGCGTCAGGAAAGGGGGAACGACAACCGTCCGGCCAACCCGGGGGAATGGGCGATGCTTACGACCAGGCTCGCCTACCCCCTGGAAAGTACCGCACGTGGGAGGGGAACGCGCTCGAGGGAGGACACTCCCACCGCTCCGTCCCGTCACGCCCCGACGGCATCACGGACTCCTGAACCTCGGGAGTCAGTACTCAAAGGTCAACCCATCTTCTCGTTGCGCTGTGCAGGGTCGGATGCGACGTCATGACGTAGCGCCACACAACAAACCGCACTCCGCACTGTGCGCCACCTTGGAACTCATCAATCGAACAACGGAAGATCAACCGAATGACTGAGGCCATACATTTGAAGCGCCAAGACAAGGTCGTGGCTAACGACAGGCACCAATCACCACGGTTTCTACCATGCCGAGTAGTATAACCACAGCAAAACATATGTAACTCTAGCCTCTCCCTTGTAACTGTAAAAGGGAAGGCAGATGCCGATCTCTGACAGACCTCGCGTCGCTCACAACATCCTACAACCATAAGAGCACACACCATACACATATTCACAAGAGACTTGGGAGCTCCTCCCTCTCTCGCCTAGGCTTGTAACCCCTACCATAAGCACCCCGGTGCAAGACAACACGACTAGACCCGCACTGGACGTAGGGCATTCTTAGCCCAAACCAGTATAACTCCTGTGTTCCCCCTTGCACACCATCCGTGATCTCAACCGCAAAGCATAAGTTTATTAGACGGTGTTAACACCCGCTAATTCTAGCACCGACATATACTAATGCCAAAAATGCTAGGTTCATGTGCTTAGGAACATCTAGTAATTGGACTTTAGCCAAGCACTGTTTCTGCTTGTGCACTTGAAATAAGAATTTTTTTTTTGTTTATATAGAAAAAAAAAACATGAACCGTTACTGCTTGTGCCACGGTATTAGTTAGCAATATAAAATACACTGCTTGTTGCCTAGGACATACTTGGATCACCTTTGAATTATTAAAATCTAGATTATGAATGAACTTATGATAATCTGGATTATTAATTATAATAATCTAGTTTTTTATCCCTGGATTATAGAATTTGGTTCTTTTAGAACATAATATTGTTGTTGTTGTTGTTTGGTTTCAGATAAAAAAAAAACACGAGAACTGTTTGACTGAATTCGAGATAAATGGGCTCAATTGTCTCAGCCCCGAAGGCCGCCGTCTGAGTATTTTGGATCGAGCTCGGGAATTAACCAGGCCCTGGGCGGAGCCCAGCCCTTGTAACTGGAATTTCCCCAAACCCGTATATACGCACCGGACGACCGGAGAGGTGGAGATTTCTCGAATAGTCAGATTTCTCCCCTTCCCCCTTCGCTTCGCTCTCCCGATTCCCGATTCCTGAACCGCTTCAGCTCGTTCTCGTCCTAGCTCTTGCATCTGGCCGCGCGACCTCGAGGTGAATCCCATCTTCTCTGCTCTCTCGTACGAGATCTGATTTGTTCCCTATGGTTATACGAGTCTCTCGAATCTGACCCGCCAGATGCGGATGTTCGGATCTGAGATGTAGTAGCATCGTGTTTTTCACCTTTCTTTAACATTATTAGGAAATCTCCACATTTACTTTCTGCAACTTAAACCCAAATTGCGTGATACCCTAGCGTTGTTCATAGGTAGCTGCTGTAAGGATTTTTTCTTATTGGCATTGCCGCGTTTGAAATTTTGCAATTTCAGTTCGTGTAGATATGGAATCTAGTCGTGTTTGTTCTATAATGCTTCCTGAATGGAACATTTATATTTTGCTCATTTTTTTTTCTTTACACGGCAGGAAGTAGCCTAGCCTAAGGTCATAACAACTCTTCACAAGATCAGTTTCAGCCCATTTGCGAGATGCCTCCCCACAAGATCGAAACCGGGCACCAGGACGTGGTGCACGATGTCGCCATGGATTACTACGGGAAGCGCATCGCCACGGCCTCCTCAGACAACACCATAAAGATCGTCGGCGTCAGTGGCACCTCGCACCAGCAGCTGGCCACCTTGAGCGGGCACCAGGGGCCGGTCTGGCAGGTCGCGTGGGCTCACCCCAAGTTTGGCTCGATGCTTGCGTCCTGCGGCTACGATGGCCGTGTGATCATATGGAAGGAAGGGGGCAGGCCTGACGAGTGGGTTCAGGCGCATACATTCACCGAGCACAAGTCCTCCGTCAACTCCATTGCTTGGGCGCCTCATGAGCTTGGGCTATGTTTGGCGTGTGGTTCTTCTGATGGGAACATTTCGGTGTTTACTGCGCATGCTGATGGAGTTTGGGACACTGCACGCATTGATCAGGCGCATCCAGTGGGTGTGACTTCAGTGTCTTGGGCTCCAGCTATGGCTCCTGGTGCTCTGATCACTGCTGGACCTTCTGGTCAGTTTGAGTATGTCCAGAAACTCGCATCTGGTGGCTGTGACAACACTGTTAGAGTATGGAAGCTGCAGAATGGAAGTTGGAGGATGGATTGCTTCCCTGCACTTCAGATGCACAAGGACTGGGTGAGGGATGTGTCCTGGGCTCCAAACCTTGGCCTTCCAAAGTCTACCATTGCCAGTGCATCTCAGGATGGAACTGTTGTGATCTGGACTGAGGCAAAGGAAGGCGAGCAATGGGTAGGCAGGATTTTGCATGACTTCAAAACCCCTGTGTGGAGGCTGTCATGGTCGCTTACTGGGAATATTCTAGCTGCTTCTGATGGTAATAACAATGTGACCTTGTGGAAGGAAGCTGTGGATGGTGAGTGGCAGCAAGTCACGACTGTTGAACCATAAGTGTTTGGGTTGCTTGGTTTTGTCACAGTATTGGAATTGTTGGTCATTTTCTATTTTGCTGTATAGTACTCATAGTTGCAAAGATATTGTGCTTCACTAACATCAGAGCTCTTTCTTCCTTCCCTCCCTCTATATATACCGTATGCTAACATATGTTCTGTTAACCAGTACCTTGCCTGGCAACGACAAACATGACTGATGAATAAGCTTCATCGTCTACTGGAATGGAATCTGAGAATCAGTTCTCTTTTGCAGTGATTTTTGAGAATTTAACAGCATGCCTAATGCCTTGTGAAGTATAGCGTGTTTATGTCTTGTAACACCAGATCCCAACCATTGCTAAGCTGACAGTTTGTATGGGAGCAAATTTCTTGTTACTTTGTCTAGAAAAGGTGTATGCAAGGAACTGAGTTTTGCTTAGGCCAGGACATGCTCATTCATATCTATACTAGAGATATATATATATTTTTTTTAAAAAATCGTGGAATCGGGGATTTAGAATTGTACATCAGTGACAGGGAATACATTAATATGCTGGGTTTTTTTTTTTTGTGTGTCTTCTTATATCTAATTGAGGAAATCATGTTGATTACCACAGTTATTGTCTGGGTTTGTGCCAGACTGCTTGGTGCAGATTTATGATCTGTTCTGCTTGCGACGTAACGTAAGCGATCTATTCACATTTTCACTGCATAGCCAAGAATTCACGTCAGATGAACTTCACTTGTTCTCCAATGCCGAGGCCCGACTGCCTGAGGGACTATTTCCTCCATTATTTATCCGTGTATGTCCAGGATAGGAAATTGTCGGGAGCATTTTGTAGACTGTGTTCTGTGTAAATGGCAAAATATAAATTGGCTATTGGTCTGCCGTCAAAATTTTCATCAAGAAACTGAGACAAGTGAAGAACACGAACTTTTTTTTTTTTTTTTTGAAACTGAAGAACACGAACTACTGGAGCTGGAACTTGATGTGGTCATGTCGATGCTCGGAAGCAGCAGTGACAGCTGACGAAGAATGAAAAGGACAGCAGCGGCCAACAAGGCAACAACTGCAGTCCCCTCAGCGGGACTCAGCCATAGCCAACCTTCTGTGGCCCGGGCACCCGGCGCGAGCGGCGCGAAAACATGGCGTCGTCCCCGTCCCCGTCCCGCCCCACGGCCAGACTCCGGAGGCCTCCGGCCTCCCCCGCGGCCTGCTCCTTTTCGGCTGTCTACCTGCGCGGCCTCCTCTCGCTCTCCAGCGCCTCTAGGGTTCTCTCTATTTCCTTCCAGCAGCAACGGCCACTGGCATCGACCTCCGCTGGAAGGCCGCGCCTGATGAGGGCTGCGCGGAGCTCCGGAGACCCTGGAGAGGTGGTGTCTTCTGCTTTTACTTAATTTCAATCAACGGGGAATTACGAATTCGTTTTTGGCTGCCTTGATTGGGGGCATTGTTCACATACTCTTACCTGAATTTCCTGATGAACTGAAGAACATGGAACTGTGCGTTTGTATCTGTCTACTGTCTAGGATAGGTTGATTCAGTCGATTGGATGTGGCGAGTCCATTCTAGGCTCATCCTGTTAGTAGTGTTGATGCGGCGAACAATCATATTATACAGCTTTTCTTTTGACCAATCAGCGCTTATTTTCAGCCACGAAACAGTATTTTTCTCTCACAACAAATCAGCACGAGCCGAAATCAGCGCTTATTTTTCAGCCAAAAGAACAGGCTAATAGGCTGAACCTTTTTGTGGGATGTGGATTTGGACAGTACTGTACTGTTACTCCTGTTTGTCAGTTCAGGAATTGACAGCTGATTCTTTTAGGTCCAGACAGCATAAGCACATATTACTCCCAGTTGCTACAGGCTAATCATGGGAAGTGTTAAATTTATATACATGAGATTTATCAGTATGTCCTATATTTTATACCTGCGCTCATATAGTATGAAAATGTTGGGATCATTAACGTTGTGCTATTAAAAATGTGGTAGCTAATAGTTGGCGTGGACTTACTAGTAATATGGACATGCATGTGGTGAAGCTGCAAAAAGGTTTTGCAGTGTGGCGGGAGTCTATGAGTCACCCTGGTTCTTCCTTGATTGCCAAGGATCATTCTATGTAGGGAAAAACATGTTACCACATGACACTAACCAAATATTTATGGGCACATCTGGAATGTGTGTTTCTTTGTTCTTTATACACTTATGGCATTCTTGGTAAAAACAAAGTTGATGGAATACGTGCTTGTGTTTGTGTAAACCTGTATATGAGTTTAATAAACTGTAAACCATCTCACCTGTAAGAGCTTAATTAACGATTAAAAAACCTTGACGATAAAATATTTGTCTTAGTACATCTGAGTGATGTTATCTCGAACTTAACTGTTCTGCATTTTGTGGCTAGGTCGATGTAGTTAGTGGTGAAGGAACTGAGCAGACACCTGGAGGCTCCACTGGTATGGTGGTTGTGACTTGTGAGACATGATTGCTTTCTTCATCAGTCCATATTCCTTCATAGATCAGATTTGATCTTTCCTTTTGATTCTGCACAGGTCCAAGAAAAGATGGAAAAGAGACTGCCAAGAGTTTCTCAACTAAAGAGTATTCACTAGCTGTAAACCCAAACACCAATGATAATCAATCTGCCATATCCTATCTAGATGTCATGTTATAATTTAATAAGGTCATGAATGTCGAAGCTTATTTTTACATTGGAAATTTGTTGGGTAGAAGTAGATCTTGCATTTGAAGAGGAAGAAGACTTCACAGAAGTCAATGCTCTTGGAATTGTTAATATATTAGGATTGAAATAAATATTAGTGATGTTTTTTTGTCAACTTATTATATTGAAATAAAGTCGTCCGAGAGAGATATTGCTTAGATGGAAGGTTGGAGTTAATATCAAAGTTGGAATCTGAAAATAACCACTCTGTATGGATCTGGATCTATCTTGTCTATTTTGACCACTAGGAAATTTGCAACAAGTTACATTACTGATCATATATTTCTACAAGTGCCAGGTTGCTAGAAAAACTAAAGAGATATGGTGTTGCTGGTGTTCTGTCATATGGACTACTTAACACTGTCTACTATGTGACTGCATTTTTATTAGTCTGGTAAGAGATGTATGCATCCGCGAAATCTCAGACTTAATGCAATCTTGTCTGTAATATTTGTTTACAGAAAAAACATTTCTATTTATAACTTCAAACTGTAAAATGTTAGTGCTTTGATAATAATAAACAGGCTGCTGGATTCACTTAAGCAGCTCTTCAGGTGGTGAAGTTGTTAGGCCTTCGGGTTTTGCTGCGTAGGAAGTAGGGAGGGGAAGCGTATGCGTGGGGGCGAGAGTCTCGTCGACGCCTCGGCGGCGCCATGGTCGTCGCCGCTCGAGACCGACAACAGATGACGATGAACAGGGACTAGGGCTGGGAGCCCAAGGGAGATAAGATATCTCAAACCCAGGCTAAATCTTTATTAATGACCTTGTTCCAAACTTATAACCAGCTGCTAACAGACTCTAACAAACTCTCCCACAAACTAAGGACTGCTAACTCCAAATCTCTTCCTGATATCTAGCAACTAAAACCAACTGAGGCTCTGTTCGCTGAAGCTGAAAACCGCTGAAAATAAACGCTGATGCTGATTTCTTGTGAGAGGAAAATACTGCAGAACCGCTGAAAAATAAGCGGTTTTAAGGTTTAGCGAACAGAGCCTGAGCCGCCTGGGCGCTGCATGCGCTGCTCCTGTCCTCCTAGCCACTGGACTTGGCGCGACGTTTGTAGACTTTGCCCACCATAACAGAAGTTCCACTAGGAAAAACAATTGAACAGCATTATGAACATTTAGGTGGATAATGTATATCATAATGACATGCTTTTCAGGTTTTATTTTGCGCCCGCTCCTGGTAGGATGGGTTATGGTGCAGCTGTTGAGAGGTAATGGTTTTAAGTTTTTTTTTTTTCTTTTTGCACATTGCCTGTTTATACTGTGACATCTTTTTATGTACTAGAACAGATTCGTTAAACTAATGGCAATGGTCTGGGCTGGCAGTCAAGTTACTAAGATTTTTCGAGCTGGAGGGTGAGTCAAATACCCAAATACCCAACCTATAAACTCATTTGCTAGTTTGTAATTTGTTTCTCTTATCAGCATAGTAAGTCTAAGTAGAAACAACTTTTCTTTTGCTGGTACGTTGAGGAACATCCTGAAGTATATACATTCTCATTTCAAAACAATTGTGGATTACCAGTACAGATCCATTGATTTCTATTCTGAACTGTTACCTTGTCTGTTATGGTGGATGTCAGGGCCCTTGCTTTGGCTCCTTTTGTTGAGAGAGGGCTGAGATGGTTCACAGTCAAGTTTAACTTCAAGTCAGAAGGGAAGGTAAAATACTAAAGCTTTGTTTATTTTTTCCTAATGGGTATTTGTTCATATTTGAGCCAGAGTGGGTATAAATCTTCTTATTTGTCTTTACTCTTGCCACTATGCAGGCTTTTGTGACGATTGTAGGGTTGTGCTTTGCAGTTGCTGCTCTCATGTTCTTTGGATTAACGATACTTTGGGCATAGAGCATCTGCTTTCCTGGTGAATAGTTAGGAATCATGAAGAGATGTTGTTGAATAGAACCTTACTCCAATCAGTAAGGCGGTGACCACACTCTGCTAAAAAACCTCACCTAATATTTCAGTGTTGTTGTGTTCATGGTTCGTTAGTGATTGCAAACATATTGCTTATGCATATCCCTGTAAGGTCCTGTTGGACCATGTGCAGTCATGAGACATTTTGCAAAACAAAACAGGTTTACTAATGGAATTTTGCCATCCAAGCTTTGTGATCTGCTAGGAGTGGTTTGTAATCTTACATCTTGAGCTAACCCAAAGATCGATTTTGAGCTCCACTTGATCTCCTCCCCTAATCTGAAGTTTTTATTTTTCTATGATTATTGGAGCTTTTTTGTTCGTCGGATTTGGCTGCAATTTATGTGAAATTTTATTAGGGCAAATTGGTGCTAGGACAGATACAAACAAGCCTAGGGTAATTCCCTAACAAATACATCACTTGAGCACTACGAATTTTGATTTCACTCAAATTTCCCCATTTTCTTAGTGTTTCTTGATTTCCTGAAACTCGTGGTCAATCTTGAGTCTTTTTGTTGGATCTCATGGGGATGCACTCTCTTGGATGAGGTGAGGATGATGTACAAATTTCCTTGGAATCGGTGTTGCTTTGAATCTCCTTTGGAAAATTCTTGTGTAATTCGAGCTGCTCTGTTCTGTAGCAATCTGACACATACTGCTATTTCAGGTTTGCAAAGGTTCGTTTCGTTTTTCTGCTTCTTCAACAGTAACCTTTGCTGTTTGCCTTTCTATGCAGCTATTCAGATTGTGAGCATTAGAAGCAGCTTGCTGTGTTCCTCACTGTTGTATTTCAGCAATAGTTGTAAGTTGAACCCGTGATGCTGTTTCTCTGTTATGAACTCAATCTTGCAGATTGAGAAGAGCTGCAGAATATAGATCAATTGTTGTTCAGCTGCATAGATTTTCAGTCCTTCAGTTCAGTTTATGAAACAGCCGCATAGCAACTTCCTTTCTGTTTTCGTTTTGCAGCAGTTGTTGCTACATCTGTTCCTTGCAACAGGATATTTTTTTTCCTGCAACTCATTTCAACAGGCAACAGAAACTGGAGCACAGCAGCTGACCGTCAATAAGAAAGTCTACATTCACATTCGGGCTAGATGCAGCATCTTGTTCCTATTTAATTCAGTACTCAATCATTAAGGCTTCCTTCTTGCATTCCAATTGGCTGATATCCAGTGCATTGGTTTCTATTCAGTGCTTAGTTCTTTCAGTTGTTAAATGGTTCAGTTAGTTTCTGAATTTTATAGTTCAACAGCGTCACCTTGGTTCAAAGTACTTTTCTCCGTCCAGTGGGAGCTTTCTATCTTGTTTGTTTGCTTGTGACGAGTTGTCGGTGTAACTTTGATACTTTGAAAAGAGGTGCCCATTGTGAAGAATTTTTATCGGCTTCCATGTTACTCTTTCTCGTCGCCGTTCGGTGGCATGTATACATAGTAGTCTGATCATGGAACCTCCCTCTATGGAACCTTGCCGAGACAGCGAGGCATGCGTTGGCCTGGCATGCTGCCCTCGAGGCCGCTGGCGGCGAGCACGGCGCGACTGTCCCGGTGCAATGTGCCGCGCGCAAGCGCGTCCCGCAGAGCCAACTTTGACTTCGTCTAACGCGGGAAGCAGATCGCACGGGCGATTTGCGCCAGGAACTTGCGCGCCCGCGGCCGTACCAGCTCACGATTTTCTGTGGTGGTTTGTGGTCTCTGGAGGCTGGAGCCCAGACGCAGGGATGAAGCTCATAATGGCTCTTGTAAGAGGAAAATACTATTGTATGACTAAAAAGAAGTTAAAATAAACATTTAAAGCGAACAAAATCCTATTTTTAAGGCCTTGCTAAACAATAGTAATTGACATAAATCATTAATGATCTTCATCTATGAAAAGTAGTTTACAAGGAAAATTATAAAATACCATTATTGTCAGGATAGCATAAAAGGGGCTGGCTAGTACCGGACTCTTGATATGTTGATCAGTCACACACAGCTCAGGAGTTCGGATCCATGCCCCTACTCTTGGCGAACTGATCCACGTGACGCGATCGTCTCCCTTTCACGTCAGCTGGTAAAAGCAGCTCCAAATCTGTGCGGCTTGTCTCATGCTGATGCCGCAGCGGTTTCAGTAGCAGCTGAGCTGATCTTTTTCCTTTGTCCGGAGTCCGGACAAACAGTTGGTTAGTTGATACTCCTACTAAAATGTGATACTCCTACTAAAATGTGACGGCGGCCCCAGACCGGCAAGACCTACGCCGCCCGCGACCCGCGTTTCAGTTCCATGTCCACCAGCTGAGGAGATCTCGGAGGAAATGGAAATTTCTCAAATTTCTGCATGCGAACGAGGAACGAGCGCCGCCGACGCGTCCAAATGGCAAGGCCGTAATTGGAGCGCCACGTCTGACCATTTCCTTGTGCGCCTCCTCCCTCCCGTCCCGGTTTTCCACTACGGGGGCTTCGTCCTCCAGTCCAGTCCACTCCTCGCTCGCTTCCCCACCGAGCTCCCATTAATGGCGCCTCCCCTAATTTTGCCATAAGTGCCGAGACCACGTGGGCTCTGGGAAAGGAAAAGCAAAGCTGCAGCCACTTCAGGAGGCTGCTCCGCATCCACATGGGGTACCAGCCCATGCACGGCAACGGCGGGACAGACGGTGCGGGAACATCCGGCTCGGGCTCCGGCGGCGGCGGCGGCGGCGGAGACCACCTGCACCACCACCACCACCACCAGCGTCTGCACAGTCCCCGCATGGCCGGCGGGGCCTCCATGACGCGCCGGGCCAGCTCGTTCAAGCGCGGCGGGGGCGGCGAGATCGAGCTCCAGATCGGCTCCCCGCGCTCGCCGAGGTGCGACGGGCTGGGGAGCCCGCCCCCGGACTCCGTGGAGCCGTCCAGTAGCGGCCTCCTCCACCACCACCACCACCACCACCACCAGAGCCAGCAGAACCAGCACCTCCGGTTCCGGCTCTTCAAGCCGCCGGTCTCCGGCGGCAGCGCGGTCGGGCTCGGCCTGGGCATCCGGGAGAGGAGGAAGCTCGGCAACATGCTGTTCCTCGCCTTCTGCGGCGTGTGCTTGCTCCTCGGCGTCGGCAAGATCTTGGCGGGCGGCTGGTTCGCCCTCCCTGCCAATAACAAGGACGCCGATTTGAAGGTAAAGAATCAGGAATTTTTTTCAGCCGTGGCAGCTGTTATCCGTTCGGCTGCCGGTTTTTGACAGCCACCGCTGCTGCTTCATTCGGCTCTCACAATGGTACTGTGCCAATAGCTTGCAGCAGCTGCACTAAGCTACCAGCCGAACAGATTTTGACATACTCTTATCAACAGCTCCAGGCGTAGGAGAGTCACTTAAATGTCTGTCTTATCCGAACTTGTCATGTTGAACAAACGTGCTCTCAGCCTACTTATTCAGTTACTTGCGAGCTCGGTGGTCTCGTTACATAAAGCATCACGATTTTCTGAATTCATTTATGATCCTTGGCGTTCCCAATTGTACCAACGCATTTTGCGAGCCTAGTGATTTCCAACTGTAATTTGACTCGGTGGGATTAGGACCGCAACAGTTTAACAGATATCTGATGGGTCATGCATTCTATTTTTATCCTTTTAGTTTGGATGCTATAATAAATCAGTGTAATGGGCTAGCTGAGAGATACAAGAGACTGGCCTAGCAAAAATAATATGGTTTTGTATATGTCAGTTGTTAGGTTGGACCATTTTAGTTATTTATACGTACTGTTCTATGGGACTTCATTAGATAGGTATCAATGAGAAACTTTCGGGATAGGGAGTGGCGAAGCCAGGAATTTTTTAGCTGGGGCGAACTCTATGCACAAACTAAATAAAAACTGTGGCGGCGCGGCTGGGGATTTGGGATTTCACCAGATGGCAAACTGTGGGATGGTTGGGCACTTAGACCTTCATAAGGATGCTGCTTGGCTGAGCCAAAATGAGAAAAATAGGCCCAACCACCATCCATCTTCTATCACCGCTCATTGCAATGTGTGAATAGTTGCAATCGCTCGACATTGGTGCGGTCTAGGGATCTAGAGTGAGCACGCCAGTACCTGGGGCGACTGCTCTACCACGCCGCTAGGGTCGCTCCGCCCCTAGGGACAGGTATTGACAGTTAGCTTAAAAAGCTATCGACTGTTGGTTTCTGTAGACTGTTTGTGCACCTTCATTTCCTTCTCTCGGCTATCTCTATGTGTAGACAACTTTTTGTCTTGGTCAATGGTCATGGTCTTTACTGGGCATAGGTGTGCATATGGTAGTTCATACTGGGGGTGCAAACGGTCAGATAGCTACAATGATTCTCAGATTCAAATTCAAATACGGATAGTGTCAACTGTGTCGGATAGATATGGATGGATCTGTACCCCTCTAAACGTATTCGAACTTGGATACGGTCAGAAAATATCATTTCCACCCCTAGTTAATACGATTAATCTCTGTGCTGATTTGCTTGGGCTTATACATAAGAACTCCTTACTGACTACTGTCAAATCAAAACTGCAGCTGTCTTATTGTTTCTCACCATTGACTACAGCAGTGCCCTTATCTCTCTATTTAGTCTAACAATTAGCCAATGCTAGACTTCCCTACACAGGATTTGCTAATGACCAATTTCAGAAATTCCTCTTCTGGTTTTTCTAGAGTCACCTCTGTTATGGCTAAAGTTATACATAAAGATTGTTTGGTCTGGGCAATGAGGATAAGCCCTCCAGTTATGAGGCTACCAACCAGGGCTCAAACCCTGGTTCACACAAAAGGGCCCCTTGCTGTGTTCCCCAAAAGCATGAGTGCTTTTGGCAACCATGTCCCCATACCAGTAATAGCAAAATTTCAGGGTGCCTTTTCTCAAGTCTCGACCTCTGAAGCAATGCCTTCAGGGTGTCTTTGCCCCTTGGTTGAGCATTTTTAGCAATAGTTTCTTTCCAATCATGTCGTCTTTTTGTGTCTGCCCTGAACTGGTCTCATTGTTTCAGCATTTTCATGAAGTTTATATGGCCTGGATTTTTTATATTTAATCCAACATTATTATATGATATAGATAATGAATTTAAGAAACTGAAGTTTGGTACTATACTATATAATGCAAATTGGCTGCATTTGTACATGTTTCTAGGATCTCTCTGTCTCCTTCTCTGGTGAGAAAGTTCATCAAGTTGATCATCACTTCGTATACACGGGAGGAAAAGAGAGTGACAGGACTTTGATGACAGTGGAATCTAGCATCGGTGAAAGAGAAGACAATGTGGCTGAGGCTAGTAGTATATCTCTGCCTAGACCTATCCTTTCATCAGCAGTGATTTATGAAAGTTAACTTTCTTTTTTTGTTGGTGCTTCATGTAGGCTTCTGATGTCTGGTCTCAGCCAAGCAGTACAAATTTCAGACAATGCATTGTTTCAAACTCTCATAAAAGTAAGTTAGTTTGTATGTCGGTAATATATCTACCCTTTCTTCTGGCCTTTCTTGACATAATTTAGTCTCTTGTTCTTAATTTTGTAGAGCAAGATTCTCATACGAATGGTTACATTATCATAAACGCAAATGGAGGTTTGAATCAAATGAGATTTGGGGTGCGACTACTATTGTATAGTTCAGTTTTAGGTTACTATCTGTATTTGATGGCTGATATCTGATGGCACTGTTCTTCACATTGTAGATATGTGATATGGTTGCTGTTGCTAAGATCCTGAAGGCAACTCTGGTTCTTCCTTCGCTCGATCATACATCCTACTGGGCGGATGACAGGTTGGGATCTTTAGTGGCAACCTTCTTATCTCTACATCTCAAACCCACTATAGACTTGTCAATCATTGCACTCATTCTCGGTTCTTCATTTCACTAGTGAATTTAAGGACCTTTTCAACTGGAGGCACTTCATTGAGTCACTGAAAGAAGACATTGATATTGTTGAAACACTTCCCCCTGAATACAGTGACATTGAACCTTTGGCTAAAGCTCCGATATCTTGGTCGAAGGTTGAAGCCTGAAACTCAATATCAGTGAGTAGTTTACATTGAGATATGATGAAAGCACTCACTCAGTATTTTATTCTGGGCAGGTCCATTATTACAGAGATGAAATCCTCCCCCTCCTGAAGAAACACAAAGTCATTTACTTTACACATACAGATTCTCGCCTTGCTAACAATGGCCTTCCTAGTTATATTCAGAAATTAAGATGCCGAGTTAACTACAGATCTTTGAAGTATTCTCATACAATTGAAGATCTTGGTAATACCCTAGTTTCAAGGATGCGTCAGGATGGAAGCCCATATCTTGCTCTCCATCTAAGGCAAGATCCTTTATCTAAGGATGCTTTTGTTTGCATATTTTTATTGTTATTTTTGTGCCTGATTAGCGCAGTTAGTTATTTTATTTCTTAATTCTGAATCTCCATTTAGCTGTTGTTTATATTTGTAGCGATATGAGGATTGAAATCTTACTTTCGCTATGTCCAAAATATAGAATGATAAATCTTGCTTTGCATGGACAGATTACATAAATCATTTTGTTATATCGAAGATAGCAGAAATAGAATTACTATCTTGTCTCTTCATAGAAAAGACATCTGAAGTTAGAATCAAAAGATGTTGTGTACCTCATTGTAATCTTTTTATAGATGAAGTGAATTGCCTATATAAGTATATGATGGATGATCTTAAACAGGCCTGCTGCTTGACAGATATTTTATGAAATCATCTTCTCAACAAAGTTGATTTTCATCAATCATTATTTAGTCTAAAAAATTGCTTTGAAATTTTAGCCATAAGTTCTTGGAGCTACAGCAGCAATAATTCCACAAAATTATGGTGCCAAATATCCAAACTTTGTGTAGCTAGTCTAGGGAAGCAGAATTTGTACTTGAAATCCTTAAGTAACCATACTAATACATCTTATTACTGAACTCTCTATCTGCAGCTTCTAGCACATTTAGATAAATCATGTATTAACATATTGTAGTAATCATGCGGAAAGTAAGCTGCAGATACATTTCAGGCTTTGCTCATTTAATTAATTTGTGTCAGCTTTGATGTCTTTCAGGTATGAGAAGGATATGCTAGCTTTTACTGGTTGCAGCCATAACTTAACATCTGAAGAAGAGGAGGAACTGCGCAAAATGCGTTATGAAGTCAGTCACTGGAAAGAGAAAGAAATCAATGCTACAGAGAGAAGAAGCCTTGGTGGCTGTCCTTTGACACCAAGGGAAACTTCACTTTTACTCAAAGGATTGGGTTTCACTCGACGAACCAGAATTTACTTGGTTGCTGGTGAAGCTTTTGGCAATGGAAGCATGAAAGCTCTGAAGGATGATTTTCCCAATATTTATTCTCATTCTACACTGGCAACAGAAGAGGAACTTGTACCCTTCAAAAACCATCAGAATATGCTTGCTGGTCTTGATTACATCGTGGCTCTTCAGAGTGATGTCTTTATTTACACTTATGATGGAAATATGGCAAAAGCTGTACAAGGCCATCGTCATTTTGAGAACTCCAGAAAGACTATTAACCCAGACAGGTAATAAATACATTAAACGGTTAGATGGGTAACTTGTTATGGTCAATTTCATTTTGCCAAATGAACATGTAGCATTGTGATTTATATTATAGACAGGTGGCCATCCACTTGTTCCTCTCCCTTCCTCCCTCCCTCCCTCCCTTTGGCTGAATATTCCCTCCATCCAGGAAAACAGGCGGTTCTAGCACAGTAGCATGATTTAGTATCTTAAGTTCGATCAATTATAGATTAAAAAATATTAATATTTAGGATATCAAATAAATACCATTAGATTAATTACTAATGTATTTTTGTAATAAATTATTTGGAGTCATAAATATGAATAGTATTTTCTAGAAATTTAGTCAAACGAGAGCTACTTTTGTAGGCACGTAACCTGTTGCATGTTTTTCTGGATGGAGGGAGTATACGATTCTCCCTACCTCCCTTCCTTGCTTTGCTGAATATTTGATTCTTTGTCCTGTAGGATGAGTTTCGTGAACCTGATAGATGAATTTGATGAAGGAAGAGTGCCTTGGGATATATTCAGCTCAGAAGTGAAAAGATTACACAAAGATAGAATAGGTGCTCCATATTTTAGGGAGCCTGGAGAATTCCCAAAGCTAGAAGAGTCTTTTTTTGCAAATCCCTTGCCTGGCTGTATATGTGAGAAGCATAGTGAAGAATGAAGATGCAGGTGTGCTGATGGTTCTTAACCGCTTAAGTCAGAAAATATAAGCCTCTACTGCCTGCCAGATGTTACATACACCATTGTTGAGTCATGATCAGTGTATTCGTTCCAATGAATACATCACTGCTGGGACAACTAATTTCAGTTTCAGCCCTTACTGGAGTTCACAGTATGGATAATGGGATGTTCTGCAGTGGGCATGACTGAAACAGTTTTTGCACGATTATAGTATGTGAGTGGCTATGCTTATGAGGCTATGACATTTGCTGCAGTTGGTACATAAAAGGTACATACACTTGAGGACAGTATGCCGAGGGCTTATATTTTTCCACTTCTTTTGTACTTGATTATTTGTAACTAGACAAATTGTTTGCAGAATTGCACAACTAGATTTGCAAATACAATGGTATATACATTTCCAGTGCTAGTCATTCAGAATGTAAGCTACAAATTTTGAATATGCATACAGCACTAGTTTTATATACTCATGTCTCAAGAAAGTAGTTTAAACTTATGCAACAGGTTATAGCATGCTTGGTGCTTGCCTGCCTGGTGAAGCTGGGGTGCTCCCTGCTCCGTGCCCACTCTCTTCATGGTTCATGCACTCATTTCCAAGTTGAAATAATTGTTACCCAAAATTACTAGGTACCCATTATTTATTTCTTATAAAAAAAAGAAAAAAAATGGTACTCATCACACACTTTTAAGTATTGTCACCCATGGGTGGAGCTAGGGGTATGCTCCTGTATTCCATGGCATACCCATGCTTTTTGCAACAAAAAGCAAATATATATACATAGGTATATATGTATACGTATATAGGATGTTCTAAATTAGTCCATAAGCACAGTAAACTTATTACTTTTTACTACTAGTTCGCGTAGTCACTTTAAACAAATATATGTATAATTGTTTAGTACTATGTTATAAATTGGTCCATAACCATAATAGACTTAGTACCGGTCAACGAAGTCATTAGAAAACACGTGGTTTTGATGAATCGGGCAATTTGGCATTCTCCATCCGCGAAACGGGACCTCAGCGGGTGAATTGTGGTGCATCGATTCAGAAGTCAAAAGTGATGCAGTCACCATGAAACTAGTGCCCCTCCTAGATCGTCGGCCCCTTCTAGCTTTGTTGTATGTCCAAACATCATCCTAGCTAATAGCTAGCGAGCTAATATTAGTTATATGCTACTCCCTCTATACTAAATTGTAAGTCATTGTAAAAATCTTGGAGAGTCCAAGTATCACAACTTTAAACAAATTTATATAAATTAGTTCATAACCACAATAGACTTACTACCGGTCAACGAAGTCATTAGAAAACACGTGGTCTCCGTTCTCCTGTTTGATGAATTGGGCAATTTGGCACTCTCCATCCGTGAAACGGGACCTCAACGGGTGAATTGTGGTGCACCGATTCAGAATTCAAAAGTGACACAGTCACCAGGAAACTAGTACTCCCTCTACTCCCTCCCAGCTTCTCGGCCTCTTCTAGCTTTGTTGTATGTCCCAGCTAATAGATAGCTAGCTAATATTAGCTATATGCTACTCACTCTATCCCAAATTTTAAGTCATTTCAAAAATCTTGGAGAGTCCAAGTATCCTAATTTTAACCAAATTTATATAATAAGATAATAATACTAACAATATCAATTGTCATTAGATTCTTGGTCAAATATATTTTCATAGTACACTTATTTGGTATCATAAATCTTTGTATTTCTCTCTATAATTTTGGTAAAACTTAAGATACTTTGACTCTTCAATATTCTTTGAATGACTTATAATTTTGGATGGAGAGAGTATTAGCTAGCTAACTACTAATCCCTCCATCCTAAAAAACTATGTAACTATGGGTTGCGTGCCATATAAATTAATCCGACTTTAACCAAGTTTCTAGTAAATAGTAATCGTATTATAGCTCCAAATTAATATATTATGAAAATGCATTTCATACTTAATCTAATGGTGTTTATTTGACATTATAAATATTTATAGTTTTTCATTTATAATTGGTCAAATTTGATACACTAAAACATGCTATTGTTCTAGAGTTACATGTTTTTTTTGGGACAAAAGGAGTATCAACTAATAGATTAAACAGGAGCCTTACACAGGAATTCCTGCAATAACCGCACATGGGCTAATATGATGCTGAACTAAGCAAGAGGATAACCATACCTCACCTACTCTGCCTCTCAGGCCAAATCTATAACAGTATAGTACTACTTCAAGGGCCCATTTGGTAGAGTTGTGCTCTCTAATTCTCTAACTGTGCTCTTTGATTTTCTGGTAAAGTGATTCTATGATTAAAAGTGATTCTCTTTGATTCTTTTGCATAAACTCTCAAAATTAGGATAGAGAATCCTTTCACAAAAATCCAAAGAAGCTACTTTTTTTTAGCTCGTAACCTCTTAGTTCATTTCAAAAAATCACTTCACAGAATCAGCAGAAAATCACTTCTCACTGAAAAATATATTTGGTAGCCAGAGAGTGATTCTCCCTGAGAATCCGCTCCGTAGAGCACTCCCAAACGCACCCAATTGTATACAGCTGTCTCGAATAGTCTAATCTCGTACCAAACTAGTGTGAGCGTGACAACATTACCACATTGCCAATAGCACATCAATTTGTTCTGAATAAAATAAAAAACTACGAAAATTCATTGGACAAAGCTACTTTCTGCATATTTCACATCTGAAATTCTGACGTCCAAAAACTAATTCAAGACAAGCGAAAAAGGGAGCGCCGTCTCATTCAAGTGAAGAATTCTACTGATGAACAGAAGACACCATCCATCTAATAATTTCCATCTGCACCTGCATGATCAAAGACAAACAGTTCAATTGTACACCATCACCGCAACATAAAGCAGACATTAAATAAAATGCACAGATTGCCACTACATTTCTGCGCCCTGAGTAGCATTCAGAATTTGGATGCGTTATGCTAAGTATGAATCCCTGAATCTGATTTCCCTTGCACCATTGGGCTCCTTTTATCCACACAGATTGAAAATAGAAATATAGAAACAAACACAAAAAAATGCTCCCGTGTCCTCCCAATATTATTCCTATTCCTTACGCCATTATGGCATTATTCAGATCGAACCCACTCCAATATGGAAAGTCAATACAACCTAATCTAATATGAAAGCGAGCAATTGGTGAGCATTCAGATAAAAGAAGACTTCAAGCCAAAAAAAATAAATAATAATAATAGTTTGAATTTTGCCTCCCTATGTTGAATGTATACACAATGAAAATGATTATATCGATTATTGAAGGAGAGCGAATGAATAATTAGAAGCTCAATCGGTCAAGTTTCAGACAAAAATGAAAATAACTGTGACCATTTCAGCAAGAATATCTTATCTTGCATTCCAGCCATGGTCGGGTTCTTCACAGAGGCACAAAAAACTTCAGCACAAGTCTGTTATCAAATTATTGTTCACATTTCAACAGAAAACTCCTGGCTTAACTAATCACTGTTGCTTGTACTATAGTCAAAAGTATATAATGTAAGCACTGCTAACTTTCAGAAAACGAAATATGAGACACAGAAATCAATTTGGTTCAAACAAAACACAAAATATGGAATTGTGCAAAGTAAAATGAAGTTCCTAAGTTCTTACCTTTAAACAGAACCTGAGCCTGAGCTGAAGCTTTTTCACATGTTACTAGCTCATGCAGTGGATCAACATGAGACACTGAGCAATCATCATCATGACTGATGCATAACGTACGAAGAAGCCTAGCTTTGGAAAGAATGAGCTTCATAAAAGCTGTTTCATTTGGAAGCCAATTGATACCAGTCATCTTCAGAATTCGAAGATTGGCACACATGCCATCTGCCCACTGTGTATTTAGGAACTCTCCATTTAGCTCAATTTTCTGCACCTCACCATTGTAGATCTTCACAAATGGATGCAGAAAAGGGTAGTTAGTCGAAAGCAGCAAGCCAACCATCTAAGTTCAGACAATGTTGGTAGAGTATCTGAAAGGTAGTATTCAGCATTACCTTTATTTTAAGTTTTTGAAGATTCGGCGTATTCTTTACTAAGCAAAACAATGACAAAATGGGAGGCAGTTCACAGAAGTCCATGAACAACGTCAGGCTCTTCAAGTTGTCAAAGGTGCATGGAAGGGTCTCCAGTATCTTAACCCCATTCACCTGGAAAAAAAAATAATATCAGAACACTGAAGCTGGAATACAGGACATCAATCAGAAATCATGGATGAGTAGTTTCACTTATTTTCCAGGAAGTGGGCACAGGCCATTGAAGTGAAGCAGTAATGGATACAATCAAACATGGTTCTGTTTAAATTTTTAGGCCACTATTATTACGCCTAAAGAACAATATGACTGGCCCACAGCCCACACATGAAAAAGAGGAAAGCCCTTTTTTAAAGAATATATGACTGATTTATAAGTTTTCTAAAGGTTCACTACAATTCAAAAACCATAAATATAAGTTTAAGTAGCAACAGAAGGGAACAAAATGCAGTAGCTCAAAAGTCCTAAATTAGACTACAGGTGAAAGAACTTTGAATTAACGAAGCCAATAAAATATGCATATTTTTCCTTCAAATATTGGTGGAAAACCATTTCCCATTTCCAGAAATAGTACATCAACCTCAAGTATATACAAAAGTAATAGTACAACTAAGTGAGTAAGTGACTAACACAAGAAACACAATTAGGCACTAAGCCACTAACTTCTTGCTAATATGCCCAGCCCTTATGAGGTGTAAGGCCTCATAACTGTCCAATCATTCCCATTGTCAGGTACTATTAAGGCATTTTAGTGAGCTTCTATTTCGATCCTGCCAAACTAGAGATTTAGAAGATATAAAATGAATACATGTGAAGAACAGCATATACCGGTGCATAAAACAAGTAGAGACAAAGCTTCCTAACTTGAACGAGCCCAACAAGAAATTTGGCGAAATCTCGGTTACCAACATACTCCCACAAATCGATGACAGCAGAGTGCAGGCATGGCAGCTCTGCGAAATTCCAGCCATAATCAATATTTGAGCAAATAGTTATGTGACGCAGATTGGGCGCCCGGACCTCCCATTCAATAATAAACTCGTCTCCCCCGATGTAGACTTCAGATAGTATCAGCTTCTCGAGCAATGGGGATGTCTCAATGATCTCCTCCAGTTGGTACTCCCCGTTCTGCTGGAAATTCACCCTGACAAGGGTTAGCACTTTAAGGACCGGAAAGCCCTCGAATTCCGGGGGGAGTGGCGGTATGTGGCAGTGGAAGAGGTCGACGGAGATGAGGCGGCGCCATGAGAAGACGGTGGAATGAAGGGAGAAGAACTCGTAGGGATGCGGAGCCGGACTGAGGTAGAGATCCTCGACGCCGCCGCGGTGGGATAGGACGAGGAGCCAGTCGTCTAGGCGGCGGGCGGAGAGCTTGTCGAGAGAGACGTCGAAGCGCCGGACGCGGCTGGAGCAGCGGGAGAGGACGCAGTCGACGGTCCAGAGCGCCTGCTTGCCGGACGGGGTGGAGATGTCTATGGAGGGGAGCATCTCCCAGCGGCGGCGCCAGGCGCGGCAGAGTGCGGAGGTGCGGACGGCGTCGCGGAGGTCGAGGCGAGCGAGGAACTCGTCGAGGATCTCCGGGGGCAGGGAGAGCAGGGCGTCGGAGTCCACCGCACCCGCCGGCATGGCCGAGGAATCAGGAATCCGGCGCTTCTTGCAAGGGCGGCGCGGAGCCATTTCATCGGCAATGTGCGCCTGTGCGGTGCCGCCGTTCGGTGTGGAGGATTTGGAGATGGGTTTCGCTACTCGCGGGGTAAGGAGCGCGGGTCATGTAGCAACGTGGCGGGAAGCCGCTGCAAAATGGCGCGAAACAAAATTTTATGTAAAATGCTAGTAACACTTTTTTTTTTTTGGGTGTGCCTCCCTGGTGCCTAATATTTTGTTTTTCCTTCGCTTATCTTCTTCCTTCCTCCCTCTTCTTCCTTGAGTCAGCAGCCCTTTCCGGTGGCCTCCTCCTCTCCAGTGCCCTCTCCGGCGGCCTCCTCCTCTCCGGCGCTCCTCGCCCCCGCTACTGCCCGCCGCGCCCTAGGATCCCTTTTTCTGCGGTAGCGCCCCCTCCTTCTCCAATGACGACAGCCATGGAGCTCCTCCGCCCCTCGCTGGTAGGACCCTAAGGCCGTCTGCCGTTGTCGCCACTGCCTAGCTAGCCTGCCTCCCTGGGGCCCCTTCGTTCAAAGCCCGCTAAAGTTGCGGAAGAAAGGGGAGGAGCTCGCCGGAGTTGGGGAAGGGGCTCGCCGGAGTTGGTGAATAACGTAGGTGAGCTCGCTGGTGGTGAAAAAGGGAAGGTGACTGATAGATACTCCCTCCGTCAATAAATAAATGTAATTCTTTGACTTTTAGATACCACATTTGACCGTCTGTCTTATTCAAAAAATTTATATATATTATAAAATAAATAAATTATTATTAAAGTATATCTAATGATAAAAATAAATCATAACAAGATCGATAATATTATATAAATATTTTGAATAAGACGGATAGTCAAACACGGGATTCAGAGGCCAAAGAATTATGTTTATTCATGAACGGAGGGAGTAAGCAACAAATCAGGCAACTACATTGGAGTAAATCTCTTTTTTGGGTGGGGGGTGACTATGTGCTCATAACAATTTTTGGCAACCGAATGCCAATAAAAAAGAAGATTTGTCGCCATTCACTTTGCTCTAGTTTTTCTACTCTACTCTCAACTTTGCCAGGCACAACTCTAATAACTCTGTTCTAGAATTAAAAAAGGATTAAGTTGGAATCTAACTCATGTTCTTCGAGCTTCTTAAGGGCTATCCTAGAAGCAAGCCCTTCATATCTAAGAAAATTGGAATTTTACCAAAAATATAAGACCTAGGCTGACAATTTTGTTCCAACGATCTTTTACGTTATTCCTTCTCTTCCCTCCTGCATTCTTCTCATGCTTGTTTGTCTCTAAATTCGTTGCTGCTTGCGATTTTTGTTGTATTCATTGATCATTTGTAACAGCCTCAGCAACTCCCTTCCACATTATCATGCTCATCCCTCAGCCCCAATAACACATATAGCCAATCCTCATCAATAATTTCTACCCCTGTAATGTGTCGTAGTTAACGATTTATTCCTGCGGCTGTTCTGCATTGCCACCAATGCTACCTGAAGCATCTAAAGCCACTAAACTTAGCTAAGGCTCCACATTTACTAGATTGCTCCAACTAAAATCCGACAAATCCATAGCACAAACATTGCTACATGCATTTGGTAAAGAAGAGGGGATCCACAAATTAACCGATAATTTGGGTGCTAACCTCATTTCTGAGGCTGACTTCACCTTCCTAGACCGTCCATAGCAACAAGGGTGGTCAACGTTGGGATCTTGCCGGCAGATGGCCCAGCGTTGGGATCCACAAATTAACCGATAAATTTGGTGCTAACCTCAATAGGTCATCCAGTGATGAATGCGTCTAGATACATATTTTTTGGGCTTCGACAGGTGCGAGCTCCGCGTCCAAAAGCGAAGCGAGCCGAGCCATCAGTGAGATACCACTCTGGAAGAGCTCGGATTTTAACTTTGTGTCGTTGCTTGGTCGGTAGCGAGGCACGGCAGAGAAAGAGCACCGAAATGAATGAAATAGATATCCGTTCACTAGCGGGTAGTATTCCCCTGATTCTTATAGCACAGTCCATGCATTCCAACTAGAAGTTGCTGAAAAATCCCGAATTGGATCCAAAATTGATGGGTTAATGTGCAAATTTGATCAGGAAGAAGAGACTTATAATATTGTGGCTGCTCACGGTTATTTTAGCATATATCTAATGCATATCAAAAGATATATGGCAATTACAAATAATTTAAGTTTATGTTCTTACAATTATAATCAGTAAGGTTTTTACATTTTTTATGTATACTATTCTACGATTAGAATCTTACTTACAATAAAGTTTTTACATATTCTATGTATACAATTCTGTGATTACAATCTTACCTAAAGATCTTCGATTCGATTTAGGGGGTGTTTTAGACCGCCTTTTAAGCATCCATTTAAATGCTTACACAACTTCGTCCTTTTTCCTGGAGCAGAGCTGCCGCTAAATATGTTTGGCTAAAAAAAATATAAAGCAAAGCTCATAAAACATAGGGCACGTTTGGTTCCGCGACTGCCCACCGTGCGAGCGATAATCCAACGCTCTGCGTTCGTGATCTCTGAAAACGCATATCATTTTCGGTGTTTCCGGTTACACGCTGTTGTCCAACTCGGGAGCAACTCAGATTGTTCTGCGGGATTATTCCTGTGTTCTCTACTCAAATGTGTCACCGACACAGAACCAAACAGGCCCATACTCAAATGTGTCACCGACGCAGAACCAAACAGGCCCATAGAGTAGAGCAATCCTAAACACCCTCCATAAATCGTTTTGAATTTTTAAATTGATTAAAAAAAGAGTCCAAACGACTTAGAAGTACCATAAAAAAAAAGCCAAAATAACTTATAACTTGGATGTAACGAAGAGCAGTAACTTTGTCAGATTGACTAGTATGTGCACCATTTCGAGCACACAAGAGTGCTTTCACAAAGGCTGAGGCTCAGCCTGCACCACACCACAGACGCAGTCACCATTGCAATTTGTCAATTACCAGTAGGCATCTTAAAAGAACATGAGGGGAAAATTGATTTGCATGTCCTTACACAACATACATCCAGGCAGCATCAACCTAAGACGTTATAGTGTGATTTTGAGAATTTTTCTCTAGAGCTAGCCCCTTACTGTTACTGCAGCCATAAGCTGCTGCAAGCAAGTTGCATATTGAACTGCAGTATGTTGAAAAGAATATTGATCTGAAAGGCCATAATCTGAAAAGTTTGAGTCTACATGAATGAATTGACCAGGTAATGACTTCTTCGCAACTGTTTCCCGCCATATGTCAAAGAAGTCCTCCATGACTGCCTTGGATTTTTCAATGGAAGATAGGGGATAATACTCTACCTGCACAAAGGGTAAGAATAAAATCAAACAAGCTTGCCAGTAAATTTGAGCAACATTAGTAAAATTAAGTTTGCATGGCAGGCACAAGTTCAAATAACATGGTGAACAGTAAGCTCACAAGTTTTACAAGCAAGCAGAGACACTAAAGACTGGTATTATGCCAATCAAAGTTCATCAAGTAAACAATCAGTTAGTGCTTCAGTTTATACTAGTCAATTTATAATCAGGAGCACTTCTCAGAGTCAAACTTTCAAAGAAAAGAACCAGGAGGTACCATATCAGCAGTAGAGGATGCTCTGTATCTGTAGGATTACTGGTTTAGACTAGCATACTTTTAAAAAGTATTTTACCAAATCTAAATCTTAAGTTATTACTTTATATCACTTGGTTTGAATGTTTGATTTTGATATTAATAAGAAAAGGCAAAGAACCAGTCTCATGACTCACATCAGTACAAGAGAACTTCAAAAGAAGAAAATGAAATGATACCTCCATCATGATTCCTCTCAGTGCTTCAGAATTATTAGGAACACATTTTCCTATCCTCAGGCAGAAATCACCCAGTTGATACTGAAACCCCTGAAGAATAGTCAAGCACATGAAACAATTGAAGTTGTATACAAGATTATGACAGAAAAGTTTCGAGGTTTACATAGAAAAACAGAACACAAATCATAATGTACAAGAAACAGACCTACCTAGTTGAGTTTTGGGCCAAAAATATACACCTTTCATGAACCAATATTTTAATTTCAGGTGGCTTTGAGATCTTCTCTTGGTTATTAGTTGAGCCCGTCCTAACTCATACATTGTTCGTAAGGGTAGAAAATTATTTGCCCATTAGAAATAGGTTTCATATGGGTATACTATACCCACTAGTAACAGATGAGCAAGGAGCACTCCAACTCCAAGCACCTCTTCCGTATTGCTTGATAATTATCCAGTGAGTTTGGGCAAATGTGCATGGAGTTTGAGGAGGGCAAGGTATGGACAATGATGATCTGGATTTGGGTGTGAGCAAGTATGGGTGTGCCCAAGCCCTCTTAAGTGACAGGTATAATAACTCACATGTGCCACTTGCTGCTTGCACATATCAGTTATCACCCTTGTTAGTTCTTCTGTTTCACTCAACAGTTGCGGCTTTCCTCATGTCATCAGAAAATCGTAGCCAGGAAATTTGACACTATATGAAGCAAGCGTTAGAAAGAATCCAATTTTAACAGAAAACACAGATTTGTTTCGCTTAGCAGAAGGGAAGATAAATGAGTAAAACTAGAGATGAGCTTAATTGACGGTCTCAGATCGATTCCAAGCACATTTGCCCGCTATCGTTTGAACCAAAGCAAATCAAGACTTGTAAGCGCAAAGCCCTAGTTGAAATCTGAAAGCAGAAGGGGGGGCAAGAGGTGACCTCGAAGTTGAGGGCGACGCGGATCCTGTATGACTGGAGCTTCTCCATGACCTGGGGGAACGCTGCATCGGCCTGGAGGACGAGGCGCTGGGCGCGGACGATGGAGAAGTAGAGCCCCGGGCGCTCGTGGAGCGCGACGCCGAGGAGCTCCCTAGGCAAGTCGGGGTGCTGCTGCCCCTGCTGCCCCGCGGGGCCCCCCGCGCCGTCCCGGGTCATGGCGCGGTAGAAGAAGATGGAGGTCTTCCATCGCCCGTCCTTGGAGCCGCCGAGGGACTCCGCGCAGCTACACGCCTCCGTGAGGATCTGGCTGTTGAGCGTCGCCCCGGGGCTCGGGTGCCAGTGCATCAACCTGCGCGCCGAAAACCGCGGTTCGAGGCGGAGCGGGAGGAGAGAGAGAGAGAGAAAGTTCGCGATGTGAGAGTACGGTACCATTTGACGGGGGGCATGGCGTCGGCTCGGAGGGGCGCCGGCGCCGGCGTCGGCGGCGACGAGGGGGTGCAGATACTTGTTGGCTGGGCCGCCTAGGCCTAGCTGTGGGAGGAAGGGAAAACTACGACGGAGTATAAAAGGCGTTGCCACCAAAATTTTACCGTGCCATGACTTTGGTTAGCCATGATTTTAACTAGTATTTGTATTTGGTTTGTTATCAAAGCTTATCAAAATTTCACATTTAACTTGTTAAATCTATGATAAATTTTTTTTCCAACATTTAACTTGCCAAATTCATGACATAGCAAAATTTAGATGGCAAACAAGCAGGCCCAAAATTTTTCCTATAATCATTATTTACGAGCCTGGGTAGAGGGCCGAATGATGTGCTCTATTACTCGGCCCATTGCCCACTGCTTTGGGCTGCCACAGTAATTTCAGCAAAAGGAAAATCTAAAGGACTACGTAATTTTCATTTTTTTTTTTTGCTGAAAAAAGATGTGATTTTCAATTAACTCCAATGGTCACTTTGGTCAAATACAATCTGATAAAAGCTAGGGAAAGATGGATCGTAGGATTGTTATCTCTTCTCTACAATCAACAATTAAAAAGACGACCCGGTTGATATCGTTCAAAGGGAGGTCCTGAGGCACAACACCGTTCAAAGGGTGGTCATCGACATAGATCAGGTACACGTACAAACTCACAACCGAATAACAGCACAGCTCCTGATGCAAGAAAATATATATATATATATATATATATATATATATATATATATATATATATATATATATATATATATATATATATATATATATATATATTTGCGAATTACACCCCTACCCCTATGATCATCTTCGAAAGACTGCGCCGTGCGACAATCAGGATTTGAACCCTGATGGGTAACATCCCACTAGACAGTCCTGCCATTGGACCACAGGTCCATTCTGCAAGAAAGCAAATTAACACACCGTTTATATTTTAGAATTACCTCATGGTGTGGCGTGTGCATCAGTGCATGATCAGGAGGTAGTAGACTTCTGCCGGACGTACCTGACGGTGAACCGCCAAGCGTTCAGCAGCGAAAAGCTCTGCCTCATGAATCATCAATGACGCCAGGTGTGTGTATATATCTCATTTTTTTCGTTTGCAGTTTGTTAATTTCTTATCTGAGCGAACTGAAGAAAGATGTCAGAATCTGCAGCACAACAGTTTGTATTGAGGTTCCCTTGCATAAATTCTGCATTATGCATGCAGGGCTGAGCTGGAGAAGAGCAAGGAGAAGTTTGACATGATAGTAGGAGACCTGGCAGATCCAGTTGAAGGAGGCCCCTGCTATCAGCTGTACACCAAATCGTTCTATGAGCTTACCGTAAAGTCCAAGCTTAATGACCACGGCATCTCAGGTAGTATAAGTGTATGTAATCCATATTCCCCTACTTCAGAAATTACAGCATAGTTTCGAGTTTCAACATGCATGTCAGTCTGATGGAGAATTGCTAGCTGATCATTTGCACGATCCCAATAGGCTGGACCTGCTGGTGTTCTCACTCACAAACAAGTCTTCTCATCGATTTACAAGACCCTTCGGCATGTCTTCAAATGTGAGTGTCGGGTGACGTCACTTGTATGACTTAATTCTTGTTAACGAATGATAAGGTACCATACGTAACCGTTTGGCAATTAATTTGCGCTGAAGATGTTCAAGCTTACACTGCTCATGTTCCATCTTTCGCGGACACCTGGGGCTGGGTCATGGTAATCTCACTGTTGTGAATTTCGACATTCCAGTTCCATGCATTGTGTGGCTCATGATAGCATTTTTTTAGGCCTCGGACCATCCATTCGATCTCACTGCTCGTCAGATCAACGGCAGAATCAATGATAGGATCGAGGGAGAGCTCGCCTACCTGAGCGGGGAGTTCTTCATTTCCTCCACCACATTGAACAAGAGCGTTCGTCAGTCGTAAGTAGCGTTAGCGTACGTATGTTCAGTTAATCAGGCACCAAACCGAATTGGTCATTATTACACCTGTGCACTGTCAATGTGTAATAGTGCTCTCCTGATTTGCATTGTTGACAAACACACAGGTTGCTGAATGAAACACATGTATACACTGAGGATGATGCCAGGTTCATCTACGGGCATGGAAGCGAATGTCGCGCTTGAACCCTCTTGCCTGTTCTTGTTGCTGTATCGCGTGGATGCAAACGGACCTTGTCAGTGCATAGCTAGTAGGTACTAATTGTAATAAGCCAGCTACTCTAAATGCGAAGATATAAGAAAGGAGATGAGAAATATTACAGACTACTTTTAAAAAAAGATGTGCGCGTTACCGTTATCTAGTCCCTACCCCTACCATATTTTCTTTGGAAATAAATACCGCTAAGAGAAATCCGAAACTGAAAACTGTACAAAAAAAAAAAAAATGCAACCAGGATTAGAAGTTCAGGGGGATTGGACTGCTCAGTACCATTACATTACACTTCTTTCAACCATATTTTTCACTATAAGATGTGTCTATGCATGCTGGTTATATTCTCTTTGTTGCACGATTTGCTGTTTGATTTCTCGAAGTGTCAAAGTAATAGTGACAAATGAAGGCCTGCTTGAAGGTTCTGCATCCCACGCCCGGCAGATAAGATCAGTCAGTCCGGTAGGATATGCATCAGGTTCTGGGAGTTTCGGCCTTATTGTTCCATTTGCAACGTTCAGCGCAATCTGTGAAACAACATTACAAATTAAACTTATTAGCATGTCAGCTACTGTGAACAAAGTGTCAGCAGGGATGATAGCACAGTTTTTCAATCAAGATGAGAAAGTTGAGAATGCAGCTAGAGCTAGGCTCTGCAAGTACCAAGTACTAAAATTCAATCATCATCTCATGAATGCTGAACAATTTATAGGCACTGTGATTCGAAAAAAAAAAAGAAAAAAAAAAGAAAAAAAGAAGAAGAAGAAGAAGAGAGGAGGTGGGGGGGTGGGGGGGCACTGTTTCCATGTTCTGCAGGAGTGCAGATGATCTGTATGTAGGATGTGAATTCACCTTGCTAGGTCCATAGTTTGTCTCAATGTATGGATGCTCTGCAGTTATCAGCTCATTCAGCATGATGCCGAAGCTGTAGACGTCGCATTTCGCAGTGTAGGGTTCACAGCGAATCACTTCCGGAGCCATGTACACATAGGTCCCTAATAATTAACAAAAATGTCGAATTTTTTTCGAAAGAAAACATCAGCAAGGTGAATTGGGCTACGCGCATGCATGCATGTGTTGTGCACTGCTGTGTGATCTGAACTCGTACCCGTCTCGCCGGTGAGCGCCTCCTTCCCGTCCGGCAAGAACCTGGCGTGGCCGAAATCCGTGACCCGCGCGCGGTGGCCGGCGTCCAGGAGCACGTTGCTGGGCTTGAGGTCGCGGTGCACGACCCTGGGCGTCTGCGCGTGGAGGTGCCGCATGGCCAGCGCGATCTCCAGCGCCCTGCTCACCCTCTCCGCCAGCGGCGGCGGCGGCGAGGCCCGTGGGCGGCGGCGCTCCCGTCCGCCGTGCAGCCACTCCCCCAGCGTGGCGCCGCTCAGCAGCTCGGTGACCAGGAAGCAGGCGTCGGGGGGGCGCAGGCACGCGGCCACGAGGCGCAGCACGTGCGGGTGCCGCTGGCGCGACAGCACGTCGGCCTCCTGCGCGAAGAAGGCCTCGCCGCCGGGGTTGGAGAGGAAGAACTCCGGCCGCACCCACTTCACCGCCACGTCGAGCCCCCGCCATGTCGCCCGGTGGATGTCCGCCGTCGTGCCCCGGCCTATCACCTCGTGCAGCTCGATCTGCAGTTCCAATCCATGGCCGGCGGAGCACGCACTGGCACTGGTCAGTCACAGTGTTTTAATTCCTTGCTGCGATCGAGCTGGTGATTGGTCGTTAATAATTACCTCGTCTGGCACGACGGACCAACCGTGCTGCACCGCTAGGTCGCGCGTGGCGGCCAGGTACGGATCATCGCAGGGCGGCGCCTCCGCTGGGTCGTCTTCCTCCGCGTCGTTGTCGTCCACCGTCGTCGTGGGCTCGGCGTCGCCGTGCGGTGACTGCGGCGGCGGCGGCGGCGTGCCATCGGATATGAGGTGCAGGAAGCCGTGCTCCTGGGCGACCTCGAGGCAGAACCTGAGGTACTCCTGCGTGCTCTCCAACCGGGCCTTGTACGTCTCCTTGAGATCCCTCTGCCTCTCGAGCTCCTCCGTCAGCTTCGCGACCTTGGCAATGCATCGACGGCGCACCATGTCATGTGTGTGATTCTAAAGCAGAGCACGAAACGACTGCTAAACTACATACAGATCATTGCACCAATCCCTGATTGATGCCGGATGCGTGCGTGTCGTACCTGCTCGCTGGAACGGTGGTTCTGTGAGGGCGGCGTGGAGAAGAACCCGGAGAGGCGGCCGCGGAGGCCGCGGTGCTGATCTTCCCCGCTCATCGGCGTAGCTTGCACGATGGATCGGAGTACAGAGTTCAACCAAACAGTGTTAGTCCGATCTGTTGACTCTTGAGCCGGTTGAGTGTTCCCTGCACTGCACGGGCTTAACAAACAGAGGAGGAGTTGGCGTTACCGGCAGTCTGGCACTCTGACTCTGGCATGGCGTTCTTTCCTGAAGCTCTTTCTGCAGGAACAGGATTACAGGAACAAAGCAATTCGCATAGCATAGGACGTCGCGGCGGCCAGCCAAGCAATGGATTGGCAAACAGACAAGAGCAGCGGCGATTACACCAATGCGGTTTGGTTGACATATTTGGAGTCTTGGCTGCGGTCTGACTGCATCTTGTAAGCACATCACCGGCGGTCTTCTCAAATCTCAAAGTCTGCACCGCTCCGGCCTCCGGCTGCACGATGTTCCAGTAGTACTCTTCTTGTGCGCGCAGTACAACCTGATGGTACGCAGTTTTTTCCTTAATAACGGAATAAATCTGGTTTCATCTCATGTAGCCTGTGGAGTGGCAGACCATTTTATTACAGCATAAAAAGAAACAAGAAAGGATGAATTCAAGAAGACTTAACTTTAGCAATACTTTTCGTTTAAAAAAAAGACTTAAGGAGCATCTCCAAGAATTTCCCAAACCCACTCTCAATCTTAACTCCCAATTTTTCTCCACTTGGGAGAATTGACCTAACTGCGCAGAAAAATATGCGCGCATCGACATGGCAATCTGAAGGTGAAAGGATGTGAAAAATAATAACAAGTAGGACATGGTTCCTAATACAAACCTATAAGAGACAAAGTATGAAAGCGATTAGGATGATCTGAAATAGTCCAGGATTTCTGATGCAAAATTGTCTTCTAATATAGTATCTTAGAAGTGGGATTTTGGAAACTGTTCAAGAAGCTCAACAATTTTTATTTCTGTCTTTGCATGAGTTATATAATTACTTGCTTCGATCTAAAGTTTCATTTAAAGTTTGATATAATTACTTGCTGATGGCTTGGTCCCTTCCTGATGGCTTATGAGTTGAAGAGGTTTGGTCACTTATCCATTTAAAGTTTGATACAATTACTTGCTTCGATTGCGGAAGCTTATGAGTTGAAGAGGATATTTAGCATCTTTTTTAAGGAGCTATTTTGCTAAACTGTTGAAGACACCTTTCCCCTTGTAGCTGAAAAATCAAAATGCGAAGTTGTTTTTACAAAACTCCAGGAGATGCTCTAGGCGATAGTATACTGTGCATTTTTGAAATTTTAGAGCCTCAATATATGCCTTCCAAATCGGCGTCAATCCCTAGGTACCACCGAGCATGATGCATAAGAATGTGCCATTAAGCTTCTCTCTCTCTCTCTCTCTCTCTCTCTCTCTCTCTACGACCTTCAATTTTATATATACATGCATCCTCTACCAACAACATTTTAGTTAGTTGAAATCTATCATGCATATTTGGTGGGTACTATCCAAATATGCACTGGGTGCCAGCAAACATATGCTCTCAAGTCTACGGTGGTAGCTCATGAGTCATCACCGCTTCCCCATGTCTCTGAGTCCTGATGTCTAAGAACACTTTCAACAATGGAGTGAACTTGCTAGATCACATGAATTTAAGCAAAGATAAAAATAAAGTGACGACCTGACATGCTAGTACAATCAAATGTGTGAGCATAGATACATAAATCATAAAAAAGTGTGTGACATCTTTATAAAGAGTTAACCTACCATTCTCTTTTTTATTGAATAAATATTATATGACCTAACTGTTTTAATACATTTGGTGCTTTCCCAAGCACATCACTAGCGAACCAAGCAAATTCTCAGATGATCCACGTAAATTAGGCTATGTTCGTTTGCAAAAGAATTCGTCAACTACTTGTACTCCTAGGATATGTGTTGAAACTAAAATCAAACTATAGACTTACTCTCGTTAATTTTATTATATTTAATTAGACTTGGCCCATTTATTTACAGTTGAATCAATGAATCCCAAGGTCTAACTTAATGATAGGAGTCATGTGTGTTTTATCCCTGCATGGAGAATAAAGAAGAACATTAATCACTTAGTCCATTTTGAAACATGATAGTTTTTTTTCATGGTCTTGTGTGTTTTAAATTTTTGAAATTGAACTTATTTGAAACAGGCACTAATTAGATGCTTTTTGTACACCTAGTGTGAAGTTATACAGTACGTGTGTTGGCTGTGGGTGTGTTGAGCTCGCCGAACCATGTCCAATGAATATTACACACTAGAATCAATCCTTCATTCTTCATCTCAACATTCTATGCAAGAGTAGGCTTTCGCAACCACGCTTTTAGAGATTGTACACCAAAGGTGGAAGTGAATCAAGGTTTTGGGGAATAGGTCCCATTCACATTCACTCACAAAGTCCCAACAACTACATACGCCAGGCACAAGTCAGGCTTGAGCCGCACGGGAGAGCCCCTGCCCTAGAGCCACCGCTGCCGCCGCCGCCGCCTCCTCTCTCCGTCCACCGCCATTGGTCCCCCTCCCTTCCCCTCCGGCATCTCGCCGGAGGTTGAAGGGAGTGGGGATCCATTGTTTTTGATAAGTTTTTTCTACTAGATTGAGTCGCTAGGATTAGTGTTTCTCCATGCCAAAGTTCTTGATATTGAAGTTTTATCTCCTCCTTCTTCTCTTCTCCGGTGACGGCGAAGGAGAAGGGTGGAATCGTCTTCTCCATGCCGACTTCGTTTAAGATGAGGGCGACAACCTCGGCGTCAGCATCTTCATTAACATGACGACATGAAGACTTTTATTTTTGGACGGTGGCATCGAGGCGGAGATGATGTTGTCGCCATGGAATAATTTTCTGCAGTCTCTTCTCCGTTTTGTTATGGTTAGATCTAACCATAATGAAGGACTAGGGAGAATAAGTTTTGGATCAGTCTTCCTCGTTCTTCGGTGGCAGAAAGAAGAAGAAGGAATACACCAGAAAGAAGAATTTTCTCAATTCCACCTACAGGAATGTTGGCCGTCGTTCGTTGGGAATTTGTTCTCAGGCCATTTGCCGAGTGTTTGCCTGTGCGGTCATCCACACTGTAAAGCATCAATAGGTTAGGTTTTGAGTTGTGCTATTCACAGCGTGGGTATTTTTCTGTGATTCAGAGTGCTAGTAACGAATTGATATACCCAGCTATCATATAATATAATTCTTCTTGCGTCGCAAAAAAAGAATCAAGGTTTTGGGGTGTAACGAAAACCGAAATGGATGGACACACAAAAAAATAGCAAGAAGCTTATAAACTAGAGGCACTGGGTTCTTTTTTCCGCAATATCTAAGAGTAGGCTTCTCAAACCACGCCTTTAGATACTATACATTGAGTGGAAAAATCTTGAGTTGGTTAAAGAGGTAGAAAAGATCCTAAAGAAGTGTGGTGGACAGTGGACTTCAGCTTACAATTGTTGTCACTGGTGGTTTCTGGGCAATCCTTTAAAAGGCTTCAGAGTTGATACATTTGAATGACAATACCAATGTTGAGTTGGATATGAATCCAGAGCTGAAAACAATAAAAATTATTCTTGAGAAAAAAATATGATGGTTGACCCTACGATCTCAAGCCTTATTTCTTATATCTGTTTAAGCAAATAAGAGCCAAGATATAGGAAGTGAGTCAAACGAATGTTCGATACCACCTTATCATGGGATCGATCTAACACAAGGCTGCAATGTTTGTTATTGATGATGTAACGCATGAGGTGAAGTAGGACAACCAAAGAGAGGAAAACTAGAAGCAATGACTCGTGACACATAAAAGAGATAAAGCTCTAACGAGTAGGGGTGAATCTAGTAGTGAGGTGGGGGGCTTGAGCCCCCCTAGTGCTAGACTGAAACCAGAAGTCATCATGTATGTATCGCTTATGTTTAAAATTTGGAAATGCCTCAGGATGCCCAATAACTCTGGTAGGAGAACAAATTCACCAAATCCTTGCAGAGAAAGTCCATATGTGTTTTCTAAGTCTAACACCCTAAAAACATGCGTGAACAATAAAAAATGAATTAGATCTCCCAAACACTGAGGGCAATCATTGTCATGGAAGGTCAGCAATGCTCTCAAACTAACTCTGGTCGCATTTTCAATCACTACTTATGGTGAGACAACAAGCTACAACCTTCCACTAGTTTAAAATCAATGTCTTCTTGCAATGACTTTGTGATGGCGATATCATGAAGGAGATTGTAGACTTTCGAGGAGTCAATTGATTTTGTACAGTTAACTGATGTATAAAATGGTAACATCATGATCCTACTATTGAGTTCCATGAAGTAATTGTTAGCCATTTCTATGTCTGATTTCCCAAGCCTCTTAGTTGAGTAATCTTCCGCCGCCCATCGATGACACAGATCTATTTAATACAAGTGTTGATGGCCTTGTCATTATGTTGAACTTCGTGCACCTTCATCATGAAGGATCTCATTATCGCAAGCTCATCGGCTTCAATGGGGCTCTATCGGCTTAGTGGCACTATGGGGGTTCAAGCCCCCACCTCACCTCACCACTATATTTGCCCCAATTGAGCTCTAGTTCTTTTACTTGAAGCGAGTCGTTACTTCTTCTTTTGGTACAATGAGATGAACAATACATTTGCAGAGTACCCGGAGTTACTGGATTTAGCCATTGAGCCACACATGCACACCATCATGTTGATGAGTTAGTTCCATGGACAAAGGCCCCTAGCTCATCGGAGTACATTGCATGATGACTTGTACACGACTACACATGTGCATTTTATTATTATTGCAGTGCTGCTGCCCCCAAAATTTGGACTAACACACTCAGGTCCATTTCATAATTTTTCATAGGGTTAGGGAGGGAGAAGAGTGACATGGGTCGACTTGTAAGTGTGTTGGAGGGAGAGGAGAAAAGTACTAGTGGCATTTTTGAGCCACAAAAAACTATAGTGGTATGCATGCAATACAACGTGCACGTGGGCTCAAGGCCATGACGGGCATATGGTAGTGGCATATCTCAAGTACATGGCAAATTGTAATGGTGGTGTTGCTATATAATGAATTGTAAAGGGGCAAACATCCGTACACAAAACTATTTTTTAGAAAAGGATACACACAACTATTTAAACGTGAAGGTATCGATGATGGTTCAGTTCCTTTACATGCGTTTGCATTGATGTAGGAGAGAAATCGGTATGGAAATAATGTTTGTGACTATTTAAACGTGAAGGTATCATGGGTGAGTGACCGACAACACGTAAGTATGGTGCTTAGATGTTGTTTATCTACGAATGAACCCTAAATTCCGGGCCATTGTTGATGGTGGATAACGTCAACTTTCATTAGAACTTTAGACACCAAAGGATACATGAATACACATTAGTCTAGGGTTTTAACTGACAGTTTCCACGAGTTTTGCATGATCTGTATTTTTCAGGGGCTATTCCAGAAAAGCATAAAAGAAGGGTTAAAGAGCATAATTACCACGTAACTTAACCGCCAAGGAAACATCATCACGAGAACACTAGAAGCATCTGGAACACACCCGAGGCACCGGGACCCGAGACCCCCCGGGGTGGGGCCGGCACAATGTTTCCTAGTTCATCAAGAGCCTCCTAGTTCATAGTTCTAGCCTAGTTAGATTAGAGAGTAGAGGAGTTCTAGTTCTTCGGCGGATCTGGAGCCCCGACGTCTGTCTGGAGCACGGAGTTTGGTATAATTCTAGTTCTTTCTCTATTATTGTATTCTTCATTATGATTAGGGAAACATTGTTCTTAATAATTCATATGTTCTTGATTACAATAATCTTTGTCTACTTTGATTATATGTCTAGTATAGTTGGTTTGATCTTATTGAATTCATGTAATTGCTCGTATAGCGTTTATTCATGCGTACGATGAATAGATGATGAACGATATGTAGACGTGGTGTCTAGGTATTTTGTTTATCTGCGAGTGCACCCTGATGTGCCAGGGTAGTGTGGTAGATCGCGTAGGTGACAGCTGCGTTGAGTCCTCTGTAGTCCACCCCCCGTACGTAGGCCAGCAGGCACGGTCGCGAAGTTGGATGATGACTCTGTTTCACATCCTTCCTAGATGATGCCCTTTGCATGTGATTATGATATAGCATTAGTCTAACAATGATTGCTAGATGTAATTGCACTAATTAGAGTTATTCATTGATGTAGTTATAGAATTACCTTTGATATTAATTCCTTAGTTTATCCATTGGTTAGCTATTACTATGACTAGAGAAGTGATCTGATGATTGTCTTTTATTTATGATGCTTGATCATACTTATCACTCTTATCTCTATTTACCTTGTGACCTCTACCTGTTATGAGTAGAGTAAATGACATCGGTAATGTCACTTATCCATTGTATACCATCACTATCAATATAATAGATTAAAGTTTATCCTAGTCCTTCCCAGTGGTATAAATATAAATCGACAACCTGGTAGAACTCCCTAGGTAAAATGTTATAATGGTATAATTATCTGTCCGCTTGCAGAACTGATCTTAGTTTATATTATTTATATTTATTTCTGTCTAGTCACATAAGCAACACCGTCCGACGCTGTGCCCAGAGCATGCCACGCGCCTCGCCACGCCGTGAACTCGCCGCGACGCGCCGTCGGACTGTCACTCGATGGTCCGACGCGCTCGCCCCTCAGACCATCGGACCGTCCGACTCTCACAGAGGAACACAGCCGAGCCATCCGTCGGACACCTCCAAGTCAGTGTGTCGGACTAATGAAACTCATCGTCTGACACTTCCAGAGAGTTCCAGAGAGCTCAAAAGACCGTCGAACGGTGTCTGACGCTCACCGTCGGACCAACGACAACCGTCCGACGCTTGCACAGTTAGAAACAGAGACTGGGGACCGTCGGACTCTACGCGCCAATAGTCCGACGCCTCTGATCCCCAGCGTCCGACGCTCATGAAAACAGTTCTAACAAGTTAGTTTTCACACCCCTTGCTTCTATGTGCTAACACTCAAGGTCTTCAACACTTGTGCATAGTGTGTTAGCATTTTTAAAACATTTTTTAAGGGTTTTTGATCTCTAGATTGTGTTAGATTCAATGCCATAAAATGCAACCTAGAGCACATGAAGGTAATCCAACACTCGTTCTCCCCTTAATAGTCAGCTATCTAACCTAAATGTGATCACACCCACTAGGTATCTTGATCACTAAAAGAAATGCCTATTTGGGGTTATACCTTTGCCTTCAAACTTGGAATCTCTCTGGAAGCGTCGGACGGGCGCACGGTTTAGTCCGATGGTGGCTGCGTCTGACGGTTGAGAAACTGGCGCGAGCAGTAGCCGTTGGCGATCAGCGGCTGAGGTTAAATCCTAAGGGACACGTGGCAAGAATTTGAGCGTCGGACTGGGGCTTTGGTCCGACGCAAGTGGATCCGGCAGTAGGCTAATGAAAAGTTAATTAATTACCATTCATCTTCTAATCTCACCTCTCGCATTAAAAGTTATATAGTTATATTTGGCGACGTTAGTAGATGTTAACAAGCATTTTTGGCGCCATTGCCGGGGAAGGCACATTAAACTTAGGAAATATTGATAGCATATGTACACATAATGGATAAGATTATATTACCAATTGATCTCTAACTCAAATAGGCACACCCTTGCTTTTTATCATTTGCTTATTGAAACGACCTCGATTTCCAGCGAAGGGAAATCCACAGGCTCGAATTGTAATTCAGCAGATTGCTTGGGACAATCCATGAAATTACCCATATCTCAGTTGACATCAAGATCCATACAACGGTAATTAAGTCTTACATAAACATTTATTACATCGCCACACTGGCGGAATCAACATTCAGAGAAGCTTTAGAAGATGCGGAAACGTTTCATCCCTCATGGCCAACTTGAGTGTAGCACGTGACCCTATTCCTCGCCATCGTCTTCCTCGAAGTCGTACTCATTCTCGTCACCTGACAGGAAATTTATCAGTACGATTTGTACTGGCCACGGAGCCCACCTATGCAGCATTTGCTTTGTGAAAAGTGGATGCAAGGCTATACAAGCAGACCTATAGGCTGAGGTTTCCTATGCAGCTGTAATCAATGTTTAATTAGTCAAGTTTTATATCCAGTTAACACCATCATCCCTTTTCCCATCACCACATCTCACTTACCCATACCTCACTCTCATTCGACAGGCCCAACTCCCTCTCGGGCCTATCTCAGCGGCACACTACCACAACGGGTACACTGCCGGAAAATGTCATCCAGGGGGAGAAGAGAACACTCACTACACTAGTAGAAGCTTCACAGGAAAGGTCCATAGCCAACGAGTTGGCATATGTATCGATCGATCAACCGTACACTCTGCAGAGGTTTCACTACCCACAAGATTAGCCATCATAGGTGTTGCGCAAACACCTAGGCAGAATTCCGGGTGCTTGCTTGCCTAGGTCGATGCCACCCTACCACTCAGCCCTGGGATATTCCGGATCCTACACCGTTATGCTGAGACTGGGAGACACAGTACCGGGCCCATCCAGTGGTACTAGCGCATCTAGAACGGAACGGGAACCCATCGACCGTCTCCGCCCACCCTTATCACCTCTCAACCTAGCAGTAGTGGCACCGTCCTACCAAGTAGTCCAGCCGTCTCCCGCCCATCAGAAGCGAGTGAGTAGAAAAGGATTCCCATGAACCTGAAACTAGTCCGTCCTAGGTTTGACCAAGCAGGCATCTTCACTTAGGGGATACTCTCCCTGTGCCATCACAGCACCTTCGTCCACGGGCTTCAAACCACCAAGGCTATCCCACCCGAGACCTCCTCAATAACTTTACCCGCCACAGGTATCTCGCTTGGGGATGCCCAGGTTGCACCCCCGGCACGACTTGCCCCATGGGCTTGTCTCACATCCCACTTGGTCGACATCAACCCTTACCACGCACCCAAGACGCACGCAGCACTCTCTCCCAGTGGTTATAATTAGTTATACACCGTCCCAATTCCACCACATAGCATATAGCAAGTAGTAAGTAGTGGAAGAGTAACAGTAAATTAAGCAGCAGCTAACCTAGCAGCGGATAGCAGGGTATAGTCTTATCAAGGCAGGAAATTCAAATATACTACCATGCAACCAATCCATACATAATCATAAAGCAATAGCAACAATGTCATTTGCAATGCGTAAATAGGATCTAAGGATTTGGTGGGACGTGGCACCTTCGTAGTCGTCTCCTAGCTCCTGGAAGTACTCGTGGTCGTCTTCCTTAGTCAGATCCTCCTCCGGCTCTGAAATCGAACACGAAATAGTCGCGTCAGCGACTCCTATAGAGTATTTCAGAAAAATCCAATAAAATAAAGAGCCAAATGCACACAAACATAGTCTTAGATTGTAGATCTCATTTTTCTGAGAATTTTGATATATGGTGCGCAATTTTTGGACATCGTATGAATAAGTTATGAATTTCCGAAGATTATCCTATTTTCTGAAAATGGAAAATGGTCGATTAATCAGGGGCAGCTCGGGATTGGTCCACGTGGCGCGCGGGTCCATTAGTGCGGCATGTGGCGCCTCATCAGAACACAGACCCGATGGTCGCCCACCAGGTGTTCGATGCTGGTTCCCAGAGAGTCGCCGGCGTCGGCGTAGCTCGGCGGTTGGTCGGGCGAGCTCGACGTTGGTCGGGGGTGGTTCTCAGAGGTCGGGGGGGCGTCGGCATAGCTCGGCGGTGGTCGGACGAGCTCGACGGTGGTCGGGGGTGGTTCTCAGTGGTCGGGGGTGGTTCTCAAAGGTCGGGGGGCGTCGGCGTAGCTCGGCATAGCTCGGCGGAGCTCGGCGGGGCTCGGCGGAGCTCGGCGTAGCTTGGCGGAGCTCGGCGGAGCTCGGCGGGGCTCGGCGTACCTCGACGTACCTCGGCGTACCTCGGCGGGGCTCGGGCGAATAGGACATTTGGGCGCCGAGGGTGCCGCTCTCCCGAGCTCTCCCGGGGAGGCTCGGGCGAATCGGAGATTTGGTGCGCCGAGGGTGCCGCTCTCCCGAGCTCTCCCGGGGAGGCACGGGCGAATTGGAGATTTGGTGCTAGCAGGGTTCCAGGGCGTCTGTTCAAGGCGGCGGTGTCTCTCCGGTGCGGCGGACGATGACAGGGCGGCGATGACCAAATTTCAGCAAGACAGGGCTCGGCTTTCCCCAATTGGCGTGCTCAGGCAGTCGTCCGACCAGATGGTGGCGGGTTAGAGTCGTGGTATGGCCTCCTTCTCTCCCACGGCATACGGCGGTTCTCCGACGAGGTGGAGGCGCACGTAGCCAAGGCGACAGACATGATTCGGGGCCCGGCTATCTTCGCGGCGGTGCCGAGGCAGACTTGGCGAACCTCGGCGGCCTTTCTCCGCAGCGCGAGGCGATCGGGGGTACTCGGAACGGATTTTAGGCGAGGCGGAACGTGTCGGCGGCGATCACGTTTCCCCGAGAATGCACCTCTCGGTGTTCCGGGCTATGGAGGTTCGATCTTCCGTAACTAAGCTTGTCCGAGGTGGTCGGTGAGTTGGTGGTCACGCTAGCGGGTCGCGTCGGCGGTTTCACGGCTTGTGCGCGGGAACGCCGCCGAGGTGGCGGTGCTCCGAGCACATGTGACGGCGATGCCCGTCGGAAGTGGCCTGACGTCCATAGCCGATGTCCAGTGGTTTGATGGCCAGTCTTGTGCGCGTGTTGTGCGAAGTGTTCAGGGGCCGGAAACAGCCCGCGGCCTACGCGCTCGTGATGCCGAGCGCCATGACCGGTAGCACGGCGAGATCGTATGAGGTGCATGGAGCAGGTGATCTTCCTGAGCCGGTAAAGGCTCGTGCCTGCGCGTCCCGTGGGATGGAACGCCATGGCAAAAGCAGGGCGAGGTTCGGATATGGCGTGCGGTGGCTCACCGTGGTGTCGGTGAAGCTAGGATGGCGGTGCAGTGGCGAGTTGGAGCCGTGCAGAGTGATCGCAGTGCCGTGCCGAACCGCGACGGGGCTCCGACTTCTCCTCCGTGTCCGGCTCGGCGCGCTCCGCGGCGGCAACGCTCCGGCAGCTCCTCCTCCTCTGCTCCGCCTTTCTCCTACGCTCTTCTCTCTCGGTGTGGTGCAGTGTGCCGGTCTGTGCCGCGGTGGCGGCGAGGGGAAATGAGGGTAGGGCTTCGGGGTGAGCTCCTTTTTATAGGCGAGCTTGGCCAGCTCCAATGGCGAACGGTCCTGATCGCGCTCGACCGATCGAAGGGCCGTGGCTCGAGTGGATCTAGGGCTTCGGATGGGCGCGGGTTCGCTTGGCGGCCAAGGAAGGAGGGGACAGGCGAGGGACAGCGGGGTCAGGGCTCTGCCATGCGTGGCGCTGTCGGTCACGCCATTTGCGTGACCCGGTGGCGTCGTCTTCGTGTGGAAGAGAAACAGGGGAAAAGAAAGAGTGACTGACAAGCGGGTCCCGGTTGGCAGCGGCTGCGAAAGGCGCTGCGCGCGTGTGTGCCCGGGCTGCGCGCGCGTGGTGGTTTGGCTACGAGATGTGCCGGCTGGCTGGGCCGAATCTGCTCTTCCTCTTTCTCTCTTCTTCTTTTTCTTTTTCTTTTTCTATTTTCACTTAAGTGTATAAATACATATATTACACATTTTAAATATTGAGTAAATACAAACATAAATTGCAATAAATCCCAAATGTGATGCATAAGTTATTATTCTATGTGATTGGAATTAAAATGCAAGCTATACTCCTTTATTACCAAATTCATAATGAAACATATATGCTTGCACAAGAAAAATGGGTTTTCATAATAAATAAATGAAAAATTTTAATTGGTTGGGATTTTTAGGTTGTGTGGATTTTAGGGTTGTTACAGTCCTCCCCCCTCATTAGGATCTCGACCTCGAGATTCAGAGATAACGTACCCATCGAAGAGGTAAGGAAACATAATCCGCAAGTCCGATTCTTTCTCCCACGTAGCTTCTCTTTCAGTGTGATTGCTCCACTGTACCTTGCACATCGGAATAGTCTTGTTCCGCGTCTCCTTGGTATCCCGTGCCAAGATCTTGATCGGATGTTCCTTGTATTCAAGTGTGTCTTGCAGGTCTAATGCATCCGTAGGAACTTGCTCCTCTGGAAGCTTCAAACACTTCCTTATTTGCGAGACATGGAACACGGGGTGTACTCCAGATAATTCCTCCGGTAGTTCCAGCTTGTAAGCAAGCTTTCCAACCCTTTTACAGATCTTGTATGGCCCAACATATCTTGGTGCCAATTTCCCTTTTATGTGGAATCTGACAGTGCCACGAAGCGGAGATACCTTGAGGTAGACATAATCCCCAACCTTGAATTCAAGCTCTCTACGTCTTCTATCCGCATAGCTCTTTTGCCTACTTTGTGCAATCCTCAAATTCTCTCTTACTTGGGCAACACCTTCTTCTGCTTCCACAATCTTAGCAGGACCGAAGAATGTCCTTTCACCTGGTTCCGACCACATTAGTGGGGTTCTGCACGGTCTTCCATACAACGCTTCAAATGGAGACATCTTAATGCTTGTCTGATAACTGTTGTTGTATGAGAACTCGGCGTGGGGTAGACAGCTCTCCCATCCTTCCTTGTACCTCAATACGCAAGCACGTAACATGTCCTCGAGAATCTGGTTCACTCTTTCTGTTTGCCCATCCGTTTGCGGGTGGTATGCGGTGCTATAGTCGAGCTTGGTCCCGATGGACTTGTGCAAGGATTTCCAGAACTGTGATACGAACTGTGAGCCTCGGTCAGATATAATACTCAGAGGTGCCCCATGTAACTTCAAAATGTTTGATACGTACAGATCTGCTAGCTTTTCAACTCTATACTTCCTTTTGACCGGTATAAAATGTGCAACTTTGGTTAGACGGTCCACTATTACCCATATAGAATCATATCCATGCTCGGATCGGGGCAGTCCTAATATGAAGTCCATAGATATGCACTCCCACTTCCATTCTGGTATCTCAACTGGTTGTAGCAACCCTGCTGGTCTCTGATGCTCGGCCTTGATTCTATTGCATGTATCACATCGGGCTACATGCCCTGCAATGTCTGTCTTCATATTCTCCCACCAGAAGTGCTTCCTTAAATCATGGTACATCTTGGCTGACCCTGGGTGAATGCAATATTTGGAGTCATGCCCTTCCGACAGGATCTCTTCTCGTATCGCTGAATCCGTCGGTACACAGATTCTATCTTTGTACCATACAGTTCCCTGCTCATCTTCTCGGTATTCGGGGCCTCTTCCCAGTTTCATCAAACCACGGATATAGTCTATCTCAGGACAGTTCCTTTGTGCTTCACGGATCCGTGAGGTGAGATTGTACTCGACGCGAAGCTCATTTAGCATGCCATAGGAGACTACCTCGAGCTGGAACGCGTCGAACTCTCTCCTGAGCTCAGGCGGCATAGAGTTGGTGATGAGGGTATGGCAGTAGCTTTTGCGGCTAAGTGCATCAGCGACAACATTAGCCTTCCCTGGGTGGTAATGGATCTCAAGATCATAGTCCTTAATGAGTTCTAGCCATCTGCGCTGCCTCATATTCAGATCTTCTTGTGTGAAGAAGTACTTCAGGCTCTTGTGGTCAGTGTAGATGTCACACTTGTTGCTTATTAGATAGTGTCTCCAAATCTTGAGTGCATGTACCACGGCTGCAAGTTCTAGGTCATGAGTCGGGTATCGCTGCTCATGTTCCTTCAACTGTCTTGAGGCATAAGCTATCACCCTTCCTTCTTGCATTAGTACACAGCCCAAACCTTGCCGAGAGGCGTCACAATATACAACAAAATCTTTGTGAATATCGGGTAGGGCTAGTACAGGTGTAGTAGTGAGCTTCTCCTTCAAGGTCTGGAAACTCTTCTCACATTCAGGAGTCCATATAAACTTGTTCTCTTTCTTCAGCAAGTTGGTCATGGGTCTTACAATCTTGGAGAAGTTCTCAATAAATCTGCGATAGTATCCTGCGAGTCCCAAAAAGCTTCTGATTTCTGACACATTACGGGGTTGTTCCCACTCTTTCACAGCTTCAATCTTGGCTGGGTCTACTGCGACTCCTTCTCCTGACAGTACGTGACCAAGGAAAGCAACTTCCTCAAGCCAGAATTCGCACTTGGAGAATTTGGCGTATAGCTGGTTGCGAGACAACCTCTCCAATACGGTCCTCAGATGATGTTCATGTTCCTCTTTTGTGGCTGAGTAAACCAATATATCATCAATAAATACCACCACAAACTTGTCTAGCTCATTCATGAAGATCTTGTTCATCATGTTCATGAAGTATGCTGGAGCATTAGTGAGTCCGAATGAGACTACTGTGCACTCATACTGTCCATATCTAGTGACAAATGCAGTCTTCAGGATATCTTCTTCCCTGATCTTCATCTGATGGTACCCTGATCGGAGATCAATTTTTGAGAAGTACTTGGCCTTACTCAGTTGATCTAACAGATCATCGATGCGGGGCAATGGGTACTTATTCTTGACTGTAACCGCATTCAGATTCCGGTAGTCAATGCACATCCTCATCGTGCCATCCTTCTTCTTGACAAACAAAACGGGAGATCCCCAGGGCGAGGCACTAGGCCTAATGAAGCCCTTCTCCAGTAATTCTCCCAGCTGCTTCTTGAGTTCCTTCAACTCATCAGCCGACATTCTGTAGGGTCTTTTGGCAATCGGTGCAGTCCCTGGCATCAGCTCTATAACAAACTCCACATCTCTATCTGGTGGCATTCCTGGCAACTCCTCTGGAAATACGTCATTGAATTCACAGACTACTGGCACATCTCTGAATGTCAGCTCCATTTTATCTGCCTTAGTCTCCAGAGCACATAGGAGGGCTTGGATTCTCCTGGTTTGGGGTATACATCGGACGGCTCCCCAAGGGTGGGTTACCTGAACATATCTAGGTGAACAAGATATCACTCCCCGGTGTTTGGTTAGCCAGTCCATGCCTAAGATGACATCTAAGCTATTGGAGGGTAGTAGGGTTAGGTCAGCTCGAAAGTCAAGTCCCTCGATTGTGATTATCACTCCCCTACATATGTGAACGCTTCTGAAGGTTCCTAAGGGCGAGCTAGTTAGGATGGGGTTTGCTCTCGGGGTTACAGGTATGTTATGCTTACGTGCATATGCAGATGAAATGTACGAACATGTAGCTCCCGAATCGAACAGAACTGTAGCCATGTTACCCTGAACTAGGAACGTACCGTACACAGCATCAGGTGCAGCTTCAGCTTCCTCAGCGGTCATGTGGTTCAGTCTTCCTCGGGCAGCAGATCCCCGGTTCGGTGTGCCCTGTGTAGCTGCTGGTGCACGGTTGAGGTCGGGGCACACAGCCACACGGTGTCCAGGCTTTCCGCATCCGAAGCAAGTGAAGGGCGCACTGCCTGCTGTGGCTGTCGCAGGAGCCTTCCAATTGCTTGTCCTTGGCGTGTTGGTAGCGGGGGCGGGTGTGTTCTGCACAGCTCGAGTCGGCGCAGGGTAGGTCTGAGCGGGGCGGTGATAGTTGCTGCTGTTGGTACCACCACGGCTCGTTCCCGAAGAAGGTCCCTGGCGAGTCCGGAAAGGCGGGGGTGCACCTGTTCGCTGTCTCTGGGGTGGAGCAGCGCGAGCGGGTCCTTCAGAGCGGCGCTTCTTTCCCTTGTTCTGGGCCTCAAATTCCAGACGTGCTTCCATGCGATCCTTCTCGATCTCAATACAGCGGTCAATCAGCTCACGCAGAGTGTAGCTCTTGTTCCCTGACAGAGCCAACCTGATCTTGGTCTGAAGTCCCTTCCTGTAGTAGTACATCTTTTCCTTCTCGGAACTCACGCAAGACGCAGGTGCGTAGCGGAGCAAGCAGTTGAAGCGGGTGGTGTACTCGTGGATCCGGTCAGCTCCCTGGGAGATGTTGCGAAACTCGTTCTCCTTGGCCTCCATGACTCCCTCAGGAATGTGGTGGTCACGGAAAGCCTCGGTGAACTCATCCCAGTCAATGCGGGCTGGGTCCTCGTGAGCGCTGGTGTAGTTGTCCCACCATGCTCGTGCAGCACCGGTCAGCTGGTGGCTAGCAATCCCAACACACTCCTCGTCGGAGCAAGTGGTCAGGTCCAGCTTCTTCTCCATCTCTTTAAGCCAATCGTCGGCAGCGAGGGGATCGCTGTCGGTCCCGTCGAAGGTAGGTGGCCTCAGCGTCAGGAAACCCTCCAGTTTCCTTTGGAAGTCATTCTGGCGTGGCCCGTGGTGCCTGTTCATCCCAGTAGCTATGGCATTCAGCAGCTGGGTCTGCTGTGCCATCACTTCTGCCAACGTCGGTGGCGGCGGCGGTGGCGGTGGCGGAGGCACGTTCTCGCCCTGTGGTGGCGGATCATTCACCGGCGGTGCATCCTCTACCCGGCGCAGCTCTTCTTCCAGGTTAACTCCAGCACGTCTGCCAGCTGGGCGTCCACGGTTGCGACCACGCCCGCGTCCTGGCGCAGGTGCGGGGGAGGGCTGGCGGTTCTCCAGACGCGCGGAACGTCTCATCGACATCTGAAATTATTAGGTACGTGCTCAGTGCAGTAATAATCTTGTAGTGGTTTAAGTAGGAGTTAGATGTTTTCAACGATTTAAATGAATTAAAACATTTTTCATGCTATCCTACACTCAACCAAAGAAGCATAGAGAACCATAAGAAGCATAAGATCCAAATGTCACTCATCACATGGTTATTATTACATAAAGGATGTTCCTAGCTGCTAAGAAGATCGTGCTATGCGCAGATAGCCAATGACAGGACAACTCATGGTATCACTAGTCTAAGGGCCACGCAGGGTCCCATAAGCTACTGGTGCATAAGGTCGAGTACGGCGTCGGGTATGCGGCTGTCCTCTGCCTCGATCTCGTCGTCGGTCATGGTCAGGCGCTTGACGTAGTCGAGTGCTACAGCTAGCTCTGGAGTGGCCTCAATCTCCTGTATCCTTAGAGACGGACACGCTCCCAGGTTGAGCGTAGTGGGTGGTACGCGGAAGTCTCCCTCCCGGGGCTTCACCATCTCCAGTGGGGGAAGCGAACTCTGCACCTTCCGGACCTCAATAGCTCTCCTGGCGTCGGACTGCTTCCAAGCTGTCTCTGTCCTCCGTAGCTTGTCCTTTAGGAACTCCACCATCTTCACGCGGTCGATCAGAATCCCTTGGTTGCGGGTGGACTTCTCCTCGGCTTTCTCCAACTGCTTCTCCAACTCCCTGATCCTGGAGCGCAACGTGCTCATCTCGACTCCTCTGTCTCTGCTCCTCTGCTCCCTCTCAGCAAGCGCTCTCTCCTTGTCGTCCAGCCTCCTCTGTAATCCCAATACTCTGCTGTTCAGGTAGTCATTGCGTAACCCAAAATCCCCGATCTTGTCTCGCAAGTCGGCGATCTCGGCTCGGTGTAACTCATCACGGCGCTGCATCTCCAGCTGCAAGTCAGTGACTGCACTGCTCAAACTCTCCAGGGTCTGAGTCCCTTTCTGCAAACTGTCCTCGACCTCTGCCATGCGTGCTCGGTCACGCTGCCTCCTTTGCTCCAATGAGCTGATGAACTCGTCCTGCTCCTGGAGGTGGTGTGCTACTGTGCGTAGGCAGGGGTCAGTCTCGGCCTGAACGATCTGGCTGGTGTACAGAATCCTCTGAATGGGGTCAGGGTGCAGCTCCAAGGCCTGAGGTAGCAGACGGAAGTGGGTCCCCTTAAGGTACTCGTATGCTGTGTACACAACTGCGCGTAGTACCTTGCGGGAGACGGACTGTACTCCGTCCTCCACAGTCTCTCCAGCAGTGTAGTCAGTAAAGACCGGCATTCCTGGAAGGGTCAGGCTGACGGGTGTCTCAACTCTGGTAGTGACAGGTCCTTCAAACCTCTCAGCCTCGACAAGCTTCCCTCGGCTGAAGTACTGGATCTGGTCAGACGGTGCTCCCAGCTCCTCCAATACCTGGCGTAGTACCATGGCAAATCCGCCGTGGTTCCTTCCGTTGATCGGGATCTCAATAGTGCCGTCGTGCAGTGGACGAAGTGGTGGTCCAAGGCTGGTCATCTGCGAATTTTTCAAGAAACGGATTAGCAGGTCCTTGTATTAGATAAGCTATTGCATAAAAAGTGAATGCAAGGTCGGTAATATAACCGAAAGAGAGTCTGGCTTCCTATTCTAACGTCCATTCTCTATGGGTCTCGTCCTACAGTCAAGTATGGCTCTGATACCAACTGAAACAACCTCGATTTCCGCGAAGGGAAATCCACAGGCTCGAATTGTAATTCAACAGATTGCTTGGGACAATCCATGAAATTACCCATATCTCAGTTGACACTAGGATCCATACAACGGTAATTAAGTCTTACATAAACATTTATTACATCGCCACACTGGCGAAATCAACATTCAGAGAAGGTTTAGAAGATGCGGAAACGTTTCATCCCTCACGGCCAACTTGAGTGTAGCACGTGACCCTATTCCTCGCCATCGTCTTCCTCGAAGTCGTACTCATTCTCGTCACCTGACAGCAAATTTATCAGTACGATTTGTACTGGCCACGGAGCCCACCTATGCAGCATTTGCTTTGTGGAAAGTGGATGCAAGGCTATACAAGCAGACCTATAGGCTGAGGTTTCCTATGCAGCTGTAATCAATGTTTAATTAGTCAAGTTTTATCTCCAGTTAACACCATCATCCCTTTTCCCATCACCACATCTCACTTACCCACACCTCACTCTCATTCGACAGGCCCAACTCCCTCTCGGGCCTATCTCAGCGGCACACTACCACAACGGGTACACTGCCGGAAAATGTCATCCAGGGGGAGAAGAGAACACTCACTACACTAGTAGAAGCTTCACAGGAAAGGTCCATAGCCAACGAGTTGGCATATGTATCGATCGATCAACCGTACACTCTGCAGAGGTTTCACTACCCACAAGATTAGCCATCATAGGTGTTGCGCAAACACCTAGGCAGAATTCCGGGTGCTTGCTTGCCTAGGTCGATGCCACCCTACCACTCAGCCCTGGGATATTCCGGATCCTACACCGTTATGCTGAGACTGGGAGACACAGTACCGGGCCCATCCAGTGGTACTGCGCATCTAGAACGGAACGGGAACCCATCGACCGTCTCCGCCCACCCTTATCACCTCTCAACCTAGCAGTAGTGGCACCGTCCTACCAAGTAGTCCAGCCGTCTCCCGCCCATCAGAAGCGAGTGAGTAGAAAAGGATTCCCATGAACCTGAAACTAGTCCATCCTAGGTTTGACCAAGCAGGCATCTTCACTTAGGGGATACTCTCCCCGTGCCATCACAGCACCTCCGTCCACGGGCTTCAAACCACCAAGGCTATCCCACCCGGGACCTCCTCAACAACTTTACCCGCCACAGGTATCTCGCTTGGGGATGCCCAGGTTGCACCCCCGGCACGACTTGCCCCATGGGCTTGTCTCACATCCCACTTGGTCGACATCAACCCTTACCACGCACCCAAGACGCACGCAGCACTCTCTCCCAGTGGTTATAATTAGTTATACACCGTCCCAATTCCACCACATAGCATATAGCAAGTAGTAAGTAGTGGAAGAGTAACAGTAAATTAAGCAGCAGCTAACCTAGCAGCGGATAGCAGGGTATAGTCTTATCAAGGCAGGGAATTCAAATATACTACCATGCAACCAATCCATACATAATCATAAAGCAATAGCAACAATGTCATTTGCAATGCGTAAATAGGATCTAAGGATTTGGTGGGACGTGGCACCTTCGTAGTCGTCTCCTAGCTCCTGGAAGTACTCGTGGTCGTCTTCCTTAGTCAGATCCTCCTCCGGCTCTGAAATCGAACACGAAATAGTCGCGTCAGCGACTCCTATAGAGTATTTCAGAAAAATCCAATAAAATAAAGAGCCAAATGCACACAAACATAGTCTTAGATTGTGGATCTCATTTTTCTGAGAATTTTGATATATGGTGCGCAATTTTTGGACATCGTATGAATAAGTTATGAATTTCCGAAGATTATCCTATTTTTTGAAAATGGAAAATGGTCGATTAATCAGGGGCAGCTCGGGATTGGTCCACGTGGCGCGCGGGTCCATTAGTGCGGCATGTGGCGCCTCATCAGAACATAGACCCGATGGTCGCCCACCAGGTGTTCGATGCTGGTTCCCAGAGAGTCGCCGGCGTCGGCGTAGCTCGGCGGTTGGTCGGGCGAGCTCGACGTTGGTCGGGGGTGGTTCTCAGAGGTCGGGGGGCGTCGGCATAGCTCGGCGGTGGTCGGGCGAGCTCGACGGTGGTCGGGGGTGATTCTCAGAGGTCGGGGGTGGTTCTCAGGGCGTAGCTCGGCGGAGCTCGGCGTACTTGGCGTAGCTCGGCGGAGCTCGGCGGGGCTCGGCGTACCTCGGCGTACCTCAGCGTACCTCGGCGGGGCTCGGGCGAATCGGACATTTGGGCGCCGAGGGTGCCGCTCTCCCGAGCTCTCCTGGGGAGGCTCGGGCGAATCGGACATTTGGGCGCCGAGGGTGCCGCTCTCCCGAGCTCTCCCGGGGAGGCTCGGGCGAATCGAAGATTTGGTGCTAGCAGGGTTCCAGGGCGTCTGTTCAAGGCGGCGGTGTCTCTCCTGGTGCGGCGGACGACTGACAGGGCGGCGATGACCAAATTTCGGCAAGACAGGGCTCGGCTTTCCCCAATTGGCGTGCTCAGGCAGTCGTCCGACCAGATGGTGGCGGGTTAGAGTCGTGGTATGGCCTCCTTCTCTCCCACGGCATACGGCAGTTCTCCGACGAGGTGGAGGCGCACGTAGCCAAGGCGATAGACTTGATTCGGGGCCCGGCTATCTTCGCGGCAGGTGCCGAGGCAGACTTGGCGAACCTCGGCGGCCTTTCTCCGCAGCGCGAGGCGATCGGGGGTACTCGGAACGGATTTTAGGCGAGGCGGAACGTGTCGGCGGCGATCACGTTTCCCCGGGAACGCACCTCTTGGTGTTCCAGGCTATGGAGGTTCGATCTTCCGCAACTAAGCTTGTTCGAGGTGGTCGGTCAGTTGGTGGTCACGCTAGCGGGTCGCGTCGGCGGTTTCACGGCTTGTGTGCGGGAACGCCGCCGAGGTGGCGGTGCTCCGAGCACATGTGATGGCGATGCCCGTCGGAAGTGGCCTGACGTCCATAGCCGATGTCCAGTGGTTTGATGGCCAGTCTTGTGCGCGTGTTGTGCGAAGTGTTCAGGGGCCGGAAACAGCCCGCGGCCTACGCGCTCGTGATGCCGAGCGCCATGACCGGTAGCACGGCGAGATCGTATGAGGTGCATGGAGCAGGTGATCTTCCTGAGCCGGTAAAGGCTCGTGCCTGCGCGTCCCGTGGGTGGAACGCCATGGCAAAAGCAGGGCGAGGTTCGGATATGGCGTGCGGTGGCTCACCGTGGTGTCGGTGAAGCTAGGATGGCGGTGCAGTGGCGAATTGGAGCCGTGCAGAGTGATCGCAGTGCCGTGCCGAACCGCGACGGGGCTCCGACTTCTCCTCCATGTCCGGCTCGGCGCGCTCCGCTGCGGCAACGCTCCGGCAGCTTCTCCTCCTCTGCTCCGCCTTTCTCCTACACTCTCTCTCTCTCGGTGTGGTGCAGTGTGCCGGTCTGTGCCGCGGTGGCGGCGAGGGGAAATGAGGGTAGGGCTTCGGGGTGAGCTCCTTTTTATAGGCGAGCTTGGCCAGCTCCAATGGCGAACGGTCCTGATCGCGCTCGACCGATCGAAGGGCCGTGGCTCGAGTGGATCTAGGGCTCTGGATGGGCGCGGGTTCGCTTGGCGGCCAAGGAAGGAGGGGACAGGCGAGGGACAGCGGGGTCAGGGCTCTGCCATGCGTGGCGCTGTCGGTCACGCCATTTGCGTGACCCGGTGGCGTCGTCTTCGTGTGGAAGAGAAACAGGGGAAAAGAAAGAGTGACTGACAAGCGGGTCCCGGTTGGCAGCGGCTGCGAAAGGCGCTGCGCGCGTGTGTGCCCGAGCTGCGCGCGCGTGGTGGTTTGGCTGCGAGATGGGCCGGCTGGCTGGGCCGAATCTGCTCTTCCTCTTTCTCTCTTCTTCTTTTTCTTTTTCTTTTCTATTTTCACTTAAGTGTATAAATACATATATTACCCATTTTAAATATTGAGTAAATACAAACATAAATTGCAATAAATCCCAAATGTGATGCATAAGTTATTATTCTATGTGAATGGAATTAAAATGCAAGCTATACTCCTTTATTACCAAATTCATAATGAAACCTATATGCTTGCACAAGAAAAATGGGATTTTCATAATAAATAAATGAAAAATTTTAATTGGTTGGGATTTTTAGGTTGTGTGGATTTTAGGGTTGTTACACTTATCTTATGCAGAGTGATGAAGGAATGGTTTTTCTCTTCCAAATAATTATATTGACGATCCAGAGAAACTCCTGAGAAGAAAGAAGTTTGTAGAGACTAGGAAAGATCCCGAATCACTATCAAAAACACCCATCGTTTCTCGAGCCAGTTTATCAAAGGAGCCAGCTCCAACATTGGAAGAAGAACACTTAGGAGAAGATTTATCTCCTGTGGTTGAAGATATGGCTGAGAAGACGTTGCGCGAGTTCTCTGCCCCAACAACAGAAAACATCCGGACTGGACCAGCAGTCAACACGGGGGAGAATGGATTCGAGCTCAAGCCTGCTCTTATCACCATGTTTCAAGCCAGCCAGCTTTGTGGAAAAGCTCATGAAGATGCAAGTGCACACTTACAACACTTTCTTGATATTTGCAACACCTTCACGATTAGAAGAGTACCAAGAGATGCTATTTTACTCCGTCTTTTCGCATTTTCACTTTTGGGGAAAGCTAAGCAGTGGTTCTACACCAACAAAGACAACAACACTACATGGGACCGATGCTCAACTGCTTTCCTGGCAAAGTTCTTTCCTACAGGCAAGACGAATGCTCTGCGTGGAAAAATCTCAAGTTTTCAGAAGCAACATGACGAATCATTCACTGAAGTATGGGGAGAGATTCCAAGATTACATTGAAGACTGTCCTCATCATGGGATAGAGGATTGGACACTATTGCAGACCTTCTACCACGGGCTTATCTCAAGCACCCGTGAGTCCATAGATGCTGCAGCTGGAGGAGATTTCCTGTCACTTAAGCTTCCAGAAGCTTAAGAACTTGTTGAGAAGATGGCCTCAAATTCAAGCTGTAATGAAGAACGTACTCAACCTCACAAGAGAGGAGGAGGCATCCATCATCTCAAGGAGACTGACATGGTCACTGCCAAGCTAGACCTCATCATGAAGAAGCTCGACATAGAGAAGAAGGAAGTCATGCATATCATTGATTCTCACATGACCTATGAAGAATGTGGAGATTACGGGCATTCAGCTGTCAACTGCCCTACGCTGCAAGAGGATGTGAACTTCATCAACAATAACACCTACTATCGTCCTCAGCAAAATCAAGGATGGAACCAGCCAAATCAAGGAAGGAATCAGCAACCTCGATAAGGTAATTACCAAGGTAACAAACAAGGTAATAATTATAATTACAATCTTCCGCCTTTAAGAGATTTAGTTGCTGGTCAATCTAAATTGTTAGATCAAATGTCTAGAAAGGTAGCCTCGAATGATAAAGCTTTAGAAAATATAAATACTAGAATGGATACCTTTGCTTCTGCTATAAAGAATCAGCACAGCTTTAATAAAATGTTAGAATCACAATTAGCTCAGCTTGCTGCTGCTGTCCCTCCATTTGAGAAAGGTAAAATTCTGGGCTAGCCGAAGGATTTAGAAACTGCTAACATTGTTGATATTCACAATGCAACACAATACCAAATTGAGCCTGCAGATATATAATGGATAGATCACTCACTACCTGAGAAGATGGGAGACCCTGGAAGACCTGTGATTCCTATCTCCATAGGAGGTCACAACTTTCCAGAGGCTATCTACGATTTTGGAGCAAGTGTCAACATAATGCCCAAGGTAATTTATGAGAAAATTTTAGGTGATCCTTTGTTGTACACAGATATGGGTTTGCAGCTTGCAGATCAGTCCATTTGCTACCCCGAGGAAGTACTAGAAGAAGCTGTTATCAGAGTGGGGCAATCATATGTCCCAATTGACTTTATGATCATGGATACCGGAGAAGATGAGAAGGCACCCATTATCTTGGGCGACCATTCGTATGCACAACCAAAGCCATCATCTATGCGGAACACACCGGAGAAGATGAGAAGGCACCCATTATCTACTGATTTCCAAAGTTTGAGAGCACTTGGTTCACGTTTGGCCGAAGTTCTTGAGGTCTACTCCTTGGAGCTTTGCTCCTAACCAGCTAGGCGTCGCCCTAGAGCTTGCCAACCTTATTGTGGCAGCCTAGGGAGGTTTGTAATCTTGTGTGCAGCTAAGAAATCACTCCTCTCTTCAAGAGTTCACTCTCTTGATTTGAGAACGAGAAATAGGGCAACCTTTGTGGTAACCCTAACCTATTTGTGGCAAGCCTCAACAACGTGGACGTAGGCAAGCCTAAGTGGTGAGCTGAATCACGAGATAAATCACCGTGTGCAGTTGTCTCTTTATTACTCTTGTGTTGTTGATTTATTCTAGGGTTGGCCCGATTCAGTGATTTGGAGGATTTCTGTGGTATCCAGTCTTTGAGCTGTGAACTTAGGTGAAATTCTGGAAACAAGCTGTTAGGAGTATACTCTTTCTATCCATATATTACTTGCGCAGTTTGAATTAGTTTTCAGAGTGCGGCAGTGCCGCCCTAGGTTTTGACATCTGCTTGAGTTGAGTTTTTGCAGGACTATTCACCCCCTCTAGGCTTTCAGTGATCCTACAAGTGGTGTCAGAGCCTGTTGCTTCTTATACGCTTCACCGCGTGAAGTATGGAGCCCGGAGCGAGCTCAACTCGATCCGTTCGAGTTGAAGCGAAGGACGTGGATCTCCACGACACCGACACCGACACTGAGAGTAGCGAGCTCTCAGACTCCACAGCAAAGGAGGATCTTCCCCTTGTTGCCTCTGACCCCGAGAAAAGGCAACAAGATGAGGAAGAGAGAAGAAGAAGGAAGGACAAAAAGAAGCAAAGAAGAGAAGCTCGTGAACAAGAAAGAGAGAAGAAAAGGCTAGCTAAAAAGAAGAAAAGAAAAGAAGAAAGAAGACTCAAGAGAGAAGAAAGAAGGAAGAGAAGAGAAACTAGAAAGAAGAAGGAAGAGAAGGCCAAGGCGGTGCACACGTCATCTAGTGAGCTCTCTAGTAGCTCCGATGATGGCGATGATGACGTCTCCTATCATGCTTCCAAGAAGGACAAGGGCAGCAGCACCACCATGAAGAAATATGCCGCCGTATCCTTTAATTATGCTCATATGACTAACCGTGATCGTAGGTCTTTCATCAATGTGCCCGCGGCCAAGTTGCCTCATTTCGATGGGACTAACTTTGCCAAGTGGAAGCACTTGATGAGGGCTTATCTTATAGGTCTTCATCCTGTCATTTGGGAGATTGTGTGCAATGTATTTGAGCCTCCCGTCGACCCCGAGCAGACCACACATGAGGAGCTATTGGCTGTCCATTTGAATGGGCAAGCCACTAGTGTGTTACTTAGTGCATTAGATGGAAATGAGTACAACCAGGTGATGGGAGTTAATGTGGCAAAATAGATTTGGGACACTTTGCATCTTGCTCATGAGGGTGTTTACAAGGTTAGAAAGGAAAAGATTGGGATATTGATGGCCAAGCTCAATAGGTTTGTGATCTTGGATGATGAAGGTCCATAAGCTATGTTTGATATATTAATGACACTTGTTGGCAAGATTAGAGGCCATGGATGTGATGATTTGGATGATCACAAGGTGGTGAAAGTCATGTTGGAGGCTTACTCACTTAGAAATGAGACCGTAGTCACTCTAATTAGAGACAAGAAGAAGTTTGAGCAATTCACTCCAAATGATGTGCTTGGTAGACTGTTGACATTTGACATGCAAAGAGAAGAAGCAAATGAGAGAAGGAAACTTGGGGAGTTGCAAGCTAAGTTGGAGGGCTTAAAAGTGAAGGACATAGCACTCAAAGCAAGCAAGCCAAGTCAAAATTACAAGCATAAGGGCAACAAGCAAGCAATTACAAGCAAAGGCAAAGAAATCAAGCAAATTCAAGCAAAAGTTGAATCTACATCATCCTCAAGTGAAAGTGAAGATGACAACACCAAATTCAAGGAAATAGAAGATGTGGCTCTCTTCATGAACAAGTATGGCAAAGGTTTGAAGAAGCAAGGTTACAAGCTTGTGAAGAAGAGATTTCCCAACAAGAAGAAGAGAACTTGCTATAAATATGATAGCACGGAGCACTTCATTGCCCAATGTCCTCATGTTGAAGAAGAGGGCAAGAACAACAAGGACAAGAGAGAAAACAAGCAAAAATACAAGAGGGGCAGGAAGAAGACAATGGGAGAAGCTCACATTGAATGAGACTCAACTTATGATAGCTCAAGTGATGAAGATGTGAAGATTACAACCGTGGTTATCCAAAAGACATCTTCACCACCAAAGCTCTTCAACAACTTGACCGATGATGATGACTACTACTCCTCTCACATTTGTCTCATGACAAAGGGTGAGAAAGTAAAAGCTAAATCCAAACCTTCCCTTCCTCCTAGTGACATCTTAGTAGCGAACTTAGTGAAAGCTCTAGTGATGAAGTTTCAAGTGATGAGGAGCTAGATAACATAACCAAGAACTTGGACCCTAAAACTAAATTCTTCATCTCTAAACTAATGGAAAATATAGGAAGTGTTCAAGCCGAGCTAGAATCTAGAGAAGAACTTCTTATCAAATAAGAAAAATCTCTATATTGCTAGCAATGAAGCACTTGCTTTGGAAAGAAGTGAGGTGGAATCCTTGCGCATGGCTTTGGCCAAAGAGCAAGAGAACCATGCACTCACTAAGAAGGCTCATATTGCACTTTATGAAAAATATTGTCTTATGTGAAAAGCACAAAGAACATGAGTTGCAATATAACCTTCTTTGGGAGAGCACCTCAGTCTTTCTAAAGCAAATGACACCTCTATTGCCTCCACTAGTAAAGGATGTGAAAAATATCATGATCTTGATTTGGATATCTATGCTACTAACCTTGCAAACATGGAGGCTATGAAGGTGGAAATAGCTAGGCTCAATGAAATAATTCCTAAAAAGAGCAAATCTGAGAACAAACATGTTGGTGGCCAAGTGAATCAACCAACGAAGCCACAATTCAAGGACGGGAGACATCCACACATCAAGACCGGGCTTGGGCACCGACATGGAGGCAAAACAAATAGGAGAAAGGTAATAAATGGTTATGAATGTGTGCATTTCACTTCTAACAACAGTGAAAATATAGAGGGACCTGCACAGAGAGCAGCACGACCAGCCACCTGAGCAGCACTGCACCCTGTCCAGGGCGGCAGTGCCGCTCCCCCAAAGAAAGGGAAGGTCACTTCCACTGCATCTAGAAATGATCAGCACAAAAAGAAGGTCTCCCAGCCAAAGTAGTTTCCACAGAAAAGCAAAAAATCAATCTGGGGGCAACCAAACAAGTATTCCTATCAACCGAAGACCGTTGCACCTAGGCAAAGCTTGAGTTCTTGCTTTGTGTTGAAAAACAACAGCAAGGGTGAAGTGTTTGCCAAGTACATTGGCAAAGAAAATAATGTTTATCATAACACTTCTATTTGGGTTCGTAAGATTCTTGTAACTAACATGCAAGGCCCCAAGAACATTTGGGGACCTAAATCAAGGAACTAAACTTGTCTTGCAGGCATACTCCTCCGGTGGATCAAGTTGGGTGCTTGATAGTGGATGTACAAATCACATGACTGGAGAGAAGAGTATGTTTTCATCCTACACCCCAAATGAAGATTCAAATGAAAACATTGTCTTTGGAGACAATTCCAAGGGAGGTGTACTAGGTCTTGGTAAGGTTGCAATCACTCATGAACATTCAATTACTAATGTTTTACATGTTGATTTGTTGAGTTACAACTGATTTGTTGAGTTACAACTTGTTGTCCATGTCACAATTATGTGAAATGGGCTACAATTGTCTCTTTACGGATAAAGGCGTGGAAGTCACTAGAAGGGAGGATTACTCTATTGCTTTCATGGGTCAACTAAAGGGAAAGCTTTACCCAGCTGATTTCAACAAAGGTAAAGCCAACCTTGATACTTGTCTAGTGAAAAAATCTAGTATGGGCTGGTTGTGGCATCGCTGCCTAACACATGTTGGGATGAGGAACTTGGCCAAACTTCTAAAAGACAATCACATCCTTGGACTAACCAATGTTCACTTTGATAAAGATAGGATCTGCAACGCTTGCCAAGCCGAAAAGCAAGTAGGCATACCACGCCCACCAAAGAGCATCATGACTACCACTCAACCATTGGAGTTGATTCATATGGATCTCTTTAGGCCGGTTGCCTATCCTAGCATTGGTGGTAACAAATATGGTTTAGTCATTGTTGATGATTATTCACGTTTCACTTGGGTGTTCTTTATCTATGATAAGTGCCAGGTACAAGAGAAGGTTAAAACCTTTATTAGGAGGGCACAAAAGGAATTTGGTCTCTCCATCAAGAAAGTGAGAAGTGACAATGAGACCGAGTTCAAGAACACCCCCGTGGAAGAATTCCTTGATGAAGAGGGCATCAAGCATGAGTTTTCAACTCCATACACCCCTCAACAAAATGGTGTAGTAGAGATGAAGAATAGGACACTCATTGATATGGCAAGGACAATGCTTGATGAGTACAAGACACCGGACGTCTTTTGGAGTAATACCGTCAACACCGCATGTCATGCCATCAACCGCCTCTACCTACACAAGATGTTGAAGAAGACCTCCTACGAGCTCCTCACCAGTAACAAACTAAATGTGTCTTACTTTAGAGTGTTTGGGTGTAAATGTTTCATACTTAACAAGAAACCCAAAACCTCTAAGTTTGCACCTAAAGTTGATGAAGGTTTTCTATTTGGTTATGGATCAAATGTGCATGCCTACCGTGTCTTCAACAAAAACTCCGGTCAAGTTGAAGTAGCGGTAGATGTGACATTTGATGAATCTAATAGCTCTCAAGTAGAGCAAGTTGACTCTAGTGTTATAGATAAGGAGGATCCACCTTGTGAGGCTATCAAGCAATTGACCATTGGTGATATAAGGCCACAAGAAATTCCTGCAGCCAAATAGGGGGAGCCTCAAAATGCTGCTAAACAAGACTCCGCTGACGCACTCACCAGAGAAGGACAGGAAACACCTGCCATAGGAATGCAGGGCGGCAGTGCCGCCCCTACACCAGCAGACAAAACAAAGTCAGGTCCGAACCATGGTTTAGACCTTGCTCCAATCTTTGATCTGGAAGATTGTGATAAGCCAGAAGAACAACAAGAAGGTGTTGAGCATCCAAGGCTATGTCAAATGATTCAACGGGATCACCCCATTGACAATATTCTTGGGAGTCTTCGAAAGGGGGTAATGACTCGTTCTCATTTAGCAAATTTTTGTGAACATTACACGTTTGTTTCCTCTTTGGAGACTCTTAAGGTTGAAGATGCACTTGGAGACCTGGATTGGGTATTGGCAATGCAAGAAGAGCTCAACAACTTCACAAGAAATCAAGTGTGGACCTTGGTGAAGAGACCTAATACAAATGTGATTGGCACCAAGTGAGTCTTTCGCAACAAACAAGATGAGAATGGTATGGTGACAAGGAATAAGGCGAGATTGGTTGCTCAAGGCTTCACTCAAGTAGAGGGTTTGGACTTTGAGAAAACATATGCACCGTTGGCTAGGCTTGAAGCAATTCGAATGCTTCTTGCCTATGCTACCCATCATGACTTCAAGTTGTATCAAATGGATGTCAAAAGTGCGTTCCTCAAAGGTCCAATCCAAGAGCTTGTGTATGTTGAGCAACCACCGGGTTTTAAAGATCCCAAGTTCCCCAACCATGTCTACCAACTCCAAAAGGCACTCTATGGGCTTAAGCAAGCACCAAGAGCATGGTATGAATGCCTTAAGGATTTCTTACTCAAGCAAGGCTTTGAAATAGGCAAAGCCGATCCTACTCTCTTTACTCACAAGTTTGACAAAGATATTTTTGTGTGCCAAATATATGTCGATGACATAATATTTGGTAGTACTAAGCAATCTTTCTGTGAGAAATTTAGTAGGATCATGACTAAGAGATTTGGGTTGTCCATGATGGGTGAATTGAAGTTCTTCCTTGGTTTTCAAATTAAGCAATTGAAGAAAGGAACATTTATTTGCCAAATGAAGTACACCCATGATATGCTCAAGAAGTTTGACATGGTGAATGCCAAGCCTATCAAAACTCCCATGCCAACCAATGGACATCTTGATCTCAATGAAGAAGGGAAAGCCGTTGATGCAAAGGTATATCGTTCTTTGATCGGCTCTCTACTTTACTTGTGCATTTAGGCCAGACATAATCCTTAGTGTGTGCATGTGTGCTACATTTCAAGCCAATCCTAAGGAATGTCACTTAACAGCTGTTAAAAGAATCTTGAGATATTTAGTTCATACTCAAAATCTTGGCTTGTGGTATCCTAAGGGCTCTAAGTTCAATCTACTTGGGTATTCGGATTCCGATTATGCCGGTTGCAAAGTAGATAGAAAAAGCACTTCGGGGACATGTCAATTCCTTGGACGGTCCATAGTGTCTTGGAGCTCTAAAAAGCAAAATTGTGTAGCCTTTTCCACCGCCGAAGCTGAGTATGTTGCAGCCGGCGCTTGTTGTGCTTAACTACTTTGGATGAGGTAAACCTTAAAAGATTTTGGATGTCATTTTACCAAAATCCCACTTTTGTGTGACAATAAAAGTGCCATAAAACTTGCAAACAACCCGGCAAGTCACTCAAGAACAAAACACATAGACATCCATCATCACTTTTTGAGAGACCACGAAACCAAAGGAGATATCGAAATTCGTCATGTGAGCACCGAAAAGCAACTAGCCGATATCTTCACTAAGCCTCTTGACGAATCAAGATTTTGTGCTTTGAGAAAATTTTAGCAGTTAGCAAGTTAAGGGGGAAAGCATGAATGAGGTGAGAAAAAATATCTCTAGAATTTCTAGGTTTGCATCCTACAGTCAACCTATGCTCTGATACCAATCTGTCACACCCAATTTTAAGGATAAAATTGAATGAACCATCTTATGTGCGCCCAGAGATCAATCACACACATAAGCGACAAATTACATAGTACCATCACAAGGTTCAATATATAACGAATAATATCACAGAGTCTTTACATATATAGCGGCGGACTAATAAATATAATCTCTCGCGGAAGCTCCAATTCACAGGGAAGTAGTTGACTGGTGAACCACAATCCTAGTAATCCTCAGAAGAATCATCATAGTCATCTGTTACCCATCCGGGATTTTTATCCAAATATGAAAATAAAGCAAGCGTAAGTACATGTCGTACTCAACAAGAATAACATGGGTTTATGAGACTCAAATAAGGCATGACACTGGTTGACAGCGGTTGCTTTTAGTTGATCATGTTTTAGCAATTTGAGTAGCAGCAATAGAATATACCAAGGAACAAGATTTGCATGATCATATAAACATGATAATTAATATGGAATAAACATCAATAGAAACTTCAAATAAATCAATATTAAATTAGTTAAGTTCCTGTAAGACGTCCAAGGCCGCTCGTGACCGCGAGCACGGCTGATATACCAGTTTTACACTCTGCAGAGGTTGCACACTTTCACCATAAGTCGTGATTCCCATATGCCAAGGGTCATGACTCCCATGTCACCTCACCAAGGAAGTGCGGCAGGGTACACTATGAAGTCTTTCAAAAGCCTTCCTAACATGCCACTAATCAATCCGGGCGCAATGGCAAGGGGTGGTAGAGCCCTCCTTCTAGTGGCACACACACGCAGCAGTACACACAAAGACAGGAGCCGCAAAACAACCAGCTCGGCAAGGAACCTTTCAAGACTAACAACATGATAGAAAGTAACTTCATACTTAACTAAAGTCAGAGCCATATGACCCTCATGGTTGCGCTGTAAGTCCCGGTGTCATACTTACAGATAAGTCCTTAGTCCATGTTGCTAAAAAGCATCTTTTAATCTTTATTTCATAATCAATTATTCAAGTTCATAAGATCATGACACCATCAAGCACTAGCATCACTACTCAAATGCAATCTCATAGGTATCAAGGATCAAGTCATCAAAACTAGGAATAAACACTATGGTTGCCAAGGTAAACACATGCATCATGAATTTAGTGATTAAGGTGAATAGGCAACAAGGATGGTCCATGCTATACTTGCCTTGATCAAAGTGCTCTGGAGAACTTGGATCCTCAGTGTACTCTTGATCACCAACGTATTGCTCACCGTCTGAACTCGATCATAAAATCACCACACAATCATCGAGGCAATCATACACGAAGCAAACAAGATCTATATTAGAAATAGTACACCAACAAGGGAAAAACAGATTGAAAAGTGTATAAAAATAATTCTACTCGTCGCTACGATTCCAACGATATAAAGATCACGAAAATCAGAGTTCAAACGGGAAAGTTATGAAATAAACAAGTTTTACTTTAATAAAATAATAGATTAAATCTAATCTCGAATTTTAAAAGTTGAAAACATGAGTAACAGTAGCATCATTAGGTAGATTACGAAATTATGAATCTAACGAGACTTGAACGGATCAAATCAGAGCTAAAACGAATAAAATATGGCCGAAATAAACTGAGTGGCAAATCTGTAAATATTGAAAACGCCTTTTGAATTAAAACCGAGGAAATACGTTTTCTAAATAGGAAAGCGTAATCAGAGAAATACGCCAAAGGACCGCGGGTTAGAACATTAAAAAGCTCAGGGGTTTCTCTGCAAAATTGCCGGCGAAGGGGTATCTCTCACTGTGAGCCGTTGGATCGGCCGTGGACGGCGTAGGTTAGCTCGGGGAAAAGAGGGGCGGCCCTGGTCGCCGGAGTCGGGCGGCGCCCGGCCGATTCCTCGCCGGAAGATGGCCGGAGACGGCGTTTTCGGGGCTAGGAAGCTCGGCACACCTCGGGCTCTGGTCGGGAAGCAAGAGGAGCTCAAACCAAACCTATCTATGGTTTCGGTTGCCACAGAGGTAGCTCGGAGAGGATGCACGAGCTAGGTGGCAGAACTATGGTGGCAGCGAAGCTCGGCATCATGGCCATAGTGCACAAAACCGAGGGAGAAGGGGTCGGGAAGGTCCCTGACCTTGCTGCGAAGCTTGGAGAACAACCAATTTCGACGGAGAAGTCCTCCCGAGGAGAAATCGACGGCGGCGGCGGCTCTGCGGCTGCGGCTAGGGCAAGATTGGAGGGCGTGGCTTGCTCGGGAACTTGTGGGGAGGGACGGCAGGGCTCGGCCGACCTATATAGGGGCGCGAGGGAGGCGTAGGAGATCCGGACTCGGGAGATTCGGTGGTTACGATACGGTCGGAGGCGGCAACCGTGCCCGGTTCGGGCTCTGTCCGGAGGAAGGGGACGGCGCTGTGCCGTGGGCCCAACGCGTCAGTGCTAGTAGGAGGGGAAGAGGGTCGCGGCTTCCTTTTATGGGCCGGTGGAGGAGTGCTCAGGACGGACTCGTCCGAAAATTCCGGCGGCGGTCGGTTGGACATCGAGTCCTGCTCGGACTCCAGAGGGAGGAAGGGGACGACTCTGAGCAGCGGGCCCCGCATGGCACCCAAAGGAGAAGGGCGCCTGCGCGAGGAAGATGGGGCGGCCTGCCGACGTTCGGGTGGCCTTCGGCCCAAGTGGGGGAAAAAGGGAAGAGGGGAGGGGTGAGGTTTCTGTTTTCCCCTTTTTTTTCAACTCATTTTCAAATAGGTATCCAATTACATCTGAATATTTTCAAATCTCAATAAAGTGCAAATCAAACAAAATATCTTTGAGCAGCATGGATGCAACAAATCATGTTTCTACTTCCTATGATTTATTTTAATTGCTAAAAATTATTATTTGCCAGGTTAATATGCCAAACAATTGCATAAATAAATCAATTTATCCCTATTTTAATGAAAGCAAATTTTAGGGTGTTACAGACAGCCATTCTTGGTGTCAGAAAATCAAAGATTGTGCACATGCAGTATGTGGACTTCCAGGATATGAGAGACAGGAATGAGCCGGAGTTCAATGCTGCCATCAGGCTTTGTGATAGGTTTGATTTGACTGATTTGATGAGCTTCAGGTATGAATGGAACACAAAGATACTTACACAATTCCATGCTACTTATTATCACAATGCAAACACTGATGAGATTCACTGGATGATCGAGGGTCGACACTACAGAGTTGATTTTATCACTTTCAGTCGCATTTTTGGTTTTGGTGATGTGCACAGGAAGTTTTCTGAGATTCATGATGAGTCTCGCTTGGAGGTTGAGCAGATGAGGGCTCTCTACAGGGACCCCAGGGTAGCTGATGGCAAGAGGAGTTGCTTGCTTACTGTGTACTATGTGATGAATAGCTTGATCAGAAACACCATTAATCCAAAGGATGGAGCAGCTTCTGATATTAATGGATATGCCAGGAATGTGCTTGTTTGCTTTCACACAGGTGAGAGGTTCAATGTTCCTCGCTTCATGTGGCATGAGCTCTCTACTGCTTTGGATGATGGGAGAAGGGGCTTGCCCTATGCCCCCTATCTCATGTTTGTTATTGAGAGGGTTTCTGGTATTCGCTTTCCTCATGATACAGCACATCAGGTGTACAAGATTGACAGGCCAAGGCCACATGGGGTAGAGAAGGGAAGTGGCAGTCATCAGTCTCATACAGATGCTCCAAGGATATCCCATGGTAGAAGAAGGGGCAAGAAGAAGGGCTTCATCAAGAAGATGTCGATAGCTATCTTTGCTACTTGCACCTACTCAGCAGCTACAACTTATGGAGCTAGACTTGAGGCTCGGGAGGCCAGGCAGAAGATGGGACTTCCAGACTTACCTCCTATTCAGCCTTCTCCTCCCTTCCAGCTTCATTCTGACTCTGATGATGATGATGATGATGATGGAGGCCAACAGCAGAAGCAGTATGATCCTTTACAGCAGCAGTATCAGCCATACCAGTAGTACCTGCCTCAGTATGGGTACCCGCAGCCACAGTATGGTCAGCAGCCGCCTTACCAGCCTCAGTATGGTATGCCCGGTTGGGATGACTCTCTTGCTTCCTATCAGCAATGGCAGCGACAGCAGAGGCGAGCTGGTAAAAGCTCTAGTTTGGTTTTGGCTAATTGATGACACCTAGTATCTAACCATATGCTTAAGCTCTATGATCACAAGTGTGGTTAGAAGATCAAGTGGGGAGTTATGACGGCGTCCATACAAGTGGTATAGGTCCATCAAGATGTTGGATCAAATGCTTCTCAACTTGGAATTTGGAAAAGGGCTCAAGGCAAAGGTAAATTCCATTAGGGCTCTTTTCATTTTGGTGATCAAGACACTATAGAGAGTGTGATCACATTTAGGTTAGATGACCGTACTATTAAGGGGGATGAAATTTCGTTAACAACCTCGGTCATCAAGTGCCTCTAGTTGACATAGTTGAGCATATGCATTTAGATCTAGAGCACTAATCTAAAACCTTGCAAATGAACTTAAAAACAAGCTAACACTCATACCTAAGTGCTTATACACTTGGTAGTTAGCATCTAGAAGTAAGGTAGTTGAGGAGAGGGCAAAAACAGCTCTCAGAGGTGCACCGGACGCTAGGCGTGTCCAGTGGGTGCGCACCGGACGCGTCTGGTGCAGCCAGAGCCTCTCTGGAACCTCTCTGAGTGAGCACCGGACGCTGGAACAGTAACTCTAGCCCGTCTGGTGATGTTCTTGGAGCGTCCGGTGAATAAACGTGCTTTCTAACTGAGTGAAAGCACGACCTAACAGCGGACGCATCCGGTGCGACTTTGAACTCTCTGGATGCTCTTTGTTCGCGCACCGGACACGGGCGTCGGAGCGTCCGGTGCGACGTCTCCGCGTCCAGTGAGTTGGCGCGTTGCGGGAAGTTTGAAACGGCTAGTACACGTGTCAACGGGCGGTACACCAGACAACCACCGGATGCGTCCAGTGCTCACTTAACCAGCGTTCGGTGTGCACGCAGAAACTGTAAAACGGCTAGTTTTTCACCCTCACTTATAATTAGCCGATCAACAGGTTTTGGAAGTCTCTCCTGCGTATTTCATTCATTGCTAAGCATCCCTTGAGCCTCCCAAGCCTCTCCCACTCACTCTAGAGCTTGATTCTCATCCATAGTGAGCTAGAGAGTGATCCAAGTGCATTGTGTTCACCTAGATCATCTTTAGAAACTTGTTGATCGTTGTTGGTGTGGATTTTCATCTATTCTCTTGGTGATTGCCGTCACCTAGACGGTCTTGGAGCAGCGGAGGAGTTGGCGGAGTAGGAGATTGTCCCCAGCCACTCCCGGATGTCTTTGTGAGGGGTTTTGCACCTTCCCCGGCGGAGAGCCGCAAGGTAGCCTAATATATTGCTTGTGTCATTGAGTTACCGTGCTCGTGGTAGGTTCTAGTGGCGCTCATTAGTTGAGCTTGACATTGGTTGTCAATTAGCCACCGAACCACCGAGTATTGGTCGACACAACGAGGACGTAGCGTGCCGGCAAGCACGTGAACCTCGGGATAAATCTTGGTCTTCATTGTGTTGGCTTTGGACTTCATTGTGATCATCACCATCAAGTGATTGATATATTCGTTTGGTGATTGGTTCACACTACTCTACTTGGTGGTATAACAATTCTACTCCTTCCCTTTACATTTGAGCACTTATCTTATGTAGTGGTAGTGTTTGTAGTTTGCTTATTCACCTAGTAGTAGAGTAGTCTCTCAACCAAGAATAGCTTGTTGTGTGCTCGTAGAGATTCTAAGTAGAACGGTTAGGAGGCTTGCACTTTTGAGTAGGCTAGCGCAAAACTCGTTTCGCAGTTTTTGTTACTAACCACTTGATCAAGTGTTGTTTGTAGAATTTTAATTAGGCCATTCACCCCCCTCTAGCCTCTTTGGACCTATCAATTGGTATCGGACCCGTGGTCACCGTTGTTGCAAGGCTTAACATCCCTCGGTGTCAAGTATGGCTCACAACAACTTGATCAATCATATGGGCAAGCCACCTCGGTTTGATGGCACAAGCTATGGGTATTGGAAGAAGCAAATGAAAGTACATTTGAAATCAATGAATAGGAAGATGTGGGAAATTGTTGAAAGGGACTTTGTTGTGATTGATATGAATGATCCCACACCAAGAGAAGAGGAGAAGATTCAATTCAATGATATTGCCCTCAATGCAATATATAGTGCTCTTGATGAGAAAGTCTTTGAGCAAATCAAGGACTTGGAGTTTGCTCATGAGGTGTGGAAGAGATTAGAAGACTCTTATGAATGCACCACCGCGGTCAAGAGTGCAAAGCTATATATTCTCAAGGATAAATTTGCAAGCTTCAAGATGAAGGACGATGAGAGCATACCGGAGATGTTTCACCGGTTGAGTGTTATTGTAAGTGATCTCAAGGTTCTCGGTGAAACAATTAGTGATAGAGACTTCTCCCACCGGTTCTTGAGATGCCTGCCTCCTCGGTTTGAGACTTTGGTTACTATCATTGTGAGGGAGGATCTCTTAAAGGTGACTCCAACATAAGTGCTTAGTGATGTCATGACACAAGAGACATACCGAGTAGAGAAAGATGGAGGAGTCAAGGAAGAGAAGGATGAAGAGAAGAAGGACAAGAATGAGAAGAAGAGCATTGCATTCAAGGCAACTTCATCAAGGCACAAGGGCAAAGCAAAGAAGCAAGTATCTAGTGATGATGAAGATAGCTCAAGTGATGATGATGAGGAGATGGCACTTCTCGTGAGAAGATTTGGAAGATTCATGAGAAAGAAAGGCTATGGTGCTAGAAAGAGAAGAAGCTTCACCAAAGGCAAGGGTCCAACCATGAGATGGTATGAGTGCAAGAGCAAGGACCACTTGATATCAGATTGTCCTAACAAGAATGATAGTGATGATGAGGATGACAAGAAGAAGAAGAAGTCCAAGAAGGACAAGAAGATGCAATTCAAGAAGAAGAAGGGGCATTCTTATTGTGTCACATGGGATAGTGATGCTTTCTCTTCCGATGATGATGGTGATAGTGATGATGATCACAGTATCACCAAGAGGAAGGCCATTGGTAGTCTTGCTATTTCTAGCAAGCCATCTCTATTTGACTCTTCACCGACTTGTCTCATGGCTAAGCCATCTAAAGTACAATCCAAATCCGATGAGAGCGGTAGTGATAGTGAGGGGGGAGGACTTCTCTATGGAGGAGCTCCTTGACGTGTTGCGTGACACACACTCCTATCTTAAGAAGAAAGTGAAAGAATGCAAAGTATTGAACAAGGAGAAGGAACTTCTTGAACAATCCTTTGATGAGCTAAGTGCTTCTCATGAGTGTCTAAAGGAAAACCATGAGAACCTAAAGGAAGCTCACTCCAAGCTTGAGGAAGCACATTCTTCACTTTCCAAGTTGACTAAGATAGAGGATGTGCCATCAACATGTGACGTAGGTGTTACTTGTGATTTATTTGATACACCTATTGTTGTTGCCTTCACTAACACTTCTTGTAACACATCCACCTCTACCTCATCTAACGATGTTGGTGTCACTTGTGATGCCACAATCTTGGTTGAGAACAAGAACCTCAAGAAGGAGGTGCATGAGATCACTCTAGATTTAGGCAATGCCTATGGTGGAGATGCCCACTTGCTTAAGTGTTTAGGTAGTAAAAGGTTCTCCATTAATAAGGAGGGTCTTGGCTATACCCCCAAGAAGGGCAAAGCCGTCTTTGTCCCTCACAAGACTACTTTTGTGAAGGGCAATGGTGTGGTTTGTTATAGTTGCAAGCAAGTGGGGCACAAGGAGCAATATTGCAAAACGAGGATGATGAAGCAAAGCAAGCCTAATGTGTCATCCATTAGACTTGATTCTTGCTATGTGCTTACCAAGAGTGCAAAGGGAGTGAGAGTCAAGTATATTGGTGCACCTATGGAGAGCCCAAAAAAGAAGGCTATTTGGGTGCCCAAGAGTAACCTCTAAGGACCCAAACAAAGTTGGGTATCAAAATCTAATTCATTTCTTTGTAGGTGAACTACAAGTCCGGAGGGAGGCATTGGGTGCTTGATAGTAGGTGCACTCAACATATGACCGGTGAATCAATCATGTTCAATTCAATCAAGCCAAATGAAGTTGGGAATCTTTATAGTATCACATTTGGTGACAACAAGAAGGGCAAGGTTATTGGTCTTGGAAAGATTGCAATTTCAAATGATATGTCTATCTCAAATGTCTTGCTAGTTGAGAGCTTGAACTTCAACTTGTTGTCCGTGGCTCAATTGTGTGACTTGAGATTCAAATGCGTCTTTGGTGTTGATGATGTGGAGATTGTTAGTGTTGATGGAAGCAACTTGATATTCAAGGGTTTTCATTATGGCAATCTCTATTTGGTGGACTTTAATGCTAGTGAAGCTCAATTGTCAACGTGCCTGTTCACAAAATCAAGTATGGGTTGGTTATGGCATAGAAGGCTAGGTCATGTTGGAATGAAGCAACTCAATAGATTGGTCAAGCATGACATGGTGAGAGGATTGAAGAATGTGCAATTTAAGAAAGATAAGTTGTGTAGTGCTTGTCAAATGGGAAAGCAAGTTGGAAACACACATCCTAACAAAATCATGATGAGTACATCTAGAACATTTGAGTTATTGCACATGAATCTATTTGGCCCAACCACTTATGTTAGTCTCGGTGGAAATAAATATGGCTTTGTGATAGTGGATGACTATACAAGATACATATGGGTCTTCTTTCTAGTTGACAAGAGTGAAGTGCTTGGCATATTCAAAACATTCATCAAGAGAAGCCAAAATAAATTTGAAGTGACAATCAAGAGTGTAAGAAGTGACAATGGAAGTGAGTTTAGAAATGCAAGAGTTGATGAGTTATGTGATGAGTTTGGAATCAAACATCAATTCTCGGCCAAGTACACTCCTCAATCAAATGGCCTTGTTGAGAGGAAGAATAGAACACTTATTGATATGGCAAGGTCTATGCTTGGTGAATACAATGTGAGTTTGGACTTTTGGGCCGAAGCCATCAACACAGCTAACTATTGTAGCAACCGGCTCTATTGTCACTGGCTCTTGAAGAAGACACCATATGAGCTATTGAATGGAATAAAGCCCAACATTACATACTTTAGAGTGTTTAGTTACAAATGCTATATCTTGAAGAAGGGTGCAAGATTGAGAAATTTTGAGAAAAAATGTGATGAAGACTTCCTAGTTGGTTACTCCACCATAAGAAAAACATATAGAGTATGGAATCATACCACCAAGCTAGTTGAGGAAGTTCATGATGTGGAATTTGATGAAATCAAGGGTTCACAAGATGAAGATGAAAATCTTGATGATGTGAGAGGAACTCAATTGGTGAATGCTATGAAGAATATGGACATTGGTGATATCCGGCCAAGACAAGCGGTTGATGTGGAAGATGAAGATGACAAAAATCAAATGCAAACTCAACCTAGTGTGCAAGTAAATCCAAATGAAGCAAGCTCTAGTGGTTCTCATGATCAAACTCAAGTGCAAAATGATGAAGATCAATATGTTAGTCCATCTCAAGTGGGTCAACCGAACTCAAGCAATCAAGTTCTCCAACCGGTTCATATTGCAAGAGATCATACATTGGATCAAATAGTTGGAGATGTTAGAAGTAGTGTTCAAACAAGATCAAAGTTAGCAAACTTTTGTGAGCACTTCTCTTTTGTGTCATTTGAAGAGCCAACAACTATTGAGAAAGCTTTGAATGATAGTGATTGGATAAATGCTATGCATGAAGAGCTCAACAACTTTGAGAGAAATCAAGGTTGGGAGCTAGTTGAGAGGCCTAAGAACTACAATGTCATTGGTACCAAATGGGTGTTCAAGAACAAGCAAGATCAAGATAGCATTGTGGTTAGAAACAAGACAAGGTTAGTTGCACAAGGATACACTCAAGTGGAAGTATTGGACTTTGAAGAGACTTATGCTCCGGCTTGTAAGATTGGAAGCAATTAGAATCCTTCTAACTTATGCATGTGCACATGATATCAAGCTCTATCAAATGAATGTCAAAAGTGCTTATCTTGAATGGTTACATAAATGAGCTAGTATATGTTGAACAACCCCGGGTTTTGAAGATGAGAAGAAGCCCGACCATGTCTACAAATTGAGAAAGGCTTTATACGGTTTGAAACAAGCTCCAAGGGCATGTTATGAAAGATTGAGAGATTTCTTACTATCCAAGGGTTTCAAAATGAGGAAGTTGACACCACTCTCTTCACCAAAAGAATTGGCAAAGACTTATTTGTGTTGCAAATCTATGTTGATGACATTATCTTTGGTTCAACCAATCAAGACTTTTGTGAACAACTTGGGAAGATGATGGCAAACGAGTTTGAGATAGTCCATGATTGGAGAGTTAAGCTATTTCCTTGGTCTTCAAATCAAGCAATTGAAGAATGGAACTTTCATAAGCCAAGGCAAATACATTAGGGACATGTTGAAGAAATTTGGAATGTAAGATGCAAAATCCATTAGCACACCAATGGGTACAAATGGTCACCTTGATGAATATAAGAGTGGAAATATGGTGGGTCAAAATAAGTATCGGTCTATGATTGGAAGCTTACTCTATGTAACCGCTTCTAGACCGGATGTGATGTTTAGTGTTTGCATGTGTGCAAGGTATTGTTGGCGTTTCTTAATGTCGCTACTAGAAACAGAGTTAGACTCTATCCCTGATAACGGCCTCAGAAATGCCTGGGGGTATTTATTATGTCTATTGGATAATTCCGCAAGCACACAGAATATACCGCTGTAGCACTTCACCCGGGAGTATTCCAAGATATCGTTATTTATTTTATCCTAAGGGAAAGAGGTGCTAGGAATGTTAATAAAAGAGAGATCCTTAAGTCAATTGCAAATTAGCAACCAACTAGTGATAGGGGGTAAATCGATATATAGAGGAAAGGGTAATGACACAGAGACAAGACAAGGTTTAGGATAACTAAAGATAAATTGTATAGTATAGCTAGGTGGGAGGACAACGAGTGAGTTTAAGACACCTATGACTCTTACTTTACTCCTGTGAACTTAACCTTAACAGATAGATGAATTAACCAGACTGCTACCTTACTTCTTGTGTGAAGAGGATAGTCCGAGACAATAGAGGATATAACCTCTACCCAAAGCGGATTATACTCTTATGGGAGCCTACCTTTTAAGAATTTGCCTAAAACACGTGGAGGGATGCTAATACTAGACAGGGCTATCACCACCTGCTAGTACCCACTAACAATCCGTGCGATAAGTGGCAATCAAGGGCAAGATTTAGTATAAGCACCATGCTTACACTAACTCTCACTACTCTAGTTATGTCCAAGGCAACTAAAGCACCCTATGACAAGCGATGAATAGCACACAACAGCTAGTTACAGGATCATAATCTAGTATAAGTCAACTATAGGCTAAGATAAGACACAACAATACTATAATGAATAGTAAAGTACTAAGTAAAGACTCAGTAAAGTAAAGTAAAGATAATATATTGGTAAAGGCAAACTCTTACAGAAGGGAAGGTACAAGAGCTATACCAGACTCTCCAGTAGATGACTTCGAAGACTCCGAGCATAGCTCGACTCAACTCTTAACTCCCACACTAGACTAATACTACTGCTAAGGAGTGGAACTTGACTCTTCCTTGATTCTTGTGTCTCTTGTGTGTCTTGTAATGGGTGAAGGCAGCCTCTATTTATAGGGGGAAGTGAAGAGGTGCCACGTCAGCGATCCGTGTGCTCCTCCATTCTCCTCCCTTGGATGAACGCCTCAAAACCGCCTCAAAATGGACGACCGTGGACAAAGCATCACGTGGGAAACATGCAGGAGTCGGTGGGGAGGCAACCGACCAGGCTGGGCACCAGGGGGTCGGCCGACCCCCCTATGACAGGTGGGCCTAGCTAGGGGCTTCTAGAAGGTGTCCCCATCTGTCATAGGGAGTGGCTCTACCTTTTGCTGAGTGTTTGTCACGTTGGTTATCCCTTGATCCATGTGCTTTGATCTTCCACCGTTAAATGAAAACACAAGTTGATCTGAGGGTTGGAATGGACTGAGTGGAGTGTCACGAGGATCAGTGCCACGTCACCAGAGCCCTGTGGGCCCCATACATGGGTCGGCCCACCCATGCATGGGCCCACCTTGAGCTCCATTCACTTCCATGTGATTTTGTACACCGTATCTTGAAGTTTCATGGTCCTGTTTGGTCTTCTCTGCATTCACAAGCTAAGTGTAAGTGGAAATAGTTTATTGATAAAATATATTCATAATATGCTTATTCTTCCTTGAATCCGAGGCATGTTGACGGTGTTAGAGTGTGGAATTTGAGGGCTTATCCACCGTCAAGAAGATCCCCCAAGCTTAACCTTTGCTCAGTCCCGAGCAAATAATTAAACTTAGCCTCGGTGGATCAAGAGTTGCTACAATGTCATATTTTAATAGTGCCATGCGTACAACAAAATACTTCTCTTTTGAATGGAAAAATTAGCTATAAAAATTCATCCATATTATCTTAGTATTTTATGGGGTTGATGGCTTTTCCTTTTGCCTTAGGTGGTTGAGAGACAGAACAGTTTGACTTGGGCTCTAACTTTCTTATTCCTTGCAAGTTTCATACTGGAGGTTTTAGCAATGTTTTTCAAAAGAAAACTTAATGTTCCTCATATGGTTCTTCATGTCGCTCAAATGGTGTATAATTCCTTACCAAGTAAAAGCCCTACTTTGGTTTTGATAATTGATGACACCCTATGGACTAACCTAAGTTGCTAAGTGTGGTAAGGTTTAGGTTGGTCAAACCATGGAATATGGAGTTTAGGAGATGGTGTTGATCAAGATGACTCATCCATGGAACAAGAAGCAAGGTGGATCAAGTGAAGTTGATCAAGGTGAAAGAAAAGGACTTAAAGAGGTGAAAAGAAAAGGCTTGAAGGCAAAGGTATAACCCCAAATAGGCTTTTCTTTTGGTGGTCAAGACACCAAACGGGTGTGATAACATTTAGGATAGATAGCCGACTATTAAGAGGAGAACAAGTGTTGGATTACCTTCAAGTGCTCTAGGTTGCATTTCATGGCATTGAATCTAACACAACCTAGAGATCAAGTTAGAAACCCTTGAAAAATGTTTTGAAAATGCTAACACACTGTGCACAAGTGTTGAGAACCTTGAGTGTTAGCACATAGAAGTAAGGGGTGTGAAAAAGACTTGAAAAGGCCTGTTTCAGAGCGTCGGACTGTGTGGTAGCGCTGCGTCGGACCATTGGTCTGCGTCCGACGCCCTACCCAGGTTCTGTTTCGCTGGAGAGCGTCGGACGCTCATTTTCTGAGCGTCGAACTGTCACACCGTATTTTAAGAATAAAATAGGATGCATAAATGACTCATATGTGCCCCTAGGAATAGTCGCACATATAAACTGACAAATTACAAATGTATCATCACAGTGTTAAATACATAACGAATAAATAATTATTACATAGTCTTACACAAATATAGGTAATAACTATGAAGTCACACTCGCGGAAGCTCCATCACAGGGACACGGTCGACTGGGAGACACCAAGCCTAATATTCATTGCGATAGTCTTCACTCCAATCTTCATCTGTGGTGGTGAATTGCAAGGGTGAGCACATTTCGTACTCAGCAAGTACAACACGGGTTCATGAAGGCACAAAAGGATAGACACTGTTTGACTGCATTTAGCTTTTAATATACATGTTCATTTTAGCAATTGAGTAGCATCAAGATCCCAAACCCATAATTAATGCAATGATCAATTGTAATAAGGTTAATAAATAGCAAAGATATTAACAGCAATAATCAACGTAATATAATTCATAGTAACCATCTAGCAGAACATGTGACCAAGGCCGCTCGTGACCATGAGCATGGCTATCATGATAGATTATTAAACTCTGCGCAGAGGTATACACTTTACCTGTGAGTCATGATTTTCTAATGCATGGGTTGATCGGACCCAAACACTAGCTAACCATATAAAGCCATCTAAAAGTTTGTCAAGTTAGGGCCGCAAGGGTGAGTGGCAGCGAGATGTAGGAAACCCCCTTTTCAATATGGCACATTCCTTCTCGGCTATACACATAAGACTAAAAGCTTGTACTACACCCAAGGTGGCAAACCCCCAACTGCGCCCTTTCGAGTAACCTCTAACAAGCTAGAAAAGATCTTTTAAATGACTAAAGCCAGAGCCATATATCCCTCACAGCTGTACGAAAAATCCCGGTTCATTAGATTCAGAAATCCTATGGAGAGAAACTAGAGCCAAAAACCACCCAATCCCAAGGCTCTAGCCCCCTTTGAACAGGAATAAAAATCATATTAAATTATTCATTGCATAATCCATTAAACATATCACAAGATCATTGGCATTAATAAAGCACTAGCAATAAGCTACCCAATGCACATCCCAATAGGTGAACATGGAATCATGAATTCAATAACTAAGTTATAATCTCTAAGGTTGTCAAGGTGGACACATGCGTATATGAATGTGATTATTATGAATAGGATAACAAGGATGGTCCATGTTATACTTGTCCTTGATCAAAGAATTCCTGCTGGTCCTACTCGTAGAAATACTCTTGATCGTCCACGAATTGCTCACCGTCTATACTCGATCGATCACCACATCATCACACAAACATCAGGCAATCATACATGAAGCAATCAAAGGAAAAATAATTAGAACAGTACACTAATAGTATAAAAACAGTTTGAAAATAATATAAAACTATTCTACTCGTTCTCATGATCGCATCGATATAAAGATCACGAAAAACGGAATTTAAAACGTAGAAGTTATGATTTTCCAAAGATTTCCTATTGAAAAATAATCATTATAGTAATAACTTAAAATTTTAAAAGCATCAAACTTACTGTTCAGTATTAAAAATATATGATGTATAAAAATACGAACCTAACGAAATTTGAACGGATTAAATCAGAATTAAAACGAAGAAACGACGTGGAAAAATAAAAAACCGGTGGCAAAGTTATAAATACGTCGTCTTGAAACTCTGTGATCTTCTTGCTCGCTGTGCAGGTCTTTCATGTTCACGTACAGAACAAGGAGATCGACCAAGGCTGCTGCTCCTGTGCTTGCACGTACGGGAGGAAGACTTGGCCTACTCTGGTTGGCAGCACGGCGCAATCGGCTGCTCTGGAAGAAGGGCGAGGAAGGGCGCCAGCTGTTCTGTGCCTGCTGCTGATCTTTGTTCTGCTGCTCTGGTTCAGGCAGCGAAGGAGGAGCTCGGCCTCGAGACAGCAAAGTAGACAGGAGGACATGCAGGATACAGCTGATGCACGGATACGGGATCGTCGGCAAACACAGCTGAAGGGCAAACATGCTGCAGTTTGTAGGGGCCTCGATCAGATAGGCACACCCTGTCAGGATAAGGGCAGATTGATTTGTTGGCGTGCTGGTACAGAAACAACCAGGAGAAACGGTCGAGTAGATGAGATCAAGATAGTTATTGATATAGAGCAATAGTCCAAAAAAAAAGTGCTGAATTAATCTCGCAGACAATGAAACGATAGCACAGCCATGATGGATCTGAACCGGCCGATCTCGGGGAGATGATGAGCACGGCAGGGCAATTCGGGGCAGCCAGCGGCTTGATCCAACTTGGAGGTCGACCTTGACACTTAAACACAGATGGCGGCGTGGAGCAGCATCTTATCGTGATGAGGATTGACAAGTCGGACATGCAACAAGATAGGAACGTTATACGACCTGCCCTGCTGGAGATGAAGGATACGGCAATGACCTGATCTTCTTTTGACGGTGGCGCTCCGATCTCGGCAGCTTGGATGAGCGTGGCTCAAGCGATGGTCAGCTTGCAGCAGGTCGGCGTTGCAGAGCTGAAGGCGGCGACAGCAGTAGGGCGGCGCAATAATCTGTGATGGATTAGATTCAGAAGGGTTTTCAGAAAATAAAAAATACATAAGCCAAGATTTCTATTTATTGGAAGGACATCACGTGATGGATAGAGTCTTGGACTTGTGCCGCAAATATAGCAGATAGATTGGAAAGGAAACCAGAATCGATGGGTGCTCCGTTCTATGACAGGCTGAGGCTGCTCATCATCATTAAGATTAATATATATGGTCTCGTTGCTTGGTTCTTTGATTGGAATATATATGAATGTGTCATCTCGTCAAAGCCAAATGGGCCAAGAAGCAAAATAAAAGCACAGATAGAACATGGGTCAACGTGAGAGAGAACTGCACAAAGGTTTGGTCTGAGGTGGATCAGAGTTAATCCACTAAATATTTAAATAATTAAGAAAAATTTAGAATTACTATTTGAGCAATGGAAAATATTCTGAAATTTCTAAGAATTCGGAGAAAATTCCTAGAGATATTTTGGAACATGATGAACCCAAATAACATGAAAAGGTATTTTGGAGCATCTAAAAAAATAGATTTTGCTCACAGAAAATAGGAAAAAGGTCCGGAAAAAGTTAGAAAAATTCCCGGAAAGTATTTAGAGATAAGTTGATGAATGATGAGCATGAAAGAGTGCTTTGGAGTTGAAGAAAAGGTTCTGGTAAGCTCTGATTGAAGGATCTATGTTGGGAATCAAGGAATTTAATTATAAAAGGAGAAAGACATAATGTAGAGAAGATCGTTGTACTAAACGCATTTTAAAACTTTATTCACTCACATCATAAAATCATTTACTAAATAATTTGAATAATTTTTATTTCTAATAAATCATATGCAAGGGCATGAGTGCACATCCATGTTGCTAAAACCTAGTTGAATTTTATCTTAATAAAAAATTTAAACTTCCCTAGGTTTTCATGAGCTAAAAAAAATTAAATTAAATCATTTTACCTATATTTCAAAAATAGCAAAATTTAGGGTGTTACAATTCTACCCCCTTAAGATGAATCTCGTCCCGAGATTCGAGAGAAGAAGATTGAAGAGGTAAGATTGCTCTGGCCTTGGCTCTTCTTTACTTTCTCAAGTAGCTCCCTTTTTTAACCTTTCAATGCACTTTGCATGTTGCCACCACCTTGTTCTAAATACATTACTCATGCTATCACAACTTTGATAGATACTCCAAACAAACCTTAGGTAATCCAATTAGCTAGGCTAATTTTTTTCCAAAGGAGCCTTTATAAACTTTGCATTTCAAGATGGTTATACTTAACTATTTCCAACTACGAGAGATTATGCTCAGTTAGGTAGCAACTGCTAAACACAACTATTTGGTCCTTGGTGTCATCCGAACTCTGCTAAAGGCATCGGAACAACAGTTGTTTCTACAGGTGATACTTATCCAAGATCTATTGGTCCAAGATACTTAATGCCTTCTCCAATGTACTTATAATAGAATCTTGGTATCATGTTGGAAATCCGAGTTACTCTGGTTTAATACTGGCTTTACTATCTCAAATCATCTGTAACTCCACCATTGTAGATAATTTACTCAATAATGAACTTCCTTTAACCAAACTCCACTTATCTTCCTAGGAACATTGATGCTTCTAGTTTCCATAGAGACAACTATACATATCTAATATCTCCTTTTTTATCAAGAATGCCTTCTTGTCCTTAGTATGATGAAGATTAAATTCCCATCTAATGATATCTCCAAGTAAAGATAGATCTTGATGAAAACATGACCTGATCATGAATGATCCAATAAGTTAACCAACCTTGAGCAAAGACACCTGCTCTTGATAGTGACTTCTTAAACATATCAATATCTGAGGCTTCCAAGTGAAACACAATAAGACCTTCATCTTGTTACATTGTCAGCTTGGCTACCCCCCTTAAGAAAAGATTGACCAGGGGCACCAAGAGTAGCTTGCATCTTCTTTTGAGTGACTTAAGTAATGTAATGACCTTCTAAAATCCCAACAAGCCTCATGAGCATAAGTAAGGATAGATAGTCTTAAATTTCTGCGCGAGGTGGAAAACAGCAGCACAGTAAAACAGCTATAACTCTCGCTCTGTTAGTCCAAATAAGTCGCAGCATATACCATTGGAAAGCTACTGAAATCCTCTACAATTGTATTATAGAACACTTTTCCAGATTCTAATGTTATGGTAGTCAAAAACAGAGTTGAACAGAAACTGCTCCAGATTCCCGACAACACACTTGCATCATCTTGTGACTTTTGCAGCTCCCAAATGAAAATAGAAATTAAGGTGATTCTTGAGCTCACAGAAAGATCTTGAAGTCTACTTTCTTCCAGAATTATTTCGTAAGTTTTGGGTCTTCCAAACCAGAGTTATAAGGTGAAGAAAACAGATTGCTCAGAAAAGACAGGATAGAGGAAACAAGAGAGAGGAAAACCCAACTACCTATTCCATTAATCTTTATACCTTAGGCCTATAAATTAAATGAAATTGCGAAGATATTCCACAAGATCATTGCAATCATTACAAAGATCCAAATCAAGCAATGTCATAATAACAATTCAACAAGGCACAACAATCAATGATACTCAACTTGCAACACTATCGTTCTATGGGTATCAAGGGTTCATATCTAAGGCTTCAACTTCATGCTATCCACGAATGGGGTAAGAGATAGTTCTAAAAGCATGTAAAACCAAGGAGTAGATAAGGCACTAATATTTATAGCAACAAGGAGAAGACGAGTAAGGCAAGGAGTATAATATAGCAGAAATTATCAAGGGAGATAGAACAAGGATTCCATAGCAAGTTACTAAGCCAAAGATGACCAACTTCTAACTAGGCTTGCGTCCTACAATCAACACATGCTCTGATACCAATCTGTCACACACGTATTTTATTCTTAAAATACGGGTGTGACACGGACCATTCTCCTCAACCGTCCGACGGTAGTGAGCAGTGGGTTTTGACACGTGGCGATCTGTAGAGCGTCGGACACTTCTCCTTGGTCCGACGCTGAGCGTCAGACTGAAGTCCGACGGTTTTTTCCGCTGTGGAACTTCTCTGGAAATGTCGGACGACTGTGTTCATTAGTCTGACGCCTCCTTCGAGCAGCGTCCGACGGTGCTCAGTGGCGAACCTCTGTTGCATCGGACTCTGGGCGTTGGTCCGGTGGTTGTAGCGTCCGACAGTGGGATTTCAGGGGCGAACAGTTAGCCGTTGAGATCCAACGGCTGTGGTTGAACTGTGCTGTCACGTGGCTTCAATCCGAGCGTCGGACCGAGGCGTTGGACCGACGGGTTGCGTCCGACGCTAGCGTCCGACGCCCCAAAAAGCTATTTAACGGCTGGTTTTTTAGGGGTAATGGCTAGGAGTGCACTTGGGGGTATTTATACTCCCTTCCTGATCACTTGGTGACACTCTTGCACATTTGATTCATTGACATACTCTTGTGAGCACTCTCTAGCCTCCCACTCACTCATTTGTTCATCTTTGATCATCTTTGTGAGTTGAGTGATCCTCAAGTGCATCACTGCTTAGTGAATTGCATTATAGAGCACTTGAGAGCAAGCCAAGGACTGAGTTCTTATTCTCTTGGGGCATTGCCGTGTCCCTAGATTCCGACGTGAGGTTGATTGGTGATTGTTCAAGCCCACACCGAGGTGATTGCTTGTGAGAGGTTTTGTGGTTATCCTCGGCGGAGTGCCAAAACTAACTCTAGTGGATTGCTCGTGGTTGATAACCACTTCTCTTGTGTTGGTGAGCGGCTCCCGGTGAGGGATTGGCAGTGTGAAGCTTAGCTCGCAATCTACCAAGGAAGACCGGTGCCACAACGAGGAGTAGCGTGACGGCGATCACGTGAACCTCGGTAAAAAATGGGTGTTCATTCTCTTCTCCACCATCGAGTCGATGTTTTGTCTTCCGGCTTTCTTTTGGTGATTGATCACTTGGTTTTCATATTGTCTATCTCTTGGTGATTGGCTCTACTCGTGATTGATCTTCTCGTCATCAAGCCCTTGGTATAATCCTCCTCGATCACTCTTCCTTGCGCTTACCATTTGTCTAGGTGCCATCTCCTTAGGTTCGGAGGAGTTGGTTTCTTGCGGTTGAGTACTTTTTCTTGTGACGTAGCATATTGTGCTAGGTGGCTTGCGTAGGGTAGTTTAGAGCTAGTGATTTGCAATAGCCTTGTTATATTCTAACTTGTGGTCTAGTGATTTGTAGAAATTTTAATAGGCTATTCACCCCCCTCTAGCCTATCCGGTCCTTACACTAAGGCACAAAGTAAATGTTGGCTTCTCTTTTCACCCTACTCTAAAAATGGCTTATGTTAAGTTTAAGGTAGGAATGGAAGGATATAGCATACTTACTTTGCATATATTATAGACTCAAATCTTAGATCCAAAGAGAGAAGTGTCATGTCCTTAGATCAAGATGTGCACAAGATGTGCAAGTGTGTAGAAAATGTTGGACTATAATGCTCCTCTATTTGGAATTGTATCTCTCTCTAATAAATTCTAAAGACATGGCTATCCTTTTTGTTCTCTTTTATTTATGAGCCTAGATTTGCTCATATTTTCTTTTCTTTTCTATGGACTTTCTCATGTCCATCTTTTCCTTTTTCTTTTGCATAGCCTTTTGTCTCTTCTACCATATCAACTAAGAGAGATATTTTATGATTTTAAAGCATGGAGCATTTATTTGGTGGAAATAAAAGGCATGTTGTTGTGTACTTCCAGTGTAGAAGCAGCAAATATATGTGTAGGTGTGTACGTGATCTTGACCTTGGGAGCATGATAAGTCTCTCAATAAGGGTCAACAAGACTTGACAAAACTCAATACAAAGCAAATAGCTTATGTGGAAGGGTTTGAAACATGTGTAGCATATATGGCTTGTGGTAGGAATTTATCACCATTGAGGAACAATAACATGTTTCATTATTTAAGAAATAAATCTCCAGTAATCATGCATGTTTAGAACAATATTATAGCAGCTCTTATCTCACTATATCATGTCTCACAACAATTTAGACTTAGTTCTAACACTTGCAACCCATAAAGTTTTCAGGTTCATGATGATTTTAAATGAGCCAAGTAATCCATACTTAAAGAAATACTAAGTTGTAAACTAGGCATTAGAGCAATATTAACAGAGCAACTATTCATCATTTTCATGAGGAAGATAAACATTCATGAAACATATGAGAATAAGGGAAATATATTTATTATTTTTATTTTTTAAATGCAATAACTTAAAATAATAAGCTGGGATAGAATACTTACCTTAGTGGGGGAGAGGATCTCCCCCAAGCTTGGCTTTTGCTCACTGTGGCGGTGGATAGTATTGGAACCATCCCGCCTAACGCTGTGCTTCTTCATCTTGTATGGCTTGTAAAAGTTGGACGTTTGGTTGTGCCACGTTCAGAGTTGCGTCTTGCTCAACCTGCATTGCGCCCATGTCGTCGATGAGTTGATCTACTTCCGTCCTTTGATTTCGACGTCCCCTCGCCCGTGTGGACGGACAGGAAGTGCGCACTCTTGGAGTGGGCTGTGGAGGCCTTTCCATGGACCCTGAAATGTCCATAGAACTCACCTCATCACCCTCTTCTTCATTCCCCCTGCAGCTTGTGAGGTGCCGCCTTACTCAAATTGAGCGGCCTGTGACCTGCTTCTAGTCATCCTGTTTGTACCTGCAACATGTTGGCTTCTTGTCTCTCGGTCCAGTTTAATGGTTAGTGTGCGAAGCGCATACAACCGACGTCTCTCACATGAGAGAGGGACCTCAGCTATATGGCCACGATAAATCATCTTAAGGCCACCTGTTGGACCCCTCTTTAAGACTTGACCATTTATGAAGAAATCTTGAGTTATAGTATCTCGAGGAGAGGCAATGTATTCAAAGTAATGTGCTCCATTTAATAGATCGATTTTTTCAACAATGCGAGTGATAAATGAAGTAAAGAATATAGGTTCTTCTCTATAGAACACACCAAGTCAAAAGCGGGCTAAAATCTTAGCAGGTGAAACTTTTATTTTATTGATTATGGCATACAACAATCTTAGCTCATCATTGTATAGAACTTGCACATTATAGCCAGGAAAAAGAGTTATAGTCATCCAATAGTGAAGAAGGCATAAAGTAGGATTATAAATTTCATCAGGATTAGGATCAGAGCAATCATCGGATGCAGATATGGCTTTTCAAAAATCAGCTTTATCAAATCTTCTTGTGGCACTAATTAAATCTACCTGACAGGTGTTATCAAAACCAAGAGACACACTAAAAACTCCCCAAGTCAAATTATAATCTCGATTAAACATGCGAAAGTGAACATTATCATCTGTGACTTGTAAAGAGCATAGAAATTCCATGGTGAGCTTTCTAATACCCAGTTCAGGAACTTCCCAAAAGCTTCTCCAACCAATTTTATTAAATACCATATGAAATTCTGCGGTCATACCTGTGCTGTCCAAAAGGACAGGGTCGATGATGCCGGTATGTTCAAACCCGCGGTGTCGGATGTAGAGATACCTTTGGTACTCTTCTTGCTTCATCATGAGACCCCTCTCAGGGTCGAATGTTCCCTCGGGTGGCACATCTAGCACTTCGTGGCCTTCTCTTGGTGGAGCTTCTCTTCCTTCTTCTTCATCATGGCGGGGTCCTCGGGAGGAGCTCCCTACGGCACCCTTGGCCTTCTTGAACGCGGAGGAGAACTTCTTCATCTTCCTAGAGCAATGAGAAAACACAAGAACACACTAGGATGACAAAGATTAGCGTTAGCGTTAGTTGTCCCAATGTTAGTAGTCCTTGAGAGGTATGGTCACCTCCACAAAACCGTTCTTGTGGATAAGAATACTCCACAAACGTGTTCTTCAGAGCAAAGACAAGCTTCTACTACTACAGAATATTTTTGGGTTTTTGTTTTGAGTGGCTAACTACAACTAAACTTGAGAAAAGAACTAGCTCAACTAGAGAGAAGAAGAGAAATTGTGTGCTCGAGATGATTCAGCTGGTTTGGGTGAGGAAATTTGCACAATGCAAGGGTATTTATAGGGGGAGATGGGCTAGTGGTGGACCCACCAGGGCTAGGTCGGCCGAACCCATTATGGCAGGGTCAGAGCTACTTTCACCTTTGGACAGGGAATCTATTTGAATTCAAACACAACTTTCTTGGGGGCACCAAATCATGGGTCAACCGACCCATGTTTGGTCCCTTCAGCAGCTTTAAACAGTGTGTTTCACTTTGTTCAGTAAAGTAAAGACTAGTGGTGGACCAAAAGTGGTGAAATTTTCAGAAATTCCCTTGTCTAGTGTTTTGTGAAAGAGAAAGGTGTATGACAAAAGTGGAGACATATTTTGAAATGATTCCCATGGACCATGGGAGCACTAATGCATGCCAAAGTGACCACTTTTCAGAATTTGGATGGTAGTGGATATTGGATTCTCCTTGGAGCATTTGAAAGTGATCATGACCAAAGGTGGTCGACCAAATTCAAAAGGAGATGGTGCTCAAAATTCAGGATGTGAATCGACATACTAGACCAACACCACCAAAGGTGGGTGGGCCCCATGGTTGGGTCGGCCGACCCCACCTTGGGTGGTCCCACCACCTCAGGTGCGAGCGCTAAAGTTCTACTCAAGTTTTATTTATCTATGATCAATTATTGTGTCGAAATAAATTATGCAAAAATTTAAATATGAAGATGCAACAAAAAAATGCAGGAATTGAAATGCAGGAATTAAACATGAGATAAATACTGATTTACCTTATCAGTAAGGGCTCCATGTTTTAGGTCCATCGAGCAGGACCTCTCCTTTTCGGGTTCATTCTTCAGGTGCTTCGATTGGTCCCGGAGTTGGGGACCGTGACGATCGCACATTTTTCTTCCGTCATTCTTTCTTGGTCAATGCTTGCAATTCAGCGGAGTCATCCTATTTTACCGCCTTGGCTTCACTTACCAGTTCGGCCTTTTTAGCCTTTGACGGTTGATTCTTCCGGCGGGGTGCATTTTGAGGCTTGTTCCTCCATAGGTTTTTCCTTACCTGTTACATAGATTTATAGCTATTGAAAGGACATTTAATTCTCTTACCTGGGAGTTAGAAGTGGATTTGGCCAGATCCCACGTAGACGATAGCGTTAATGGTGTTAGGAACGGCGTTCCTAGTATGATGAGGACTTCATCATCTGCTCCCATATCAAGAAAGATGAAGTCAGGCGGGGATGTACTCGTCTTGCACCTTGACAAGGATCCCTCGGGGAACCAGATGGATTGATCGGCCATCTGCAATTTAACAAAAGTGGGGTATAAAGGTCCCCCTAGCAAGTTTTCATACATTACCTTGGACATGATGTTCACCCCTAATCCAAGGTCGCAGAAGGCGTTGTTGAAGGTATGTGGCCCGATCTCACAGGTGATGGTTGGATGGCCGGGGTCACTCTTCTTGGCCATCAACGGTGGATCAAGAAGATAACCCGGATTTGACTTGAGCGGAGACTTACCAAACCTCGTAGAAATTAACCAGACACCCTCAACTGGTTCCTCAGGTTTCCCTGGGATCTTACCTTGTTCGAAGGATGGGACAACTGCTGCTATTTGAGCTAATTGTGTTTCTAGCATTTTATTGAAGCTTAATTGATTTTTCATAGCAGTGGCAAAGCTATCTATTTTCTCACTAAGGTTTTCAAGAATCTTATCATTAGCCATCATTTTCTTATTTATGCTATCATTAGTTTTAGATTGGCCTAGGACAAGATCTTTCAGAGAAGGTTGGTTACTATAAGAATTATTGTAATTATTATTGTAACCATTACCTTGATTACCTTGGTAGAAGGGGGCGCGAGTTCCATCCTCCTTGTTGCTGGGGTCGATATCCATTGTTGTTGTTGTTATTGTTGTTGATGAAGCTCACTTCCCCCTTCGCTTCGGGACAGTTGTTGCCCGAATGATCTTCTCCACCACATACCTTGCACCATGGATTGACTTCAATGGCTCGTGCGGTGGCAGTGGTTCGAATGGCCTCTTGTTCCTTTTTGGAACCTTCCTCAATCTTTTTCATTAAAAGGTCCATTTTAGCTGAGAGCATGTCCACCTCGTGGACGGTGTGCATACCCCTCTTCTTGGGCTGGAGGTGTTCCTCATTCCATCCTTGGTTGATAACTGTTGACATCTACTAACGTCGCCAAATATAACTATATAACTTTTAATGCGAGAGGCGAGATTAGAAGATGAATGATAATTAATTAACTTGTCATTAGCAACTAGCCACTTTTCTATTACCAACATTCTTATGCAAGAACTAGGTTGTCATCCCTAATTAATAATGGTAAGAATAAATAAAGGTTTTATATATTAATCTATGTGACTAGGCAGAAATAAATATAAATAATATAAACTAAGATCAGTTCTGCAAGCGGACAGATAATTATACCATTGTAGCATTTTACCTAGGGAGTTCTACCAGGTTGTCGATTTATATTAATACCACTGGGAAGGACTAAGATAAACTACAATCTATTATATTGATAGTGATGGTATACAATGGATAAGTGACATTACCGATGTCATTTACTCTACTCATAATAGGTAGAGGTCACAAGATAAATAAAGATAAAGGTGATAAGTATGATCAAGCATCATAAATAAAAGATAATCATCAGAGCACTTCTCTAGTCATAGTAATAGCTAGCCAATGGATAAACTAAGGAATTAATATCAAAGGTAATTCTATAACTACATCAATGAATAACTCTAATTAGTGCAATTATATCTAGCAATCATTGTTAGACTAATCCTATATCATAATAACATGCAAAGCGCATCATCTAGGAAGGATGTGAAACAGAGTCATCATCCAACTTCGTGACCGTGCCTGCTGGCCTACGTATGGAGGGGGTGGACTACAGAGGACTCAACGCAGCTCTCACCTACGCGATCTACCACACGACCCGACACATCACGGTGCACTCGCAGATAAACAAAATACCTAGACACCACGTCTACATATCGTTCATCATCTATCCATCGTACGCATGAATAAATGCTATATGAGCAATTACATGAATTCAATAAGATCAAACCAACTATACTAGACATATAATCAAAGTAGACAAAAACTATTGTAATCAAGAACATATAAACTATTGAGAACAGTGTTTCCCTAATCATAATGAAGAATACAATAATAGAGAAAGAACTAGAATTATACCGAACTCCGTGCTCCAGACAGACGCCGAGGCTCTAGATCCGCCTGAAGAACTAGAACTCCTCTACTCTCTAATCTAACTCGGCTAGTACTATGAACTAGGAGGCTCTTGATGGCATGAGGACTTGATGCCTTGAATGAATGATGGGTTGATGCCTTCAGGGGGGTCTGCCCTTTTATTTATAGCCCGGTGGGATGCACGTGCGCCGTAGGATCAAACCGACTTGAAACAAGGGCTGAGATGACTCCACAAAGGCGGCAGAAGAAGACTCCAGAAGGTGGGCCGAAACCCTAGCAGGGGGCGCCGGCCGGCCCCACCCTAGGCACCGGCCGGCCCTACCCTGGGGGGTCTCGGGTCCCGGTGCCTCGGGTGTGTTCCAGATGCTTCTAGTGTTCTCGTGATGATGTTTACTTGGCGGTTAAGTTACATGGTAATCATGCTCTTTAACCCTTCTTTTATGCTTTTCTGGAATAGCCCATGGAAAATACAGATCATGCAAAACTCGTGGAAACTATCAGTTAAAACCCTAGACTACTATGTATTCATGTATTTTTGGTGTCTAAAGAACTAATAAAAGTTGACGTTATCCACCGTCAACAATAACCATCTTCTCAATGAGGTCCTTAGCATCCTTGACATTGTGTTGCAGGAATGCTCCTCCGGCGGAAGCATCAAGGTGACTACGGGCTAATCAAGTTAGCCCATGATAGAAACCTTAGATTAAGAGCCATTCTTCAATCCCATGGTGAGGACAGGCATGAATGTTAATACCGCTAGCGCACAGAATATACCGCTGTAGCACTTCACCCGGGAGTATTCCAAGGTATTGTTATTTATTTTATCCTAAGGAAAAGCAGGTGCTAAGAATGTTAATAAAAGAGAGATCCTTAAGTCAATTGCAAATTAGCAACCAACTAGTGATAGGGGGTAAATCGATATATAGAGGAAAGGATAATGACATAAGACAAGATAAGGATTTAGGATAACTAAAGATAAATTGTAGAGTATAGCTAGGTGAGAGGACAACGAGTGAGTTTAACACTCCTATGACTCTTACTTTACTCCTGTGAACTTAACCTTAACAGATAGATGAATTAACCAGACTGCTACCTTATTTCTTATGTGAAGGGGATAGTCCGAGACAATAGATGATATAACCTCTACCCGAAGCGGCTATGCTCTTATGGGAGCCTACCTTTTAAGAACTTCCCTAAAACACGTGGAGGGATGCTAAGACTAGACAGGGCTATCACCACCTGCTAGTATCCACTAACAATCCGTGCGACAAGCAGCAATCAAAGGTAAGATTTAGCATAAGCACCACGCTTACACTAACTCTCACTACTCTAGTTGTGTACAAGGCAACTAAAGCACTCTATGACAGGCGATGAACAGCACACAACAGCTGGTTATAGGATAACAATCGAGTATAAGTCAACTATAGGCTAAGATAAGACACAACAATACTATAATGAATAGTAAAGTACTAAGTAAAGACTCAGTAAAATAAAGTAAAGATAATATATTGGTAAAGACAAAGTCTTACAGAAGGAAAAGGTACAAGAGCTATACCAGACTCTCCAGCAGACGACTCTGCAGACTCCGAGCTTAGCTCGACTCAACTCTAACTCCCACACTAGACTAATACTACTACTAAGGAGTGAAACTTGACTCTTCCTTGATTCTTGTGTCTCTTGTGTGTCTTGTAATGGGTGGAGGCAGCCTCTATTTATAGGGGGAAGTGAAAAGGTGACACGTCAGCGATCCGTGTGCTCCTCCATTCTCCTCCCTTGGATGAACCGCCTCAAAACCGCCTCAAAATGGACGGCGGTGGACAAACCATCACGTGGGAAACATGCAAGAGTCGGTGGGGAGGCAACCGACCAGGCTGGGCACCAGGGGGGTCGGCCGACCCCCCTATGACAGGTGGGCCTAGCTAGGGGCTTCTAGAAGGTGTCCCCATCTGTCATGGGGAGTGGCTCTACCTTTTGCTGAGTGTTTGTCACGTTGGTTCATCTCTTGATCCATGTGCTTTGATCTTCCACCGTTGAATGAAAATACAAGTTGATCTGAGGGTTGGAATGGACTGAGTGGAGTGTCACGAGGATCGTGCCATGTCACCAGAGCCCTATGGGCCCCATACATGGGTCGGCCAACCCATGCATGGGCCCACCTTGAGCTCCATTCTCTTCCGTGTGATTTTGTACACCGTATCGTGAAGTTTCATGGCCTGTTTGGTCTTCTCTGCATTCACAAGCTAAGAGTACAAGTGAATTATTGATAAAATATGTTCATGATATGCTTATTCTTCCTTGAATCCGAGGCATGTTGACGGTGTTAGAGTGTAGAATTCAAGGGCTTATCCACCGTCAACAGGTATCAAGCTTCACCTAGAGAGTCATTTGAAGGCAACCAAGAGAATCTTGAGATATCATAAGCACACACCCGATGTTGGACTATGGTATCCTAAGGGGTCAAATTCTGAGTTAATTGGTTATTCGGACTCTGATTATGCGGGATGAAAAATCAATAGGAAGAGCACTTCCTGTACATGCCAATTGTTGGGAAGATCACTAGTATCATGGTCATCCAAGAAGCAAAACACCGTTGCACTCTCTACCGCCGAAGCCGAGTATGTTAGTGCAGGGAGTTGTGCACAATTATTATGGATGAAGGCCACATTGAGTGATTATGGAATTAAATTCAAGAATGTGCCATTGCTATGTGATAATGAAAGCGCCGTAAAGATAGCCACAAATCCGGTTCAACACTCAAGAGCAAAGCATATTGATTTAAGGCATCACTTCATTAGAGACCACCAAGCCAAAGGTGACATTCAAGTTGAGAGTGTGGGCACCGATGATCAACTTACCGACATTCTCACCAAGCTACTTGATGAAGCAAGATTTTACAAATTGAAGAATGAATTGAACATCCTTGATTTCTCCAACATGAGTTGAGTTAGCACCCCCACTATATAACTTGTCCTCTACTCCGACAAAGCAAAGGTATCATTGTTTGGCATGTCATTCATATATTGTTAGGACTTGTGTAGAGCATATAGACATACTTTCTTCTTCATAGGCTCATTCATGGAAAACAAAATGTTTTGAGATCATATGCCACTACTATTGCTATTATGTCTTGTTTGGTCTAGTGATGACATATGACTAGCTTGTGGGATTGTGAACCTAGTATTTGACTAGAGCATGAGCATTATGGTATATAATTCAACTTTGTCAAGATAACCCCTAGTGGTGTGAAGAATCTTGCCAAACGACAAACCGAGTTATATATTTGTGCAAGTAATCTAGCTAAATGCTTAAAAGAAGGAAGATAATGGAAATAATATAAGAATTTGACAAAGTGGTTCTCTCCATTGATTTCAAATCATATCCTATCCATGCTACCCTTTTGTGGTCTTTGATGACAAAGGGGAAGAGAATGGTACAAAGATATGGGGGTTGAGCGATGAACCATCATTAGACCGATGATGGGAGAGCTATAGGCCAAGTGAGAAGGATTACAAACTTTTAAAATTTAGATCTCACACTTAGGGGGAGCAAGCTCACAAGCATGTTTGCAAGCATTTGATTGTGTATTTTCATATGATTGTTGCATTGCAATTGTACTTAAATTCAATATAATTGCTTGCTTAGTGTATACTAGACTTAAACTTGTGTAGTGAATTGAAGTACTAGCATGCATAGGAAGTGGTAGCTAGTTCTCGGCCTTTCCAAGTGACCCTAGAACCTTGTTTCTAATGTTGATCTCATGAGGTATTCTAGTGTCTTTGGTTGCAAGAATTCTTCCAAGTAGAATCTAACTATCCATGGTGCTAAGGATGGTTTATATGCACTCCGATAGTATCGCGCTTCAAAGGTCCAATTCTATAAACCTTATCATCAAAGTGGTAGTAGTATCTCTCCCACACTTCTAATCCAATACATATGTGCAAAGCCTTTAAAATCCAAACACTTGGCACATATGTAGGGGGACTAATACTACCAAATTGAATTCATTGAATATCTTTGTAAGAGGTTGTCATCAATTACCAAAAAGGGGGAGATTGAAAGCTCTAGTTTGGTTTTGGCTAATTAATGACACCTAGTATCTAACCATATGCTTAAGCTCTATGATCACAAGTGTGGTTAGAAGATCAAGTGGGGAGCTATGACGGCGTCCATACAAGTGGTAAAAGTCCATCAAGATGTTGGATCAAATGCTTCTCAACTTGGAATTTGAAAAAGGGCTCAAGGCAAAGTTAAATTCCATTAGTGCTCTTTTCATTTTGGTGATCAAGACACTATAGAGAGTGTGATCACATTTAGGTTAGATGACCGTACTATTAAGGGGGATGAAATTTCGTTAACAACCTCAGTCATCGAGTGCCTCTAGTTGACATAGTTGAGCATATGCATTTAGATCTAGAGCACTAACCTAAAACCTTACAAATAAACTTAAAAACAAGCTAACACTCGTGCCTAAGTCCTTATACACTTGGTTGTTAGCACCTAGAAGCAAGGTAGTTGAAGAGAGAGCAAAAACAGCTCTCAGAGGTGCACCGGACGCTGGGCGTGTCCGGTGGGTGCGCATCGGACGCGTCCGGTACAGCCAGAGCCTCTCTGGAACCTCTCTAAATGAGCACCGGACGCTGGAACAGTACCTCCAGTGCGTCCGGTGATGTTCTTCGAGCGTCCGGTGAAGAAACATGCTTTCTGACTGAGTGAAAGCATGACCTAACAGCGGACGCGTCTGGTGCGACTTTAAGCTCTCTGGATGCTCTCTGTTCGCGCACCGGACATGGGTGTCGGAGCGTCCGGTGCGACGTCTCCACGTCCGGTGAGTTGGCGCACTGCGAGAAGTTTGAAACGGCTAGTACACGTGTCAACGGGCGGTACACCGGACAACCACCGGACGGGTCCGGTGCTCACTTAACCAGCGTCCGGTGTGCACGCAGAAACTGTAAAACGGCTAGTTTTTCACCCTCACTTATAAATAGCCGATCAATCGGTTTTGAGAGTCTCTCTTGCGCATTTAATTCATTGCTAAGCATCCCTTGAGCCTCCCAAGCCTTTCCCACTCACTCTAGAGCTTGATTATCATCCATAGTGAGCTAGGGAGTGATCCAAGTGCATTGTGTTCATCTAGATCATCTTTGGGCACTTGTTGATCGTTGTTTTTGTGGATTTTCATCTATTCTCTTGGTGATTGCCGTCACCTAGACTGTCTTGGAGCAGCGGAGGAGTTAGCGGAGTAGGAGATTGTCTCTGGCCACTCCTGAAGATCTTTGTGAGGGGTTTTGCACCTTCCCCGGTGGAGAGCTGCAAGGTAGCCTAATACATTGCTCATGTCATTGAGTTACTTTGCTCGTGGTAAGTTCTAGTGGCGCTCACTGGTTGAGCTTGACATTGGTTGTCAATTAGCTACGGAACCACCGAGTAGTGGTTGACACAACGAGGACGTAGCGTGCCGGCAAGCACGTGAACCTCGGGATAAATCTTGGTCTTCATTGTGTTGGCTTTGGACTTCATTGTGATCATCACCATCGAGTGATTGATATTTTCGTTTGGTGATTGGTTCACACTACTCTACTCGGCAGTATAATAATTATACTCCTTGCCTTTACATTTGAGCACTTATCTTGTGTAGTGATAGTGTTTATAGTTTGCTTGTTCATCTACGAGTAGAGTAGTCTCTCAACCTAGAATAGCTTGTTGTGTGCTCCTAGAGATTCTAGGTAGAACGGCTAGGAGGCTTGCACTTTTGAGTAGGCTAGCGCAAAATTCGTTTCGCCGTTTTGTTACCAACCACTTGATCAAGTGTTGTTTGTAGAATTTTAATTAGGCTATTCACCCCCCTCTAGCCTCTTTGGACCTATCAGCTGGTCACACCACTCAGAGAGCGGGCACTTCAGGCACCACTCGCTTCACAGACACTACTCACCGTCAGGGCAAAGCAGTTGTTTCAGACTCGGATGATGATGATGATGGCAGCCCTCATGGTGGTCGTCGTGGTGGTACAGGCTCAGGCTATGGTGGTGATGGTGGTGATGATACCGGCGTCGACTGGACTCAGCTTCAGGATTGAGCTCTCTTTTCTTTTCTCTTTTTTGGTATTTGATGCCAAAAGGGGAGAAATTAGAGGGGTCAAATTCTTTTTCGTCGCCTTGCTGCAGATTGGAGTTTAGTTTCAGTTTAGTAGTGTGTGAGCTTGAGAGTTAAAACTATTTTTATTATGGTTTGTAATAATTTAGCTACCTACTCAACTCTACCTCTATCATATTTGGATATATATTGTGTCTGTGTGATCTAGAACTTCATATTTTATATCTGTGTAGATCTTGTGAGTGTGCAAGTTCTGTTGAAATTTGATTGTGATCTGACTGAAGAAGCTAGTGCGGCAGTGCCACCCTCTGCTTCCTCAGCCAAATCTTGTGTGTCTTGAACTGTCATATGCATCACATTTATTTATTTGACATAGTGTGCAGCACCCCATAGAAACTTTGAATGTAAAGAAATTCTTCTATATTCACTTGTGTGTGGATGTTTGGCCTCTTATGCCAAATTGGAAATTCAAATTCCGTTTCCGCAACTTTTGAGAAGTTCTTTACATCCAAACCTTGCTCTTTACAGTATTAATGATTATCTTTTGTAAACTCTAATTGGGTTGTCATCAATTACAAAAAGGGGGAGATTGAAAGTGCAAATCACTCCCTAATGTGGGTTTTGGTATTGATGACCACCGAATTAGAGAACTAATGATTTCTATCGAGATGATGAGCAGGGAATCCATGTGAGATGATGATATATGTTTCAAAGAACTCGATGCTAACTTGCAGCTGCGGTGACCAACTCAAACGGAGGTTTAATTTCGTTTTACTTTTGAATTTGAGTTTAAGGATGCCGTACTATCAAGGAGTTCTTAGGGATGCCAGTCAATCTGTTGAATCAAGTGCTCATCTTCCAGAAATAACATCCTCACACCTAGACGATTCCAGCAATACCTCACTTGCATCCTTCTGGTGAGAATTGCCAGTGCGGCAGTGCCGCACTTTGTCCGACCGTTGGATGACAGCGTATAAATACTACTTTTCTCCCTCACAACGGTCTCTTCTTCCAGCTCCCGACTTTCTGCCCGTTACAGACAGAAAAAGCAGCTCCCCTCCCTCCTCCATTGTTGACCTTGAGCTCAAAGTTGGATCTCCGCTTTCCACCATAGAAACTTGAGAAAAAGGGCAGCAACTTGCGAGTTTAGAGCAGATCTACTAATTCCCAAAGTTTGAGAGCACTTAGTTCACGTTTGGCTGGAGTTCTTGAGGTCTACTCCTTGGAGCTTTGTTCCTAGCCGGCAAGGCATCGCCCTAGAGCTTGCCAACCTCATTGTGGCAGCCTAGGGAGGTTTGTAATCTCATGTGCAGTTAAGAAATCACCCCACTCTTCAAGAGTTCACTCACTTGATTTGAGAACGAGGAATAGGGCAACCTTTGTGGTAACCCTAGCCTATTTGTCGCAAGCCTCAACAACGTGGACGTAGGCAAGCCTAAGTGGCGAGCTGAACCACGGGATAAATCACCGTGTGTTGTTGTCTCTTTATTACTCTTGTGTTGTTGATTTATTCTAGGGTTGGCCCGATTCGGTGATTTGGAGGATTTCTGTGGTATCCAGTCTTCGAGCTGTGAACTTAGGTGAAATTCTGGAAACAAGCTGTTGGGAGTATACTATTTCTATCCATATATTACTTGCGCAGTTTGAATTAGTTTTCAGAGTGTGGCAGTGCCGCACTAGGGGTGCGGCAGTGCCGTCCTAGGTTTTGACATCTGCTCGAGTTGAATTTTTGCAGGCCTATTCATCCCCTCTCTAGGATTTCATTGATCCTACACAAAGGCCTCCTTACCTTTCTTTGGGGTGTAGCCTAGTCCTTCCTTAGAGTGACTAAATCTTTAGTTACCCAAACACTTTAGCAAGCGGCCATCTCCACGATAGGTATTGTCTAAGGCACGAGTGAGGTTATCCACCTCCTTCAAGGTCTCATTCTCAACCTTTAGTGTGTGGTGCCAACACTAGTGCTAAGGGTAGAAGTAGAGGTGGATGGTGATGATGAACTAGTGAAATTGGGTGAAGCAATAACAGTAGTTCATTTGAAGATTCGTTGATTAGGTCACATGTTATGCCCACATCACATGTTATAGCAACATCTTCAACCTTACTTTGCTCTAAGAGTGAGGAGTAAGCAATTTGGATATCCTCATGGTCTTTTTTTAGACACTCATGAGAATCACTTACCTCATTAAAGGATTGTTCAAAAGCTTTCAACTTTTTGGACAATTCTTTACACTTCTTACGTACTCTTAGTACTAACAAGATATTCGGCTTGCTCTAGCATGTCTATGAGTTGAGCTACACTAGGTTTATCATTATCATCACTATCACTATAACTGCCATCTCTATCATTGTCATCATCAGTATCATCATATTTTACCTTAGTGGACTTTGCCATGAAGCACGATGAAGAGTCAAATAGTGATGGCTTGTTGTTGATAGCAATAGAAGCCATAGCCCTTTTTTTGGATCTCTTCCTTTCATCATCACTAGAATCATTGTCATGGAAGGAAGCATCACTATCACATGTCATCACATAGAATCTACCCTTCTTCTTATTGTCTTTCTTCTTTTTCTTGTCCTTCTTACTCTTCTTGTTGTCATCATCATCGTCACTAGCAAGGACAATCTGCTTAAGATGATCGGTGTTATTACATTTGTAGCACCTTCTCACTATATATGTCCTTGTTCTTAGAGTTGTCTCACCTCTTTCTAGCATCATAGCCTTTGTTTTTCCATGAATCTTCAAACTTAGGTACAAATAGAGCTAGTACCTTGTCTTCACTATCACGCCTTGAGTTGTCTTCATCGCTTGATACAGACTAACATGAAGGGCTTAGAATTTTTAGAAACACATGATCAGAAATGTTGGGTGAACACAGCGGAACGGATATTGGGAGCAGGTCCAAAAGCTAAAAGGAATATTTGAACATAAAGGTTGCTGCTCATACCTTTTACATGTTACAAGCCGGCCCAAATGCCTTGTGTTGGTTCTAATCTTACTGGCACGGACGAGTGTTCTACTACTATTGAGAAGTAGTCTAATGATAGACCAGAAATAACAGATGACATATAAAAATAATATTGTTATTACGAGTTCTGTAATCATGCTATGGGAACGTCGGTTGATTCCTATACATACATACAAATATATAAGAGAAGACTAATAATTATAAGTAATAAGTTCCTGAACGAGTAATAAATTGAAGATCGATGAGGGCATCCACGTGGAATTCTCCGTATCATGTTCCGACGCGTGGTGTTTTTTTACCGTCTGTCACCGGTTGCTCTACGGGTTTGGACGGTTCGCGTGGACGGTCGCCTGAGGACCACGCCTTGACGTCACGCCTTCACCTGCACCGCTTTTCCAAAAAATAAAACAGTCTGTCCTAAATAAATTGCCTCCTCAACAAAATCTCCATGTATGTCTCTCCTCATCCTCGCTCCCTCCGTCGCCTCGCCGCCTCCGCTGTACGTCACCTCGACTCCTCCGCCTCCGCCCTCCGACCAACATGGACACAGTACCCATCTCCACCCGCGCCGCGTTCGCAGTCCGCCTCCTCTCTCCCGTCCATGGCGTGCACATCCTTGCCCTGCGGCCTAGGCCTTGCCGGAGGCTGCGCGCGCGGACGCGCTGACTGGCCCCGCTCATGGCTGCGTCCGCAGATCTGCCATGTCCGTGCTTCGTGCCCTTCATTTTCCTGCGTCCACCCGGCAGGACGTACCCCTACCTTCTCGCCTTCGTCGGTTCCGCTTGGGCTCCTTGGTTCTTGTGCTATCGTCCTTCCGCGGTAAGCTTCGGTATCTTCGCCTTCCGATCTTTCCTTTTTCCCGTTTCCTTCAATCGTCCTTTGAGTTCGCAGTGCTCGGGTTCAGCGTACAGGCAGAGGAAGCGATGGGGGATTGGGGGTCGTAGGAGCGCCGCTCGAGTTTGGCCGTGAACAAATTCACGTTGCTTGCCGTCCTCACCTGCTCAAGATGGGGTTTGCCGTCCTCACCTGCTCAAGATGGGGTCGTCAACGAGACGACGACAAGATGTGTTTCAAATGGTTGCCCTCCTAATCCAACTAAAATATGCAGGTCTTTGGGTCCTCATGTGCATAGCAAGACTTAACTGATGTTGCAGGTAGAAACATTCAGCTTTGATTTATAGCTACAACCTTGAGGTCTGATGTTGCACTCCATCATCTTACATTCTTTATGTATGCTAATGATATTCGGATTTTTAATGTTCCGTGTTTCCAGTTGAGGATGCAAACTATGTAGGGTTCACATTGGGTGTCTTGCTCTGCTCTGTGTGGTCAGCTCCTTGCTGTCTCATTCCACAAATTTGTGAAGTTTTCTAAATTCGAACGATTTCTTATTAACATTGGTTCATTCAATTTAGAGGTCCAGTATCATATTAGCCATATAATATATATACATTTTTTTTCATGATTATACCAGTTAGATGCTATTCCATGATTGTGCTATTTCGCTATTGTTACTTACTGTACTGATGCCGCTGAAACTGTTTCCTTAAACCAAATCTTCTTCTCTTGTTAGCAGACATTAACTATGTCGCTGTGTAGCTTGATGAGGTTCACGGGCTTCAAACAGTTATGCTGGCAGGTAATTAGCATTGTTTTTTTCCCTACTGCTGCCATCCTTATTGCATATTCTACGGCTTAGTCTATTTGCCATGTTCCAAATTTCAAATACTTCAAGATTCCTTTATGTTTCGGACCAATCAGGTTACCGCTGTAATAGTGGCATACATGTAAGGGAAGCTTTTGTCTAATGGTTCCTGATATTTTTAGAATATATACCTGACATGTACGACTGAAGTAAGATCTTTCGTGTTTCTTTTTAGCAGTCTTTGTTGTCACAATAGGCCATTTTTACTCATCTGATATTTTTCTCAGGCTACAACATGCTCAAATGTGCAGTCCTCACCTTGCAATTGATATCTACATACCACAAATTAGATAAATCTGTCAACTAGCATGCTCAAATGTGTAGTCCTGCCTGTGCTTTCTTTGATCTCAGATCTTTTTTGTCAGGTTTGGTTCCAGATGCGTACATCAGGTTGTTTCCTTCGACTTCACTTCTTGGCTACCTCAACTATAATGTGCTCTCTGCCCTTAGTGGTGCAGGTGGTTTGTTCATTCCCTTATTCAGTTTTATGATTAGCTACATTACACCTTTCTTGGCGAAACCATGTACCATTTTACTGGATGAATAAACTAATATTATGTTGTTGGAGAACATATGATGTCCGCTGGATGAATATAGCAGCGTATGCTTTGCCTTTTGGTTTCTACTGATATATTAAATGTTGCTAGGCCACACTGTCGATTAGGTGAATTAAATTTTTTTGTTCATCCTGGGGATTACCGTTTACTTTCTTGGTTATTTCTCTCTAATCCTGACCACACGGACAATTGATTCACTGAATTTTTTTAGTTTGCATGTTAAAAATGCCAGTTGATAACTTTGCTTTGATTAGATGCTATTTATTTGTATTTGTTGGCTTAGGATTAAGACAGATGCATGACAGATGCACATGTATACATTTATACTCCCTTTCTGTTTATACACAGTCGTACATGCCTGTGATTGTTTTCATAGCATAACCTGCCTGCTACTCTTTTGCTTTCATGCCTATAGTAATATCCTACAGGCTCAAAGCACTTGCTATTCTTTTTGCAGTCAAGTTTTGAACAACTAAGTCATGCCTCAGAATTAATCTGCAGATGGTTCAGCTGGCATAGTGACCTGCAGTCTTCCGGCGTCCCTATTATGTAAGACTGTCTCCAACCGTGGGCAGCCATTCAGAATACCCATTCCTTCATCTAGGTCACCTACAGTAGAAAAAATTGGCGCCCTAAACTCTCCCTTCTCAAACAACAACGACCCAAAACGCCGCGCCGTCCGCCTCGCCGCCCGACCGCCGCCCCACCCCGCCGCGGTCCGCCTCGCCCACGAAAGCCGACGCCGACGACCCTGCCAAGCCGCGGTCCGCTCCCTACGCCGCCGAGATCCAGGCGCGGACGCGGCTCGACGTGGCGCGGGACGTGGCTCGACGACGGCGCGCGGACGGACGCGGCTCTACGTTGGCGCAGGGGACGCGGCTCGACGGCGGCGCTCGTACACGACCTCCACCTCGGCGGCGCGGGGATGCGGCTTCACGGCGGCTCGGGGACGCGGCTCCACGGCGGCTCGGGGACGCAGGCTCCACCGGCAGGCGCGCGGACGCGACACCCGACGGGCACCACGACGAGCGCGAGCCATTTGGGTCGCCTCTCTCGAAGACGCACTTTTGCGTCCCGGATCGGCAGGTAGGCAAAATGCGATCTCCGTTTGGGTGCTCTGTTGGAGGCCAATTTTTGTACCCAAATACACTGCATGATGCAAAATGCCTATGCGTTTCCTTGTTGGAGACAGGCGAGTGGAAGAGCCGAAGCGATAGCTTTTGGGCTTCTCAAGGAGACGCCATTTCTTCTTTGATGCAAACAAAAGTGAAATGTGACATTAATGTTTGCTTATGAGATAACATAACCTTCAGTGTGCACTATGTTGGAATGTCAAAATACTGACCTATTGTCTATGTATACTTATTTTAGTACAATGATTAAATCTTCTAGGAGCCGTCTATTTTTATCCAAATTTTGAGTGTTTTAGATGTAGATTTCACAAATACTTTGCAGTTAGCTTCAAAGTCAGTTATCGAACACACGAAACAAGAAAAGATGCTACAACGTGTTATTATCAGCGCTGAGTCCATGCGGGCGCGGCAGAGCGCGCCGGACATCCTAGTACTAATTACACAGTAGGAGACGGGCGGTACCTCTTGTGTCACCTCACTCACTATGCCTGGTCCCGTGCAATTTGTCCACACGAGACATGAATCAATGAATGAATGGCGAGCTGAGCTGGTCAGGGGCCAGGTCGCCCGCTTCATCGTGTCTCTAATAATTCGGTCTGGTCGCTTGGACGCTTAGCTGATGACAAACTCTGCACTCTGCTCAAGTGTACTAGTGCATCTTCTCCCTGAAAATGACACGCTGTTGTACGCTGGCTGGCGCGCCTATGCCATTTCAGCTGTGCCTGTGCCCGCGCGCGGTGACGACTTGACGCCCGGGCCGGCAGACGCGCAAATGATAGATACAACGGCCGGCCACCAGTCAGGCAGTCACCACCGCACAGCAAGTACGTGATAGCCGCGCAAATAATGTCCTGCCGCGCCCGACCCCCGGTTGGTGGCGTCGAGGCGAGCGAGCGAGTGATGAGGAAGGAGTGAGGGACACATGCTGACACGCCAGCGCAGCGGATTCCTTCCACCACTCCTGCACGTACACCAACTTACATATAAAAGCCTTACCACGCACGCCCTGCCCTCTCCCTGCTTCGATCCCCATCGATCGATCGATCAGTGCACGATCATATCCTCTGTCTGTTGTCGACATGGAGCGCCGCGGCCATGGCCACGGCGGCAAGCACCCGCCCCCGCTCCCGCCGCCGAGCCGGGCGCGCACCCGGCAGCCCGTCCAGCGGCTCCTTCTCGTCGTCGCTCCTGGACGCCATCTACCGCTCGCTCGACGACGGCGGCGGCGGCGCGGACGTCGCCGTCGACGCCGCGCGTGGAAGTGGTGCAGAGGAGAAGGCGGCCGCGGCCGCGACGGCGCAGTTCTGGTGGGCGAATAAGGAGGCGGCCGCCAAGCCCAGGCAGTCGTCTTCGTCGAGCGCGGACAGGGACAGGCACCGCCGGCGGGAGGCGGGAGCCGCGCGACCGCGCCACTCGGGGTACGCGTCGTCGTCCGACTCGTCGGCGGCTAGCTACAGCAGCTTCTCCTGCTCGTCGGCGTCGACCACGGACACCGAGTCCACCACGTGCCGCCGCCGCCACAGCCCGCCCCCGCCGCCGCGGGTGTCACTGTCACTGTCATCAGAGGAATCCGTCGCCACGGACGCCGAGGAGGCAACCCCGGCATCGGCAGCACCCAAGACCAAGCCAAAGAAGAAGAAGGCCAGGCCGTGTTTCCCCGTAGCAAGAATCCGACCGAAGGCCTCAGTGCCACCGTCATCGTCCGGGCCGCAGCAGCCGCCGCTGCCGTCGCCGTCGCCGGCGACGTTCGCGTGCGCACTCAAGGCTCTGTTCTCCTCGGCGCGCCTCCAAAGGAAGCCCAAGACTCCGGCAGCGACCCCTCCGCCGCCCAAAATCTCGCAGCCGCAGCCACCGCGCATGCCGGCGACGACGAGCACTGCGAAAGCGGCCGACGCGCCAGCGGGACCGCCGGAGCTGAGGACGGCGGTGAGGCTCCGCCCGGAAGCCGAGGCGGCGTCGGTGGTGGTGCGGCGAAGGGTGGAGGAGCTGGTGCGCGGCCTCGAGGAGCTGGAGGAGGACGAGGAGGGGAGCGACGCCAGCTCCGACCTCTTCGAGCTGGACAGCCTTCGTGGCGCCGGCGCCGACGAGCTGCCCGTGTACGGCACCACCAGCTTCGTGGCCAACCGCCCGATCGCACAGGGGCCAGCTCGTTAATTAAGATCCCAAAAGGGCACCTTCAAAATATATTATCTAAATGTTCTCTGCATTTCTGCAATAATGTTAATAAAGCTGCAGTATTTTGTTGTGACAAAAAGAATGCTGCAGCATGGTTTATACCCTGTCTATATTTGAACTTTGTCATTCCCACAAACCTGTACTTTTTCATGGAAAATGTAAATAAAGTTCCTGCAAATTGTGATCGGCAAGGAATTAAAGGCAGTATAAATTCCAACGAATGGAATTGGGCTGTATTATTGTAGAGTGACCACCAAACAGGCAATAGTTGATCGTTTGTTGTGATACAACATGCCCATCTAAGTCTTCGACTCAACATATTATTACTACTTTTCCATCCTAAAAAATACAATTAATAAAAAAAATTAAATTTTTAACCTAGTTTATAAAAAAATAGTATCAATATTTATTATGACACGATATATTATGAAAACTATATTCCACCGTGGATCTAATGATATCTATTTCATATCATAAATCTTGATTAAACATAAAATGGTTTGACTTGTTGCTATGCTAGAATTGTATTATTTTTACTTTTATAGAATAGAATAAGTACTTTTGTTATTTAGGTGTTGTGATCGTTAACAACAAGATGTCAATTGTGATTTATTAATTACAGGATTTGTCATCCCATATACTCACCAAAAAACATAGTAAATTTGGAGGATTTAGATCCTATAGAAATTTTTTCCTATATGCCCTGTGAAAGCAAAGGTTAAATCATTTGACGTCCCTTTTGATTTCTATGGGACGTATAAAACCATAGGAATTTTGGACCAAAATTAGTATGAGGTAAGTCGATTGTGGAGGAACCGAGAGGGAGAAGCCAAGGCTTTCCAGATTGTGCAAATTAGACACTCCACTTCGGGGTCGTGTGCACCTAGCATGGAGGCGATGCCTTGTCTCCCGCATATAGCTTTAAATTGGCACTTTGAGGGTGGAGCGTGAATGAAGTAAAGGATTATTTAGCAGATAATATCCACTCTTGAATTTAATCGACATCTAACTTATTATCTTCTATTTTTCATGCAAATCTGACCTCAGCTGTCCATTTGTTATTCATTTAGGGCGCCCTTAGTGGACTCAGCGGTGCTCCTTTCGAAAACCAGAACAACTCTAAACGTTAGGGAAAATAAGGGAAGACCACCTGAGCGAACCGATCGAAGCATCCAAATGCCATGATGGTCTGATGGAATGTTTATCTCATTCCTACGTATTGAAAATTATATGTTCCAAAGAGACCAGAGAACGTACATGCTTGTATTTGTTTTTTTCTTGAACACGACTTCACGTGTATTTTATTAAGGAGAAGAGTCTAACAGTCAACAAGAAAACAGAGCACAACCAGGCGAGTTGCATGAAGAGGAGCGGACAAACGAAACAAAATGAAATGAAATGAAACTAAGCCATTTTGACAAGCGCGCAACTAAAAAATTGGCAGCTACTACAGCACTCCAACAGCGGCCAGCAAAGAGGAGATGGCTCTGAAACCCGCCGCCTCCCAATCCGCTCCTTCTTGCAACACTGCTTGCGCCACCGATAGCGAGGAGCAGGCCAAGCCCCTGAAAGACACGGTTGTTGCGCTCCTTCCAAAGTCGCCAGGAGACCAAAAGAACAACAGCATCAAAGGCCCTACGAAGGAGGCGCGGCAGGGAAGCCCTGGAGTCCAGCCGCCAGTCAACAAGGCTAAAACCTTCCTGCGGAGCCAAGTTGATGAGGTCGGAGGGGAGCAGAAGCAAGCACCAGACCTCCCGCGAGAAGACACAACAGAGTAGGAGGTGATCAATCGTCTCATCTGCCTGTCCGCAAAGTGCACAATCGGCAGAGCTTTGAAGGGAGTGGCGCCTTCGACGATCCTAGGTCCAGAGGCGACGGTGCAGCGTAAGCCAGAAAAAGAATTTAACCTTAGGCGGGGCAGCAACCGCCCAGAGCTCCTTGGCTCCTAGCAGAGAGGACATACCCATGAAGTAAGAGCGATAAGCGGAAGACGCCGAGTACTGCCCATCCGCCGACCAACGCCAGATGAAGCGATCACAGATGGTAGGCCTCAAATGCAAGGAATCAACTTCATCCCAAAGGGAGACATATTTAGCAAGAACCGGCAGCGTGAGAGGACCTGTGATATGGCGAACCCAGCAACGACCTTGAACAGCATCCTTCACAGAGGTTCGCAAGAACCGGCGTCCAACAGCCTGGAAGAGGTGCGTAAGTGAACGGGCTATAGGTCCACTCCGCAACCAAGAATCTGTCCAAAAGCGAGCAGAGGCACCATCTCCCAACTCAACAATAACAGAGCAGTTGAACATTGCCTTAACTTCATTTTCAACCCGCTGCGGCAGACGGGTCCATGGAGGAGCATCAGGAAGTCTGCTAAGCCATTCCCACCGAAGTCTCGAGGCGAAGCCCATGATTTTCAGGTCCGACAGTCCTAGGCCGCCATAAATTTTAGGGGAGCAGACCACAGGCCAAGAAACTCGGCACTTCCCACTGGCGACCTTGTCAGAGCCTGCCCAGAGGAAGGCACGGCGATGACCATCAATCTCCCGGATCGCCCAAGCAGAAAGGCAAGCATGTGATGGAAACGTGCACCGGTATAGCTGAAAGAGTTGCCTTCGTGAGCGCCAGCCTACCAGCCGTATTAAGCATGCCCGCCTTCACTGGAATCCTGCACGCCACGGCGTCCACGAGCCTCTGCTCATCAGAGCGATAGGGTTTGTGCCTAACGAGGTAAGAAGTCATCTATATACCATGGTAAGGTCCACAGCATGATGCAGCACACGCGTCGGCAATATGACATCAACTAGATTTCATCTATGAAACCTCTGTTTCGTATTCCCATCTTGTGGATTCCATAACGTTGTCATCTACAACCATATGAAATACGGAGTATATAAATATAAGTGCACTGCCTGCAGTATTTGAGTACTGTAGTTGGTAACTCTCCATTAACTCAAGTTGTCAATATTTGTTTCCTTTCGTGGAGCAGCACGTTGGTCCAAAATTGCCCTTGCCTAATAAAAACAAAAAATAACATTGTCCATTTGTCTTAATATACATTCGTCAAACGAACACACACGGTTACGCTTTAAAAAAAAAACATAGTTATGCTTCATGTGTTGATGCTCTCTACCAAAACCACATCTAATTGGTTAAGACATGGAACTAGCTAGGTGCGGCTCCACCGACAAAAATTCCTTGACTTCGTCATCTTTTCATGAGCTTTTGATTAGCATATGTGCCTAGCCTGCATCTTTGTTGGATGGGTTTGTGTAACTTCTACCTGAAGAATTTGTTTTGTTTGCACCCTCGATCAAACCTAATCATGACTACTCTCCATGCATGGACCATTTCTGCAGTGCAGAGGGCATGAACTAGCTCGAGAGTCGGGAGTCGGGACAGGGCATGCGTTGTCTGCAAGCGATTTGTTCCATCATACGTCATGGCCCCCTCGTGCTGGAGGCCTGGAGCATCAAACGATTAGCAGGAGCAGGCCCCTGGTTTGATTTGTACTTGTAATGTATTTATAAATACTTGTCAGTAGTCCAGTGATACGGCGTAAAGTATATTTATACAGCATCAGATATCAGCGTGTCATCATGTATAATATTTGCAGCTCAGTTTCGAGGAAGATGACGAGGAGCAAGTAGCTGTGACCGTGAGCAGTGTGATCTTAAACAATCAGTAGATACTGTTGTGGATAGCCTCATCTTATCACAGATGGAATCTACGACACTGGGAGGCTGGAGATGCCATGGCCATGGCCTCTGTCTGCCCCCAAAGATCGGTGCCTCAAGTCGATCTGATTAGCACTGGCACGAGCACCGGCATGGGCGGAGCAGCTCGTGTCCGCTCGTAGACACACAAGCTTTCAGCAACCCAGCTGTGGCGCGAACAATAATTATATAAACCTTTTGAAAAGTTGATGAAGACGATCGATCGCGCGAAGGTTCTCAGTGTTTTAACTTACAGTACAATACAAAAGGGCATTGCATGATTATTTGCAGTGCTGTCAGTCCGGCTGTTAGCTGTGGTTACAGAGTTATTATTATATGTACTAGTACACCTTCTTCTATTTGCTTTTTTGTTTCGAGGTCGCTCATCATATCTCATGTCAAGCTTGATGTGTGGCGCCGCGCCGCGCTGCATGGGAGTGTAGAGCAAGGATGATGAAGAGGATCCAATGCAACGCAAGTACTACACAAGGAGCGGCGAAAGGGACGGCTGATCTGTATGCCGGAGCAGGATCTGGACAGGATGGCCGCGACCACGAGAGGGACAGCACCGGAGCGGCAGCGCTGCAGGTTGCATACATTTGCATTGCACTTACTGACCTAGCTACGACCTGAGCCGGCCACGTACGCTTCGTTTCTGTATACTAGCTAGTGAGCCTCGGTCGATCGTGTCGGGAAGAACGAAGAAGACAACGTGCCAGGTCAGGATCGGATCGATCGAGCTCCGTTCCCAAATACGCCGCCCCTGGCGGTGCGGTGCAGTGCACCGGTGGGACTGCGTGCATATGCAATGCATGCATGGTTCGTTCGTTCCATTTCCATGAATGAACTTCCTCGTCGCGTGGTGTGTCGTGCACCACCGATCGAATTGGGGGCGGAAGTTTGGATGATATGATCTCAGTCGCAGCCTCGCAGGGTACGGTTGAAATGGCAGCGTGGAGCTAGCAGCTTCCTACTGCGATGACACGCCGTGAAAAATGAAATTCAGAGCGGCGCGCGGCATCGGCGTTTGGCTGGTGATGTGATGAACTGACAATTGAGCAGGCAGGCCACCGGTCGACGCGCGGAACGTACGGCAGGCAGAAAGGCGGCAGGAACGTTATTGTGACGCGGACCGCGCGTAGGCGACGGTCAGTGCGTGCTCGACCGGTGAAGGGCAAGCCAACCGAGGTCCCCAGCGGTAGACGACGAGCGGGAAGCCGGGCCATGCATGCCCGCGACACGCATCGATTGACCGACCGGTCGGGTCGGTCGATCACTCGCTCGGTGGTTACGCTCGGAGCTCAGAAAGACGCGGGCGTTCGCTCAATCTCAGCGCGGCCGCGGATCTGTTGATGCAGTTGCTCGGCGCTCGGCGCGCGGCGGGCAGCCTCGTCCCTTGAATGCCGCCCCGCGCGCCCGGCGGCCGGCGGTGCGGGGAACAGGAGCGGATCGGGGTTGCTCTGGTGGGTCGCGCGCCGCTTTCACGGGCACATGCGTGCGGTCGCGCGCCGCGGGAGGGTGGGGGAACGTGGTCGCCACGGCCACCAGCCTCGCCGCTTCCGCAGTTGGCCTCTCTCGTAGTCGTAGTCGGTAGTCTACGGGAACGGGTCCCGTGCATGTGCACTCCGCCAGCTCCTGAAGCCAACAGCCACGCGGGCATGTACAACCTAGGAGCTTTTAAGAAAGAAAATAAATCAACGGACTGTTAAGAGCCTTAGTCTCTGTTCGCTTGAGTTTATAAGCAACTTATTTTGACTTTTTTTAGTTCTAAAATAGTATTTTCTTCTCACAAGAAATCAGTTTTCAGATTTCAGCAAACAGAGTCTTAAGCTACAACGGAAAAGCTTATATCAGCCCACGCTAATTTGCTGCTCCCGTTCATGTAACCGTGAGTTTCCGAGTCAAAAGATTCCCTAGCGTCGAATGCTTGCCTAGACAGCGACGCTCAGTCGAAGCATCTGCCAAACATCCACGGTGGCAAATAAACATGCAACTGCTGGTAAACGCACCCCGGTGCCAACTGCCGCAGGCTATCCGCACTCCTTATTCTCAGAGGAATATTTCGTCCTAGTTATCGAGATTCTTTCCTCCATATCACTTTCTCTCGCACTCATCCATTCTCTATATCATCCTCTATCTACAGTGAGGCCCACATATTTCTAAATAAATTTTATCTAAATATATTCATGTGAGATCTTGTTTTGAAGGATTTATTGAAACAAATTTAATGATGCAATCGAAATTTAATTTGGGTTTTTGATTTGTGCATTATAACATTTTTTACTGACTTGTAAACGTGGACCCCACCATACTTCGTCCTTTTGTGCATGTGCTCACGCATGATGCTGCGTCCCAGGCCGTTCGCTATGCCGCCCGCTCGTCCCTAGGTGTAGCAGAGGCGCTGCAGCCCAGGAAGCTTTAGCGGCTCCCGGTGCAGGTGTTCCATCTGCTAAACGCTCCTCCAGGGAGCTTTAGCAAACAGCGGTGCAAGCAGCCTAGGCCTACAAGGCCAGGAGCAGCGGGAAACGAGGGCCCAAACAACTAGAGAAAAGCAACCATGTTACGTAACACTGTACTGTAGCTTGACAGATGTGATCACTCCAACCAGAGGGCTCAGACAGGGGGATCTACTGTCACCATACCTATTTTTATTGTGTGCTGAAGGATTCACGGGCTTAATCAATGATGCTCAGTGGAGGAAGGATACAGGGAGTGTCTATTTGTGCGGGAGCGCCAAGCATAACTCACCTACTATTCGCCGATGACTCACTGCTTCTCCTAAAAGCAAACGAAGAGAATGCAGCTCATCTGCGACATATGCTACATATTTATGAGGTGTGCTCGGGGAAAAGATTAACAAAGATAAGTCCTCTATTGTGTTTAACAAGAACACTAAAGTGCAAGACAAAAGGCGGTTCATGGACATCTTGGGGCTATCTCAGGAAGCTATGCATGCGAAGTATCTGGGGTTATCAGTATATATGGGTAAATCCAAGTCCAAATTATTTTCTTATCTCAAGGAAAGACTAACTAAGGGCTTGTGTGATGAGATGAGTAGAATAATCTGCCGCTATTGGTGGGCACAACAAGACAAAGAGAACAAGATGCACTAGGTAGCATGGGAAGAAACTTGCAGAAGGAAGGAAGAGGGTGGTCTGGGATACAGGGACCTCCACATATTTAACCTTGCGATGCTAGCACGGCAGGCATGGAGAATTCTGCATAATCCGGAATCATTATGTGCTCGGCTTTTGAAAGCCAAATATTGTGCAAGGAACGACTTGCTGCAAGCAAAAGAAGGCTCTGGCATTTCGTACTCCTGGAGAAGTATCGTCAGAGGCATACAGGCTCTGCAGAAGGGGCTAATTTGGCGAGTGGGAAGTGGGTCTGAGATTAAGATTTGGGAGGATCCATGGATAGCTAATGGCATAACAAGGAGACCGGCTACCCCAAGGGGCCAAACTCTGGTGACCAGGGTCGAGGAAATTATTGACCCGGAGACTGGATCATGGGATGAGGAGTTAGTGAGAGATTTATTCTGGGAGGAAGATGTGAAGTATATTCTAGCTACTCCGACTAATCTGGGACATGAAGATTTGGTAGCCTGGCACTTTGATCATAGAGGACAATTCTCGGTTAAGAGTGCTTATCACGTTCTTGACGACATGGCACAAAGAGAGAAGAAACACCATAAGGGTGAAGCTAGCTGTACACGTCCGAAAGAGCAAGAAAAGTCTGTTTGGAAACAAATTTGGAAATTGCCTTGCCCTCCCAAAGTGAGGCACTTCACTTGGCGTCTGGCGCGTAATAGTCTTGCTCTGAAAATGAATATCAGTCGACGTGGGGTGCAGCTTGATACAAGATGCCCGGTCTGCTACCGTTTTGACGAGGACGGGGGACACTGTTTTCTCAAATGCAAGCTAGTCAGGCAATGTTGGTTGAGCTTGGGACTGGAACCTATTCGTAAGGAGCTGCTGTTAGAGGACTCAGCCTGGAAAGGTGTGTCAGCAGTGTTACGGCTGAACGAAGAGACCTGCGTCAAGGTCCTGCTTTTACTCTGGCGATGGTGGAGTGTGAGAAATAAAATAAATAGCGGGGAACAAGGGCTGTCAGCGGATGCGGTAGCAGCTGGGGTGCTGCAGCTTATGCATGACTTAGGCCATTGGAGGTCAGGCAAGCAAGCGGTGTCAACACCACCCCGCAAGAGTTCGATGGCGCCCCCAGTCGATCAAGTGAAGATAAATACTGATGGATCTTCCATCCCAGATTCTCTCCAAGGAAGCTGGGGCTTTCATTGTGCGTGACCATGATGGGGAAGTAATGCTAGCGGGAGCTGGGCGTATGGGGTCTGTTCCGGACGCATTGACTATGGAGACAGCAGCCTGCCTGCAAGCCCTGCTAGCAGCAACGGACTTCGGAATATCACGCATTCAGCTGGAAGTGGATTCTACGATCCTGAAACAGGCTCTGCAATCAGATTCTATGGATCTAGCGCCTTGCGGGATGTTGATTAGAGATACCCGTTTCTTGCTGCATGACCATTTTAGCTGTAGCTCCATCCTCTCTGTTCCCAGAAGTTGTAACTCTGTAGCACATGAACTAGCCTCTTTGGCAAGAAGTTGGGACCCAGGTGAGTTTTGTGTTTGGGCAAACCCCCTCCCAGAATTTGTAAGGTGCATGGTGGCTCGCGATTCAGTCGAGCAAGTGGTTGAAATGAGAAGGCCATAGAGCCTAGGTTGCTATAAAAAAAAAAAAGAACTACCCAAGCAAATGGGGGAAAATAAATCGCTATGTCAGTTACAACTTCGGCTTGGACCGTATCAAAAAAAGGGGGAAATTACCCGAGCAAATACTTAACCATAAAGAAAACGATTACAAAATTTCAGCTAGCAAATGTAACTTACACCTGTACATTTTTAATATACAACGCCAAAAATAGCGGTACAACATCGCATCGCATTGGCGTCCTATCAGTCAATGTAATTTGCGGAAAGGGGCGAATGAAGCGTGAAAAATTACAATATTTAATCAAAATCCAGAGTTGCACTGAGGCAATCACTTTGGAACGCGATCAACGGGTTGGCACTTGTTGAACTTCCCATGGGTTACAATTTCAATTTGATTTTCTCTGACCATTTGAATATATCTGAATAAACCTGGTCGCCACCAATTTCCTCACCTGTTGCCCCAGCAGCTATTCTGATGATGTCCTCGATCAGAGCAAAGTTCCCCATTATATCAACATGTGCACCGCTCTGAGTGCCCCTGCCTTCCAGGAGAGTCGAGGGTGGTGAATGGCTGTATTCCCTCACGTAAGTCTTGCTGCCGGCAGGGTTGAAACGAGTTTTCCCACGCCATCCTTTTGCACACATGTAGCCCGCGCTAAGAACTGGAACAGTTTCATCACCGTCAGCTAAGTAAACACCCCCTTTCAAGCAGCTATTTTCCTCCCCACCTTCAGCCGAGGTGTCAATCCGGAAAGGTATATAGCACTCTGCCTGTGGGGCCAACTTATAGACATATGCCCTTTCGGTAGGAATGCCTACTCCGTACATTGAAAATATTTCCATGTCAGGAGCATTCGGTAGCCTGAAGATAAAATGATCATATGTTATAATACTAGAATAATGGAAACATATATAGCTTATAGCCTGAGAATAGCTATTATAAAATATAGAATTGTCAAAGAATTCATACTTCGTTTCCAAGGGGTTTGACCAATATTTGTAGTGTTGGTATTTTGGATCATCCAAGTTATCAGCAATTCCATATGAAAAGTGGACATTTCCACGCTGCATCATCCTTGGAGCAACAAAGTGAAGAAGGTCTATAACAGAACTAGCAGTGTAAACTTTGTAGTCTGCGACTGCCTTTATTCCACCCCATCCTAATTCGTGGTACTCTGTCCAGATATCCCGGCATGATGTATTTGAATGGGCGATATTATTACCTTTTACAGCATCCTGAAATGATCAAAGCACAGTTTTGCTCCAAGATTAAAATTGCATCATGCACAGCCTATAATCCATTTTCATAAAACCAAAATATATACCTTAAGGCAATGAGGTCACAATATATACTGATGTAGAGCAACCCACAGAGGGAAAATCTAGTTTTGTTTCAATGGTCTCAGTAAAAGTGTTTAGTACTAACTTTAAACCACACTAAGTCCTGATTGTTAAAAACTAGCTCCCACAACTAAAATAGTCTTTCAATATTTTTCTTGACTTGTTTTTTAGGAGATGTCAAGAACTACATCTGGATCCAAACCTATTTACAGCCTACGGTGAGTAGAAAGGTTCAAACTAGCACAACTGATAACTTGATCAGCAAGTTTATAAACATATGAAATGACTGCACACTACACAAGAAAACTGTATCTGAAACATATCAAATAAGCCAAACTGTAAAAGGCACTGACAAGTCATGTAAGAAAAAGGCCACACTGGAAAACAGGCAAAAACGTGTTAATAAGCTTCTGAATACTCACACGAAATTCTATCTGCTCAATCTCTGAAGAAGGTGCTTCTGCTACATCTTTACCGAAGGATACCAACCTTCCATAGTTAATAGGTTCAGGTTGAACTTTGATATTTTCCCCATTGTCCTTCGAAACCTCGGTATCATTGGTTTTGTGCTTCTTAGCTTTACATTCAAGGCCATCTTCTGGACACCCATCCAGATTTCCCCAAATTGTATCACCACCTTTAGGAATCATCGACATTGTCGAATCCCATGTTCGGGTCATACGCATCAAATGGCGCAAAGTTTGAAGCCCAAGAAAATCAGAGTCCAGGACATCAGGAGCGATAGCTCTGTACATAAATAACAAAACTTAGCGGGGACCTACCGGATAGCGAATTTCTTTTGACAAATAAAAAAAACATAAGAGAATCAGGATAGAAAGGTATCCAGCAGCCCATGTTCATGAGTATAACCACATGCTAAACAATGTCTGGATTCAATTAAGCTCACATATAGATATCTTTGCCATCATGACTTGTCATACATTATGACTCATAGGGTAACAAAGTGCACGAGGATAACTTCTGCACCATTTTAGGATGAATAACAGGACCAATATACATAGCTCAAATTTACCCATCTGAATATATTACTGCCAATTTAGGGAATTAACAATAGGTCACAGAGAAATGTTTAGACTTGTGTTAGTGATTGCGCTTGTTTTAGGGAATGAATGATTGCATTATTGCTGTGATACCTTGAATTCAGAAGTTACTCCATCCGTTCATAACATGATGTTTAACGCTTCTTTTCTTTTTCAAGAATATATGATTTTTTACAATTTATGGATAATATTCCATTTTTTTGTTAATTCCTTGCTTTAATAAATGAATTGATTGCCTTATACCTGAACTAGAATAGTTGCATACACGGACGAGTAAGCATATAGACAATTGATATATGCTAACTAGTATAGATAAGAGTGAAACATTTCAGATGCAATCTTATAAAGAACAACATTGAAACAATATTATCTCAGTAGGCATCATCTAGTAAACTTCAACCCTGATAACATGAAAATACCTACTAAAACTAGCAAACTCTGTTTAAATTACCTAGCAACGGCAACATCTTTGGCTTCAGATGAAAAAAGCCCAGCAACAGCCTTGGGAACTCCTAAGAAAGGTCCTCCAATATTCATTACAGCTTTAATATGCTTCTCACACCAGTTTGGACCACCGCCGCCCCCCATGGGAGGAGGTGCTTCGACCCATTTCATAAAATGCAGAAAATAGAGAACCCCCATGGAGTGTGGGATCACCACCACCCTATTTCCACCATTTGTTGCTACCATGAGTTCAATGTTGCTCTTTATTCTGCTCAAAGTTTGATCACGAACCTGCATATGGTAATATGTGCATTACAAATATGGCAATACATTCTATAACAGAACCATTTACACAAAGTGGGAAGTGGGAACTATCACCAAGCATTAGAAGTTCAGAACCAAATAGCCAATCCATGGCAACTTCTGACTAAATTTACTTGTGTAAGACCATCGAAGAAGGGTACCTCAGTGTTCTGGAAAGATAACCTCCAATCATATGCAGCCATGTACATGGTCTTTTCTTCATATCCAATACGAGCTAAATTGGCAATTAAGACAGCCCAAACAAAATATCCAGGGACGAAATAGTCTGCTGCAACAAGGCCTGTGACCGGCCTGACCCTTATTCCAGGTTTGTCTAATCCAGTTTCATTGTCCAATGACATATGTTCAACCCAGCATAGAGGTCTGAAAAAACAATGAACAATTGATCAGAAACAGAAAGTAAGACTCAGTAGCCAAAGAAAAAGAGCACAACTGCTATGGCATAAGATGCTTTGGTTATTTTTCATCCGAGTATTGTTAACCTTACTGCTAGGGAAAGAATGCAAATACATGAGGTGCTGATATGCATAACAAGCACATTTATTCACAGTTCACCACAATTGACTTGATAAAGATGTAATGTCAAAATACATCCTCAAAATGTGTTATGGAACCTGTCCTCGTATATCTTAGGACAGCAAATGAACAACTTCTGAAGTGGATGTGGAAGATCCCAATGAGGCTTAATGCATTTTAGATTTCAGAATGACAAAATCCAAATATTTGAAACCGAAAACGACGATCCAGCCAAAATGTTAGTGGAAATAAGTAACTGTATAAGACAAAATGTAAGGCATTTCTTTTTCCTGTGGTATACATGGATAGCTCAACAGCACAAAGCTAATAAGGTCAAAATTCTGATCAGTACTCTTAACTCTTGTCACGAAGCACATGGCAGGCAACATGGATCTTTCTAGAAAAGCAATACCCGAATGGTAGAACTGCTAGAGGGGACCAAATTCTTTCTAAAACTTTGCTACGCATGCCTAATATCACACAAAGAAAGCTCCAGTTTTTCATGCAAAATGCAGTTTTGTTCTGAAAGTTTAGAAATTACATGATTTTGGAAAACAATCACTCTTCTTCAGGACATAAAAACAGTTCCCATGTGTCCACCACCAAAACCCAGTAAGGATGAAAGACAAAATGGTAAAGGGCAAGCAACTAGTACAAGAAAAGTGTGGGTGCTTTATAGTTTCACGAGAAACCAGCTCCATGCAGGTCCAAAGTGCACATATTGCGCACTTTAAAGTTCCATTAGTGATACTAACAAAAACCTCAACGCTCTCTCTCTCAAAAAAAAGGCACCAAGACAGCGGTAAGGCGTTCTTGCTGCTACATTTCAGATCTTGAGAAGCCACGTAGCTAAAACAGAGATTGGGACCAAACAGGCCGCCAACCTACTCACCAAGCATAAGCCGAAATCAAAATGCGAGGAACTTTTGGACCCTTGCATAAGAACATAAATGATAAATCTTGGAGGAATTATCATTGCCGAGATCCCAGTGAGAACCCTGTCGCTGAGATAGCTCCATGGCTCCCAAAAGAAGAATGTCCTTAAAGACATCTCAAAGTCTCATATATATAGGAATTAAAACCTTGAATACAAATATATAAAAGACCAGGCCGATTGACTATCAGTAACATCTATCAAACAATAGGAAGTACAGAAAAGAGTAACATTGGACTATTCCGAGTAACATTAACAAAAAAATTGAAGCTGTATTTTCTAAAGACAACATCAACGACCAAACAAAGTAAGTAAACTTAAAGAGCAAGTGATGTGGGCAACAAGCATTCAATTGATAGGACCAACCAACCAAAAACCAAATACACTTTCATAATAAACCAGACACAACCGCAGTGCTAGTTACTAATAAATTCACGAGGACTACTCTGTGATTCCCGAAACAAAAATCAAAAAAAAAAAATGAAGGAGGAGAAAGCACCTCTTGTATACGTCCCCAAATGTGCCGCCCCATAGCCGCTTGCGGAAGAGCCCCTCGGCGCACTGGTGGCCCTCCCACAGCTCGAGGCCCCCGGTGACGATGCCAGGGACGAAGACGACGGGGTGCTTAACTCGCAGGCCCTCCTTCTGCAGCTTGACCCCGGGCGGGTCCGGGAGCGGGCCCGTGATGGCCTCCGTGACGTACTGCGGGAACGAGGCCGGCATCGCGTTGTAGAGGAAGAGCAGCAGCCACCAGGCGGAGCACACGCACCCGACCAGCCAGCAGCAGCTGTCCACGCACGACCACTTGGCCTTGGTCCGCCTCGCCGTGGGCTCCTTGGACGGCGGCGCGGAGGACGAGGACGGCGACGGCTTCTTCCCCTTGTCGTTGTCGTCGTGGTCGGACCCGTCGCCGTCCGAGGGCGGCGGCGGCGGCGCCGGCGGTTGCTTCCGCCGCCGTAGGAGCGACATGGCGCGCGGCGGCGACGGTGGGTCCGAAGGCGGCTAGCTGCGCGGGCCCACCTGCATCCCGGGCCGCGGCAGCGGCGGCGCGCCCGGTAGAAAACCCTAGGCGTCGGTCGGAGGAAGCGAGGCGGGCAGGGCAGGTGGAGGGGCAGTCGTGGCTTGGCGGCTTCGCGGGGTTCGCGCTTGTGAGGTCTCGCGCGAGAGGGCGAGACGAGAAGAGGCTGGGGGGCACCGCCGCGCCACAGGTCCACAGCGACCGCCTCCCGTGCGCCCGGTGCATGTAGGCGGGGATACCGCTCGCGATGACAGGTAGGAGTAATGTGCTTCTGATCTGTGGGGCTCAGTATGGGTAGGTGCAGGACGACTCAGTTCATGGAAAAAAATTCTAGAGGTGGGATGCTAGGAGATGGCTAGGGATGAAAACGGATCGGATATATCGCTCATATCACATTTGTTTTCATATTTCTGATCAGATTCGGATTCGAATACGGACAGTATCAGTCATACCGGATAGAATACGATTAGATGTCAACATCATAAATATACAATTTGAGTATTCGGATACGGATACATCGAATGTTAAATATCCGAACTCGGATACAGACAGATCTAAACACTACTAAACAGATTCACTCGAACAGACTATCGGATAAATATCCCTACCATTTTCATACTGACTCGACTGACGGCGAGGATGGAACATGGGTCCAGCTCCTCGTGGGGCCAGACTAGCAGTCAGAGGGCGGTGATGGGGCGCCATATCGGTTACCACCACTTGTAAGTTGTGATTCGATCAGCGTACCGCTGAAACGTTCATTTCTCATCAATGGAAAAAACCTTTTTCTCCTCACTCACAATTGAATGAACAAAATATTGCTTTTTTTATTAAAAATGCTTCTTTTTTATACCAATCAGGAGAGTTGCTCATTTATATTTTTATTAATAAATAAGGGATTCTAGAGTAAGCAAACAACGCGGTTCATCAAAAGTTTTTCAAAAAAAAAAAAATACAACTACTAAAACTAAGACTAACTTTGTAAGACGACAGTCTGATTGTCACGTGAGAACAATAAGACAACCTAACGCAGGCAAACAACTAACTTAAGTGCAAGGAGACATGTGCCATCGTATGCCAAAAAAAGACAGGATCCTTTAAACGCATCAATGCTTTGAGAAGGACCGGCACAAAAATTGTTAAATATTGTGAACAAAGAAGCATAGTGGAAGCATTGAAAATAGAAAACTAATTATACATAAGCATATCCCCAAAGACCTTACGTACATACAACAAAATAACTACTATATAGTATCAATTTTCTAAATATGGTGTTGTCCAGACTTCACAATAAAAAGTATTCTTACAAAGATCATCTCACTGTGACACGGCAATCCCGTCAACATACCAAAGAACTGCATATATGCATTCTAATTAATAAGTAGTACTATGGCAAAATAAGTACAATCACAAGTAGGATGAATCCACTATCTATTGGGTGGCCGGCTGAGGGGTGAGGGCTGATTGAGATCGCAGCACAGTACAGACCACAGACTGCTCACGTCCATCAGTGTCAGCCATCACGTTCTGCCCACGCCCAGCTGATCGACGACGATACTATTTGTTGAAGTTCTGGAAAGCTGCGCTTGCTCCACCTGACTGTCGTTAGGTTGTCCGAGCGCCTGAAATCGTCCCTTCCAATTCAACCAAACGACACTTGCTCCTTGAGACCTAACTATAATTTAACTTCCATGCTAAGAACAAGAGAGAGAAAAAAACGCACTATGGCTGCGTTCGATTCTGCTGAAAAGTGCTGAAACTTTCAGCACTTATCTGGTAGACCACTGTACAAGTGCTGAAACTAGAAGTGCTGAAACAATAATAGCTGAAATGTGCTGAAACTTGAGATTCACTTCAAATTTGGCGCCAAATTCAAACTCCTGGCGGCAAATACAGTTCAAACAACTAACAACAGATTCGCTGCAACCTACAACACTAATAACAAAACCTGCTGTGCTCATAATACATTTGTTTCTTACAATTGCACATACAAATTGGCATCAATTAATACAACCTCCACTTCTACAGCATGGGATACAAGGCCTGCTATCCATACCATGGCCCCTTCTACAGCACATACAATCTGAGTTCCAGTAGATTAGCCTACAAATGTGGCCTCCTATCCATACCATGGCCCCGGCTGCACACCACCATTGTAGTTCATCTCAAAAACACCACCAGGCAGCACTTCATTTCCCCCAAACCAATCCACCCCATCATCATACATCACATCCGTTGCGTTACCATGATTGCCGGCCGTGTCCCCAACGCTGTGCTCCTGAGTCCAGTTACTCGGCCCGCCCTCTTCATATTCCGCTGTCCAGTTACTCGGCGCGGCCTCTTCATATGCCGGTTGCATTTGCAGATAGCTGCCGTACGGCGCGTGCACCTGATAGCCATAGTATCCATAGGCTCCTGCTGCTGCATTCATGGCCTCCTCTTGACTCCTGCATGGTACACAGGTCGTGCATTAGGGCCTATGAGATAGATCTTCCTTCCGGAACAATTGTATAGCCTCACAGCATCACATATTATACAAACGGTTGAGTAGAACACTAAAACAGAGCATACACAAACGGTTCAGTAAAACAGTAAAATAGGGAGAGCATCACATATTACAGTAAAACATAGCTTAACCAAACGGTTGAGTACATGCGTAGAATAACCGTTTCTTGGCTTTAACATGTACCTGGAGTATCCGTAGGCGCCTGCTGCTGCATTCATGGCCTCCTCCTGACTCCTGCATGGTTCACAGGCCGTGCATTAGTAAGCATAACCCTACAGAGCGAAAGACGTGCAACCAACGAATCTCTATTCCATACCCTGCAGCCAACATGGAATCCATCCCAGCAGCAGCATGGACCTGTAGACCAGCACCATATGTGGACTCCATCTGACCTTGAGCATAGCCTTCGGGCAAGCCTGCTGACTCCTCTTGCCGCCTGCATGTTACACAGTCTGCACATTAGTTCGTAAATCTTTCAGCGCAGCATGATGTCATACCATATGTATTGCATACCTTGCCGTGTACATAGAGTAGAGACCATTAGCTATGTTATCCCTCATGGTCACCATATCATTGTACGCTTGCTGGCTTGGCCAAGCCGACACCGGATATCCTGGCTGCGCCGCTGCACCATGCTCCCAGTCCCAATTGTAGTTGTGCAGACCGTAGCACGAGGTTACCATCTTGATCATCTTGCCCTCCTTGTACAAAGGAACTCCTTGCAGCAGAGGCCACTGCCGCTTCGTGACTCCGAAGCTCCTCTCCACCGTTGCACGCAGGCTTGAGTGCACTTGGTTGAACCGGTCCGCCTCCGTGAACAGACGGTGCGGTACACCTCTAAACTCATCAAGATGGTACCTTGTGCCTGGGTACGGCGTCAAGTAACCCTTTTCCAGCTTGTACCCTGAGACCGCCAGGTAGAATCGCCCTGCACACAAACAACACACACCATACAGCAGGTTAAGAACTGCTTTCTTGTACCATATCTTATCCACAACAAAGTACTAACAATCCTTACCTGGAGGTGGATGAGGGAAGTTTGGTTCCAGCCGGCACTTATCCAATATGTGCTTGTCATGGTTCGCACCAGACATACCGGCACCCACGAACGTGTACCTCATGTCCATATCAACAATGGCTAGTACATTAATAGCAGTGTATCCCTTTCTACAGTAATAGGAAAGGGCCTTTTTCTTGCTGACAATAACTGGAATGAGGGTTCCATCTAGGCAGCCTATGCACCCATCAAGCCACGGCTCATATGGTTTTAGCTTAGCAGGCACAGTAGAATAGGAGGTGTCCCTCGGAACAATTATTGAGTCACAGAATTTGTACATCACATCTGCAACATGTGATGTCTTCCGACATATGGTGTCCATGGACCGCTCAAACCTATCCCCTGCTAGCCTTGCCGGGCCAGCGTGGGCAACTGTCCACACAAAAATGCCTAAAGCTTCTAAGCTAGTAGTCTGTGCTGTTGCTTTGAGGCCGTAATCATCAACTAAAATTTTATGCAAGTGTAGGAATGCAGCAGGTGACATACGAAACGACCTGAAGCATTTTTTGGGGTCGGACAGCTTCTGTTGGATCCATTGCAGGCCAGTGAGGATTGGCACTGGCAGCGGTCTACGAACAGCAGCTCGCCTCAGAATTGCTGCAGCAGCCAGATTGCCCAGCTCAACTCCTATTTCGCACATAGCCAGTACAACCTCCTCGTCGCTGTCCAACTCGACATCGTCGTCCATGTCCCTACACGAAGATGGCAAACAAATAGTAAAACAAATTACGACACTTAATTAAAATTTACAAAGTTATAAGGAAAAAAATTACCTTAGGCAATGTACCAGCCAGTACTGTATTCCTGGAAATATGCCTCGGCTCAGCCCTGCACTGACACAGCTGTTAGTAGTAGCAAATGCACTGACACAGCTGTTAGTAGTAGCAAATGCACATAATTAAATTTGGACACATAACATAGTACATCACATATTACAGGGAATGTAATGGTAACATCATAACTTATTACACTCTCACAAGAAACTTGTTCATCAACAAAACTCAACAACAGAATGAACTCAAACGAATGCAGATAACAGAGCACAGAAATGCATGCAGATAATAGCTGTAACTCAAACGCCGAGACTGCGCATTCGAGCCTCCTCCAATCTCCAGCTCAGAGTAATGAAGCTATCACGCCCTTCCTTCGTGGTTTGACTCAGATAGGTTTCTTGTTTCACTGGATCTTGACAAAGGATCAAAGTCTTGGTGTGAACATCAGATCCCTCGCTGTGGCCATCTTCTGCCAACTTCGCCCTCACTACCCCGAGTTGTGGGTTGGGATGACCGCCGCCAAGCCTGCGACTCCTTGATTTTATGGTCTTCACACTATCAGACAGCTCAACCAAGGCCCCCCGAATCTCGTTGACATGCTTGGTAGGACTGTCCACAACTTGCTCCCAGGATCTCTTTCCAAGGGCTCCAGAACCACTTCCTCCAGTACGCTGAGGTGTTGTCGGAGGTGTACTGTCTTGGCTGTCAGCTGGGGTGCCTCCAGAGGGGCTGGCAGCAGATCGATGACCACCAGAGGTCATGAGAGTCCCTGGGTCATCGGGGAGATGGCCGAATAGAGTGTACAGCATGTCCAGGAAGGGAGGAGGTCGCACGCCGCTTGAACCCTGCAATGTATGAGGCCGATTGTTACCAATGGTCATATTAGGGTAGAAGAAGGATTGAACAAATGTCAGGCATGAGCGAACCTCCTCGTCGTCCGCTGGAACAACATCTGGGTGTCCGATGATAGCGCCAGTTGTCGGGTCACGTCCAAGGCCACTCCGATTCTGTGCCCTGCGCCATTTCAAGAACAACCCACGGAGATAACCCAACTTGTTACGAACTTGGTCCTTAGTGTAACCAGCATGCACCCGTTCTTCCAAGCCTCTTGTGACATTCTTCCAGCCAACTCTGGTCGGACCTTTGCCGACAAAGTGATACTGCTCCTTCTGCTCCAGACAGACCTCTAGCAGGGCCCTGATATCCGCATTGGACCACCAAGCACGTGGCTCTTTGGTTTGCTGCGAAGGCACACGTATTGCATAACAAGCAAAAAGAAATTCCCTGCCCAACTGGGCAAGGAGAAGAGCAGGATGATGAACTGTGGACTACCTCGCTTGGCGGGGCTGGAGCCTTGCCCTTGATGCGGTTCATGGTTCGCCGCTTCACTGGAACCGGGCACTCCTCAGGGGTGGACGAAGAGGCCACCGACGAATTAGCCAGGATACGGTACCTGAGTATGGGTCATAACGTAAACAGAGGTTAAAAAGCATGAGATGACAGAGGTCAGCCTTAATAATGTAAGCATGAGATTACTAAGCATGTGATCCTCCAGATCCGCCACTGCCACAAACGAGCAACAACAAACAACCAAAGAAGGGAAAAAAGGAAAAAGAAGACCGAATGTTAACTAACTACTCATATGCGTAACAATATTAACTATTGGATCCTCATAAAGTACTAACCAGTATGTTTCAGGCAGACGACCCACCAGGAAGTGGTGCCGTTCTAGTATGGAGCCGCCAACCTAATGGCACAAGGAACCGTAGAAGCATAAGGAAGACAAACTAGACCGGAAGTTACGAAGCAGAACAATGGGAGCGGTGCATACCTGCGTCAGAGTCGTTTGCTTCACGTTTGGAGGCGGCGACGTAGGGAACGCGCCGGGAAATGCTTGCAGACACCAGATCCGGCCGGCTGTCAATGGTTGGTGCCGAGTTCTGCCTCAAACGCCGGGGGGCAGAGGGTGCACGCGGAGGGGAAGAGTGGCGCCGCCGCTGGAAACCGCAGGCAACGGATTTGAGGAAGCAGATCCGGCCACCTTTGAAAGGTGGCGGCCGAGATCTGCCTTTAAAGCCGGATGAAGAGGGCCGCCGTCGGGTGAGGAGGAGGGGCGCCGCCGGGGGAAACTCGCCGGCAACGGGGTGCAGGCAGCAGATCCGGCCACCTTTCAATGGTTGCGCCCGAGATGTGCCTCAAATGCCGGTTGAAGAGGGCCGCCGCCGGGGGGGGGGGGGGAGGAGGAGCGCCGCCGGCGGAAAGTCGGCGGCAACGGGGATGTAGAGGGCCGGCGCCGGGGGGGAGGGGGGACGTCTCGCCGGCGAGGGAGAGCGGCGTGGAGTGGCAGCACGAGAGAGGAGAATGCGGGCGAGAGAGATGCGGCCGAAACCCTAGCTCTACGGACGCAAGAAGAGAATGAGAGCGAGAGAGAGGCGCCCGGCCGAAATCAGCGCTTATATGCTTCACGCGTTCGGATGGGCTGAAGGGCCGAACGCGTGAAACTTTCAGCCCATTTCAGCGCTCCCGAGCTTCAGCGCGTTTCAGCACTTTTCAACACCACCGAACGCGCCCTATGCCACTATAGTACAAGCTTAGAAAGTAAAAACACGGTCGCATTGGTCCATAATATCATCCCCTTTGCGTTACGCACATTCATGTGATTTAATTTAAGGCACTCCAAATGCTAGAAATCATGTATAGTTTCTATGTACGTAGATACTATGTATAGAAACTATAAAATAATCTTTTGTCCAATCATATCTTTTCTTTTTTATTAATTTTCCTATCATATCTCTTCATGTCTTGTTTTCGTATAGTCATGGACAGAGTAATACTTAGGTGACAGGATAATAAAGAACCATAATAGAGTCTGGATTTGGAGTGTCTTTAGCATTCCCTTTGCCCCTTCGATAGCAGAGTATATCCCCGTATCTTGCCGTGCCCAATCGCTAGAGGACACGTCAACAGGATGGATGTATGATCACCCGGATCAGTCCATCTGAGGACGAGGCCCACTCATCGTTGCCATACTACGACACAGCAGGTACCCATGCCCATGTCCGGTCCAGTCCACCAGACCATGGTCGTCTCTGTAATAAAGCCCAGAAAGAAAGAAAGGAAAAAAAAACTCAAAGGCGACAAGACGCCGCAAAAGGGTCAGGGTAATGGGCCGGAACCTCGACCACTTGTGCTTCTGAAATGGGTACGTATCTTCGTCGTCCACCACCACCAGACGACCTACAGCGTTCTCCGGACTCGACGAAACGGTGGGTCGCTCGGCACTCGGCAGGCGGTGGCCAACGCCTCCCCCGTCCGGCCGTCCCCCCTAATCAAGTAGGAGTAGTAATCATGGTGCAAGCCGAGATGCAGACAAAGCAGCCTTAACTAAAGACGAAAAGGATTAGCGGAGCAGTTGCAGCGTTAGCAGCTCCACGACGGCCCGGGAAAAGGGTGCTTCTAGTTGGTTGGGAGACAGCACGAGCCCCACCACCCCGCCGGCCACCACCGCCGCCACCACCACCCCACCGCGCATGTGCCGCCCCTCGACCACTCCACTCATGCGAGGGTGTACGGACACATCTCCTTCCGCGCCGTGTGCTTTCGCAACGGAGAATGCGCAGCGCAGGAGCCGCCGAGCGCCGGCTGGCCTGGCCTCCGACGACGCCGCGCCTACGCTACGCGTTGATTGATGAGCGGGCATGATTGATGATGGATGGCCATGGCCAGGGGGTGCGGCCCGCCGTTGGATGGATGACGAGTGGAGTGGGCGAGCGAGAGCGACGTCACGTTGTGCGGTGTAGTAGTAGTAGTACGTCCAGCCCATAGCGGAGGCGAGGGCCGAGGAGAAACCAGACAAAACAAAAAGGGAGTGGGACACTGCCGCCGTGATCATTCATCCGGACGTCCGATTGCAAATATACTGTTCGATTCGTCTCCTGCCGCTGGCGCTACTGCGACCTCAATCAGCGACTCTCAAACGGTCTACTATTCGAGTTCCTTTTGAATCTTGACGGAACTACGGCAGTCACTCCAACAGTCGAGTCACGGCAAATTTGAACTTTCTTCCCCTGCAGTGCAGCTGCAGGCTTTCTTCACTTTTCCCTACTACCTACCCCACGGCTTTGGCAGTGGCAGGAGAGCAGGAGCACCTGCACGCTGCACGAGTGATTCCGACTGACAGGCGCAGCCCACACGGACACGGGCATCGGCGCTGGGCCCCGCCGCCCGCCGCAGAGGTGTCAGTGCTTTGCATCGATCATTTAAGGCGCAGCCGCAGATTACACATAAACAAACGCCCACTCGCCCCTCGGGCCTCCTGCCTGGTGCTGGTGCCGGCCATCAACGCCAGATCCTAGCCCCGCCATTAATGCCGTTAGCCCGAGCTCGAGATCAGAGGCGGCGGCTCCGTGTTGGTGGTGGCCACCGTGACACGCGCCGACGCCGTTTATAAAACCGCACCGCCGCCCGCCCGCCCTCGGCTCGGGTTCTGCTCCTGCTCCTCCGCACCTCACTCACTCTGTCACCGCGCGTCCGTGACCTGACCTTGGCGGCACCGTAGCGTAGGCGTAGATATGCTCACGTGCATCGCGTGCTCCAAGCAGCAGTTCGCCGCCGGCGGCGGCGGCGCGCCACTGCACGAGCCGCCGGACGACGACGATGCCGCTGATGGCGGCGGCGGCGCGGCGACGCCCAGCACACGGCACGCCATCAAGGCGCTCACCGCCCAGGTGGGTTCTCGCCTTTGGTTTTAGTTTTAGGGGGTGGAGTGCTCTGCCCCCAACCTGTTGATGAACTTGGAGCTTGGAATCCAGCGCAGACTTAGTCGGGTTCAGGCGCTTGCGATTTCTCAATCTGCGCAAATTTCTATTGAACTACAAAGCTCTGAGCATTTCCTGCCTCGTTTGGAGGCCTTAGAATCAGATCGGACGGGATTCGGGCGTCCCAACTGACGGGGTGCCTTTTTTTACTGGCTTCAGATCAAGGACATGGCGCTCAAGGCTTCGGGCGCGTACCGGCACTGCAAGCCCTGCGCGGGCTCCTCGGCGGCGGCCTCGCGGCGGCACCACCCGTACCACCACCGCGGCGGCAGCGCCTTCGGGGGCTCCGACGCCGGCTCGGCCTCCGACCGCTTCCACTACGCGTACCGTCGCGCCGGGAGCTCGGCGGCCTCCACCCCGCGGCTGCGCGGCGGCGGCGGAGGCGCCGCCCTGTCGAGCGCGGACGCCACGCCGTCCATGAGCGTGCGCACCGACTTCCCTGCCGGCGACTTGGACGACGACGAGATGGCGTCGGAAGCCGATGGCGGATGTGGTGGCAAGGACGACGACGCCGCCGCCAAGGAGTGGGTGGCGCAGGTGGAGCCCGGCGTGCTCATCACCTTCGTCTCACTGGCACAAGGTGGCAACGACCTGAAACGCATTCGATTCAGGTGCGTTCCTTTGGCTACTTGGGATGAATTTTCAGTTTCGCTTCACAAGTCGATTACCTTGATCACAAATGATTCCGCTTGCTTTCTCCTTTTGTGCAAACTTCATTGAGATTTTTTTTTTTGTCACGCTGTGAATACAACAGTGCTTATTGGTGGTAAGTTTGGTAGAGCATTTCCAGATAGATGAAACAAATTGTGACTTTTGCTAGCTTCTTCTGAACTTAGCTGTTGCTAAAGCTGCCTGACTGAGCAGTTGACCTGCGGTAAATGGTTAAATGACTCCATGGGAATCATAGTTGGAACTATAATTTCTTTAGCTTACTTGCAAGACATAGTAGAACCTTTCCGGTTCCTTGAGAACTGCACAATATGATTGCTAAAATCTGGGGCTAGTCTGGCTAGTCTCGACTTCTAATTTTTTTCTAAATGATGGGTCATGCTTTAGTTTTCGATCGAAACGGCTAAATTCTATTGCTTATTCTGTTTTTCTTTTGTTCTGTGTGGCTCAAAAGTTTTTGAATAATAACAACCCGTATCCCAGTAAAACCTTTAGACAAGGGATGCTAGAAAGCGAATACCTGTTAGAAAATTTACCATCAGATGAGTGGAATCCAGATTGGATTTGAGGATATATGAAAATTATGCCATGCAATGCCCTTGGAATAACAACATACAAGCTCCAGCTCATTAAATTAAGTACGAGGCACCTCTACTACAGTTCTCACTCATATAGTCATATGCAACCTCACTAGTTTACCCCATAATCACCCATCTCACATGCTAATCTGTGTATTGCGTGTCTTCTTACACTGGTTGTCATTCCTTCCATTCTCCACATAGTAAATCCCTTATATAACAGCGCTTTACTATTTGGTAAATATTCAAGAGGAACAACCTGGCACATTGTTAAAGGCATCACATGAGAGAGAGAGAGAGAGAGAGAGAGAGAGAGAGATAACCTATTCCATTGTCAACACTATGACACAGCTCCATTTAAGTTCTCACGTGCGGCAGCCAGGCCCAAGTCCATACATGTCTGCACGCATGTCCTCGGGCTCGGGTCAGTAGATTTAGAATCTTAAGCCATGCATTGTGCATTGAACTGGTTAAAGGATCATTTTGGCTGCCCACCGTGGAAAAGAATTTTGAATTTACTAATGCTAGTACACTGTGGAAAAGGGCTTTGAATTTACTACTGCTAGTACACTGTGGGGGCAAGTCCAGCTTGGCCATTTGTGCCGCTCTAGCCTGTTCGTATCATGTACTCCCTCCGTCCCCCATAAAGACTGTCGTTTTAGACTTTTAGAAACTTATGTTTAACTATTCGTCTTATTCAAAAATTTTATATAAAATGCAAAATCAATAAACAATTATTAAAGTGTCTCCTAATGATATAACAAATCATTATAAGATAAATGATATTTATACAAAATTTTCAAATAAAACGAATGGTTAAACGTCATGTCTGGAAAGTTTAAAACGACAGTCTTTATGGGATGAAGAGAGTACACTTGTTGTACTGTACATGCAGACATTTGTAACATATTATCAAGGGAAGCAATCGGGCTGGAGAGGCTCACAACCCGCATTTCTTCTGTTTGGTCAATCAAGAAGTTAAATGGAAAGGAAGTAGAACAGACAAATGTTATGTGCTGCTTTCCTCTCTTTTCCATTTGGCTTTTTGTTTCTGATAAATGGTTCGTGTCGGTATTGATGTGTAGTTTGGGTCCCCTCCACAACGGATTAGCGAGGGACCTGTCCAATTTGTTGGCAGTGTTTTTCCTAAATAGCGTCGCTAGTAACCACTATTGTGAACTTAGTCTGGATACTATAAAAGATAGTGTACATATTTAAGAATATGGTCACTGTAAATTTGTAGTGTTCAGATTGAGTTTAGAATGGTCGTTTTAAGATCTATCTACTGTGTAGTAGTAATTTTCTAATGGATTAAGTCCACTTTTGGCCTCTCAACTCTTGGTTTTGTCTAATTTTAACCCCCAACTATAAAACCGTCTAACTTTGCCACCCCAACTATCAAAGCCGTTTAATTTTAACCCCAAAAGCCATCCAAAACCACTCCCAGGGGTCAAAATTGAATGGTTTTGATAGTTGAAGTGCTAAAATTAGACATAAGCAAGAGTTGAGGAACTAAAAATAGACTTAATCAACTAATTTTGTTTTAAATATTTATGAAAAAATAGAGGTATCAATAAACATTTATATGCATTAAAATATAACCACACATCATTTATAAGTAAATATTTATATGTATTAAAATTTTACCTATTAATATCTAATTGTATAAGTAAATACCTAAATATTTATGAAAAAAATATAAATTTATATTTACCGATTGATAAATATTTATGACCAACTATAGAATTATATATCTCATTGAGATTCGCAACTTTGGATTTCGTCATTTCTCAAACCGATTTAGTTTGAACAGTTTTTTTAAAAAAAAAAATATGAGAACTTCAAACATATGGGTTACATTTTAAAGAAATTCAGATTCTTATTCAGAACAAAAAAAAAATTCAAATGATGTGCATATAAATATTTATTGATAAGTCTATTTTTCATAAATATTTTGAAACTAAATTAGTTGATTAAGTCTATTGTTAGCCCCTCAACTCTTGTTTATTGTAACTTTGTCACTTCAACTATTAAAACCATTCAATTTTGACCCCTGAGGCGATTTGGAGTGGCTTTCGATGGCTCTGGGGTCAAAATTAAACGGTTTTGATAGTTAAGGTGCCAAAATTAGACGGATTTATAGTTAAGGATTAAAATTAGACAAAGACAAGAGTTGAGAGGCTAAAAGTGGACTTAATCCTTTTCTAATTAGATTCTCGGGAGGAGTTCCTCATGGCCAGCTATGCTCATTGGTCCCCACTAGTATTATATAATATATATAAAATATATTTTATAAGTTGAATCCAAGCTGGACCTTAAGATGAGTGCTAGTGTCTTGTTTTTAGCATATTGGTTCTAGATCTGAAGCGAGGAGGGACATTAGATGCGGAGTTCTGTGGATCACTGGCTAGGTTTGGTAACGTTGGGTTGACAGCCAATGTTGTCACAGGATGCACTGTACTAAGCTCCCCATTCCCATTGCCCTCTGAGCATGATAGATCATTACTGTCAGTTAGCGCTTCATATTTTGTCCTCCAATTTACAGGGAAATTTCAACCATGTAGTTTTCCATTCTAACTGATGGCAGATGTTTAGGGAACTGTATTTAGCTCTCCATCAGTTCTATATTTAATAGTTTGAAGAAATCTAGGTTTCATGAATACGGAGAACAATCAATCAACTTCTCCTATCAATGTCAAAGATAAAATTGCAGCACATGCCCCTAAACTTTTTGATTGTTTGTCTCACCTAGCCTCCTCAAGCTTGCGGTTTACTTCAGAGCCCCTTGAACCTGCACGTGTTTCACTTTGCACCTTTGAATTTGTCATGGATGTTTTGTCACCTAGCACCATACTTGCCTCGTTATTTTTCTTTTGAAGGAATACTTTCTCGTTATATTTACTGGAGTCAAATATAAATTAGCCCCTTAAAACTATTTCTGCAGAATGCATCAGCCATCAGGGTTTATGAGGTGTGAAAACTGATGCTTAGGAGGAACATCAGTTTCAGATATGCATGTGCATGCTTGCTTATATCTGTTTATGTTGCAGTTCTTTGAATAACATGTGGTTATCTGCTCTTTTCCATGCAATGGTGTATGCTAGCCGTGAGATGTTCAACAAATGGCAAGCACAAAGATGGTGGGCTGAAAATTATGACAGAGTTATGGAACTTTACAACGTCCAGAGGTTTAATCAAACTGTCCCTCTCCCGACTACCCCAAAATCTGAAGACGAGGTGAGGAGGCCACTCAATTTATTTATCTGTTTTTTAAATAATTCAAGGGACTACTACCCAGTTTATCGCATAATATTCTTTCTATCTGTGTCAGTAACTACAGACATTTTGTCTGTAACTGATACGTTGTTCCATGGCATTTGCTTCTTCCCATAGAGCTCCAAGGAGGACAGCCCAGTAACACCTCCATTGGACAAGGAACGGCTACCTCGCACTTTCCATAGACAAGGTGGTGGAGCGATGGGCTACTCGTCATCAGATTCTCTCGAGCATCACTCAAACCACTACTGTGCTGGCCACCACCACCATCATGGACACCAATGCTGTGATTCAATGGGTCTGGCATCAACACCAAAGTTGTCAAGTATCAGTGGAGCCAAGACAGAAACCTCATCAATGGACGCATCAATGAGGACAAGCTCGTCACCTGAAGAGGTCGACAGGTCTGGTGAGCTCTCGGTGTCCATCAGCAATGCAAGCGACCAGGAGAGGGAGTGGGTCGAAGAAGATGAGCCTGGTGTATATATTACAATCCGGGCTTTACCTGGTGGGATCAGAGAACTTCGCCGTGTTCGGTTCAGGTCTGTGTCCAGGGCTCTTTCCACTAGCTTGCTCGTAGGATAAACTTGCAGTGTACAAGAGTAACTTAAAAGCAGAGAAGGCGCCTAAGCCTTCACTGAAATATAATTATACTCCAACATTGTTGATCGTTTGCATGACCCTTGTGCTTGCAGTCGGGAGAAGTTCAGCGAGATGCATGCCCGGCTATGGTGGGAAGAGAATCGAGCGAGGATACACGAACAATACCTCTGAGAAGAAACGCCCGACACCATCAGCATCAGAAGCACAGAAAGCTTCTCCTTGGTTCAGCTGATGATCCATGCTTGTACATCTGGCACTAACACTTCTACATGCATTTCCAACTTCATTCAATGTTTTTCTAACCTAAGAGGTCCCGTTTCTGGCATTTTACATTTCGTTCAGTCTTTTTGCCCTTTTTTTTCGTCAGTTTTGAACAGTAAGTGCGTGAGCAACTCATTTAGCTCAAAGGGTGTATAGCTTAGGAAAAAAAGGTACGTTTTCACTAATTGAACCTGTAGTTTTCGCTTTCCGGCAACCAAAGTTCTCTCTCGTTTTTCATGAATAATGTATATCTACCTGTTGTTTCCCATAGGACAAAATAGAATGCTTGTGCTGTCTGCTCTATTTTGCTGTTGTCACTGTCTTATTGTACTCGAACTCTTCCAGACAGCAGAATTATCAACACAAAAGTTGGTACTGAGTGCCCCAACTCAAAACCACTTTGTGAATGGTTGATTGTGACTAGAGTGAACGCACAACGAGAAAAAGTTTGGGGAAGTTTTAGTTGTTGGCCTCGTCGGCATATGCAATCCCGGTCATCGTTTTCCATTGCATCCTTTGCAGGCTGCCAGGCTCTTTGTACATGAACGATTTCGCTTCTCTTGTGCAACACTCTACTTCATGGACTTGTGGTAGTGGGCTAGTGGCCTTTCACCATCCAACAAATCCCAAGTGGCTAACATAGAACTTCAGCGATCCACACACTAACCACTGGTGTTTCCTGTCCTAATTCAGCGAATCACTTTGGGACTTTGGCAGGCTAATCATCATCAAGTGTAATGGCAGGTAAAGGTAGCTCATTATCTAAAAACAGGCAAATGTGATTCATCACTAGCATAGTTTCTTCTTCCACTGCAGTCGCCGTCTTATACCAACCACCACATGTTTTGAGACTTTCATTGAATTCTAAATTCGAGCACTTAAGACTCTTTTCCCTTTGCACCTGAAAGCTACTTTTGTTATCAATTTTGTAGATAGTACTGTAATGTTAGCATAGGGGACACAACAGATAATCAACTATCCTTGCTTGGATGATGGAGCGATGCCTCGGACGTCTGAAATATGAGGTACACAGGTTTCGTACAATGGTAATTTTCAGTTTGGGATGAGGTACAAAGGTTTGGTATAATTGTAATTTTCAGTCTCCCTTCATGACTTTTAGCAACAACTGGAACCGGATAACGGTACTATCAGGCATGAAGTTAATCGGGGATCTAAACAGCACCCCCTATTTTACAAACGGGTTTTCACTATCTACAATCTACAAACCAGCTTCCACATCTAGGCTGGCTGCCAATATAAATCATAAGCTTCCAGAAGCACGAGACAATGATTTGAGTTAAAGAGTGCGTCTTATCCAACACACAAGATGGTGGCTGAAGACAATGTTTGGTGCTCTAACAAAAGAACAACGGGAAGGGCTACCACCGAACTTCAACCAATCCAGGATGAAGAGAATGATATCATTAACAATGCATAATAAGTGAATCATTATTATCTCAAAGTAATAAGTGAATCATTGGTGAGAATGAAGGGAGGTAAAGCGATGGGCTCTGATGGTATCCCTATTGAGGTGTGGAGGTGCTAGGTGAGAGCGACGTTGGTAACTAAGCTTTTTACATATTTGTCCAACAAGATGCCGAAGAATGGAGAGAACATATAGTACGTCTTAAGAACAAGGGGATGTAAAGTGTACTAATTATCGTGGATCAATGAGAGCCATGATGAAGCTTAAGGAATCGATCGCTAAGAAGAGTGAAGTACCCAGTTGGGTCATGCTGAGTCGACCATGGAGGCGATTTTTATACGCCAGTTGATGGAGAGATACAGGGAGCAGAAGAAGGACTTGCACTTGGTCTTTATTGACCTCGAGAAGGCGTATGACAAAGTACCAAGAAACGTCATGTGGTGGGCATTGGAAAAGCACAAGGCCCCAGCTAAGTACATTACCCTCATCAAGGATATGTACAAGGACGCGATGACGCGTGTACGAACATGTGATGGTGACACTAGTGACTTTCCAATTAAAGTAGGGCTACATCAGGGGTCAGCATTGAGCCCTTATCTATTTGCTTTGGTGATGGATGAGGTCACAAGGGACATACAAGGTGATATCCCTTGGTGTATGCTCTTCGCTGATGATGTGGTGCTAGTTGACGAGAGTAGGGCAGGGGTTGATAGTAAGTTAGAGCTGTGGAGGCACACATTAGAGTCGAAAGGATTCAGACTTAGTAGGACCAAGACCGAGTACATGATGTGTAGTTTCAGCGCGGCTAGACATGAGGATGGTGACGTTAGCCTCGATGGACAAGTGGTGGCCAAGAGGGATACCTTCCGGTATCTAGGATCGATGCTTCAAAAGGATGGCGACATTGATGAAGATGTTAGGCATAGAATTTCAGCCGGTTGGCTGAAATGGCGTCAAGCTTCTGGCGTCCTCTGTGACAAGAGGGTGCCACAAAAACTAAAAGGTAAGTTTTATAGGACAGCGATTCGCCCGGCGATGCTATACGGTGCTGAATGCTGGCCTACAAAAAGACGACATGTCCAACAACTGAGTGTAGCAGAGATGCGTATGCTACGTTGGTTTTGTGGACACACAAGAAGGGATAGAATCCGGAACGAGGACATTCGGGAGAGGGTCGGGGTAGCACCAATTGAGGAAAAACTGATTCAACATCGGTTGAGATGGTTTGGACATGTCCAACGAAGGCCTCCTGATGCGGCGGTGCGCAGCGGGGTTCTAAAGCGGGTCGAAGATGTTAAGAGAGGTAGAGGTCGGCCTAAACTGACTTGGGACGAGTCGGTTAAGAGAGACCTTAAGGAGTGGAATATCTCCAAGGAAGTAACTATGGATAGGAGCGCCTGGAGGTTAGCAATCAATGTGCCTGAACCGTGACCTTTCCTTCCTTTTCTGTTTATCCCTAACTCTACCTTTCGTCTTGTGTCCGTTTTGTGTTTCTCTAATCTTGGTCTCTTGTGGGTTTCATCTCTAGCCTACCCCAACTCGCTTGGGACAAAAGGCTTATGTTGTTGTTGTTGTTGTTTATTGGTGCGAATTTCTAACTGAAGTAAAGACATTTGCACAGTGCAATTAGTTGAAACATCATCTATAGTTTTTAAAATTCCAACAAAAAATACTCTCCAATCACAAACTCAAACTGAATGAGGTGGAATAAGAATGATAAAGAAGGGTAAAATGACACAACTGCATGTTTCCAGGACTCCATTCAAATAGCTCAAACTGCACTGTTTGTGTATACGAGCTCATATAAAACATCAATTTCACCCACTTGCAAGTTGCAGAAGTATCACGCTACACTGTACATGAACCTGGTTGAAAACCAGAAACAGAATACAGACCAAAAAAAATGACATAAGGCCCATCTGATGCTTGGTGCATCAAATAGAAAAAAGGGATCTGTTTTGACATGTCTGCTGTGAAGCATGGTAATAGTATAAACAGCTAAAACACATACCATTTATACTAAAAACAATAGTACAATATTTGCCATCATGCATATAACATCCATATTCTTGTTCACGACCAGGTGCCAGTAAATTTACAGACATCCTAAGCAAAAATATCAGTGGTTCAGCACAAACAAAGCTTCGAGTAAGCATAAATGAATCAGACCAGGACATAACCACCGATTTGATGCCAGCAAATGCAACTAGAACAACATGACAAGAGAACTACCATATATAACCAACGTAAATTGCATTGCTTTGGAAAAGTTGATTTGAGGAGCAAACAAAGATTATCTACAAAGATTCGCCCACCTTTTTTTCAACACATAACATACCATGTGTTGGAAATGAAATAAAAGAAACAAAGCAAATGCACCTGATTACTTGTTTTCTATATTGGTTATCAAACATCATGCAAGATCACTCTCCTGGCCCTTGTCTGAGAGCCGCTTGAGGAACTCATAGGTGGTGATCATGGTGGTGGCAGACAATGACATGGACGCCCACCTCGGGCCTAGGCCCCTGTAACAAGCAGCCAACCCGCCTTCCTTGATCAGCCTACGCACTGTCCTCCCCACGGTAATCGGCTCACCATCCCCATCCATGACTTGCATCCTGGTTTTGATGGTGTCCAGTGGCATGGTCACAAACGCAGATGCACCACCCGCCATGGCGGCACTCAGTCCCTGAACTACCATGACAGTCTTGCAACCTGGCTGCAGCAAAGAATCCCCATCACCAAGATCAATTTCCTCGACACCAACACCATACTCACACAAGTAGCAGCCAATTCCACTCCAAATTATCTTCTGTGACAGTGAATAAGTTGCCCACCACACAGCATTGGAGGGGGCATAGGTTAGGATGGACATGCCGAACCCACGGTACAGGCCGCGTAGCCCGTCAGAAGCCAGGATCTTGCGGAAGGCGTCAAGGCCGCCGCGGTAGCGGGAGCCAGGGCAGGGGTTGCCCTGAACCATGAGGCGCTGGGTGATGACGTCGACGGGCGTCCACACGACCTGCGCGGCGACGGCGGCGGCGAGGCCCGCCACTGCGCCCGCTGCCGCCGACGCAGCGGGCTCCGCGGCGCCGAGACTGAGCGCGGCTGGGCCGACGGCGGAGCGCGTGGCCTCGAGCGCGCCCATGTAGAGCGCGCGCGCCGGGATGGTGCCGGCGAGGGAGGTGGCGAAGCCGCGGTAGAAGGCGAGGGGCCCCTCCTGGCGCAGGATGGCAGTCGCCGCCGCGACGGCGGAGGGCGGGAACGCTTCCGTCCCAGCCGCCGCCGGGGCGACTTGGAGGCGCGTCTTGAGGACAACGGCGGGGTAGAGCGCGGCCGAGACGGCAGAGAAGAGCCCGGCGCCCAGGGCAAAGAAGCGCGCCTTGTCGAGCCGCTCCCAGCGGATGTCATCTGGGAGTTGTAGACCATGTGAACTCTCATCCTTCTCCGCCGCCGCGTCCGGCGGCGGAGGCGCGTTCCGGCGATCTATGGCCTCTCCTCCATGCCGGCGCGGCGGAGAGGTCAGCACGTGCTGAAAAAGCTTTCTCCCAGTGGTATCACACAACCTATTGGTCTCCAACCTACATGTCCTCAGCCAGCGGCGGCAGCGGCAGCGGCGGCGGCGGCTAGGGTTTTGGGTGGGGGTCTGGGGGAGCTGCGCGTGATTTGATTTGTAATAAAAGGGAGACCAGGGAGCGAGGAAGCCAAGCCGAGCCAAGCCAAAAAATACGAACGAAGCGGTGGAAGAAGGAAGGGGAGGGTGTGGAACGACATCCGACGTGGCAAGCTCTCATTATCCACCAATTCCACCATTTCTGGAGTATCTAAAAATAATGAATGTACTTTATAACTGATAAATGAGCATTTACCATATATACGATGGGTTAAAAAAGATGAGATTAATTACACATGAGTTAAGTATTTTATTTGAAATCGTTAAGTCACTTAAAATTAATATAAAGTTTCAATGATAAATGAAGCAAATGAACTCGTGCTTATCACCTTATACAAAACTATTTTTTTTCATATGCAATCAGATGCATATAAGATTGGATAAACTGTAACTCCCAACGATGTCTACAATATTTTTGTTTTGAGTTGTTTCTAAAAAAATCTGAAGTCGTTGTTACGATGTTCGAACAATTTATATAACTTTCAACACATACTTGGTGCAAAGTGAAGTCTAAATACTCTTTCTCCTTTTCAAGCACTACTCTAACCCTACACTGGAGAAGGCCTTAGTACACCGCCTGGGACAAAGCTGCTTGTGGCAAAGAAACTTTAAGTTTAATTTTAACTATTGCCATGTCGTTATCATGCTGATTTCACAGACCCACGGCCCCAACTTACGGAGAAAGAAGGGGTGAGAACCATATTCTCCGATGCCTTCATGCGCATGGTGGACATCGTCGTGCTTCGCGTCTGCCTTCTACGGTCCCGATGGCCGTGCCCTTCGCGCCGATGTAGCGCATGCTACTACAGCGTAGAAATGCATCACCACATCACGGGTAGGGTCCACTGTGATAAAGTATTAGATTGCTGGTACTTGTTGCTTGCAAAGTGGTAACGGGACTAAATCTCAATGTTGATGGATGTGTGAGATAAACTTCATGGTCGATACCCAATGTGGAATTTTTGCCTTCCACTATATGACGTTGTTTGGAGATTTGGAAGGAAACGTGATTAGAAGAGAAGAAACCGTTTTGGAAGAAGAAAGAAGCGTGATTCACGGAGAAGAAACCTCCATAGGGGAAGTGTGATTTAGGAGAAGATAATCACCATGGGTACACGCAGGTGGGTGAGCAGTCGCTCAGTGCAACAAGAAGCTCTCCAAGGCCCTAACTGCAATGATGGCAAAATCAGGGGACGACCAGAGATGGAGGTCCCATGAAGATGTTATTACTGAGACAGAGGATGTTGCATGTGGATTATTTATCCATGTACCCTAGGTTAGTGTCAACGTGACCGGTTTTCTGTAGGTTGAGTTTCGTTTATTTCCTAAGTTGAGGTACTGTTTGAAGCTTGGTGGCAAGGATTGGCTGAAAGTTCATGGTGGAATAGTAGGTGTGGTTGTCGCCAGAGGTGATGACAAGGCGTAATGTTAAACTCTAGAGGAAGTGAAGTTTGCTGGCCAAATGCTCCTACCTAGAGCAAATTAGCGAAGAATGCTTCACCGAAGTCTTGGAGAGAGGGAAAGTACATGTTCCTCTATTGGTAGCTCATCCCTTATTGATTAATTAGCATATTTCTCCTAAACCTCCTACAACAGTCTTTTGTGGGAGGCAACGCTTGTAAGACGCTAAATTTTGTAACCCTTCTTATTTATTACAAAGTTGATCTACCGGTTCTTCATTTTAAAAAAAGAAAGCAGTATACTAGCGTGGCGTACAAGAGAGACGTGTAAGAAAGCAGTAGACTAAGCAGGACGTGCAAGAGAGACATGTAGACCCTGTTCGGCTGGCTGGTCCAGCCAACACCAGCTAGCCACTCAGCAGTGGTTTTCTCTCAAAACAGCCAGCCAGCCGTACCGTACCAGCCAGCCGAACAGATTGGTAATATTAGATCTTATGTGGACCCACTGTTCTTCGCAAAAAAATGGACCCACCATCAGATTAACATGAACCATTAGATTATTGAGATTAAGCCACCAATGGTTCAGATATGAGGTGGGTATAAACTTTTTTTAGGTACATCGTATTTTCAGTTCCTTCTCTCCGTTATAGTAATTTCTTTTCTTCCTTACATTTGTATGTTCCTCCCCGCGTGGAGAGCGAATCCGTAGCATCTGCACAGTAAATGCTTGTCGGCTGTGTGTCTTTTTTCCCCTCCGTCTTCCTCTCTGCTCTTTGGTTGTGTGGACATGGTTTGGCCACGTCGTGTCCTTCTCATTTCTTCCTGTCCTTCCGTCGTCTTCCGGTGCCTCCGCCCGTCTTGGCTGCGCCTGTCGCCTCCTCACAGATTCGGGGGCGGCTGCCCTCGCCTTTTCCTCTCCTTGCCTTCGCGCCTCTGCCCGTGCCTCGTGCCGCTACTCGCTTCTCCGCTGGTTGGCGTGCGCCTCCTTGATTGTTGGCGATGCGTTGCGTGCTCCACGTCGTCGCCGCCGCTACGGCTGTCCGCGCGCGCTTTTGCCGGCCCCCGTCCGCGCCTCCCGTTCCCCTTCCTCTTCCTCTCTCACCTCTCCATCCACGTGGTGGTGCACCGGCGGGCCTGTGTGCGGCCGTCTCCATGCGGCTGCGTTTGCGCGCGACCTAGGCGCGGCCACCGGTGTGTGGCGTAGCGGATACGCCGGCACCCACGAGCCTCGGTGGTGGCCGCACCTGCCAAGGTGCCTCGCGGGACAGCCACGCCGCTGGTCACGACGCGCGGCCTGCTGCCGGCGCTCCAGCGTTGCCTAGGCGCGACCGTGCCGCCGGTGTGCGGCGCAGTGGCACCGACGAGCCCCGCCGGTGGCCGCACCTGCCATGGTGCCGCGCGGGACAGCCACGTCGTTGGCCACGGCGCGCGGCTGCCGTTGTTTATTTCTGAAGCTACTCTTAGTTGCTACATTATTTTTGTTTTCTTATCGTACTGTATTCATTGCAGTAGTTTGCAAGTTCAGGTGAACATTTGCTTCTTTTTCAGAGCAATGTTTTTGTACTATTTTACTATTTGTCCTCTTCAATACTATAGGAGCAGATGTATGTTACCTCTGCGTATCGATAGCTTAAAGACAGATCGCCTTCGTCTCATATGTGTCATGGTCCCTAATGAAATTATTTTCCCATAACAAAATCAATCGAAGCTTGGTTATAGTGCTACCATGGTACATGCAGGTACGTTTCTAAGATATGCATACATGCACCTTTTGGTGAAGCCATGTTAAGATGCTGTTCGAACCAGAGGCTCTTTGTGTAAGATTTTGTAAGGTGACATTTTCTACTAATTTGGGATATATATAATATCAGTGGCCAAACTAACAATTTCATGCAGATTAGATCTGCTGTCTAAGCTCTAGCAGTGTCATTTTTTCGGTTGGCATTGTCACAGCCTGTGTTTTTTTAGCATACCAACCAATAAATGTTATTTGTTTGCTCTATGCCATCTTTTCATAATAAAAAAAACATTACTTGTTACAAAGAATAAATGTTAATTGTTTGCTCTATGCCATCTTTCCATAATTATGAAATCATCTGTTGTTACATTGCTCACAAACAGAGAGGAAGGACTCGCATTATTTGCTCCATGTCATGTCTTCGTAATGGATTTCAGTGCTTCATTTGAGTAGAGAATCATTGGTTCAATTAGTTACCGCACTATTGTTGTCGGGCTAATTTACTTATCTCTGCTACCTATCTATGTTGTGCTCTTCAGAATGGATTTCGATGCTTGATTTATGGCAGGGGTTATTTAGTTTATGTGTTGGTGCCATGCTTCCTAAATTTTCCTATTTCAATATGATATAATACATTTCTATTACACCGGTTCAGATGCAATGTGTATGATATCTAGCTTACATCCTGCATTGTAAAAAAGATATGGATGAGCATGGCAGAGGAAATACTCCTCCATTTTCCCTATTTGTCAAATATATTTGGCAGAGTTGAAGGTTGCATCTACCTTACATCCTGCATCATAAAATAGATATGGACGAACATGACAGAGGAAGTACTACTCCATTTTCCCAGTTTGTCAAATATATTTGGCAGATTTGAAGGTTGCATATGATATCTAGCTTACATACTGCATTGTAAAATAGATGGAGAAGTATGGCAGACGGAATAGTCCTCCATTTTTCCTAGTTTGTTTTCATAAATTACTACCAATTCTAAAGAGTTGGTAGAACATATGAATCCAATTTTTATTATTTTAGCACTAACTATTAGTTATTAGAAGCTCGTGTAGATTCAGACCTCATACAGTCACTGAGTTTTTATATCTGCAGCTTCATTATCAGAACATATGTAAAAAGCGATATTCAACAGGCCATAAAAGATCTTGCCTACTTCCACAATTGCTTCATTTACATATTACCTACAATTTAGTGTATATTGGTCAGTGCAAATTCTACAAACTATCAGCACACTTCTAGCTGCTCATTGGGCTTCATCTCAGGGAAAAAATTAATGCTTCAGTCTTCTTCCTATCTAACCTCGTGGTGGTTCAGTTATGTTGTGGCCTACCATTTCCTATCTTCAACATTGATTGGCAAATTACAGATGATGATGAACAAGCAACAACGCATCAGGCAGCTGAATGGGAGGTACATATATTATCTGTTTTGGCTTTACAGAAGGTGCATTGTTGGCAACTGCACACTCTAATTTGATACTTGCACACTTTGATTTTTACTTAGAGGATAGGTAGCTTCATACTATCCAGAGAGAAGAGAAGAGGAAGCCATGGATGCCCATCGCTGCTTATCACTCCTACTCAGGTTCTGAAATGTAGTGGTAGTCTCTATCTTCACGTTTACTTGCGGATTATTGCAGATCTTGACGTTGGTACAAACCTGCAGGTGCTTGTTTTGGTCAGACCCACCACCCCATGGTCATCCGGTTGGAGCAACAGTGGGCCAGTTGTCCGTACTCCTTTTTTCCTAAGGTTATGACTCTAAATTCATAATTTCTTTTTCGTTACTAGACAAATCTACGACCTCTTTGTTAGTTCAGCTACGATTTTCACCTGCACTTTGAAGGATTCCACGATGTCAGCTGTTTAGTTTTGTATACCAACTGCCATCTAATCATTTCTCGTGTTTGCCTTCATCCCTTTCCTATAAGGTGTTATATATAAAAAATGCTTTGCGAAGTTAATTAGCTATTTCCACTTGAGTTTCCACTTAAGTTGCATTGATGACGCTATTGCCTTTGGTCAAGCCTCAGTTACTTTACATTGGTGCTTGCAGGTGCCCTGCTAACCCATATGTATGGTCTACAAAAATTCTGTACAATTGGCTTAGCAAAGATTACATTTTATGGGAGCTTCAACTACAGAATAAACATCATTATTGAATAATATGGGCACAGACCAGGTGTTGTATTGAACAAAAAAAACTTTTCAAATCTGATTGATTAATTAATTCCACTCAAGTTACTAATGATGACACTATTTCCTTTATTGAGCTGTCAGTTACTTTAGGTTGGTGATTGCAGGTGCCGTACTAACCTATAGGCATGGTTTATAAAAAATACTATAATACTGAGTTGGCACAGATTGCATTTTATGAGACGAGCTAACTATGTTGCACATGGGAAAGCGGTTAATTTTTTTATCTTGGATTACAGTTGCAGTGCTATCAAATTTGAAGGAGACAAAGTAATAGTTTTGGCTTGCTTTAGCTTAGAGAATCTAACATTTATTTAACAAAACCTGTTCAAATGGTCTGTTGATTGCTTTTTATATCCATGTGCTTTTTCAGCTTCGTCTGTCACACAATTTTAAACTCATGTTCATTTTGTAGGTCTAAGCTGCATTGGGACACTGGTGAGTTGTGCGCCTACAGAGAGGTAAAATTGACAAGGACAACAGAGAAATGTTTCTAAAGAAATGTATCTACATGCTGTTGAATTGAACTGCATATACTGCTCTGGTTAACGAGGGATCTGTTTAACTAAGATTCAAAAATAAATTCTATTATTCTGATGGTTGTATTAAATATATATGAATCGCCGTACTTCCACATCCATATCGTTTCATATAATTTATAGCCTCTTAAGTTACTGAAGCAAATCCTATTATCAATTATGTGTTTAGTGTTGTCCATCTCTATCCACTTCCTTATATACACACAATCATATTTCTATCTCTTAACCATTTATCGTTCCGTACTCCATGTGAGCGCTAATACGCTCCTTTCATACTAGTATATAACATAGTCTTGCTTTGATTCTCGTAAGGAAAATGCAAGCGACCATGTTAGACAGAACAAAGGAATCACAGTGATTGATCTACTTAATCCGTCCAAATTTATTTATAAATTGTTTGACTTTTTTAACCCTAAATTTAATCGCTCGTCTTATTCAAAAAATTTGCAAAAAAAGTTAAATTTATCTTATTTTTGAAAAACTTTTATTAATAAAGCAGATTATAAAAAGGAATATTTTGTATAAATTTTTAAATAAGACGAGTAGTTAAACTTAGTGTAAAAAATTTAAAGGACTTATAAATTTAAACGGAGAGAGTGGATATGAGACTAACCAACACTTGTTATTACTTTATTCAAAATGGATCGTCACACAGGCTGACAGGCATATATATAAACCCTTTTAAATTCTCGGGGATCGGTCTATTTGACCACGACCACGAAACAAGAAGGCTTCGAAATCCTTCTTGAAGAAACTCTGCTTTGCATTGCCATGGACGCCACCAGCGGCAGCAGCAGCAGCATGCACTTCGTGATGGTGCCATGGCTGGCCGTCGGCCACATCCTCCCCTTCAGTGAGCTCGCGAGGCGCATCGCTCTGCAAGGCCACCGGGTCACTCTGCTCTCGACATCGAGGAACACCCGTCGTTTCATTGCCATCCCTCCGGATCTCGGTGGCCTCGTCCACGTCGTGGACGTCGCCCTGCCTCGCGTTGAGCGCTTGCCGGAGGACGCCGAGGCGACGATCGACCTCCGCTCCGACGATCTGCGGCCGTGCCTGCGCCGAGCCTACGACGCCGCGTTCTCCGCCAAGCTCTCGGAGATCCTGCAGGCGCCGGAGCCGCCGTCCACGCCCGACTGGGTGCTCATCGACTACGCGGCGTACTGGGCGCCCGCCGCCGCCGCGAGCCACGGCGTGCCGTGCGCGTTCCTGAGCCTGTTCAGCTCCGCGACGCTCGGCGTCTTGGGTCCCCCGGCGGCGCTCATGGGCCGCGGCGAGGAGCACGCGAAGACCACGCTGGAGCAGCTCACCGCCGTCCCCGATCACGTGCCCTTCCCGACCACCGTCGCTTTCCGCGGCCACGAGGTCCGCGCGATGCTCAAGCCGGGCATGATGCCTGTCGACGGCGAGGTGTCGGAGGGCCACCGGCTCGGCAAGTGCATCGAAGGGAGCCAGCTCGTGGGCGTCAGGAGCAGCCGGGAGTTGGAGCCGGAGTGGTTGCAGCTGGTCAGCGAGCTCTACCAGAAGCCGGTGGTCCCGCTCGGGCTGTTCCCTCCGCCGCCGACGCAGGACGTCGCCGGCCACGAGGCGACGCTGCGGTGGCTCGACGGACAGGCGCCACGCTCCGTCGTGTACGTGGCCTTCGGCAGCGAGGCCAAGCTGACGGCCGCGCAGCTGCAGGCAATCGCGCTCGGCCTGGAGGCCTCCGGCATGCCGTTCCTCTGGGCATACAGGGCGGACTCCGGCGGGTTGCCGGAAGGCTTCGAGGAGCGGGTCAACGGCGGGGGACTCGTCTGCCGCGGCTGGGTGCCTCAGGCAAAGCTCCTGGCGCACGGATCGGTCGGGGGATTCTTGACGCACGCCGGCTGGAACTCTGTCACGGAGGGCCTCGCGCGCGGCGTCAGGCTCGTGCTGCTGCCGCTTCTCTTCGACCAGGGCCTCAACGCCAGGCTTCTGGTGGACAAGAAGATCGGCGTCGAGGTGGCACGAGATGAGAACGACGGCTCGTTCACGGCTGAAGACGTTGCGGCTGCTCTGAGGAGGGTCATGGTGGGGGACGAAGGCCAGGAGTTCGGGAAGAAAGCCGAGGAGCTCGCTGAAGCAGTTGGAGATGATGCAGTGAATGATCAGTGCGTGCGAGATTTCCTCTGCCGCCTGTCGGAATACGGCGCACGGCAGGCAGCAACAAGGAATCAAGGATAATTCCGATGAAACCGCTGCACACGAGACACCACACGACTGTTCTTGTTTCTGAAGCCAGTCTCCGTCTGGAGAGCTGAACGTCCGTGTAAGGTCTTGTTCGTTTCAAACCTAAACCAGGATTGAGGGGGATTAGTTAATGCTGCAAGGTTGCCTAGCGCGACCATTCTTTACTCTTTACTCTGTAGCTCCATGTCCACCAAAAGGTTTGTGTTCTTGGTGCCTTGCATGCTCATTGCTTCCCCTTGTTGGAACTTCTGAAAAGAAGAGTTGTTAGTATTTCTTTTCTTTTAGGAACCGGCACCTTCTTCAGTTCTTTGAACTACTGATAGGATACGAACATTTAGTTGGCCAATGCAACTAAAAATAGTTAATGTAATAAGAATTAAATTCAAACAACTTATCACAAGCTAAACCACCCAAATGAGGAAACGTGTGTGTTTTGTTGGTAGAGCCGTAGAGGAAAGGTTATTGATTATTTTTCGTCACATTATGTAACACCCCTGGTGTTACGGTTAATTAAAACCTGCCATGTTATCATCTTTAGTTGCAAATCATCCCACATCAAACCTGATCACCGTGCACTAATTAAAATAATTTTTATTTCCACATGCGATTGTACTTAGGTATCTTTGAGTGACTTTTATGATTTAAATATTTGTTTGTGTGTATGCCTGTAAATCCAAAAGGAAAATTTAAAAGGAATCATTTAAAAACCCTAATCGGACCCGAAACCCTAAATCAAAAACTAAATAGAATCAAGTGTTGGGCCTTAAACAAAAATTGTAAATCTTTAAAAGTTGAGCAACTTCTATTTTGGGTAATCTTGAAATTATTAAAAATAATTTCAAATAAAATCTTAATCTAGGTTTTAAAGTTTAAACTTGAAATACAAATTCAAAAACTAGTAGGAATCAGAGGATGGACTTTTAATAAAAGTTTTAGCCCTTGCAAAATGGAACAACTTTCATGTTTAGAGAATTTAAAGTTTACCAGTGGAAATTTAAATTTAAACCCAATTAGTGCTTGTTTAATTAAATTTAAAATGCCATTTCAAAAACTATCAAAAATTGGGGCAAACTACTTTAATGAAAGTTGTAAGGCTTTTTAAGTTAAACAACTTTTATATTTGAGGATTTTGAACTTATGCATTGAGATTTCAAATTAAACCCTAATAGGTGTTTTGAAATTCAAATTTGAAATCCAATTTCAAAACTGACAAGAGTCTGACAAAACTCTTTAATGAAAGTTGTAGGGTTTGTCAAATAGAACAACTTTTATTTTTGGGAAATTTTAAGTTGTTGAGAAAATTTTTGAGAATTGAACTGGATTTGAATTTAATTTCAAAGTGTCCATTTACCCCCTTTTAGATTGTTTAAAATCCATTCAAAATTTGAATATGTCCCAATAACCAAAGTTGTTCATCACAGAGTTTACCACAACTTCTATTAAAACAATTTTTTGAGTTGCCATGTAAAATCAAAAGTAATTTCGTAAAAACCGAAACCTAGGGTGAGGTCATCTACAGTAACCGGCCCCCCTGCCCGCGCGTGCACAGGCGCGCGTGCCACGCCGTACGCCGGCACCGCCCGGGGCCAGCCGGGTCCTGTCGACAGCACGACGTGCGCATAGGGGGACCCCGGTCGTGTCTGGAGTGGGTCACAGCCCTTTATAAACCCACACCGTCGTCGTTCTTCTTCCTTTCCTCCGTTACCGCCACCGGTGAGCACCTCGCGGTCACCGGCAAAATTCATGCCCAATGATCCATCTTCACCCAATTCGTTGTGCACACAGATTTTCCACTTCCTTGCGCACGTTTAGAGCCTATCCCCAGCCTTGTTAGTCGTCGGAAGCTCCCGGTCAAGGTCTTTCTTCCTCGCGGCCGGCGGAGCACCGCCGCAGTTCGCCTCCCTGTGGCTAGCTCGCTGCGGTGAGCTATGCCTTTTCTTTGTCAATGTTTTGGCCTCTTAGCGTTCCTGTGAAGCTTATGCTTGTGGTGGTTTTCAGTTTTGTGCCCTGGAGGTCTCGGAACGAGCTCGTCGTCGTCAGCGCGTGCCCCCGCGGTCACCATCAACGTTGCCGACACCGTCCGGTGCCTTTCCACTTCGACCAGCGAGCGCAGCATGCTTCGGTGAGCCTCTGGGATCTTATTAGGTGGCTGGTTAGGTCTTGTAAGGTCGGCCATCGCCGGAACGCGCGACACCGCCACATCGAGCCGCCGTGGTAGTCGACGAGCTTACGAGCGAGCCCTAGACCTTGGTTCTAACCCCTTGTTAGTTTTGTGGGAGTGTAGCGCTCTCGTTGGTAGACTCTTTGTCACCAGCATGGCTGTCGCCGGCAAGCCAGGACGCGGTCAGCGCGGCCGCCGTCACCGTGGTCAGTGCTGGCGAGAGGAAGGAGAAGAGGGAGTGAGGGAGAGAGAACTGACGGGTGGGGGCCGGCTGTCAGCGGGTCAGGGAGAGAGAGGGCCGCGCTGGGCCGGCCTGGTTGTTTTGGGCCGTCCCGGGCTGATTTGATTTTTTTTTATTTTTCCTCGCAAATAAAAAGTGTTTTCCAATTTCCTGATAGAGAGAATAGTGAGCCAATTTGTCATTTTTATAGAAATTAATTTACTGATTTAAAAATTCTGAAAATAATTGTGTGCGCTCTATGAGGGATGTAGTATTTAAAAAAATATTAAATACATGTTTTGAGGACTTTCTGTAGGAACTAAAAATCAGCACATTAATTAATAAATGAAACTTTGGGTAATTTTAACTAGTTCTCTATAACTCCAAAAATCATAAAATTTAATTTGGTACTATTTTAGGATAAGTACTATCTATGATAAAATTTTGAGCTCAAATGGAAATAATTTAATTATTTCTTATTTATTACTTGCTTAATTGATTAATTAACAAAAGATTATTAGGATTAAAATTTTAATAATTTGTTAAATCTTTTAGGGTTTGGTTAAACCTCTTGAAGCACCTGAACCTTGCTGTTCCAAGTTTTGATGATTATTTACTTTGTAAGTATAAGATGAATTACCCTAGGTAGTAATTAAATGCCAAAACAAAAATCCTAATTGATAAATTGATTAATAAAAATGAGTATAAACCCTAATTCACTTTTGTGTGGTGTGACATTTGGATTGAGTGATATCCCACGGTCATTAACTTGAGATGACCCTTGGCACCTTAATTAGTGTTTGGGTTCTTAATAAAATTGTTAATTTGGAACGCTAATAATTTATGTTAGTCACATATGATGATAGGGCTTATTACTTTGCTTAGGCAAAGGGATGATAGTGTTCTAGGGGAAGAACCAATCCGACTTTCAACGATTGTTAAAATGGTCAATAAAGCAAAGTAGTTAATACTCGATAGTAATTAGTTTTGTTGACTTACAACTTTGTCGTGAAGGAAGGTTGTACTCAACTTTCAAATTGAGTTCATTTTCTATTGATCAATGATTTGGTGCATCTTCTGCATCATGGCATACATGTCATCATGTTAAGTGTTGTACGCGCGGTGATTATTACCTGAAGCTTGTCCCGAGTAGGGTCTTCACTCGGTGGACGTGGATCCTTCTCGGTGATTGACTTCAGGGTTCCGTCTACTTCAAGCAACAGGAAAGCCCCGGTGCATTTGCCCCTCCTTCTTATTTAAAAATATTATCATTTGAGTTAATTTACTGCATTAGGTTAATAGGAGTTGAGTGATAACCCATTGATGCATTACCTTTCCTTGACCACATATTATACCTGAGACCCTTGATTTATTTAAAGTATTGAAAAATGCTTAGTCATGCTTAATGATAGAGTTGCAAAAATACTATTTTGAAAACTGTAATGATATGAAACAAATGAATCATTTTATGGGATTGGTATTGTCCTCGTTTGGTGATGGTGTACTTGGCCAGTCCATTATCATCAACGTGGATGGGTTTTCCGTTTGGTTGACCATCTGTTTGGGTTAGAGTCCCAACGATCCTCGCCATTGGAAAAGGGATGCAAAAACCGGGTGGTCTCCAGTGTACTTGGGTTAGAGTCCCAATGCATGGTGTCCAACGGAAAAATATTTAGGGACCATTCGTTGTTGGCCTGCTGTGATCATGACTTTGCAACTAGCCACATTCTACGGAAAGCCTCTGACTCCGGTGGCTCTACTGCTGGAACCGACAATCACGCACTGGGAGTGGAGAGATGGCGAGAGTAGCGTGTACCCTCGTGGCCATCGTGCCTGGAGACGAGAGGAGTACTGTGCTCTCGGGTGGCGCAGGACCGGTTCCGAGCTATGAAAAGCCGTGGTAGGACGGGGTTGGCATATGCAAGCTTAAGTGCTACATATGCAGTGTGGATAAGGATCCCCAGTTGGGTACTTCTGGATTCGAATCGACGTTGCTCCTCGGTTAATGGAGACATGATCCTCACCCTTACAGTGAAGAGTGGTTCGGAACTAGGTATTTTCGAGAATGAAAAGAAAATTGAAAGTACATGATATATGAGAATTGATATTGGAAATATGGATATGAATAAAATAATATTGAGATCAAATAATGAAATAGGATAGTGATTACTTTTCTGCAAAATACTTTGATTCTTGCTCAAGCCTTACCTTGACTCCCCTCAGCCTGCATTTCTGAGTCTAATTTTACACTTTTAGTCGGGTAAGTCTTGCGAAGTACCCCATATACTCAGGGTTTGTTAACCCCTGTTGCAGGTAAACTGAGTGTGCAGTTCTGCGTGGGACCCTACCGGTCAGCGGATCGTGCATGGATGAAAAGTATATGATTTAATCCCTTGGGTAGGGTGTAAAGTTGTATACTGCTACTCCACTACGAAACTCTAGTTTGGGATAATGTAAGCTAGATTTGTAAACCTATATTAATGTAACTCTTCCGCACTCTTTACTCTAATTTATCTCATTTGTGTAAACTGTTGTAATACTTGTAAGGTCTTTACAATGAGATCCTCGAGAAAAGTAGGGTTTTCTATGAGATCCCGACGGGCCACCTAAGTCAAAGGGAACTCGTGCAGACTAGTCAAAGGTCCTTAGGGACGATGACGGGGCACGTGGGCCCTATGATTAAGGCAGTTCTGTCACACATTAACCATATGACTTAATTTCTACTGGCTTCCCTATTTAGTCCCTCACCTCCGTCTCAAACTACTCTAAGTTTAACCAAATTATAAAAAATATTAAACTTTAGGGCATCAAAGAGTCAAAGAGATAAACTATAAAATACATTTGATAATGTATCTTATAATGATTATATTTTTGTCTTAAAACTTCATCAAACATAGATAATTTGAATTAGGACAACTCAATACCCACTATATTCTAGGACTGAACAAGTAAGTCGAACTCACCACATTTGTGACTTGTGACTTGAGGTTTTCTGTCATACCCATATTTTAAGAACAAAATAGGATGCATAAATAACTCATTTGTGCCACAGGAATAGTCACACATATAAGCTGACAAATTATAAATAATATCATCATAGTGCTTACATAACGAATAAGTATTTATTACATAAACTTGATCAAATATAATCAAATAGATAAATGATATCTAATGTTGAAAACGCTTGCGGAAGCTCCAACACAGGGACACATCGACTGGGAGACACCAAGCCTAATACTCATTACGGTAATCCTCAATCCAATCTTCATCTGTTGTGGTGGAAATAGCAAGAGTGAGCACATTTTGTACTTAGCAAGTACAACACGGGTTCATGAGGCTCAAATAAGCTAAACACTGTTTGACTGCATTTAGTTTCAATATTCATATTCATTTTAGCAGTTGAGTAGTATCAAGTATTCCAAATCCCATAATTAATCTAATGATCAATTGTAATAAGGTTAATAAATAGCAAAGATATTAACAACAATAATGAACATAGCATGAATGTAATAGTAACCATTTAGCTGTAAAAGTTTCAAGGTTGCTCGTGTCCGTGAACACGACTGTCATGACAGATTATTAAACTCTGCGCAGAAGTGTACATTTTACCTGTGAGTCATGATTTTCTAATGCATAGATTGTGTAACACCCCTGGTGTTATTGTAACTAAAATCTGCCATGTCATCATGATTGCATGTAAATCATCTCGCATTTGACCCTGTTAAGTTGCATCAACTAAAATCAGTTTTATTCTTGCATTTGATTGTGAATAGGTAAATTATAGTGATTTAATATGTAAATATTTGTATTGGTGTGTAATTATCTAAATCCAATTGGAAAATAAAAAGAAAGTCATTTTTAAACCCTAAATCGGACGCAAAGCCCTAATTTAAAAACTAAATGGAATTAGTGGTGGGGCCTTAAACAAAATTTGTAAATACTTAAAAGTTGAGCAACTTCTATTTGGAGCAATTTCGAGGTTATTAACAAGAATTTCAAATAAAACCCTAATTTATGCTTTAAAGTTTAAATTTGAAATACAAATTCAAAAATTAGTAGGAATCTGATGATGGTCTTTTAATAAAAGTTTTAGCCCTTGCAAGATGAAACAACTTTCATGTTTGGAGATTTTAAAGTTTATCAGTGGAAATTTAAATTAAAACCCGATTAGTGTTTGTTTATTTAAATTTAAAATGTCCTTTCAAAAACTATCAAGAGTTTGGGCAAACTATATTACTGAAAGTTGTAAGGCTTTTTAAGTTAAACAACTTTTATAGTTAGGGATTTTGAACTTATACATTGCAATTTTAAATTAAACCCTAAGGAGTGTTTTAAGATTTAAATTTGAAATGCTATTTTAAAAACTAATGAAGAATCTGACAAAACTGAATTACTGAAAGTCGTGGGGCTTGGCAAGTAGAACAACTTTTATTTTTTAAAATTTTCACCTTATTGAGAAAGATATTGAGAATTTGATTGAATTTGAAATGAATTTCAAATTGAACTTTTACCCCCTTTTTAATTGCTCAAAATACATTGAGAATTTGGAGTTGGTTTAAAAACCAAAGATGTTCAGGATGAAGTCTACTACAACTTTTATATTGAAGATTTTTCTTGTTGCCACACAAAATCTAGAGCAATTAAGCGAAAATAGTGAAATAGGCAATGGTCCTGCTACAGTGAACTGGCACAGGGCATCGCCACCTGCCTCTGTTCACGAACAGAACACGCGTGCCGGCAGCGCGGCGTCACTGCCCGGTCTCACGGCTACCTGTCGCCGGCGCTGTCGGGTCGTGGGGGGGGGTCCGGGGGCATTGCCGGTCGCCTGTTTTCCCCGTTGGCTCACCTTTAAAAATCGACGAGCCGCCTCCCTGCCTCTTCTTCTCTCTCCCGGACACTGACGACCTCACCCCGTCTCTGGCCAAATTGGCACTGCTCGGAGTCCCGTCATCCGATTCCTTTTGCCATCGAGTTCGCCACTCCTTTGCGCCTCGGCCCAACCCGTTGGAACCGGTGGACTACCGTCGGAGGAGCCGGAACGCCGTCTTCTTCCTCGGCTCCGGCCGAGCGCCGCCGAGGACTCCCTCTGTGGAGGAAACGGTTCGGACTAATCGGTGCTGCTGTTTTTCTCGGCGTTTAGAGTTTGCCTTAGTCTCGTAAAGCTCTGGGCCTAGACGGTTTTCTTGTTTGTGCTTAGGGGCCACCGGAACGGCCACGGAGTCACCGGAGCTCGCGACCGCGTCCGCCATCGACGTCGACAGTGAACTTCCGAGTGCTCTCCACCCCAACCGACGTGCGAACTGGGCACTTGGTGAGCTCTCGTTTCCAACCATGCCGTTTATTTAAACCCTACCATGACGGACGGTCGGAACGCCGCTTGCCGCCGTGCTGCTCGCTAGCCAAGCCGCCATGGCCGCGGTGGAGCTCGGGCCGAATCCTAAACTGCCCACTCGACTAGCTAGATGTGCGTGGGTGGGTGTTGGGGCATATTTTGATGCCTTTTTCCTCGCCGGAGATCCACCGGCGGTGAGCCGCCGCGACCTGCGCCGCCGTGGGCGCGCGGGAGGGCGAGCAGAGAGGGAGAGAGTGAGCTGGGCCACGCGTGGGCCGGCCCAGGACGCGCAGAAGGCACGGGAGTGAGAGGGCGCCGAGTGCTGGGCCGCGCGCAGGCCGAGAAGGCCGGCCCAGTCCCTCGGTTGAGTGGGTGGAAGGATTTTTCCAAATTTCTAAATAGAATGAATAGTGCTGCTATTTGTTATTTTTGTAGGAATAAAACTATTGCTCGAAAAATCATGAAAATATTTATGTATGCTCTATACAGTAGGTAGTATTTAACAAAATTGATAAATCATGAATTTAAGTACTTTCTACAGGTATTAAAAACTAGCACATTAATTAATAAATGGAGCTTCTATGATTTTTATAAGCCAATAGGATTATCCAAAAATCATAAAATTTGAATGGACACTGTTTTAAGATGAGATTCAGCTATAGAAAAAGTTTGAGCTCAATTGAAATAGTTTAAAGATTTAATATTTTATAACTCATTAATCGATTAATAAAATTAAATAGAAAACCCCAGTAAACTAGGTTTTGAATGACTTTTGTATAGATTGTTAACCCTAGGGCATTCTCTATGGGGATCCTTGGCGCGTTACCTGGTGTATTACGGTAGATATTAAACAAGTTGTGCAGCGGCTTTCTATGACTGTTAAAATGGTCAATAGAAATGAAATGCGAAAACACCCTCCTACCTAATGAACAATGTTTTGCAACTTTACCGTGAAGGAAAGTTGTACTCAAGGTTGTTAATTAAATGTTTGTTCTATATTTTCCATTCATGTCATTCCGCACCATGTAAACATGCATCATTATGTTGCGTGTAGAGATCGGATTCTCGGAAGGATTTCTTGATTTCTGCCCGACGGGGGAAGTATTCGTCGAGAGAAGTCAAGTGGATTTCTCTGGTTTTCTGGCGGAAGTGACAGACCTGCAACACAGGCAAGCCCCGGTGCATTCAGCCCCTCTATTTATAAAATTTTTTTATAACTTGAGTTAATCTATTGCATTAGGTTGATAGGAGTTGTTTGATAAACCCATTGATGCATTACCTTCCTTGACCACAAAAATCCTGAACCTGTTTGAAACAAAATGATTTGAAAAATGCTTAGCCCTACTTAAATAAATTAGATTTGCATAAAATGCTATTTTTTAGCTGTGTGATATATATATATCTATGCTAATGATTAATTCATGAAAAAGGGAATTGGTATATTCTCATTTGGTGACTGTGCACCTGATCAGTACATTGTCACCGACGAGAAGGGATTTTCCGTTCGTTGGTTGTGAATTTGGGTTAGAGTCCCAATGCTTGACCATCGGCGGAAAAGGGATTTGAAAACCGTGGGGACACTTGTATTTGGGTTAGAGTCCCAATGCAATGTTGCCGGCGGAAAAAGAATTAGGGACCGTTCATTGTAGGCCTGCTGTGATCGAGACTTTGCAACTAGCCACATACTACGGAAAGCCTCTGACTCCGGTGGCCCTACTGCTTGAACCGACAACCACGCACTGGGAGTGGAGAGATAGCGAGAGTAGCGTGTACCCTCATGGCCGGCGTGCCTGGAGAGGAGAGGAGTACTGTGCTCTCGGGTGGCGCAGGACCGGTTCAGGGGTAGGATAAGCCGTGGTAGGCGGGGTTGGCATATGCAAGCTTAAGTGCTACATATGCAGTGTGGATAGGGATCCCCAGCTGGGTAATAATCGATTCGAATCGTCGTTGCTCCTCGGATATGGAGACTTGATCCTTTGACCTACAATTGAAAAGTGGTTCGGAACTAGGTGCTTTTGAGAATAATTAAGTATTTGAAAGTATGATGATACATGAGAATGAATTTGGAATTATGGATTATGGTTAAAATAAGATTGAGTTAAAATATTGAAATAGGATAGTAATGCTTTTCTGCAAAACTCATTGACTCTTGCTCAAGCCTTACCTTGATTCCCCCTCAGCCTGCATTCCTAGAGTCTAATTTTACACCTTTTTATCGGGTAAGTCTTGCGGAGTACCCCACTACTCAGGGTTTGTTAATCCCCTGTTGCAGGTGAGCTGAGGGTACAGTCATGCTCGGGACCGTGCCGGTTGATGGCTCGCGCATGGGTGAAGACATGTATAAGACATAACCCTTGGGTAGGGTGTTTAGTTGTATATGCTACTCCACTACGAAACTCTGGTTTGGGATAATGCAATTTAGTGTTATAATCTAGATTTATGTAATACTTCCGCACCTTATACTCTGATTCGACTTATTTGTGTAAACTGTTGTAATACCTTGCAAGGCTTACAATGAGATCCTCGGGAAGTTAGGGTTTCCTAGGAAACCCGGCAGGCCACCTAGGTCAAGGGAAACTCGTGCAGACTGATCGTGGGTCCTTAGGGACGACTGACGGTGCACGTGGGCCCTATGATTAAGGCGGTTCTATAACAGATTGATCAGACCAACACACCAGCTAACCATATAAAACCACTTAAAAGTTCGTCTAACAAGTTGTGGCCGTAAGGGGTGAGTGGCAGTGAGATGTAGGAACCCCCTTTTCAATGTGGCACATTCCTTCTTGGCTATACACATAAGACTAGAAGTTGTACTACACCCAAGGTGTCAAACCCCCAACTGCGCCCTTTCGGGTAACCTCCAACAAGCTAGAAAAGGTCTTTTAAATAACTAAAGCCAGAGCCTTATAGTGCTCACAGTTGTATGTATGTCCCGGATTAAACACTTATAGAAATCCTATCGAGAGAAACTAGAGCCACGTAACCCAATCCCAAGGCTCTAGCCCCCTTTGAACACTAGTAAAATCATATTCAATTGTTTCATTGCATAATCAATTAATCATATCACAAGATCATTGACATTAATAAAGCACTAGTAATAGCTACCCAAATGCATATCCCAATAGGTGAACAAGGAATCAAGATCACAATAACTAAGTTATAATCTCTAAGATTGTCAAAGTGGACACATGCATATTTGAATTGTGATTATTGTGAATAGGACAACAAAGATGGTCCATATTATACTTGCCTTGATCAAAACACTCCTGCTGGTCCTGCTCATAGTAATAGTCTTGATCACCCACAAACTGCTCACCGTCTATACTCGATCGATCACCACATCACCACACAAACATCGGGCAATCATACACGAAGCAAATAAGAGAAAATAATTAGAACAGTACACCAACAGAACAAAAACAGTTTGAAAATGATATAAAACTATTCTACTCGTTCCAACGATCACATCGATATAAAGATCACGAAAAACGGATTTTAAAACGGAGAAGATATGATTTTCTGAAGATTTGCTATAGAGAAATAATTAATATAATATAACTCAAAATTTTAAATGTGCCAAACTTACTGTACAGTGGCAACAACACGTAGAGTTCGAAAATAAGAATCTAACGCAATTTGAATGGGTGAAAATGGGGTTAAAATGAAGATTTTATGGGCTAAATACTACAAATAGCAATTCTGAAATTTTCAAATTAAACCAAATATGAAATTATTTAATTTAGACTGAAAATACGATTTCAAATAGAGGAGGCGTACTCCAGCAAAGGCACAAAGGACGCCAGGTTCTAAACTGAAGAAACCTAGGGTCTCTTTAACAAGTTTCCAGCGAAGGGGTATGGAGGATTGTGGACCGTCGGATGACACATGGATGGATAAGATTAGATGCTTCTCCAGGGCTGCTGTTTAGGAGGCCAAAACCTGCGGGGCTTTCTCAGAAAAATACCATCCCTCTCCAGGAACGATGGGCAGGACGGCGTCGCCATCACCGGCGTTCAGCCGAGCTTACCGGAGAACATGAAATAGGGGTTCAGGTGCTCAATTTCAGTAGAGGAAAATACCGGGAGATCGAGGAGCTTGCTAGGAACTCATCTACGGCATCGGTTGGCACAGCTGCGGCCTAGAGAAAGAGCAGTTCGTGAGGTGGCGGCTCACGGTTGACGGCTTCCTTGCTAGCGGCTCAGGAAGGCGAGAGACTCGGAATTTAAGGGTGGGTTGGTTCCATTACCGTCTGGTGAAGCTCGGAGAGTAGCCAATTGCGTCGAAGAAGAGGTGTAGAGGACCAACGTCGTACACAGATAGACACCGGTGAAAGCCCATATTTGGTTTTGGGTAATTGATAAAACCTAGTTTGCTAATGTTTACTCTAAGTGTTTCATGAGATTAATTAGCAAACAACAAGATGGAGCAAAAGGACCGAGTCGGTGGAGACCACAAGTTAAGGGCAATGATGGCATCCATGCAAATGGTATAAGTCAATCATTAAATGGTGTTCACAAGCTTCATCAATTGAAGAGAAGGAAGATGGAGAAAAGTTAGGAGCTCAAGGCAAAGGTATAACCATTAGGAGCTCTTTTGCTTTGGGTGATCAAGACTCCATAGAAGGAGTGATCACATTTAGGATAGATAGTCCGTACTATCTAGAGGGGAGAAATCGTTGTGAAATACGGTTATCAAAGTGCCACTAGGTGATCATGTTCATTGTATATGCATGTAGATGCTAGTGACACTAACAAAACCCGTTGAAAACTCTTTGAAAAATGCTAACACACGTGCACTAAAGTGAGAAACACTTTGGAGTGTTAGTGACTTTGGAAACGGGGTGAAGTTTGAGAGTTAAAGAAGAGCTTAGGTCCTCTCTTCCTCCTGTCGAGCTTGCGAGACAGGATTCAGCGCTTTTCGGTGGTATCTCAGTGTAGAAAAGTGCACCGAAAACTTGCCAAAGTCTTCTGGTGTCACACCCGGATTTGCGAAGAAATCCGAACACAGAATATATGTGGACCCAGGAAGTCCAAAACCCCATATATCAACAAATTGTTCATCATTATGGCACGAACAATGATTAAGCTTATTAAAAATAGTACTGAGTCACATCATTGCCAACGGCATTGTTTATTACAGCGGATACGTGAAATGAAAACTCTCCAAGCCAACAGGGACACCGACTGGGGGCACACCATCTTCATCAGTCCTAGATATCCTCCGGAAAGTCGACAAACTCTTCATCATCATCTGGTACCCATCCGGAATTTTTTTTGATGATTTGGTAAACAACGACAAGCGTCAGCTTACCACGCTCAGCAAGTATATAATAGGGGGATGCAAGGCTCAAAAGGCTGTATATAGCTTAGCTACAGTTTGCTTTTAGTTGGTCAAGTTTTATTAGATAACCTGAATATCTAATTTAGTGAATAGCCCAACCCAAGGGGTGATTAATTCATTAGTCAAGTTTAAACATTCTCCGAATTCTCTAAGATCTCCAGGTTCTCCAAAACATGGCTTCTCCAAAATACGGGTTTGGACAAAAAGAATCCAGGCCGCTCGTGTCCGTGAGCACGGCTGATATATCAGATGGAATTAACTATGCAGAGCTTGTACAACTTTACCCGTGAGTCGTGAATTCCCAGATGCCCGGGGCCCGTCGACCCACAAACACTGCCAAGGTGAGCGGGCAGGGAACCACTACGAAGATTTTTCACTAGTCACTCTAACAAGTTAGTAGACGCGAGGTTTCGACTGCAAGGCGAATGGAGGCCCCCTTCAAGAATGGCACACCATGTGACCGTAGCCCAGCACACATCTTGACAGGCTCGGAACCCATTCTAGAACCCAGGCCCCCCTCTTGCGCCTTTCGGTAACTACTAACAAGCTAGAGAAGATCAAGTTACTTGTCTAAGATCAGAGCCATGTAATCCTCAAGGTTGTACGAAAAATCCTGGGTGGCCGCTTTAAGTAATACCCTTATGGAGATTGACTAGAGCCCAAAATGTTCTTTGCTCCAGTCTCCTAAACCATGTTGCTAAAGTGTTCATTTTATCTCATGTTGCAAAAGTAGCAATTAAACATAATTATCATAAGCCTTTGTTGAGCGAAGCATAGCACAATAATTTAATGCAAAAACCCCCATAGGTGACAAGGAATAAGGTATAAGTAAATCCTAGGTAAAAACTTAGTGTTTATCAATTTGGACTCATGCATATAAATTTAAATGATTGCATCATTGGTAGGTAACAAGGAGACCATATATACACTTGTCTTGAAAATCCGCTTGGTCCCGAAACTGCTCACAATCATTCTCTTCGAAGAAATCGTCCTCTGTTACAACAAACATCACCAATCAAGCATCAAATCCATTCATCACATGCATAAAAACATATAAAACATTATTAGAACAATACACCATGCATCAAAAGATAGAAAATAATAAAATAGAATTATTCTACGCGTCTCTACGATCACGCAGATATGTGGATCACTGAAATCGGAGCTAAAACAAGAAAGATATGGATAAAATAAGATCTAAGGGCTAGATTGCAAATATAAATATTATTTTGAAGTCCTCTACACCTAAACCGATGCTAAAATCATAAATAAACCTAAAACCGGTGGTTAGAAACATAAAAACACAGGCCTTGGGCCTCGGGTATGAAAACCAAAGACCCCAGGGGCTAAACCGAAAGAAACAGGGCCTCCTTCAAATTATTTTTGAACTGGCTCAGACTGCGGGTGGATTTTCAGGAAAGCCAGGGGCTTTTCTGCAAAAGGGTCGGTGGGGTCGTGCTGGTGGCCGACACGCGGCCACATGGTGGGCTGCGGTTGGCTCGGTCCACGGCGAGCAGTGTGGACCGGCTGCGGGGGCTCGGTCCACGGGTCCACCGTGGACCCGACGGGTCTTGGGGGGTCGCCGGCCACCGCGGAACGGCGCTGCGCGCGGCGGCGTGCCATGGGGGCAGCCGGGACTTCGCCGGCGAACACCCGAGAGGGCGCTGCCGGCCTCGGCTCGGCACACCGAGGGTACCGGAGGGATGCGGGGGCGACGGCGAGCTCGGCAGAGGGTTCGGGGAGGGCTGCCGGGGCACGGCAGACAGCGGCGCCATGGCCGGAGCTCTTGAGCTCGTCGGTGCACGCGGACGGAGGGGTTCTGGGGCACGGGAGATGGATTGGAGGGCACCGGCGTGACCGCGGAATCACGGCGAGCGCGATAGGGACCCCAGATTTGACGGAGAAGCTCACCGCGGCGGACTTCGTCGGCGGCAGTCCTGCGAGGAGAGAGAGAGCTCTCGGGTGAGCTCGATTCCGCGCGATAGAGTGAAGAGGAGGGTTAGGGGGAGGTCGCAGGTGAGCGCGGCATCACCTGGGACGGCGAGGCGACGCAGCAGGGCGGCGGTGACGGTCCCCGGAGAAATTCCGGCGAGCGGCGGATGCTATGGAGGCGGCGGTGTGCGAAAGGAGGGAAGAGAGGGGCTCGGTCTCGCCTTTATAGGCCGAGTAGGGGTGCGGGGAAGAGCCGCGGCGCTCTGGCTGCTCCAGTGGTGGCGCAGAGTGGCCATTAAAGGCCACCACGAGGGCGGTTAGCGGCGGCGGCGGCGGCGCTGTTTCAGCCAGAGGAAGGAGAAGGGGTGGGGGTCGCTGACACGCGGGGCCCGGCCATCAGCGAGTGGGATAGAGGAGGCGGGCAGGTGCTGTGGCCACTCGGGCCGAGCTAGCTGGGCCGGTCACGGCCCAACGCGCCAGCACGCGCGGGGAGAGGGAGAGGGGAAAGCGGGCCGACTCTGGCTCTGGGCCGGAAGGGAGGAAGGGGGAGAAAGAAGGAAAAAGGCTTTTCCTTTTTTCTGATTTTGCAATTACACACATTTTGAATTTGAGTTTCAAATATTTTTCAACCAACCTACCCTGCACTCAAGCACAAAAATTATGCACCAGCATGAATGCAACAATTAACTAAAAAGTTTATTTGCTCCCATTTAATATTTAAAAGAAAAATCATTTCCCCTATTTGAGCAAGAGAACAAAAGCAAATAATTAACCATTTTAATTCTATTTTTTTTCAAATGATGATTTTTAGGGTGCTACATCCGGTGGCTAACTCTCAGCGAAAGTGCAAAAAAGTGTGCACCGGACGCGTCCGGTGCGAACCCTGTGCTCGCGGGTCAGTTCAGTGAAGTTTTCACCAGACGTGCGAATTTCTTCACCGGACACGCTGAAAACATTGTTCCAGCGTCCGGTGCTTCTGACATGGGCATGCAGCGTTTCACCGTTGGAGCGGCGGGCGCCGAGGAGCGTTCGGTGACCCTGCACCAGACGCGTCCGGTGAGCAATTGAGCTCTCTGAATGCTCTCTGCATGGACACCAGACACGGGCGTCGGAGCGTCCGTTGTGACGGCTCCGTGTCTGGTGTGAGCGCACACGATGGGAGAATTCAAACGGTTAGTACACATGTCATCGAGCGATACACCGAACAACCACCGGACGCGTTCGGTGTGAACTAAAGGAGCGTCCGGTGCCCCCGAAAACAGTGAGTAACGGTTGAATATTTGAGTGGGGGCTATAAGTAGTGGAGTGGCCGGCTTGTGCTCTCTCTCTTGGACATTTTGATTGACATAGCAAGCTAGTGAGCCTCTCTACTCCTCTCTCACACATTCCACTTGATGAAATCATCATTTGGTGAGATTGGAGAGCATCAAGTGCATTGCTTGAGTGTGTTCATCTAGTGGCACTTGGTGAGTGTGTTTCGCAGCGGATTCTCTTGTTACTCTTGGAGTTTGCCGACTCCTAGACGGCTTGGAACTGCGAGGATCGTTGAGGGGAGTTGGTGATTGTCTCCGCCTCCGATTGGTGATTTGTGAGAGGTCCTTGAGCCTACCCCGCGGGAGATCGCGAATTGGCTACTCTAGTGGATTGCTCGTAACTTGGTGGATCTCCATCTTGTATTGGTTTTGCGGCACCCTTGAGAAGAGTTTGGCGTGTGATGCCAATTAGCGCGTGAACCTCCAAGTGGGTGTACCACTACAACGAGGAGTAGCTTACCGGCAAGCAAGTGAACCTCAGTAAAAAAATCTTGTGTCTACTCTCTTGCCAAGAATTTCATTTGTGTTGATTGATTAGTTTATCTACTCTACACCGGCGGTATAATAATCACCTCTCTATCCTTTATATTCTTGCATTTACTTTTGTGTAGCTCTTGTTGTAGTTGCTCATCTAGGAGTAGAGTAAAGTAGTGACTTAGCTTCTTGTGTGAAACTAGAGACAATAGCCTAAAACGGTTATATGGCTTGCATTTTTAGTAGGCTAGCGCACAACTCGCTTCTCCGTTTAATCGTCTGACCACTTTGTTTAAGTGTTATTTGTAGATTTTTTATAGGCTATTCACCCCTCTAGCCATTTAGGACCTTTCAGACGGCCAACTGCACGCGTCGCCGGTGATTAGCAGTGCACGGAAAACGAAAGAAGGAAAAGGAAGGGGTTAGTGACTTCGAAAACTCACTGCGAAGTTCAGATGCGAGGTTTATTAGACGACGAGGCACCTCCGACGGGTTTCAATGGCGGCGAGCGGCTCAGTTCTTGGCGGCTGCGAGAATAGAGCGGCGGCTACTAGTTCCACGAAGGCGGCGTGCAGGCGATTAGATGGGAAAAGAGATAGGGGTGCGGACTCTGGGGATTTTATAAGATGAGGATGGGCGCAGGGAAGGAAACCCAGGGCAATGGTGTCCGACTCGGTCGGTTTTGCGGCAGCTCGTGCCCGCCCAGACTCCGACCCGTGGAAGATGACGTGCGGGGGACGGTCTCCTTCGGTTGGGCTGCTGGATGGCCTACTGGGAGGCGTTCGGCTTGCTTGGCTTGCTGGGCTACGGTTCAAGCAGCAAGGAAGGTGAGAGGGGGAGAGCGCCATTAGCTTGCTGGGATACGGGGTGCTGTGCTCCAACAGCAAGGAAGGGGGCACACAGGCCGACCTGGCGTCCAAAACAGAGAAGAGGAGCTCTCGGCCAAGAGAACAGAGGGTAAGAGGCAGGCCCTCTCGGCCAAACCAAGAAAAGCAAGGAGATTTTTCTTTCTAAAAAAATATACAAATACATATGGTCTCATAATTTTTAAATTTGAAAATCTCAAAATATATTTGAAATAACTAGCAAGCAGAGCAAAACCCAGACAACCAAATTAATGTGCAGTAGCATGGATGCATCAATACATGTTTATAATTTAATTCAATTCAAAAAAATACCATTACTTTCCTATAACTCAAATAAATAAATAAATAAATAATGCTTTTAAAAATATTTGAATTTTCTATATTTTAATTAGTTCCAAAATTGGGGTGTTACATCTACAACTAATAAGTCTAAAGAGTGGAATAAAACTTCGTGCGATTGTTTTTTTCGTTTCGTCCCGCCGTCCGCTCGTGCGATACCTCCGTCGCTGACCCGCATGATCTCCTCCCCCGGCATGCGCGCGATTTCCTCCCCTTCCGGCGACATGCACCAATCACGCTCCGTCACTCCGTCCAAATCGCAATCGCGAGATCCAGGCAAGTTACCAGCGCGGCGTAGCTTCCTCATCTCTCTCTCTCTCTCCGCGCTTGTGCACCTCTCCCCACGCCCTAATAAGACGCCAAGATCTGGCCCCTGCGCTGCGTCCTGCACGCCGTCCTCACCATTGCGCGGCCATCGCCTGCCATCCTCGGCGTCGTGAGGTGAGGGCGGTCCTGGCCGTCCACCGTCGAGTGCCCCACGCTAATCAATCTCCCCGGCTCCTCCTCCCAACCGCCCCACCACTCCCACCTCCTCCCCAGCCGCCCCTGCTGCGACTGCGTACCGAGCACCGGCCTCCTCCTCCGCGGCGCCCCCGGCAGCCGGCTTCCTCCTCCGGCACCCCGGCACCTGGCTTCCTCCTCCGTGACTTGCATACCGCTAGCTCTTGCTGTACCACCGCGCCCATCCGCCGCGCCGCCCATCCGTCGCGCCGACCATCTCCCTCGCCCCCATCCGTCGCGCCGCCCCCATCCGCTGCAGCCGCCCGCACCGCCGCACGTGCATCCGTCGCTGGTTCGCGCCGGGAGCCGCGTGTCCGCCATCTCTCCGTCTTTGCGCCTCGCCTGCTGTCGCCGCTGATCCGTGCAGGGACGAGCGCCGGCGGGCAGTCCCGAGCCCGGCTGGCTCCATCGACTCGCGGTCGCGCGGTCTCTCGGCAGCCCATGCCGCCGTCGACGCACACCTCCAGCCTCCCGACCTCCTTGCTGTCGCAGGCGGTCCTCGCCGTCAGGGCTCTCGTCCACCCCCTCGCGGCTGCTACTGGGGAAGCACAGAACCCATTGGAGCCCGTGGTGCTGCGCCCACGACTCGCCAGGCCGCTGTCCTCGCCGTCAAGTGCCGCCACCACACTGCCTTTTCCGCCACCTCCCCATCTCTATCCATGCACCCGTCGCCCTCCTTCCAGGTTCGTGCCCCTCTGTGTGTTTTTCCCCTTTGACCCGATTGCAGCAACTGAGGAGCGAGCGGACCATCTCCGGAGTCCAATATTATTTATTCTCTGTTCTGTTGCTTGTTAATTGCTTCTGTTCGCTGTCTCGGGGCCCGACTTCAATTTTACACCTAATTTTATATGACAGCCAGAATCCTTGCGATTGCACACCAGAAGCGAGTGTGCAAAGCTGTTTGGCACCAGATATTGCCATTTCTGAACTCCATATTTGTCTGACATTAACATTGGAACCACAAATATTCATGAAAAGTGTCATCAAGTTTTGATCCGATTTTGGTGATCAACAATGCCTTTTGTATCTAAGCTTTGTGGAAATTGGATACCATTTTAGAGTTGACTCAGTTGCACCTAGGCTTTTCAAACAAGAGATCTCTGTTAAAAAAAATGATTGGGCACGGCTTCTCTGTTAAATAAATGATTGAGCACTGCCTTATTAAAAAAATGATTGAGTTGCTTGATTGTGGTGAAGTTTCAGATGAGATGGCTTGTTTGGGGCCGGGCTCTCTGAATTTTGTTCAATAGCTGAAATCCTACTAATTTTTCAAACTGAATTCAAGGCAGCACTGACTACATTGTTACGTGTTCTAGCAGCTTCTTTATTCAAAACCTCAAATCGTTGTATAAATCTTAGAAAGTTATAGTATGCTTATCAAAATACAGTACCTATGTATTTGAGAAAAAAAAAATCTTTGGTACTTGGCAAGTGCCACCGACAGTTTTTATTAGTATACCAGACTGACCCAACTTACCCTGATCAACAATCAGTAAGGGGTTAGGGCATGATGTAAGATGAATGGATGCAATATCTAATTGATGAGGCTGATTGAAAATTATCAGAGCATCAAGGGAAATTATCTATATATAATTTATTAGAGTTCAGAATACAAGGTCAAGATAGTATAAAACTAAGGATCTCTGATACAGCCTTATCAAGTATTGAGCTGCACATTATGAAACCATTGTTTTTTGAGTGATTTGCACTGATGGACAGGGTAATGCTGGACTAGGGGAGGACATGGTGATGCAGCAACATTGGGTGATGTTTATCATCGGTTAAGGAAATGTCATCTGCCCAATTAGCTACTAATAATGGCAGTTAGGAACGGCACATATAGAGGGTGGGAAAGTCCACACGGAGGTGAGATGGTTTCCCAAACCTGCAGTACCTTTTTCTCTCTCATGTTTCATTGCTTGGATCTAGAACCACTGCCACAAGCCCTATCCTGTTGTTTGCCGAGGACTGCCCGTGCGTTAGTTGAAACATTCACAATTTGATGATCTGAAAGATGTCCTTGGCCTTGCTCATTGCCTAAGGCGCGCATAGCTCTTCCCCATTTGACGTATTAGCATTTTGGCCATCAAACTATTGCCCAAGTTTGATTTTGCAATGCGACTCTGACTCTAAAATCAGCAATATTTCACCACTGAGATCTATTGATGGCCTCTTACCTACTTGCTATATAGCATCATATTTGTGTGGCCTCATAAAGTTCCTTTTGTTCTGTATCAAGATTAGAAAAATCAATTATTGTAGAAAATTAGAGGTTGCAGATCTTAAGACACTAATGAGGTTGAGTTTTCCGGTGAAACCATGTTTCTCTTTTGAACTCCTCACGATCTGCCAATAGTAGTGATGACGATCTAGGATGACAGCAGAGTTGCTGATCCAATGAGACTTGATCACTAGATTTAAAAGCTCAAGTTAAGCCTTTAGTTTCTGTATACGGGAGGAATTGGATCCTGACTGATTCAGCAGGTGCGTAGAACTACAGGTGTAAGGCTTGATGTAGAACTACTGGTGCACGTGTACTCAAATGAACTATGAAAGCTCTTGTGGCTAAATTACCTTCTTTTTGCTTGAGATGCACTACTAAATCTTTTGTGTCAACCAATGTGTGTCTCCACATATTTCGCACTTAATACAACTCTAGATAAAAAAAATCAAGATTTCACACTTACTGGAAGTATTAATTATATGATTATAATGGTAAATGGCTACTATTTCTACAGATTTATTTTTCAACTGTCTAGCATTTGCACTAGATAAGACCTGTTGTAGCAGGGTTTTCTTTTGGTATTGCATTATTTTGTCTTCTGAAATAGCATGCTCTGTTGTTTTCTTGTCAATCTGCAATGCTGAATAATTGGCTCTACGGTGCTTGCTTATGGTGACTGATACCTCCACGAAGTATCATGAACGTAGCAAAACCCCATAGAAGCATACCGAATAAAATCCATGTTTCGATTGTGGTAAAACTGAAATCGTATATTCACACTGTTATTTCATAATAAGGTTGTGGTAAAAAGATTAGTGTTTGAAAATTTAACAATGGACATTCTTTCGCTGTGGGTTCTTAATATTGGAAGCTTACTGTAATCATCTAAAGATACTTCTCCAGTTTTCCTGCTGAAACTACGCATGAATTGTGTACAAAGAGAGGTATTCCTTTTAGCATACATGGACAGTCCTAATTATGATGAAAAGCTGATCTCCAGGGCCATAGCTTTACATGAATAAAAATATTTTTTATATGATTACTACATGGTCAGTCCTAATTATGATGAAAAGCTGATCAATCAATTTATCGTGTCTTATCAATCACTACTGCGATTGCTGACGTGGATGTGCGTGTTTTGTTTGTTTTGGCCTCTGCTCTCCTTTGCAGGCGCGTGAGCTACTTTCCGACATCTGCATCCTCAAGACCGCTGTCATGAATAGATAGAAGTATGTAGTTCTCACATGAGTTTAAAGAAATGATATACTGATGATCATCGTCCATCGGGAATAATATGTATAGCAGACAAAATATGTGGATTAATATTCGTCCATTGATTTTGTCCTGCAAGCTCTTGTTTTTTCGCATTGGTTAGTTCCCAGATTTTTTTTCCTACTCTCATTTGTCATATGAGATTGCTTTTGTTATTCTTTTTCTTATTTGGTATCCTGGTCGAGATTGATACATCAGTGACAATGATTTGGCATGCATATCTTGTTTAGGTGGATCATTTTGCAGAATGCTGCCCACCAGAATAGCTTTCAACTTTTTAGAAATTCAGGGCTTTGCCAAATCCTTTTCTTTACAACCTGATCAGCAGCATATTATTGTTTTAGAAAATTCAAGGAATTTGATTTTAGCTTTGTCTGTGTTTTCCGTCAAACCCATTTAGTGCATTCAGTGTTTTCCCTAAAATTTATTGTTAGCTTTCAGTGAATCCAGTGTTCTCTAGAATTCTGTATTTTCCTCTAAATGCAGTGAATTCACCAAATCTGCAAATGCAGATACCTTATTTTAATTTATTATTAGTTCAGCCCATATTTGGGCTCCATGCCAAATTTGTAATTTAAGTTGATTGCTTCTGATAGATAAATAGCACAGAGAACAGGTCAGTGCTTCATGTAGCTCTGAGGGCTCCAAGAGATGCAGTTATAAACAGTGATGGGACCCTGAGGTTTGGAATGAGACTTTTAGGAGTGGATCATGGGTAAACTTTCAGTTAATTTTTTAATTAACTAAATGTGGCAAAAACATGAAGATTGATTGCTAGAACTGCTTGGACTGCATGTTGGGATTAACTGGAGAAACCATTGACGAATGATTGTGTCACTTAGAATACGTGGTAGCTTTCTTGGCCCTCTATTTGTGCATACTGCACTCCAGTGTGATTTTGGTACCAAACACCGGTCATTTTCCTATATTTATCTTTAAAAAATGGCATGCTCTCTTGTTACCTTCTTTCGCTGTGACAAGCTTGTACATATTGGTTAATTTTCATGCTTGCTTTTTGAAACATGAAAACAGAGGACATCGGTACTTCAAGATTGATTTCCAGCAGGATAGGTTAGATCCAAAGTCCAACTGAATTACTAAGCGAAGGTTCGTGGTTTGGTTCCTTCCTTGGTTGTTCAGTTTGATTCCAGAAATGGGGACTGACTTATTGGTCGGTGATTCCTTTTTTTTCTCCACACATTTTTCAGTTGATTGGTTTTGTTTCATACTATAATTAATCATCATCGTATTGCGTTAATGGCTTCCACCTTTTTAGTTTGTTTTTTCAAATTTACAAAATCGTAACGTATAGCTTGTTTTCCCAGCCAATATTTGTTCCTTTTGCGTATGCATGCCTCCAATTAATCACAAACTGAATTGGCATGGCGCCATGGCCTCCTCTCATGCTACTATATAGTTTTATTCTATTCCAAATATTTTGATGTGGAGTATTATTCCACCCAGGATGAGAAAAAAAACAAGGTTCATCATTCTTTCTGAAGAGGAGGGCGAGGAACAAGCAGTTAGAAATTTGACAAATTGTGGAGATGGAAGGAGCCCTCTCTCTGATGTGCCGAGCTCTGGAGATTGGCCGCCATGCCGGAGAGTGGAGATGGAGGGCTGGTCTCCACCCTGCTCTTCCGTTTTTGCTGGTCAAGCTGCCAGGCCGCGAAGGAATACTACGAGCCACCGAGCCCAATAGGTATGGTCAAATTTGTTTGTTCGTACCAAATTCATGTATGGTCATGGTTTGTATATAGGATTAATTATGTCAGAGGGGCTAGCAAATGAGGGACTTGATGCTTTAGTTTCGCATCAAAATTTAGAGTTATATTTTAATTATCTATTTTCTTGAAGACTTATGTAATATTGATGTTCTAATCATCACGATGGAAGCATATTTTTTTAGTTAACAGGGCTACATATGTTTTATGGTATTATATTTTCTCTTTACAACGCATGGGCATGTATATCAACATATTCGTGGATTTATTGACATATGAACATTATCTTAGACGCCTTTATAATAGAGTCTGTGAGCCTGCTGACGTCGCGCTCTCGATGACTTTGTTAGTTTCATGAACTTTGTCTTTTGAATTAAATGTCACTTTAATATAGTATTGTTTTGTTATCGTGCGATCCGTGTGTTTTTAGTACAAAAATTTAGCTGTCCCGTAGCAACGCGCGGGCACGCTACCTAGTTTTCAAAGAAAGACCACTTCGCCTGATATTTTGTAACAAAATTCATCCATACAAAAGACCCAGCGGAGTGAGGTACTCCTCAAGTAGCAATTAGGGATTGCGCTGATGCGGTTTCACCTGCGCCCAAGGAGATACTCGACAGTATGCGTACTAGGAGTCTGGGACCTTATCCTCAAGCCATATGGAGGCCCTTGACGCACTATTTCGAGCGTTCAACGGGCGGGCACACGAGCTCTTTGTGGAAGACCTATAGGGCGAGGCGGTGTTCGTGCATTGGTTGTTCCATTTACTCCCTCTGTCCTAAAGAAACGGTCGTTTTAAACTTGAGCACATAAACCAGGGAAGACATCAAATAACCTGCGTACCCCTATATTATCTTTCCTCGCTTACGACGCTGGCTGGACATCAGTTTGCTTCAGAGGCTTTTCAACGTCTTGTAGCCATGCGGGATGGCCAGATGGGGTGGGAAGGACGAGCGTATGGGGTGATGGGACAAGGATGCAGGCCTAGATGATAAATATTGGACCACCCGCAATGCTAGAACGACAATTTTTACGGGAACACAATTTGATGGCTAGAATGACCATTTTTCTAGGATGGAGGTAGTATGTAATATCATACCAGGTAGCAGAATGCTAGGTTGGTCCGGATGTTGGACTACCTAGCGCGTTAGATGCGCATTATTTGTATTGAAAACTCTCTTCTTCTTAATAGCAACGATACGCATGTCTTTTGCATATCCGAAGGAAAAAAAATCCATACAAAAGAACACGTCTATACAACACTTGAGACTTGAGAGGTTGTTTCCCGCCCTCCTTGAAGTGGTTTATGCATGAGAATCACTCTTTCTCAACCAAATAGAAAAAGGTCAAACAAACTCTGATGATGATTATACTGGAATTGTTTCTCCATTTACACCAGGATTTCTGAGCTGAAAAAAAACGATCTTCCCCGTCTCATATTCAATCCCCACCACAATCTCTTCCGCCTGAATCACACCATCAGAGAAACTAGTTAAGAGCTGGAGCTAAGAATCAGATAGCAAAACTCTACCAAACATGCTTGGATGCTTTAGGCTCAACACTTCATTTTTCTTGCTTGACCATTATCTTTGTTTTCCTTAAAAAACCGTTATCTATACATGTTCCATAGAATAGAGAAAACATATATGAGTTAAGCATATTAAAGTGAACATACATTTCCTCATAGTGTTCGAGCTAGATCTAGGCAAACATCAACAGTGTTCGGGTGAGCTATTATTATTTTTTTACTATATAAGAATGAGTATTTAAACAACATTATTTTAGCCTACTTCCTGTTTGGTAGGGATCTAGATTCACTAAAACAGTGAATTTGGATTTGCATTCACCAAAACACTAGATCTGGAGGTTGGATTCACCGTTTTGGTGAATCTCCTCAAGGGGTGTTTCATCGAGTGGAGATTTAGTAGATCCAAAGTATTTACCCACCACTACCACTAGTTACACAAAGATACCCCTTCGTTCTGTTTCTTTCTTCCTATCTTTTCTTTTCTTCCTCCATCCGTCTGTTCTCACACCAGGCAGCCAAGCGACGACAACGGTGGGGCGAGCGCGGCGGTTGGGGTGAGCGCGTGGGGACGGCCGTCCATGTCCGACTCGAAGTTGCCCATCCATGTCCAACTCAGCGGTGCCGCGGAGGCGGAGGTGTAAGGCCCACGCAGCCGGCCGGGAGCCCTAGGGTCCCGTGTGAGAGCGGGGCGAGCGGAACGGGGAGCAGCTTGGCGCAAGGGGTGGCCAGGGCAGCGTGTGAGCGTGGAGCGGACGCCGACCGCCATCGCTGAGCTCGGGGGACGCAGGGCGGCGTGCATACAGGGCGAGCCCCTCCGTGGCCGTGGCGTGTGAGCATGTAGCCAGTTGTAGTTTTCTTGCTTTTCGTAATTTGTTAGAGGTGGAAGAAAAGATCACAAAGACACTGACACGTGGGGTCTATTCTAAGGGTAAATTAGACAATTCTAATCAAATTGGCCTTGCATGGATCTGGATCTAATATTTGTGCCAAATGGTTTCACGGTGAATCTCATCCATGCTAAATCTAATTCATGGTGAATCACATATTCATATGCACTTAGGTCCTTACTCTAAATGTGATGTGGAACTGGGAGCTAGAGACGGGACGTGGCAATGAAGCTATATTCTGGCGAGCACGAGAATACAAAACAAAGCAAAATTTGAGGAAAAGGAAATCAAAAGAATCCTAACTGACGGTTTTATGTTTTGGTCATTTCTGACAGTCCGTTTGATTCGCACTTCTGCAAGGAGAGAGGGAACGAGGGAGAGAGAAAATTCTAAATGACATCCAAACTTCTAGTGTGCATTGTGAGGTGAGTTTCGTGAAGTTATGATGATCTTTGTTTGTGCTTCTGGACCACCTCTAGCTTTCCTGATCATATGGTTAGCACTTAGCACACCATCAAGAGACTTAGGTGTTCTTGGTAGGGTGAGAAGATAAGTGTTGGGATGAAATTTTGAGACAAAGCCTCGTTCTCTTGAGAAGAATTTATAGGTTCCTATCTATACCCTCTCCTCTAGTCTTTTACACTCTAGACTTGTAGGGCGGTGCCATCCCCTGGCCATGAACTCCATCTTTTCTCTTATTTCTGGGTACAGGCTCGAGTCCCATCAGTGGTCCAAAGGGTGCCTACACAACCCGTTTGTTGATACGGCATGCCAACATGGAACACCCTTGCACCCAACGATGCTTTTTTTACAGACCCATGAATATATTGATGTAGAAGTAGAAGTAGCAAGTCACATTCTTGCTTGGGTACATGTAGAAGTAGCAGCAGACGTTCTCACCCAAAGCACCTTCACCTTTCGAGAACGACATTTCGTACATGTACAATGAGAGGGAGCACCACCGGTCCCAGTGCCTTGTCGTCCCCAATGAACTGGAGCTCACCATGGTGACCAAACACATTGCCAAAGACGGGATTAGGCGAGGATATGATTATTGGTGGTGGGATTAAGGCAGATGAGAGATCTAAGTACCTACAACTTGACGCTATCGGCTCAAGATCGCTGCCTACTAGAGTTGGATGCCGACGGCGCGCAAAAGGGGTAATGGGAAGCGGAGGGAGAGAGAGATAAACAGGAGGGCTCAGTGCCTTATGGTCACGTGTGGGATAGGGCTTCTGTGAAGACAAAACATGGATGGGTCAAGGGGTTCCATGGCTACGTTGACAAATGGGCTGGGCGTGTTCATTTTGTACCGTTGACAACCGAGACCCATGATGAGTTCTTGTATCTAGAAATAAAAAACAAATGGGAGTTTGAGATCGGGATGGTATTGCTGCGCAAAAGTTTAAAGACCACAAATGAATTTCACTCTTTTTTTTCTTTTTTTTTTTAAAAAAAGGAACACGCCACTAAGTAACAGTGTTAGTGTCTAGGGAAAAGGAGTACAATGCATGGATAAACCTGAACTTTTGACTACATCCAAACGAATAGATCGATGAATTCACGGAGGTATGGTATGGGGCATGTAAGCTACTGTACAAGTGTAGAAGCAGGGAATTAACACGCTCTACAATTGGCCAGTGCAGTTACATTACACCTCGATCTCCAAGGGCGCGAATCCCTGAACATGGTCGCCGCCGGCGCACACGACCCCGCCGCACTTGCGCTTCTGGTGCTCTTCCTCCTCTTCTCCGGCTTCCGGCTGTAGCCGCACGTACGCCGCCGTCTCCGCAGGATACCACTTGCACACGTTCACGTAGAGCACGACGACGAAGACCGTCATGAAGGACAGGTACCACCCGAACTGCAGGTTGGCGAGCGCCTTGGCGCGGTGCAGGCTGGCCTCGCCGTGGCAGCGCACGGTGTCGCGGCCGTCCTCGTCCACGAGCGAGCATCCCCTGGGCACGCGGCTGGGCACCCACACCATGGCGCCGATGACCATGAGCCACACCCCGTGGAACGCGACGCACGCCGACCGGACCAGGCTCACGGCGAAGCTCCGCGGGTAGGCGACGCCGAGGAGCGCCGTGGCGAGGCACGCGGCGACGACGAGCTGCAGGAGCCAGTGGAAGTGGCCCTCGAGCCCGGCGTGGTCCGTGGAGTGGAAGTGGAACGCCAGCAGCTCCTGCGCGAACACAGCGGCGACGAGGAGCAGCGAGAGCGCGCGCCCGGCGCCGCGGCGGCACCGCGCGCTGGCGCGGTCGAGGTGCAGTGCGGAGGCCGCGTAGACCAGGAGCGCGACGCAGATGGTGGCGTGCTCCAGGTTGTGCAGGCGGTCGGACGGGATGGAGCCGTCGGCGTCGAGCGGCATGAAGGTGGAGTGGCCGACGAACATCTCCATGCAGAACTCGGCGGCGCTGCCGGCGATGACGAGGATGAGCTCGAGGTGGCGGACGCGCGGCGCCGGGAACCAGACGGGCGCGACGTACGCGTCGGGGCCGCGCAGCGAGAAGAGCCTCATGTGGTTGAACAGGTGCCACAGGCCCACCGCCAGGAACCCGGCGCCGGGGAGGATGTGGCCGATGCTGTTGCGCGGAGTGCCGCCGCCGCCGCCCATGGCGCTCGATCGACCGCCGGTGGGTGGTTGCACCGTTCCGGAAGCTTGGTCGCCGGGGGTAATAATGGCTTTGCTCGATGCTTTCTTGGGGTGCTCGCCTCGCGATCCATCGATTCCCTTTTGTGATCGAGGCTTAAAAGGTGGTGGACGTGTATGCTGGACGCGCGGGAGGGGTTGGTCGAGGCGATCATCGATGGCGGAGGGAGGGACGTTGAGTAAGCGACAGTGATGCGAAGGAGTCGCTTGTACGACAGTGTACACAACACTGTCTGAAAGTTCTGAAAACCACGTGGTACGGTTAGAAGATATTGAAGTTGCTTATTACTGCATCCGTCCACAAATAAACGCAATTCTTTGACTTCTTCGATTTGTATTTGATCGTCCGTCTTATTCAAAAAATTTAATAAATATTATTTATTTTGTTATGAGTTATTTTATTGTTAGAGATATTTTCATAATGATTTATTTAATTTATTATTTGTATAAAAAATGTAAATAAGACGAATGATAAAAAAAATTTATAGAAGTCAAAGAATTACATCTAAACTTTTATTTTATAAAGATACTTTGTTTCTGGTGATCGCCACTGTTCCTTCAACAGTAACCAACCCTGTCCCTCCACTCAGAACACTGTAGATCTACAGTTACTTCATCTACGCCGTCCGATCGCCTCACCGTCCCTCCGATGCTTGCCCCGTTATTTTTTTTTTCCAAAAAAAATTTGAATTAGTTTCTTGATCCTATTTTCATCGAACTTTGTTATTTAACCTTAAAACGAAATTCTTTTAGTTTCTTGGCCCTTCCAGCCATACTAAAATACTTTAAAAATCATAACCTTTCAATACGATATCGGATGAAGAAGATTTATATATGAAAATTTAGATCTCGATGAGATCTGTAACTTTATAGTTTTATGTTTTTTCATTTGAAAAAATTTAGATGCCAGAAAATATTAAAATAATATGTTAACTTTTTTAGTATATGAACTTCTTCAAATGAAAAAACTTAAAACTATAAAGTTATAGATTTCGTCAAGATCTAAATTTTATATAAAAATCTTTTTCATCCGATATCGTATTAAAAATTATGATTTTTTGAAGTATTTTGCTCTGACCAGAAGGACAAAAAAAACTAAATAAATCTTATTTTAGGGTCAAATAATAAAGTTCGATGAAAACAGAGCAAGAAACTAAGGCGAACTTGTTTTTTTTAGCCACGAAAATAATTTCCTCATAGAAAAAAGGAGCTCCCAACGCCGCCACCGCCGCCGCTTCGCTCTGCCATCCCTCCCCGCGTCGTCCTCTCGAGCCAGCCTTCCCTCCCCATGCTTCCTCCCCGCTGCTGCCAGTGGCGGCCCCTGCTCTGCCCATCATCCTCGCGCCGCCGCCTCCCGCGCTGCTCCGCGTCACGCCAGCTCGGGCGGAACCAGTCACAGAATCGGGCTCCCTCCCCCAGGGTACCTCGCCCTCGCGCACCCCCGCGTGTCCAACGCCGCTGCCTGTCCGTCGTTCTGCGGAACCAAGCTGCTGTCCATCCTGCGGGTCGACCCTTGGTCCGCCGCGCCGCCGTCAGGCGCGCCACCATGGAACCGAGACATCTGCACAGGACGCCGCTGCCGTCCGCCGCGACCTCCCCCGCTGCGTGGATGCGAGGCTCAGCGAGGAGAGGGGCATCTGTCACGGTAAACCCTTCGATTTCTATTTTCTTTGCCCTTCGTGTGATGTGCCTTTCGGGTGCTCGATAGAATGCCCAAGGAAAAAACAATTGCCTTTACAACAACATTTCCCTGCCTTTATGCTAAGTGAACAACACCAGTACGATTAACACTTCCTCAGCTCACTTTTACAGTTTTGTTCGAACTTAAAAGTGTTAATCGAATCTTGCTGCTCTATTGACAAAACTCTATCTGAAGATTGATACGTGAGAGTTGTTATTGTGTCACTAAATTCCCGCTTTCGTGCCTTTGCAGGTGTGCGACCCATCAAACGTGTCTTCCTTCTGCCGGTTCAAATCCTGCGCTGCCTCTGTTACGAAGAAAAGGGTGCAGCTACGACTCCACGTAAATGGAGACCATCATAAAGACCAGGTGTCCACTTAGTAAATACAATCTTTTTGTATGAAAAGAGGCAATACCCTTCATTTAAACTGTTTCTTTATTATGCCCTTACTCTTTGGTGCACCAAGTACATTTATTCAGTCCTGTATTTTACCTTACTTCTTGCTTCCATGCTCACTGAACAGAAAAATGTCCTATAATGCATATGCAGTTTACTATTGATCCTGACATGGAGGATTTCCAATATGAAATGACCACAACATTGACATCATCAGGCAGGCCAACAACATGTTTGGGTAACAAATGCTGGTGCTGCTGAGATAATATTTTTCAGTTTCGTCCTTACATGTTTCATAATCAGCGCACGACTATCTTTGGCCTGGATAATCTGCTTACAAATCTCTATGTAATTAATTGTACATTTAGTACTTTCCAGATTAAAAATATTCTTACACAACGTTGTACGCACGACGTCGATGGTTACATGTTCTTGGCTATACGAGGATTGTTGTCTCAGTTTTCAGGTCCTCAAGGTACGAACGGTTCTACGTTTATGCATATTTAATTGCTTACATACTTTGGAGATGAATCTAAATGACCGATGGCTCTCCTAATGAAAACAAAAAAAAAAAAGCTTCCTTATCTCTGTACCATAACACCAAAACTTCTATTGTGCCTGCCACCACAACTCCATCAAACCTCCGTTCCCAATGAAACAGTTCATCTCATAGGGTATAAAATGATACAATATTGCTTTACGTTAAAGCTGTATGTTCTTCTGTGAAAATCACAGGTTTCAATTGCTTCATAAGCTAATGATAAGTACGATATATGATTTATGTCATCTACTTTGTCATATATCTGCTTCCTGATAATCTTATATGCACAGGTGGATGTCGGTTTCTCAGCAATTTCGACGGATACATGGTGTTACCTTCTATGCAACCTATATCTTCGCTTCTGCAGACAATTAAATGTCTCTATTTCGTCATAAATCTGGTAGCTGATAATCTTATATGCACAGGAGCAATTTCAAGGGATAAATGGTGTTGCCTTCTATGCAACCTACATCTTTGCTTCTTCTGATAATTAAATGTCTGTAATATTGTATGCTCATTTTTGTAACGGTCCTTTATTAATATTTTGCTTTTATCATGATTTCAGGATTTCTGGGAAAACTTGAAACCATGCCGTGATCATTTCAGATTCCAATTACAAGCTTTTGGGTCCTACTCATGGGTTGTTTTCGGCGGTAAAGGTTACTGATTAGGACATTTCGTTTATAGCCATGATCCTTTCAGATTCCAATTACAATGTATTGGGCCACACTCATAATGGTGTAAACGCTACAAAGCTGACCTTATGTGTCCAAACAAAGATTGTCAGGTGCAATATTTTCTAACAACCTTTAGTTGGTTTGGTCCCATTTCCTTTGCAATTTGTTACTCATCTGCTTTCTTCTGGACTCAGTGTCTCTTAGCCTCATGTAAGAAATACACAAGTTTTTGGCCATCTCTAGATTGCTCCTTCTGTTATGACCCATACTACTAAACAGCTCCCTATTTAGGGTAACAATTTTCCCTCTAAAAGCAAACCTGCTCAATGCTCAGTGCTAAGTACCTGTTCTTTTGTTATTTCACATCTTTCGGCAGCAAATAGTTTTTCAGGTACTTAGCACAACAAGCTTTTAATCCTTAATCCCTTCAATATTTATATGTTCCCAGCGCAGCTGCGCGGGGGTCTCTGCTAGTTAAACTTTAAACGTGTAAGATGAGGGCGAAGATGTGGAAGTTGCATAAACATGTTCACAGCCAGGTAGCCAACTGAGCGAGCATGGAGCATCAGTTGTAACTGGAATAAGCTCCGCTGATATGACACCCCAATCCTACGGGAAATGCACTCGATGCGTTTTCAACTTGCTGAATTTGTCTCAGTACATTTTTCCATTGCCAAATGAGGACTGTATATATAATTGGACGCCAGGGAAATCACATGAAAGTATATCGTCCGTCCATACTAATTGGACTTGTTGAATGTTATATCGTCCGTCGATACTAATTGGACTTGCATTGTTGAATGTTGAGAGAAAAGTGAACCTGTTAATCGTTCTCGTTCATTTTCTGGTTTCTCGAATTTCTTAGCAGTACAGAGATAATATGTTAGAATGACAAGGATCCTTTCATGGTCTTCATTGAGATCATTGCACTTCAATTCATTATTTAGCCTAATTATTATGTGCAACAAGGGTGATGCCAGTATTTATCCTAATTATGTGCAATAATACATCTAGGAAATTAACGTGGCGAGGTGTACGAGGAACTCCACAATGATTACCCAGTTTTCAGTCGTGTTGAACTTGAACAAGGGTGATCTGAGGGACGATGGGAACACCCTAACATGGTACTACTACCTCCGTTCGGGGTGGGGGGGTGGGGGGGTGGGGACCTAGCTAGATTCAAATGTCTCATCTTATTAGTAGCCGCGCCTAGGATTATCAAGATCAATATGATCCTTGCAAGACTACTCTCACAAGTATCACCTACAAAGTTTAACCTAAAGAATTTGTATTGTATAAAAATAATTACGACCCGTCCATGTTTGGCACTAAGAGAAATCATTTAAGACACCCTTGCAACAAAGAGAAATCCCATTGCCGTACCTAAACAGCCGTCATCAACCTCCATCTCATGGCTCGCTTGGATGCACTGATATATATAAAGAAAATCAGTGTATAACTTATTTTGTTTCCCATCTTAATCCACTCCAATATACAAAGATTGAGGTAGGTAGAAATACATTGAAATAAGGCATCAACGTTTTATGCATCGCTAGAGAACAACCATCGGATGACCACCAAATTGGATAAAGACAGTGGCCTTAGAGCAATTTCAACAGTAGCCTTTAAATTAGGCCCTCAAAATGATTCCTACATCAGTCCCTCATCTTCTCTCTTTATCTTCTTCCTTGCACTACTTGGGTCCCATCGATAGGATAAGGGAGCTCGCCGAACTTGTCAAGGAAAGGAGATGTGTTTGTGGGGGACTCAACCGCCCACAGCTCGATAGGGGAAGGGCGGAGCATTTCTAAGCATTTATATTTCTCAAAAAACAAAAAGTGTCAAGTCCAGTCAAATTTAATATATTTATTTTCATGAAAAATTATCTATCAAGCACATTCATGATATGCCTCTACTAATCTCTATTCATGTGTGTTTTGAATATGCGTTTGGAAATTTAAATTTTTGGATAAATTTTATACCCCATACCTATGAAGTGGGCATTCTTACGGGATCCATTTGATACCCAATATGAAATAAAAGAAATACCCCATGTTTATTTTCCCAAAACTAAAGAACCAAATAAAGTAAAAAGTGTGGAGTATTCTAATTCTATGTTTTGTGGCCATATATTACAGAGAGCCAAGGAACGAGGGGCTCGAGGAAGGATTTGAGGCCCATCCTGCTATCCAAGTTGCTATACAAGTTTTTTTTTTTAAGTACTTCATTTCTGGGCTTGCGCTTGAGGATTGGGCGCACTGGAAACTATTGTACTACTTCGCAGGCTACCTGCCAGTCCTTCTGGGCCCCTCGGTTATGTTGGATTATGTTTAGCTCAATAGTACTTTGATACGTGCAGTCATGAGCCAGACTATCGCAAAAGTCATTTTTCCCCCCCTTAACTAAAAAATCAGACATAGCTCCTCTTCCATCTTTTCAAAGCGGACATACCACCTTCCCGGCTATTTCTCTTGGTGTTTTTTATATTTATTTTGGCGAATCTTTAAAAATATAGTAAATTGCAGAAAATCATAAAATGGAGAATCCAATTTTATTGGACTCAACATGAGTAGATGTATACACAAAACAATTGATATGGTATGATTTAGTACAAATTTTCTATGAGGTACTAAGCATTGTGTGCTTGAGAAGTAGTAAAAATTTCATGCTCATCAGATAATTTTTTATTGAGTTATAGATTTATTCAGACTTATGCTTATTAAATAGTTTATAGCTAAAAGTGTGTACAAATAGAAAATATGTGTTCGCTACATAATATTAGTATTGTTATATCTTATGAACACTTAACATAATCAAGTTGTCACAAAGAAAATTACACAGAGAATATACATTTTCCTTTTGATGCACTTTTATCTGTTTTAAAACTATTTATAATAAGCTTAAACCTTAAGTCTATAACTCAGTCATACATGGCCGGACTAGCTTAATTCAATTTTTCATTTATGATTTTTCAATAATTTACTATGATTTTTCAAAAATTTAATTAGCCGAAATAAATATACAAGGAAAAAAATAAAACCCACCTAGAGAAAAAAACTAAAGGAGAAAAAGATGGGTAGGGGTTATATCTGGTTTTCTTGTTTTTGAGAAAAAACTGACTTTTGTGATAGTTGGGGGAACTTTTCCCCTTGCAAAATACCTATTTTCGTTATATCTGCCAGCTCGGGTATCTTCTTATTACCGGGCTTTCTGGCTCCTTTTCCATTCCAGTCTTCAGCACCCGTCGTCCGTGCTTCTCTTTTATGCGACTTTCTGCCTGGATCATTTCATGAGAACGATTATGATGCCCCCATCCTTTTGCAGAACAAGCGTCAATTGTTTTGTCCGCGCACAGTGTGTACTTGATAGTACCCGTAGCTGTATGTAACGCAGTGAAGAAAAGTGGGGACCGTCGAAAAAAGGGCCAATGACAGTACTTGAAAGCAAACCTTGAAACACCCCGTCACTGTTTCTTGAACGGCAACCAACTAATCACCCACTAATATTTTAATAATGCAGCCACACCATTAGACGAACTCAATGAAACTGCAACTGCAGTTCCTATCTAACCAACGTGCAGAATCTTAGCTTTTGCCCACTTCATGAAGCAACAGAGAACCATCCATGACCCTCTCAAACTGTCAATATAGCCGGAATGAACAGAGGACTCCTGAGGACAATCCAAGCTGTCACTTCGGTTTGGTCCACTCATTTGCTTACTCTACGATCTTAGCGGTCATCACATCGCACACGTAAGCGCCCCTGGAATTCCCAAGCAGCCGTTCGTTTTCCCCCTGTATATAGCAGATTGCCGGCTGCTCAAGCTTGCCACCTGAATTCGTTGCATCATCACGGACGGTCCCATGGATAAAGAGACCCCAAAATGATGGCTTTGCTCAACTTGGCACGTCTCAGCTCTGAATTAGCAGCTGGAGTGGAGCCTGGTGCCTGGAATGCCCGGAACACAAGTGGTGCTGACACAGAAGCAAAGGAACCAAATGTTCTTTATATGCTGTTCCTCAAGTTAAACACGCGAGTCGCCGCCGCTGGGGAACCTCGCGACTCCAGCATTCCTAGCACAAAAACTCTTGGATCTGAGATATCCTCTTCTAGCTCTCTTCATCCATCCCTTTTGTGGCTCCTCTCGCTGCGCACATAGGGAGATCGGGAAGCTCTTCGTCTCAGTTGCCGACAGTCGCGATGTGAGCAGCAGGAAAGCGCTCGCTCAGTCGCGCCACGCGCGGGGGCCGCTCCCAGGCTGGCCTCCGTGTCGCGGGCGCCACTCCTTGGTGAACGCCTGTCCTCTGCCCACGGTGCTGCACGCGGACGCCGCTCCCTAGGCCGTGCCGCAGGCGCCATTCCTTGGCCGGCGGTGCTGCTCGCCGCACGCCGTTGACATCTGCTCCGTCGCTGAATCCGCCTACAATCCACACCCGTCGCGGGCGCCACTCCTTGGCCTGTGGTGCAGCACGCGGGGTGGACGTGAGCAGAGGTGGAGGCTGCGGGCACGCTGCCACCGTCTCCAGTTCCAGTCCGCCTCTCCGTCGTCCGCTCCGTCGCCGAATCCGCCGACACGCTGCAGTTCGAGTTTTGGCGGCAGCGACTCAACCACGTCGTGCTCACTGTCAACTCTCTTGGTCACGCCTCGCCAGCATTCTGCCTTCGACATGCTTGGCAGCAAGCGAGGTGAGGTGTAGTCACGTCAATGGAGGTTCCAGTGATGGACGCAGAAGATCATTCCCGTCTTCATCAATCCGTGCTGCGTGTGGATCAATCATGGTCGCCACCACATGTACTAAAGTCAGAGCGCAGTTTGGCCTTCAAGAGATGGGCTCGAGACATGTGTTACTGTTGCCTTGCACGTGATCACCAAGTCAACTCTTGCCGAGACTTCTTCCGTTGCATTCGATGTCGTCGTCCTGGACATCGAGAGAGGGATTGTCGCTTTCGATCCCCATCTCCACCCCGGAGAGCCCGTTCCTCCGTCGTGCAACCCCAACCTCAACGCCCTCAGCAAACTCGGAGCTGGGCAAATGTCGTGGCCATGCCTCCACTGAAGCTCGCGATGGGGTCTTCGTCCTCGTCGTCTTTGCCACAGAAACCTTGCAGTTCATCATCAAAGTCGCACCCAATTCGTGCTCATCATAGCTGTTGTTGTGCCGCTCCTGCTTCGACGAGTTTGAACCTTCAGCCCTTGATTACACCTTTGGTGGAATCTTTGCGATCAGAATTCCAACAGTTATTTGCTACTCGTCTAGAGGAAGTGTTGCGCCCACTTAGAGATGAGATTTCTAACATCAAGTTGTGGTTAGCACGTATGGCCAACCATTTGGAGGGCGTGGATCCTCTGGAAGATCATACTTCGGTTTCCAACATGGTTGAGCTCTTCGGACCATGTTCTCCGGTTCGGCGCTCTCCAACACTATCAGTCCTCACTTCTCTTGCTACAGCTTGCACGGCTACTGACTCTTTAGTGTGCGAGGACATATCAGCAAACACTACGGACTCCGCCGTTGATGAGATGCCCCCAATGATCACAACTGCAGAGGTTCATAGAGAGACAGATCCCATCATTAATGATGTGGCGACAAGGAGTTTTGACAAAGTAGAGACCTCCAAGTTTGAGGACAAACAAACGTCGATGCAAGTTGTTAGCTCTATTGAGGATGTTGTTCTGGTGAAGGATGCATCTGATGATGAGGAAGTTGTCCCAGCTGCACAAGTGACAGTTGAAAACCCTACCTTTCTTATCACCATCGAAGATGCCTCTACCCTATCTACGACTGGGATCAAGGTGGAAGAGCCACCATTAACAGAGGATCCATTGATTGTGCCTTCTTCGGTGACAATTGTGTCAAATGGTGAGGAATTTGCATGCCCACCTATGTGACCCTTCTCATCACCGACCATGAGAAAAGGACATCGACGCAAGTCCTATGACAGATCATCACTTCGTCGAAGTGCCCGCCTTGCACAACGCAATGTGTTAAAAGATTTGGGCATTATTGGGAATGATGGGAAACTCAACTGAGAGCGCGATTCAGGACTACGCAGACCGCCTACAACAATTGTTGTCGCCGGACCTTCTTAAGCCATTGATGGGTTTAAAGGGTCGTGCTTTTTGGGACATGTTGGCGGAGGTCTCCTTGCACTTAAGTTAGTTTTAACTTTACTGGGGTGTCCTGTTGTTTTCTCTTGGTGCAAGTAGTTCGTCGTATTGGTAAAGTTGTCCTAGCCTTGTTGTAATGTTGTTGTTGTTGTTGTTGTCGTCGTCGTCGTCGTTGTTGTTTTCTGCTGTAAACCCTTCAAGCTCACTGTTTGCCCGGGTCTGGACTATCTTCTTTATTAATATAATCGGCAGCTCTCCTGCCTGATTCGTTTCAAAAAAAATGTTCTTTATATATCATTCTCATGTTCCTTGTGATGCCTGCTATCTACACAAAATGATAACTACAATTAACAGTGATTCGATCAGTGGTGGTCCCTCAAATGATTTGCATGAACATGATTTTATAATATTATAATTTTGCACTCGCTATCGAACGAGGGTTTTATATAATCCTGGAGTGTGTCGTCACTGACCCATGAAACATAGGCTCTGTTCGCTTCAACTAAACAGCACATATTTTTCAGCTCTGAAACAGTATTTCCCCTCACAATAAATCAGCTTCAGTTCATATCAGCTTAGCTTTTCAGCTGAAGCGGTAAGGAAACTACCTGGGTGCCTTGCTGAGCAATACAGACAGAATCTTCAGAGAAGGTTCTAGTTCTAGCAGTAGCAGCCTGGCAAATGACAATTTGAAACCCTCGAAATATCTTGCTGTCCAGACCCACAAAGTGACGATAGATACATTTGCTGAAATCGAAGTTAGTGGTCGCATCTCCCAGGTGGATGTATGGCATCAACTTTTGGGTGTGGTGGAGCATGCAGAGCGATGCTTCCACGTAAAACAGCTGATGATTTGATAATAATATTCGTAGCTTTTCGTTAAACAGAGGGGAAAGTCCGTCAACTGAAAGTCTGAAACTGAACTTACTGAGTAATGGCTCCGTTCGGCTGGAGCTAAAAAGCGCTTAAAAGCGCTTATTTTTCAGCACTTCTACAGTACTTTCCTCTCACAATAAATCAGCACTTCTACAGTACTTTCAGCGCTTTTCCCATTCACCGAACAGAGCCATTATCTGTTTCACTTGCATTTGGCATTCTCTTGTGCTTCTAGAAGTCACAACTCTCGGAAATGTTATTTTCCCTAGGACACCATCTTAGAAATGTTCACTCTGTTCGGCTAGCTGGTCCAGCCAGCACCAGTCAGCCATTCAACAATGTTTTTCTCTCAGAACAATCAGCCAGCCGTACCGTACCAGCCAGCCGAACAGAGTGGTTATTTTCCCTAGGACACCAGCGACTAACTTCTCCGCGGAAAACTCATGTGCCATCTTCCAGGCTGACTGTTTTTCCCTTTGCACAAAGCTAGCTTACAATGTCTATTACGTCGTGAACTGTACTGAAGCCACGCAATAATGTTGCACGTGATGGCTCCTTAACTATCTTTTTTGATTTACATCATGTGGCTTAACTATCTTCTTGATTCCCAATTTCCCATCATGTGCGACACACATGCCGCTCCCATGTTTCTGAACACCAAACTGAACTGCAGGAGCGCTGATCCTCGTCTAGGAAAACTACAAGTACAGGGTTTTTGATTTACATCATGTGGCCTAACTATCTTCTTGATTCCCAATTTCCCATCATGTGCGACACACATGCCGCTCCCATGTTTCTGAACACCAAACTGAACCGCAGGAGCGCTGATCCTCGTCTAGGAAAACTACAAGTACAGGGGATCGAGGTAGGCGATGACTGATTTGGACGTCTGCACGCTCGATGGAGGATCCTGCGGTTCGGTCTTTTTTTCCTTTCGTTCGCATCCTTCTGACCGGCAGGCGGCAGCTGTTAGCCGCCCTGATTTCGCACACATTCTGGAATGGAAGGGGCCCTTTTTTTTTTTTTTTCCTTTCGCGCACACGGATGGAAAGAGATCGGCGGGTTTCAACTTTCAACATGTGAATTCACGGTAATAGCTAGCCCCTCGTCAGTTTGTTTGAATTCCATCCATTATGCGACTAGATATGTCAAATTCTTGTGCTATGTGGCTCAGCTTTCTTGTCCAGGAAGATTGCCAGGTGGAACTGTTGGTTTAACATCGATTATTTGTCAACTCAAATCGTTTGCCATAACAGTGGGTTGCCGTTGTTGCGGTTTATAAGAGAATTGTACTATAAATCTTAGAAATTAGAGAAGAGATCCTACTCCCTCCGTCCTATAAAGACTGTCGTTTTAGACTTTTGAGAAACTGTGTTTTACCGTCCGTCTTATTTAAAAATTTTGTACAAAATACAAAATTAATAAATAATTATTAAAGTGTCTCTAATAATATAACAAATCATAATAAGATAATTGATATTTATACAAAATTTTCAAATAAGACGAATGGTCAAACGTAGTGTCTGAAAAGTCTAAAACGATAGTCTTTCTGGGACGGAGTGAGTAAAGCCAATAGCCAGTCCAACCTGGCGATTGCAGCAGTCAATGGTCAACGGGGTAGAGTCTTTCTGAATGGACCGCATCGATAACCTGACACTATCGAATTAGCGTGGTGACAGCCAACGGCTGCATGAGTTGGTGTCAGGAGGGGAGGAGAGGGGTGTGAATGTGATTGAAGCTGGCTTGAGGTAGGATAAACGTGGGAGTTTCTTAATCCACACAAACTATCAACAGCGAAACCTTTTTTTCTGTCACCCCATAAATAATAGGGCCTCCCTAATATAAAGAATATTTGCATGCGTTCCACCAACAAACACAAACGTTCAAGTCAAATTACACTGTACCTGTACTGTAATTCACACAGCAATATCCTAACCTTACAGTGCTACGACCTCACCTCTCGATTTCGACAGGCTTTGTGCCGCTAACCACGTGTCCGAAGCCCCGTTTTGCGGCCTCGACATCGTCCTCATCATCGTGATCATCTCCGATGCTGAACCGGCTATCACTGTCGTCGCCGCTGCCGCCGCCTCCTCCCTTCACCAGCGGCAAATACCGCGGCTCCTCGGGGTAGAGCTTTGCCATCTGGAGGTAGAAGAGCACGACGAACACCACCGTGCCGGTGAGGTACCAGCTGAACTGCAGGTTGACGAGCGACTTGGCGCGGTCGAGCGCCTCGTCGGTGCGGCAGCGGACGACGTCGTGCCCTTCCTCGAAGTTGAGGAAGCATCCCTTGGGGATGAGCGCCGGCGTCCACAGCATGACGCCCATGGCGATGAACCAGGCGCCCTGGAGCACGAGGCTTGCGGACCGGACGAGGCTCACCACGAAGCTCCGCGGGTAAGGGATGCCGAGCACCGTGGTGGCGAGCGTGACGGCGATGACCGTCTGCAGCAGCCAGTGGAACTGCCCCTCCACGCCCATGTGGTCCGCCGAGTGGAGGTGGAAGATGAGCAGCTGCTGCGCGAACGCGGCGGCGGCGGCGAGCTGGGAGACGGCGTCGCGCATGGGCGCCCTCACCCTGTCGAGGTGGATGGTGACGGCGGCGTAGACGAGCAGCGCCAGCGAGATGGACGCGTGCTCGAAGTTGTGGAGGTGGTCGGAAGGGATGGTGCCGTCGTCGTCGAACGGCTGGTGCTTCGCGGGCCCGATGACGAGCTCCATCAGGATGGAGATCACCGTGCCGATGATTATGAGGATGAGCTCAAGGTGCCGCGCGCGGCCCGGCGCCGGGAACCAGACCGGAGCAGAGTACGAGCTCGGCCGGAGCAGGAACAGGCGGATGTGGCTGAACAGCTGCCACAGGCCGATGAGGAGGAAGCCGGCGCCCGGCGCGACGTGCCCGACGAGGGTGCCCATGGCGTGCCGCCGCGCTGTGGCTTTTTGCGCGCACCGGCGGAGGTGGACGATGGAGCGCCTCGCCTGGCAGGGATGAAGTTGGTGGTAGCGTGTGGAGAGGGGAGGTTTGAAGGTTGAAGCAGGGTTGAGGGGGAGGGAATATTGTGGGGGGTTTAAGAAGGTCTGCAGAGTGTCTGGAGAGTTCGGAAGGTTTGAAGAGTATACATTTGGATTTGAAACGTCGTATTTGCATGTGTGTGTTCATCAGCAGTGATGTTGTAGTGTTGAAACTTGAAAGCTGGTCACCAGGGTGATTATTTGTTCTTAGTTTTGTTTTGCTTGCTTGTCATGGCTTCTGATTAAATATGTATGATGATGGAATTTCTTATCCTTTCCATTGATATGCTAGGTACTTTTTTAAGATTGTCGTGGATAACACTCTACTGTCATGTTGGATATCACTAACTTCTGCTCCAGTTATTATAATTTTTGTTATTTGGAATTTTTTTTAAAAAAAAACAAATGATTGTGTACATAGTATATAGAAATGTTTCTTATGATTTTCTTTTTGAAAGCATGATATATGTATGCATACTTATCTTTATATACTACTCACACATATAGTATATGTAGAAATCTTATTGCATGCTAATAGTCTTATTCCTTTTTTCCTGATTATTAGCACTTATATACTTATAAAATAAAAGGCATGTTTTTAACTGTTTTTGTCAAGTATTAGGTTGATCCTTCGCTACTGCCCAAATGGTCAACCTGTCTGATGTTTATCGCTGTTTTCTTTCACATAAAAAAATGGTGTTATATAGTTATCAAAAGTAGGGGTGATATGAGACGAGGCTATATAATTAAAGAGCTGTCTGATGAAAGATACGGCAAGGATTAAGGACAAAAGATGTAGTAGTGGATAGTACATCGATTTGTATATTTATTTATCATATGTTAGGAGATGAGTGTGTCTATCTAACACTGGTTGTTTTTCTCTCCCACGTTCGGCTTGTTCCCCACATGCCCGCCTCCCCCGCACCCGCGCCCCTCACCAAGGCCCTGCCGAGCTCTCCGACGGCGGCCATAGTGGCCTTTTCCTCCTACTCGCAAATCTAGCCGTTTGTGCCCCTCCTCCGCCGCTCCGTCCTCGTCATTGAGTACTGGCCACCAAGCACCTCGCCTTTTTCCTCGTCAACCATGGCGGCCTACCTCTTCCCTTTTCTCCACCACTGTTTTCATCTTCTCCAACTCCACCCAACTCAACCTCCTCCCCGCCCCCTCCCCCCAATTTTATTCGACTCCGGCGAACCTCCTCCATCCCGACTTGGCTCGGCCATCTGCACCGCCACCAGGACATTAAGTTGCCCGTCTCATCCCCACCGTCTAGCCTACCTACCTTCCCCGACCAGGTCCTTCTATACTTGTCAGAATTGGAGAAGGGTGAGAGCTTCTCAAAACCCTAGCCCTAGCCACCACTGTTGTCATCGTCTTCGTCTCCAGGAGGAGGAGGAGGAGGCCACAGGATCGGACGGCCACCACGATGTTGTTGCGCAAATAGGACCGCCTCAAAATCGTGTGTGGCAGGATGTGTTTTAGCATTACTATGAATTTTGTATGTCCAAATTACCGTTAAACTTGTTTTTGTTGGTTGCATAGAACAATGACATCCCTGCACTAGTTTTCCCTCCTGGTAAAAAAAAAGAGTAACGTTTTTTTATTTTTAAGTTTGCGTTTAACTGTTCATCTTATTCCTTTTTTACAAATATTATTTTTTTATAAGGACTTATTTTATCATTAGAGATATTTTAATAGTAGTTTTATTATTTTAATAAAAATGAATAAAACGAATGATGTAATGAGAAATCTCAACGTAATTAAACATCATTATGTTGCTATTGGGCTGTTGGCCCCAGGCAGCCATGAGGATGACCAATCCGGTTGACCAGAACCGTCTTAGCCTCCGCATAATCCTCGTGTTATGACTTGTGACTTGTCTAATACACTTCTGGAACAAGTCACGGTTGACTATAATGCCCTCGAACTAAATCCATCCCGCCGGAGTCAGGCCAGTGTCGCGCGCGACAGGGAAACGGAAGAAGGGCAGACACGGAACTGGAAGTGGGCCACGCCCCCCGGCGGCGCAAGCGGCAGCGGCTCGCAGCCGTCGGTTCACGCGCTCTGTGGCCAAAAAGCCCACCTGCGAGACGAGAGACGGCACAGCAGCCGGCAGTGCCATTTGGAACTGCCGTGGCGTCACGTCACGTGATCCTCATTGAGCCACATGTGAACATCGACTAGGGGGGGGGTGTGTGTGTGTTTAGTTTCTAAAATTTTTTCTCTTTCCCCAACATATTGATTGTACTTTCCGCCTGTATAAAGCACTAAACGAAATAGCAGTCGTTGCATGTTTGTACTTTTTGTCTGGTTAGCTCGAGATGAATTTTTTTGAGTCTATTTAGATCATGATTGGACAAAAGTTGTTAAATACAAACAAAAATGTTACAGTGCACTTTTTTACCCCCTTCACCCAACTACTAGAAGAAGGGTGCGTTTATTGCAGCCGGCAGAGAGTCCGGTCGTTTCGTCGCGCCGCCGGCCGGGGCTGGAGTTTTTCGTTTTCTTCCCCGCCGGCCGCCGCGGTTACGTGCTGGCTGCGAACATGGAGTATATGGACGCCCACGACGGCGACGGGGATCGATCGATCGACGGTTTGGGCGGGCCCGTACCAGTCACAGTACTAACGGTGTTCTAGAAGGGCGTCTGATATGTGGTATAGACAGACAGGCGACCTGGACTGTGGAGAAGACCTTCGTCCGGAGCTTCGATCGCTGACGAAGCACTAGTGCAGCAGCTTCCTTGCGTGGCAAGGATATATGGCGAGCGAGCAGAGCAATACATACATAGCGGCAATGAAACTCGGGAAGTCAACACCCAACGAACGCCACGGAATCGTCCTAAGTTCACATCACCCAGCTAATTAAGCTCAGGTTCAGGTTGCTTGCTTTGACTAGCCGGCTCGGCGGATTAGAACACTACTAAACTCGCGGCTCACGCTGCGTCCACCTCAGCGATGATGTTAGCGCGCGCGCAAGCGCACACGACGATCACGGCTGCATCCGTCCGTTCGTGTCACATCACATCATCTGTCTGAGCTTTCCGGTGCGAAACCGTTGAGACGATCCCCAAAAAGGTATGCGGAATGAGAACTAATTAAGCCAAAGTTGAACGAAGCTGTCTCTCTAGAAAAGGCCAGGGGCCGGCGTCGATCGAAGACTCGAAGTACATATGTGTGCTACTGCTATTGGGTAACAACGCACTGACATGCAGATGCATCATTTCAGGCCGGCCGTGATCGATCGAGTTGCCTGTAATCTTGGGTGAGCCCCATGCATGGATCCTGTGTGCGGGCGCTTCTTTATCTCGGCTCTTCGTCGCTCTCGTCTGCGGAGACGACGACCCTTCTTCGCAAGTCGCATGTGCATGCATTCTGGAATTGCCGTTTGGCTTTTGGTTTCAGCTTCCTCGCCACACGAGGATGGAAAGAGACGGTGTCTGAAAAATTCTAGAGTTTCGCAGCGACCGCAGTCGGGCAGTCGTGTGCGGTTTCTTGTCGGAACAAGATTACCGCGGCGCGGAAGACAGGTGATGATTCCGCCTCTGGAAGAAGGGAAAAAAAAAAGGAAGGCGACGACCACTTCGGCGACAGCAGATTCCTTTTTGGTTTGTATATTCAGAGCACTTGCATTTGGTTTAGCCCACCATGAGCTAACTAGCACGCCTCATCAAAATATAATATTATAATAATGATAATAATAATAATAATAATAATAATAATAATAATAATATAATAATAATAATAATAATAATAATAATAATAATAATAATAATAATAATATCTTTGTCTAATCCATTTTTTCTTCCGTCTCTCTAATAACCACTCGACAATCGTCCAGATTTATATCTATTATCATTTGAGTAGAGTATAAGCATAGCTCTTTGACTAGTGTCATACATAGTTCAATTCTAAAACGTATTAGGTCCTGTACGTAATATGGACTCATAAGCCATGCTCATATATATCTAATCATATTCCTTATTTTTTATAACATCTCCCTGTCTCATAGATCACTATTCATCCTCTCACATATCACTGTTCATCCCTTGCAAAACACTGTACATGAACGGTAACGTGTCTACAAAATAGTACAGCCCTGCTGTGAACGGTACATACATCTCGGACCTGATATGAACACTATTATCCCACAATACCACAACCCGTTATCAACAGTGGGCGAACTCGCTGTGAACATATCACAAATCCAATATCACAAATCCATTATCAGCTTGTTCTTTTGACCAATCAGCGCTTATTTTCAGTCACGAAATAGTATTTTTCTCTCACAACAAATCAGCACGAGCGAAATCAGTACTTATTTTTCAGCCCAAAAGAACAGGCTGTATGAACAATTGACGAGGATGCAATCAGTACCTTCTTTCTTTTTTCCCTCTCCTCCTTCCATCCTAAATTGCAAATATTCCCGTTTCTAAGATTTCTTTCACTCCTTTACTCTCACCTCCATCCTTTTCAAATCACTACGCTCTTTTTAGTCACCTCTTTTTTACCCTCTCCTCAACATTCCCGTTTTCAAAAACTCTTTTGATTTTTATCATCGCCTCCTTTTTAAATCACTTCATGGTTTCGGTCTTCCTCTAAGATTGAAAAGGTGTCATCAATAAATTCTTCTTACTACCGGTTCAAGGTATAACATACATCTTTAAGTACTTACAATAGGTACTTAAGCTAAAAAAAATCCCTAAAATCTGCCCATATATTTAGGGTGTTACAAACATGATAATGTAGAACAAAAACATTTATAGAACCAATCACTGTCTTTTCATGACCCACGACAACATGCGGAATATTAGCTAATATGTTAGAACAACACGATAAGGAAGGAGTAAAAATCAGATTATATTTAGAAAAAAATATTAAGGAAAAATCATTTGGAGTGAAAAATAATAGAAAAAAAGAATCATTGCACCAAAAAAAGAGGAATGGTATGGACCTATAACAGACTCCCTCTGTTTCACTTAGACATGTAGAGAAAAAATAGGAAAAAACAACAACACATATAGGAAAAAATATGAATAAAAAAGAATACTATTATTGCACTCCGTCATGGACTTCTCTGGTTTATTGGAAAAAAAGGGAAAAATAATGATGGACGCCATCATAGACTTTTATGATTTGGCATTCTTAAAAGACCACATATTTAGATCGAAAAATTGCATTATAAATATAAATAAATATGCAACAGCTCTATCCTTGTTTTTTATTAACGTTTTTTCTTGCTGTAACATACGTGCATATTTGCTAGTTATTATAAAACACCACAACAACTTTACTAAAACTGAATTCGGTTCACATAATAAAACATAACATGAACAATTAGTGTCCGTTAACCCTAAGACGCTCTAGACATCTTCCGTAAAGACCAACTAGGCATATAGACAAAGGAAAAAAAAATCCTTGAATGTAGATACTCTTTTAACGATCTCCTGTGTTAGGAAAAAAAGTAGATTTCTCTTTAGTGCTATTATTATATTTAATTTCTCTATCCATTTTATAACGAATATATATAGTTTTGCTGCTAGTCAAGTTACTACTATGTTTGGAAGTACATCAAATCGGGCCATTGCATGGGCTATGGCCTATGGGCTGGTGACCAATTTAGGCTATAGCCCAGAAAACATCAAAACTCCTTCCCATGGTGGCACGGTTGTCCTTCCTCCTCTATGCTCTCACATTCTCTGATTCTTACCTATGGGCCGATCACCAACTAAATTGTTTTTGGCTACATTTAGCTCCTAGGATCCAAACGTTACAGTAAAAGACTAGCTAATATTTAGATAAGTCTATTAGCTAGAGCATCTAAACACCCCAACTAAAATTTAGCTAAGAAAATTTGTAGCTAACTAAAGTTTACCTTAAAATTTTAGCTAGCTAATGTTTAGTTGGTAGATCCAAACATGCCCTATATTTTTTTTCCACAACAGTAATACCTTAATTTCGTTACTCGGAAGCAACGTTCAGGACCTACTTTAAACGACCACAAAAACACCTAATCTACACAGGGTTCTTTCTGATTGGCACCAGCTAGTCAATCTGGCAGCTACACGTCACCAGCGTTTAAACGAAATGTTACACCAAGCACCAAGCTTAAAGCAACAATACAGACACTAAGGCTTTTTTCAGGACGCAAGCTGGGCACCTCAAAAACAAACCAACTCATATCACTGCTTTACATGCACTTTCCTTACACAATTGCCAACCTGAGGTCACCTTCATCCATCCATCTAAGCAGTCCGATAAAAGTAAAGCGCCGCTTATATCCAGAACTTGCTGTTCTACTATTCTGCTCTCGATCTGTGCCATTGCTTCCTTCCCCAAATTTCTTCCTTCTCAGTCAGGCCTTATTTGGATATTGTTGGATTCACCATAATGTAAGTATGTTGGGGTGGAATTTAGTTTAAGTTCTACTCTAATCTACTTCAACATATGTGGATTGATACGGAGCCGTATACGTCCAAACAAAGCCTCAGTTAGTTCAGCACTTGATCGTGCGTGTTCAATGTTCATGGTGTAGTATGTGACTGGTTGGTGCTTGCTAAAATCCTAAAGCCAGTTAGCATGTCAAATCTAAGCACTGATTTCTCAGTCACAGCAGGTTATACCCGACAGATGATCGAATCCAAGTCCATAATTCACGAGAATACGTACTAGGCTCAAATGGGCCCCCAAAGAGTATCTACATGGGCCATGAAGTCTCAAGTACGTTCGCCGGTTACGATGGGGCTCGGCTAAACTCCGCTCCAAATCCATGACGCAGGAAGGAAAACGAGGTCAACTCGATAAGCGGCCCTGATTCTGTACGACAAGATGACAACCCGTGCGGTTCGCCGGCCCCCACACGGCCACACAGCGGGCAGTTCCGTCGGCTGCGCGCGCGCCGCGACACGTAGCCCGCGTCACGCGCCCAGCCGCCCAGCCTGACGAGACCCCGCATCCCATGCATGGCGCGGACGAGGCTAGCTATACTATATGGCTAGCTGCACTGTTATCATACCGGGCGAGGGGCGACGGACGGGGCGCTTTGATGCATGCGGCATGCCCCCTGCTCTGCTCGACTGTTCCCGGCGCTTTTTATCCATACAAAGATGGCATGCTCCTCTAAAGAACATCAGGTCTAAATTTTTATCACGGTCAGATCTTAAATTATATGGCTAGAATTTACCGCCACAGCTTCTATCCAAATCAGATTTACGTTGATTCTACTTACCTTCAGTTTTTTCATCTAGCTTATCTCAAAATCTTGAAGTTATTCCTCTAAAATACCTTTCTCGGCTTTCTTTGCGCTCCGTCTCCATCCCTCTCTCCTCACGCGGACGGCAGCGACGACTGCGGCCATCCCTCCTCCCTCTTCTCGACCTCTCCCTCTCTCCCGACATGCTACCATGCCGGTCAGGCCCAGCGACGCCGGATGGCCGGAGCAGCAGCGCCTCCAGCACGCGGCGCAGCACCGCGCGTGCGCCCCGCGGATGCCCGTCCCCGGCTACGGAGTGGCGCGGCTGGGCCTCGCCGGTGGCCGCCGTCGTGGCTTCCCCTGCGCTGCATCATTCCGGCGATCCACGGCCGCTCGACGGACCCTAGCCGCCTCTTCTTCCTCGCCGGCGGCGGCGACGGAACCAGAGCTGCCTGTTCTTCCTCTTCGACGGCTGCTGCAGCCCTCAGCGTTGTCCTCCTCGACGTCCCTCTCCCTGCATCGCAGGGGCGGAGCGACGGTGTCCCCCGCCGTGTGCTACGCCGATGGCACTGCCCGCCTCCCACCGCAGGGGCCCCAATGGCCGTCGTTCTCGGCCATGACGCAATTGAAAGAAGCATCGCATCATTTGAGTGTTTTGTAAACACAGCAGGTTCGTTACCATGTTTTGATTGGGCTTGTGTACCAGTCCAGGTTCTCATCTATTTCGATTTTGTAGTTACGATTTTGTCGATGCCTATGTGATTTCCAATTAAATGAAATAGATTAAAATGATTGTGGAATTTACATCCTTAGCCATCTCTTCATGTATGTCATCTGTGCTTTCCAGTCGTTTTTCATGAAAGAAAAACTTTGTCGACTATTTCACAAGAGCAGTTGAAAACTAAAACTCAATGATGCCTAGCCATACTAAATACCTTTTAGTCTAGTATCCTGGCTTTTCCTCAGAATATAGATCACAACAATATGATATGGAAACTCATTTCCTTGGTGCTTCTGCATATGAATGCTAACTTTATGTTGTGAATAAGAAAACTCTTGGTTGTTGCGTTCTAAACTTACCATCTTAGTTGACATAGGCAGCGTTGTATCCAGATATAGACTTATCAAATCAAAATTGTTGTCATTTCTTTTCTAAGATTACATAATTGTAGCTGGCCATTTTGTTCAAAAGTTTGACGTATTTACATTTTAGTTTATTGAACAAACTTTTTAGAATCAGCCTCCTTTCGTACTAATTGGTTGTTTTGGTTTTGTTCCTTTCACTGACAAACGACTGATTCTAGGAAGCAAGAGCTCTTTTACCTCTGCACTATGGTTCAATGAGCCTTAAAAGGTGCTTGTGCACTGAATTTTGGTGGTGTTTGCTTATTTTTCAGAGGAAAAATGCTGGTTTTTAGATGTTTTAGTCCATAGACATCCATCGTGGGGGTTCTCAGTACTGAATGTTTTGTGTTTCCATGGTAAGCTAATGACTCCATGTTAGTTTTAAAGCACCTGTTCAATTTCTTGATTAAGCTCCTGAGGATCTAACGAGGCAGCTTGTGCACTCATTGATATTCGTAGCCTTTTTGATTTATGTACCTATATTCAATTGGATTGCAATGATTTTTCTACTTGATGATTATGTACATAGGTTGCAGGACCTGGTTCAGGTTCTAGAATGCAGGCTGAATTGAGGCTCTGGAAAGCATTGAAAAGGCATCATGGCTGGCAACTTGAAACAAATGTAGATGCTCCAGGGAATGATAAAGTTCCAGACCACTTGGAGGTTATATCTCTGACTCAAAAAGAAAGGTCATTGGAACATGCATCTTGCTTATGCTACCACATCTCTTGGGAAATCAGTTTTGTTGAGTCCTACAGCTTTCCATGTACAAATGTAGTTGTCATAGTTGTCACTAATGTCCTGAATGTATATGGCACTTTTATTCTAGAGGTAACATAATTCAGTTGGTGCACTGGAGACCAAGAATTGGTTGTAAAAGTATTACGATATAAAAGTCAAGTACCTAATGCTACATGATGATGCAGTTCATTTGGACTCCATGCTATATTTGTTTTTTTACAGTTTTTTTTGGTTACCTCATGGACTAATATTCTCTCATTCAATCTACACATTGAGGATGCTAACATTCCCTTTGGTCCTTTGGAAGGTACTGAGCTCCTGCGTGTGTAACAATCATGACCTATTTCTTAAATTAACTCATATAGTGACTATGCAAGTTTGATGTTGACTATTACCCTTTACATGTATTTTAGCAAATGGTCGGCCAATACTGAGTATTGATGATCGCTTGGAGGATGACAGGTATCCGCTTCCCTTGACGGCTGCTAATGCAGTTGTGACCAATGTAGTGAACTCGTGGAATTGGAGAGACACATGTACTAATGGTAGTAATCTGCACATGCCACAAGTTAAATTAATATATCTCTGAAAAAGTGGCCTCAAACTTTTCGCTGCTGATCAATTGTTATAATTTAAATTGTTAATGTCTCACTGTGTAGTGTATCAACTAAATTCAGTTTACCTCCCTATTCTATTAAACCGTAAGGAAACATAAGGTTTTCAACCTCCTCCAGTTTGAACGCATTGTAGTTCAGATCTTACTATCTTAGTTTTACCTATGATTTTCATTCTCATAATTCTTGGCAGGTGGACGTGTAACTTTCTGTGTACTAACTGCTTGCATTCAAACTTTTACATCAGAGGTGATAAATGAACTACCTAGAGAGATAAACACCGAAATTATATTTTAAAATTCTGTAACCTTCTTCTGTAACCTTCAACGTGCTAACATTGGATAGGTCTTACCTAAATTATACTAAACGAAATTCCAGCATCTATTTACAAGATTGGTTACTTTGCTGCACGTATTATTTGATTCAATTTGCCTTTTCTATATTGGAATTCTGCATAAATACATTTAACTGGAGATAACTATGGCGATTTTGGTGGGAGTCATTTTAATAAATTGGGGAGAACTGAGCAAGTATGTTTGCTCCCTGCTACCAACACGAATAGAGACATCGCTTCCCTGTAAGCTTCCTTAGGGCAATGTACATTTCTGTGCCTAATCCTCATCGTGCTTCCAGATTCATTTCTATAGCTCTTTGTTTTCTCTTATTTCAATTATTGTATTTTTGGCTTCCAAAGTTATATGTGTCAATACTCAGTGCTACATTGATAGTGTGGACATAGTTAGAGGTTGAGTGATTTTCTATTATGCAGTTCTATTATTGCTTTTCCCTTTATATTTTAAAGCCCTACACTAAGTTGATTAGCATACTTCTGTTATCACTATAATACTGCAAAACATGTGACGAGACAAATAGGATGAGATTGTGGCTGTTGTGATAGTGGCTGGAATCCACACTTAGGTCAACAGGTTTACATCTCTTTGATGACAATACTGACCAAGTAATGATCAGGACAAAAGGCCCAAAACTTCTACATTAATGCTTAATTGCATTTTATTTCTTCTAGCAGGGTGGGACTACAAAAACAATAATGCCTGCAATTGAAGAGATGCCTGGTAGGATGTGCTTTTTAGTGATAAAGCCACAACTCTAACTCTGCATCAACTCACAGTGAACAAGAGCCTCATCGAGGTTAGACTTGAGCAGCCATCATTGTTCTGTCCTTCAGGCGACATCTAATGTCTAGATTGTAAAATATTTGCGGGCACAAAAACACATTTGTAATAATACACAAGTGTTACTAAATTTTAGTATTCCGTATAAATACCAAGGCATATGGCATACAGTGTCCACATTTCTTCGTGCATGGGCGTTCGAAGGCGGGCGCCTTGCCACCAGTACACAAGAAAGCAGGAACACGCAGCCCAACGTGTGCCCATTCCCAGCGGCAGCGCCATTGTGCCCGCGTAGGCCAGCGACCAGTCTGTTCTTTTGGCTGAAAAATAAACGCTGATTTTAACTCGTGCTGATTTGTTATGAGAGAAAAATACTGTTTCGTGTTTGAAAATAAGCGTGGATCCGTGAAAAGAACGGGCTGGTGGTGTGCACGCACGCTGCACGCATGGTCCCGTCCCGGCGGAACCCCGAGAAAACCGTGCCCTTGCAATGGCTGCGCAGTCAGGCAGCAGCACATCGACTGATCTGATCCCTGACGCCAAGCCTTCTGGCTGGCTCATGCATCATGCCGGTTCAGCAATCAGAAGAGTTGCGATAACGTAATTGCGGTCAGGACCAGGTCAGGGACACGCACGCATGATGCCATGATGCATTGATGCCGCCGCAGGCCGGACGGGGACGACGACGCAGATGATCACTCATTCACTCCCCTCCCCACGCTCCAGCCTCCAGGGACGAGCTAGCTACCACTCCGCCCGGTATTTCAGTGCTCAGACTCCATGTATCGATCCCCGGTCCTGCATGCATTCATGTTGACCTTTCAGATGATGCAACTAGCTAGTACGTAGCTCACTGTTGATGGCTTGATGAAGTGGTGGTCCTCTGCTCATCTGCCTCAAAATAGAGTGGCGCCCGCGAGAAGTCAGTGCCTGGAAATAATAGACGACGACGTGGTGGCGTGACGAAATCTGGAGAGACGATTTTTAAGACGTGCAGTGCAGCAGATCGAGCGGCGACCGGCAAGCGACGCATGCTGTACTAGACGAGGTCGTGCCGTCCAACGTACGGCTGTTACTCGTCGGGGCCCCGCGCCATGTATCTAGCGGCTAAGCGTACAAGGCTACAAGCTCCTCTGCTTGCTTCCGTTTCGCCATGCATCAGACAGGGCTACCTACCGGCTGGCTAGGCATGCAGCACGCTCCATGTCAAGCTACAGTGGAAACCGGCCGGCGCCTCCGCTCACATGCAAGACGGACAGAGCTAGTCGTCGAGTTCCCGGCCGCGCCACGTCTTCGACCTCGAATACCCCCTGCCCCCGCCCCGCGTCCCAATGCCCGGCCGGACCGACGTACGAGACGCGCAAGTATATATACCTGCCTCGTGACCAGCTTTAGAGCAAGTATAAGTATAACAGTGGCATGCAAGAAGACTAAATACTAAGATGAAGGAGAGAGAAGAGAGAAGAAAAGTAGGCTGTAATCTTACAGCCAGTTTAGGCACAAGAACCAATAAAATATGTGAGAATGACAAGTGGATCTGATATTTATAAAAAAACTAACCATTATACTAGTGAGCTAAAGGATGGGCTGTAATGATCTATACAGCCAGCAGTTAACTGTATTATTAGTCTTGCTCTTAACGAGTGAAGCCGATCTGATCTTCAGACTCCTTAAAATAAAAAGTTGTGGCCTCAGTTAGTTTGTTACTTTAGATAAAATATTTTATGTCTTATGCACAGGATGACCAATGACTACAGAAGACATTTATTGTGATCAACATATTGATCTGGGAATTCACGAGGATGTATGATTCCTCTAGTTGTACAAGAATATCTTAACCGCATCACGTGTAGAAGACTTGAAAGACATAGACCATCATGCATTTATTTTAACACTGTTACTTGACGCATACTTATCGAAACAATAATATATTGTGAGCCAAGTTAAAATTCATCTATCTTAAGTTTGACCAACTATTTTTTTATGCTCTTATTGCGTTGAAGCTCCTAAACTATTTTTTCTTACGTTATTGTGTTGAATTAAATCAAAAGTTTTAAGTTTTCTAACGCATGGGCATTTACTAGCTAAGAAAAAAAGGTAATGTGCTACATATTATACATAATATATCCATAATCTATTATTGATTATCCATACGTCTAATGTGATGGAGTCACGGTAATTTTAAGTTTACGGTGTTTAGGCCTAACCACCCATCAATCATAGAGTGTAAGACATTATCATTCAAAATAAATATAACTTTAAGACCAACAACTTTAACTAGTTAAGCTTGCAAGCCAATACGAATTAGCTTACGAGCTGGCTCATTCACTAAACAAGTCGAAATACTAGCAGTTTGTTAAAAAAAATATAAACGAGCCAAGCCACCAACAAACCGAGTCGAACTAGCTACCTAGCTACAGGGCTTTTCGTTCTGGCCCTAGTCGGCTAGTCCTCCTCCACCCGCGCCTAGATCTTGTTCCCCTCGACCAGCTTGACCGGCGAGGCGAGAGACCGCGACGTGCTTCTGCACTGGCCAACCAATCCGGTGGACGGATCGTGCCATCCATCTGTTCCACCTATGGGCCATCGCCGTCGCGGTAATATCCGACTACGATGGCGCGATCGCGCGAGCCACCGGCCACGACAGGTCGTCTCGCTCGATCGATCAGCTAGCGCGGGCCGAGATGGACGTACGCGCGCTCCGATCCCTCGCTCGCTTGAATTGAATGATGCTGGTTGGGTCTGGTCATCCGAGACCGAGAGAGACCGGCCGGACAGAAAAGCTTGTTGTCTGTGTGTGTGTTCTTGGGCCAACTGCCGTGACAGCCACCAATGGGGGCCGGGATCAGCCATGGCGATCGAAGCCGCCGGAGACAGCGCCACGCAACGAGACGCCTGCCACACCGTACCTAGCGAAGTAGAGAACAGTATCCATCCACCAGGAAAATCCTTGGTCGTGCGCGCGCGCGCGTGCCGCCATACAAGCGGCAGCAAAATTAACGTTTATCTTCAGACTCGATGACGACGTCGCGCACGGCGCACCATTAAACAAGTAAACAACAGTGCATGCAGTGCCCTCGATCGCATCGCATCGGCGGCGACGGTGGCCAAAAGAAGCCAGATTCAACTGTGCACGGCCCGTACCTGGACCGTGCAGGTGCAGCGTTGTCTTTGTCTACGTACAGCGCCCGATTGGGCGCTTTCTCCGGGACCGTAGCCTGCCGCCGACGAAAGAGTTGCAGCGGCGCGCGATGCGCACCGGGAACTGTGGGAACCAAGGCAGAGGCCGCAGCGGAGGGGGCAGGCAGGCGGACCGCAGACAGACAAGCGCTCTGGGGAGTCGCTGTCCGCGAGCCGCATGCGCCGTGGCCCGTGGGGCTGTGCTGGTGCTGGGTGGGGGAAGCAGATGCAGATCGAGCAAGCTTTGTGGACAGGTGCTGGGGCGCCATCGCTTTGAAGGCAGCCAGGCACGGCCTCCATCTCAATCTCATCACCCTGCTCTCGCTCGCTGCAAATGGTGAGGGGGCGGTTGCCGTCTGCGGGTAAACGATATGGCCTATAGTTATGCCTGTCGACCTCTACGTACCTGTCGTTCAGGGTCAAGTTTCTAGCAAACTGATGCGCCTGAGCAATTATTCTTATTGGTGTTCATCGACTTTCCTGCTGCCAACATCACAGCTTCTAATTATAACCAAGCAAGGAAAAGACAGTTATTCGATGCTGTCGACTTTACTAGAGTACAAATACTACGGATTACCCCATTTCACAGGGACAAAAAAAAAACAGAGATATGAGAAGGAGGGGGGGACAAATTAATAGTATAGTACTCACATGCTGCATGCGCTTCCGATCCAGTTCTGCAATGCAGCACCGCATGCAGCGGGGCACTGGATGGCATCCCTGCTGCAACCATTTCGTGCCAATCCTAGCACAGATCCCCGTTCAGGTACTTGAGGCGCTGGTTGAATGCGCCACGCCGGTGTCGCTGACGGCCACAGGCCCGGCTGCCGCCCGGGCGCGCGCCGGGACCATGGCAATTGGCGTTGGCATTGGCATCCAACCATCTACTACAAAGGAGAAGGACAGTTATGGCGGCAGCGACGCTCATGTGAATCCTTAAACGGGTTCACCTACCTCACTTAATTTTGTACCGCACGGCCTGCTCCCTGATTGGATCCGTCGGATGGTTGGATACCTGTATTCATACCTCCTCGGATAGCAACAGTACATGGGATGCGATGCTGCAGTTCCAAGTGGCCTCGTCACCGGTGTTGTGCACCATGCCCATTAGCTTGCTAGCTTGCTTGCTACTAGCTAGGGCCCCGGGCCCGGATCGGATGGAAGTTACACCGCGGTGAACAGTGCGAATCATGGAACGGCTGCGTGCGTGCATGATTGACGGGTTCATGGGACGGATCAGAATCCATGCCTGCTAGTCATTGCATTGCAAGATTTTTTATGTAGCACAATAGTACATGTTCCTTTGATGGCATGGTAGGAAAAGGCAGGGCAAACAGCGTCACTGAATCTAGTACGACATAGTAAGATACTGCTAGTAATAGGGTGCAAACACAGTGTTTCAGATCAGTTCCACGTCAGTACGGCGCTTAAACAACCAGAGAAGTACCACGCTACTGTGCATACATAGTGTTCCATCATACCGAAATGTGGCAGTACGAGAAAGTCGATCGACAGGAGCTGGGCTGTTTGCTGCTTATTTTCAACAAACAAACCATAAAAAGCCGCCCGGCATCTGCCTGGATTCAACGTCACATGTCGTCTGTGGTTTCAGTTCGTTTTCGTGGTAACATTCGTGATGAATGTCGCAGCAGCCAGCCAACCAGTAACCAACCAAAGCTTCACTTCGCTGAAAACGCAGCAACATGTCCTGTACGAACGTTGAAATAGCGGCTGCTGCTCCGATGGCTCCTGCTGCATCCGTGCTCCGTGCATCATTGTCATGCGCGCGTATCCAAACTCCAGACACGCTTGCGGAACCAGAGCCAGTTTTCGTGGCTCGCATCATTTGACCACACGATCGATCCCCATCTAGTAGCAGTACAACGTCGCCCGGCACTGCAGACCCAGTCGATCAATAGGATTCTCTCCGTCCCTGTCCACAAATAAAGAAGCTGATGATGGCATTCGCAGGCGTTCGTCGTTCCACTGACGACTCGATCACAGCCGCCGTCCAACGCTCACCTGCGAGCGAACCCAGAAAAAACAGCCAGAAACCATCCCATCAACTGATCACCAAGGCGGGCGGGGGAGCAGCGTGCATCCTTGCTTCCGATGTGGTGGCGCACGCGAGTCCACGTCGAGTTACTGCAAACTTGCAGCTGGTTGTTTACACCGAGTTACTGACAGTGAAATGCCGCGAGCGACCCGGCGATGCCGGGCCGTCCACTTCGCCTAGGATCGGGGGTATCCTGCGCGAGCGCGACGGCGAGGGGCGCGCACGAGTTGGCCTCGCGGACAGCGACGCGACTCGGACCAGGGTTTTTTTTACCGACCGGTAGCCGGTAACCGCCGGCCGCCGGTACCGGTATACCGGTCCGGTTTGACCGGTTACCGGTAGAAACCGGTCGAATTCAAATTTTGAGTTTGAACCCCAGTTCAATCGGTTCCGGACCGGTATACCGACCGGTTTGACCGGTTACCGGCCGGTTTGAGCGGTTTACCGACCGGTTTGGTGGTAACCGGTCGCATTTTCAAATTTCAGATTTATTTTTTTTAAAAAAATGCTAAAAAAATTTCTAAAAATAGTTCATGATTTATAGAATCCAATGATGTCAAAGTTTTTCAAATTTGAGTGCGTTTAGTATATTTTTCGACCTTCATGATTTAATGGGCCTAACGGGACTTAATGGGCCTTTTTTTTTTTTTACTTCGGGACTTCGAAAAAAATTCTAAATGTAGTCAAATTTGAAAAATTTTGACATCATTGGAATCTATAAATCATGAAGTATTTTTAGGAATTTTTTTACCATTTTTTCCACCTTTAAATTTGAAATTTCGGTTTTTTCAAACCGACCGGTATCGGTACCGGCCCGGACCGGTATGACCGGTAACCGGCCGGTTACCGCGGTAACCGGTCGGTAAAAAAAACCCTGACTCGGACACCTGACGGTGTCGTCAGCCAATGCGAGCGCGGCCGGCTGCGGGGCGAGCGGACGGATCGAGCATCAAATCCTACGTGCGAACCGTGCCTCTTTTGGAATCGCACGCAGGCCGGGAGCGCTTATTATTTCTCCGGTTCTTTGTTTTGCTGCTAAAAAAAATGGAAACAGCGAAATCGACTCCTCAGGTTCTGGACCTATACGCAAATTCAGAGCTTCTACAAATTTTCCGGAGATCCATGGGCCATTCACCTATACAGCCAAAATGGATCATAGGAATGGAATTTAAAGCGTGTCTCTATTTCAATTGAAATGTGTGCTTTTCGTTCAGTTTCCATCCCCTGTTCCAATCCTTTCGCTCGTGGGTTACTTGAATATTACTATACGCGTCTTCTTCTGACAGTACGATGCAACAGTTGGTGTTGATACATTTAACACCTGATAATTTGCTTACACCCATTTAGGGTGCGTTTAGTTGAAAAGTTTTGGGAATTTTTACAACTGTAGCACTTTCGTTTGTATTTGACAACTTTTGTCCAATCATGGCCCAAGTAGACTCAAAAGATTCATCTTGAGATAGCCAGGCAAAAAGTACAAACATGCAACAGGTGCTACTTCATTTAGTGCTCCATACAGACGGAAAGTACAATCGATGTGATGGGGAGAGAGAAGAAATTTTTGGAACTAAACGCAGCCTTAGCTTTGTGCCATAACACCAGTCTGCGCTTTCAATTCGAAGTCCGGTCAGCCATAAAGCTGAGTTCTGGTTTTCCTTACGGTATTCAAGTATGAAAAAAAATGTTTTAAAAAGTACTTTATTTGATTAGTTTTTTATTTAAGAAATTGTGAACGCGCAGTACCTCGGTTGGTGATTATCCTGTGACAAGATGCCTCAGGTTAGGAATTCGACTCCCTATCCCATGTCTAAGTATAGGTCTAATGCTCGGTCCAGTCGTACTTGACAACCCTACCGCTGCGGTGGGATAGGATTCAGGGATTTTTTTTTATGGTCGGGGGGGGGGGGGGGGGGGGGGGTTTCCCCCACCTGAAATTTAGTATGGGGCCCAAAAGGGCATTAGGCCTTTACATGATCAAATTTACAAAGTTTGTAGCAACAACAGGGAGGGGGGGGGGGGGGGGAGGGCTATTGCTTAATCTAAGTAATCCCCACATCAAAAACTTGACACTATTTGTCAGCGATATATCTATGTATCGGTTGCCATAGCTCTGCATCCTCTTTACATTTCCTTAGCAGTTGAGGCAGCGTCATCATTTCTTCTTGGAACACAGCAGCATTTCTGCGCTTCCAGATTTGAGAGAAGGCCATCGTCTATCTTAAGCAGAATGCTCACGAGTTATCTACCGCCGTGAATGGTTTTTTAAGAAGCTAATCTAGGCATCGCCAATACCAAAATTTAACTAATACTATATTTAAAAACATATTACCTTGAAATGACAAGTTTATATGCTCCACTAAAAAAATCTTCCTATACTCCTTCGCATAGGAAAAGAAAGTCGTTTTGGACAAGGTCTTGTTCAAACATTGGGAATATAAATCATGAATAACTTTTAAATTATTGAGTTTAAAAATATGAAAACTATTTCAATATATTTGTCTTCAAACATACTTCCATTAAAGTATGAATATATCACTTTTCAATAAATATTTTTTATAAAAATATGAAGTCAAAGTCATGCTTTGAAGACCTTTTTCTTGTCTTAAATGACTTCTAAATCCTATACGGAGTGAGCACATTTCTTGCCTTTCCATGTGTGTGGTTTATATGGGCACGGCATGAGAGTGGGCAAGCCTCACCACCTCCAATCCATTCCTTAGAAATCAATTATCATAGATGGTATCTCATATTTTTGTCTCTAACAATTAAACCATTCTAAAAATAGTTGGTACGACATTCTGTATATGAAAGTTTTATTTCCATGGACGATTTACATACAAAAATGGTTGTGATAATCTTATTCCCATTATCCTTTAGGTTTAAAAAAAGTAGAACAAGGTAAATCTTAATTTATTAGATCCTAAGATTAATTAGCATTTTCTTAAGAAAATAGAGAGTGCACAAATTATAGGGGTGAGTCTTCGTGCATATGAGTGTCTGCATCTGTATTGTGATTTGCATTAAAAAACAATGAAGTTTTAAAAGTGAAAAAATAGATTATAAAACAATATAGATATGGAAAAAAATGTGTCTTAAAACTAGTGAGACTGAAAAAAAAGAAAGGTATGAAACAAGTTCACTTATAAGTTAGAAGGATTAATAGGCGACGAAGATGGAAAAGAAAATAAACTATTTTATATTCATTAGTTTTTTGTTTTAGTTCCTTTTTCTGTATTTTTCATTCCATTCATTTCTGTAGGATACTTTTATTCTATATCTATAGATTTATTTTTATACCTGCAAAAAATAGTATATTCTATATTTTTTGTAAACTAAGAATACAATATTCAATATTCCAAATAATAGATATATCCTTTGATTCATATGTAAATAATATAAACATCATATTCTTTTGCCCTACAGCTCAACCTATATAGAATCATATTCTTTCGGTGAAATAATAAAAATATTGCCTTATGAGTTTTTAAAGAGGACGTATACATAAAACTTGATGATGAAAGACAACGGATAAAAATCATGATGGTGGACGAAGGGAGTAGACGAGTCATTATGTTTCTATAAGATAATTAATACATTTTCCAACTTAAAGTTGCTATAAGTTGTCCCTGGAGATTTGTACTACAACTTCAGAGATTTTCTTTAGTCATGCATCATATAGTTTAAACAAAGTGAGTTTGACTTTGAGATTAAAGGTAGGGAGAGGTGACGGTTGCTTAGTGATGGGTAGTGATGGTAATGGCTTGTTTAAGGTTCTCATTAGTCATTAAGAAATATCACAAGCAACGATGAAAATGAGCAATTAGATGAAGAACAATAAAGATGTCATCATCCTAGAACCTAGTTAGCTGTATCTAATAATATGGAGCTAGAGCTCCTTCCGAGGGGGGTTCGCCACGAAAGCTTTTGGTAGAACTCTTTCGAAGGAGTTGTAACCGAAACTAGGGAGAAGGCCGGGCAAACAGACTTGAAGGCGTGGAGAAAAAAAGGTGAAAAGGGTAGGGCGCTGTCATAGCGACTCTTTACAAGGCGGCCACTGGTACTGGTAGTGTCCTTTTAGAATATGTGGCCTTGTGGATATATATTAAGTGCATGTTGCTAAGATCTAGAATTTCATTTATATTAAAAAAAAGGAATGCCCACGGAAGCAACATCCTAAATTCATGCTATATTTCCAGCAGACGCAGGAGTCAACAAATCTGAACAACAGAGCAGGCATAGAATTGATCACTTCCCCTGTGAACCCGTACCCTAAACTGGTCCCGTTCCTATCCACCGAATTTAACCCCTTTTAGCAGGGAACACCGGCCGGCAACCAATACATCAGAGCAGCTCGCTCGCTCGCTCCATGCCAACATACCACCATAAACGCTAACAGCAGCCGGGCAGGCGAGCCGAGAGAAAATGAAAACTCATGGAGCCGTAGGTGTCTAGCTGTAGGTCTTGGGTTCCTTCTTCTTGCTTCCCTACACATCCGATCCCTTACCCTAATAAGGGCGCACCTCGCGCTCGCTGCGACGACGGCGAATTGGCAATGAGCGAGCAAGACGGGCAGCAGCACGTCGGGGGCAGCCCGCCGGACACGGCCATCGAGTCCTTCTCACAGCTCCCCTTCGTGCGCCCCAAGGCCCCGCAGCCGGCATCTGCCTCGTCGTCGATCCGGCTGTTCGGCTTCGAGGTCCCACCCGACGCCGCCACATCGTCCTCCTCCTCCGCTGCCAGTGATGCTACCGCGGCCAGCGCCACCGCCGCAGCTGGCCAGGCGGCGGCGGCGTCCGGTGTGGCGGGCGCAGGCGATGGCGGCGGCGGCGGAGCGCGCAAGTTCGAGTGCCACTACTGCTGCCGGAACTTCCCGACGTCGCAGGCGCTGGGTGGGCACCAGAACGCGCACAAGCGGGAGCGGCAGCACGCGAAGCGCGCGCAGTACCAGAGCGCGATGGCCATGCACCACGCCCACTACCCTGCCCACCACCACCATCACCCCCACGCGTACCACCCCGCCTTCACCACCAGCTACCACCACCACCGCTTCGGCATGGCGCGCTACGAGCCCCCGCCGCACTACCCCTCGTGGTCCAGCCACCCCCCGCACCTGGCTGCTCCGCCGCCGCCGCCGGTGGTGCCCAGATACTACGGCGGGGCGGCCGGCTCCCTGTCGTCGCAGCCGCAGCCCATCAACAGCAGCCCCGTCCCGGCTGCCGCTCTCTGGCGGGTCCCGGCCGTTGCCGTGGCCGCGGCGCCGCTGGTGCGCCAAGAGCGGCCGACGCCGCTGTCCCTGGGCGGACGTGACGAGGCGGAGGCAATGGCAGGGGCAAGAAGAGGGCACGTGGCAGCAGGACAGGGAGGCTCGCGTTCTTCCTCCTCGTCATCCACGTCGTCGTCGCAGCATGAACGCCGTCGGGCAGGTGCTGCGGCCGAGAACAGAGAGAACGTGAGTCTGGATCTCACTTTGTAATTCTAGAGGATCAGGAACAATGGGTGTTATCATTATATTTAGCGGGTTCGCGCAGACTGAGAAAGCAGCTATTATTCTCTAGCTCTTGAATTTGTTTAGGCAGCGGCGTTCAGTCGTTGAGAGATTCATTTGTTGGATTTTTGTCTAATTCTTGCAATTTCTTTGTGAAAAATGTGAGACAGATGGAAGAAAAAAAAATACACCTGCTGATCAAGCGTGTAAAAGGACTGCTGCTATCTTTTCCCACGTCCCCTTAACTTTCCCCTCCTTTTTTTTTTTTTTGTTGTGTCAAAAACTCAACACAAGACTTGTTTGGCAATTTATAATTACCAGGTGGAAACCAAGCAAAAAGAAGAAGAAAGGGGTAAGAGATTAATTGCAATTTTAGCTTCTGCGAGGAGACTCTCACAATCAATTGACAATGGTCACAGCTCCTGGACAACCGCCCAACAAACATAACAACTGGCTTTTAACCCCTATAACCACTCCTAATCCTTCATGCGATGCATTTTGGGAGCGAACCAGCCTGAACAGTTGAATATCTTCCTTGATCAAGAACGCAGAGTTATAGAAGTTGCAAGGAAGTGTGCTGAAATACCATCCGATTCCGTTATTGTTTCCATATGTTCATTCCGCTGATAGACCATTAACTAGACTGTCACAATCACCTTGCATTTTTTTTTTATGTACCATGTGTTCCCTTTTTTTTTTAAGGTCCCAAGTGCCCCCTTTCCTCCAACATTTGTAAATAGAGCTTGATAGTTCTTATGTTTTGCGAGTGCCTTAAATCAAACTATGGGAGTGTAATACCCCGGGTATTACGGATTTAATTAATCTGTCATGTCATCATGTTTAAATTTAATCATTTGCATATGATTGTGATTAGGGCTCCTAGAGTGATCCGATTTAATTTGGTGATTGATTGTGAAATTAAAATTCCTAATAGTAGTTTTGAAATTTGCCTTTATAGGCTCAAAAACCTAATTCAAAATCTAAAAGGAATTTTGAGATAGTCCCTTAATAAAAGTTTTAGATCTTTTAAAATGGAACAACTTTTATTTTTGGAGATTTTAAAGTTCTGTGGTGGAAATTCAAAATTTACTTCAAAACAATGATCTAAAACTTGGTTTTGAAATGTCATTTCAAAAATTATTTGGAATCTGACAAAACTTCCTAAATAGAAGTTGTAAAGCTCATTGAGTAGAACAACTTTTATTTCGGCCATTTTTCAAGTTGCTGTGTAAAATCAAAAGTAATTTTAAAAAGTTCAGTTTGAAATTCAAAACCCTATTCTACCCCCTTTACTGTGGTTTCAAAATTTTTTTGAATTTGAACTTGGTTCCAAAAGCAAAGTTGTTCAGAATTTCAAACCCCACAACTTTTGCTTTTGCAGTTTTTCCTGTTGTTTAGCTTAATCGGCCGCATTCTCGCAAAAACCGTCGGTTGGGAGAAAATCAGTGCTACAGTGTTTCGCCCCTCACCCTGTTCGCCAACAGCGCCGGCAACGGCCGTGCCGGCCGGGCGCGCGCGGCTGCCGTGCCGCCCGGGATCTTGCTCCCGGTCGTCGTTTGAAGACGATACGCGTGCGCCGCGACGCTCTGACCCTGTCCCCCTCTTCCCCGGCCTTCAAAAGGGCGACGAGGCCCTCCCCTCTCCATTTTCTTCCCTCCCGTCACCGTCGAACTCCACTCGGTGCTCGGCAAAATTCGTCGCCACCGAGCCTTCACAACCCTCTCCATCTCGCTCGCATCTAGCTAACTTCCTTGCGCACCTCCCGAGCCCGTTGGTGGAAGCCGTAACGGCTCGTAGGTGCCGGGGTGCTCGTCGCCGTTCCGCGGGTGACCGGAGCGCCGCCGCAGCCATCCCGGACGCGACGAGCGTGTTGGAGTGAGCTTCTTCTCCCTCGGTCTCGTGTCTCGAACTCTCTATCACTCTGTTTCTCATGCGCCTGGCGGTTGGGTCTCTGGCACTCTAGGATCGCCGGAACGCGGGATCGCCGTCGGGGCCGAGCTGCCGGATCCGCCATCGCCGTCAAGCCGCTTTCACCAAGCCGTTTCTGCCTTCACCGACTCGCCCGTTGGCTTCGTGGTGAGCCGCTGAACCTCTCCCGTTCTTTCTCCCGTTCGCTACCGCTTTCATCTGACCGGCGCCGAGCCGCCGTGTCGTCGGCTTCCGCCATGGGCAAGATGCTCCTCGCCGGAGGCGCCTAGGTTAGAGCCTAACCTTGCGGGGGTGCTCGTTAGGGGTTAGGGTAGTCGTAGAGTCGCTCGGGTTCGCCGCTGGGGTCGCCGGTGGCGAAGGCCGCGCTGGCCGCGCGCGCGCGTGCGCGTGCACGGGAGCCGGCGGGAGGTGGGAGGAGGAGCTGACAGGCGGGGCCCGTCTGTCAGCGCCTCATTTCGCGCAGGCGTGGGCCGCGTGCGCGCGGGAGCAGCGCGCGTGCGTTTGGGCCGTGTTGGGCCGGCTCGGGCGCGAGCGCGGTCGGCTGGGCCGCCTCGGCCGAGTGGGCCGTTTCCGTTTTTCCAAAGGGATTTTCAAATGCCTTTTCTATTTTAATTTATTTGAATAGTGCTGATGATTGTTATTTTCATATGAATTAATCTGTTGAATGGAAAAATATGAGAATAATTGTGTATGCTCTCTGAAGTATGTAGTATTTTTTAAAAATATAAGATAGGGTGTTCCAGTGCCTTTAATCTGCTGTATAAATCAGTGAAGTAATTAATAAATGCAAGTTTGTGTAATTTTAATTAATTCTCTGTAAATCCAAAAATCATGAAATTTATTGTGGCTCTGTTTGATGATAAAACCTAGCTGTTGGTAAAGTTTGGTTACAATTGAAGTTAGTTTGGTCAATTAATAAATATATGTGAAATTAGGGATTAATAAAGTAAATAGAAAAATGAATTTAGGTTTGTTGTGTGAATTTTTGGATTGAATGAAGACCAAGGATCTTTTACTGTGTGATCCTTGGCAATTTGAGAACTTAGTGCTTGGTAGTAGTCATAAAGCTGTGCAGCGATTTTCTATGACTGTTAAAATAGGTTTTAATAATAAAACGTGAAATACCGATTTACTTTAGGAAATCTCGTTTACAATTTTTCCGTGAAGGAAAGTTGTACTCAAGGTTTTAAATAATTTATTAATGCATCTGTGTGTTTGTCATCTGCACCTTGTAAGCATACATCATTGCACTCGTGTAGTGTCTGCGAACGAGGAGGTCAAGCTTGAGCCGACCGTTGAAGAGGTGATTCCCGAGGTGACCCAAGGCTTCGATGTCCCTAGGACTGACACCGCACCGACCCTCTTCGCAATCCAAGGCAAGCCCCGGTGCATTCAGCCCCTCTATTACAAAATATTTATAATTCGAGTTAATCTACTGCATTAGGTTGATAGGAGTTGATTGTCACCTATCCAGATGCATTGTCTCAAATAAATACCCTGAAACCTGATTTAAATAAAATGGTTTGAGAAATGCTTAGGCATGCTTAATGAACTTAGCTTTGCATAAAAAAAAACTATTTTCTGTGCCATGATTATACTTATACTTTGATTGGTGAAGAACTTGTTATCCGCTGGTCGATGTGTATTTGGGTTGGAGTCCCAATGCATGGTCGCTTTCGGAATAGTTTGGAACTGGTCGATGTCTTTGGAAACGTGTTTCGTTGGGTGGCCAGCTCATGGGGCGGCGTTCCCTATGTCTCACTCACCCGACAGGTACGATAATAAAAACTGTCGGGTAGTCTTGTACTTGGGTTAGAGTCCCAATGCAGGATTGACGGCAGGAAGGAAGTAGGGACCGTTCGTTGTAGGTCTGCTGTGATCATGATGAACAGCCTAGCCACATACCAATGCGGAAAGCCTAGAGTTCGGTGACGCTATTGCTGGAACCGACAACCACGCACTGGGAGTGGAGAGATGGCGAGAGTAGCTTGTACCCACGTGGCCGGCGTGCCTGGATAGGAGTGGAGTACTGTGCTCTCGGGTGGCGCAGGACCGGTTCCGGGATAGCAAAGCCGTGACGACGGGTTGGTATATGTATGCCGGCGTGCTGCATATGCAGTGTGGTTAGAATCCCCAGCTGGGTACTTTCTGGATTCGAATCGACGTGCTCCTCGGTTATGGAGACTTGATCCTCACACTCTACACCGAAAAGTGGTTCTCAACTAGGTGTTTTCTGAATGAATAAAGTAATTAAAAGAATGATGATACATGAGTCTGAATATTGGAGCTATAAATATGATTATAATAATGATAAAATAAAATATGGAACAGGATAGATTGCTTTTCTGCAAACTCCTTACCTTCTGCTAGCCTTACCCACAGCCTTACATTCCTAAGTCTCATCTTACACCTTTAGTCGGGTAAGTCTTGCGGAGTACCCCCAAGTACTCAGGGTTTGTTAACCCCTGTTGCAGGAGGACCGCCGCCGGAGGTCTGTCTTGCCCCTTGCTGTGTGACTGTGGTCGAGGAAGGCAGCGATGATGAGTGAAGTGGAACCCGTGGGCAGGGTTCAAGTTATCTTATCTAGTATTGTGTAACTATTCCACTGATACTGCTATGTCCTCTGGTCTGTAATAACTATATTTGAATCCTATTTGAACAACCGGTTTGTAATCTAAATGTTATGTAATCTTCCGCACTGTTACTCTGATGTATTTTATTATGAAATGTTGTAATCCTGTGATGATTCTGCAATGATGATCCTGTCGGAAAAAAAAGGGCGCTGATGTAGCCCGACAGACCTGTCTAGATCATTTGGGACACGGGCCCGGCTGTCAGAGGTCATTAATGACAATGACAGGTGCCTATGGGCCAGGTGATTTAGCCGGTTCTGTTACAGGGAGAATTTGGCCACACCACTTATGCTAGTTTTGACGGCGTGAGAATTTAATGAATCTTAAATAAACTGAGGTGGCATCGTATCGATGAAGAAAGATTAGATAAAACTTGGTTCTAATGGATGAAAATCTTGGAAACAGTGATATGAAAAAAAAGTGTCGATGTGGGGTCCAGGATGGTCAATTTTTTTTAAAATTTAACTAAGTTAATAGAAATATTAGCAACAATTGATTTTCCAAATATATATTTTTTTAAAAAATATATTAGAAAATTATATGATGATATGATACTAATTATGTACCATACATATTAATGCTTTCTTGTATATATATATAGACATAGTAAAAAGTGTGTTTTTTTTATTTTGGAAAATGAGAATGGCACTCTTTTCGCAGAAACAAACCCATTACAGTATGACACTACCCTGGTAACAAAGATAACACTAGTACAACAAGGAAGTTCATTGATTGTTTAGGTTATAACGCATGCATGCAGCAATTACCTTAATGTGTGAATGGGTAACAAATGACGATCAATGTAACACTTGCCTTGTTCAAAATCATATTGTTCTGCTATTGCCGCTGCCCAAGATCGTCAAAAGACTGCTTCTGACAGACGACCTCTCGCTCGCCTTCTAAAGCTCGCAACATCAATAACACATAGAAGCATAAAAAGCAAACACACATAGTACTCCCTCCAGCCCTCCATCACTAAATACATGTCGTTTTTGTTTCTCAAAAAATAAATTTAACTAAATATATATTTAAAAGATATTAATATTTATTGTAAATAATTAGTATCGTTAAAAATACAATTAAATATAGTTTTCTTAGTAAAGTTATTTAGAGATAGGAATGTTGCACGTATTTTATATAAATAGAGATAAAATTGTGGTATGCACAACAATGATGTAGTTATTTAGGGACAGAGGGAGTAATAAATTAAAAACAATACAACAAAGATTACATTAAGTATAAAAAGTAGTTGGAGGTCGCGCTGACAAGGGCCGAAGAAGGAAGAGGTCGATAGCATGTTTGAGCTGGTGGCATGGGAAACTTGGAAGGGGAGGAATGCGAGATGTTTCAGGGACACGTACTCCTCTTAGGCCCAAGTGCTCAGAGTCGTCTAGCAAGCCGCCGACCTTTGGATAGATGCGGGTGCTTGCAATTTGAGTTATTTAGTACGTGAGTAGTCGAGATAGGAGGTTAGGGGGGCTGTGCTTATTGCAAAAACATGTGACATGCTCATGTAGTCAGTTTCTTTTCTTAATTATAAAGTTATGCAAACCTTTTACGCATTCAAGAAAAAAATATAAGTATAAAAAGTAGTACTTGTTAGAACAATCGCAAACGCAAATTTCATCAAAACAGATTTAAAATGAAGAATGTATGCACTTGCCAAGTGTAGGAGGTTGATCTCCATATCATTACACGTTTAGGACCAAATCTAATATTGTTCCAGGGGCTAAAACACTAAGAGTTTGTTTGCTTCCTAGGACCATTGACTACTGGACTATTAGAGATTAAACCAGAGACCAAAAATAGTCCCATAAGTTGTTTGGTTCAGGGACTAAACACCATTAATGCAGTCACACCAAGACCAGGATACCCTTTAAGAGTTGTACTCCTGAGCGCACGAAGAGAAACCGGGGACGGTGTAGTAGCCAGGTGAGATGAAGGAAGAGGACGCCGACTGAGAGAGAAAGCCCAAGAAGTGGTTCCCGTGGCCGTCCATGGCGGATTCGAAGTGGAGAAGAGTGGTAGCACCGGCGTCGGCGAGGAGAGGAGTGGGCGCAGCGGGGGAGAACGGGGATGCGGTGAGGGGAGAGAACGAGTGGCTTTGGAAAGGTTCGAGACCATGTGGTTAAACGCAATTATAAGGGGTATGCAGTGTAAAGTGGGGTGGGGGGAGGGGAGAAGTACTAAATACCAACCTGCCAAGGGACTATAACCCAACAGTTCCAAATACTAAGTAGTAGCCGACTAAGACATTTAGCTATCTATATATCTCAAAATAGACTATATCCGGCTACAGTGGGCTATAACACCGGAGAAAAGCTAACCTGTACATTAAAAAAAACTTAGCTAATCCTTCCCAAATAGGTATAGTTGAAGATTTAAAACCTTTCTTTTAGTCCATATGTTCGGTTTATTCGGAACTATTTGGGATTATAGAGTACTCCATTAGTTAGTACTCCTAGGTCCCAAGAAGCAAACAAGCCCTACAAAACTTAGTTTTCCTTTTTTTTTCCGAAATCAGTCATAACACAAATATTTTTCTTTGTTAAATAGCTAAAGGTGATCTCGGGGGAGAGAAGCCGTCTCCAGGCTCCCGCTTGGTTGGGTACTATTGCGGGAGGTGAGAAAGAGAGGGAGGGATGCGGGGGGGTGGGTTTCCTGGGTAGGCCAGTGGGTGGACATATGGGCCGAGAGCCCGAGCCGAACAGAAGATGCGGGAAGGGAACATGAGAAATGGGCTTGGCCCGAGGGGATGTTGTCAGGCCAGGACCAGGAGAAAGTTTGGTGCATTACAATAAAAAAAGAGAAAAAGTTTATTTTACCTCCTCATGTTTTGGCAAAGTCTACTTTGTCTCCCTTAACCCCAAAATCAGATAAACCACCCCCCTCAACTTTTCAAACTGTCCACTTTACCTCCCTGGAGCAGTTTCGAAGGCGGTTTTGCTACAGTGACAGTGGTTTTGTCTTTTTCTTTTTTAATTATTTTGGCTAAATCTTTGAAAAATCATAGTAAATCACAGAAAAATTATAAAATGAAAAAATCCAGTTTTGTTGGGCTGCACATGAGTAGATCTACGCAGTGAACATATAATATGGTATGTTTTAGTATAAAGTTCTTGCTATAAAGGTTTTGTCTTTTCTTTTTTATTTATTTTACTGAATATTTGAAAAATCATAATAAATCATAGAAAAATCATAAAATAGAAAATCTAATTTTTTTGTTCTCCACATGAGTAGATATACACAGTGAAACATATAATACGCATGCTGTAGTCCAACAAAATAATTATAGAAGCTACAACTATGAATTATTTCAATTAATTACAGAAAAGCATCGATCTAAAACTACAACAAAAATTCTGTAGTAAAGCATACCATATTATATGTTCACGTGTAGATATGCTCATGTGGAGTCTAAAGAAATTAGATTTTCTGTTTTTATGATTTTTCTATAATTTACTATGATTTATCAAAGATTTAGCCAAAATAAATAAAAAAGAAAAAGATAAAACCTTCATAGCAAAACTTTGTACTAAAGCATACCATACTATATGTTCACTGCGTAGATCCACTCATGTGGAGTCCAACAAAATTGGATTTTTCATTTTATGATTTTCCTGTGATTTACTATGATTTTTCAAAAATTCAGTCGAAATAATTGAAAAAGAAAAAGACAAAACCACCATCACTATGACAAAACCGCCTTCGAAACCGCTTCAGGGAGGTAAAGTGCACGGTTTGAAAAGTTAAGGAAGGTGGTTTGTCCGGTTTTGAGGTTGAGGGAGGTAAAGCAGACTTTGGCAAAAGATGAGGAAGGTAAAGTTGACTTTTTCCTTAAAAAAACCTACACGTTCGACCATTTCTTTTAGTAGGAAAAAAACCATTTTTCTGAAGACCGTTAGAAAGCATTACAACTGTATATCTACAAAATAGAAAAAAAACCATAGATGCTAAACTAAACAAGCAAACATATATAAATAATAAATACAACTGCATGAATACAATAAACATGTTTCACATATAATTAATTTGAGTAAATTGCACCGTAGATACCTAGCGTTTCCATCTGAATACTCAAACTTTAAAAAGACTATCCAGATACCTTATCATTGCCTGCGATGCACAGCTGGTCCAAAAGCAGCCACGTCAGCCTAAATTTTGCATAAACCCCCTTCGCTCATTTTTCCCCTCACTCTCCGGTCCATCCATCCTCTTCCACTGCTGGAAAACAGAGTACGCCGGAACTGCCGCGCTCATCCGCTGCCTCGACGCGCTGCTGCCGCGTGCGCTCGCCACAGTTGCATGCTCGCCCGACGGAAACGCCTTGCTCGCACGTCCGTTGCGGCCACGCCGCGTCAGCTTGCCCGCGGGCTCGTCCAGTGCGGCAGCGCGCTCGTCCGCCGGTGCTGAGTGTGCTCATCCGCGCCACCGTCCTCTCCCGCAGGCAGCCGCACTCGTCCGCTGGCGCCACGCGCTCATCCGTTCCTGAACGGAGGAGGCTCGTCTGAGCCGCCGAGTGAGCTGGCTGGCGGCAAGGCTGGCGCGGCCATGCGTGGACAGGGGTGGCCGACGGCATGGCTGGCGCGGTCGTGCGTGGACAGGGGCGGGGCGCGGTGCTCGCGATGACGCCTGCGCCCAGCAGCCTTGCCGACTGCACGACGGCAACCATCGACGCGCTCACCGCCTCTCTCGGCCTGTAGCGCAGAGAACAATCGGAGGTTGCTTGTCCACGGGCGCAACAACAGTCAGTTCGCGGGGACGGTGGCCGACGGCGTTCCCAGCGAACAGCCATGCCTCCGGAAGGATAAGGAGGTCAACAAGATGCTAGGACGGGGGTGAAGGCCAGCGAGAAAAAGGAGAACGACGTGGACATTTGCGGAGCTTTGCCCCGGCGGCCATGGTGGACAGGTTTCGGAAAAACTCAAAATCCATCGTTTAACACTGATGGTTCCCAGCAAGACCACGTCAGGAGGCTAGCTAACCTCCTAGAGCATCTACGGGCCCGGGGAATCGATCCATGGTCCGCTGGTGTGGGCGAATTTTAAAAAACGGCGACGGCGGTCAAGCAGACAGCAAGGAGTGCTCGACTTCGGTTTTTATAGAAGAGCAGCGAGACTGGCACGGCTCAGCCGGGGCTGGGGCACCATGGCGATGGCGAAGGCCTCGGCCTCGACGGCCATAGCGGCGCGCTAGGCCCAGCACGTCGGCAGCGGCGCGCCCGTTTACCTCTCAGTCGTGGGCCAAGTTCGAGTGTGGACCGCCGCCGGTGTTCTGCCCGCCGTCCGCGGCCACCCACGTGATCGCTATGTCCTCGGTCGCCGCGAGCTGGACGCGCTCCAGCTCCACGCCCATGGACAGGGCAGCCAGTGTCGTCAGGTCCGTCGGGAGGAGGCAGATGAAGAGGATGGATGGACCGGAGAGTGAGGAAAAAGATGAGCGAGGGAGGTTTATGCAAAATTTAGACTGACGTGGCTGCTTTTGGACCAGTCGTGCACCGCGGCAAAGATGAGGTACTTTGAAAGTTTGAGTATCTAGATGGAAGAATGCTAATAGTTTAGGTACTCACCGTGTATTTTACTCAATTAATTTTATAGTTGTATTAAAAATTAAATTTCTCCAACTGCTTGAATGCAATAAACATGTTTACATATAATTAATTTTGTAGTTGTATTAAAAATTGATTTCCCCCATTCTTACCTCTTGAGCTATCTATAACTAAGCTAAGGAAAAAAAATTAATTTAACTGCAAAACTAATTATAGGGCGTTACAACGTTGTATGGACTTCATATGGGGCTACCTTTCATCCTTGTGATGCTTCCTTAAACTAGAAGAGGCAGAACTTTTGATGGAAACAGGTACGGTTATCCGTCCAAGGCACTGATCTGTCTTCTTGCTCGTGGTTTAGTTCACCTTGCCTATAACGGCCTAGGATACAACAAATTGGTGTGTATGTTTCATTGAATGGATTGGAGAGATATGATCGATTCAACTATTATTCTGCATTTCTCTAATTGTTAGCTTTGTTACTACAATTGTTTTCACTACTACACTAAAAGTTTTGCAATGCATTTTTCATATGGGGTCGAAGGCAGGTGGCCTAGTTGTCCGCCTCGGAGGCGTTTTAGATGTGTTGTGACTACCTGTGGATAACCTTACGTCATGTGCGTACCTGTTCAGAAGAACTAGGTTCGACCCCTGATCCACTTTTGGAATAAAAGAGTAGGATGTCGCGATAAGGCTGTCTCTAATGGCTAGCTCTTTGCTAGCTTATAGAATTTTTCCCATATTTTAACAGGATAGAAAAGAGTTATCTCTTATTCAAGAGATAGTTTCATACATAGATTTCGAGATTATGTGAGAATGACAAGTGAGGTTATTTATATTATAAGCTATGTGTTAAGAGATAAATCATTAAAAAAATTATCTTTTATAGTGGTTAGTGCTAGATACTAATTCTTATGGTTGCGGATGCCCGTAAAGGTGATCGGAACCGCTTCGTTGCAGGCCTAGTTTTGAGTACCCTTATATATCAAGAAAGAAAAAAAAGCCCGTAGAGGTGATGGGAACCGCTTCGTTGCAGGCCTAGTTTTGAGTACCATTATATATCAAGAAAGAAAAAAAAAACAGATGGTAAGTCACGTGATCACCACCAAGACACAGTAACACAGGTCTCCATGTCCTAGATCGCTCTTATCACACTGAAACACTCCAAACCAAACCGCTAGCAGACATGGTTGCCTCGTGGTCTCCAGTTAAGCACGCCATTTAGATCTCAAACCACGCAGGAGCTGCAGGCCATGCTTGTAATGCAGGGAACACCGCCCCTAAGAAAAGTACAGATCCGGCTGCCTGACCAAGGCACCTGCCCTTCATGGTTCACGCACGGGCACGGCACCGGCCAGCGCGGCAAACGGCCCGCTAGCAGCAGACCCACGCAAGACGCCACCCCTTCTCGCTGACGGCCCGGCCCCGACGCCCGCTTTGCTTCGCGTCGACGCGCACGCGAAGGGCTTCCAAGCAAATTAAGCCGCCCGCTACCACCTCCTCCTCTTCCCGCGGAGCCGGCCCCACGTGCGTGCCGCTGCTCGCCGGGTCGCCGCCCATGTCGCGTGCGGGCGCGTACGTGTCGTGCGGCGAGTGGCCAGCGCTCGACCTCGCCATGTGTAGCCGGCTGGCGAGCGCGCATTGGCCGGTGGCGTGTTGCGGCGTGCCAGCCCGTATATAAATGAGCTGACCCAGATCGAGCCTAACCTCCATCGCATCAAGCTTGATTTACTTCTTCGATCCAAAAAAAAACCTCCTGCTAATCACCTGAAAAACCAAACCATTCGCAAACCGCGAGCTGAAGGCCTGAATCCAAAACAACAACTCCGGGGCGAGATCGATCCATGGGGAACTCATACAGCGGCGGTGGCTCGTCGTCGTCGTCGGCGGCGGCGGCGTCGGCGGCACTGGAGGTGCCGCTGCACCTGTGCTTCTTCCTGCTGGTGCTGCTCCTCTTCCTGTGCTTCTCGTGGTACACGAGCTACGGGTCGGCTGCGGAGTCGTTCGCCTACCAGGCGCGCATCGTGCTCATGGCGTCGCCGTTCGCGCTGCTGCTGGCCGTGCGGCTGCTGTCCGGCGCCTCTGGCGGCGAGGGCGTGGGCGACCTGCTGGCGGTGCCGATGCCCGAGCGGGACTCCATCCACCGCGCCGGCGGCTCGCCGTGGGGCGTCGGCCTCCTGCTCCTGCTGCTCCTCGTCATGGTCTCCTACCAGTCCAACTTCCGGGAGAAATGGTTCCCGCTCGTATAGTAAGCACTAAGCAGGTGAGCTGAGCTGAGCTGAACCATGGTTCGGGGTGGTTGCCGGGATCGTCCATGTAAACAAAACAAAGGCTCGCAGATGAGTTATCGCGGTGCTCTACGTCTTCATTGTCACTAACTGTAAGTGTTATCGGCGGTATGCAATCTCCAATTGTCAAGTCAACGAATCAGTATTCAGTAATATTGGCCCCCCCCTGTGTGCTGCTGCTGCATGCTGCATGCTCGCCTCGTCTGCCCACTCTTTGCTTGCTTCTCTAACTGAATAATCGGCGAGGCGTCAAAACCATCTCCCGAGAGACGGAGAGATCCATCGTACCTATGAGGGGGTCTTCAAACCGGTGCCGGCCTATTCGCTTGAGCTTATAACTAAGCTAAAATCAGCACTATTTTCAGCAATAAAACCATATTTTGCTCTCACGGTAAATCAGCAACCACAATAGCAGCAGTCGAAAATCGGCCAGCCAAACAGGCTGAGCAATCTGATGGACACTCGGGACTCGTCGCTGTCACCTCCATCATCAGCATCACCCCACCCGCGATTATACTCCATCTCCAGCATTGATGTCCGCTCCATAGACCATAAATGCAGGCGACTGCTTGGTCCTAGCCGTCGTTGCCTCCAAGGGCTCTAGCCATCGAGGTCCACCTCCACGTTGTTTTTTTGTTTTGTGAGAAAAAAGAATTATATTATAGGATGACAGGATACATCAACACGTTACATGTACTCTGAATTAAAAAAATACTCACATCGTGAATAGCACACCTCAAATCCTCGGCAAACGGCCTGAGAACAAATGCCCAACGAACAGCGGTCAACATTCCTGTAGGCGGAATTGAGAAACTTCTTCTTTCTGATGTCTTCATCTCATCTTCTTTCTGCCACCGAAGAATGAGGAAGACTGATCTCAAACTTGTTCTCCCTAGTCCTTTATTATGCCCAGATCTAACCACAAGGAAACGGAGAAGAAACCGGAGAAAATTATTCTATGACGACGACATCATCTCCGTCTTGATGCCGTCATCCGGAAACAAAAATCTCCATGTCGTCATGTTGATGAAGATGTTGACGCCGTGGTTGCAGTTCTCATCTTCAACGAAGCTGCCACGGAGAATACGATTCCACCCTTCTCCAACACCGTTGCCGGAGAGGAGAAGGAGGAAATAAAACTCCAATACTAAAAATTTTGATATGAAAATACACTAACCCTAATAATTCAATCTACTAGAAAAAAACTTATAAAAAAACAATGGATCCCCGTTTTCTTCAACCACGGCGAGATGCCAAAGAGAGAAGGGAGGGGGACCTTCGAGCTGTGGACGGAGGAAGACGGCGACGGCGGCGGCGTTAGGTTTCATCCTCCACCATGTTTGAGCGGCCTTATCCAAAGCATAAATATTGGTAGGAAAAAATCCAATTCTCGTTCCTCAAGTACCATGGTCGTCCGATTTTCCTGCTTGATCTACAGAACAGTGTTTCAACCTCTCTCAACTTCTAAAAACCTAACAACACTATAGCAGTTTCGACAATGATTTTACTGATGTGATGTCACGTCAGAGGAGGTAAATCGGATTAAGTTTAAAGTTCAAGGAGGGAAATCGTACTATAAATATTTTTTTATAAAAATATAGAATTTTTACCAAAATAAAAAATGTCAATTATTATTTTATTTGACGAATGATACAATTAAAAATTCCAAACCCAGTTCAATCTTAGAAAAATCATACAAAAATTTATTTAGATTAAAAATTATGAAACTAGTTTTAGATTTTTTTTTTAAAAAAAATCAAGTTCTATTAAAATATCTTGCTAATGCCACTTGATTCTATCTATAGAAATATTATGGCCCGTGTGCTACCAATAAAAAATGTTTGAATAGAATTTTGAAATCATTAAATAATTTTAGACATGTTTATAAAAATAATATTCCTAGTCCGATTTATCTCCTTAAGCTTTTAACTTAATTTGATTTACCCCCTCTGACGTGCCGTCCTGCAAAACCACTATTAAAATTGTCTGGGTGCAAAAGTGCATGGCATTAAAAAGTTAAGAAGTACTATCTCCAATAATAGGAGACAAAACAAGAGACCTATTCAAGGATTTGCCTAGCGCACAGTCGAACCACGGGCGACCCAAAACTCACGGGTTCCAACAGCAGAGGCATCCTCTCGAGACCCATTGCATCGCCCCTATCCCGCCGCCGTAGGAGCCCGCGCGCATCCATCCTCCTCGCCGGCGCCCGGGCGGGGCGGAGCGCGCCCACACGCTCGCCGGCGGCCAGGCGGGGCGGAGCTCGCCCGCGCACTCACCGGCGCCCTGGCGGGGCGGAGCGCGCCCACGCGCTCGCCGACGTCCAGGCGGGGCGGAACCCGCGAGCTCGCCGCCGCCCGGGCGGGGCGGAGCGCGCCCACGCGCTCGCCGGCGGCCAGGAAGGGCGGAACCCGCGAGCTCGCCGGCGGCCAGGCGGGGGTCGGAGCTCGCCAGTGAGGAGGCGGGTCGGGGAGGAGCCCGTGCGCTCGCCGGCGGCAGAGTCGGGGCTTCTTCGTTGACTCCGACAACTCTGGTGAGTCCGCTCCTCTCTCCTCGCGGCGGCGCTCCTCGCAGTGGTGCTCCTCCCGGCGGCGCAGGTGCGGGCGGGCCCGGCCCCTCCTCTCTCCTCGCTTTGGCCGGCGACGCAGACGCGGGGCGGTGCTCCTGTCCAGCCGTGCGGACGTAGTGCGGCGGTCCTTCCCGGTGACCAGCGCCGGCCGTGACCACCGCGTCGTCGAGTTCCGAGGAAGATGGTGGGCCCTCCGGAGACGCAGATGCACCGAGCGAGACCCATGTTTGGGTTGCGAAGGAGAGCGCACCCAAAATGCCTCACGGCACTGCCTATGCTGTTGGAGGCCATTTCCAACACCCAAAAACACTGTGCCGAACTCAAAATGGGTTTGGGTCACCATATGCGTTGGTTGTTTGTTAGAGTCAGTCTAATAAACTAGTTTTGGGGTCAATCGGACCTCTTCCAGTATATATATGTTTTTTTTGAAACCGACTTCTTCCAGTATATTGTTCCATCGGAGTCAGAGCCAACCAGCGTTGTGGGCTTCTTTCCACCGGGACATGATTTGCTGGTCAGACTCCACACAAGGCCTGACCTCGGTCTGTTGCAACACACTTGTTTTTTTTGAGGAACTTCTGTTGGACTTCCATATTTTGTATTGGGTCTACCAAATTGATACCTAGGACTTCCATATTTTGTATTGGGTCTGCCGAGGATTAAGGTAGAGCTTTGCCCTTGTCAAAACAAAAGAAGGTAGAGCTTTGCAGCGACCTCTAATTAAAGTGTCTAAGATTTTTTTAGCATAATATGTATTAAGTTGACCAAATATTGAGTTACATAAGCTCCTGTTACGTACCTTCATGCGACCTCCTTAATCTATATTTTAGCTTTAAAATTTTGATCTTATAAGTTGTTTCAATTTATTTATCCAGATGTTAACTTCAATCTCTAGTGTTTATTCCTTTATTATTTTATTTTATCAAAAAAAATATTCTGGGCTCCAGGCTACACTGTTAGTCAGTACAATGGCATAAACAGTCATTTCCGTATGAACTACATCACTCGAGATATTTAATTTTCTATACCGATGAATTAAAACATATAGTGCTCAAAACTAAATTGCTATTGTTGATATGACATAATATTTCAAAAAAAATATAAACATTAATTATTTTAATACAAATTACAAACTTTGTTACCATGGACTAGTAATAGTTTAAAATGAATTGCTAGTGTTATCCATATGCTTTTTGTTAAGAAAACATTTTTATGTTTGATAAACTATTAAAATAAATTTGTGTTTTAATGGATACATGTTTACATGGTGGCACATAATATTATCCTTTTTAAATTTAATTTAATAGTGATATAAGTGTGTAATTAATGAATATATATAGCATTATTTATGATCATTGAATTATTTTTCATAATTTCTTATAATTCATTTAACTTTGTATACTTTAGGGGTACTTAAAATTATTTTTTATAATAATAGAGGTGGATAGTTACAAATTAAATATTTTACTTTATATTATCTTTCATATTTGTTTATGCGTGTAATTTATAATCGAGCTAGGTTAATTTGCATTATCGTTTATGATGATGGAGATTAGGAATTTATATAAAATTTTAGGGGATCATTTAAAATTATTTATAATTAAAAATGTGGGTAATTTAGACACAAATTTAGTGATTATTTCAAACTATCTAGATGCAAATTAATTGGCTACTTTATGTATTTTTCATAACAATGGAGATAACAACAAAGATTTGTGGCTTTTTATATAATACAATAGATTTTATGGAAAGTTACTAAGTTATACGCATATTTTTATGCATAACTTAATACCACAACTTTAACAATAGAATATTTTTTATATAAATTGTATTTCATAACTTTTGTGTTCTCAAGTTTTGGCATAAATTATAAGTTAATTCATTCCTTTATGTTTCTAAGTTTTGGTGTAAGTTATAAGTTAATTCGTTCCTTTGTGTTTAATACCTTTTGTATATAGGGTGTGTTTAATAACTGTTGTTTCAAGTTTAGCATGAGGTATCGTTATAACTTAATACACATAAATTGCTACAAGAATAAAATTTTTCAAAACATATGCAAATGGAGTCTAGTTTTATTTGCCTTGTCACGTCAAACACACCGGTGCAAACATAATTGAAATAGATATAAGATATAGCAATTCCACATAAATATTTTATTTTTCTGGCTTGCTTGACATCACATCCTGTTGAAAATGAAAAGGGAGCGGGGCAGGGTTGGGCCGGAGTAGGCGCAAGCAGGTCGCAGAGGGGTGAACAGATCGAACTTAGCATGGCTTGGTGTGGATATCGACACTAGATGCCTGGTGTGCAATCGGATGAGTGAGGATGGAGGCCATCTTTTTTTTTCAAGTGTAAACTGGCCAAGTAGATATGGCGAGCTATGCAGTTTGAATCCGAGAGAAAAGAGGCGACGATACCTGATGCATATAGGGCAGTAGAGTGGATTCTAAACCAAGGCGAAGTAAGGAGGGAAAGGATGATGATCACTCTTTGGTTCATCTGGTCAGAAAGAAATTGCATAAGGAAAGAGGATCAGTGCTGATCGGCAGAAGCCATTGTTCGTGGCATTGAGCTATATGCATATGAAAACTAGTCTAGCTATATGAGTAAGCCAGTTATGGGGGACCAATGTTGACGGTGGATAACGTCAACTTTTATTAGAACTTTAGACATGAAAGGACACATGAATACACACTAGTCTAGGGTTTTAACTGATAGTTTCCATGAGTTTTGGATGTTCTGTATTTTCCAGGGGCTATTCCAGAAAAGCATAAAAGAAGGGGTAAAGAGCATAAAAGACACAAAACTTAACCGCGAAGGAAACAACATCACGAAAACATTAGAAGCATCAGAAACACACCCGAGCAACCGGGGCCCGGGACCCCACAAAGTGGGGCCGGCCGGCCCCAGGGTGTGGCCGGCCGGCGCCGCCCTGCTAGGTCTCGGGCCCCGCCTTCTGGAGTCTTCCTCCACCGCCTATTAGAAGTCATCTCGGCCCTTGGTTAAGTCAGTTTGATCCTACGGTGCACGTTCATCCCACTGGGCTATAAATAAAGGGGCAGACCCCCCTTCTTGAAGCATGAGGTCATTTAGAGATCAAGCCATCCAGAGCCTCTCTAGTTTATAGCTTTACCCTAGTTAGATTAGAAGTAGAGGAGTTCTAGTTCTTCAGCGGGATCCGGAGCCCCTGGCGTCGGTTTGGAGTGCGGAGTTCGGTATAGTTCTAGTTCTTTTCTCTTATTACATTCAACATTATGATTTGGTAAACATTGTTCTTAATCTTATATATGTTCTTAATTGCAATAGTCATTGTTCACTTTGATTATATGTCTAGCATGGTTAATTTGATCCTATTGAATTTATGTAATTGCTCGTATAGAGTTCGTCCAGAAATATCGTGGATGAATGATTGACAGTATGTAGACGTGGTGTTTAGATATCATACTTATCTGCGAGTGCACCCTGACGTGCCGGGTCGTATGGTAGATCGCGTAGGTGACACCTGCGTTGAGTCCTCTGTAGTCCAACCCCCATACGTAGGACGAGCAGAGCGCGGTCGCGAAGGAGGTGACACTTGTGTCTTAATATCCTCATTAGATGATGCTCCTTTAATTTAATCATGATGTAGGTAGGGCTAAACAATGATTGCTAGATGTAATTGCACTAATCTTAGTATTCATTGACGTAGTTATAGAATTAGTTTAGATATTAATTCCTTTATCTATCCATTGGCTAGCTATTGTTATGACTAGATGAGCTCTGATATTTACCTATTTGTAATGATGACGGATCATGTTTATCCTATATATCTTTATCATGTGACTTATCCCTGCTACGAGTAGGATTATAGTTATGGTTTATCTTTTACCTGTATAAGTTGTAGATATAATTTAAGTCCTACTAGACCTTCCCAGTGGTATAAATATAAATTGACAACCTGGTATACTCTAGGTAAAATGTTACAATGGTATAATTATCTGTCCGCTTGCAGAATTATTCTTTAGTTCATATTCTTATATTTATTTCTGCCTAGTCACACAAAATAATAGATTCATTTAATACTTTATTTCTAGCTAGTATAATTAGGGATGACAACCTAGTTCAATGTTTAGGGATGTTGGTGAGAGATAAGTGGCTAGTTGCTTATGACAAGTTAATTTAGTACCATGTATTTTTTATGTTGTTAAATAATGATGACGTTAAAAATACCAACAAGTATTTTTGGCGCCGTTGCCGAGGAAGGTAGCTAGGCATATTAAGAATATTGATAGACTTATACTTATTAATGTAATCGAGATAACCATTAACCCCTACTCAAGCAGGATTACCCGTGTTTTGTCTACTTTAATATTTTATGTAGGGTAATGAACGACCGGTTTACGACCTTCCGGCAAGCTCCCACAAAATGAAGAAACATAATAAATCCAAGATTGAAAAAAGTGGTCAACGTCACAAAAATTCAATTCATATCTCAAGTGACGGGAATAAAGATGCTACATCACTCACAAATGCCATCATGTGAGACATGGTAAGTATGATCAAATAAAGGTGAGAAAGTCTTGCTCATGGACTTTAAATTTGATGACTAGTTATCTTTTGCATTCCACTGCATGTTTACTTTAAATCCATATATTCACCCTATTTATTCTAAATTCTTTCTACTCATAACTTATTGAGTTCCATTCATATATCCATCTCACTTGCTGTAATACCTCTGGTATTACAATCTAATTAATCTGCCATGTCATCATATTTAAATTTAAGCATTTGCATATGATTGTGCTTAGGGCCTAGAGTGATTTGATTTCAACTAAGTATTGATTGTGTAATTAAGTCCTTAATCAAAAATCAAAAATAAAAATTAAATAGAAATCAAATTAAACCCTAAAGTTGACCTAAAACCTCGATTCAAAATCTATAAGGAATATAGGAAAAGTGTCTTAATAAAAGTTGTAGAGTTTTTAAAATGGAACAACTTTTATTTTTGGAGATTTTAAAGTTATAATATAAAAATTCAAATTAAACTCAAATTACTATATTGAAATTTACATTTGAAACTTCAGTTTCAAAAATATTAAGAATCTTCAAAAACTTCCTTAATAGAAGTTGTCAAGCCCTCTGATTAGGACAACTTTCATGTTTACCAATTTTCAAGTTGTTGAGAAGAATCAAAAGTAATTTTGAAATTTTAGTTTGAAATTCAAACCCTACTTTTACCCCCTTTTCTTTAATTTGAAATTTTGGCCGAATTTGAAATTGGTGTCAAAAGCAAAAATGATCTACACGAAATTCTCTACAACTTTTGTAGTCACCACTTCATCGGATTCGGGCTAGATCAGGTCAAATTGAATAAAATAGAGTTTGACCTTCATAGCCTACTACTGTAGCTGGGGGGGGTCCCCCTGTTCACGTCGCGGCCGTACGCGTGCGTGCCGCGATCGGCGCCGAGCGTTGTCCGGCCGGCGTGGGCACGCCGCGGCGTTGTCAAGCGACCGAGGAGGGGGCCCCGGACGCCCCGACCTTATCTCCACCCTCGCCCTGCCTTTTTAAAGACGGCGAGCCCCGAATTTCCACTTCCTCCCGAGCGGCCGCTGGCGACCTCCTCGTCGTTCGTGACCGAATTCGCAGCCACCGAACCATCTCCACCCTCTCCATCTACCAGATAGGTAGCCAAGCTCGTGGCGCATCGATTGGTGCCCGTCGCGTGAGCCGTGGTAGTCTGGGTAGCTCTCGGTGAGCATCTTCGTCGTCGGGTTGTCACCGGAGCTCCGCCGCTGCCATCCTCTCCTCGTCCGGTCAGTTTGAGTGAGCTTCTTTACTTTCGGGATAGTGTTCTAAGTTCCCGTGGTGGTGTAGTTTTTGATGCGCGCGGTGGTTGGTGATGTGGTGCACCAGGTTCGCTGGAACATACCTTCGTCGCCGACGGCCGAGTCGTGTCCGCCGCCGTCATCGTCAAGCCGTCCTCACCGTACCGCCTCTTCGCCACCTGACTCGCCCGTTAGCTTCGTGGAGAGCCCCTCATTCTCCCCGGCGTTTTTCCTGCGGCATTACCGCGCCACCGCGGCCGGAACAGCCTCGCCGTGCCGTCGAGGTCCGCCATGGGCGAGCTCTCGCTCGTCGGAGGCAGTTAGAGCTGAGGATAGGTTTAGGGAGTCGGTTAGGGTCTTGGGGAAGGGGTTCGACCGAGGGCGCTCGCTGTTAGGGTCGCCGACGGCTAAGTCCGCGTCGTGCCGCTCGCGCGCGCGTGCGCGGAAGCGACGGCGGGAGGTAGGAGACGACCCTGACAGGGGTGGCCCGCCTGTCAGCGGTCGAGTAAGTGAGGGAGAGAGCACGCGCGGGGGCTGACGGCTGGGGCCGGCCTGTCAGCGACCCGGCGCGGAGGCGAGCTCGTGCGGGCCATGCTGGGCCTGTGCGCGATTGCGGGCCGGCTCGTTTGGCGCGCGCGCGCGGCCGTGGCCTGGGCCATGCTGGGCCATGGTGGGCCGAATGGTCGTTTCATTTTCCAAGCGATTTTCTATTGCTTTTTTATTTTAATTAAAATGAATAGTGTTAGCTTTTAATCTTTTTGTGTGGATTAATCTACTGCACCAAAAATTATGGAAATATGGCTAGATACTCTCTGTGATGTGTAGAATTTAATAAAAATATTAAATACAGGATTTGAGTGTTTTCTGTATTAATTAAAAATCAGCACATTAAATGATAAAAGGAACTTTGATGATTTTTAATAATTTCTGTGTTATTCCAAAAATCATGAAATTTATTGTGCCACTGTTTGGTACTGAAATTTATCTGTTGGTGGAGTTTGGCATCAAATGGAAATAGTTAAATATTTATTAAATTATATGTTAGTTTAAATAATTAATAATAGGAGTAGGAAATGGAATGATTATGGGGTGGTGTGATTTTGGGATTGATTGAGATTCTAGGTCAATCACCTTTATGACCTAGGGCATTGTGTATTAGAGTAATCATGGCTAGCCTATGGTAGAATCTTGATCATGTGTGTGCAGTACTTATCATTTAAATTTTATCTGTCATTTCATGTGCATCGCATTTATACATTCATTCATTGCAAACGTGTAGTGACCGAGAATCCGGAGGTAAAGTCCGAGGGTCCAGCTGAGGAGGTTGCTTCGGAAGTTGTGCAAGGCTTTGATATTTGTGGCACTGACCCGGATCCGACACTTTACACCATCCAAGGCAAGCCCCGGTGCATTTGCCCTCTCCTTGTTGTTTTTTAAAATATTTACCACTTGAGTTAATTAATTGCATTAGGTTAACCGAAGTTGGGTGACAACCAATTGATGCATTACCATCCTTGAATACCTGACAATACTTGAGAACCTGATTTATTAAAATGTATTGCAAAGTGCTTAGTCATGCCTAATATTAGTTTTGCAAAAAAAAACTGTTTTAAAACTGTGATGATCTAAAAGCACAAGAATCATTTTATGGGACTGGTTATGTCCTTGTTGGTTGGCAGTGTTCCTAGCTAGTTCACTGTCATCAACGAGGAAGGGTTTTTCCTGCTCGGTGATCGTGGCATTGGGTAAGAGTCCCATCAATTGTCACCGACGGAAACGGGTTTTGAAAACCGAAGGGACAGGGGTATTTGGGTTGGAGTCCCAATGCATTGTCGCCATCGGAAAAAGGTTTAGGAACCGTTCGTTGTAGGCCTGCTGGATCGAGACTTTGCAACTAGCCACATACTTCGGGAAGCCTCTGACTCCGGTGGCTCTATTGCTGGAACCGACAACCACGCACTGGAAGTGGAGAGATGGCGAGAGTAGCGTGTACCCTCGTGGCCGTCGTGCCTGGAGACGAGAGGAGTACTGTGCTCTTGGGTGGCCCAGGACCGGTTCCGGGGTACGATAAGCCGTGGTAGGCGGGGTTGGCATATGCAAGCTTAAGTGCTACATACGCAGTGTGGATAGAGATCCCCAGCTGGGTATTAATCGATTCGAATCGTCGTTGCTCCTCGGATATGGAGACTTGATCCTTCGACCATTCAGCGAATAGTGGTTCGGAACTAGAATTGTTTTTGAATGGATTAAGCAAATGAAAGAATGTTGATATATGAGAAATAATTTGGAGAAATGGATAATGATGAATAGTATTATTGAAATAAAATATTAAGATAAGAATAGTAATGCTTCTCTGCAAAATTCTTGAACTCTTGCTAAAGCCTTACCTTGACTCCCCTTAGCCTGCATTCCTGAGTCTAATCTTACACTTTTAGTCGGGTAAGTCTTGCGGAGTACCCCATGTACTCAGGGTTTGTTAACCCCGTTGCAGGAGGGCAGCAGGAGACTGAAGTTTGTCTCGCTCCGTGCTGCGTCACCATCGTCCAGGAGAGTGAAGAAGACTAAGGTTGAACCCTTGGGCAGGGTTCGTGTAATATTAAACTATCTGTCGTACTGTTGTTCCAAACACTACTGCTACTCTTTTAAATCTATGGTCTGTAATAACTGCACTTAATTTTATTCGAACACTGGTCTGTAATATTAAGTACTATTTACTCTTCCGCAAATTCTACTCTGATGTATTTTGTTATGAAATATTGTAACTATGTAATGGCTTCGCAATGGGATCCTATTGGAGATCACGGGTGCTTATGTAGCCCGGCAGAGCCCGCCTAGGTCATATGGAACACGGGTCCGGCTGTCAGATGTCATTAGTGACGTTGACAGGTGTCTGTGGGCCACGTGATTTAGGTAGTTCTGTTACAGCTAGTATCGGAGCGTTCCATTGCTAAATCATTGCAGGTTACCTTTCGTGAACTTCAAAATGTTTTGGATCATAAAAACTTAAACTGATATTTTGAGTCCAAACTGCTTACAATCTTACCTTACTCAGTAGTTCTTATCTTGTTCTGTAATTTATCTTATTATGGTTATGGTAGCAGGTGGAACAACATTATTAACACTAGCCCTATGTTTAAACTAATTATGCTTTGATTTGTATTGCATGGTTTAAAATTCATAAGTACGTGCATGCATCATGATAATCACCCATGTTAATAAATTCCTCCTTAAAAGTGGGCATATGGGTTAGGAATTATCACACCTATTCTTGCTAGCCTAGTATATCCTCATTAATTCAAACTTACCTTTCCAGCTGGCATGAACTAGGTTAACGGCGCGCAAGATGACTGGCCCTCGTGGAGTTCCGCGCCACCAGTTGGCACCCCGCGGCAGTGACGAGGCGTCTGGCAGCCGTCCACCCCGCCGCAGCCGTAAGGAATTGAAGACAGAAATCAAGGAGCTGCACTGTGAGATAAGCCTCATGAGGGAGGACTTCCAGGTAGCCCGGGCTGATCATTACCGGGATGTGAGGACCAACAGAGACTACGGCGGGAGATCGACGGCCTGACTCAAGAGAGGGATCAAACTTTGGAGCAAGTTGGTGCGGCACGTGATCGGGTTGAGGAGCTGGAGGGGTACATTGAGAACCTTGAGTGGAAAAACGGGATGCTGCACGAGGAAGTGCATAGGCTGAACGATCAGCTTAACCCGATTCTGATTCCACGAGAGGAGGAGCCTGAGGAGGGTGTGGTCATAGGACCCAATGATGAGTATTATGACAGTGAGGCTTCAGAGGATGGGTGCCTTGAGGCAGTCGACCCAATGGAGGATGTAGTCGTCGAGGAGGACGAAGAGGAGGAGGTTGTCGTTATCGACTAAACTAGTCTTAGGACTAGTGAGGTTTAATCTTCTGTATCCGAATGTCATAATCGTAGTGCCAAGAACCATAGTCAGGGTGGAACTTGTTGTGATTTGTGTGTGTTGAACTTTGTTAAATTTGGTGTTCTAAGTTGTAATGCTACTATATTTTAATTATGCAATGTGAGTCCTTAGTGGTTGTCTTAAAACAGATGGTCAACACTCGCTCGAATGGTGCTGGTACTTCTGACGAAGGAGCTACTTTCTATCCACCACCCATTCCACCAACCTTAGCAGATGCCATCGCGGCCCTGGCTAATGCAGCCAACGTTATGGCCCAAAACCGAGAAAATCGTGGCGGGCGTCGAGGCCGCCGCGAAGATGAGGAAACCACCTATGTAGACTTCACTGAAACCCGTCCACCAGAATTCACAAAAGCCGAAGAACCCTTGGAGGCCGATGACTGGCTTCGTATTATGGAGCAGAAATTTAGTTTGATCCGCTGCACGGAAATCCAAAAGCCACTATTCGCGGCTCAGCAGCTGCGTGGTCCGGCCAGTGCCTGGTACGCCAACCTGTTGTCTGCACAGCCCGAGGGGCATCAGCTTACATGGGCAGAGTTCCGCGAAGCTTTCCGAGCGCATTACATCCCAGCAGGTGTAATGAAGATGAAACTGGACCAGTTCTTAGTTCTGTAGCAGAAAGGTTCTTCTGTGATGCAATATGTGAACCAATTCAACCATCTTGGCTAGTATGCTCCCGAACACACCAATACTGACCAAAAGGAGAAAGATTGCTTTGTCAGGGGCCTAAACTTCAAGGTCCAACGTAGTTTATCTAACAACCTCAACTGCTCTTATCACGAAGCTGTAAACAGCGCCATTGCTTACGAAGAAAGTGATTGTAAGCATCAGGATGAGAAGAAGAAGAAGAAATCAGGTTTTTCTGGTGGTCAAAAATGCCAGAAGATCATCTATCATCCTACGCACCACAACCGCCCAGCTTACCCTCAGCAGCAAATCGTGGTACGCACCGCGGCTACCTCTCATACCTCGAATCAACAGAACACCACTCAGCCGAATGCCCCAGGCGTTCGTATCAATACACCTCAGACCACCTATAATCACCCTTGCTACAACTGTGGCAAATTGGACATTGGGCTCGCGACTGTCCATATCCCAAGAAGTACAATCAAAATGCCCAGAAGGGTCCTGGACAGCAGCCACAGCAGCATCAGAATCAGCACCGTGCCCAGCAGCACCAGGTTCAGAAGGTCAAGCTTGTCAAGAAGGCTGGACACGTCTATTATACTCATGTGGATGACATTCCTGCAGGAGAGCCCGTCATGATGGGTAGGTTTCCTATCGCCAGTCACCCCGCTATTACACTTTTTGATTCTGGTGCATCACATTCATTCATCAATCGTACATTTGTGGTAAAACATGAGATTTCAATTGGAGAAATAAAGGAAAACTTCCTTATACATTCGCCCGGAGGGCGTATAAATACTAAGGAGGTAGTGCATCGAGTACCTATCGAATTGGGCGGGCATATATTCCCAACCACCATGATAGTACTCAAGGATCGGGACATAGATATCATATTAGGTATGAATTGGATGTATCAGCACAAGGCACTGATAGATGTGCTGAATAAGACCATAAAAGTCAACATACCTGGTAGTCAATCTCAACTTCTTATCCAACTACCACTACCCGTGAGAATGGTTGAGAAGACAGTGCAGAGATTGTGTGCCACCTCAGTTCAAGAAATCCAAAATATTCCGGTAGTCTGTGAATTTCCGGATGTATTTCCTGATGATCTACCCGGTCTGCCACCTGACCACGACGTAGAGTTCGCTATTGAGTTGAAGTCAGGAACTGCACCTATATCTCGCAGAGCCTATAGGATGCCTCCCAAGAAATTGGCTGAGCTTAAAATTCAACTGCAAGATCTGCTTGATAAGGGTTTCATCAGACCGAGTTCATCTCCTTGGGGTTGTCCTGCTATATTCGTGAAAAAGAAGGACAAGACCCTCAGACTCTGTGTCGATTATCGCCCACTCAACGAGGTCACCATTAAAAATAAATACCCTTTGCCTCGTATTGACCTACTCTTTGACCAGTTAGCTGGAGCCAAGGTCTTTTCCAAAATTGACCTTAGGTCTGGTTACCACCAAATAAAGATCCGTCCTAAGGATATTCCTAAAACAGCATTCACCACCAGATACGGCCTTTATGAGTATCTGGTCATATCTTTTGGCCTAACCAACGCACCTGCCTATTTCATGTACCTCATGAACTCTGTTTTCATGCCCGAGCTTGACAAGTTTGTGGTAGTGTTCATCGATGACATTCTTGTTTATTCCAAAACCCCTGATGAACATGCCAACCACCTCCGTATTGTCCTAACCCGTTTGAGAGAGCACCAACTTTATGCCAAGTTTAGCAAATGTGAGTTTTGGCTAGATCGAGTCCCTTTTCTCGGCCACATTTTATCAGCTGAAGGTGTATCCGTGGATCTGAGTAAGGTGGAAGAAATCTTAAATTGGAAGCCACCAACCACAGTTCATCAAGTCCGTAGTTTTATGGGCATGGCAGGATATTACCGTCGGTTTATTCCAGACTTCTCAAGAATAGCCAAGCCCATTACCAACCTGTTGAAGAATCAGGTCAAATTCATCTGGTCGTCTAAATGTGAGAAGTCATTTCAAACCTTGAAAAAGTTGTTGACCACTGCACCAGTACTGGCCCAACCCGATATAGAAAAGCCCTTTGATGTGTACTGTGATGCTTCTGGTACTGGACTTGGTTGTGTCTTGATGCAAGAAGGAAGAGTCATTGCTTATGCCTCACGGCAACTCAAGCGTCATGAGGAGAATTATCCCACTCATGATTTGGAGTTAGCAGCTATGGTATATGCCTTGAAGATATGGCGTCACTATTTGCTGGGCAGTACCTGTAATGTATATACAGATCACAAGAGTCTGAAATACATTTTCACTCAAGAAGAGTTGAATATGAGACAGCGAAGATGGCTCGAGCTAATCAAGGATTATGATATTGAAGTGCATTATCATCCTGGCAAAGCAAATGTGGTCGCAGATGCACTCAGTCGTAAGGTGCACTGCAATTGTTTGACGGTCAAGCCGTATGATATATCCTTGTGTTATGAGTTGGAAAAATTAGGAGTAGAAATAATTCCACAAGGCAGTCTGACCAATATTAGTATTGAAACACCCATCCGAGATGAGGTTATTGCCGCTCAGCGGGAAAGTAATGGAATCAAACACATCAAGGAAAAGGTTCTAGCTGGCAAGGCAGATTGTTTCCGAATTGATGATAATGGTGTCGTGTGGTTCAAGGATCGTCTGGTAGTTCCAAAGGTGCCGGAGTTGCGACAAAAGATCCTTGACGAAGCTCATTTGACAAGGTTGTCCATCCATCCTGGCAGCAACAAGATGTATCAGGATTTGAGGAATCAAAAACATCAAGGAAAAGGTTCTAGCTGGCAAGGCAGATTGTTTCCGGATTGATGATAATGGTGTCGTGTGGTTCAAGGATCGTCTGGTAGTTCCAAAGGTGCCGGAGTTGTGACAAAAGATCCTTGACGAAGCTCATTTGACAAGGTTGTCCATCCATCCTGGCAGCAACAAGATGTATTAGGATTTGAGGCAAAAATTCTGGTGGACAAAGATGAAGATAGAGATTGCCCGGTATGTCGCGAGATGTGACACGTGTCAGAAAGTGAAGGCTGTTCACATGAGGCCTGGAGGAGAGCTGCAGCCATTATCTGTTCCTGCTTGGAAGTGGGAGGATATTAGTATGGACTTTATCACTGGTCTACCTAAGACCACAAAAGGTTTTGACTCCGTCTGGGTTATTGTGGATCGTCTCACCAAACAGGCTCATTTTATGCCAGTCAAGACTCTTTATCCTGCCTCTACCTATGCTGACCTATACATCAAGAATGTTATGAAGCTTCATGGGGTACCCAAGACTATCGTTTCCGATAGGGGTACACAGTTTATCTCAAACTTCTGGAAGTCTTTTCACAAGTCGTTGGGAACGAAACTTCTGCATAGTACTGCATATCACCCCCAGACTGACGGACAGACAGAAAGAGTCAATCAAGTGTTGGAGGATATGTTGAGGGCTTGTGCACTTAATTACCCTGACAAGTGGGACGAGTGTTTGGCATTGGCAGAATTTTCATACAACAACAGTTATCAAGAAAGTATCAAGATGGCGCCATTTGAAGCAGTTTATGGTCGTAGGTGCCGAACATCATTGAATTGGTCTGAACCTGGAGAACGGTGGTTTTATGGTGTGGACTTGGTCAATGAAGCCGAGGAAAAGGTCAGGCAAATCCAAGAGAATTTAAAGGTAGCACAGTCTCGACAGAAAAGTTATGCCGATAAAAGGCGTCGGCCTTTGGCATTCAAGGTGGGAGATTATGTTTACCTAAAGGTATCGCCGATGAAAGGTGTCAGTCGTTTTGGGGTCAAGGGAAAATTAGCCCCTCGTTACATCGGACCATTCCAAATTTTGGGACGTTGTGGAAAGGTGGCTTACAAACTACAATTGCCCGATCATCTCTCAGCCATACACAATGTATTCCATGTATCGCAACTCAAGAAGTGCCTGTGAGTTCCTGACCAAGTAGTCAATGTCGAAGGGGTAGAGTTAGAGCCGGATTTGACTTATGTTGAATATCCAGTTCGGGTTTTGGATATAAAAGATTGTGTCACACGAAGGACGACAACAAGGTGGTACAAGATTCAATGGAGTGCACATTCCGAGGAAGAAGCCACTTGGGAATCGGAAGACTACCTCGCAGAAAATTTCCCTGAGTTCTTTGCTACCTTGTAGAATGTAAACTTTCTAGTCTCGACATATGTAGACGTTCTTCTGTTTTTAGCAGATAGTTTTGAACTAGTGAGTTGAGACATGATCTTTTCCATTATTTTGTTTCAGTTAATATTTCTATTAAATCTCGGGACGAGATTTCTTTTAGGGGGAAGGCTGTAATACCTCTGGTATTACAATCTAATTAATCTGTAATGTCGTCATATTTAAATTTAAGCTTTTGCATATGATTGTGCTTAGGGCCTAGAGTGATTTGATTTCAACTAAGTATTGATTGTGTAATTAAGTCCTTAATCAAAAATCAAAAATAAAAATTAAATAGAAATCAAATTAAACCCTAAAGTTGACCTAAAACCTCGATTCAAAATCTATAAGGAATATGGGAAAAGTGTCTTAATAAAAGTTGTAGAGTTTTTAAAATGGAACAACTTTTATTTTTGGAGATTTTGAAGTTATATTATAAAAATTCAAATTAAACTCAAATTACTATATTGAAATTTACATTTGAAACTTCAGTTTCAAAAATATTAAGAATCTTCAAAAACTTCCTTAATAGAAGTTGTCAAGCCCTCTGATTAGGACAACTTTCATGTTTACCAATTTTCAAGTTGTTGAGAAGAATCAAAAGTAATTTTAAAATTTCAGTTTGAAATTCAAACCCTACTTTTACCCCCTTTTCTTTAATTTGAAATTTTGGCCGAATTTGAAATTGGTGTCAAAAGCAAAAATGATCTACACGAAATTCTCTACAACTTTTGTATTCACCACTTCATCGGATTCGGGCTGGATCAGATCAAATTGAATCAAATAGAGTTTGACCTTCATAGCCTACTACTGTAGCTGGGGGGGGGGGGTCCCCCTGTTCACGTCGCGGCCATACGCGCGCGTGCCGCGATCGGCGCCGAGCGCCTTCCGGCTGTCGTGGGCACGCCGCGGCGTTGTCAAGCGGCCGAGGAGGGGGCCCCGGATGCCCCGACCTTATCTCCACCCTCGCCCTGCCTTTTTAAAGACGGCGAGCCCCGAATTTCCCACTTCCTCCCGAGCGGCCGCCGGCGACCTCCTCGTCGTTCGTGACCGAATTCGCAGCCACCGAACCATCTCCACCCTCTCCATCTACCAGATAGGTAGCCAAGCTCATGGCGCATCGATTGGTGCCCGTCGCGTGAGCCGTGGTAGTCTGGGTAGCTCTCGGTGAGCATCTTCGTCGTCGGGTTGTCACCGGAGCTCCGCCGCGGCCATCCTCTTCCCGTGGTGGTGTAGTTTTTGATGAGCGCGGTGGTTGGTGATGTGGTGCACCAGGTTCGCTGGAACAGACCTTCGTCGCCGACGGCCGAGTCGTGTCCGCCGCCGTCATCGTCAAGCCGTCCTCACCGTACCGCCTCTTCGCCACCCGACTCGCCCGTTAGCTTCGTGGTGAGCCCCTCATTCTCCCCGGCGTTTTTCCTGCGGCATTACCGCGCCACCGCGGCCGGAACAGCCTCGCCGTGCCGTCAAGGTCCGCCATGGGCGAGCTCTCGCTCGCCGGAGGCGGTTAGAGCTGAGGATAGGTTTAGGGAGTCGGTTAGGGTCTTGGGGAAGGGGTTCGACCGAGGGCGCTCGCTGTTAGGGTCGCCGACGGCGAAGTCCGCGCCGTGCCGCTCGCGCGCGCGTGCGCGGAAGCGACGGCTGGAGGTAGGAGACGACCTTGACAGGGGTGGCCCGCCTGTCAGCGGTCGAGTAAGTGAGGGAGAGAGCACGCGCGGGGGCTGACGGCTGGTGCCGGCCTGTCAGCGACCCGGCGCGGAGGCGAGCGCGCGCGGGCTCGTGCGGGCCGTGCTGGGCCTGTGCGCGATTGCGGGCCGGTCGGTGGCGCGCGCGCGGCCGTGGCCTGGCCATGCTGGGCCATGGTGGGCCGAATGGCCGTTTCATTTTCCAAGCGATTTTCTATTGCTTTTTCATTTTAATTAAAATGAATAGTGTTAGCTTTTAATCTTTTTGTGTGGATTAATCTACTGCACCAAAAATTATGGAAATATGGCTAGATACTCTCTGTGATGTGTAGAATTTAATAAAAATATTAAATATAGGATTTGAGTGTTTTCTGTATTAATTAAAAATTAGCACATTAAATGATAAAAGGAACTTTGATGATTTTTAATAATTTCTGTGTTATTCCAAAAATCATGAAATTTATTGTGCCACTGTTTGGTACTGAAATCTATCTGTTGGTGGAGTTTGGCATCAAATGGAAATAGTTAAATATTTATTAAATTATATGTTAGTTTAAATAATTAATAATAGGAGTAGGAAATGGAATGATTATGGGGTGGTGTGATTTTGGGATTGATTGAGATTCTAGGCCAATCACCTTTATGACCGAGGGCATTGTGTATTAGAGTAATCATGGCTAGCCTATGGTAGAATCTTGATCATGTGTGTGCAGTACTTATCATTTAAATTTTATCTGTCATTTCATGTGCATCGCATTTATACATTCATTCATTGCAAACGTGTAGTGATCGAGAATCCGGAGGTAAAGTCCGAGGGTCCAGCTGAGGAGGTTGCTTTAGAAGTTGTGCAAGGCTTTGATATTTGTGGCACTGACCTGGATCCGACACTTTACACCATCCAAGGCAAGCCCCGGTGCATTTGCTCTCTCCTTGTTGTTTTTTAAAATATTTACCACTTGAGTTAATTAATTGTATTAGGTTAACCGGAGTTGGGTGACAACCAATTGATGCATTACCATCCTTGAATACCTGACAATACTTGAGAACCTGATTTATTAAAAAGTATTGCAAAGTGCTTAGTCATGCCTAATATTAGTTTTGCAAAAAAAAACTGTTTTAAAACTGTGATGATCTAAAAGCACAAGAATCATTTTATGGGACTGGTTATGTCCTTATTGGTTGGTAGTGTTCCTAGCTAGTTCACTTTCATCAACGAGGAAGGGTTTTTCCTGCTCGGTGATCGTGGCATTGGGTAAGAGTCCCAACAATTGTCACCGACGGAAACGGGTTTTGAAAACCGAAGGGACAGGGGTATTTGGGTTGGAGTCCCAATGCATTGTCGCCATCGGAAAAAGGTTTAGGGACCGTTCGTTGTAGGCCTGCTGGATCGAGACTTTGCAACTAGCCACATACTTCGGGAAGCCTCTGACTCCGGTGGCTCTATTGCTGGAACCGATAACCACGCACTGGGAGTGGAGAGATGGCGAGAGTAGCGTGTACCCTCGTGGCCGTCGTGCCTGGAGACGAGAGGAGTACTGTGCTCTCGGGTGGCGCAGGACCGGTTCCGGGGTATGATAAGCCGTGGTAGGCGGGGTTGGCGTATGCAAGCTTAAGTGCTACATACGCAGTGTGGATAGAGATCCCCAGCTGGGTATTAATCGATTCGAATCGTCGTTGCTCCTCGGATATGGAGACTTGATCCTTCGACCATTCAGCGAATAGTGGTTCGGAACTAGAATTGTTTTTGAATGGATTAAGCAAATGAAAGAATGTTGATATATGAGAAATAATTTGGAGAAATGGATAATGATGAATAGTATTATTGAAATAAAATATTAAGATAAGAATAGTAATGCTTCTCTGCAAAATTCTTGAACTCTTGCTAAAGCCTTACCTTGACTCCCCTTAGCCTGCATTCCTGAGTCTAATCTTACACTTTTAGTCGGGTAAGTCTTGCGGAGTACCCCATGTACTCAGGGTTTGTTAACCCCGTTGCAGGAGGGCAGCAGGAGACTGAAGTTTGTCTCGCTCCGTGCTGCGTCACCATCGTCCAGGAGAGTGAAGAAGACTAAGGTTGAACCCTTGGGCAGGGTTCGTGTAATATTAAACTATCTGTCGTACTGTTGTTCCAAACACTACTGCTACTCTTTTAAATCTATGGTCTGTAATAACTGCACTTAATTTTATTCGAACACTGGTCTGTATATTAAGTACTATTTACTCTTCCGCAAATTCTACTCTGATGTATTTTGTTATGAAATGTTGTAACTATGTAATGGCTTCGCAATGGGATCCTGTCGGAGATCACGGGTGCTTATGTAGCCCGGCAGAGCCCGCCTAGGTCATATGGAACACGGGTCCGGCTGTCAGATGTCATTAGTGACGTTGACAGGTGCCTGTGGGCCACGTGATTTAGGCGGTTCTGTTACACTTGCATTCTTATTAAAAGAAAGAAAAAAATATATATGAGCACATGAAGGCTCATGATTAGTATTTTTTTTAAAAAAGAAAAACTCACCATGATCATGCTTTTTCATCTCTACCTGAATAATTTCCCATTAATGCTTTCATGTTACCTTTGTCTGCCATCGTAAGCTTTGGTTTGGAGGTACTTCATACGGCCATGTGAGTATTTTTCAAAAGCTTTTAAATTAAGCGTGGTGCTTAGGTTAAAATGTCTTCCTTAACTAAAGCTAGACATGAAGTTTGGTTTAGTTATTGAATTAGAAATTACTGTAGTAGACATTGGATATTTGTCGGACTAACCCATGCAGGAAAATTTTAAACTAAATCTGGGGAAGTCAAGAGATGAGTTCACACCAAAGATGAATCATGAAAGTAATGACTTTGCACAAGAGGAACCAGCTCATTCTTTATAAGAGGAAGAACTATGGGTATTAATGTTTATTCATTTATCTTTCGTTGCAAGTTATCTCTATTTTGAGCCATGCTAGAATCTAGCAACAACAATGTAAAACAGAATAGACACAATATATGCTAAACAATCTTAAAACCATATATCATCTTGTTAGCATAGAGGAAAATCACAAAATAGTATGGACAACAAAACCTGTATTTCAATTTTGTTATATTCCCTCGGGTTTGTGTCCATTAACATTTTGCAGAAACGAACATTCTTAATCTATTGGAGGTGAAGTTTTACTTGAACATCAAAGAAAAGCCCCGCTCTGACCATCAAGACGGCTGGCATATCACTTAAAGAAGAACAACTCATTGTCATGCCAATAGAAGACAAAGACAAGCAGGGAGGAGCCTGAGTTTGCACCTCCAGTGGACCCAAGCTCATCAACCGCAATTCAATCAAAATCAAGAAAAGGTTGATGAGTGAAAAGCATTGGATGGTGAAAAGGCAAAGACGATAGAAGGAGGGCCTTGCTCAGCAAGACCACAAGCTTTCACCAATAGATGAACTGGATAAGCCTCCTCTTCCAAGGAAGTTTGTCACCCCTTACTTAGAAGGATGAAGACATAAGGTACGTTTGTCCAAGCCTCATGCAGTATTTTACTACAATCAACATCTTATATCATGTTGCTAATTTGTTTTGGTCACTCCTACCCTATGCCATGCTCAAACTTAACTTGCTAACGATTAAAACAAATTAAAAAATGCTCTTTTTGGTTCACCATACACATTATTGGTTCTATTTGAATAAATATCTTTAGTCTTGTAAACTTTCTTGTTCTATTATAAGTACGCTTCAAAATATCACTTGAACATAACTAAGAGATCAAAGCATACTTGTCTAAGAATTTGGTTGTATATGTAGACTCACCTCTCCCATATAAAAATGTTTAAATCCTATTAGGAGACTATTCGTAGAATCAAGTTGAGGTTGAAGGTACTTTTCACATAGTATCTTTAACTTAACCTTGTTGGAATTTTTTTTTGATGAAGTAATGATGAATCATTTAAAACTAAAGCTATAAATTAACCTTGGCAAACACTATCCGTACTTTAAATTGAATATTCCTTCAGGTATGTGTTGTCTACTAACCCCTTATATATATATATATATATATATATATATATATATATATATATATATATATATATATATATATATATATACACACACACCAGATCGACACCCAGGTGGGAAGGTCTAGGTAGGATAAGGAGGGTATGTCCGGGAAGGTGGAGTAATGGTGGAGTTTTTTGGTTTTTTCAGGAGTTTATATGCAATGCAGGGAAGCAAGTGATAATGCAATAGTAAGTAAAATAAAGAACATAAATAAGAACAACAGATAAATATATAAGTAAATAAACTAGATAAAGAACATAAACAAGAATGCAATGCAGAACAACACGAACAATGGATAAGTATAAATATTTTTTGGATTTTTAATCATATATTCATCATAACAAGAACACACATATGATAAATGAAGAACGTGCTTAATAAAACATAGTCCTGAATTATATTAGGTACCTTGATAGTCAGAAGGTGAATCCTCCTGAGTAGTACACCAGGCTCTTGTTACACACGTAGTAGTACAAACTTGACTTGATTATAGACTCTTACTAGACTCTTACAAACTCTCACACATAGACTCAGATATGAGTCTTTTATTTAGGATACAATACTGGATACAATACTATGGTGGATGGTGGAAGCGATGTGTGATCCTCGTGGTTCGAGCGATCGACGGATGAACCTCGAGAGCGTGCTCGAGTGATCGTTGAGGTGGTGGTTCAAGCGATGCCCTTCCCTTGCCTCTTCTTCTCTTTATATAGGGATGGCAAAGGTATAGTGGAGCCCCTTCTTCATGATGACATTTTTGACTTGTAGTTGTATATGATGATACTTTTGACTTGTAATTGCATTATTGAGGAATCTTTATAATTATTTCTTTGACTTCACCAAGGTGATGATGAAGCATCTTCATGATGTTTCTTTTGTCCATTCATAAATATTATGATGGCTCTTTTTGACTAGCAAAAAGGTCTTAATGATGTACCTTTAGACTTTGATAAAGATAGCCTTATCTTCAATAGTGAGGAATCCTTATCTTGAAGATAACCTTATCTTCAATAATGAGGAATCCTTATCTTATCATGACACTAGTCTTCATCTTCTTCATAGTCTATCATTGGCGCACATTCTATACCATCAATTGCATCTGGCTGCCACATCTCTTGCCAAGACATGAACTGGCGATATTCTTTCCGTAGTTCTGTCTCCTTGCCATAATCTGGTTTTATCAGTCTCCCGACACATCTGGTGATTGTACCAGAATTTCCTTGAAGTCCTGGAAGAAAGATCCTCATAATTTTATTCTAGAAAACCATATAATATGAAGGATCAAATCTGATATTTTCTTCAAGTTCTTTGGCTTCATTGAAAATCCTCCAGTTGTCATGATTCGTATCTCTGGAGAGTAGTTCTTTATAGTCTTCTCCCAAATCATAATAATATTCACAACTAGGGAAGTTATAACATCCCTTGTCGATATAGATATCATGCATTGCAGGTCTTATTGGTGGAGTGAACTTTGGAGGAGATGAATAGAACATTATCCTGAATTTTCCTTTGACATAACATAGCTTCTTGCAGGCTTCTTTTATAGCCATTCCCAAATCAGAGTAGAGAATTTCTTCTGTTGATCCATAAATTGCATGGACCAACCCTTGATCTATCATTGTTTGTAGAGAGATCTCTTCAGTAGAATATGTTGGCAAGCTTCTGAAATATTTTAGATTTATATCAACCCGAAGAATGATATATTTGTGCCTTGATTGGATGATTAGTTTGCTATCAAGGTAGAGAAATGGGAACATATGGATATTGACAGATATTCCTCGATGTTTGTCTCTCTTGGTGTATAAATCTAGGAAATAATCTTGGAGGCCGAGAAACACACTCATCTGTCTCTGGTGGTATTTTTCCCAGATTAGATCAATAATCTCTTGTGAAAGGATTGAAAGGGTTTGCTCGGTTTTGAAGCTAAGTCTAGGAATGAGTAGCTCATAGGGAGTACTTGTAGGTATTGAGTATGTCTTGTTTCTTTTGGGCAAGGTAAGGTGGTTTTCAGGAATATCTTTTGTAAGATCATAGGTAGTATAATTTTGATGATGACCAAAGGCATCTGGAATATTGTGTGGCTCAATTTGAGTGGATACATCTTTTGTGTGCATGGTCTCATCATGAGACATCTCATTCTTTTGCATTTCCTTTTGAAGGAAAGTATCTGCCTGGAATATGGATGCATCGTGATCCAATAATTTTGCATCAGGATCATTTTGATCATATATCTTTGGAGATCTCTCTCCTGTCATAAGAATATCTTTGAAATCTGATAATTTTGAGGACTCCTTTTCAGGATAGTCATCTGCTTTGTCTGAAACTTTTTCTTCCATCGAGGGAAGATCATCTGATAATTCTGGAAATCTCTTTTGTGCAGAGAGATCACCTTGTGTGCAAGGATAATTTCCTTTGCTTATCTTTTGGAAATAATATGCAAGCCCATTTAGAGCATGAGCTTTATCTTTCCTGGTCTTTACTTGCCAGAGCAAGTTCAATAACCCTGGCTGCAATTCATTTACATCAAAGTTGTGATTGAAACAATCACGATTTACTTTTGGAAGTGCCGGCAACCTCCAAGTACTCATCCTTATGAGATGTTCGTACTTCAGAGGAGGAGCCATCTCTAGATATTGCTGCATTGAGAAAATCCTTTTTGTTAGTATAAAAATCTTTTCTCATATAAATTTGTAACCTTCTTGTGACAATAATCTTTTCTCTGAAGAGGGATCATTTTTTGATAAGGTGTAACAGGTACCAAGGCTTTATTAGAGGATACCATGTTAACAGATTTTGAATGAATATATTTTGAAATTTGATTAATTTTTGTTTCTTCCAATTTTGAGGAAAAGGATATTTTTATCTCTTTTCCGTTTATTTGAAATTGAATACCATCTTCAGTAACCATAAAGGGACGAATTGAAGAAAGAAAAGGTGTCCCTAGAATAACATCTTGTTTTAAATTTTCTACTAACAAAAATGATGCTTTAATATGAATATTATCAATGCATATGTTTATTTCAGGGACTTTGTAATTTACCTTTAGCAAGTGACCTTCGGCAGAGTGAATCTTATGAGTACATTTTTCATAATACCTGAAGGGGATAATGTCTTGTCGAATGCAATTTACATCAGCTCCAGAATCTAGTAGGGTGTTATAGGCGGACCTGAACCCATCTTGGAATTCATATGATATATCATTGGTGTACCATTTTTGTTTAAAATATCTTCTTATAGAGCCAATTAATTCATCATCTTGAGGCTCTTCTTCAATAATTTTATTTTTGCAGTCTCCCTTGGCATTAAGCTCTAGGATTTGAATTCTTTCATTAAGATCTCTTAGTTCTTCTTTAATAAAATTATATTCTCTTGCAAGATCATTAAGGCTTAATTGTTTATTTTTCTTCTTTAGATCTTCGACCCTTTTGAAGACCTCATCTGCAGAATAGAATTTCTTTTTCTGGATTTCAGTGACCAACTTTTCTTTGTTGTTCAACCCTTGACAGAAATTTTTCAAGGATAACCTCCTTCTCCTCAGGGTCCTGAACAGTGTCAAAGGTGTCTAAAAAAAATTGTTCTAGATCAGTTAAAACCAATATGTTTTCATCTGATTCTTCTTCAGAGGTTCCTTGTTTGTAGCAGGAGCATTCATTATTCTCACAACGGTTTACCTTAGTATTTTCTTCATTTTCAGAGTCAGTGTCACTTTGAATATGATTCAGGATTTGGCCTAATCTTGCTTTAATATCTTCGGTATCTCATTCAAGCAAGGCTTGGATTTCTTGTTTTACTTTTGATTTATAACAATTTGAAGCCTTATGACCCTTTTGTCCGCACTTAAAACAAACTAGGTCATTTGGCCTGTTTTCTCTTTTAAAATGTTTAAAAGTATTTTCTTTATTATTTATCTTTTTATACCTTCTTTTAATAAGGGGGTGCTTGGCTTTCTTATTATCTTCATAAATTCTTTTATGGTTTTATGTAAATTTTTCGTTTTAGATTCAAAGGGATCTTGGAAACCAAATTGATAACAAAAATCTCCTAATTCTCTTTTCCCAATTGCCCTTTGTTTTTTAAGTTGCTCTTTGATTTTCAAATCATTACATCGCTCTGCACCTACCATTTGTATTTTTTGAGTTATTTTTCCAATATCTAGATTCTGATAATTTATACTCCCTTCCCCTTCTTTTCTTAAGGCGTTTCTAACCTTTTCAGCAAATAAGGGAGGTAAACCAGATATATATTTTTCTTTCTAAAAGTCCTGATTAGGATCTGGAAGTGTATATAATTTTGATAGGAATGAATCTTTATACCATCTAAAGTCTGACATAGTTTTGCATTTCAAATTAATCAATTGTTCTCTATTCTTTTCATAGATGTCTTGATAGTTTCCAGCAAAATGGTAAACTATGTTGTAGAGCAAGGTCGATATGGCGTCTGAGACTGTTCCTAGGGGTTGTCCTTGGTCATTTGTTAGGATAATGGGTCTACCATTTTCATCTATTTTAACAGCATCTATTATGGATTTTCTTTGGGTTTCATCTAGGTAGTGATCCCACCAGCCCCTTAATTGTCCAAAAAATCCTATGACAATCATATGGGCTGCTTCTTTTTCTTTATTTCCATTTGCAATGCATGCATTCGCATACATAATCATTTGATGGCACATGGTAAATATTTGATATTCTACAAACCCATCAATATTCCATTCAACAATTTCTTTACCATTGAAGCATGTCATATTGGCTATGTGAGGCAGTTCTTCAAACTGTAGGTCTGCATAGGTTGGCCTTGGATAATAATTCCTTGTCATTGCTGTTTGGGTTGTAGTTTTGAAAGTCCTAATTCTATTTATCACATCGTCACTTCCTTTATCAGTGATTTGATTGATATTTTTATTGACTTTTAGATTTCCCAATTTATTTGCTAACTCATTGACTAGTTCCTCAGAAATAGAGGATCCCAAAACCTTTTGTTTTCCAAGTTTGATACTAGACGAGAACATTTGTGGGACAAAAGGTGGGGTAACTACTTGAGTATTGGAAATATCAGAACTTTGTTCCGTCCATGAGGAAGGCTTCTATGCGATCCATTTGCTGGCCAAAGGCATGCAAAGATACGTTTGAAAAGTTTTGTTGTTCCACAAGGTGGCCTATGTGTTCAGCTTTTATAGGTTCACTATGTGTAGTTTTGGATAAGTTTTTGAGTGGGCAAGCTTTGATGCTTTTGCCCTTTGCTTCTAACTGGATAGACTCAAATGGTGGGTGTACGGATTCTATCTGTTTTCCCCTAGTAGTCTTCCAATCTTTAGAAGTTTTTTTTTATCATGGTTATCTTCTCATTATCAGATTCTGGTTCAATTTTTTCTTTCTGCTGAGAACCTGGTTTGAAGAATTCTTCAAAATGTCTAATTTGACTATTTTCATACCAATCAAAGAAGAATATGTTCTTCTTTTGCTCAATCATTTCTTTATGCCAAACTTCTCTAATCTTTAGCCTAAAAGGTCGATCCACATTTTTGAAATATCTTTCCTTTTTGGCTTTATTTTTTGGAAGACCTATTTCCTTTAGAAGAAGCTCTTTATCTATTTGGAACTCTTCTTCTTCTAGAAGTATGACACAATCTGTTTGACATTCAGGGTCATCAACTTCAATAACATTGATGTCAAAATCAGAGATTGAGGGTTCATACGAGCTATCTTCATATGTAGCATAGACAATATTTTGTGGCCGCATCTGGGGTCTATTGTCAATACTAACAGAGGGTCTGGCTTGGATGAATACTTTTCTTTTTGAAGAGAACATTACCTCAACATCCCCATCAGGAGTCTCAGTGACAGATTGGACTTCAGTTTGTTCAAGATTTTGTGGCTCAACTGCTTGGGTCAACGTCCACTTTTTGGGAAATTTTATTTCGTCCCATTTTAAGGCTTTTGGAGTGATAACATTGTTTTTAGGATTAGCTTGGAGTAGAGTACTCAAGCCTTTGGGTGTATTTTGCTTTGCACATGGAGCTAGGGAGGTCATGGCTTTATAGTATATCCTGTAGGTTACAGAGATATTTTTGCTTCCCGGTTCAAGATCAAAGCCTGATGTTTGTAAATTCAGGGTAAAAACCTTGTGGATATTTGAATCTGATAAGGATACTGAGAAATCTGGGAAAGTGTTAAAAAACACTGGACCATTGCTGAGGCTGGCTTCAACCATCCTAAGCAAAGAATCTTGAAATCTTTTGTTTCTACAATCCCTTAGGCAAGCCAAGATGGATACATTTAAACCTTTTCTAGTTAAGGATCTGATGGCTATTTGGACTAACCCGAAGTGTAGATAATGATACTGGGGTTTAGGTCTTATATCATTTATTTCCTTTTCAGAAAGAAGATGCAGGGTTTCATGCATGGAACTAACACGAAATGTTTTTTCGATGGTTTTAATGAAATAGTCAGAACGAAGAGAGAAAGTTCCTACATGATAAATTTCTCTAATATTTATTTTAGGAATTTTCCAGTTAGCAATACTCTTTTCAATATCTTCAAAGCAAACAGATGATGCATTCTTCACGGACATAGTCTTAACCGACTTATCACTGCTACACGAGGCTATAGACCGGTCAGAAGCAGTAAGCGTCCTTACTAACCAAGACATCTTATACGAAGACAAAGAAGTTTAGATGGGTAGTTTCCAGTCCAACGGCAGGGTAATTATACCTCACAATTACGATCAACCTGTAGGGTAGATGGTTTCCAGTCCAACGGCAGGGTAATTAAACCTCACAATTAAGACCAACTTGTTTCTTTTGCTAGGCTTGGATAATCCAACGCTTCCTAATCCAACGCTCAAACGCCTATTCCAACGCTCCAACGCCAATAATGCCTATATTCGGCTAAAAGGCTCACGGGTCCGGGCAAACGGGTCCGTCCAAGCTTTTGCAAAAGAAACAGGGTCTCCGCGACTACGGCTTACCAACACTCTACGGGATCTCCGCGACTACGGCTTACTACCACACCCTCTCCCCCCCGTTCGGAGAAGATGGCTTGGGGAGCTCGGGCACAGACTGGCTCCGATACCAGATCGACACCCAGGTGGTCAGGTCTACGTAGGATAAGGAGGGTATGTCCGGGAAGGTGGAGTAATGGTGGAGTTTTTTGGTTTTTTCAGGAGTTTATACCCAGGTGGTCAGGTCTAGGTAGGATATATATATATATATATATATATATATATATATATATATATATATATATATATAATGAGAGAAGCAGGTGGTCTGAAGTTTAGAACAGAGTAAAAGGAAAGATGCTAATGAACAACTCAAGATGCAATGAAGGAAAGGAACATTGAATTTCATCTACCCTTTATCATGGCCCAAGATTGGCTTCGAGATGCCGACAAAAGAAAGGAAGAAGGTAGCACCACCATTGGGAGCCACTAGTGGAGGCACCACCTCAAGAGCAAACCGAAGTACTTGGTTAATGAATCACTTCAAGGAGGAGTCCAGTTCAGAAGACTCAAAACATCGAAACCTCGCTGTGAGGTAACATCAGTAGTTATCCATTTTTTGCTTTTCTGCATTGCATGAATTATTTTCTCTTAAGTAGGTTTACCTTTATGCATTAGCTTTGCATAGAAAATGACAAGAGTGAATAGGCATGCATTAAGCTGTATTAATGCATCTTAAAAACTTGAAGCCAAATGTGAAACCCCTTGCGGTATAAAACCTGTAGGAGTACTCATCGTGGTGGCCTAAAAATAAATACACACATAGCATGCATATTTATCTTTCTGCATATTAAACAGAATAAAAATCTTTACCGCTTTATTAGTGCATTGAAAAGAAAGACAAAAAAATTGTATAGATTTTATTGCATCAAAAATATTAAAGCCCCATGTAAGTAGACTTATGGTAACCCCGTAGGAATATTTGTTGTGGTGGCATCAAAATAAAAATAAAATAGAATCTATATTTTTTTACTGCATCACAAAACAGAAAATCTAAAAAGAAAAATCCTGCTAGAAGCTGCCAATTAATATTAGCTCATTAGAATAATCAATTACTCATCTGGCCGACCGTTAACCCCTTAAATTCGAGCCTCGAGTTTTGGTTTCTTTTTGGAGCATAATTATGCAGGAACGATATTATGACTAAGGAGAGAGTCCATCAGTGGAGCCTACTAGGACTACTGCTGGCAAGCTCACCCTGAAGATCATCAATACCAAGTATTGCAAACATCTAGCTTGGGGGAGGAGCATCCCCTAGTTATCAGGTAACTATACCTATACGATTATCGAGTCTGTTTTATAAAGTCATAAAATACCAAAAATATGTGAACACATGAAGGTTCACCAAAGTACCATAAGAAAATCTAAAAAATACCAAAAATATGTGGGCACATGAAGGTCCACACTTTTTAGAAAAACCAAAAATATGTGGGCACATGAAGGTCCACCCAATTAGGAAACTTCTGCTGGAAATATAAAATCAATCACTTAGCATGGAGTGGTATTAAACCTAACCCCTCTCCATGAGATTTGGTATTTTTATTGGCAATTGAGTTTCACAGGAAAATACAAGATAAAAGAGCTAGTCAATCTGATGCCCTTACGCTGCCAATACACCTGCTCCAGGAAGGATCACTCAATTTTTAACATCAAAGACCCTGTCAAACATCTAGCTTGGGGGAGGGCACCCTCCATTTAAAATCCAGTTAAATATAAGTTTCCCACCTTATTATTATTGTACCATATCACTTTTGGTGTGAGTTAGCTAGTAAGATAAAATTTGAAAACCAAATAAATATTTATCTATATATTAGAGTATGTTTAGAGTCAGTCTAGGCTAGAGTTGATTAAAACTGATGAACATTAAAATTTTGTCTTGGAGATGATGAATAGTTGCTCTGCCATAATACTTTTGAAATGCCTAGTTTTCAAACCATGAATTCTCCCGAGTTTTAGATATTGCTGTTTTGACTTAAGAATTTACTCTGAACCTAAAACTTGTGGAGGCATATGACTGAGCTAAGTCTAGGTGATTGATTGATATGATTCATGAAGGTTGAGCCGCTATTTATCTTATTTCTAGCATTACTATGTTCTGAAGATTTATTTTGAAAATTTAAAATCTTACATGATGAGCTTTTGTATGACAAAGTTTGAATTTCTGCCAAAGCCATATGTAATACATTTAGACTTAGGAAAACCTTTGCACATTTATGCTGCTTGCTTTGCGTTGAGTTCAGTCAACCTTTGTTGTATACCTTATGAGAGTCTTGTCATGCTTTTAAAACCAAGATCACTTACACACTCCAGCTGCATATGCATTATTCCTAGTCTAGGAGTAAACACCCAAAAATATATACCCCATAGGACAACCCCTGTTTAATTGCTCTATGTTCTTATCATTATCTCTCCAATCAAAGGACGCATATGGCTATGCAAAAGTATTGAAAAAAAGAAAATGGAGTAAAAGATGGATAAGTGTCCCAGCAATTAAAACAATGGGTACTTAGATGCCCGCCTCCCTGTAAAAATATATATATATATATAATAAAAAAAGAAGAATAAAGATAGCCCATGTTTTCTCGCGAAAAGTTCTAAGTTTTAAAGGAGGGAGTTATTTTCAAGGAGCAAAAGTAGAATTAGGATCAACCACTAAATACCATATATACACCTATCCACCATATTCCATACATATGCACATCTTGGTTTGATTGTATGCCTCGACTCTTTGTGGATCCATTGTTTGACTTTACAATATATGAATTGCAAGTATGCTCATCCATGTTATTGCCACTCCTATAAGCTCCACTATAATCCTTAGTTGTAGGAAGGCATAACATCATTAATGTCTCAGTGAGATCCGTAAATACCACATAGTAAGAGACTTGAGGGTGTCATACAATTAAGCTCTGAGTTTTATTTTGAAAATTTGCAAAACTCCGGAATAATAGTACTGTGAAGAACTTGAGACATAGTGCTTGACTTGATTGTTCTGTCTTTTGATTGCTCAAGACTAATACAAAAGCTGTAAAGCTCTATAGTTAAAGGTAAAATGGGTAAGTTCGAGAGTTGCAGCAGTTTTATCTAATCCGGAGGAGAATTTCTGTTTGAAAACATGTGTACTTGGAAGGCATGAAAACATTGTAGCAACTCCTGATCCAATTACATTATTAATTAAGCTTAATTTGTTTGCCAAGGGACTGGCAAACAGGTAAGCTTAGGGGTGTTGTTGATGGTGGATAACGTCAACTTTTATTAGAACTTTATACATGAAAGGACACATGAATACACACTAGTCTAGGGTTTTAACTGACAGTTTTCGCGAGTTTTGCATGTTCTGTATTTTCCAGGGGCTATTCCAGAAAAGCATAAAAGAAGGGGTAAAGAGCATAAAAGACACGAAACTTGACCGCGAAGGGAACATCATCACGAGAACACTAGAAGCATCTGAAACACACCCGAGCAACAGGGGCCTGGGACCCACAAAGTGGGGCCGGCCGGTGCCCCCTGCTAAGTCTCAGGCCCCGCCTTCTGGAGCCTTCCTCCACCACCTATTAGGAGTCATCTCGGCCCTTGGTGAAGTCGGTTTGATCCTATGGCGCACGTTCATCCCACCAGGCTATAAATAAAGGGGCAGACCTCCCTCCCTGAGCATCAAGTCATTTGGAGATCAAACCATCCAGAGCCTCTCTAATTCATCAGAGCCTCTCTAGTTTATAGCTTTAGCCTAGTTATATTAGAAGTAGAGGAGTTCTAGTTCTTCAGCGGGATCCGGAGGCCCTGGCATCGGTCTGGAGCATGGAGTTCGGTATAGTTCTAGTTCTTTTCTCTTATTACATTCAACATTATGATTTGGGAAACATTGTTCTTAATCTTATATATGTTCTTAATTGCAATAGTCATTGTTCACTTTGATTATATGTCTAGTATAGTTAGTTTGATCCTATTGAATTTATGTAATTGCTCGTATAGAGTTCATCCAGAGATATCGTGGATGAATGATTGGCAGTATGTAGACGTGGTGTTTAGATATCTTGCTTATCTATGAGTGCACCCTGACGTGCCGGGTCCTGTGGTAGATCGCGTAGGTGACAGCTGCGTTGATTCCTCTGTAGTCCACCCCCCGTACGTAGGACGAGCAGAGCGCGGTCGCGAAGGAGGTGACCCTTGTGTCTTAATATCCTCATTAGATGATGCTCTTTTACATTTAATCATGATGTAGGTAGAGCTAAACAATGATTGCTAGATGTAATTGCACTAATCATAGTATTCATTGACGTAGTTATAGAATTACTTTAGATATTAATTCCTTTAATTATCCATTGGCTAGCTATTGTTATGACTAGATGAGCTCTGATATTTACCTATTTATAGTGATGACTGATCATGTTTATCCTATATATCTTTATCATGTGACTTATCCCTGCTATGAGTAGGATTATAGTTATGATTTATCTTTTACATTAGCAGTATAAGTCGTAGATATAATTTAAGTCCTACTAGACCCTCTCAGTGGTATAAATATAAATTGACAACCTGGTATACTCTACGTAAAATGCTACAATTGTATAATTATCTGTCCGCTTGCAGAATTATTCTTTAGTTCATATTCTTATATTTATTTCTGCCTAGTCACACGAAATAATAGATTAATTTAATACTTTATTCCTGGCTAGTATAATTAGGGATGACAACCTAGTTCAATACTTAGGGATTGTAATACCTCTGGTATTATTGATTAATTAAACTGCCATGTCATCATGTTTAAATTAATCATCTGCATATGATTATGCTTAGGGCTTCTAGAGTGTTTTAATTATGGTTATGGATGATTGTGCAACTAAACTTATAATTAAAATCAATTATTAAATTAAAATGAAAAGTCCAATTTAAACCCTAATTAGGCCCCAAAACCCTAATTCCAAAACTACTGGGAACCATGCGAAAGTGTCTTAATAAAAGTTGTAGATCTCTTAAAATGGAACAACTTTTACTTTTGGATATTTTAAAGTTATGTACTGGAAATTTGAATTAAACTCAAAACAGTGACTTCAAATTCAAATTTGAAAGATCAATTTAAAAAATATAAAGAATCCGACAAAACACCCTTAATAGAAGTTGTAGGGTTCAGCAAGTTGAACGACTTTCATGTTTACATATTTTCAACTTATATATAAAAATTTGGAGAATTTTAGTGAATTGCAAATCAATTTCAAATTCAACTTTTACCCCCTTTTCTGTAGTTTCAAATTTAGACCAAATTTGAACTTGGTACAAAAAGCAAAAGTGATCTACATGAAATTTGCTACAACTTTTGTATTTACCATTTCCACCGAATCGGATCATATAGGGCTCAATTAAATCAAATAGGATTTGACATACACTTGTAGCTACAGTGCTAGTGGGGTCCCCTGTTGGTCACGCCACCGTACACGCGTGCCGCGCCGCGCGCCGGCCGCCGTCCGGCCAGCCGGGGCCGGGGCACCGCCGCGTGGAGAGTCGCTGGGGGGCCCCGGGTCGCGTCCAACCTCATCCGCTCCCTTCCGGTCCTTAAAGACGACGAGAGCCTCCACTGTCTCCGTTGTTCGCCGCTCAGCTCGCTGGAAAACACTCGCGGTCGCCGGAGAAATCCATCGTCCCTGCTCCACCTCCATCCACTCCACCTCGTCAATGTCTTCACCACATCCTAACGCACCTGTAGAACCTGTTGGTGTATCCTCTGGTCCTCGGGACGCGCGGGCGTCTAAGTCTTCTTCCCCGCGTTCGGGCGGAGCGCCGCCGCAAACCGTCGTGCCGTGTCCCGCTCTCTGTGGTGAGTCTCTTCTGAACTCCATTACTCTCAATGACAATTATGCGCGTGGTTATTTTCCTTTCGGTGTCATAGGGTCCTCGGAACGGAGACCTCGCCGCCGGAGATCGTCGCTGCACCCGCCGTCACCGTTGAACCCGTCGCTCTGAACCATCCCGAGCCCGACCGTTTAGCAAGTTGAAGTCACGGTGAGCATCTAGTTTGTTTGCACCATTTAGCCCTGACGCTACCGTACTGTCCTCGCCGGCGCACGGTGCGCCGCCGTGGCCGAGCTGCCATGGGCGGTGTCGTGCTCGTCGCCGACCCGCTCTAATCGGTTTAGGTTCCTAGGTTAGTGGTCTAGGGTTTGGGCAGTCCGCTGGAGGTCTTTCCCTCGCCGGAGGAGCCGCCGGCGGCGAGCCGCCGCGGTCGAGCACGTGCGGCAGTCGGAGGAAGAAGAAGGGGGACGTGAGAGAGAAGCTGACGGGTGGGGTCAACCCGTCAGCGGCACAAAGGCAGTGAGAGAGAGAGCGCTCGGGCGTGCGGGCCGGCTGATTCCTTAGCGGGCCAACTCGGGCTGCTTTGCCTTTTTCTTTTTTTGCCGAAGATTTTTAAAGGGTTTTCTAATTTCATTTTGGTGGAATAGTGCTGTGTCTTGTAAATTTTGTGTAGATTTATTTACTGCACTAAAAAATCGTAAAAATATTTATGAATGCTCTCTGTAATATGTAGTATTTAATAAAAATATTAAATGTGTGCCTTGGACACTTTCTGTTAGGGTTAAAAATCTGTAAATTAATTGATAAATGTGATTTTGAGCAATTTTAATTAATTCTCTGTAATTCCAAAAATCATGAAAATTTATTTGGTACTGTGTCATGATGAGAACTATCTATTGGTGGAGTTTGACATCAAATGGAAACAATTTAATCATTAATTAATTAAATGCTTTATTAATTGCTTAATAAAATAAATAAAAGCCCTAGTCCTTTAAAGTGTAATGTGATTTTTGGATTGATTGCGATTCTAGGTCAAACACCCATATAACCTAGAACATCTTGTATGTGAGTTATCATGGCTAGCTTATGAAGTAGGGTTGTGCTCTAGTCATGAGTATTTATTATCGAATATTGCATGTCATTTCATGTCGCATCATATTAAGCATTCATCATTGCATGCGTGTAGTGTCCGGTAACGAAGAAGTCAAAGCCGAGGTTCCTGCTGCGGAGGTAGTTCCCGAGGAGATCCAGGGCTTTGATATTTGTGGCACTGACCCAGACCCGACACTCTACGCAATTCAAGGCAAGCCCCGGTGCATTTGCCCCTCCTTGTATTTAAAAATGTTTTATCACTTGAGTTAATCTATGGCATTAGGTTAATAGGAGTTGAGTGATAACCTATTGATGCATTACCTTTCCTTGACTACTAATTATACCCCGAGAACCTGATTTGATTAAATATTAAAAAATGCTTAGCCCTGCTTAATTGATTTAGATTTTACACAAAATGCTATTTTGAAATATGATGTTATGCAAAGAATGAATCATTGAAATGGAATGGTATGGTCTTCATTGTTGGCAGTGTACTTGGCCAGTCCATTGTCATCAATGGGGACGGGTTTTCCGGGTGGTGGTCATATGTTCGGGTTAGAGTCCCAACTTATCGTCGCCAACGGAAAAGGGATGTGAAAACCGGGGTATTTGGGTTAGAGTCCCAATGCATGATATCCATCAGAAAGTATTAGGGACCGTTCGTTGTCGGCCTGCTGTGATCGAGACTTTACAACTAGCCACATACTACGGAAAGCCCTATCTCCAGTACCTCTATTGTTTGAACCAACAACCACGCACTGGGAGTGGAGAGATGGCGAGAGCAGCGTGTACCCTCGTGGCCGTCGTGCCTGAAGATGAGAGGAGTACTATGCTCTCGGGTGGCGCAGGACCGGTTCAGGGATAGAAAAGCCGTAGTAGACGAGGTTGGTATATGCAAGTTTAGGTGCTACATATGCAGTGTGGTCAGGGATCCTCAGCTGGGTACTAATCGATTCGAATCGTCGTTGCTCCTTGGTTATGGAGACTTGATCCTCACACCTACATCGAAAAGTGGTTCAGAAGTAGAATGTTTTTAAGAATAAATAAAAAATTGGATATGATAGATCTATTAGAAAGAACTGTGAATTATTAATATCGACTATTAATAACGTTGATTAAAATATTGAAAGCAGGTTTAGTAATGCTTCTTCCGCAAAATATCTTGACTCTTTCTAAAGTCTTACCTTGACTACCCTCAGCCTGCATTCCTGAGTCTCATTTCTTTTTCTTAGTCAGGTAAGTCTTACGGAGTACCACAGTACTCAGGGTTTGTTAACCCCGTTGCAGGTAGTCAACAGCAGGAGGTCTATCTTGCGCCTTGCTGTGTGACCATCATCTAGGATAGCGAGGAAGAGTGAAGTGAACCTGTGGGCAGGGTTCGTGTTATTATCTATCTATTTATGTTATGTTGTTGTTCTACTGCTACTGCTACTATTTGAACCATAGTTTGTAATAACTGCATTTGAATTTTATTTGAACAACCGATTTATAATCTAAGTACTATTTAAATCTTCCGCACTTTTACTCTGATGTATTTTATTATGAAATGTTGTAATTCTGTAATGGCTTCGCAATGGGATTCTGTCGGAGAAACGGGTGCTGATGTAACCCGGCAGGGCTGTCTAGATCATCTGAGACACGGGTCCAGCTGTCAGAGGTCATTAGTGACAATGATAGGTGCCTGTGGGCCACGTGATTTAGGCGGTTCTGTTACAGGAATGTTGGTGAGAGATAAGTGGCTAGTTGCTTATGACAAGTTAATTTAGTAACATATGATTTTTATGTTGTTAAATAATAATGACAGTTAAAAATACCAATAACCAACCGAAGACCAAGATGGAACAAGCCTCCTAGCGGCATCCTCAAATTAAATTGTGATGGTTCTTTTCTCCCAAATGAGAAGTCAGGAAGCTGGGGATGCTTGATTAGAGACTGTGACGGGAACGCTGTGCAGGCAGGAAGGGGAAAAATCGTCCACCTGTTGAATGTTTTTCAATCCGAACTGATTGATTGCTTGCAAGGAATTCAAATGTCTGCAAATTAGAGGATTGGGCGACTCATTCTAGAAACAGATGCTATGGAGGTTGTGAAAGCTGTAAACACCGAGGCGTACGACCAGACGGTTGTTGGTCTTTTGACAGAAGAAATCAAGACTTCATTGAGGTTCAATTTTATTAGCTTTGAGTGCGTTTTTTAAAGAGAGCTTGTAATGAAGCCGCGCATGCGCTGGCTAAGTTGGGTGTTATGCGTACTGAGGGTGAGGAGGCGATCATCGACTTCGTACCTGAATGCATATCTGTAATCATTGCTAACGATCTGTTAAGCTGATGAGTAATGAAATAACCAATTCAAAAAAGATAGCAGAGGGGTGACCGCGGGATGGGCGTGTCCGAAAAGGAAAGAGGTGGCAATTTTTTTTAAAAAAAAGGAAAACTAGTGCATGTCTGGAAAATCATTGGATGCACTTTCGAATTGGGTGAGCGTTCGTGAATTTGTCGCGTCCTCTAGACCAACTGACAGTGCCTAGGTCAATTTCAGTGGAACTTAAGACTAGCATAATTAATACTCTTGCATCCTTAGTCTTTGGGATATTCCGTTTGCAAGATTTAGAAGGACATCCGGAACGGTAAACCTCTTGAGTTTTTACCATTTTCGATGGCATGGTACGGTAGGCCACGTAGTTAGCCAGTGTGGCAGCGCCTCTCAAGAGTCAAGACCAAAACTGTTTCTCTCCCTCCATTGGCTGATGCGCGGGCCCTACAAGGCAGGTTTTTCTTCAACCTCCATCCATCGGTCTTTCATCTCAACATCTGCAGGCGCTGCGACGGGCCGACGGGCTGGCTAGTGCAGCAAGTTGAATTTGTCCATACTTCTTAGAGTAATTTTTAACTTGTCTCAAAATGGAACAACCCACTATCTAAACTGATACCGTCTCAAAAAAAAAAAAACCTATCTAAACTGATGGGGAAAAAACTGTACACGAAGGCCGCCAGTCTGTGGTTAAATTTATCTTACTACTTCTTACACCAAAGGTTGCTCAATACACAGGAAAAGAAAAGTTTCCACGAAAGACGCAACGCAAAAGTCACGCTGAAATAAAGGTTAAAGTTTGCACGCTCAGAGAAAGTGTAGTTTTTTCGGGACTCAAAATCAGATTCCCAGCCATGTGTATGGACTATGCATGGAGAATACTGCGGCCGGGTAAGATGCCAAATGCAAGGAAAATTCCTTTGGAGGAAAGTGCCAAATGTTTTATCAGGGAAAGAGAGCACAAAAGCAGGGAAGTATCCTAGGCCTTTAATTTCTATTCTAGCCTAGCAATGCTGCTGCTCCTCCGATCATCGATAACATCCACTATCTGTCATATGCTTTCAGTTGAATTGCTCATGAGTCATCAGCGGTAATGCTCACGTACAGGAAATCAAGCATACTTCACCTTAGTTTATATTCACATTTCTAGCAGAACGGATGATTGCAATAGAGCATGGCAATAATCAGATAAAGCTCCAGTTCTTTCTCATTCACATGCTGCCATGCATGATGTCTGCTCTGCTGAGCCGAGCTGCTCTGCTGCAATTTCGGCCCATGAGGCCATCACCCATGTCGAAAGAAAAAAAGAAGGGTGTTTGCACGCACTTGCACGCGACGGAAAGGCCCGTCTCGCAATGATGGATTCTCGTTTTGGCATATATTCCTTGCCCGCAAAAGGCGCCTCCATCCGGCGCCCGTCAGAGAGGTACAACCACAAAGGACAATTAGGGCCTTTAATCCCAGCCTTTGGTAAAACTAATCTACCCTGCTTTGGCAACAAAGATAGGGGGATGATAGCAGAATTGAACTTTCGTCTGGACATAAGAATCCAATGCTTCGTGCGAGTTTGATTCCCATGTGACATCCACCTGTGTGCTGTAGAAGAAATTAGCTGGAAGCTATCTCGAGTTCTTCTTGTCGTGTTGACAGGGTGCTTCTACTCTCGAGTGTAGCCATACTGACTGACCACTTGCAGTGACATCAGAACACACCCGTTCAGCAGTTCACCTATGTGTGAAGAGAAACGTTCGTCCACGATCTTTTCTTTAGAACGAACTGGCACAAGATACTGCCAAACTTCCAATTTCACTGAACAAAGAAGGGTTCATGCACAAATGTTCAGTAACCAGTGCCTAGTGGCCGGTGCCGCGTTCGAGTTGGAACTCTGTTGAAAGTTCATTTGGTTTAAGTGTGTTTCGCCTGTCACTTTCGAACGAAGTGAGTTTCGGAGGCAGTCAGGCGCCACCGCGCCAGAGCACCTTGCTGTCAGTGTCAGTCCGACTCAATTGTGGGGTGTCAGCACTCAGCGGCAATACTGGAGAGAACATTCTATGCGGCAGGTCGGTCATGCCTTCTCCGTGCACACAGCCTTGCTTTTCTCGGCAGCAGGTGCCAAGTGCAAGGCCGGCCGGCGGCAGTGGCACCAGCCAGTGCACCACCGTGTCCTTTCCCAGCTGCCGAGGTGCCTCCACCGACCGTCCCTGTTAAAGACGACGAAACAACGTGTGCAAAAGAGAAGCTGCAGCTTGCTCTCTGCCCCCTTTCAGATCTTTTTCAGCCTCTTTTCTTCGTCTATAGCTGAGCCACAGCAAAATATTCTTCTCCCTTCTTTAACCAGAGATTAGTGCATAAACGGCACAGAATCTTTACTGCAGAAAAGCAGACTGCCGCTACTTTCATAGCATACATAATGTTGGTTGGTTTATTTTACTCCTGGTGATACTATGATCAGTAATCCGGGGGATTCAGATGAACCCAAGACTTCTTTAAAAGACGAAAAAGATATTGTCTGATTTAGAAATCAGCATTTTCCATTGACATTTGGGGCAGTTTATGGAGCATTTTCTAAATCTTTTGTTGCAAAACTCCTTTCCTCTTAATGACAAATGGGTACAATGCCCGATCGAGAGGAAAAAAGAACTCTTTTGTTGCAAGTCGTAATCCTTGTCAGATAATTCCTCTTAGTGCGATCCCACAAAATCACGGAGCAGTCGATGCTTTCCTTTTTTCCAGAATCAATCCTTGTTACTAACTGTGGTGATAATATGTCATCAAAGGCTACGACTGACGGTGTTGTCATGTCATCGTCAAATAGAGTATACTTATCTATCATTCTTATCTACCTTTTGGAGCATGCATGCAAGCATACATTCAACCGTAGTGTACTAGTGTGCACCTTTTCTCGTCCCCCCTCTCTTTTCAGCGGGCTTTGCCTCGCCCTCCATATAACATGGAGAAGATGCCATGGCCAATGACCAAGCTGCATTGCACCGCAATACACTACACTACACTACACTCACTCCAGCTACATCAAGAGAGCACCATACGAAAACCCAAGTAGAGCAAGAGCAAGGGCAAGGGTTGCAGTTGCAGCTGGCAAGAAGAAGCACTGGTCAGAGAGAGATGGAGTTCCTGTCGCAGATGTGGTCGCTCCTGGGCCTGATGACCATCCTGCAGAACGTCCTCCCCACGCAGCTGCTCTCCCTGCTCCACTCGCTGTGGCAGTCGCTCCAGGACTCGCTCACGCCCTACTCCTACTTCGACGTGCCCGAGTTCCTGGGCTCCGCCGCCGTCGAGCCCAACGCGCTCTACCGCCACGTCCAGCTCTACCTCCACCGCTCCCTCCTCCTCTCCTCCTCCTCATCGCCTCCGCCGCCTCCCCGCCTCACGCTCTCGCTGCCGCGCTCCTCCTCCTCCGCCGTCTCCGGCGCCGCCGCTCCTTCGCCGTCCGTGTCGCTCTCCCCGAACCACTCGGTCGCCGACACCTTCGGCGGCCACCGCGCCGTGTGGACGCACCACGCCGACACGCTCCAGGACTCGCTCGAGGAGCGCCGGTCCTTCTCGCTGCGCCTCCCGAAGCGGCACGCCGCGGCGTTGCTCCCGGCGTACCTCGCACACCTCGCCGACGCGGCGGATCAGCTGGAGCGCTCGTCGCGCGCGCGGAGGCTGCACACGAACGCGGCGTCCCCGCGCGGCGCCGCCGCGTGGGCGTCGGTGCCGTTCTGCCACCCGGCCACCTTCGACACGCTCGCGCTCGACCCGGTGCTCAAGGCGCGCCTCCTCGCCGACCTCACGGCGTTCTCCGGCGGCAGGGAGTTCTACCACCGGACAGGCCGGCCGTGGAAGCGCGGCTACCTCCTGCACGGCCCGCCCGGGTCCGGCAAGTCCTCGCTCATCGCGGCCATGGCGAACCACCTCCGCTACGACGTGTTCGACCTCGAGCTCACCCGTGTCGCCACCAACGCCGACCTCCGCGCGCTCTTAATCCAGACCACCAACCGCTCGCTCATCGTCATCGAGGACATCGACTGCTCCCTCCACCTCACCGGCGACCGAGAGAGGCGGCACAAGAGACGCAAGCTCCACGCCGCTTCCTACAACGACGACGACTCATCATCCGACTCGGACGACGATGCCAATGGCGGCGGCGACGACAGCCACCGGCGCAACAAGGTGACGCTGTCCGGCCTCCTCAACTTCACCGACGGCCTGTGGTCGTGCTGCGGCGAGGAGCGCATCATCGTGTTCACGACGAACCACGTGGACGGCATCGACCCCGCGCTGCTCCGCCCGGGGAGGATGGACGTGCACGTCCGCCTCGACGCGTGCGGCATGCACGCCATGCGCGAGCTGGTGCAGCGCTACGTCGGCGTCGTCGGCGACCACGAGATGCTCGACGCCGCGGAGGACTCCATCAGGGGCGGCGCCGAGATGACGCCCGCCGAGGTCGGAGAGGTGCTTCTCAGGAACAGGGACGAGCCGGAGGCGGCGGTGACAGAGCTCGCCGCCGAGCTGAAGGCGAGGAGAAGCGCGGCCGACGATATCCGCCAGTGGGACGACTCCGCGGCCGAGCTCTCCGACGAGTCGCCGACGAAGAAGGGGAGAAAGGGGCTGATGGGGTGGGAGGGCAAGGTCAGGATCCTAGGAAGGCTCAGAAGTCTCACCAAGTCGGAGTCGGGCCGGCGATGAGTTAGTTTTGACTCTGTTTTGGGTCAGGTCTTCGTCGGAGGATTAACGTAACTAGGATTTCCTTTTCCTGCTTGGTTTAGACGTTTTTTTTTTAGCCTCTGTAGTTTGGTTTGGATTGCATTTGCATCATTGCATGGCATGCTTAATAATGCAAAGTGGTGTTATAATAAGATAACTGAGCCAAATTACCCCTTCCCGAATTCGAACACTGCTCGGGCTGAGCCGGAGCCACGAGCCGGACACAGAATGGGTAACTTTGCTATGTAAAGTTATCTTGTAACTTTCCCATCATCTCATACGTCTATTCCAGATCCAACGTTTGATATGGTTCTAAGCAAAAAAACGCACCAACATTTGGCCATGTTTTTGGGCTTGTGTGTTAGCAGTATGTAAGGCAGGAAGGGTGAATATAGGCTAGAAGAGGAAGAACAACAGTGGTAGGCGGGGGAGACGGCGAGGCGAGGAGTGATTAACGAGTTCAGAGTCATTACAATGTTCTTTCGTGATCCTCACTCCAACTTTTCATCGTATATTTGTACTCTCTTCTTACAGGGCTGAGCCCATTCAGTGCACGCAGGCACGGCGATCTCACATATCCACCAGGCGCACGTTGGTCCTCTTGTCACGGGTGCTCCTTCTCGGCCCATCAGCAGCAGTAGTAGTAACACTCCCCGGGGCTTGAGTACCTGCTTGTCCCCAAGCAGGAGCTCTGGGAAAGGCTTGACGAAGGTGATCGAGAGTCTCCCATGTCGCTAATTCAGCTGGCCAGCCTGACCACTGCACCAAGCCTTGTTCCAGGGAACCAGAAGTGGAGGGCACCCAGCGACGCTGCAGAATAGCCATAGGAACATGGGGGAGATCAACATCAGCAGGGAGAGACGGGCAAGCCTGAACGCCATCAGTGACCGCCAGCTTGAGCTGGGAGACATGGAACACCGGGTGAATAGCTGAAGTAGCAGGAAGCTGGAGCTTGTAAGCAACGGTGCCGATGCGCTCAATGATCGGGAATGGGCCAAAAAACTTGAAAGCCAACTTCTGGTTAGAGCGTGGAGCCAAAGTGGAGTGAACATATGGCTGCAACTTGACAAAGACCAGATCACCCACAGAGAATTGCCGTTCTGAACGGTGCTTGTCTGCCTGAAGTTTCATGCGTTCCTTAGAACGAGTCAGATGCTGATGTATGCGGTCAGACATGATGCGGCGGTCTTGCAACCAGGCCGAGAGCTCCGGGACGGCAACAGCATCCAGCACAGAGAGTACAAAGTGATGAGGAGGATAACTGTAAAGGGCTTCAAAGGGAGAACGACCAATAGCAGAATGAGGTGCTGAGTTATACCAGAATTCTGCCAATGGCAGCCAAGCAAACCATTTGGAATGGCAAGAGTTGGCAAAGCATCTGAGAAAAGTTTCCATAGACTGGTTAAGACGCTCGGTCTGGCCATCTATTTGAGGATGGTAACTGGAGCTCATTTGAAGGGTGACATCGGCCTGCCTGACAAGCTCACGCCAAAACTGGCTGGTGAAGATCCGATCACGGTCTGTGACAATGGCCGACGGCAAACCATGAAGGCGGTATACGTGATTGAGGAACACCTTGGCGACACCAGCAGCTGAGAAAGGATGCAATAGCGGAAGGAGGTGCCCATACTTGGTGAACGAGTCCACCACCACCAGAATACAATTGGCCTGGCCGGAACGAGGTAAGCCTTCCACAAAGTCCATGGAGATAGTTTGCCATGCTGCCCGCGACACCGGCAATGGTTGTAGCAGACCGGGTAAGCAGGAACGATCAGGCTTGGCGCGCTGACAAGTGATGTAGCAGCGAACGAACTCACACACGTTGGATTTCATCCCGCGCCATGCGAACAGCTACTTCATACGGGCATAAGTAATGGGGAATCCAGAGTGACCGCCAAGTGCACTGGAATGTGATGCAGCCATCACTTTCTGTTGCAACGGGGAATTAGATGCAATCCAAATTCTGTTGTGATAACGCAGGACACCATCGTGAAGAGAGAAATCAGGAACCGCATCAGCATCCAAACTGAGTTTGGCAATCAAAGACAATGCGTGAGAGTCCAGAGAATAGCCAGTAACCACCTCAGAGATCCACTGCGGAGAGACCACTGACACCGCGGCACAAGTAGCAAGATGGCTGGGTTTGCGGGAAAGAGCATCCGCGCCACTGTTAGCTGCGCCGGGCTTGTACACCACCCGATACTGAAGACTCAGAAGCTTGGTAAATAATTTTTGCTGCCACTGGGTGTGTAAGCGCTGATCGGTGAGCTGAACCAAACTCTGCTGATCCATATAGATGATGAACTCAGCAGATTGGAGATACGGGCGCCATTGTTGAACAGCCATCAACACAGCCATGTACTCTTTCTCATGAGTACTGAGGCCGCGGGAACGAGGACCCAGTGCCTTGGTGATGTACGCCAGTGGGTGACCATCCTGTGTCAGTACAGCACCCAGCCCCAAAGCAGAAGCATCGGTCTCCACACAGAATGGCCTGGAGAAGTTGGGCAGAGCCAAGACCGGAGCTGAAGTCAGGGCCTCCTTAAGCGCCCAGAAAGCCTGCTCATGAACAAATGACCAAATGAAAATGGTGTTCTGACGCAACAATTCCGTCAATGGTTTAGCCATGATTCCAAAATGCCGAACAAACTTTCTGTAGTACCCGGCCAAACCTAAAAATCCCCTCAGCTCTTTGACATTAGCAGGTGTAGGCCATTGAGATACTGCTGCAATCTCGGGGTCGGTGGACACCCCCTCTTCACTGATAACATGTCCCAAATAAGAAATGCTGCGCTGGGCAAAGGCACACTTAGAGAGCTTTAGTTTCGACTCGTTATCAAATAACAGTTGGAACACTTGGCGAAGATGTTCCACGTGTTCTTCAAACGATGAACTGTAAATAAGGATATCGTCAAAGAAAACGAGAACAAATTTGTGCAGGCACGGTGCTAGAGTAGAGTTCATGGCATCTTGGAACGTACCCGGGGCGCCGGTGATTCCAAACGGCATCACATAGAACTCAAATTGACCAAAGTGGGTCTGGAAGGCGGTCTTGTACTCTTCGCTTGGTTTCATCAGAATTTGGTGAAAACCGGAGCGGAGATCGAGCTCAGAGAACCAACTCGCACCTCCCAACTCATCCAAGAATTCATCAATGATAGGCACCGGATATTTCCCTTTGACTATGATAGCATTAAGTTGTCGATAATCGACACAAAATCTCCACGAGTTATCTTTTTTCTTAACCAATAAGACTGACGAAGAGAAGGGACTGGAACTCTTCTGTATCAGACCAGCTGATAACATCTCGTACACCTGCTTTTTAATCTTGTCCTTGACAGCAGGAGCAAAACGGTATGGCCGAGAGTAAACTGGTGCTGCTCCTGGGATGAGGGGAATAGAGTGGTCATACGGCCGTGGAGGTGGAACACTCGACTGTGGAGCAAACAGAGAATCAAACTCCGACAGCAGACGCTGAATAGCAGGTGGCAATGAAACACTGTCCTTGTCAGCAGATGTGGCTACTGATTCACAAAGCTGCAACAGAGAGCCAACAGGAAGGGCAGGCATTGTGCCAAACAGCTGAACAGTTGATTCACCATAAGGAAACTGGATCCACTTATGTGCCCAATGAACCTTGATAGGACTATGGCGTTCCAGCCAGTCTAAGCCCAAAATCATGTCATAAGTAGACAATGGTAAAACCTTCAGATTAGCAGTAAACTCTACTCCTTGAATGGACCAAGCAGCATCAGGAATATAAGATGAACAGGTAATGAGACCACCATTAGCAACACGGACCTGTAGGGTAGCAGGTAATGGAGCCAGCGAACCATAGCGAGAGGCCACAGACTCATTGATGAAAGTATGAGAACTACCCGAATCTAGCAAAATTTTAATCTCTTGGTGACCCAATAACCCGGCAAATAGCATAGTGCGAGGTATTGAATGATCAGAAACAACAGCAGCTGAGAGTACCAACATCAACTGACCATTCTCTAGTTGGGCAGCAGTTGCATCAGTTGCAGACAAGTCCTCTAGACTGAAAACCTCTATTAGTTCCTGTAACACATTCAACTGAACATTCGGAGGGCATTGGTGGTCGCGTGACCATTTACTCACACACTTGAAACAGAGACCCTGGGCACGGCGAAGATTGCGCAACGCAGCCCAACGCTCATCAGTGGACTAGGATCGAAACCCAGCCCCAGCATTCCTTGCATCGGCCGGAGGAAGGAGAGCCTTATCCTACCGAGGAGGTGGAGCTGGCAGAGGCAAGGCTTGCTTGGGAATGTTCCTGGAAGCCTAAAATGGATCCCACTTCTTGAACTCACGCTTCTTTGATGGCTCGGAGAGGTCCTCCTGCAATTGAGCAAGCACACAAGCAGTATCCCAGTTTTGCGGGCGATGCAACGATACAGCAGCAAGAATGTGGTCCTTGAGGCCATCAATAAAACGCATGGAGAAGTACAGAGGATCAGTATTGCCACCATAAGCAGATAACTGATCCACTAGAGCTGAAAATTGTGTGGCATATTCAGCAACCGTATTGGCTTGACTGATTTGGAAGAATTGACGCAGCAACAACTCATGTTGGTCTTTACCAAAATGGTTCATAATGAGGCAAGTGAATTCCCCCCAGGAGCATGCCAGTAATTGGGTTTCCATAGACTGGGACCAACGCTTAGCAGCATCGATCATGTGGATTTTGGCGAAACGCACACGGGCATTAGGCTCTACTGCATAAAACTCAAAATAATCTAAGCAATCACGCAGCCAAGCTTTAGGGTGCTCCCCATTGAATGTAGGGAAGCGAACCTTAGGCAATTTAGGATTGGGAAACCCATTATGACCCACACCAGTAGTACCACTACGACCATCATGCAACTCCGGGGGAGGCAAAACAGAGATGGGTGATGCAGGGCGAGACAATGAGTGCTTACCCTTGACCGGGGAATGAATTAGGGATGATCCCCCAATTTCGTTCACCCGGTAACGAGGATCCACACAGTGCTCAACCACAGGCGAGGCAGCATTCAGACCAGCAGGTGGGCGCTCGGTCGCTGCAGGATTGGAAGCTAGGATTCCCGTGCCCGATTGCGGCGCAGGGCGGTCGAGGATGGCACGCTCCCAATTGAGAGAGATCTTCTTCACCTCCAGGTGCATGTCGGTGACCTTCCCTTCAATGTCCGACCGCCACTCCTCCATGGTGGCGGCGGCACGCTCTAGCGCCGCGACGCGCTCGTCGTGCGCCTTCTCCAGATCCAGGAGCTGACGACTCAAACAGATTCCTGATTGGAGAAGCGGAGGTCCCACTTGGTGTCGTGCTCGGTGAAGCGCTTGTTGAGCTCATCTAGGATCAGCTTAGTCTCCGGATTCATCATACCCAGGCGATGCTGACGACGAGTAAAATGATCGTGAGGGAGGGTAGTAGGTTGGTCCAGATTGGTGAACACACCACAAATCTATTGAGCGGCAATTTGGAATTACAGAATCCCAACTCGACCAACGAATTGGACGGAATCAGGTTAGACCAACCAAATCAGTTTGCCCGACGGATCGATGGAATCAATGAACGCGGAATCAGAACCCTAGGAATCGGTGTCTCTGATACCAAATTTGTTAGCAGTATGTAAGGCAGGAAGGGAGAATATAGGCTCGAAGAGGAAGAACAGCAGTGGTAGGCGGGGGAAACGGCGAGGCGAGGAGTGATTAACGAGTTCAGAGTCATTACAATGTTCTTTCGTGATCCTCCCTCCAACTCTCCATCGTATATTTGTACTCTCTTCTTACAAGGCTGAGCCCATTCAGTGCACGCAGGCACGGCGATCTCACATATCCACCAGGCGCATGTTGGGCCTCTTGTCACGGGTGCTCCTTCTCGGCCCATCAGCAGTAGTAGTAGTAACATTGTGACCTTTGCTCTTACTCCGGTCTCGACTGACGCCACCCTAGTGGCCAACATGACGGCGCCGAGAGGCTCATGATGATCACCATGGCACTCATGGCCGTCCTCGGTGTTGCGCTGTTCATTGTGTGCCCTGTGGCGCGCATCTAGTGCCGGCAACAGAAACTTCCTCCGGATATATATCCTCCCCGTCGAGCTCCTTCCCAAGGTGTACGTCACGATTGTGGCGGCGGTGATGCATTTGCGTTGATCATCGGACGCTACTTCTTATTCGATGCTGTCAAGCTCTCAAGAAGCCAACTGAAAGGTCCTAAATGGCTAGAGGGGGGTGAATAGCCTATAAAAATCTACAAACAACACTTAACAAGCTGATTAGTAACAAAAGTAAGCTTTGCAAAGCACTAGCTCTAAACTACACTATGCAAGCCACCTAGACAAGTATACTACACTATGATCACTAGTTCACACTCAAAAGCTATGTCACTACTATACACTACTCCTAAGTGAGCAACTAACTAACAAACTACACAAGAGAGTAAGTACATAAATGTAAAGAGTAAAGGTGATTTCAATACCCCCGGTGTAGAGAAGATATGAAGTCCAATATAACCAATCAATCAAATACAAGAGAAATCCTCGGTAAAGAGATGACACAAGATTTTTTACCGAGGTTCACTTGCTTGCCGGCAAGCTAGTCCTCGTTGTAGCGATACACCCACTTGGAGGTTCACGCGCTAATTGGCATCACACGCCAAACCCTTCTCAAGGGTGCCGCACAACCAACACAAGACGGGGATCCACCAAGCTACGATCAATCCACTAAAGATGCCTTTCGCGATCTCCCGCGGGGATAGGCTCAAGAACCCCTCACAATACCTTGATCGGAGGCGGAGACAATCACCAACTCCCCTCAACGATCCTCGCAGCTCCAAGCCGTCTAAGAGTCGGCAAACTCCAAGAGTAATGAGAGATACCGCTGCGAATCACCGCTACCAAGTGCCTCTAAATGATCTCTATCAATGCAATGCACTTGATGCTCTCCAAACTCACCAAATGATGATCACAATCAAGTAGGATTAGTGAGAGTGGAGTGGGAAGGCTCACAAGTATGCTATGATGTTCAGGAGTGCCAAGAGCTCCTCCCCAAACCAGCCAAGTGACTATTTATAAGCCGCACACAAAGAACTAGCCGTTTAGGCTTTTCTGCGTACTATCGGACTGTCCGACGTCCACACTGTCGGACTATACCACACGGTCCGACGCGCTGGATGAACGCCACGTGTCACTAGCCATTTGAAGTCGAACGTTGGATCATAACGGCTAACTTCCCGCGCTAAACGAACCGTTGGACAGACGAACGTCGGACTAAGCCATACGGTCCGATGCGCTCAGCTGACCACCGTCGGACTCAGCCAGACGGAGCCGTCGGACTAACGAACGCGGCCGTCCGACGCTTCCAGAGAGCTCCCCGAGCGCTGAAAACCATCGGACGTTGGTCCGACGCTCACCGTCGGACTAACGCCGAGAGTCCGACGCTCACCTGCTCTCCACGTGTCACCTCCTCGTCGCTCTGTACCGTCGGACGCTTCGGCTAATGGTCCGACGCTCTCAGTAGTGTTAGCCGTCGGACCGAGGCTAATGGTCCGACGCTCTTTGACTCTACGGTCCGACGCTCTATTTTCTTAGGATTTTCACTCAAACCTTTCACCTTTTGTTCCCATGTGCTAACACCAAGTGTTCTACACCTTGTGCACGTGTGTTAGCCTTTTCAAAAGAGATTTCCAAGGGTTTGTTAGTGTCACTAGCATCTATATGCAATGCAATGATCATGAACATCTAGTGGCACTTGATAACCGTATTTCATCAACAATTTCGCCCCTCTTGATAGTACGGCTATCTATCCTAAATGTGATCACTTCCTCTATGGAGTCTTGATCACCAAAAGCAAAAGAGCTCCTATGGATTATACCTTTGCCTTGAACTCCTAACTTTTTCACCATCTCTTGATGAAGCTTGTAGACTCCTTTTGATGATGGATTTATACCATTTGCATGGATGCCGTCAATAGGGCTTTCTCCTTTATTGATGGGCTTACACTATTTTCATGGACGCCGCCATTGCCCTTCACTTGTGGCCTCCACCGACCCGGTCCTTTGCTCTATCTTGCCATTTGCTAATCAATTCTTATGAAACACTTAGCGCAATTGTTAGCAAACTAGGTTTCATCAATTACCCAAAACCAAACATGAGCTTTCACCTACCTCATCTACTCATCTCAAAACTCTGGAACATGCCACGGACTGCTCAGTCAACAGAAAGCGTGTGAGACTCAACTGAATTAACGAACGAAAAAAACAGCGAGTTAGCAAACCTAGTGCTCAGTTATTCAAGTTATCATCAAGCTCTGCAAGCAAGCGAGCCATCTTCAAGCAACAAGCCAAGCCCTGCCAGTCTCGTCTCCTGCTACATGGCACAACCACAACTTGTGAAGATTGAGTGGCAGGTTTCTGTCTATCCCCGTCCCGGTGCTCGTGCCGATTGTGGACAGCGACACGGCCACCAATAAAGAATAGACCTTTGATCCATCTTTACTTTTGGACTTTAATCCCAGTATTTTTTTAGAAATAAAGAGAGTATTAGTCCCGGTTCTAGATACTAACCGGGACTAAAGTCTCCTGCCCAGTGGCTACTGGTACGAGCTGCTGCAGCAGGGGACTTTTAGTCCCGAGCCGGGCCACCAACCGGGACTAAAAGTCCAATCTCGGTTGGGGCTACCCGTCGGGACTAAAAACTGACTTTTACTCATGGTTGGTGACCCGGCCTGGGACTAAAAGTTCCTGGGTATAAGGTCCCCTTCTTCCTCCTCTAGCCCGAGCATTACAAGCTCTATGTTCTTCATTCTTGCTGCGGATTTTGCTGTTCTTCTACGGCTATCTCAAGCTTTGTTCTACTTCTACGTTGAATTTTATTTTGGTTTTACATGTTACTAACTTCATCCTCACGCCTCCATCGCTACCATACCTCATTTCATGGTCCAGAAAAGGTTAGGAATAAATATATATTGTTTTTTTGTTGCATTTTTTGATTCGTTGCCATTTAAGCTTAAATTCACTTGATAGTTTGCATTCTTAGCTAGATGATGCATATAGTAGTTCATTTTGACTAGTATACACATTTTATTATTTTGCATAGTATATTTCATGGTTTAGAGAAATAGAGAATTTTAGTGATTTTTTAATATACTATTTTAGAAAATGAGGAATTTTTTAGCAATTTACAAAAATGAACATAGAGACTAGATGGCGACTCCTTCTGAGTCCTCAGCCTATTATCGGGTTTCAAAGTGACTTAGACCGCACCTCCTTCTTATTGCGTGCAGCGAGTGTAAGCAGAAGATTGTCATGGAGTACCGAGTGAGGAAAGAGTGTTTCAACAAGGGTCATATCTTCTACAAGTATCAAGATTGCAATGTGAGTTATTGTACCCCATTTGACGATTATGGTTAATTTTTATCATTCTCTTGATAATTTTGATTAAAGTTCTTAATTTGTTGTTCTAATTTTAGTAGGACGACACTGGATGTAAAGGCTGGTACTAAGAGGAAGATTATGTTGAGCATGTGCGAAACAATCTTGCAGAGGCGGGTGCAAACACTAATGATGTGGTTGTTTAGGCAGTGAGCCAGCACAAATAGCCATCATTCTTCAATATCATGACTCATTTTCTAGTTCACCTGGTTGTTTCCTATTCTGTTGCATCGAATATGCACAGATATGTTCGTCTTCAGATATTGGCGGCATACCTTGCTCGTTAAGTTTGCTCATGTACCAAATTTAAATCATTTCATATTTTCTATTTTTTTTGAACTGACACAAAAATTGTTGAAAAATATTACAAAATATCATCGAACAAGGTCATCAACCAAGCCCAAAATAAACAGTATTTTCGTGTACCAAGATAAGTGTAAAACTAGGTCATCAACCAAACCCCAAGAAATTAAAACATACTCTATCGAAGTGAATGTTGTCTTCATTGGCAATGAAAATAAAATGTAGCATCTCAAAAAGTAGAGTTCTAGTAGTTATTTACACTTCGATTTCATATGTTTTAATTTGTTTTGTCAATATTGTCCTGAGTCGAAGACTACACCTTCTTGTCAGCTTGTGTAACAACCCTAAAAATCCACACAATCTAAAAATCCCAACCAATTAAAATTTTTCATTTATTTATTGTGAAAACCCATTTTTCTTGTGCAAGCATATAGGTTTTATTATGAATTTGGTAAATAAAGGAGTGTAGTTTGCATTTTAATTCCATTCACATAGAATAATAGCCTATGCATCACATTTGGGATTTATTACAATTTATGTTTGAATTTACTCAATATTTAAAATGGGCAATAGATGTATATATACACTAAAATGAAAATAGAAAAGGAAAAAGAGAGTTAGGCCAGCCATTCGGCCAGCCAGCCCAAGCCAGCCCGACCTTCTTCTCCTCACCTCACCCGCGCGCGGCCCACGTTGCGGCTCGGCAGCGCGCGCGCGACCGGCACACACGCGCTCGCGCTCGCTGCCAACCCGGCCCCGCCTGTCAGCCGCTCTCGCCCCCCCACTGTTCTTCTTCTTCGCAGAGGCGACGGGGACGAGTGCACGCAATTCGCGTGACCCCGGACCCACGGCCGACAGCACCACACCCCGCAGAAGCTGTCCCCCTCCTGTTCCCTCCTTTCTTGGCCGCCAAGCGAACCCGCGCCCATCCGGAGCCCTAGATCCACTCGAGCCACGGCCCTTCGATCGGTCGAGCGCGATCAGGACCGTTCACCATTGGAGCCGGCCAAGCTCGCCTATAAAAGAAGCTCACCCCGAAGCCCTACCCTCATTTCCCCTCGCCGCCACCGCAGCACAGACCGGCACACTGCACCAAACCGAGAGAGAGAGAGAGCGTAGGAGAAGGGTGGAGCAGAGAAGGAGAAGCTGCCGGAGCGCCGCCGCGCGGAGCACGCCGGAGACGGGCACGGAGGAGAAGCCCGAGCCGCGGACGAGGAGCGGCACGGCACTGCGATCGCTCAGCACGGCTCCGACTTGCCACTGCACCGCCATCCTAGCTTCACCGACACCACGGTGAGCCATCGCACGCCATGTCCAAACCTTGCCCTGCTTTTGCCATGGCGTTCCACCCTCGGGACGCGCAGGCACGAGCCTTTACCGGCTCGGGAAGATCACCTGCACCATGCACTCATGCGACCGGCCGAAACCCCCGGACTACAAGCTTGCTAGACCGAGAACGCAGCACGACGCGTTCTTGGCGGAGCGCGCTCACCACCGACGCGTTCCGACGCCGAATCACCCATTCCGAGCAATCCGACTAGCACCCGTATAGGTTAGAGTGTCGTGGAGCACCGCCACGACCCCTTGAGCTAGCTACGCGGATCTAAGCGCTAGAGGAAGCCTGAATCGCCTTGGCCGCGTGCGCCGCGACCTTACCGGAGCGCCGCCGCGAGCCGTCGCCAAAAGAAGGTCATGCCATGGCTAAAGTTCGCCACCAGAGTGTTGTATGCTTCTCTGGCCTCACCAATTTGACAAGACCGCATTTGATTGAACCAATACTTGGTCGTAGCCGCCTTGCCGCCTTCCGCCGTCGTCGGCGACACGCCGCCGCCACAGCCGAGCACCTTGGGAATCTCGGTAGCCGAAATTGGTAGTTGGTATACCATCGCCATAGACCCTGGACGCGTATACATCTCCTAGAAGACCTCCTTAGCCCCGCCGGAACCTCACAGTCGCGGCGACATCGCCGCCGACACGTTCCGCCTCGCCTAAAATCCGTTCCGAGTACCCCCGATCGCCTCGCGCTGCGGAGAAAGGCCGCCGAGGTTCGCCAAGTCTGCCTCGGCACCGCCGCTAGATAGCCGAGCCCCGAATCACGACTGTCGCCTTGGCTACGTGCGCCTCTACCTCGTCGGAGAACCGCCGTATGCCGAGGGAGAGAAGGAGGCCATACTACGACTCTAACCCGCCACCATCTGGTCGGACGACTGCCTGAGCACGCCAATTGGGGAAAACCGAGCCCTGTCTTACCGAAATATGGTCATCGCCGCCCTGTCATCGTCCGCCGCACCGGAGAGACACCGCCGCCTTGAACAGACGCCCTGGAACCCTGCTAGCACCAAATCTCCGATTCGCCCGAGCCTCCCCAGGAGAGCTCGGGAGAGCAGCACCCTCGGCGCACCAAATCTCCGATTTGCCCGAGCCTTCCCAGGAGAGCTCGGGAGAGCGGCCCCCTTCGGCGCCCAAATTTCCGATTCGCCCGAGCCTCCCCGGTAGACCTCGGGAGAGCGGCACCCTCGGCGCCCAAATTTCCGATTCGCCCGAGCCTCCCCGGTAGACCTCGGGAGAGCGGCCCCCTCGGCGCCCAAATGTCCGATTCGCCCGAGCCTCCCCGGAAGAGCTCGGGAGAGCCGCACCCTCGGCGCCCAAATGTCCGATTCGCCCGAGCCTCCCCGGAAGAGCTCGGGAGAGCAGCACCCTCGGCGCCCAAATGTCTGATTCGCCCGAGCCTCCCCGCTAGACCTCGGGAGAGCGGCACCCTCGGCGCCCCGAATTTCCGATTCGCCCGAGCCCCGCCGAGGAACGCCGAACTCCGCCGAGCTACACCGAGCTCCGCCGAGATATGCCGAGCTACGCCGAGCTCCGCCGACGCCCCCCGACCTCTGAGAACTACCCCCGACCACCGCCGAGCTACCCCCGACCACCGACGAGCTACGCCGAGCCCTGCCGAGCTACGCCGAGCTCTGCCGAACTACCCCCGACCACCGCCGAACTACGCCGAGCCCCGCCGAGCTACCCCCGACCACCGCCGAGCCACCGCCGAGCTCCGCCGACACCGGCGACTCTCTGGGAACCAGCATCGAATACCTGGTGGGCGACCATCGGGTCTGTACTCTGTGTTCTAACGAGGCACCACATGCCGCACTACTGGACCCGCGCGCCACGTGGACCAATCCCGAGCTGCCCCTGATTAACCGACCAATTTTCCCATTTTCAGAAAATAGGATAATCTTCGGAAATTCATAACTTATTCATACGATGTCCAAAAATTGCGCACCATATATCAAAATTCTCAGAAAAATGAGATCTACAATCTAAGACTATGTTTGTGTGCATTTAGCTCTTTGTTTTATTGGATTTTTCTGAAATACTCTATAGGAGTCGCTGACGCGACTGTTTCGTGTTCGATTTCAGAGCCGGAGGAGGATCTGACTAAGGAAGACGACCACGAGTACTTTCAGGAGCTAGGAGACGACTACGAAGGTGCCACGTCCCACCAAATCCTTAGATCCTATTTACGCATTGTAAATGACATTGTTGCTATTGCTTTATGATTATGTATGGATTGGTTGCATGGTAGTATATTTGAATTCCCTGCCTTGATAAGACTTTACCCTGCTGTCCGCTGTTAGGTTAGCTGCTGCTTAATTTACTGTTACTCTTCCACTACTTTCTACTTGCTATATGCTATGTGGTGGAATTGGGACGGTGTATAACTAATTATAACCACTGGGAGAGAGTGCTGCGTGCGTCTTGGGTGCGTGGTAAGGGTTGATGTCGACCAAGTGGGATGTGAGACAAGCCCATGGGGCAAGTCGTGCCGGGGGTGCAACCTGGGCATCCCCAAGTGAGATACCTGTGGCGGGTAAGGTTGTTGAGGAGGTTCCGGGTGGGATAGCCTTGGTGGTTTGAAGCCCGTGGACGGAGGTGCTGTGATAGCACGGGGAGAGTATCCCCTAAGTGGAGATGCCTGCTTGGTCACAACCTAGGATCTGACTTGTGACCGGAAACATCTGGATTCCCTTGCTACTCGCTCGCTTCTGATGGGCGGGAGACGGCTGGACTACTTGGTAGGGCGGTGCCACTACTGCTAGGTTGAGAGGTGATAAGGGTGGACGGTGACGGATGGCGGATTCCCGTACCGTTCTAGATGCGCAGTACCACTGATGGGGCCTGGTACTGCGTCTCCCAGTCTCAGCATGACGGTGTTGGATCCGGAATATCCCAGGGCTGAGTGGTAGGGTGGCATCGACCTAGGCAAGCAAGCACCCGGAATTCTGCCTAGATGATTGTACAGCATCGATGATGGCTAATCTTGTGAGTAGTAAAACCTATGCAGAGTGTATGGTTGATCGATCGATACATAAGCCAACTCGTTGGCTATGGACCTTTCCTAATGTTTCTGCAACCACTATTAGATGAGAGCATATTCTTTTCTCCCCCTGGATAACATTTTTCCGGCAGTGTACCCGTTGTGGTAGTGTGCCGCTGAGATAGGCCCGAGAGGGAGTTGGGCCTGTCGAATGAGAGTGAGGTGTGGGTATGTGAGGTGTGGTGATGGGAAAAGGGATGATGGTGTTAACTGGTGATAAAACTTGACTAATTAAACATTGATTACAGCTGCATAGGAAAACCTCAGCCTATAGGTCTGCTTGTATAGCCTTGCATCCACTTTCCACAAAGCAAATGCTGCATAGGTGGGCTCCGTGGCCAGTACAAATCGTACTGATAAATTTGCTGTCAGGTGACGAGAATGAGTACGACTTCGAGGGAGATGATGACGAGGAATAGGGTCACGTGCTACACTCAAGTTGGCCGTGAAGGATGAATCGCTTCCGCATCTTCTAAAGCTTCTCTGAATATTGATTCCGCCAATGTGGCGATGTAATAAGTGTATTATGTAAGACTTAATTACCGTTGTATGGATCCTGGTGTCAACTGAGATATGGGTAATTTCATGGATTGTCCCAAGCAATCTGTTGAATTACAATTTGAGCCTGTGGTTTTCCCTTCGTGGAAATCGAGGTCGTTTCAGTTGGTATCAGAGCCATACTTGACTGTAGGACGAGACCCATAGAAAATGGACGCTAGAATAGAAAGCCAGACTCTCTTTCGGTTATATTACCGACCTTGCATTCACTTTGTATGCAATGGCTTATCTAATACAAGGACCTGCTAATCCGTTTTTTGAAAAATTCGCTGATGACCAGCCTTGGACCACCACTTCGTCCACTGCACGACGGCACTATTGAGATCCCGATCAACGGAAGGAACCACGGCGGAGTTGCCATGGTACTACGCCAGGTGCTGGAGGAGCTGGGAGCACCGTCTGACCAGATCCAGTACTTCAGTCGAGGGAAGCTTGTCGAGGCAAAGGACAGCCGCATACCCGACGCCGTACTCGACCTTATGCACCAGTAGCATATGGGACCCTACGTGGCCCTTAGACTAGTGATACCATGAGTTGTCCTATCATTGGCTATCTGCACATAGCACGATCTTCTTAGCAGCTAGGAACATCCTTTATGTAATAATAACCATGTGATGAGTGACTTTTGGATCTTATGCTTCTTATGGTTCTCTATGCTTCTTTGGTTGAGTGTAGGATAGCATGAAAAATGTTTTAATTCATTTAAATCGTTGAAAACATCTAACTCCTACTTAAACCACTACAAGATTACTACTGCACTAAGCACGTACCTAATAATTTCAGATGTCGATGAGACGTTCTGCGCGTTTGGAGAACCGCCAGCCCTCCCCCGCGCCTGCCCCAGGACGTGGGCGTGGTCGCAACCGTGGACGCCCAGCTGGCAGACGTGCTGGAGTTAACCTGGAAGAAGAGCTGCGCCGGGCAGAGAATGCACCGCCGGTGAACGATCCGCCACCACAAGGCGAGAACGTGCCTCCGCCACCGCCACCGCCGCCGCCACCAACGTTGGCGGAAGTAATGGCACAGCAGACCCAACTGCTGAATGCCATACCTACTGGGATGAACAGGCACCACGGGCCACCCCAGAATGACTTCCAAAGGAAACTGGAGGGTTTCCTGAAGCTGAGGCCACCCACCTTCGACGGGACCGACAGCGATCCCCTCGCTGCCGACGATTGGCTTAAAGAGATGGAGAAGAAGCTGGACCTGACCACTTGCTCCGACGAGGAGTGTGTTGGGATTGCTAGCCACCAGCTGACCGGTGCTGCACGGGCATGGTGGGACAACTACACCAGCGCTCACGAGGACCCAGCCCGCATTGACTGGGATGAGTTCACCGAGGCTTTCCGTGACCACCACATTCCTGAGGGAGTCATGGAGGCCAAGGAGAACGAGTTTCACAACATCTCCCAGGGAGCTGACCGGATCCACGAGTACACCACCCGCTTCAACTGCTTGCTCCGCTACGCACCTGCGTCTTGCGTGAGTTCCGAGAAGGAAAAGATGTACTACTACAGGAAGGGACTTCAGACCAAGATCAGGTTGGCTCTGTCAGGGAACAAGAGCTACACTCTGCGTGAGCTGATTGACCGCTGCATTGAGATCGAGAAGGACCGCATAGAAGCACGTCTGGAGTTCGAGGCCCAGAACAAGGGAAAGAAGCGCCGCTCTGAGGGACCCGCTCGCACTGCTCCACCCCAGAGACAGCGAACGGGTGCACCTCCGCCTTTCCGGACTCGCCAGGGACCCTCTTCGGGAATGAGCCGTGGTGGTACCAACAGCGGCAACTATCACCGCCCCGCTCAGACCTACCCTGCGCCGACTCGAGCTGTGCAGAACACACCCGCCCCCGCTACCAACACGCCAAGGACAAGCAATTGGAAGGCTCCTGCGACAGCTACGGCAGGCAGTGTGCCCTTCACTTGCTTCGGATGCGGAAAGCCTGGACACCGTGTGGCTGTGTGCCCCAACCTTAACCGTGCACCAGCAGCTGCACAGGGCACACCGAACCGGGGATCTGCTACCCGAGGAAGACTGAACCACATGACCGCTGAGGAAGCTGAAGCTGCAGCTGATGCTGTGTACGGTACGTTCCTAGTTCAGGGTAACATGGCTACAGTTCTGTTCGATTCGGGAGCTACATGTTCATACATTTCATCTGCATATGCACGTAAGCATAACATACCTGTAACCCCGAGAGCAAACCCCATCCTAACTAGCTCGCCCTTAGGAACCTTCAGAAGCATTCACATATGTAGGGGAGTGATAATCACAATCGAGGGACTTGACTTTCGAGCTGACCTAACCCTACTACCCTCCAATAGCTTAGATGTCATCTTAGGCATGGACTGGCTAACCAAACACCGGGGAGTGATATCTTGTTTACCTAGATATGTTCAGGTAACCCACCCTTGGGGAACAGCTGTCCGATGTGTACCCCAAACCGAGAGAGTCCAAGCCCTCCTATGTGCCCTGGAGACTAAAGCTGATAAGACAGAGCTGACATTCAGAGATGTGCCAGTAGTTTGTGAATTCAATGACGTATTTTCAGAGGAGTTGCCAGGAATGCCACCAGATAGAGATGTGGAGTTTGTTATAGAGCTGATGCCAGGGACTGCACCAATTGCCAAAAGACCCTACAGAATGTCGGCTGATGAGTTGAAGGAACTCAAGAAGCAGCTGGGAGAATTACTGGAGAAGGGTTTCATTAGGCCTAGTGCTTCGCCCTGGGGATCTCCCGTTTTGTTTATCAAGAAGAAGGATGGCACGATGAGGATGTGCATTGACTACCGGAATCTGAATGCGGTTACAGTCAAGAATAAGTACCCATTGCCCCGCATCGATGATTTGTTAGATCAATTGAGTAAGGCCAAGTACTTCTCGAAGATCGATCTCCGATCAGGGTACCATCAGATGAAGATCAGGGAAGAGGATATCCCGAAGACTGCATTTGTCACTAGATATGGACAGTATGAGTGCACAGTAGTCTCATTTGGACTCACTAATGCTCCAGCATACTTTATGAACATGATGAACAAGATCTTCATGAATGAGCTAGATAAGTTTGTGGTGGTATTCATTGATGATATATTGGTTTATTCAGCCACAAAAGAGGAACATGAACATCATCTGAGGACCGTATTGGAGAGGTTGTCTCGCAACCAGCTATACGCCAAATTCTCCAAGTGCGAATTCTGGCTTGAGGAAGTTGCTTTCCTTGGACGCGTACTGTCAGGAGAAGGAGTCGCGGTAGACCCAGCCAAGATTGAGGCTGTGCAAGAGTGGGAACAACCCTGTAATGTGTCAGAAATCAGAAGCTTTTTGGGACTTGCAGGATACTATCGCAGATTTATTGAGAATTTCTCCAAGATTGCAAGACCCATGACCAACTTGCTGAAGAAAGAGAACAAGTTTATCTGGACTCCTGAATGTGAGAAGAGTTTCCAGACCTTGAAGGAGAAGCTTACTACTACACCTGTACTAGCCCTACCCGACATTCACAAAGATTTTGTTGTATATTGTGACGCCTCTCGGCAAGGTTTGGGCTGTGTACTAATGCAAGAAGGAAGAGTGATAGCTTATGCCTCAAGACAGTTGAAGGAACATGAGCAGCGATACCCGACTCATGACCTAGAACTTGCAGCCGTGGTACATGCACTCAAGATTTGGAGACACTATCTGATGAGCAACAAGTGTGACATATACACCGACCACAAGAGCCTGAAGTACTTCTTCACACAGGAAGATCTGAATATGAGGCAGCGCAGATGGCTAGAACTCATCAAGGACTATGATCTTGAGATCCATTATCACCCAGGAAAGGCCAATGTTGTCGCTGATGCACTTAGCCGCAAAAGCTACTGCCATACCCTCATCACCAACTCTATGCCACCTGAGCTCAGGAGAGAGTTCGACGCATTCCAGCTCGAGGTAGTCTCCTATGGCATGCTAAATGAGCTTCGCGTCGAGTACAATCTCACCTCACGGATCCGTGAAGCGCAAAAGAACTGTCCTGAGATAGACTATATCCGTGGTTTGATGAAGCTGGGAAGAGGCCCCGAATACCGAGAAGATGAGCAGGGAACTGTATGGTACAAAGATAGAATCTGCGTACCGACGGATTCAGCGGTACGAGAAGAGATTCTGTCAGAAGGGCATGACTCCAAATATTGCATTCACCCAGGGTCAGCCAAGATGTACCATGATCTAAGGAAACACTTCTGGTGGGAGAATATGAAGGCAGACATTGCAGGGCATGTAGCCCGATGTGACACTTGCAGCAGAATCAAGGCCGAACATCAACGACCAGCCGGCCTACTACAACCCCTCGCAATTCCAGAATGGAAATGGGAATGCATTTCGATGGATTTTATCGTTGGGTTACCCCGCACCGAGAAGAAACACGATTCGATTTGGGTGATAGTCGACCGTTTGACCAAAGTCGCTCACTTCATTCCCATCAACATTGGCTACGATGCCGAACGGCTGGCGGATTTATACATAACCCACATTCTGAGACTACACGGGGCACCCACAAGCATAATATCTGATCGAGGCTCACAATTCACGTCTCGATTCTGGCAAGCCTTGCACAAATCCATCGGAACCAAGCTGGACTATAGCACGGCTTATCACCCACAAACTGACGGTCAAACAGAAAGAGTGAACCAAATTCTCGAAGATATGCTCCGAGCTTGTGTGATAAAATACAAGACTAGTTGGGAAAGCTGCTTACCCCACGCTGAATTCTCGTACAACAACAGCTATCAAACAAGCCTCAAGATGTCACCGTTTGAGGCATTGTATGGGAGACCCTGCAGGACCCCGCTAATGTGGTCAGAACCCGGAGAGAGAGCCTTCTTTGGCCCTGCTAAGATTGTAGAAGCAGAGGAAGGCGTAGCACAGGTCAGAGAAAATTTAAGAATTGCACAGAGTAGGCAAAAGAGCTATGCAGATAGAAGACGTAGAGAGCTTGAGTTCAAGGTTGGGGATTATGTCTACCTCAAGGTATCTCCACTTCGTGGCACTGTCAGATTCCACGTGAAGGGGAAATTGGCACCAAGATATGTTGGGCCATACAAGATCTGTAAAAGGGTTGGAAAGCTTGCTTACAAGCTGGAACTACCGGAGGAATTATCTGGAGTACACCCCGTGTTCCATGTCTCGCAATTAAGGAAGTGTTTGAAGCTTCCCGAGGAGCAAGTTCCTACGGATGCATTAGACCTGCAAGACACACTTGAATACAAGGAACATCCGATCAAGATCTTGGCACAGGACACAAAGGAGACCCGAAACAAAACCATTCCGATGTGCAAGGTACAATGGAGCAATCACACTGAAAGGGAAGCTACGTGGGAGAAAGAATCGGACTTGCGGATTATGTTTCCTTACCTCTTCGATGGGTACGTTATCTCTGAATCTCGAGGTCGAGATCCTAATGAGGGGGATGACTGTAACAACCCTAAAAATCCACACAATCTAAAAATCCCAACCAATTAAAATTTTTCATTTATTTATTGTGAAAACCCATTTTTCTTGTGCAAGCATATAGGTTTTATTATGAATTTGGTAAATAAAGGAGTGTAGTTTGCATTTTAATTCCATTCACATAGAATAATAGCCTATGCATCACATTTGGGATTTATTGCAATTTATGTTTGAATTTACTCAATATTTAAAATGGGCAATATATGTATATATACACTAAAATGAAAATAGAAAAGGAAAAAGAGAGTTAGGCCAGCCATTCGGCCAGCCAGCCCAAGCCAGCCCGACCTTCTTCTCCTCACCTCACCCGCGCGCGGCCCACGTTGCGGCTCGGCAGCGCGCGCGCGCGACCGGCACACACGCGCTCGCGCTCGCTGCCAACCCGGCCCCGCCTGTCAGCCGCTCTCGCCTCCCCCCCACTGTTCTTCTTCTTCGCAGAGGCGACGGGGACGAGTGCACGCAATTCGCGTGACCCCGGACCCACGGCCGACAGCACCACGCCCCGCAGAAGCTGTCCCCCTCCTGTTCCCTCCTTTCTTGGCCGCCAAGCGAACCCGCGCCCATCCGGAGCCCTAGATCCACTCGAGCCACGGCCTCATTTCCCCTCGCCGCCACCGCAGCACAGACCGGCACACTGCACCAAACCGAGAGAGAGAGAGCGTAGGAGAAGGGCGGAGCAGAGGAGGAGAAGCTGCCGGAGCGCCGCCGCGCGGAGCACGCCGGAGCCGGGCATGGAGGAGAAGCCCGAGCCGCGGACGAGGAGCGGCACGGCACTGCGATCGCTTAGCACGGCTCCGACTTGCCACTGCACCGCCATCCTAGCTTCACCGACACCACGGTGAGCCATCGCACGCCATGTCCGAACCTTGCCCTGCTTTTGCCATGGCGTTCCACCCTCGGGACGCGCAGGCACGAGCCTTTACCGGCTCGGGAAGATCACCTGCACCATGCACTCATGCGACCGGCCCAAACCCCCGGACTACAAGCTTGCTAGACCGAGAACGCAGCACGACGCGTTCTCGGCGGAGCGCGCTCACCACCGACGCGTTCCGACGCCGAATCACCCGTTCCGAGCAATCCGACTAGCACCCGTATAGGTTAGAGCGTCGTGGAGCACCGCCACGACCCCTTGAGCTAGCTACGCGGATCTAAGCGCTAGAGTAAGCCTGAATCGCCTTGGCCGCGTGCGCCGCGACCTTACCGGAGCGCCGCCGCGAGCCGTCGCCAAAAGAAGGTCATGCCATGGCTAACGTTCGCCACCAGAGTGTTGTATGCTTCTCTGGCCTCACCAATTTGACAAGACCGCATTTGATTGAACCAATACTTGGTCGTAGCTGCGTTGCCGCCTTCCGCCGTCGTCGGCGACACGCCGCCGCCACAGCCGAGCACCTTGGGAATCTCGGTAGCCGAAATTGGTAGTTGGTATACCATCGCCATAGACCCTGGACGCGTATACATCTCCTAGAAGACCTCCTTAGCCCCGCCGGAACCTCACAGTCACGGCGACATCGCCGCCGACACGTTCCGCCTCGCCTAAAATCCGTTCCGAGTACCCCCGATCGCCTCGCGCTGCGGAGAAAGGCCGCCGAGGTTCGCCAAGTCTGCCTCGGCACCGCCGCTAGATAGCCGAGCCCCGAATCACGACTATCGCCTTGGCTACGTGCGCCTCCACCTCGTCGGAGAACCGCCGTATGCCGAGGGAGAGAAGGAGGCCATACCACGACTCTAACCCGCCACCATCTGGTCGGACGACTGCCTGAGCACGCCAATTGGGGAAAGCCGAGCCCTGTCTTACCGAAATATGGTCATCGCCGCCCTGTCATCGTCCGCCGCACCGGAGAGACACCGCCGCCTTGAACAGACGCCCTGGAACCCTGCTAGCACCAAATCTCCGATTCACCCAAGCCTCCGCAGGAGAGCTCGGGAGAGCAGCACCCTCGGCGCACCAAATCTCCGATTCGCCCGAGCCTTCCCAGGAGAGCTCGGGAGAGCGGCCCCCTTCGGCGCCCAAATTTCCGATTCGCCCGAGCCTCCCCGGTAGACCTCGGGAGAGCGGCACCCTCGGCGCCCAAATTTCCGATTCGCCCGAGCCTCCCCGGTAGACCTCGGGAGAGCGGCCCCCTCGGCGCCCAAATGTCCGATTCGCCCGAGCTTCCCCGGAAGAGCTCGGGAGAGCCGCACCCTTGGCGCCCAAATGTCCGATTCGCCCGAGCCTCCCCGGAAGAGCTCGGGAGAGCAGCACCCTCGGCGCCCAAATGTCTGATTCGCCCGAGCCTCCCCGCTAGACCTCGGGAGAGCGGCACCCTCGGCGCCCCGAATTTCCGATTCGCCCGAGCCCCGCCGAGGAACGTCGAACTCCGCCGAGCTACACCGAGCTCCGCCGAGCTATGCCGAGCTACGCCGAGCTCCGCCGACGCCCCCCGACCTCTGAGAACTACCCCCGACCACCGCCGAGCTACCCCCGACCACCGATGAGCTACGCCGAGCCCTGCCGAGCTACGCCGAGCTCTGCCGAACTACCCCCGACCACCGCCGAACTATGCCGAGCCCCGCCGAGCTACCCCCGACCACCGCCGAGCCACCGCCGAGCTACGCCGACACCGGCGACTCTCTGGGAACCAGCATCGAATACCTGGTGGGCGACCATCGGGTCTGTACTCTGTGTTCTGACGAGGCGCCACATGCCGCACTACTGGACCCGCGCGCCACGTGGACCAATCCCGAGCTGCCCCTGATTAACCGACCAATTTTCCCATTTTCAGAAAATAGGATAATCTTCGGAAATTCATAACTTATTCATACGATGTCCAAAAATTGCGCACCATATATCAAAATTCTCAGAAAAATGAGATCTACAATCTAAGACTATGTTTGTGTGCATTTGGCTCTTTGTTTTATTGGATTTTTCTGAAATACTCTATAGGAGTCGCTGACGCGACAGTTTCGTTTTCGATTTTAGAGCCGGAGGAGGATCTGACTAAGGAAGACGACCACGAGTACTTTCAGGAGCTAGGAGACGACTACGAAGGTGCCACGTCCCACCAAATCCTTAGATCCTATTTACGCATTGTAAATGACATTGTTGCTATTGCTTTATGATTATGTATGGATTGGTTGCATGGTAGTATATTTGAATTCCCTGCCTTGATAAGACTTTACCCTGCTGTCCGCTGTTAGGTTAGCTGCTGCTTAATTTACTGTTACTCTTCCACTACTTTCTACTTTCTATATGCTATGTGGTGGAATTGGGACGGTGTATAACTGATTATAACCACTGGGAGAGAGTGCTGCGTGCGTCTTGGGTGCGTGGTAAGGGTTGATGTCGACCAAGTGGGATGTGAGACAAGCCCATGGGGCAAGTCGTGCCGGGGGTGCAACCTGGGCATCCCCAAGTGAGATACCTGTGGCGGGTAAGGTTGTTGAGGAGGTTTCGGGTGGGATAGCCTTGGTGGTTTGAAGCCCGTGGACGGAGGTGCTGTGATAGCACGGGGAGAGTATCCCCTAAGTGGAGATGCCTGCTTGGTCACAACCTAGGATCTGACTAGTGACCGGAAACATCTGGATTCCCTTGCTACTCGCTCGCTTCTGATGGGCGGGAGATGGCTCGAATACTTGGTAGGGCGGTGCCACTACTGCTAGGTTGAGAGGTGATAAGGGTGGACGGTGACGGATGGCGGATTCCCGTACCGTTCTAGATGCGCAGTACCACTGATGGGGCCCGATACTGCGTCTCCCAGTCTCAGCATGACGGTGTTGGATCCGGAATATCCCAGGGCTGAGTGGTAGGGTGGCATCGACCTAGGCAAGCAAGCACCCGGAATTCTGCCTAGATGATTGTACAGCATCGATGATGGCTAATCTTGTGAGTAGTAAAACCTCTGCAGAGTGTATGGTTGATCGATCGATACATAAGCCAACTCGTTGGCTATGGACCTTTCCTAATGTTTCTGCAACCACTATTAGATGAGAGCATATTCTTTTCTCCCCCTGGATAACATTTTTCCGACAGTGTACCCGTTGTGGTAGTGTGCCGCTGAGATAGGCCCGAGAGGGAGTTGGGCCTGTCGAATGAGAGTGAGGTGTGGGTATGTGAGGTGTGGTGATGGGAAAAGGGATGATGGTGTTAACTGGTGATAAAACTTGACTAATTAAACATTGATTACAGCTGCATAGGAAAACCTCAGCCTATAGGTCTGCTTGTATAGCCTTGCATCCACTTTCCACAAAGCAAATGCTGCATAGGTGGGCTCCGTGGCCAGTACAAATCGTACTGATAAATTTGCTGTCAGGTGACGAGAATGAGTACGACTTCGAGGGAGATGATGACGAGGAATAGGGTCACGTGCTACACTCAAGTTGGCCGTGAAGGATGAATCGCTTCCGCATCTTCTAAAGCTTCTCTGAATGTTGATTCCGCCAATGTGGCGATGTAATAAGTGTATTATGTAAGACTTAATTACCGTTGTATGGATCCTGGTGTCAACTGAGATATGGGTAATTTCATGGATTGTCCCAAGCAATCTGTTGAATTACAATTCGAGCCTGTGGATTTCCCTTCGTGGAAATCGAGGTCGTTTCAGCTTGTTAGTCATATTCTTTGTTTGCTTGCTATTAGTTGTAGGAAACTAGACGATCTTATAACACAAGGTCGAGATGGTGGTTGTCGGAAGGGTATTGTAGGCCACTTTATCTTTGAAGCAAAGGTGACATTTGGCACGAAGAGAAACTTTCCGAGACAATATGCATCAACTCAAGAAAAATAAGCAACCCATAGTGCTCTTATTATTTATGTTCTTTCTTAGAAGTTACATCATGTCATCCTTGAATCCCACCATTACCAACAAGTTTCTCATTCACATCGATCGCATGCTTACCATGGTCGATCATTTCCTCCATGGATGGTGGCTTGGTAGGTTTGCCACAGCATGGTGGCAGCGGACGGCCAGGCGAAGGGCTAGGCCCTCGTGGCAGCAAATCCCCAACCACATTTGGTGTCATCGCCACTGTGGAAGGAGGCTTCCTAGGTCCGATGGGTGTTGATGGCGGCTTGGTAGGTTTGCCACAGCATGGAGGCAGCGGATGGCCAGGCGAAGGGCTAGGCCCCCGTGGCTTCTTAGGTCCAAGTCCAACGGGTGGTATTATCCATGGCGATGATGGTGGCTTGGCAGGTTTGCCACAACATGGTGGCAGCGGACGCCCAGGCGAAGGGCTAGGCCCCCGTGGCAGCAGATCCCCAACCACACCAGGTGGCATTGCCGAGTATGCCCGCGCTTCTACCATCGTCAAAAGTGTGGTCAGTAGTGGCAGTGTCACCAGTACCACAATTGGTGATGCGGTGGCCCTGGTGATACTATTCTTGCTGCTAGCCATGGCTACTTGTGATTTTTTTTTCTTGTTCTCTTTTTGTGGATCTCTGTGGATATCCAGAGCACTGAGATGGATGGAAGCTTAGACCCCATTTATATATATAGTCGGGCCTAGCTCGTAAATAAGGCATGCATATGAAAATCAATCCGATTAGTGGAATGCTTTTACAGATCTTACATTTGTTTGGCTTGCATTTATAGTTTCTTAAATTTATCTAATTTTAATATATGGTCAAATGGAAGACGTCTATTGAACAGTTGAATATGTTTAGCTTGCATTTATATGTTCCTTAACTTTTCTAAATTATGTTCAAATAGAAGACCAATTTTGGGAATGTCACACCCAATTTTAAGGATAAAATTAAAGGAACCAACTTATGTGCGCCCAAGGATCAATCGCACACATAAGCGACAAATTACATAGTGCCATCACAAGATTCAATATATAACGAATAATATCACAGAGTCTTTACATAAATAGCAGCGAACTAATAAATATAATCTCTCGTGGAAGCTCCAATTCACAGGGAAGTAGTTGACTGGTGAACCACAATCCTAGTAATCCTCAGAAGAATCATCATAGTCATCTGTTACCCATCCAGGATTTTTATCCAAATATGAAAAATAAAGCAAGCGTAAGTACATGTCGTACTCAACAAGAATAGCACGGGTTTATAAGGCTCAAATAAGGCATGGCACTGGTTGACAGTGGTTGCTTTTAGTTGATCATATTTTAGCAATTTGAGTAGAAGCAATAGATTATACCAAGGAACAAGATTTGCATGATCATATAAACATGATAATTAATATGGAATAAACATTAATAGAAACTCCAAATAAATCAATATTAAATTAGTTAAGTTTATGTAAGACGTCCAAGGCCGCTCGTGACCGTGAGCGCGGCTGATATATCAGTTTTACACTCTGTAGAGGTTGCACACTTTCACCATGAGTCGTGATTCCCATATGGTAAGGGTCATGACTCCCGTGTCACCTCATCAAGGAAGTGCGGTAAGGTACACTATGAATTCTTTCCAAAGCCTTCCTAACATGCCACTAATCAATCCGGACGCAATGGCAAGGGGTGGTAGAGCCCTCCTTCTAGTGACACACACACGCAGCAGTACACACAAAAACAGGAGCCGCAAAACAACCAGTTCGGCAAGAAACCTTTCAAGATTAACAACATAATAGAAAATAACTTCATACTTGACTAAAGTCAGAGCCATATGACCCTCATGGTTGCGCTGTAAGTCCCGGTGTCATACTTACAGATAAATCCTTAGTCCATGTTGCTAAAAAGCATCTTTTAATCTTTATTTCATAATCAATTATTCAAGTTCATAAGATCATGACACCATCAAGCACTATCATCACTACTCAAATGCAATCTCATAGGTATCAAGGATCAAGTTATCAAAAGCTAGGAATAATCACTATGGTTGCCAAGGTAGACACATGCATCATGAATTTAATGATTAAGGTGAATAGGCAACAAGGATGGTCCATGCTATACTTGCCTTGATCACAGTGCGCTTGAGAACTTGGGTCCTCAACATACTCTTGATCACCAACGTATTGCTCACCGTCTGAACTCGATCACAATATCACCATACAAACATCGAGGCAATCATATACGAAGCAAACAAGATCTAAATTAGAAACAGTACACCAATAGTAGAAATTTTTTTTAAAAGTGTATAAAAATAATCTACGCGTCGCTACGATTACAACGATATAAAGTTCACGCGAATCGGAGTTCAAACGAAAAAGATATGAATTAAACAAGATTTACTTTAATAAAATAATAGATTAAATCTAATCTCGAACTTTAAAAGTTGAAAACATGTGTAACATTAACATTATCATGTAGTTTGCGAAATTACGAATATAACGAGACTTGAACGGATCAAATCGGAGTTAAAACGGAGAAAATATGGCTAAAGTAGTGGCAGTGGCAAATCTGTAATTATTTAGAAAACATATTTTGAATCTATATATGAAAATACGTTTTTCGAAAACAAAAGCGTAGTCCACTCAATACGCCAAGGACTGCGGGTCTGTACTTTAAGAAGAGCAGGGTGTTTTATGAAAAATTAACGGCGAAGGTGTATGAGATGCTGAGGACCGTTAGATGGGAGATCAATGGCTCGGATTAGATCGAACAGAGGGGCACCGCTCTGTTCGCCGGGGAAGGATGCCAGAGCGGCGGTGGCCATTGCCGCTGGCGAGCTTTCTCGCCGGAAAACACGAGTAGGACCACAGGGTGCATGGTTTGGCTCGAAAAAGGCACTGGGAGCAAGTTGAGCTTAAGGCGAATCAATATAGGACATCGGCTTTAGCTATCGCGGCTCGGGAAGGAAGCAGCAAGCACGGCGACGGAAAAACTACGGCGACGAGGCCACTGGTGGAGCTATGGTGCACGAAAACGAAAGAATAAGGGTTGTCAAGTTTCCTGACCTCAAATAGAAGCTCTGGGATCGATCAATTGGAACTAGAAAGCTCTCGGTGACGGAGACCGTCGGCAATGGCGGACGGCGGCGTCCTGCTCGTGGTGCCGAGGGTCAACGCGCGGTCGAGATCGGGGAAGAAGGGGTCCTGGAAGCTTCGCGAACTCGTCACGGTTTTCTGGGTAGCTTTAATTGCGGCAGCGGAGCTCCAGTTGGCGATTTCGACGGCGACGGCTCGAGCACGACGCGGCGACTGCTCTGCTGCGGCTGCTAGGAGAAAAAAATTGGAGGCGGCTGCTAGCTCTTAGATGGGTTTTGAGGAGGACGGCAGAGCTCGGAGCCTTTTATGGGGGGCGCTGGGGGTGGCGTGCTGTCCATGCGAAGGGAGCCCGGGAAGCATACGACATGGAGACGGTGTTCGTGTTCTGCTCAGACACGGGCTGCAAGTTGGAGATGTCCCTGAGCAGCGGGCCTGACTGGTCAGACTCTGAGAAGGAGAGGAAAACGGTGCGCAGGACACTAGCCTTGCTGGGCTTCAGCTCAAGCAGCAACGGGAGAGCAGTTGCAGGCAGGGATTGGCTCGTTGGCCTTCTCGGCTGAGAGCAGAGGAGATTTTTCTCCTCTTTTTTTTTAATAATTTTTCAAATAAGCTTTCAAAGATATATTTGAATACTTTGCAGATCAACAAAATAATGCAAGCAATAAATAGATGCTGTCAGTATGAATGCATAAATACAAGTTTCTATTCCTATGATTTATTTTAGTTCATAAAAATTATTATTCTATATATTAAATGCTCAATCAATTGCATAAATAAATCAAATTAAATTCCTATTTCAGAAATTGAAAATTTCCGGATGTTACAGGGAATGTGTTTACTGCATGTTTGTGCTTTGCCTGCTTTTTTTTTAATTAGTCCTTATTAATTTATTCTATCTTGAAGAGATAACTGCAACTATTCATTTACTACTACTTTTATAACCCAATATAATCAATATGCTACACTTCAACATTCGCAAAAAATTGCTGCCATTCAACCAATTGTAATTATAGATCTGATTGACAATCGATGTACATGAAAATGTGGTGGCATTTTAAAAATTAGTGCTATTATTGTGCTAAAAAAAGGTACTCTCATTGTTCTAAATTATTAGATATTTTGGTTTTTCTAGGGACATTGCTTTTGTCATGTATCTAGACATAATATATATCTAAGTGCATAACAAAAGCTATATATGTGTCTAGAAAAGCCAAAACATCTATAACTTAATATGGAGGGAGTACTTCCGCAGTATATAGACCTTTTCATTTCAATGTCAAGTCAAATTTCAATCGTAATTGTGATTAGGGGAAGTTACAAAAGTAAACCATTTTTATAGACTTCTAGCAAGCAATGTTATTTCCATATAGCCAGTCATCTTCGTTATAAACATATATATATATATATATTAACTACCCACAGTCCTTTATAAAAGCTTTAACAACATAGATTATAAATAAGTATTATTGTTTCAATATTGCATGTCGGTGTATTAAGATGCATTAATCTTAAGATGAGATTGTGGTTCAATCTTAGGACTGTCCAGTGGGACGCTACCCACCAGGGTTTAAATCTTGGCCGTCGCACCGTTCCTGGATTTATTTCAGGATTTAACGACGTTGTGCTTTTAGTGGTAAGCGACGTACTCATCGACAGCGAGGCGCTTATGGTGACTTCGTCAATCTCGAGATTATCTGCAGGCGCAGTCTTTCGGAGGCGCTCAAAGGAATATGTATATCTGTGAGTATCTCCACTAATATAAGAGGCAGTTAGAGTTACTCTAGATCCACGTAAATCCACGCCACCCAAATACAATCGCCGTACATATCTTCTAATCTCTCATAAAGGGTTCTACAATACAACAGCACTAGATCAAAACCATCTAAGAGATAATAGCAGGATTTATTAATAAATAAATCCTAAATCCTAATGGTGAGCATTACTACGGCCAAAAATAAGTTTTTCGCTATATAATCCCAATTAAGAACATGAAAAAATACGTGTACATATTGTGTATAATATGTGTATATCCATCCATGCAAGTAATGCATATAGTTTCATACTATGCTTGTATTATTTATATATGCTCGAAACAAATATGCATGCACGTATATCATTAGCATAGAATGCGTATTTAAATATCTATTTTAAAATCAAAATGAATTATGAATTAATAAGCTGAAATAAGCTAAAAAAAATACTTTTAGTCCTGGTCTGCAATACGAAATGGGACTAAAGGTACCAGCCTAATGCCTCGGCTAGAGGTCCTTTTAGTCTCGATTCTTGTTACGGACCGAGACTAAGGGTGGACATTTAGTCCCGGCTAAAAAAACCGAGAACAAAAGCGTTTTCTAACCGGGACTACAACCTAATCCTGTACCAGTGGGGCCAGCGCACGGCTTGTGTGCATAGCCGATGCAGGCTCGAACGTAGCATTTTCGTGACCGGGGACGCAAACGGCAATGCAGGCCAGCGCGTGTGGCAGTCGCGGAAGGGACAGCTACTAGACAGGGTGACCTCGCGTATAGGTACAGCGCGGCGAGCGCGTGTATATCGGCGCGCTCGCGGTCGGCACATAGGGCGACGCGGGCTGTTGTCGAGGAAGACGGAGGGAGAGCTCAGCAAGCATGTGCTGTTGACGCGGTGTGCCGCACGAGAGGACCTCCTTTCTTCCGGGGTGGAGCGGTGTCGTCCATGGTGAACTGGTGACACGGAGCAGCCGAGCGGGACTCCCTCTTCTCCTTGCTGGCTCGACTTCTGCCACCTCCGGCGAGGCACGAATGGCGGCAAGGGGTGGAAGGGCTGCAACAGCTATCACGCGCGCGAGAGGGCGAACACGGCGCGACGCGCGGCAACAGGTCTTCTACGACGGCGTGCGGTGCGGGAGTGTTGCTCTGCTCAACGGAGTACTCGGTTTGCGATTGGCCGGTGGATACAGACACGAAAGTTACGTTGAGCAGAGTCACCGAATCTGTATCCCCACGAGCCACCTCTACCCTCGTCAAAGAGGAAGGTAGCGTCGTGAAGGTCTGCGACTATGGGCTGGCGGCGGTGACCACGGCCAACTCTGGGCCGCCATACCTTTGGGCAGGCACGGTAGCCTACATGGCGCCGGAGGTGCTGATGTTAGATCCGACTACGACGAGCGCGTGGACCACATCGGGTGCGTCATGGCGGAGCTGCTGTCCGGCGAGATGCTGTTCAAGCAGGTGGGCGCGACGGCGCGCAACAGATCGACAAGATCTTCGACCTGCTCGGCACACCGGACCAGGAAACGCGCTCCAGACATTCATATCGCCGTTCATGGCCAGCAAGGTGCTGCGGCAGCCACAGCTGACTGCACGAGCTTCTCCTCGGTGATGCGCTATCGCAGGATGGGCACGATGTCTTGAAGGGGTTCCTGACGTTGTTCACTGGCTCACGGCCGCCACGGTTCTCCTAACTCCCGTGGTTCATTGGCACCATTGGTGTCCCCGGCAATCTTCCGGTCCGCACAGTCGGACCGAAGATGTGTGCCAACCTCTCTGCTCTGCCCTCGCGACGACGGCCCACAGGCACAGCAGTGCGCGCGGCTGAGCCCAGCTCAGGTGAGCGTGCTCTCCGCGCAATCAACGGCCAGGTCGACCTACCAATGTAGAGCGTTCGGTAGTTATGTTTTTTTTTTTCTTTTTTCTATTTCTTTTTTTTACCTTTTTTAATTCTTCTCTATTATTTTTCACGAGGTTCAGTAGTATATATTAATATTCTATGATATATTTTTTTATGTTCGTTAGATTTTTTCTTCTTTTTATTTGACTCTAATTAATTACTTCACTAATTTTACTTTTTTTCTTTTACATTTTCATGATATATTTGATGTCCACGTCGTATACATATGATGTTCTATCAATTTTTTTTTTGTGATGTTCGTATATAGTGTTAATGTGGTATTCGATTATTATCTTTAAATACATGTTCATCATAAGATAAATGTTTGTTAAATAATTTTATTGGAATATATTCACGTGGGGTTTTGTTTTGAAGAGTTTATTATAAGGATAGTGTGATAATATTTTAATTAGGATATTTGAAATATGGGATATGTGTTGATGTCAACAAATTTAGATCTGCTGCATAGGGTGTGGCTCTGAATGGCAAATTTGGATCTATTACATGTTTTTTTAAGAGTTAAATGCACCGTGAGTCCTTAAACTTTTGAGGCATTCCCATATGAGTCCTCGAACTAAAAAAGCAACTATGTAGGTCCCTAATCTATTGTTGTCGTGCACCAAAGGTCCAAAGCCAGCCACATCAGCCAACATCCTACCAGCACCAACATCCTCGCTGCCCCAGTGCTTCCATGCTTCCATGGGCTGCGTTCTCAAGGACACTGACCTCGCCACCAACTCGTTCGTCGCCATTGCGCTCGTGGACATGTATGCGAGCCACGAGCGGGTGGGCGCGACGAGGCGGGTGTTCGACATGGTACCTGGAGGCCAATGCCAGCTCGGGCGATGGAACGCCATGTCTGTGGGTACACGGAGGCTGGCATGGACGAGGACGCGCTGGATCTCCTTGCCCAGATGGAGGCCGAGGCAGGCGTCGTGCCCAGCGAGACCACCATCGCGGGCGTCGTGAAGCGTGGCATGGGAGATCCACGGCTACGCTCTGCGCCACGCCTAGGACTCGGACATCACCGTCGGGAGCGCGCTGGTGGACACGTACGGCAAGTGCGGCTGCCTGCCGCTGTCGAGGGCAGTGTTCGACCGGTTGCCGAGGACGAACGTCATCACCTGGAACGTTCTCATCATGGCCTACAGCATGCACGGGCTCGGTGGCGAGGCCATCGCGCTGTTCGACCAGATGGTGGCGAGCGACGAGGCTAAGCCGAACGAGGTCACCTTCATCGCCGTGCTAGCAGCCTGCAGCCACTCCGGCATGGTGGACCGAGGCCTAGAGCTGTTCCGTAGCATGAAGAGCCAACGCCGGACTTTCACGTCTGCGCTATGGACATTCTCGGTCAGGCTGGACAAGGCCTACAGTGTCATCACCTCGATGGAGCTAGGAGAGCAGCAGGTTTCTGCGTGGAGCAGCTTCCTTGGAGCTTGCCGGCTGCACCGAAACATCGCTCTTGGCGAGATTGCCGCCGAGCGGCTGTTCGAGCTGGAGCCCGATGAGGCGAGCCACTATGTGCTCCTCTGCAACATTTATTCCCCCACCGGTCTGTGGGAGAAGTCATTGGAGGTGCAGAACAGGATGCGGTAGAGGGGCATCAGCAAGGAACCCAGCTGCAGCTAGATCGAGCTCGACAGCGTGATCCACAGGTTCATGGCCGGCGAGTCTGCGCACCCGGAGAGCACGCTGGTGCACGCGCTTATGGACGCGCTCTGGGAGCGGATGAGAGACCAGGGTACACGCCGGACACCTCGGCATGTCCACGTTGTCTAACTGTTATCCCACGCAGGATGTTAGTGCTGATGTGGTTGGTTTTGGACCTCTGGTGCACGGCACCAATTGATTAGGGATCTAGATAGTCGTTTTTTTAGTTTGAGGACCCAGATAGAAATGCCTCGAAAGTTTAAGGACCCACGGTGCATTTTATTCTTTTTTTAATTATTTATGTTTCGTAGCATATATATTTGTATTTAGATATTATTAATGAGATATTCTACCACATATTTTAGGATGTTCTTGTAGCATCCAACCAAACTGAACTTTCTCTGAAAAAAAAACTTTCATGATGAAGCAATTTCTCAAATCTAAAAATTGAACCCTCGGAACTGGCCGTTGAGATGACGCCATACTAAACTGGACGGTGAAGAACGAGATAAACCAACCATCACCATCAAAGAACGTGGAACCGAGCAGCCATATATCAATGTAGAGCTAGTAAAACTGAAAATAAGGCCCAAGTAATGAGAGAAGCTTGATACTTAGGCGCTAACTATCCAACTCTTGACCTAAGGGATTGCCCTGTGAATTGTGATAGATGTGCAAGTGCCATACATATAGCTAGTTTCTCGGTCTCAGCACCACTTGTGTAAATTCTGATGCTAGTAAGTTAACAGGATAAATAAAACATGTATGTAGATCAGTAGATCACCAATTATCATTACCCTATATAACTCAGTTTACCAATTAAACACAAAACATTAATGGTTCAGAACCATAATTAGATGGGCAAAGTTTCCAATTAACAAACTGACGAGATGACGAACATGCACAGGAAGGACACCATTCTTTCAATAAATATGGTTGAGTCGAGCAAAGAACTGCAAGCATCACAAAGGAACAAATTAGAGAAGTAACAAAGAACAGACTTAGCTGTTAAATAAACAGGTAGCAGCATGTCAGCAGATTATGCCAATCTTCTACAATCCAAGTAAAGGGGAAAAAATAAGCAATTGTGCTCATGAATAAACTCAGAACTCATAATAAGATTGCATGAACAAAGAAAATGTGCTTAGCTTGATTATTAGGACAGCAGATGTACTAAGATGTGTGCCATGAGTAGAAAACGTAGCAAATGAGAAATAAAAGGTCCGATTAGCTAAACAGAAAACATGAAAAATAAATTACTGATTATCCTACATTTACTGGACAGAACTGTACAGTTACACTAATCAAACTGGTCAAGCACTAAACTTCAATGTTCCACGTGCCTTCTACGTACATTGATAGGACAACAAATGATTTATCATGATTATCACTTGAAAAACTTTATACGATACTCCAGTCTCTAGTCATCTGAGAGCTCTAACTATAGGTATACATATGTTCATGATTCATTAAGCATTATCACTCCAGATCAATAAACTGCAGCTCCCTTGGGCTTCTTGTATTGCAAAAATAAAAAGAACAATTCCATGCTGCCACAGAATCAGAATGCAGCCAAGTATGTTCAATATCATATTGTTGTAGCTTCTAAAGATTGCATGCCAAACAAAGCAAACATTATTAGTTCTTACTTATTATGACCCTGTGATACTCCACTATTGCAGCACCTATACCACTTACCTTCACAAGTCAGTTGCTTAGCCATTTCTCCGTGACATTGTAAATGGTTAAATGTGGGGAAGATATAAACATCTATGAATTAGGATATGGATAAGAATAGAATCATTGTCACAAATGAATCATAAAGATTAGCAAGTGAGGTAGCAACTGACACTACTAAGTCATCATAGATTTAATACTAGCACACTCCTGGTATGCCACTACAGGATGAAACTAGTATTTGTGATAACATAGCAGAGTTTTTCTCTTTTGAATTCAATTTTCGGCTGTACCTGTGGATTTCAAATCTCACCACCTAATATACTAGTTTGAATGTTCTCAAGCTTCGACATTTTCTTCTTCTTCTTTATTTTCATATACCAATCTCATAAAGCAAATCATTATTTTAAGCATTACTACAGAGTCTGGAACCAGAATGCTTTTCCAAAAAACGGGTCCAACCAACGAGAACACCCAATCTACTTAAGAAGAGTTGTGGATAAAGGTGTAAGTGTAACTCTATTTCTGCCAAATCAGGATCTCCGTCTATATCCTCGAGCAAAATAGCAATATTTAGGACTGCATAGAAAGACTCGAGGATATGGGCTGTGTTCATTCATTCCACACCAACCAAAGACCCCACAAAATCTTATGCTGATTACACATCGGGCCATTCAACTCTTGAACATTGTTGGTAGGGTAGTGAAGAACTTCTGTAGCTAGCATTAAACAGCAGATGAACCAAAGCATGCATAGTCGTTGCTAATGCTACGGAATGATTCCACAGAAGCACAATCAGGACGCAGACACACACAATAGTGGCTAGTATTGCATACCATCAGGAGGCACGATCTTAGGGGAAGGGCGGCAGGCGCAACACGACCTGCTCGGTTTCCGCCAGGTCCGACCGTGATATCTGCAACAACGCCCCCAAAAATCAGCAACTTTGCACGAACAAGAGATGCGACGAGGAACAGCTCCTAGCTTCCTATAGGCCAGGTGGGATACGAACCGGATCGCGGAGGACAGGCTTTGAGTCGTCCACGGCGGGCCGGAACGGCGGCTTTCGGATCTTCGTCGGCGCCCCGGAGGATGAGCTCCCCACAGTGCTATCTGTCGCGGCCGCGGTGGGGGCGGAGCCGGAACCGCGGGAGAAGGGACCCGGGACCACCCAGGGGGTCGCGAAGGCGTGCGGCCTCTCGCTTCCGGCGGACATGTTACCGGCGGCCGGCGGGGAAGTGGTGGACTGGTGGGTCACCGATTGGGCGCCTCACTTCCGTTTGATTTCGGATCTGAAGATTTCGGTGCCTGAGGACAACCGTCTTCAGCCGTTCAGCGCTAGCACTACCTGTTTCAGCAAGTCCTACACAGCAGTCGCATAAAAACGCCTTTGCATTTTTCCTCGAGGAATGCAGCAGCATTCGAGGAAAAAGAAAATTGCCAGCGTCTTCGCTTTCAGAACTAGGCTTTCACCGAGCAAGAGTAAATACGCAATCTTGCATTCTTGCTGCATCACGCATGTAGAATCAATCTCATGGAGTCATGAATAACCACACAAGCTGCAACGTCTTTTTTTTTTTTATGCCTTAACTCGTATAGTCCGTAGGGTTTAGGGGGTTTTTTTTATTATTATTCCATTACTTTGATCACAAAAACTGGTCGGTCATCGTGATTTCGTATTACAAGTGTTGCATATTTAAAAAGGAAACGCCACAGGATCAGAACTGCGAACACACATTCACTCTTCAAATGCACTATTGCTTCCTTTACAAAATGAAAACATTTCCCATTCTTCTGATCGCAAACAAGAAACAAAACACCAAGGAAACTGTTCATTTCTTTGCTTCTGAATTCAAAACTTTTTCAAATTCTCATTCTTCAGCAGTACATTTTTTTGCCTACCTCAATGATTCCATCTCTTTGGTTTGTAGGCTACAGTAAGATTTTCAACAGAAATTATCACTAGTGTCATAATGCGACACAAACGCAAACGAAACACTTGCAGAAATCCCCTCAACTATCAAGATTCATCAGATTTGGGACGAAGCTGTGCAGAACCTGGAGGTGGTGGTGACATCACCACAACATGCTTGTACATCCGCCACCAATTCTCTGATGCCTCATCGACAGTCCGGTAGGTCCAGATATGTGGCTTGGCCTTCTCCCGCGCGATAAGGATCTCCTCCACCTCTGCCACCCGCTTTGTCTTGAGAGTGAGGCAGTCCACAAGATCACCCCACTTGCCGAAACAGTTGTCGAACTCTCCATGCCGGTAATAGTTCTGCATCTGGTGGAATGGTGAGTAGCAGAACCAGAGCATATCAAAACATTTTATGCAGTCAAGCCGTGGAGGTGGTGGACTGCTGGTTGCCTCTGGCTTCTCTTTTGGATCCATAATCCTTGCTGCATAATAAGAATCCAACAATAGTAAGATTTATACAAATTGGGTTCAAGTATTAGTACTAGTAGTGAATACACATATTATCATAAAGAGCGGGAAATCTTGATTGGCATGAAGAATACACAGGCATACACGGATGGTGGTGTGCCATAATAACAGCCCAGGGGGGCAAATCTCACCATCTCAGCATGAAAACACTAAGGAAAAAAGCACACCAGAGACTCTAATTTATTGTTTTTTATTGTTAAATCCTCCAACAGCAAGAGCAAGTAACTGGAATTTTGGAATAGAAATTAACTGAAAATGTGTTACGATGTTTGTTGATAAAAATAAATGAGACCCAGCTAGGAATAGATGACGACTGACTATAAATCTCCAATGATATGGTAAGTTCATCTCAAATCATACAAAAGAATTAATAAAGAGGGCTAGGGAAGCAAACAAAATGATTTTCAGGAAAACAAAACAACGAACTTTCTCATGTGTGTTGCCCGTTGTTGCAATGGCCGCAGTGGTGGTGGTTACTCAACTGAGGCAGCAGGAGCATGTAGCCATGTACTGTAGCTCTAGTTTTGCCATAATAACTCTAAAATAGATTTGGTGGACATAGATGATGATTGGCTACTCGCATTGTGAGACAAGGCAGCAGGTATAAAATCCCTTTTTTTCACAACAATATGAAATCCCTTTTGTCCCTGCCAAACTCCACAACTTCATCTCCTCCATTGTAGTTGAGAGGAGGTTTGAAAGATTGGGAAAAACCCCATCAAACACACAGCAGTTATGAAGGTTCCACAGAGACCAAGCAGCCACGATGACAATCGAATTGATACCTTGCCGAGCTTGACCAGCCAAACCTACACTAGCACCTCACTACCGCTCATCAAAGGACTCTTCCCCTGGCTGAGGGGAAAGGTTCTGAAGCCCAACATTGTGCAACAACAGGAACCAGAACCACGGAGTAAAAACACAAGCCACCAAAAAGTGATCTATCGTCTCATCTTAGACCCCGACATGCTAATAGAACAAGAAAGACTCCATAGCCCACTATCTTCCTAGATTAAACATAATAGTCTGCTGGACAGGGAACTTGAACGTGCATTTTTCCACGGTCTCCAACAACACCCAAAATACAAGACAATATTTCATGTTTTGTTTGTGCTACAGTCAATAGGTTCCAATACCCATTTTCAGTTCCTCCAACAACACCACCAAAAAAATGAACTCTTTCTGCAAATAGGTCTATCACCCAAAATGGGTCTCCCATATGAGTAATCTGTTCGCAGTGGCGGATCTAAGAAAAAGAATTTAGGAGGGGTTGAACCAAAGAGAGCTAGACCAACTTAACTCAATTATATCCCATAAAAAGCTAAGAAAAAAATGTGTAATGTTCTTTTGGACAATTTGTACAATCTGCAATTTGTTAAATCTTAATCAAAATTTGAACAATTATAAAGTTTCAAAGGCAAATCTAAAGAAAAACACAATTTTAAACAACCTGCTGCAGTGCTGCTTGCTGGTGGCCTGGTGGGTGGTGGCTGCCGGTTGCTGCTATCGCCTCCCGCGCCTGGGCTTTGGCGCCTGGCCGCCGCCGGCTCGCCGCTCGCCCTCGCTTAGTCGCCGGCCCAACGCCCCCTGGCTGGCTGGCTCGCCGCTCGCCCTCGCCGCCTCGCGGCTCTGCCCGGCGGCAAGGGGCGGTGGAGGGGTGGAGGAAGGAGCCGGTTGTGGGCCGGCGGCGGAGGCGGTGGAGGGAGACTGAATCGAAGATCTACGGGCAGCTTGATGGATTTTGGTCATGATCGGTGAAGCAAATCTGGGCCAAACAAAATTATGGCGAGCCTCCCTAAATTCAGGGGGAAAATATAGGTATACGTTTGGCAAGACTCTCTCAAAATCACTTCAAAATTATGGCGAGCCCCCCTAAAGTCTTGAGAAAAAAAAAATTTAGATAGCTATTTATAAAAAAGTTGTTTTCTATATCTTATCACCCTCTAAAAGTTTTTTTTTCAAATATTCTGCGTACTCTACAAAGGCATTCTCGTTATCTAGCGAGAAATCTGAAATACAGGATGATTATATTTAGATAACTGGTTAAAAAGCGTGTTGAAGAGTGTTTTTCTACTCAAATATTTATCTCTAGCAATTAGAAAGGATTTAGAGAGTCTTCTAAATTGCTCTTGGACACTTTCTATTCCTGTGAGTTTAAAGAAATTTCTAGTGCTTTGCCATGATTTTGGCTATAGGAATTAGTTTACAATTTTTTGGCAGTGAACTAATTATCAATAGTCAAAATTTATAGGTATAAAATGATTTTTGTTAGACAAGTTACGGAACCAACCAATCAGGCCCTTTATGCCAAGGGCATTTTAGCTATTGTAGGTGGAAACAGGAAAGAAAAGAGACATAGCACAAATATAAAATATAAAATATAAAAAAGAGAAAAGAAGATAAATATCTAAATGCATGTGATTAATATAAGTGTTAAAAGTTTTGAGATGCACAGACTCGCTTGGGAAATATTCAAATGCGTTGCGGTTGTAACAATAGTGTGAAATTTTATTTTCATCTTCAACCCCGATAAGAAATAAAACTACTATTCTGCGATTACCAGTAAACACTAAATGGTAAATAGTCGGTCACCTGCCGTTTAGCTATTATTTGGGCAAATGAGTGTTTAAACAGACAAAACAAATGTTTAAAAGATCAAAATAGCCGATTAAACGAAAATGATATACCACTATGTGTTGTTTAAAATGGTGTGTAAACGGCCACTTAGGACGAACAGTGACGATGGATTATGTTCAGTTTGCGAGTTTGAGCACTACTTTCTCGAACCCAAACTAGCAAAACCAATCTACCTAATTTTTCTTCCTACTTAATAAACTTCATGGGTTAAGAAATCAACCATACTCCCTCCATCCCTATTTAGTAGTCGTTCTAGCGTTAGATCTTGTTGTCTAGATATAGAGCATCTTTCATATACTTGAATACTACTTGTGTTCACAGTTCAAAGGCTGGTTCATGTACCGAGGAGAAGGCCCAAACGTCAAGTAAATTGGGACAGAGGGAGTATACATATGCCCTACTAGGATGAAAACTCTTTGGGTTTTGGATTTCAGATACCCGTTGCCATCTCTAAATTTTATGTGGTTCACTTGGAGGCTAGGTATTACAGATAACAGTTAAGTGTTTTTACATAAGGGACTATTTGTTAGTCCATTTCAAGTCGTTCATTAGGTTACTGTGGCTAGAAATTACCCCCCATAATCAAACGGCCCCAAGCGAACGAAGCACACATTCATATACATTGCTTCTCCATGTTAGAGATTTTAGATTTTGACAAATTATTTTTCAGTGGCATGATCTTAGATAACTTATTATAAGTTTATAAATTTGGATTTATAAAAATATTTGTTGAAATAAAAAAATTGCAAAATTATACTGCTGTCGTCGTTGATTTAAGCGATTGGAAGGACATTTTGAGCTGGCCGTCATTAAAATTGGTGGGATTTTTTTTGCGATCTTATCTAAAAAATTCATAACGTTTATATATAAACCCACATGATGATAAAATTGATACGAAGGTGTAGAAAAAAAATAGGTTGACGAGATAGCAGAAAAAATCTGTCAATTCAAATATTTTGAAAAAAAGAATTTAAATATAATAGAAAATCTCCTCGGTGGGCCATACTGTGGGTCACATCACGCAGAACTTGACCCACATGCAGAATCACGGAAATCAGCCGTTCTTTCAAAAAAAGATTCGTCGCCGCGCCCAAAGGCTCTCGCAAGCCAAAACGAGACAAGCGGGTCTGTAACCAATTTTTTTCACCTCTTCAGAAGCAGCCACCGTACCCTGCAAAATTCCCCAAACCCCGCACAGTTGCTGGAACCCTAGCTCCACCCTACCCGCCCGCACCAATGGACGACCAACAAACCCAGGATCTCGTCAAGGAGCTCGTCCACCGCCTCCTCTCTGCCGCCGAATCCGGCGGCGGCGGCGGCGGCGGGCGCGACATGGGCGGCGCTCTGCGGTTCGCTCACCGGCTCCTCTCCAGCCGCCTCGCCCCCGCGGTCCTCCCCGATGAGCACGCGCTCGCGGAGTCCATCAAGCGCCGCCTCGCCGCCTCGGGCCGCCCCAACGATGCGCTCGCATTCGCCGATCTCCACTCCAAGCTCTCCGTCCGTGCCCGCCCGGCGTCGCTGTGGCCGCTCCTCTACCTGCTCGACTCGCTCTCCTCGCAGCGCCGCGCCGCCGCCGCGGCTTCGTGCCTCCCGCACCTTCCCAGCGCCGCCCCGCCTCGGAATGCGGCCTCGGGGACGGCGCCGGGCGCCTGGTAGCCGGCCGGGCTCGCGGGCGCACGGGGCGCCGCCGGGCGGCGTGGTGCTGGTCTCCAAGGATCCGGACAACATCCGCGAGATCGCGCTGCGTGAGTACACCGAGCTGGTGATCGACGAGACGGAGGTGTCAGAGGCCGCGCTTGTGCGGGACGTGCTGTACGCGTGCCAGGGCATCGACGGCCGCTACGTGCGCTACGACAAGGCCGTTGACGCCTACGACCTTCCAGAGGGTGTCCGCGTGCCGCGATCCACGCGCACCCTCGTTCGGAAGCTGTGCGAGCTTGGCTGGCTGTTCCGCAAGGTGCGGGGTTTCATTGCTGACAACATAAGCCGCTCGCCTTCAGATGCTGCCACTGAGGTGGGCACTGTTGCCCAGGCATTCTGCTCAGCGCTCCAGGAGGAGCTCTCTGATTATTACAAGCTGCTGGCTGTTCTGGAATCATATTCATTGAATCCAATTCCCACACCTGGATCTGATTCAGGTGTGTCCAGTAATTACCTCTCACTGCGCCGTCTTGCAGTGTGGCTTGCTGAGCCTGCAGTGAGAATGCGCCTAATGGCTGTTCTGGTTGATGGGTGCCGGGGATTGAGGGGTGGTGCTATGGCTGGTGCGATCCATGGGCACGCACAACATGGAGATCCTATGTTTCAGGAGTTTATGGGCCGATTGCTGCGCCGGGTGTGCTCGCCATTGTTTGAGATGGTCAGGAGCTGGGTGCTAGAAGGGGAATTGGAGGATGTATTTGCAGAGTTCTTTATCGTTGGGCAGCCAGTGAAAGCGGAATCCTTGTGGAGGGAGGGCTACCTTATTCAATCTGATATGCTTCCGGCTTTCATTTCTCCAGTGCTGGCACAACGGATTCTTAGAACTGGCAAGTCAATCAACTTTCTTAGAGTATGCTGTGACGATAGTGGCTGGGCTGATGCTGCTGCCGAGGCTGCTGCATATGTTGGCACCACGACGTCTCGAGGTGGCCTTGGTTATGGGGAGACTGATGCTTTGGAGGCCTTGGTGGTTGAGGCAGCCAAGAGGATTGATCGGCATTTGATGGATGTCATTCATAAGCGGTACCGATTTAAGGATCACTGCCTTGCTATCAAGCGGTACTTGCTTCTTGGGCAGGGTGATTTTGTCCAATATCTTATGGATGTTGTTGGCCCTGAGTTGTCAGAGCCAGCAAATAGGATTAGCTCCTTCCAATTGGCTGGCTTGCTTGAGACTGCAATCCGAGCATCCAACGCACAGTATGATGACCGAGATATCTTGGACCGGATAAAAGTGAAGATGATGGATCATGGAGATGGTGATCGTGGCTGGGATGTCTTCTCCTTGGAGTATGATGCTAGGGTCCCCCTAGACACAGTGTTCACAGCTTCAGTTATGAAGATGTATCTCAAGGTTTTCAACTTCTTGTGGAAGCTCAAGCGTGTAGATCACTCGCTTACTGGAGTGTGGAAGACAATGAAACCTAACTGCATTGTTTCTTCTCCATTTTACAAGGAAGGAACAAGCATCAGAGCTCAGTTTGTTTCAGTTCTTCGTAAATGCCAAGTTCTGTTCAATGAGATGAATCACTTTGTCACCAATTTCCAATACTACATTATGTTTGAAGTCCTGGAGGTTTCCTGGGCCCGTTTCTCTGATGAAATGGATGCAGCAAAGGATTTAGATGACCTTCTCTTGGCGCACGATAAGTATCTCAACTCGATACTGGAGAAGGCCCTGCTTGGTGAACGTTCCCAAGGACTTTTGAGAAATCTGTTTGAATTGTTTGACATCATCTTACAGTTTCGGAGCCATGCTGATCGATGGTTTGAAAGGATATATGAGTTGCAGCTAAGGTTAGATTATTGCAGAATCAGTATTCCGATTCCATCTTTACTTTAAAATCTTATGTCATACCTATTTTTTATTTACCCCAAAGTTTCAATTTTACTGCAGGGGAAAGGGTAAACCAAAACCAAAATCTAAGGATACAGGTTCATGGCTTGATGGCGGCAGAAAAGCCATGATCCAACTAGCTGGAGAACTTTTCCGGAAAATGGGTGAAGACCTGGATAGCATTGCAAAAGATTATACGGCTTCTCTTGATGCTTTTATTACTCAGCTGCCCATGCAGCAGCATGTTGATTTGAAGTTCCTTCTCTTCCGCCTCGACTTCACTGAATATTACAGTTGTGTTTCCTCCAACAAAGGAAAGTGAGTTGCTAATGTGGAAAGCTAGAAGTTAGATTGACCGATTGGTTTGAACTTGGGAGGTATTACTTTACACCATGTTCCTGTTGATTGATGCTTGGTGGCTTGATTGGCATGATCACATCCATTTTCCTTGTGGCCACTGAGGGTTACCAATGCTAGAATCTGTATTGATTCTGTCAGCTGTTGGCCTGCTAATGGTTATTTGCCGCTTCAACAAGGCTAAAGCCATGCATTCCATATATCTCTGTACAAAATTGATGTAAGTTTGTTTTGGTTTTGATTTTTGTGGATGTTCTGGTGTAAAGTTAATGTATTTTGCTTTGTTTGATTTATTTATTTATTGAGAAGTTGGAGCTCTTGAAGATTTGTCCTTACCAGTTTGTATTATCAGTTTAACAACAGCCGGTATCTCATTACGCTGGTTGCTGTTCTTTCTGGATTACTGAAATTTCTATAAGGATTACACTGTCTGCTGCTTGGAACTCTGGATAGCATGCTGTGCTGGTTTGACTGCGGTTGTAGGAATCTGTTACTGCTACAAAGATATGAAAGAATACAATTCAGTGTCCTGAAGCTAGTGAACTGCTGGGAGCAAGGTGAAATTGAATGAAGGCGAAGGAGACCTGAAGAAATCCGTGGGAATGTGTAAATATTCAAGCCTTGTGTCAAATACAGAATGCACCTTACTTGAGATATGCATGTAGAGAAACTGGTTATATAGGATAAACTGATGACCATGTATGAAACATGGAACATACACATTTTTGGAAGCAAAGGTTGACGAATTTTGGGCCCTGTTTAGTTCCTTCTTCAAAAGTTTACACCCTCGATGTTTATGAATTTTTTAAACCTAATTAGTTTATATGACAGATTAAATTCCTCTCTCTTGCACTTCAATCTCCTAGCATATATGGGATGGTGGCGTCTTCAATTGCTTCTCCATCCCTGAGCACTGTGACCTTCGCATCTGCTATTTCCTTTGCTTTTGGCGTTCTGTACCATACAAGTGCTCTGCTTCCTCATTTTTGTCATTTCGGTGCCTTGCATTCATCTAACTATTCCTCTGTGCTACTTATGTGTCGGTGCTAGTTTTAGCGGGCCTAACACCGGCTAGTAAATATGTGTTTTGCGGTTGAGGCTGCGGATGGTATGCAACGGGGAATACAGAGATTATATTGGTTCAGACCAAGCAAGCCCTACTTCCAGTGGAGAGGAAAGTCGTGTTGACTTGCACCGGGGTGCTTGTAGCAGGGGGTTACAAGCTAGGCGAGAGAGGGAAGTGCTCCCAGGTCTCTTGTGAGTGTCTGAGTGTTTACAAGTCGTTTGCTGTGGATGTGTATGTGTGGGTGAGAACTTAGAACTTCTCCGTCCTTCTAAAGCTGGCCTCTGCTCTCTCTTTTATAGTCGTAAGGGAGAGGCAAGGGCAGCGCCTACAATGTTACGCCTGTTACAGCGACGAGTTACTGTTCCCCGTTTGACTATGGTCAGCTACAGTCTTTTCTCCGTATCTCTGGGGTATGGCCGTCGTGGTTCGCACGATCTTGGTGAGTTCGAAGGCGGGAACAGTCGTCGGATTATGTCATGTCGTCAGCTACGGTCTTTTCTTCACGTCTCTAGGATATGGCCCTAATGGTTCGCACGATCTTGGTGAGTTCCAAGGCGGGAACAGTCTACGGTCTTTTCTTCGCGTCTCCAGGATATGGCCCTAGTGGTTCGCACGATCTTGGTAAGTTCTAAGGCGGCAACAGTCGTCGGATTACGGCGTACCGTAGGGTCACACCTATCGGCTATCCTTCCGCACGATGTGACAAGAGGGTGAGTCGCCTCGGGACGATGTTTCCCGAGGCTCGGGTCTCCTGAAGTCGTGATGGGATGGAGCAGGGGATATCTCCCCTGGTCATATTTCCGGCCTTTGAACAGTACTTCCTGAGGGTTAGGTGGGCCCGGATGGAAGGCGTGCTCGTCCTTTCGAGTGGACAGTGCAGTAGGCGCCTTTCCTGTTCTTGCGTAGCCCGTCGTCAGGCGCTCGGACTATCGCAGTCGGAGTTGATAGACGCCGGCGGAAAACGGGGCGGCGCACCGTAGACCATACCGTGGAGAAGACGGCCGTAGTGGGCCTATCAAGTCCTCTGCCAGGGAAATCCGGACAGATGGTATGGCCATCAGGGGCGTGCGAGGCACAGTTGCGTCGAGAATCTCGCCTGACGGGATGGTGCCTGTAAAGTGGTCAGGGAGGTCTCTTGTGGTCCAAGATTGCTCTGCTGACATCACCGGTGCCTTGGATGCCTTTGTGAGATTGCGCTCGAGGGGGATGGGTATGTATACCTTAACAGTTGCTATCTTGCACCTTCAGTATGCTATATCCATTGGATTGCTTTGTGGTGCAGGAAGTTATTTATGCGTCCATGACCGCTTCCAGTTGCCATTGTTTGCAAACACACAGATTTTGAGTTTAGTGCCAATGTTAGTCTCTCAGTCATCTATCATGACCATCTTTATAACTTTTATTAATGTAAAAGTAAAACAAGTCAGCTTTTAGGAAAAAAATGTGAAGCAGTAGCACACGCTTATGATGATTGGAGATTGATGACTTACTTGAAACATGATCCCTAAGTCCTATTTCTCGGCCATTGTTTGTTTTAGTGTAATGAGACATTTTGATTGCAGGGTCATATGCAGTTTCCATAATTGGATCTGTATATGTGTCGTGACCTGCACCAGATCATATCTATCCCCATCAGGAGATGAGCTACATGAATTAGATTTCATGTACATGAATGATGCAGGATAACCAACTATTTCTGATGCTGACAATGTTCGAGGTGCTGATATTTGTGGCCGAGGTCCGCCTGCCTTCGTCGCTCTCCAGAGCTGTCCACTCAAGCTAAAAACCTCCGCCATGCATTTATACTCCTTATAACCGTTCTATATCCAAAGTAGTTGGCAATCAGTGGTGTACTTCTTATGACATTATTCTAACTAACTTAGACTTTATGCATGGAGACGAAGGATAATCTATCTAGGAAGTCCTATCACACTTCCCACGTACCTTGCTGCATTTGGCTGATGATGGTGAGAACAACATTGAGTACCACCTGGATGTGATCAAGGATTTTCCATTCCTTCTTTTCTTTTGGTTTTAGTTTTAAGTTCCCTTTCCACATATCTATCTTATTATGTACTACCACATAATTATGTCACCTTTTGGCTGTATTTTTTTCCGTGGCTACCAGTCTTATAATCAGTTACATGTACCATCCTATACCTACCATTTTTTTCCAACTACAGCGTGTATCGTAAGTTTGTAAAATCTAAGAGCCTTTGTATTTGTTTTTACTTACAGGTGACAACATTCTTTTAGCACCTCAAGGTTCATCTTACATACGAGAACATTATTCTACAGCCTTAAAATGTCAACAATGATGCACCCTAACAAGGGTGGATGTTGCCAATTCTAAAATTCAGTATGTGTCTGTGTACCAACACTATTTCAGTAGATGAGGTCCTCATGCCATATTGGATAAAATTGTAGTGATAACCAAGAGCATCTTTCCTATTCTAATATTTTCCCCCTTGACACGGTTCATACCATCTAATAACTACTTGGAACTTTATTCTATCTATACTACTTACAATTTCACTGTCAAGTTCAGATTTGTTAACAGTAGACAATGCAGTGCAAATATCTATGCTTTATAAATAAATTAAATCTATATTACATTGGTAAACCCAATATTTGTGTGGCTCGTTTGCCACTCAGTGCTATTTCTTCAGTGCATGCTTTTCATTATTTGTGCCTTCTCATACTAAATTTTCTAGGCTGCTAGCCCGCGCAGCTGTGCGCAGGGTTCCTGCTAGTATGCACATATTTTGTCGTCCTGACTGTTGTGCTGTGTTGCGTTGCAGTTGTCAGTGAGGCCACATCTCATAAAAAGATCATCACTAAAGGAACATGTAAAGAAATAAATCTTAGTAATATTTAAGAATATGAGAAATTTACAAAAGTTTTTTGATATGTAATAAGAGTACTTAATTATTAAGAATAAATCTGTAGCCTCTCTTCAGCAAGTCTTATTGTCGATGCAACTTATTTATATGGCTTATTTGGTGTGAGAGAAAAATACCGTTTTATAGTTGATTCTGGCTAATAAGCTAAAGCGGTGGTTTGTGAACCCAACCTACACAATATAATAGAGAATGCCTCCCTGAGATGGGCGGTGCGTGCTCAACATAATCCCAATGACCAGTTTTTAGTAGTAGTTTTTAAGATATAAAAGAGCAATTAATATCAAATAGAAACCATTCTCCCTAACCCATAGTGGTCATAAAAAATAACTTAAATGCATCAATAAAAATAGATAGATCAAGTGTGATAAATAAATTCATATTTGAGTTAATAAGTTGTGAAGCTCCTTTCCTTCGCCAAGAGTCAAGAGACCCAAGCGGGGCCATGGCTCCGCCGCGCACGGTTTGCAGGACTCCGACTCAGATTCCCTTACGCGGTTAGGTACGCCCGAGCACGGCACGAGCACGATCTCGTCGCGTACCTCCGAGCGGGAAACCAACTCGGCAAGCTACGCCTACGAGCGCCCATATAAACGCCCGCCTGCGTTTCATCCCCGACCAAAACAAATCGACCGAACTCGAACCGGTTCACGTTGCGGCAGCGGCGATGGAGAGGCTCGTGGCCATGATGGCCTTCTGCGAGGCGCCGCTTGACGGCACCTTGGCTCCGTCGGGGGCCGCCAGCACCTCCGCAACCGGTGGCGGCAATATGGTGGCGTTGCTGGACGCAGCCGCCAAACAGTGCCCGGTGGAGAGGCTCGCGGCGTCGATGGCCTTCTGCGAGGCGCCGCTCGACGGCACCTTCGACGGTACCTCGGCACTGTCGTCGTCGGTTGCCGCTGGGTACTACGGCTCCTCCGCAACCGGCGGCAGCAACGTGGTGGCGTCGCTGCACGTTGCCGCGAAACAGTTCCCGGTGGAGAGGCTCGTGGCCTCGATGGCCTTCTGCGAGGCGCCGCTCGACAGCCTCGCCATCTCGGCTCCGTTGTCGTCGGGGGCCGCCGCCGGGGGCAGTGCATCCGCAACCAACGTCCCCGAGCCAGCGGCGGCGAGTCGGCGACGCTGAGGCGGGCGTGGCTGGCCGACGCTAAGGAGGACCGTCGTCGTCGATGGGCTGGCGATCTTCGAGGCCGTCGCCTTGCAGTGACCAAGGAGATTGCTCTTTTTTTCTTCTAGTACTAGTCTTCTTTTTCTTTTTTATTACACGTTGATCTTCACAGGCAATTTCGTCGGCGAACAGTAGAAAACGTAGGTGTCCCCGCTTACCATTTATTCCTTGCTTGTTAAGGCTGCAATTACTGGACTTTTTTTGTGAGCTTTGTTCAAATTTAGTATTCAAGAGTCAATTGCTCAATTGCGTTGTCAATATGCTCGTGAGACTTGAGAATTGTGCAAAGAAACCGATTAGACGAACGTTCCAAACAACGGTTACCTCCATACTGGCAATTTGCCAAAATTTGTTCAAATCAACAGTCGGAGTATTCAAAGAGTCAGTTCAGTTGTATTTTTACCTTTTATTTATAGTCAAGTTTTGGCCTCAGTATTTTTTTAACTGAATCTTGTATTTGTTTTTTCTTTTCCTTCGTCCAATAAAATCTCGGTAAAAGTTTATGTCGCCTTTCGAAAAAAAGAGTCAGACGTCAGTTTCATGGTCTTGAGGCTCGAAAAATATAATGTTCCACGAAACCTATTAGAATTTCAATGGAAAATAAAGAAATAAGGACAACTGTTCCTTAACTACAGTTACATGCAAATTTCTTTCATTGCGCCTTCTGGCACATCATGTTAGACGGAATTGTAGACGTAGCCGGTAGGGATACTAGGCTTACCTACTCGTATTGATATAGGCCTGTAATATGAGTTGTATAACCGTAGGACTCTTGTGCGTGTCGTACAGTTAAGATCATATAAACTAACCTTGTAACACACGCCATGGGCAAGTATATAATGAAGTGCCGAGACCCCTAGCCAGGGTATCTCATTCCAGCATATCTTTCATGGTATTCAGAGCCGGTTAACTCCACACGGAGAACTTCATGGCCTTCCACCTAGCCTCGTCGTCCACAGCATCGTTTGTCCCCGCGTTCGGCTTCCCCATCACCGAGAAGCTTGCCCGCAACAACTTTTCGATATGGAAGTTGCAAGTAGAATCGGCACTCAGAGGTGCTCAGCTCGCCGGCTTCATCGATCCATCTGCTACACCACCTGCACCAACTTTGGCGGTGCTGAAAGGCGACGACAAGAAGGAAGAGTCCAAGCCAAATCCGGAGTATGAGGTGTGGATTGCCAGAGACCAAACGGTCCTCAGCTTTTTGCTCACCTCTCTGTCCAAAGAGATCCTTGGGCAGATCCCAACAACGCTGTCTTTAGCGAAGGAGGCCTGGTGAAAGCTCTAGTTTGGTTTTGATAATTAATGACATCCTAAGGACTAACCTAAGTTGCTAACTGACGGCAAGGTTTAGGTTGGTCAAACCATGGAGTATAGAGCCTAAGAGACTATGTTGATCAAGATGGCTCTACTATGGATCAAGTGAACAAGAAGTGAGGTGATCAAGTGTTAAGCAAAGGCATGAAGGCAAAGGTATAACCTTAAATAGGCTTTTCTTTCAGTGATCAAGACACTTAGAGGGTGTGATCACATTTAGGATAAATAGCCGACTATTAAGGGGAGAACGAGTGTTGGATTACTTTCAAGCGCTCTAGGTTGCATTTCATTTGCATTGAACTAACACAATCTAGAGATCAAAGTTAGAAACCCTTGGAAAATGTTTTGAAAATGCTAACACACTGTGCACAAGTGTTGGAGATCTTGAGTGTTAGCACATAGAAACAAGGGGTGAAAAATTAACTTGAAAAACGCTGAGAAATGAGCGTCGGACTGTTAGCAGGGGCAGCGTCGGACTATTGTCCAAAGTCCGACGCCTAACCCTATCTCCAGCCAATGGCGAGCGTCGGACGCTCGTTTTACGAGCGTCGGACCATTGTGATCAACAGTCCGACGGTATAGCAGTGTGAGGGTGACGCGTGGCGCAATCTGAGAGCGTCGGACGCTGGAGCTTAGTCCGACGTCGAGCGTCGGACAAAGTCCGATGAAGTTTTAGCGTTTCTGGACCTCTCTGGAAACGTCGGGCTCTCGAGTTCGTTAGTCCGACGATCCCTCCGCGAACGTCCGACGGTACACGCGCAGTGTACTGGGAACAGGGCGTCGGACCGAGAGTTTTAGTCCGACGCCTCCAGTCCGACGGTCCGCAGTTGAGCGCGAGAAGTAGCCATTGCGATCCAGCGGCTGAGGTTGAACGAGAGTTGACACGTGGCAGCCATCCGAGCGTCAGACGCGAAGGATTAGTCCGACGGACTCAGTCCGACAGCCGGTCCGACGCCCCGAAAAGCGTGTTAACGACTGTTTTTCAGTGGGTAACGGCTAGGATTGCACTTAGGGGTATTTATACTCCTTCTCTGGTCACTTGGGTATAACTCTTGCACAGTTGAATCATTTGCATACTCTTTGTGAGCATCCTAAGCCTCCTACTCACTCACTTATTCATCTTTGATCATCTTTGTGAGTTGAGTGATCCTCAAGTGCATCATTGCTTAGTGAATTGCATTATAGAGCACTTGAGAGCAAGCCAAAGCTGAGTTCTTATTCTCTTGGGGCATTGCCGTGTCCCTAGCGGCTTGGAGGCGATTCCTGTGTGAGATTGATTGGAGATTGTTCAAGCCCACACCGAGGTGATTGATTGTGAGAGGTTTTGTGGTTATCCTCGGTAGAGTGCCAAAACCAACTCTAGTGGATTGCTCGTGGTTGATAGCCACTTCTCTTGTGTTGGTGAGCGGCTCCCGATGAGGGATTGGCGTGTGAAACCTAGCTCGCAATCCACCAAGGAAGACCGGTGCCACAATGAGGAGTAGCGTGACGGCGATCACGTGAACCTCGGTAAAAAATCGAGTGTTCTTTGTCTTCTCCACCATCGAGTGGACTCTTGACTTTCTTGTATTCTATTAGGTTTGAGCATTTGGTTTTCATATTGGATATATCCCGGTGATTGGTCTTCACGGCGTGCGGACTTCACTTCAATCAAGCCCATCGGTATAATCCTCTCGATCTCTCTTCCTTGCGCTTAATACTTGTTTAGGTGCCATCTCCTTAGGTTTGGGGGAGTTGGTTTCTTACGTGTTGAGTGCTTATATTTGTGAGCAGCATATCTTGATAGGTGGCAGCTTGCATAGAATAGTCTAGAGCTAGCGCTTTGTCTCGCTTGCTTATCTACTAATTTGTGGTCTAGTATTTTGTTAGAATTTTTAATAGGCTATTCACCCCCTCTAGCCTATACGGTCCTTACAAGTGGTATTGGAGCCGAGGTCACCATCGTTTGAGGCTTAACATCCTTGTGGTGAAAAATGGCTCAAATCAATGTGTTGGTGAAGCCGCCAAAGTTTGATGGCACAAGCTATGATCATTGGAAGAGGAAGATGATAGTGCATTTCATGACCATGCATATCGATGTGTGGAAGGTGATGGAGACAAAAATTGAGTATGAGAATGCTCAAGCTCCCACCGATGTTGACAAAAGAAAGATGGAGTGCAATGCCCATGCAATCAATGCACTCTACACCGCTCTTGAGTCTCATGTGTTTGAGCAAATCAAGGATCTTAATTTGGCTCATGACATTTGAAAGCGGTTGGAGGAGACATATGAGGGCACACAAGAGGTCAAGAATGCCAAGGTATACATGTTGAGAGAGAAGTTTGGCACTTTTAAAATGAATGAAGATGAAAGTGTGCCGGAGATGTTCAACCGGCTACAAGTGATAGTGAATGACTTGAAGAGCTTGGGTGAGGACATCAAGGACAAGGACTTCTCTCATAAGTTCTTGAGGTGCTTGCCCGCAAGATTTGCTATTATCAAGACCTTGCATGCAAGAGAAGACTTGAGCACTAAGAAGCCCAACCAAATCCTCGGTGAGATCATCACCCAAGACATGAACAATGAAGAGGTGGTTGAGGAGAAGAAGAAAAAGAGTGTGGCTCTCAAAGCTACACCCTCCAAGAGCAAAGGCAAGGCCAAGATGGTTGAGCTAGAAGAAGAATCTACCTCTAGTGATGATGAAGATAATGAGGCCGTGGCTCTTCTAGTACGCAAGTTTGGTCGTTTCATGAAGAGAAAGGGCTATGGTCATGGCAAGAAGAAGTTTATCTCCAACAACAAGCAAGAGCCAAGAAGATGCTTCAAGTGCAAGAGCTTGGATCGCTTCATTGTTGATTGTCCTCTAAATAGTGACAATGACAATGAGAGTGATGATGATAAGAAGAAGAGTAAGAAGAAGGACAAGAAAGAGAAGAAGAACAAGAATGTGACTCTCAAGAAGAAGAAGAAGAAGGGGCAATCATATTGTGTTACTTGGGATGATAGTGATACCTCTACCGATGATGATAATAGTGATGATGAGAGAAAGACCATCAAGAAGAAGGCTATGGCAAGCATTGCTCTCAACAACAAGCTATCTCAAAGACCATCAAGAAGAAGGCTATGGCAAGCATTGCTCTCAACAACAAGCTATCTCTCTTCGATACTCCATCTACATGCTTGATGGCCAAGCCATCCAAAATACAATCCGATGATGAGAGTGATGAGGAGGAGCTATCATGTGATGAGCTTATGTCCATGCTTGATGATGCCAATACTTACATTGAGGCCAAGAGAAAGGAGTGCAAAGAATTGCGCAAAGGCAAGATAGCCATTGAGCAATCCTTTGATGAGCTCTTGAAGTCTCATGAGAGGCTAATGGAAGCCCATGAGAACCTCAAGGTGGCTCACTCCAAGCTTGAGAAAGCTCATTCCTCTCTAGTGGCCGAAAATGAGAAGAGGGCATCCATCAAGACATGTGACATGGGTTCATCATGTGATATCCTTAGTGACATGTCAATTCCTTCTTCTACTATTGTTGGCACTAACCCTTCTTACAGCTCCACCACTCCTATTTCACCTAAAGTTGATGACTTTAAGTCCTCACTTGTGGTAGAAAATAAAAACCTCAAGGAGGAGGTCAACAAGCTCACCCGTGCCTTAGGCAATGCCTATGGTGGGGATGTCCAATTGCTAAAGTGCTTGAGTAGCCAAAGATTTAGTCACTGTAAGGAGGGACTAGGCTATAACCCCAAGAAAGGCAAGGCCGCCTTTGTGATTCCCAAAGCTAGCTTTGTGAGAAGCAATGGTAGGTGTTGACAAAGATGCAAGCAAGTAGGGTATAATGAGAAACATTGCATGGCCAATAAGATCAAGCAAGTCAAATTTACTAGTGCGATTTCAATTCGCCTTGATTCTTGTTACATGCTCATCAAGGGAGTGAAGGGTGTTAAAGCCAAATATATTGGTACACCAAGAGGCAACCCACGGATGAGATCCATTTGTGTGCCTAAGTCGTTGGTCACTAACCTCCAAGGACCCAAGAATGCTTGGATACTTAAAACCAATTGATCTATTCTTTGTAGGTCAATTATAAAGCCGAAGGAAGACATTGGGTGCTTGATAGTGGATGCACTCAACACATGACCGGAGAATCTAATATGTTCATTTCTATCAACACAAATGGTAGCCAAGAATTTGATTCTATCACATTTGGTGACAATGGAAAAGGCAAGGTGAAAGGATTAGGCAAGATTGCTATCTCAAATGATATGAGCATATCAAATGTGTTGCTAGTTGAATCTCTCAATTTCAACTTATTATCGGTTGCACAACTATGTGATCTTGGTTTCAAGTGCATCTTTGGTATTGATGATGTTGAGATTGTTAGTGTGGATGGTTCCAACTTGATCTTCAAGGGCTTTAGATATGGGAACCTATACTTGGTGGATTTCAATGATAGTGAAGTAAAACTTTCTTCATGTTTGATCTCAAAGTCAAGTCTTGGTTGGTTGTGGCATAGAAGACTTGGACATGTTGAAATGAAGCAACTTGGTAGATTGGTTAAGCACGACATGGTTAGAGGCTTGAAGGATGTACACTTTGAGAAGGATAGGTTGTGTAGTTCTTGTCAATTTGGAAAGCAAGTTGGGAACACACACCCTAAGAAAGGCATGATGAGTACATCTAGTCCACTTGAGCTATTGCATATGGATTTGTTTGGTCCAACCACTTATGCAAGTATCAGAGGAAGAAAATATGGCTCTGTGATAGTTGATGACTTCTCAAGATACACTTGGGTCTTCTTTCTAATTGACAAAAGTGAAGTGTATGGAATCTTTAAGTCTTTCATCAAGAGAAGTGAAAATGAGTTTGATACAAGGGTAAAGCAAGTTAGGAGTGATAATGGAAGTGAATTCAAGAATACAAGAGTTGATGAGCTTTGTGATGATTTAGGAATCAAGCATCAATTCTCGGTAAAGTACACTCTTCAATCAAATGGTCTTGTCGAAAGAAAGAATAGAACTCTCATTGATATGGCAAGAACCATGCTAAGTGAATACAATGTTAGTGATGAATTTTGGGCGGAAGCTATCAATACGGCTTGCTACACTAGCAACCGTCTATATTGTCATCCAATGTTGAAGAAGACACCTTATGAGCTCTTGAATGAAAGAAAACTCAACATTGCATATTTTAGAGTATTTGGTTGCAAATGCTATATCTTAAAGAAGGGCACTCGTTTGGGTAAATTTGAGAAGAAGTGCGATGAATGATTTCTTCTTGGGTATTCAACTTTAAGCAAAGCATATAGAGTATGGAACTTGGCACATGGAATAGTTGAAGAAGTTCATGATGTTGAGTTTGATGAGACCAATGGGTTTCAAGAAGAGAAGGATAATCTAGATGATGTAGGAGGACCTAAATTAGTTGATGATACGAAGAACATGGACATTGGTGACATTAGACCGAGACAAGTTGAAGATAATGATGATGAAGTCACCCCTCCTATTGTACAAGTGGAAGATGAAGCAAATCAAGCAAGCTCAAGTGAATCTCAAGCTCAATCTCATGATCAAGATCAAGACCAAGTTCAAGATGCTAATTCATCTCATATTCTCCAACCAACTCACATTGCAAGAGATCATCCTCTAGATCAAATTGTTGGTGATATTAGTAGAGGTGTACAAATAAGGTCAAGAGTGGCTTCATTTTGTGAGCACTATTCATTTGTCTCACAAGAGGAGCCTACCAACGTTGAGAGGGCACTCAAAGATGAGGATTGGATAATTGCTATGCATGAAGAGCTCAACAATTTTGAGAGAAATCAAGTATGGGAATTAGTTCCAAGACCAAGTAAACACAATGTGATTGGCACCAAATGGGTCTTCTGGAACAAGCAAGATCAAGATGGGATTGCTGTGAAGAACAAAGATAGATTGGTTGCACAAGGTTACACTCAAATTGAAGGCTTAGACTTTGGAGAAACCTATGCACCGGTGGTAAGATTGGAAGCAATCCGGATCTTATTGGCATATGCATGTACTCATGATATCAAGCTCTATCAAATGGATGTCAAAAGTGCATTCTTGAATGGCTACATCAATGGGTTAGTCTATGTTGAGCAACCTCCCGGTTTTGAAGATGATAGGAAACCCGACCATGTATACAAGTTCAAGAAGGCTCTCTATGGATTGAAACAAGCACCAAGAGCATAGTATGAGAGGTTGAGGGACTTCCTACTCTCTAAAGGGTTCAAGATGGGAAAGGTTGACACCACACTCTTCACTAAAAAGATCGGGAATGATTTGTTCATTATGCAAATCTATGTTGATGATATCATTTTTGGATCAACAAGTCAAGCATTTTGTGAGGAGTTTGGAGAAATTATGGCCAAAGAGTTTAAAATGTCCATGGTTGGTGAACTTAGCTACTTTCTTGGACTCCAAATGAAGCAATTGAAGAATGGCACATTTGTGAGTCAAACCAAGTATATCAAGGACATGGTGAAGAAGTTTGGATTGTAAAATACAAAAGCAATCTCAACACCAATGGGCACTAGTGGAAGCTTGGAACCGGATGTAGAAGGTGAATTGGTTGATCAAAAGCAATATCGGTCAATGATTGGTAGTCTACTCTATGTGACCGCTTCTAGGCCGGATTTGATGTTTAGTGTGTGCATGTGCGCAAGATATCAAGCCTCTCCAAGAGAAAGTCATTTGAAGGCAACTAAAAGAATAGTGAGGTACTTAAAGAGCACACCTAACATTGGTTTGTGGTATCCTAAGGGCTCCAACTTCACATTGATAGGTTATGCGGATGCGGACTATGCCGGTTGCAAAATTGATAGAAAGAGCACTTTCGGTACATGTTAACTCTTGGGAAGGTCACTAGTTTCATGGTCATCCAAAAAGCAAAATAGTGTTGCACTTTCTACCACCGAAGCGGAATATATTAGTGCGGGAAGTTGTTGTGCACAATTGCTTTGGATGAGGCAAACCTTAAAGGACTACGGATTGAAATTCAACAAGGTTCCATTGCTATGTGACAATGAAAGTGCGGTGAAGATCATAACCAATCCGGTGCAACATTCATGAACCAAACATATAGATGTGAGGCACCATTTCATAAGAGATCACCAAGCAAAAGGAGATATTGTAATCACAAGTGTAGGCACCGAAGATCAACTAGCTGACATATTCACCAAGCCACTTGATGAAGCTAGATTTTGCAAGCTAAGGAATGAATTGAACATACTTGACTACTCCAACATGTGTTGATGCACTTCATGAATATCTTATGACATGCCTATCCTCCAAGCAAGGCAAATGTATCATTATTTGACATGTGCATTTATACTTTGCTAGGACTTGCTAGATCATATAGACATGATTTTGTTCTCTTTAGGTCATTCATTGAAAGCTAAAATGGTTTTGAAGTCTATATGGCATCACTATTGCTTGGTTGATTGCTTGATCTAGTGATGTCATATAACTTGTTCATGGGGATGCAAACCTAGTGTTAAATCTAGATTAAATGAGTAACTAAGTACTTAACTCAACATAGGCAAGATAACCCCGGGTGGCGTGAAGAAGCTTGTCTTTGGTTCAAACTGAGTTAAAGACATTTGTACAAATTTGCTAGATTGAACCAAAATTTGACTAACAAAGGTCTCTCATTCCATTAACTTGACCCTTTTGTGGTACTTGATGCCAAGGGGGAGAAAGAACAAAGATAAAATGACAAAGGGGGAGAGAACTTGAACTTCGCGATGAACCATCATTAGGCCGATGATGGAAGAGTAATAGGCCAAAGTAAAGGGATCAAAAATTTGAATCATAACCTTTACTTAAAGAAAAGCTCACCATAAGGGGGAGCAAACTCATGAACTTGGTTGGTGCAGTTGGAATGTGCATTCACATATGTTTGATGTACTCGTATATGTTTTTATATTCTATTGCCATGTTCTTGAGTGAAGTATGCTAGTATAGAATTGTTTGATGACTTGATAACTAGCATGCTTAGGTGGTAGCTAGATGATCTTGTACTTTACTAATGGTCCTACAAGTGGTTCTTGAGCATTGCTTATAATGTTGATCTCACGGTATACTCAAGTTTTATGATCATCTAGTTATCAAAAGTGCTAAGGATAGAGTTTTCCGCAACTTCGATATGAAATTTTTCAATTGGTATTACGCTTCAAAGGTTTATGCTAACCATCCTAGCACATCTTGGTGAAAATTTACTCTCTATATATACATATATGCAAGCTTTCAAATCCAAACTCATGCACATATGTAGGGGGAGCCAAATAGCCACCAAAACGAATTTGTATTGTTTGTCCTTTCCAAAACATGACAATATTATTTGGACAAGCTCACAAGTTCAAAAATAAACTTAACTCTTATCTTTGTAAGAGATGTCATCAATTACCAAAAAGGGAGAGATTGAAAGCTCTAGTTTGGTTTTGATAATTAATGACATCCTAAGGACTAACCTAAGTTGCTAACTGACGGCAAGGTTTAGGTTGGTCAAACCATGGAGTATAGAGCCTAAGAGACTATGTTGATCAAGATGGCTCTACTATGGATCAAGTGAACAAGAAGTGAGGTGATCAAGTGTTAAGCAAAGGCATGAAGGCAAAGGTATAACCTTAAATAGGCTTTTCTTTCAGTGATCAAGACACTTAGAGGGTGTGATCACATTTAGGATAAATAGCCGACTATTAAGGGGAGAACGAGTGTTGGATTACTTTCAAGCGCTCTAGGTTGCATTTCATTTGCATTGAACTAACACAATCTAGAGATCAAAGTTAGAAACCCTTGGAAAATGTTTTGAAAATGCTAACACACTGTGCACAAGTGTTGGAGATCTTGAGTGTTAGCACATAGAAACAAGGGGTGAAAAATTAACTTGAAAAACGCTGAGAAATGAGCGTCGGACTGTTAGCAGGGGCAGCGTCGGACTATTGTCCAAAGTCCGACGCCTAACCCTATCTCCAGCCAATGGCGAGCGTCGGACGCTCGTTTTACGAGCGTCGGACCATTGTGATCAACAGTCCGACGGTATAGCAGTGTGAGGGTGACGCGTGGCGCAATCTGAGAGCGTCGGACGCTGGAGCTTAGTCCGACGTCGAGCGTCGGACAAAGTCCGATGAAGTTTTAGCGTTTCTGGACCTCTCTGGAAACGTCGGGCTCTCGAGTTCGTTAGTCCGACGATCCCTCCGCGAACGTCCGACGGTACACGCGCAGTGTACTGGGAACAGGGCGTCGGACCGAGAGTTTTAGTCCGACGCCTCCAGTCCGACGGTCCGCAGTTGAGCGCGAGAAGTAGCCATTGCGATCCAGCGGCTGAGGTTGAACGAGAGTTGACACGTGGCAGCCATCCGAGCGTCAGACGCGAAGGATTAGTCCGACGGACTCAGTCCGACAGCCGGTCCGACGCCCCGAAAAGCGTGTTAACGACTGTTTTTCAGTGGGTAACGGCTAGGATTGCACTTAGGGGTATTTATACTCCTTCTCTGGTCACTTGGGTATAACTCTTGCACAGTTGAATCATTTGCATACTCTTTGTGAGCATCCTAAGCCTCCTACTCACTCACTTATTCATCTTTGATCATCTTTGTGAGTTGAGTGATCCTCAAGTGCATCATTGCTTAGTGAATTGCATTATAGAGCACTTGAGAGCAAGCCAAAGCTGAGTTCTTATTCTCTTGGGGCATTGCCGTGTCCCTAGCGGCTTGGAGGCGATTCCTGTGTGAGATTGATTGGAGATTGTTCAAGCCCACACCGAGGTGATTGATTGTGAGAGGTTTTGTGGTTATCCTCGGTAGAGTGCCAAAACCAACTCTAGTGGATTGCTCGTGGTTGATAGCCACTTCTCTTGTGTTGGTGAGCGGCTCCCGATGAGGGATTGGCGTGTGAAACCTAGCTCGCAATCCACCAAGGAAGACCGGTGCCACAATGAGGAGTAGCGTGACGGCGATCACGTGAACCTCGGTAAAAAATCGAGTGTTCTTTGTCTTCTCCACCATCGAGTGGACTCTTGACTTTCTTGTATTCTATTAGGTTTGAGCATTTGGTTTTCATATTGGATATATCCCGGTGATTGGTCTTCACGGCGTGCGGACTTCACTTCAATCAAGCCCATCGGTATAATCCTCTCGATCTCTCTTCCTTGCGCTTAATACTTGTGATCAACAGTCCGACGGTATAGCAGTGTGAGGGTGACGCGTGGCGCAATCTGAGAGCGTCGGACGCTGGAGCTTAGTCCGACATCGAGCGTCGGACAAAGTCCGATGAAGTTTTAGCGTTTCTGGACCTCTCTGGAAACGTCGGACTCTCAAGTTCGTTAGTCCGACGACCCCTCCGCGAACGTCCGATGGTACGCACGCAGTGTACTGGGAACAGGGCGTCGGACCGAGAGTTTTAGTCCGACGCCCCCAGTCCGACGGTCCGCAGTTGAGCGCGAGAAGTAGCCGTTGCGATCCAGTGGCTGAGGTTGAACGAGAGTTGACACGTGGCAGCCATCCGAGCGTCGGACGCGAAGGATTAGTCCGACGGTCGGTCCGACGCCCCGAAAAACGTGTTAACGACTGTTTTTCAGTGGGTAACGGCTAGGATTGCACTTAGGGGTATTTATACTCCTTCTCTGGTCTCTTGGGTATAGCTCTTGCACACTTGAATCATTTGCATACTCTTTGTGAGCATCCTAAGCCTCCCACTCACTCACTTGTTCATCTTTGTGAGTTGAGTGATCCTCAAGTGCATCATTGCTTAGTGAATTACATTCTAGAGCACTTGAGAGCAAGCTAAGGCTGAGTTCTTATTCTCTTGGGGCATTGCCGTGTCCCTAGCGGCTTGGAGGCGATTCCGGTGTGAGATTGATTGGAGATTGTTCAAGCCCACACCGAGGTGATTGATTGTGAGAGGTTTTGTGGTTATCCTCGGCGGAGTGCCAAAACCAACTCTAGTGGATTGCTCATGGTTGATAGCCACTTCTCTTGTGTTGGTGAGCAGCTCCCGGTGAGGGATTGGCGTGTGAAGCCTAGCTCGCAATCCACCAAGGAAGACCGGTGCCACAACGAGAAGTAGCGTGACGGCGATCACGTGAACCTCGGTAAAAAATCGAGTGTTCTTTGTCTTCTCCACCATCGAGTGGACTCTTGACTTTCTTGTATTCTATTGGGTTTGATCATTTGGTTTTCATATTGGATATATCCCGGTGATTGGTCTTAACGGCGTGCGGACTTCACTTCAATCAAAGCCCATCGGTATAATCCTCTCGATCTCTCTTCCTTGCGCTTAATACTTGTTTAGGTGCCATCTCCTTAGGTTCAGGGGAGTTGGTTTCTTGCCTGTTGAGTGCTTATATTTGTGAGCAGCATATCTTGATAGGTGACTTGCATAGAATGGTCTAGAGCTAGCGCTTTGTCTCGCTTGCTTATCTACTAACTCGTGGTCTAGTATTTTGCTAGAATTTTTAATAGGCTATTCACCTCCCTCTAGCCTATACGGTCCTTACACCTGGGCAGCGATCCAGGCGATGTTTGCGTCGCAGTCTCGTGCACGCATTATGAGTACAAGGATGGCCTTGGCGACTGCAACCAAAGGATCATCCAAGATAAGTGATTACTTTGTGAAGATGACGGGCTTGGCAGATGACATGACCTCTGCAGGCCGGAAATTAGAGGATGAGAAGCTTGTGTCTTGTATTCTCACAGGATTGGATCAAGATTTTGTTCTAGTGGTGTCAGCAATTGCGACACGCATTGAACCCATCTCTATTGGGGAACTCTACACCCAGCTCATGAGTTTTGAGCAAAGGTTAGAGCTGAAGGGCGATAATGGCTACCAGTCATTAGCAAATATGGCGTCCCGCGGAGGACGCAGCAACCGCGGTGGAGGAGGCCGCGGCGGAGGTGGACGCGGTGGCTTCAACCGCGGATTCCAGAAGGGTGGCCGCAACGGTGGTCGAGGACAAGGAAGCACGTTTCAAAACGGTGACCGTTTTCTGCCAGGTGTGCGGCAAAGAAGGACATGGCGCCATCAAGTGCTTTAAGAGGTTTGATGCCTCTTTTACAGGACCACCACAGAAGGGTGCATCTTCGGCAACCAACTCCTATGGTGTGGATTCAAATTGGTATATGGACACGGGAGCCACAGATCATATCACGGGAGAGCTAGATAAGCTATCCGTGCGATACAGATACACCGGAGGAGATCAAGTTCACGCGGCAAACGGAACAGGTATGAAGATTGATTTTGTTGGTCATAGTACTTTGCAATCCCCTTCTACTACTTTCCATCTCCGTAATATTCTTCATGTTCCTAAAGCTGCTAGAAGCCTTGTCTCTGTAAATCGTTTTACTCGTGATAATAATGTGTTCCTTGAGTTTCATCCAAATCACTTTTGTGTCAAGGAACAGGAGACGAAGAAAACCCTCCACAAAGGCAGATGTGAAGAGGGACTATATCCCTTGTCGCCCTTGAAAAAGCAAGCTCTCGGAGTCATCAAACCATCTAGTTCGTTATGGCACTTTAGGCTCAGTCATGCATCGCATTCAGTTGTCCAGCAAGTCATTAGTTGGCATAGTCTTCCTTGTGTTAGAGATTTGAATAATAAAGTGTACAATGCCTGCCAACAAGGCAAGAGTCATCAATTATCATATGATCGTTCCACTAGTGTTTCATCTCATCCTATGGATCTCGTGTTTTCTGATGTCTGGGGTCCGGCACCCACTTCTGTGGGGCGGCATGATTATTACGTGAGCTTTATAGATGATCACAGCAAATTTACCTGGATCTATCTTTTGCGCCATAAGTCTGGAGTTTTTCAGTGCTTCCAAGATTTCCAAAACCTGGTAGAATGACAATTCAATAGAAAAATCCGAACCGTCCAGACGGATTGGGGAGGTGAATATCAATCCTTGAATTCCTTTTTTCAGCGCGTAGGCATTGCACACCGCGTCTCCTGCCCTCATGCTCATCAGCAAAACAGCTCTGCTGAACGCAAACACAGACATATTGTCGAGATGGGACTGTCCCTACTCTCACATGCCTCCATGCCTCTGAAATTTTGGGACGAGGCGTTCCTAACTGCGACCTTCCTAATCAATCGGCTTCCTTCTAAGGTCATCAATGGGGAAACTCCGTTTGAGCGTCTCTATGGTCATCCTCCAGATTATAGTATCTTGCGCACGTTCGGCTATGCGGTCTGGCCCAATCTCCGTCCATATAACTCTCGCATGCTTCAATTCCGGTCCAAGCAGTGCGTATTCCTGGGATATAGCAATTTACACAAGGGGTTCAAGTGTCTTGATCCTAAAGAAGGACGGGTCTATATTTCTCGCGATGTAGTATTCGACGAAACTGTTTTCCCGTTCGCATCTCTCCATCCAAATGCTGGAGCTCGTCTACAAGCTGAAATTTCCTTGCTACCAGACTCCCTGCTCAGATCTTCTAGTAGTTTTGGGGATGCAATGCTCGATGATCAACATTCTCTATCTTCATTACCTACTGATACTGTGCCTAGAACTTTGTGTGATGCTGCAGGAAAAAAATTTGGATCAAATGATGCAGGATCAGGCGAGAAAGGCAATGGAACACAGGTCTGTGCCCCTCTCTCTGACCTTGCGGTACACGACACGCCAGGCACGGAATCAGCGGATGATCCTCCTGCGCCCGCCGCCGCATCCTTCCCGGGATCCCTGCCGAATCCAACCAGTGGCAGTACTCCCTCAACTGGATCTTCTGCGCCGTCGACAGGCTCGGATTCGTCCACTCCCTCAGCTACGTCGCCACACCAGGATCCCGCGCCTGGGTCCTCGCAGTCTGTGCTGTCGGGAGGATCTTCTACACCGCTCTCCGGAACGCCTGCGCCGCTCGCTGGTTCCAGCGTAGCTCCCCTACCATTGACTGCTTCTTCGCCGTTGCGGCCCGTCACACGATCGCAACATGGGGTCAGCAAACCCAAGGTCTATACGGACGGCACAGTTCGCTGGTGCCAGATTGCAGCCGCCACTACAGGAGAGCCCTCCAGCCTTGGTGATGCTCTTGCCAATAAAAACTGGTCTTCGGCCATGGATGCTGAGTTTCAAGCATTAATTTGCAATCGTACCTGGCATTTGGTACCTCGGCCGAAGAACAAGAATATTATTGGGTGTAAATGGGTCTACAAAATCAAGCGCAAGGCAGACAGCACAATTGACAGGTATAAGGCTCGTCTGGTGGCCAAAGGATATAAGCAGCAGTATGGGATTGATTATGAGGACACTTTTAGTCCAGTTGTCAAGGTAGCTACTAGGCCTGGACATTCGGGTTACCTGAAAAATTCGGGTTGGGTAATTCGGGTATTTGGAAATTCGGGTTTTAGAAATTGCTACCCGATTTTGGTCAAAAAAAAAAAACACTGCCCGAAATTTCGGGTACCCGATAATTTGGATTCGGGTTCGGGTTTTTCCCGAGTTACCCGAAACTCATAAAACCAGACATTTTAGGAGAATTCTAATCACATTTTATAATAAACAACAATAGTCACACAAATCATGTCATGTCTTTATATCAATTAACAACAAATCAAATATCAAGTTAGCATAAAATTACATTGATGCATAATAAATAACATATTTATGGTATACTAAACCACTTCATGTCTTCATATTTGAGACATTTCGGGTAATTTGGGTAATTCGGGTATCGGGAGCCTTACCCAAATTACCCAACTAAATTCGGGTTTGTACAATTACTATTCGAAATTGTGATCGGGTATTTCGGGTTCGGGTATTTCGGGTCCGGGTTCAGGTAATTCGAGTTCGGGAATTGGCTATTGGGTATTTTGCCCACCCTTAGCAGCTACTATTCGGCTGATACTCTCTGTTGCAGTGTCTAAGGGGTGGTCACTGAGGCAGCTGGATGTTCAGAATGTTTTTCTTCATGGAGTATTGGAAGAAGAGGTATACATGCAGCAACCACCTGGATATATCAACAAGGATCATCCCAGCTATGTCTGCAAACTAGACAAGGCCCTATATGGGTTAAAGCAAGCTCCTCGGGCCTGGTATGCTAGACACTGCAACAAGCTGATCGCGCTAGGATTTACACCATCCAAGGCCGACACTTTTCTCTTTTACTACAACAAGAATGGAGTTGCAACGTTTGTTCTGGTATACATCGACGATATTATTGTTGCCAGCTCCTCTCAGACGGCTACTGATATGTTGCTGGCTGAGCTTCAGCGTGAATTTGCCTTGAAGGATCTAGGGAATCTGCACTACTTCCTTGGCATAGAGGTAAAAAGAATGAGAGATGGTCTACACCTTTCACAACAGCGGTATGCGGCAGATATTCTTGCTCGGGCTGGTATGCAGAAGTGCAAACCCATGGACACACTTCTGTCAACTTCAGAGAAGCTCAGTTTGGCGTCTGGTGATAAGCTTGGGCCCGACGACGCAACAAAATACCAGAGCATTGTTGGGGCATTGCAGTACTTGACTCTTACACGGCCGGATCTGTCCTTTGCAGTAAATAAGGTTTTTCAGTTCTTACACTCCCCGACCACCGTTCACTGGAGTGCGGTGAAAAGAATTCTGAGATATGTGCAAGGAACACTCGGTATAGGTCTGCATATACGCCGGTCACAGTCATTCATGGTCAGTGCATTTTCTGATGCTGATTGGGCCAGATGTGTCGATGATCGACGATCTATGGGAGGTTTTGCCGTGTTTTTGGGCAGTAATCTGGTCTCATGGAGTGCTCGTAAGCAGGCCACTCTCTCGCGTTCTAGCACAGAAGCGGAGTATAAGGCGCTGGCTAATGCAACATCAGAGATGATGTGGATCAGGAAGCTTCTGACGGAGCTTGGGATTCGGCACCCTCTTATGGCTTGGTTATGGTGTGATAACATTGGAGCTAAATATTTATATGCAAATCAGGTGTTTCATGCAAGGACCAAGCACATCGAGATCGATTTTCATTTTGTCAGAGAGCAGGTAGCTCAGCGGCAACATGATATCTGATTCATCAATTCTGGAGATCAGCTCGCCAATGGATTCACGAAGCCTATCACTGCAGTGAAGCTCAAACAATTCCGTTCCAATCTCAATCTTGAAAGTGGTTGAGATTGAGAGGGGGTGTTAGACGGAATTGTAGACGTAACCGGTAGGGATACTAGGCTTACCTACTCATATTGATATAGGCCTGTAATATGAGTTGTATAACCGTAGGACTCTTGTGCCTGTCGTACGGTTAAGATCATATAAACTAACCTTGTAACACACGCCATGGGCAAGTATATAATGAAGTGCCGAGACCCCTAGCCAGGGTATCTCGTTCCAGCATATCTTTCACATCATACTCTTTTCTTTTGCAAAAAAAAAAAGAGAAAAATTTGCTTACTCTGCTCCGACAAGTTCAGATTTTCACTGCAGGGAAGCTTCAAAATTCCGCCAAGATGAGACGAGAACAACGGGGCCTAACAGGAGGCCCAAGCTACATAAAACATTTTTTTAGAAAGGCAGCAAGAACTTTGCTGGATTTTTATTAGAAAAGGAAGAACAAAAACAAGATTACAAATAAACAATGAAAATGAACAAGGAACAAAACAACCCTTGTTGTTGGCACCACGTAACTGGAATTTTTAGATGTCATCCTTGCATAGTGAAGCTACTTGCTCTACTTGCATAGGGAAGCTACTTGCTCTTTCCAAATGTGCCACCAGAAATATATTAAGAATTTAAGATGCCATCAATTGCTTTCATATTCCTCTTGTCCACCTTGGTTCTGCACTTACGCCAGAAGTGGTAGATGGAACCCGACGTGGCGACACTATTTCGTTAAGACGTAGGAGTATACACAAGCAAAAAACTACTTTCAGCACTGAAGGAGCGAAGGCCCAACTGAGCTAGCAGGTGGCCTCGTCTGTTTTTGTGATGTCCACTTTGCTTTGGGGCTTTGGGGGATAGAGGTCCCACAACGCAACCGTCGCATCCGCCGAGCAGGAAGCCATGAGCTTGCAGTCAGATGAGAAAGTCAATGCATTGCACTGCGAAGAGGAATAAAGTATTAGATCATTAGATGCCTGCAGAAATTAGGCGGGTGAACCTAAAGGTGTGCTTCAGTAACTGGGCTGAATATTACCAAACACACAAGACCAAACGCAAAGCATATTTCAGTTCTGGTAAATGAGAGGATGGCAATGTTATAGTAGGTGCTAGCTGAGGGAGGTTAAATATAAATCAATTGGCTTAGTTACACATACACACCGGATTATATGAAAAGGAAATACAGAACGCAGTCAGATGAACAAGTTGCATACCGAAGCATTGTGATACTTCAACACAGCTAGAGCATTTCCTTTGTTGTAGTTTTGTACACTCGAATCCTGCAAGGGTAAAATGACCCAAAAGGTCACAGATGGAACAACTAGAAGATATGACATTAGGAAGTAACATTGATTTTAATTATTAACAAGTTTTAAAAGCCATTGAAAATGGGTTCAATTGCTAGTTTGCTACCACACCAGTAATAAACAGCTAAAAACATGAAAATGGAGAAAAACATGTGATCCCAACCTGCGGTTGCAGAGATCTTGTTGTCTGGCCGAATTGCTGTGCCAGCTATACCCGGTCACAAGTTCTATTTCTTCCCTAAGAATAAATGTGCCCTGCAATCGGAAGGAAATATCATATCAACAAAACAAGGCAACAGGACCTATAGATCACCAGAGTTCCAAGCGCTCATATCGAATAAAAACACTACATCTTCCAATCAAGAAGATGCTTGTGATGATCCAGTATTTTACTCTCACACAAGAAATCAGAATCAAATCAACGCTTCATTTCAGACAAACGAACAAGGTAGAACACCAGAACAACAACACTGCAACATGGTCTATATGCCATTCACAAACTATGTATAAAGTCTAACACATTACACACAGTATTGCACATTCGTTCGATACAGAAAAAAAATAAATCAATGCAAGTTAGCCCCCAAACAGAGTTTTTCCTTTGTAATGGTAAGTTCTTATAAGCACTTTTGTATGTGTTATGGCATTTGCCTGCACCAGTACAACACCACACCGGTCTTCGTACGTAGCATGTGCGCAGCGCAACTGTCGATCAAGAAACCGAGAACTTATAACACATGTTTCACGTATATATCCATCTGTTCGAAGCAAAGATACTGTGTTCAGTTGTTCTTCCTGTCATCCGACTATGCTTCTCTGGATAAGGCTGAGCTAATTCAGAAAGCTGTCAGCCGAGGTTGGGTAAAAGACGGTAGGTAACAACCCATGTTTAACTTACTCCATCAGTACTAGAAAGACTGTTGTTTTAGACTTTTCAGACATCACATTTTACCATTCATCTAATTTAAAAATTTTGTATAAATATCAGTTATCTTTTTATGATTTGTTATATCATTAGGGATATTTTAATAATTATTTATTAATTTTGTATTTTGTACAAAATTTTTGAATAAGACGGACGATCATACGTAGTTTCTGAAAAGTGTAAAACGATAGTCTTTATGAAACGGAGGGAGTATATATCTATCTGTTCGGAAGCAAAAGATACCCAGCACGCACATGTTTTGTAGTCTTCCCTGTTCGGTTCGCCAATCCTCCAATTGCCGTCCAAAGTCCGGAGAAACGCTCGTGCACTGCAAAACTCTGAAGGTTGCAAGTTTCAACACGACCCGGAAAGGGTTGCCTTTTTAAGGGCTGTGTTTAGATCTCTGTTGCAGTTGAAATTCTGTTCTATAGTACGTTCGTTTATATTTGATAATTTTGTCTAATCATAGCTCAAGTAGGATTAAAAAATTCATCTTGTAATGTACATACAAAAAGTATAAACATACAAATATTTCGTCTATATTTAATGCACCATACATGTGCCGTAATATTGATATGATTAATTGTAATTGTAATTTGCAGTGCATGTAAACGGCCTTAGTTTCTTACCTCCTCTTCATTGACCGCGACGCGAGCCATCACGGCAACACGAAACATCCAGCGGTTTGCGCAGCGAGCAGCCATAGTCCGCCACGCCAACAGCAACGCGACAAAAGGCCTCGCGGCTCGCGCACGCGGCGACGCAAGCAGATTCGGACGGATGCACTCGCCTCGCTAGTTTCACCGCAAGCCGGGCCGGCCCGCAAGTTGGCGACGAAGCATCTCCGCAGTCCGCACCGGCACCGCAGCCACAGACGACACACCCCTCGTCACCTCCTGGCTCCTGCGCCCGCCATGGTCGCCGTCCGTGGCCTATAAAAGCACCGTCTGCTCCCGCCGCTTCGCCTCACAAGTCACAACTCACAATAATCCCTCGTGCAATCTCGGAGTTCTGAGTGATAAGCATAGAGCTGCTGTATTCGGAAGCTCTAACGCAGCGTTCCGTTCTGAATCTGATCGGAAGCAGGTAGCCTCACCCTCGTTGAAGGCAAGGAAACCGGCGCTACTGTTGCCGCCATGGAGCCGGAGATGGAGATGCAGGCGGCGCTGATCAAGGCCGGCGTGTTCGTGCTGGTGCAGGCGCTGGTGTACCTCATCCTGTCGCAGTCCTCCACCGTGTTCTCGCGCACCAAGAGCCTCAGCCTCCGCCCCGCGCGCTCGCTCAGCGCGCGACGCATGATCGCGCTGCTCTCCGACCTGCCGCTCGCCGCCGGGGAGCCCTCGCCCGTCGCAGCCTTCTTCGCCCGGACGCCGTCCGCGTCGTCGCCCACGCTCGCCGCCGCCCACCGGAAGCAGGACTGAGGTCCGCCGCGACCGTGGGGCCGCGTAGCTAGCTAGCTAGCGCTTCGTCACTAGTATTCTTTTGTTCTTTGGTTTGATCGAGCGATGTGTGTCGGTTTGGTTTGGTTGTAATCAAGTACAGCTTCCAAATTTCATGGAATTTTCAATTGCGCATCTTCCTACTCTGCTTGTGCTGCATCGTAACGGTCCCTTCAAATCGTTCTTGTATTCTGTGGACATTTGTGTCAAAGGTGTCTCGTCGAATTTGTGAATTGAACTGCATCGAATGTGACTGCTGAGTGCTGACGTGCCATGTCTCACAGAACCACTAGCTATAAGCTAGTAAGTTTTAATATCTACCCCAAATTGATTGGAAGATATAACTATATTTCTTATATAATATAAAAACAAATAACGATTACAGCGTATGGGTACCCCAGTTCTCATTCGATACTCGCTCTGCTCATAAATTTAAGGCGTGTAGGTACTTACTCTCTCCGTACCTATATTATTTATCATTTTGTATAAGGTTTTGGTCAAATATTTTGAAAATATAAATCATGAATAATTTTTAAGTTGTTGAGTTCAAAAATATAAAAATTATATAAACACATCGGTCTTGAAATATGCTTTTATAAAAATATGCATATATCACATTTCAATAAATATTTGTATAGAAATATGGAGTCAAAATAATTGTTTAGAGACTATGTCGTTGTCCAAAACGACAAGAGGGAGTATGTCGAAAGGTTGAAAATATTTAAGCTGTTGCATTTTCATTTAATTTTTATTGACACATTTGTAGAAACTGTAAGCGTGCAGAGACTTTATGAACAAATTTGCCGTATTTTCGTAAGACTTTGTTCGTAGGATATTTATCTCTCTGCTCTTCTAGTGCTCATGTGAATAAAACAACTTTGGAGCAATATGTTTTGTGAGATTGCTTTTTTTTTAATAGCCCACATCCATTTGTGCAACACAAGCAGTGTTGTCCCTAGATAACACTAGGAGAAGTGTCAAGACCAGACCACTTCACTTCTAGACGTGACCATCCACATCTAAACCAAACACGTTCATGTGTGGCTATAATTATCTCAGAGTGGTTGGCTGACATAACACAATCAAGGTCTGCTTCACAGACCGTCATGAAATGATTGTACCACAAAAAAGAACACAAAACCATTATGGAATCTAGCATTATGTGAGTTGAATCTCAACATAACGAAAGTTGCATCATTCCCTCCAAACATTAAGCCACGTCGCTGGTTTTTCGCGGTCCGTCCGGGGCGGACGGACTGCCCAGATCGGACGAATCCCGGCCAGTTTGTAAAAAACTCTCGAAATCTAACGAAATAGAACCCGCAGTCCAACCTCTTGCAAATAAGCCCTTGAAGTTCTCCGAAATTAACCCACCGTCCAGGCTATTCTATGGGCCGGTCTGCCACCACGACCGCGCTCTACGTGGGTGGAGCTGGGCCAGATTCGGCCCAAATAGTCATATCCTTTTTATGTCTTTTATTAAATCCCATGATATACTGATTTTATTTATTTCATATAAAAATAATTAGAGTTTATGAAATCATGAAAAATTTTATATAGCCTCTCCATGATGTACTCTATGTAGAAAAAAATTTAAAATTGGAAAATAAAGAAATTTTAATTGATTTAAAATAACCTATTTTGATTAATAAATAAACCTTCCATTATTTCTACAAATTAAAATATTAATCCAAAAATTAAAATATTTGTTTTATAGCTACTTTATGATGTTTCTAACCTCTACAAAATTTTTAGACAAATTTGAAATGTTTCAACAAATTATTATCTCATGCTCATTTAACAAATTAATTTTAAAAAGGAGCTCATGGTTGATCTTTATAGCACCCGAAATGTATATACAACAAAATGGAAAATCCAAGCTTAACATATACAGTCATCCACAAACGACAATTTCCAAACAACATGAAAAAACACTAATACATTCCATAAAGAATATTTTAGCTACCATTATTTATATTCATGTGCCTAACTAAAAAGAAAAACAAATATCTACCAATGGCCATACGAGGCTTAAATAATGACCATGCGCGGCAAAGCCACGTGGTTTTCTAGTATATAACTAGTATCCACATATCACAAAACCGAGCACACATAACATATGTTTATGTATATCTATCTGTTCAAAAGCAAAGATACGCCGATGTATGAGTAATTAAATGATCAATGTCGCCTGGGGCCAGCCCTCGCCGCAACCATGAACGCTACCCACACAGCTCTCGCTATGTGCCACTGCCGTCACCATTCATGGCCTCTCTCATTTTCCTCTTAGATACGTCTGTCGGAAACAATAAGAGGAGGGAACCCAACTTTTTTCTTATAGTTTCATATATAATTGCTTACGGTTTAGTTCTAATAATTGTTCCAGTGAAATGAGATGATTTTTTGTTGGGATTGTGTGTAACAAACCTAAAAATCCACACAATCTAAAAATCCCAACCAATTAAAATTTTTCATTTATTTATTGTGAAAACCCATTTTTCTTGTGCAAGCATATAGGTTTCATCATGAAATTGGTAAATAAAGGAGTGTAGTTTGCATTTTAACTCCATTCACATAGAATAATAACTTATGCATCACATTTGGGATTTATTGCAATTTATGTTTGTATTTACTCAATATTTAAAATGGGCAATATATGTATATATACACTAAATTGAAAATAGAAAAGGAGAAAGAGAGTTAGGCCAGCCATTCGGCCAGCCGGGTCGTTAAGCCAGCCCGAGCCCGCCCGACCTTCCTCTCCTCATCTCACCGCGCGCGGCCCACGTCGCGGCTCGGCAGCGCTCGCGCACGACCAGCACACACGCGCTCGCGCTCGCGCCCGCTGCCAACCCGGTCCCGCCTGTCAGCCGCTCTCGCCCCCCACTGTTCTTCTTCCTCACGAAGGCGACGCGCCTGCCGGGGGTGTCACGCGAATGGCGTGACCCCGGTCCCACAGCCGACCGCATGGCAGAGCCCTGACCCCGCTGTCCCCCTCCTGTCCCCTCCTTTCTTGGCCGCCAAGCGAACCCGCGCCCATCCGGAGCCCTAGATCCACTCGAGCCACGGCCCTTCGATCGGCCGAGCGCAATCGGGACCGTTCGCCATTGGAGCTGGCCAAGCTCGCCTATAAATTGGAGCACCCCGAAGCCTTACCCTCATTTCCCCTCGCCGCCACCGCAGCACAGACCGGCACACCGCACCAAACCGAGAGAGAGAGCGTAGGAGAAGGGCGGAGCAGAGGAGGAGAAGCTGCCGGAGCGCCGCCGCCGCGGAGCACGCCGGAGCCGGACATGGAGGAGAAGCCGAGCTGCGGACGAGGAGCGGCACGGCACTGCGATCGCTCTGCACGGCTCCGACTCGCCACTGCACCGCCATCCTAGCTTCACCGACACCACGGTGAGCCACCGCACGCCATGTCCGAACCTTGCCCTGCTTTTGCCATGGCGTTTCACCCTCGGAACGCGCAGGCACGAGCCTTTACCGGCTCGGGAAGATCACCTGCACCATGCACTCATTCGACCGGCCGAAACCCCCGGATTACAAGCTTGCTAGACCGAGAACGCAGCACGACGCGTTCTCGGCGGAGCGCGCTCACCACCGACGCGTTCCGACGCCGAATCACCCGTTCCGAGCAATCCGTCTAGCAACCGTATAGGTTAGAGCATCGTGGAGCACCGCCACGACCCCCTCGAGCTAGCTACGCGGATCTAAGCGCTAGAGGAAGCCTGAATCGCCTTGGCCGCGTGCGCCGCGACCTTACCGGAGCGCCGCCGCGAGCCGTCGCCAAAAGAAGGTCATGCCATGGCTAAAATTCGCCACCAGAGTGTTGTATGCCTCTCTGGCCTCACCAATTTGACAAGACCGCATTCGATTGAACCAATACATGGTCGTAGCCGCGTTGCCGCCTTCCGCCGTCGTCGGCGACACGCCGCCGCCACAACCGAGCACCTTGGAAAGCTCGGTAGCCAAAATTGGTAGTTGGTATACCATCGCCATAGACCCTGGACGCGTATACATCTCCTAGAAGACCTCCTTAGCCCCGCCGGAACATCACAGTCACGACGACATCGCCGCCGACACGTTCCGCCTCGCCAAAGATCCGTTCCGAGTACCCCCGGTCGCCTCGCGCTGCGGAGAAAGGCCGCCGAGGTTCGCCAAGTCTGCCTCGGCACCGCCGCTAGAAAGCCGAGCCCTGCCTTGCCGAAATAGGGTCATCGCCGCCCTGTCATCGTCCGCCGCACCGGAGAGACACCGCCGCCTTGAACAGACGCCCTGGAACCCTGCTAAGCACCAAATCTCCGATTCGCCCGAGCCTCCCCAGGAGAGCTCGGGAGAGCAGCCCCTTCGGCGCCCAAATCTCCGATTCGCCCGAGCCTCCCCAGGAGAGCTCGGGAGAGCAGCCCCTTCGGCGCCCCAAATTTCCGACTCGCCCGAGCCTCACCGGGAGAGCTCGGGAAAGCAGCCCCCTCGGCGCCCAAATGTCCGATTCGCCCGAGCCTCCGCAGGAGACCTCGGGAGAGCGGCACCCTCGGGCGCCCAAATTTCCGATTCGCCCGAGCCTCCGCGAGAGACCTCGGGAGAACGGCACCCTCGGGCGCACCAAATTTCCGATTCGCCCGAGCCTCCGCGAGAGACCTCGGGAGAACGGCACCCTCGGGCGCACCGAATCTCCGATTCGCCCGAGCCCCCCGGGAGAGCTCGGGAGAACGGCACCCTCGGCGCCGCGAATTTCCGATTCGCCCGAGCCCCGCCGAGGTACGCCGAACTATGCCGAGCCCCGCCGAGCTACCCCCGACCACCGCCGAGCTCCGCCGAGATACCCCCAACCACAGCCGAGCTACCACCGACCACCGCCGAGCCACGCCGAGCTACGCCAACTCCGGCAACTCTCTGGGAACCAGCATCGAACACCTGGTGGGCGACCCTCGGGTCTGTGTTCTGTTGAGGCGCCGCTTGCCGCACTACTGGACCCGCGCGCCACGTGGACCAATCCCGAGCTGCCCCTGATTAACCAACCAGTTTTCTCATTTTCAGAAAATAGGATAATCTTCGGAAATTCATAACTTATTCATACGAAGTCCAAAAATTGCGCACCATATATCAAAATTCTCAGAAAAATGAGATCTACAATCTAAGACTATGATTGTGTGCATTTGGCTCTTTGTTTTATTGGATTTTTCTGAAATACTCTATAGGAGTCGCTGACGCGACTATTTCGTGTTCGATTTCAGAGCCGGAGGAGGATCTGACTAAGGAAGACGACCACGAGTACTTCCAAGAGCTAGGAGACGACTACGAAGGTGCCACGTCCCACCAAATCCTTAGATCCTATTACGCATTGCAAATGACATTGTTGCTATTGCTTTATGATTATGTATGGATTGGTTGCATGGTAGTATATTTGAATTCCCTGTCTTGATAAGACCTTACCCTGCTATCCGCTGTTAGGTTAGCTGCTGCTTAATTTACTGTTACTCTTCCACTACTTTCTACTTGCTATATGCTATGTGGTGGAATTGGGACGGTGTATAACTGATTATAACCACTGGGAGAGAGTGCTGCGTGCGTCTTGGGTGCGTGGTAAGGGTTGATGTCGACCAAGTGGGATGTGAGACGAGCCCATGGGGCAAGTCGTGCCGGGGGTGCAACCTGGGCATCCCCAAGCGAGATACCTGTGGCGGGTAAAGTTATTGAGGAGGTTCCGGGTGGGATAGCCTTGGTGGTTTGAAGCCCGTGGACGGAGGTGCTGTGATGGCACGGGGAGAGTATCCCCTAAGTGGAGATGCCTGCTTGGTCAAACCTAGGATGGACTAGTTTCAGGTTCATGGGAATCTTTTTCTACTCACTCGCTTCTGATGGGCGGGAGACGGCTGGACTACTTGGTAGGACGGTGCCACTACTGCTAGGTTGAAAGGTGATAAGGGTGGGCGGAGACGGTCGATGGGTTCCCGTTCCGTTCTAGATGCACAGTACCACTGGATGGGCCCGGTACTGTGTCTCCCAGTCTCAGCATAACGGTGTAGGATCCGGAATATCCCAGGGCTGAGTGGTAGGGTGGCATCGACCTAGGCAAGCAAGCACCCGGAATTCTGCCTAGGTGTTTGCGCAACACCTATGATGGCTAATCTTGTGAGTAGTGAAACCTCTGCAGAGTGTACGGTTGATCGATCGATACATATGCCAACCTGTTGGCTATGGACCTTTCCTGTGAAGCTTCTACTAGTGTAGTGAGTGTTCTCTTCTCCCCCTGGATGACATTTTTCCGGCAGTGTACCCGTTGTGGTAGTGTGCCGCTGAGATAGGCCCGAGAGGTAGTTGGGCCTGTCGAATGAGAGTGAGGTGTGGGTATGTGAGGTGTGGTGATGGGAAAAGGGATGATGGTGTTAACTGGTGATAAAACTTGACTAATTAAACATTGATTACAGCTGCATAGGAAAACCTCAGCCTATAGGTCTGCTTGTATAGCCTTGCATCCACTTTCCACAAAGCGAATGCTGCATAGGTGGGCTCCGTGGCCAGTACAAATCGTACTGATAAATTTGCTGTCAGGTGATGAGAATGAGTACGACTTCGAGGGAGATGATGACGAGGAATAGGGTCACGTGCTACACTCAAGTTGGCCGTGAAGGATGAATCGCTTCCGCATCTTCTAAAGCTTCTCTGATTGTTGATTCTGCCAGTGTGGCGATGTAATAAATATTTATGTAAGACTTATTTACCGTTGTATGGATCCTGGTGGCAACTGAGATATGGGTAATTTCATGGATTGTCCCAAGCAATCTGTTGAATTACAATTCGAGCCTGTGGATTTCCCTTCATGGAAATCGAGGTCGTTTCAGTTGGTATCGGAGCCATACTTGACTGTAGGACGAGACCCATAGAAAATGGACGTTAGAATAGGAAGCCAGACTCTCTTTCGGTTATATTACCGACCTTGCATTTACTTTTTATGTAATGGCTTATCTAATACAAGGACCTGCTAATCCGTTTCTTGAAAAATTTGCAGATGACCAGCCTTGGACCACCACTTCGTCCACTGCACGACGGCACTATCGAGATCCCGATCAATGGGAGGAACCACGGCGGATTTGCCATGGTACTACGCCAGGTGCTGGAGGAGCTGGGAGCACCATCTGACCAGATCCAGTACTTCAGCCGAGGGAAGCTTGTCGAGGCTGAGAGGTTTGAAGGACCTGTCACTACCAGAGTTGAGACACCCGTCAGCCTGACCCTTCCAGGAATGCCGGTTTTTACTGACTACACTGCTGGAGAGACTGTGGAGGACGGAGTACAGTCTGTCTCCCGCAAGGTACTACGCGCCGTTGTGTACACAGCATACGAGTACCTTAAGGGGACCCACTTCCGTCTGCTGCCTCAGGCCTTGGAGCTGCACCCTGACCCCATCCAGAGGATTCTGTACACCGGCCAGATCGTTCAGGCCGAGACTGACCCTTGCCTACGCACAGTGGCACACCACCTCCAGGAGCAGGACGAGTTCATCAGCTCATTGGAGCAAAGGAGGCGGCGTGACCGAGCACGCATGGCAGAGGTCGAGGACAGTTTGCAGAAAGGGACTCAGACCCTGGAGAGTTTGAGCAGAGCAGTTACTGACTTGCAGTTGGAGATGCAGCGCCGTGATGAGTTACACCGAGCCGAGATCGCCGACTTGCGAGACAAGATCGGAGATTTTGGGCTTCGCAATGACTACCTGAACAGCAGAGTGTTGGAATTACAAAGGAGGCTGGACGACAAGGAGAGAGCACTTGCTGAGAGGGAGCAGAGGAGCAGAGACAGGGTAGTCGAGATGATCACGCTGCGTTCCAGGATTAAGGAGTTGGAGAAGCAGTTGGAGAAAGCCGAGGACAAGTCCACCCGCAACCAAGGGATTCTGATCGACCGCGTGAAGATGGTGGAGTTCCTAAAGGACAAGCTACGGAGGACAGAGACAGCTTGGAAGCAGTCCGACGCCAGGAGAGCTATTGAGGTCCGGAAGGTACAGAGTTCGCTTCCCCCACTGGAGATGGTGAAGCCCCGGGAGGGAGACTTCCGCATACCACCCACTACGCTCAACCTGAGAGCGTGTCCGTCTCAAAGGATGCAGGAGATTGAGGCCACTCCAGAGCTAGCAGTAGCACTCGACTATGTCAAGCGCCTGACCATGACCGACGACGAGATCGAGGCAGAGGACAGCCGCATACCCGACGCCGTACTTGACCTTATGCACCAGTAGCTTATGGGACCCTGCGTGGCCCTTAGACTAGTGATACCATGAGTTGTCCTGTCATTGGCTATCTGCGCATAGCACGATCTTCTTAGCAGCTAGGAACATCCTTTATGTAATAATAACCATGTGATGAGTGACATTTGGATCTTATGCTTCTTATGGTTCTTTATGCTTCTTTGGTTGAGTGTAGGATAGCATGAAAAATGTTTTAATTCATTTAAATCGTTGAAAACATCTAACTCCTACACAAACCACTACAAGATAATTACTGCATTAAGCACATACCTAATAAATTCAGATGTCGATGAGACGTTCCGCGCGTCTGGAGAGTCCAAACCCTCCTATGTGCCCTGGAGACTAAAGCAGATAAAACAGAGCTGACATTCAGAGATGTGCCAGTAGTCTGTGAATTCAATGACGTATTTCCAGAGGAGTTGCCAGGAATGCCACCAGATAGAGATGTGGAGTTTGTTATAGAGCTGATGCCAGGGACTGCACCGATTGCCAAAAGACCCTACAGAATGTCGGCTGATGAGTTGAAGGAACTCAAGAAGCAGCTGGGAGAATTACTGGAGAAGGGCTTCATTAGGCCTAGTGCTTCGCCCTGGGGATCTCCCGTTTTGTTTGTCAAGAAGAAGGATGGCACGATGAGGATGTGCATTGACTACCGGAATCTGAATGCGGTTACAGTCAAGAATAAGTACCCATTGCCCCGCATCGATGATCTGTTAGATCAATTGAGTAAGGCCAAGTACTTCTCAAAGATTGATCTTCGATCAGGGTATCATCAGATGAAGATCAGGGAAGAAGATATCCCGAAGACTGCATTTGTCACTAGATATGGACAGTATGAGTGCACAGTAGTCTCATTTGGACTCACTAATGCTCCAGCATACTTCATGAACATGATGAACAAGATCTTCATGAATGAGCTAGACAAGTTTGTAGTGGTATTCATTGATGATATATTGGTTTATTCAGCCACAAAAGAGGAACATGAACATCATCTGAGGACCGTATTGGAGAGGTTGTCTCGCAACCAGCTTTACGCCAAATTCTCCAAGTGTGAATTCTGGCTTGAGGAAGTTGCTTTCCTTGGACACGTACTGTCAGGAGAAGGAGTCGCAGTAGACCCAGCCAAGATTGAAGCTGTGAAAGAGTGGGAACAACCCTGTAATGTGTCAGAAATCAGAAGCTTTTTGGGACTTGCAGGATACTATTGCAGATTTATTGAGAACTTCTCCAAGATTGCAAGACCCATGACCAACTTGCTGAAGAAAGAGAACAAGTTTATATGGACTCCTGAATGTGAGAAGAGTTTCCAGACCTTGAAGGAGAAGCTCACTACTACACCTGTACTAGCCCTGCCCGATATTCACAAGGATTTTGTTGTATATTGTGATGCCTCTCGGCAAGGTTTGGGCTGTGTACTAATGCAAGAAGGAAGAGTGATAGCTTATGCCTCAAGACAGTTGAAGGTACATGAGCAGCGATACCCGACTCATGACCTAGAACTTGCAGCCGTGGTACATGCACTCAAGATTTGGAGACACTATCTGATAAGCAACAAGTGCGACATCTACACTGACCACAAGAGCCTGAAGTACTTCTTCACACAGGAAGATCTGAATATGAGGCAACGCAGATGGCTGGAACTCATCAAGGACTATGATCTTGAGATCCATTATCACCCAGGAAAGGCTAATGTTGTCGCTGATGCACTTAGCCGCAAAAGCTACTGCCATACCCTCATCACCAACTCTATGCCACCTGAGCTCAGGAGAGAGTTTGACGCGTTCCAGCTCGAGGTAGTCTCCTATGGCATGCTAAATGAGCTTCGCGTCGAGTACAATCTCACCTCACGAATTCGTGAAGCGCAAAAGAACTGTCCTGAGATAGACTATATCCGTGGTTTGATGAAGCTGGGAAGAGGCCCCGAATACCGAGAAGATGAGCAGGGAACTGTATGGTACAAGGATAGAATCTGTGTACCAACGGATTCAGCGATACGAGAAGAGATCCTGTCGGAAGGGCATGACTCCAAATATTGCATTCACCCAGGGTCAGCCAAGATGTACCATGATCTAAGGAAGCACTTCTGGTGGGAGAATATGAAGACAGACATTGCAGGGCATGTAGCCCGATGTGATACATGCAATAGAATCAAGGCCGAACATCAGAGACCAGCAGGGTTGCTACAACCAGTTGAGATACCAGAATGGAAGTGGGAGTGCATATCCATGGACTTCATAATAGGACTGCCCCGATCCGAGCATGGATATGATTCTATATGGGTAATAGTGGACCGTCTAACCAAAGTTGCACATTTTATACCGGTCAAAAGGAAATATAGAGTCGAAAAGCTAGCAGATTTGTACGTATCAAACATTTTGAAGTTACATGGGGCGCCTCTGAGTATTATATCTGACCGAGGCTCACAGTTCGTATCACAGTTCTGGAAATCCTTGCACAAGTCCATCGGAACCAAGCTCGACTATAGCACCGCATACCACCCGCGAACGGATGGGCAAACAGAAAGAGTGAACCAGATTCTCGAGGACATGTTACGTGCTTGCATATTGAGGTACAAGGAAGGATGGGAGAGCTGTCTACCCCACGCCGAGTTCTCATACAACAACAGTTATCAGACAAGCATTAAGATGTCTCCATTTGAAGCGTTGTATGGAAGACCGTGCAGAACCCCGCTAATGTGGTCAGAACCAGGTGAGAGGACATTCTTCGGTCCTGCTAAGATTGTGGAAGCAGAAGAAGGTGTTGCCCAAGTAAGAGAGAATTTGAGGATTGCGCAGAGTAGGCAAAAGAGCTATGCAGATAGAAGACGTAGAAAGCTTGAGTTCGAGGTTGGGGATTATGTCTACCTCAAGGTATCTCCACTTCGTGGCACCGTCAGATTCCACGTAAAAGGGAAATTGGCACCAAGATATGTTGGGCCATACAAGATCTGTAAAAGGGTTGGAAAGCTTGCTTACAAGCTGGAACTACCGGAGGAATTATCTGGAGTACACCCCGTGTTCCATGTCTCGCAATTAAGGAAGTGTTTGAAGCTTCCCGAGGAGCAAGTTCCTACGGATGCATTGGACCTGCAAGACACACTTGAATACAAGGAACATCCGATCAAGATCTTGGCACGGGATACCAAAGAGACGCGAAACAAAACCATTCCGATGTGCAAGGTACAGTGGAGCAATCACACTGAAAGGGAAGCTACGTGGGAGAAGGAATCGGACTTGCGGATTATGTTTCCTTACCTCTTCGAAGGGTACGTTATCCCTGAATCTCGAGGTCGAGATCCTAATGAGGGGGGAGGACTGTAACAAACCTAAAAATCCACACAATCTAAAAATCCCAACCAATTAAATTTTTTCATTTATTTATTGTGAAAACCCATTTTTCTTATGCAAGCATATAGGTTTCATCATGAAATTGGTAAATAAAGGAGTGTAGTTTGCATTTTAACTCCATTCACATAGAATAATAACTTATGCATCACATTTGGGATTTATTGCAATTTATGTTTGTATTTACTCAATATTTAAAATGGGCAATATATGTATATATACACTAAATTGAAAATAGAAAAGGAGAAAGAGAGTTAGGCCAGCCATTCGGCCAGCCGGGTCGTTAAGCCAGCCCGAGCCCGCCCGACCTTCCTCTCCTCATCTCACCGCGCGCGGCCCACGTCGCGGCTCGGCAGCGCACGCGCACGACCAGCACACACGCGCTCGCGCTCGCGCCCGCTGCCAACCCGGTCCCGCCTGTCAGCCGCTCTCGCCCACCACTGTTCTTCTTCCTCACGAAGGCGACGCGCCTGCCGGGGGTGTCACGCGAATGGCGTGACCCCGGTCCCACAGCCGACCGCATGGCAGAGCCCTAACCCCGCTGTCCCCCTCCTGTCCCCTCCTTTCTTGGCCGCCAAGCGAACCCGCGCCCATCCGGAGCCCTAGATCCACTCGAGCCACGGCCCTTCGATCGGCCGAGCGCAATCGGGACCGTTCGCCATTGGAGCTGGCCAAGCTCGCCTATAAATTGGAGCACCCCGAAGCCTTACCCTCATTTCCCCTCGCCGCCACCGCAGCACAGACCGGCACACCGCACCAAACCGAGAGAGAGAGCGTAGGAGAAGGGCGGAGCAGAGGAGAAGAAGCTGCCGGAGCGCCGCCGCCGCGGAGCACGCCGGAGCCGGACACGGAGGAGAAGCCGAGCTGCGGACGAGGAGCGGCACGGCACTGCGATCGCTCTGCACGGCTCCGACTCGCCACTGCACCGCCATCCTAGCTTCACCGACACCACGGTGAGCCACCGCACGCCATGTCCGAACCTTGCCCTGCTTTTGCCATGGCGTTTCACCCTCGGAACGCGCAGGCACGAGCCTTTACCGGCTCGGGAAGATCACCTGCACCATGCACTCATTCGACCGGCCGAAACCCCCGGATTACAAGCTTGCTAGACCGAGAACGCAGCACGACGCGTTCTCGGCGGAGCGCGCTCACCACCGACGCGTTCCGACGCCGAATCACCCGTTCCGAGCAATCCGTCTAGCAACCGTATAGGTTAGAGCGTCGTGGAGCACCGCCACGACCCCCTCGAGCTAGCTACGCGGATCTAAGCGCTAGAGGAAGCCTGAATCGCCTTGGCCGCGTGCGCCGCGACCTTACCGGAGCGCCGCCGCGAGCCGTCGCCAAAAGAAGGTCATGCCATGGCTAAAATTCGCCACCAGAGTGTTGTATGCCTCTCTGGCCTCACCAATTTGACAAGACCGCATTCGATTGAACCAATACATGGTCGTAGCCGCGTTGCCGCCTTCCGCCGTCGTCGGCGACACGCCGCCGCCACAACCGAGCACCTTGGAAAGCTCGGTAGCCAAAATTGGTAGTTGGTATACCATCGCCATAGACCCTGGACGCGTATACATCTCCTAGAAGACCTCCTTAGCCCCGCCGGAACATCACAGTCACGACGACATCGCCGCCGACACGTTCCGCCTCGCCAAAGATCCGTTCCGAGTACCCCCGGTCGCCTCGCGCTGCGGAGAAAGGCCGCCGAGGTTCGCCAAGTCTGCCTCGGCACCGCCGCTAGAAAGCCGAGCCCTGCCTTGCCGAAATAGGGTCATCGCCGCCCTGTCATCGTCCGCCGCACCGGAGAGACACCGCCGCCTTGAACAGACGCCCTGGAACCCTGCTAAGCACCAAATCTCCGATTCGCCCGAGCCTCCCCAGGAGAGCTCGGGAGAGCAGCCCCTTCGGCGCCCAAATCTCCGATTCGCCCGAGCCTCCCCAGGAGAGCTCGGGAGAGCAGCCCCTTCGGCGCCCCAAATTTCCGACTCGCCCGAGCCTCACCGGGAGAGCTCGGGAAAGCAGCCCCCTCGGCGCCCAAATGTCCGATTCGCCCGAGCCTCCGCAGGAGACCTCGGGAGAGCGGCACCCTCGGGCGCCCAAATTTCCGATTCGCCCGAGCCTCCGCGAGAGACCTCGGGAGAACGGCACCCTCGGGCGCACCAAATTTCCGATTCGCCCGAGCCTCCGCGAGAGACCTCGGGAGAACGGCACCCTCGGGCGCACCGAATCTCCGATTCGCCCGAGCCCCCCGGGAGAGCTCGGGAGAACGGCACCCTCGGCGCCGCGAATTTCCGATTCGCCCGAGCCCCGCCGAGGTACGCCGAACTATGCCGAGCCCCGCCGAGCTACCCCCGACCACCGCCGAGCTCCGCCGAGATACCCCCAACCACAGCCGAGCTACCACCGACCACCGCCGAGCCACGCCGAGCTACGCCAACTCCGGCAACTCTCTGGGAACCAGCATCGAACACCTGGTGGGCGACCCTCGGGTCTGTGTTCTGTTGAGGCGCCGCTTGCCGCACTACTGGACCCGCGCGCCACGTGGACCAATCCCGAGCTGCCCCTGATTAACCAACCAGTTTTCTCATTTTCAGAAAATAGGATAATCTTCGGAAATTCATAACTTATTCATACGAAGTCCAAAAATTGCGCACCATATATCAAAATTCTCAGAAAAATGAGATCTACAATCTAAGACTATGATTGTGTGCATTTGGCTCTTTGTTTTATTGGATTTTTCTGAAATACTCTATAGGAGTCGCTGACGCGACTATTTCGTGTTCGATTTCAGAGCCGGAGGAGGATCTGACTAAGGAAGACGACCACGAGTACTTCCAAGAGCTAGGAGACGACTACGAAGGTGCCACGTCCCACCAAATCCTTAGATCCTATTACGCATTGCAAATGACATTGTTGCTATTGCTTTATGATTATGTATGGATTGGTTGCATGGTAGTATATTTGAATTCCCTGCCTTGATAAGACCTTACCCTGCTATCCGCTGTTAGGTTAGCTGCTGCTTAATTTACTGTTACTCTTCCACTACTTTCTACTTGCTATATGCTATGTGGTGGAATTGGGACGGTGTATAACTGATTATAACCACTGGGAGAGAGTGCTGCGTGCGTCTTGGGTGCGTGGTAAGGGTTGATGTCGACCAAGTGGGATGTGAGACGAGCCCATGGGGCAAGTCGTGCCGGGGGTGCAACCTGGGCATCCCCAAGCGAGATACCTGTGGCGGGTAAAGTTGTTGAGGAGGTTCCGGGTGGGATAGCCTTGGTGGTTTGAAGCCCGTGGACGGAGGTGCTGTGATGGCACGGGGAGAGTATCCCCTAAGTGGAGATGCCTGCTTGGTCAAACCTAGGATGGACTAGTTTCAGGTTCATGGGAATCTTTTTCTACTCACTCGCTTCTGATGGGCGGGAGACGGCTGGACTACTTGGTAGGACGGTGCCACTACTGCTAGGTTGAAAGGTGATAAGGGTGGGCGGAGACGGTCGATGGGTTCCCGTTCCGTTCTAGATGCACAGTACCACTGGATGGGCCCGGTACTGTGTCTCCCAGTCTCAGCATAACGGTGTAGGATCCGGAATATCCCAGGGCTGAGTGGTAGGGTGGCATCGACCTAGGCAAGCAAGCACCCGGAATTCTGCCTAGGTGTTTGCGCAACACCTATGATGGCTAATCTTGTGAGTAGTGAAACCTCTGCAGAGTGTACGGTTGATCGATCGATACATATGCCAACCTGTTGGCTATGGACCTTTCCTGTGAAGCTTCTACTAGTGTAGTGAGTGTTCTCTTCTCCCCCTGGATGACATTTTTCCGGCAGTGTACCCGTTGTGGTAGTGTGCCGCTGAGATAGGCCCGAGAGGTAGTTGGGCCTGTCGAATGAGAGTGAGGTGTGGGTATGTGAGGTGTGGTGATGGGAAAAGGGATGATGGTGTTAACTGGTGATAAAACTTGACTAATTAAACATTGATTACAGCTGCATAGGAAAACCTCAGCCTATAGGTCTGCTTGTATAGCCTTGCATCCACTTTCCACAAAGCGAATGCTGCATAGGTGGGCTCCGTGGCCAGTACAAATCGTACTGATAAATTTGCTGTCAGGTGATGAGAATGAGTACGACTTCGAGGGAGATGATGACGAGGAATAGGGTCACGTGCTACACTCAAGTTGGCCGTGAAGGATGAATCGCTTCCGCATCTTCTAAAGCTTCTCTGATTGTTGATTCCGCCAGTGTGGCGATGTAATAAATATTTATGTAAGACTTATTTACCGTTGTATGGATCCTGGTGGCAACTGAGATATGGGTAATTTCATGGATTGTCCCAAGCAATCTGTTGAATTACAATTCGAGCCTGTGGATTTCCCTTCATGGAAATCGAGGTCGTTTCAGTTGGTATCGGAGCCATACTTGACTGTAGGACGAGACCCATAGAAAATGGACGTTAGAATAGGAAGCCAGACTCTCTTTCGGTTATATTACCGACCTTGCATTTACTTTTTATGTAATGGCTTATCTAATACAAGGACCTGCTAATCCGTTTCTTGAAAAATTTGCAGATGACCAGCCTTGGACCACCACTTCGTCCACTGCACGACGGCACTATCGAGATCCCGATCAATGGGAGGAACCACGGCGGATTTGCCATGGTACTACGCCAGGTGCTGGAGGAGCTGGGAGCACCATCTGACCAGATCCAGTACTTCAGCCGAGGGAAGCTTGTCGAGGCTGAGAGGTTTGAAGGACCTGTCACTACCAGAGTTGAGACACCCGTCAGCCTGACCCTTCCAGGAATGCCGGTTTTTACTGACTACACTGCTGGAGAGACTGTGGAGGACGGAGTACAGTCTGTCTCCCGCAAGGTACTACGCGCCGTTGTGTACACAGCATACGAGTACCTTAAGGGGACCCACTTCCGTCTGCTGCCTCAGGCCTTGGAGCTGCACCCTGACCCCATCCAGAGGATTCTGTACACCGGCCAGATCGTTCAGGCCGAGACTGACCCTTGCCTACGCACAGTGGCACACCACCTCCAGGAGCAGGACGAGTTCATCAGCTCATTGGAGCAAAGGAGGCGGCGTGACCGAGCACGCATGGCAGAGGTCGAGGACAGTTTGCAGAAAGGGACTCAGACCCTGGAGAGTTTGAGCAGAGCAGTTACTGACTTGCAGATGGAGATGCAGCGCCGTGATGAGTTACACCGAGCCGAGATCGCCGACTTGCGAGACAAGATCGGAGATTTTGGGCTTCGCAATGACTACCTGAACAGCAGAGTGTTGGAATTACAGAGGAGGCTGGACGACAAGGAGAGAGCACTTGCTGAGAGGGAGCAGAGGAGCAGAGACAGGGTAGTCGAGATGATCACGCTGCGTTCCAGGATTAAGGAGTTGGAGAAGCAGTTGGAGAAAGCCGAGGACAAGTCCACCCGCAACCAAGGGATTCTGATCGACCGCGTGAAGATGGTGGAGTTCCTAAAGGACAAGCTACGGAGGACAGAGACAGCTTGGAAGCAGTCCGACGCCAGGAGAGCTATTGAGGTCCGGAAGGTACAGAGTTCGCTTCCCCCACTGGAGATGGTGAAGCCCCGGGAGGGAGACTTCCGCATACCACCCACTACGCTCAACCTGAGAGCGTGTCCGTCTCAAAGGATGCAGGAGATTGAGGCCACTCCAGAGCTAGCAGTAGCACTCGACTATGTCAAGCGCCTGACCATGACCGACGACGAGATCGAGGCAGAGGACAGCCGCATACCCGACGCCGTACTTGACCTTATGCACCAGTAGCTTATGGGACCCTGCGTGGCCCTTAGACTAGTGATACCATGAGTTGTCCTGTCATTGGCTATCTGCGCATAGCACGATCTTCTTAGCAGCTAGGAACATCCTTTATGTAATAATAACCATGTGATGAGTGACATTTGGATCTTATGCTTCTTATGGTTCTTTATGCTTCTTTGGTTGAGTGTAGGATAGCATGAAAAATGTTTTAATTCATTTAAATCGTTGAAAACATCTAACTCCTACACAAACCACTACAAGATAATTACTGCATTAAGCACATACCTAATAAATTCAGATGTCGATGAGACGTTCCGCGCGTCTGGAGAGTCCAAACCCTCCTATGTGCCCTGGAGACTAAAGCAGATAAAACAGAGCTGACATTCAGAGATGTGCCAGTAGTCTGTGAATTCAATGACGTATTTCCAGAGGAGTTGCCAGGAATGCCACCAGATAGAGATGTGGAGTTTGTTATAGAGCTGATGCCAGGGACTGCACCGATTGCCAAAAGACCCTACAGAATGTCGGCTGATGAGTTGAAGGAACTCAAGAAGCAGCTGGGAGAATTACTGGAGAAGGGCTTCATTAGGCCTAGTGCTTCGCCCTGGGGATCTCCCGTTTTGTTTGTCAAGAAGAAGGATGGCACGATGAGGATGTGCATTGACTACCGGAATCTGAATGCGGTTACAGTCAAGAATAAGTACCCATTGCCCCGCATCGATGATCTGTTAGATCAATTGAGTAAGGCCAAGTACTTCTCAAAGATTGATCTTCGATCAGGGTATCATCAGATGAAGATCAGGGAAGAAGATATCCCGAAGACTGCATTTGTCACTAGATATGGACAGTATGAGTGCACAGTAGTCTCATTTGGACTCACTAATGCTCCAGCATACTTCATGAACATGATGAACAAGATCTTCATGAATGAGCTAGACAAGTTTGTAGTGGTATTCATTGATGATATATTGGTTTATTCAGCCACAAAAGAGGAACATGAACATCATCTGAGGACCGTATTGGAGAGGTTGTCTCGCAACCAGCTTTACGCCAAATTCTCCAAGTGTGAATTCTGGCTTGAGGAAGTTGCTTTCCTTGGACACGTACTGTCAGGAGAAGGAGTCGCAGTAGACCCAGCCAAGATTGAAGCTGTGAAAGAGTGGGAACAACCCTGTAATGTGTCAGAAATCAGAAGCTTTTTGGGACTTGCAGGATACTATCGCAGATTTATTGAGAACTTCTCCAAGATTGCAAGACCCATGACCAACTTGCTGAAGAAAGAGAACAAGTTTATATGGACTCCTGAATGTGAGAAGAGTTTCCAGACCTTGAAGGAGAAGCTCACTACTACACCTGTACTAGCCCTGCCCGATATTCACAAGGATTTTGTTGTATATTGTGATGCCTCTCGGCAAGGTTTGGGCTGTGTACTAATGCAAGAAGGAAGAGTGATAGCTTATGCCTCAAGACAGTTGAAGGTACATGAGCAGCGATACCCGACTCATGACCTAGAACTTGCAGCCGTGGTACATGCACTCAAGATTTGGAGACACTATCTGATAAGCAACAAGTGCGACATCTACACTGACCACAAGAGCCTGAAGTACTTCTTCACACAGGAAGATCTGAATATGAGGCAACGCAGATGGCTGGAACTCATCAAGGACTATGATCTTGAGATCCATTATCACCCAGGAAAGGCTAATGTTGTCGCTGATGCACTTAGCCGCAAAAGCTACTGCCATACCCTCATCACCAACTCTATGCCACCTGAGCTCAGGAGAGAGTTTGACGCGTTCCAGCTCGAGGTAGTCTCCTATGGCATGCTAAATGAGCTTCGCGTCGAGTACAATCTCACCTCACGAATTCGTGAAGCGCAAAAGAACTGTCCTGAGATAGACTATATCCGTGGTTTGATGAAGCTGGGAAGAGGCCCCGAATACCGAGAAGATGAGCAGGGAACTGTATGGTACAAGGATAGAATCTGTGTACCAACGGATTCAGCGATACGAGAAGAGATCCTGTCGGAAGGGCATGACTCCAAATATTGCATTCACCCAGGGTCAGCCAAGATGTACCATGATCTAAGGAAGCACTTCTGGTGGGAGAATATGAAGACAGACATTGCAGGGCATGTAGCCCGATGTGATACATGCAATAGAATCAAGGCCGAACATCAGAGACCAGCAGGGTTGCTACAACCAGTTGAGATACCAGAATGGAAGTGGGAGTGCATATCCATGGACTTCATAATAGGACTGCCCCGATCCGAGCATGGATATGATTCTATATGGGTAATAGTGGACCGTCTAACCAAAGTTGCACATTTTATACCGGTCAAAAGGAAATATAGAGTCGAAAAGCTAGCAGATTTGTACGTATCAAACATTTTGAAGTTACATGGGGCGCCTCTGAGTATTATATCTGACCGAGGCTCACAGTTCGTATCACAGTTCTGGAAATCCTTGCACAAGTCCATCGGAACCAAGCTCGACTATAGCACCGCATACCACCCGCGAACGGATGGGCAAACAGAAAGAGTGAACCAGATTCTCGAGGACATGTTACGTGCTTGCATATTGAGGTACAAGGAAGGATGGGAGAGCTGTCTACCCCACGCCGAGTTCTCATACAACAACAGTTATCAGACAAGCATTAAGATGTCTCCATTTGAAGCGTTGTATGGAAGACCGTGCAGAACCCCGCTAATGTGGTCAGAACCAGGTGAGAGGACATTCTTCGGTCCTGCTAAGATTGTGGAAGCAGAAGAAGGTGTTGCCCAAGTAAGAGAGAATTTGAGGATTGCGCAGAGTAGGCAAAAGAGCTATGCAGATAGAAGACGTAGAAAGCTTGAGTTCGAGGTTGGGGATTATGTCTACCTCAAGGTATCTCCACTTCGTGGCACCGTCAGATTCCACGTAAAAGGGAAATTGGCACCAAGATATGTTGGGCCATACAAGATCTGTAAAAGGGTTGGAAAGCTTGCTTACAAGCTGGAACTACCGGAGGAATTATCTGGAGTACACCCCGTGTTCCATGTCTCGCAATTAAGGAAGTGTTTGAAGCTTCCCGAGGAGCAAGTTCCTACGGATGCATTGGACCTGCAAGACACACTTGAATACAAGGAACATCCGATCAAGATCTTGGCACGGGATACCAAAGAGACGCGAAACAAAACCATTCCGATGTGCAAGGTACAGTGGAGCAATCACACTGAAAGGGAAGCTACGTGGGAGAAGGAATCGGACTTGCGGATTATGTTTCCTTACCTCTTCGAAGGGTACGTTATCCCTGAATCTCGAGGTCGAGATCCTAATGAGGGGGGAGGACTGTAACAAACCTAAAAATCCACACAATCTAAAAATCCCAACCAATTAAAATTTTTCATTTATTTATTGTGAAAACCCATTTTTCTTGTGCAAGCATATAGGTTTCATCATGAAATTGGTAAATAAAGGAGTGTAGTTTGCATTTTAACTCCATTCACATAGAATAATAACTTATGCATCACATTTGGGATTTATTGCAATTTATGTTTGTATTTACTCAATATTTAAAATGGGCAATATATGTATATATACACTAAATTGAAAATAGAAAAGGAGAAAGAGAGTTAGGCCAGCCATTCGGCCAGCCGGGTCGTTAAGCCAGCCCGAGCCCGCCCGACCTTCCTCTCCTCATCTCACCGCGCGCGGCCCACGTCGCGGCTCGGCAGCGCACGCGCACGACCAGCACACACGCGCTCGCGCTCGCGCCCGCTGCCAACCCGGTCCCGCCTGTCAGCCGCTCTCGCCCCCCACTGTTCTTCTTCCTCACGAAGGCGACGCGCCTGCCGGGGGTGTCACGCGAATGGCGTGACCCCGGTCCCACAGCCGACCGCATGGCAGAGCCCTAACCCCGCTGTCCCCCTCCTGTCCCCTCCTTTCTTGGCCGCCAAGCGAACCCGCGCCCATCCGGAGCCCTAGATCCACTCGAGCCACGGCCCTTCGATCGGCCGAGCGCAATCGGGACCGTTCGCCATTGGAGCTGGCCAAGCTCGCCTATAAATTGGAGCACCCCGAAGCCTTACCCTCATTTCCCCTCGCCGCCACCGCAGCACAGACCGGCACACCGCACCAAACCGAGAGAGAGAGCGTAGGAGAAGGGCGGAGCAGAGGAGAAGAAGCTGCCGGAGCGCCGCCGCCGCGGAGCACGCCGGAGCCGAACACGGAGGAGAAGCCGAGCTGCGGACGAGGAGCGGCACGGCACTGCGATCGCTCTGCACGGCTCCGACTCGCCACTGCACCGCCATCCTAGCTTCACCGACACCACGGTGAGCCACCGCACGCCATGTCCGAACCTTGCCCTGCTTTTGCCATGGCGTTTCACCCTCGGAACGCGCAGGCACGAGCCTTTACCGGCTCGGGAAGATCACCTGCACCATGCACTCATTCGACCGGCCGAAACCCCCGGATTACAAGCTTGCTAGACCGAGAACGCAGCACGACGCGTTCTCGGCGGAGCGCGCTCACCACCGACGCGTTCCGACGCCGAATCACCCGTTCCGAGCAATCCGTCTAGCAACCGTATAGGTTAGAGCGTCGTGGAGCACCGCCACGACCCCCTCGAGCTAGCTACGCGGATCTAAGCGCTAGAGGAAGCCTGAATCGCCTTGGCCGCGTGCGCCGCGACCTTACCGGAGCGCCGCCGCGAGCCGTCGCCAAAAGAAGGTCATGCCATGGCTAAAATTCGCCACCAGAGTGTTGTATGCCTCTCTGGCCTCACCAATTTGACAAGACCGCATTCGATTGAACCAATACATGGTCGTAGCCGCGTTGCCGCCTTCCGCCGTCGTCGGCGACACGCCGCCGCCACAACCGAGCACCTTGGAAAGCTCGGTAGCCAAAATTGGTAGTTGGTATACCATCGCCATAGACCCTGGACGCGTATACATCTCCTAGAAGACCTCCTTAGCCCCGCCGGAACATCACAGTCATGACGACATCGCCGCCGACACGTTCCGCCTCGCCAAAGATCCGTTCCGAGTACCCCCGGTCGCCTCGCGCTGCGGAGAAAGGCCGCCGAGGTTCGCCAAGTCTGCCTCGGCACCGCCGCTAGAAAGCCGAGCCCTGCCTTGCCGAAATAGGGTCATCGCCGCCCTGTCATCGTCCGCCGCACCGGAGAGACACCGCCGCCTTGAACAGACGCCCTGGAACCCTGCTAAGCACCAAATCTCCGATTCGCCCGAGCCTCCCCAGGAGAGCTCGGGAGAGCAGCCCCTTCGGCGCCCAAATCTCCGATTCGCCCGAGCCTCCCCAGGAGAGCTCGGGAGAGCAGCCCCTTCGGCGCCCCAAATTTCTGACTCGCCCGAGCCTCACCGGGAGAGCTCGGGAAAGCAGCCCCCTCGGCGCCCAAATGTCCGATTCGCCCGAGCCTCCGCAGGAGACCTCGGGAGAGCGGCACCCTCGGGCGCCCAAATTTCCGATTCGCCCGAGCCTCCGCGAGAGACCTCGGGAGAACGGCACCCTCGGGCGCACCAAATTTCCGATTCGCCCGAGCCTCCGCGAGAGACCTCGGGAGAACGGCACCCTCGGGCGCACCGAATCTCCGATTCGCCCGAGCCCCCCGGGAGAGCTCGGGAGAACGGCACCCTCGGCGCCGCGAATTTCCGATTCGCCCGAGCCCCGCCGAGGTACGCCGAACTATGCCGAGCCCCGCCGAGCTACCCCCGACCACCGCCGAGCTCCGCCGAGATACCCCCAACCACAGCCGAGCTACCACCGACCACCGCCGAGCCACGCCGAGCTACGCCAACTCCGGCAACTCTCTGGGAACCAGCATCGAACACCTGGTGGGCGACCCTCGGGTCTGTGTTCTGTTGAGGCGCCGCTTGCCGCACTACTGGACCCGCGCGCCACGTGGACCAATCCCGAGCTGCCCCTGATTAACCAACCAGTTTTCTCATTTTCAGAAAATAGGATAATCTTCGGAAATTCATAACTTATTCATACGAAGTCCAAAAATTGCGCACCATATATCAAAATTCTCAGAAAAATGAGATCTACAATCTAAGACTATGATTGTGTGCATTTGGCTCTTTGTTTTATTGGATTTTTCTGAAATACTCTATAGGAGTCGCTGACGCGACTATTTCGTGTTCGATTTCAGAGCCGGAGGAGGATCTGACTAAGGAAGACGACCACGAGTACTTCCAAGAGCTAGGAGACGACTACGAAGGTGCCATGTCCCACCAAATCCTTAGATCCTATTACGCATTGCAAATGACATTGTTGCTATTGCTTTATGATTATGTATGGATTGGTTGCATGGTAGTATATTTGAATTCCCTGCCTTGATAAGACCTTACCCTGCTATCCGCTGTTAGGTTAGCTGCTGCTTAATTTACTGTTACTCTTCCACTACTTTCTACTTGCTATATGCTATGTGGTGGAATTGGGACGGTGTATAACTGATTATAACCACTGGGAGAGAGTGCTGCGTGCGTCTTGGGTGCGTGGTAAGGGTTGATGTCGACCAAGTGGGATGTGAGACGAGCCCATGGGGCAAGTCGTGCCGGGGGTGCAACCTGGGCATCCCCAAGCGAGATACCTGTGGCGGGTAAAGTTGTTGAGGAGGTTCCGGGTGGGATAGCCTTGGTGGTTTGAAGCCCGTGGACGGAGGTGCTGTGATGGCACGGGGAGAGTATCCCCTAAGTGGAGATGCCTGCTTGGTCAAACCTAGGATGGACTAGTTTCAGGTTCATGGGAATCTTTTTCTACTCACTCGCTTCTGATGGGCGGGAGACGGCTGGACTACTTGGTAGGACGGTGCCACTACTGCTAGGTTGAAAGGTGATAAGGGTGGGCGGAGACGGTCGATGGGTTCCCGTTCCGTTCTAGATGCACAGTACCACTGGATGGGCCCGGTACTGTGTCTCCCAGTCTCAGCATAACGGTGTAGGATCCGGAATATCCCAGGGCTGAGTGGTAGGGTGGCATCGACCTAGGCAAGCAAGCACCCGGAATTCTGCCTAGGTGTTTGCGCAACACCTATGATGGCTAATCTTGTGAGTAGTGAAACCTCTGCAGAGTGTACGGTTGATCGATCGATACATATGCCAACCTGTTGGCTATGGACCTTTCCTGTGAAGCTTCTACTAGTGTAGTGAGTGTTCTCTTCTCCCCCTGGATGACATTTTTCCGGCAGTGTACCCGTTGTGGTAGTGTGCCGCTGAGATAGGCCCGAGAGGGAGTTGGGCCTGTCGAATGAGAGTGAGGTGTGGGTATGTGAGGTGTGGTGATGGGAAAAGGGATGATGGTGTTAACTGGTGATAAAACTTGACTAATTAAACATTGATTACAGCTGCATAGGAAAACCTCAGCCTATAGGTCTGCTTGTATAGCCTTGCATCCACTTTCCACAAAGCGAATGCTGCATAGGTGGGCTCCGTGGCCAGTACAAATCGTACTGATAAATTTGCTGTCAGGTGATGAGAATGAGTACGACTTCGAGGGAGATGATGACGAGGAATAGGGTCACGTGCTACACTCAAGTTGGCCGTGAAGGATGAATCGCTTCCGCATCTTCTAAAGCTTCTCTGATTGTTGATTCCGCCAGTGTGGCGATGTAATAAATATTTATGTAAGACTTATTTACCGTTGTATGGATCCTGGTGGCAACTGAGATATGGGTAATTTCATGGATTGTCCCAAGCAATCTGTTGAATTACAATTCGAGCCTGTGGATTTCCCTTCGTGGAAATCGAGGTCGTTTCATTGTGTGTCCTACAATGATTTTGGTGATTGCCATGATGAGATCATCGTCGTTGCAGGCATAAATTTAATGGCCATACGACTAATTTGTAGCTTTTATCTGTAAGGAGAGGGGTTCTTTTGGGAACCTTCTTCGAGGACAATGACTAGGTCATCGATCTTATCATCGATGGCCACAGTGAGAAATTCGATGCGGCTGTCGATATTTTTTCAACAATTTAGACATGTTTTGGATTTTGCGACATGTCCAATGTTTTAGAGTTTGTCATTAGTTTCGGCGTAAGGGTTACACTTTGGCTTCAGTGTTTGAGGAAACCATCGAGGAAGAAGACAATATAAGGAATGCACCGTGCCATATTTAATGTAAGTCTGTTTTTGCTTCGATAAGACCGAGCTGACTCAAAGTTGTCTTTCTTAGATTGTATCCAACGGCTGTAATGCAAACACAGGATGCATTAGCTGGTTTGCGTCGTGAACAACAGCAGGGCCCGAGAACCAAAACTTCCATGTTCCAACAGCGGACGCAATCCTCCATAGAGCTCGCCCCATCCCAATCTCTGGCGAGTTTGCTGCCATGGGCACCCAACATTGGTCGCTCCCATCCTCGACCCCGTGCCCACCTCTGCCCTTGCGCCGACTACCCCATGTCCTCGGCAAAGCGCCCCTCTGGCCCGTTGCCTCCAGCCTCCCTCGCCGTTGAAGAGCGTGCCGAGGCCACCGCCACTATACAGTGAGGACGACATTAGTTGGCCGTGGAGGAAGAGTTTGGCTCCCCTGCCCCCTGCCTTGTGGAGGCCACGAGCAGGGCCACACACCAAAGTGGACCTCGCGGGCGGTGTCAGCTTTTCTGGTGGCTCCCCATACTACCGCTCGTCGTCGGAGGACTGGGATGCCAACGACCTTTTTGGCCAGGTGCCGGAGATCCAGTGGTCGGTGCCGGCGCTGTCCTTCTGCCCGCGGCCTCCAACCTTCTGGCCTCGAGTGATGCTGTCTCCCCTGCCAAGCTATACAGCTGACGAGTAGCGGTGAGATGGAGCTCCGGGATCTCCTCAGCGACGACCCTCCGCTCTAGCTGTTCCCTGCCGTGGATCCGCCTCCGTCCCACCGCCACCCGTACCTGACCCCGTCGCGGCCGTGCTCGCCCACGATGCGTACCTAGAGCCATGCCAAGCTCGCGATAGCGGGGGAGCCACCACTGAAGGCCGCTACCGCCGTGCCCTCGACGCCCCGCTCAAGGCCCACGCAAAGTGCCGCTACTGCACGCGGCTCGACCGCAACAAGGCCAGCAACGTCGAAGATTTGCTTCGCTGGAGTTTGGAGGCCCTTATTTGCCTGCTGGTTTGCGTGCAACGCAAAATGAGTCCCGTGTTTGCATCTTTCGTTGGAGACTGATTTTCTTACCCAAAACATTGTGCATGACATATTTTTGGGTCTACGTCTTGTCGTTGGAGACAACCTTAGGCCCTCATAATGTATCGCCTAAGGCTGTCTCCAACAGGTACCTCATATGGAAACCCACATGCAAAATGGGTCTCTGACAGTATTATTTTATTCTCCAACAGAATACCTATATAGAAGACCCATTTTGTGTTTCAGGAGATGGATAACCCAAATTTGAGTCCCCTCTCTCCTTGAAACCCATTTGCAGAGAGATTCTCTTTTGGGTATCGTTGTTGGAGAAGACTTAAAATGGGTATTGAATCTATTCACTGTACATGATAGAAAATTAGAGCACCGCTCCTACCACTGGGAAGGCAATTTCATTTTCGAGCATGACAACGGGAACGAGGATCCAAATTCCATTTCCTCGGTCGTTCGTGAGATTGGAATTCGGTGAACGACACACCACGTGCGTCTTAACTCATACGGGTCCACCTTCCATCCACCCTCCCTTTTTTTCTCAACTGGACTGTGCACCGGTTCCTCCGCATTTCGCTCTCCACTGCAAACAGGAGAGAGAAAATAGAATCCCAGATCCATTGCTCCCGTTTGTGGCCATGGCCTTCGCATCCCGCCGACGTCGAACTCGGCACCTGCCCATGGGACGTGCTCCCGTTGCACCTTCAGGAGCACATCGTCTCCCTCCTCCCCATCACCAAGCTGCTTCTCGTCGCCGCCGTGTCCCACGCGTTCAAACATCTCCTGCGCTCTCTGGCTTTCCATGCCCTCCTCTCCCCACATCACATCGACTTCCTCCTTTTTGCATGGTTGAAAGCTCTATGTTTGGTTTTAGCTAATTGATGACACCTAGTATCTAACCATGTTGAAAGCCCCTGTTTGGTTTTGGGTAATTGATGAAACCTAGTTTGCTAATGATTTGCTCTAAGTGTTTCATGAGAATTAATTAGCAAATGGTAAGATGGAGCAAAGGACCGGGTCGGTGAAGGCCACAAGTAGAGGGCAATGACTGCGTCCATGCAAATGGTGTAAGTCCATCAACAATGAAGAAAGCCCTAATGACGGCATCCATGAAAATGGTATAAGTCCATCATCAAAAGGAGTCCACAAGCTTCATCAAAAGATGAGAAGAAAGATGGTGAGACAGCTAAGAGCTCAAGGCAAAGGTATAACCTATAGGAGCACTTTTGCTTTTGGTGATCAAGACTCCATAGAGGGAGTGATCACATTTAGGATAGATAGCCGGTACTATCAAGAGGGGCGAAATCGTTGATGAAATACGGTTATCAAGTGCCACTAGGTGTTCATATTCATTGCATATGCATGTAGATGTTAGTGACACTAAATTAACCCGTGGAAAACTCTTTGAAAAATGCTAACACACGTGCACTAAAGTGAGAGGACACTTTGGAGTGTTAGTGACTTAAGAAACAGGGATAAAGTTTGAGGGTTAGAGAGGGTTTGGGTCCTCTCTTCCTCCTGCCGAGCTTGCGAGGCAGGATTCAGCAAAATTCGGAAATGTTACAATATAAAAACAAGCGTCGGACGCTACTAACTGGAAGCGTCGGACCATTGGCTTCGGTCCGATGGCTGACCCTTGTTGTGCCCTGTTGGAAGAGCGTCGGACGCTGGTTTTGTGGGTGTCGGACCTTTCCTGCTCGGTCCGACGGTGGAGAGCGTTCTGGTGGTGACGCGTGGCGAGCTGTAGGGCGTCGGACGCGCGTGGTTCGTCCGACAGTGTGCGTCGGACTTGCGTCCGACTGTTTTCTGTGCTCGGGGAGCTCTCTGGAAGTGTCGGACGATCGTTTCTTTTAGTCCGACGGCTCCGTCTGGCTGAGTTCGATGGTGGTCTGCTTATGGTGTCGGACCGTGGGTTTTGGTCCGACGGCGTTCCGTCCGACGATGTTTTTTGGCACGAGAAAAGAGCCGTTGTGATCCAATGATCGACTTCAAATGGCTACTGATACAGTGGCGCTCATCGAGGGCGTCGGACCAAGGGAATTGGTCCGACGGTGTGTGCGCGGGCGTCCGACGCCCCGTAGAGAGGCTCAAACGGCTATGTTTTTGTGAGGGGCTTATAAATAGTCGCTTGGCCGGTTTGGAGAGGCTCTCTTGGCCACTCTAATCACTCCTACTTGCTGGTGAGCCTTCCCACTCCACTCCCACTCATCCTACTTGATTGTAATCATCATTTGGTGAGATTGGAGAGCATCAAGTGCATTTCATTGCTTGAGATCATCTAGAGGCACTTGGTAGTTGTCTTTCACAGTGGTTTCTCTTGTTACTCTTGGAGTTTGCTGACTCCTAGATGGCTTGGAGCTACGAAGATCGTTGAGGGGAGTTGGTGATTGTCTCCGCCTCCGATCGGTGAAGATGTGAGGGGTTCTTGAGCCTTCCCCATGGGAGATCGCAAAAGGCTACTCTAGTGGATTGCTCGTAACCTGTAGATCTCCATCTTGTGTTGGTTGTGCGGCACCCTTGAGAAGGGTTTGGCGTGTGATGCCAATTAGCTCGTGAACCTCAAAGTGGGTGAATCGCTACAACGAGGAGTAGGTTGCCGGCAAGCAAGTGAACCTCGGTAAAAATCGTGTGTCATCTCTCTAACAGAGGATCTCTCTTGTTATTGTGATTGACTGCGTTGGTTTTCATATCATCACTTCATCGGCGGTATAATCATCTCCCTTTTCTTTACATTTGAGCACTAACTTTTGTAGTAGTATACTTGTTGTAAGTTGCTCTTCTAGGATTAGTGTAAAGTAGTGATCTAGCTTCTTGTATGTGTGTTCTTAGAGACTATAGTGTAGAACGGTTAGGTGGCTTGCTCTTTTTAGTAGGCTAGTGCAAAATTCGCTTCGCCGCTTAATTGTCTAACCTCTTTGTCATAAGTGTTATTTGTAGAATTTTTTATAGGCTATTCACCCTCCTCTAGCCATTTAGGACCTTTCACATGTGCTTAAGCTATTGATTACAAGTATGGTTAGAAGATCTAAGTGTGGAGCAATGACAGGCATCCAAGCTCTTGGTGTAAGCCCATCAACATGAAGATCAAATGCTTCAACACTTGGTGGTTTGGATGGAGCTCAAGGCAAAGGTGAAACTCAATAGGGCTCTTTTCATTTTGGTGATCAAGACACTATGGAGAGTGTGATCACATTTAGGATAGATAGTCGTACTATAAAGAGGGGAGTTATTTCACGGTTAACATGGTTATCAAGTGCCATTAGATGTTTGGATCATGCATTGCATTTAGATCTAGTGGCTAATTCAAAACCTTTGCAAAACTCTTTGAAAAATGGCTCACACTCACTAAGAAATATTTTACATAACATGTGTTAGCTCACTTAAGCAAAGGAACTTGATACGGGCTCAAACTCACCCAAAACAGAGCGTCGGACGCTCGGTTGGCCGAGCGTCGGACCATTTCCCAGGGTCCGACGGCTGACTGCCCAGTGCACGCGCGAGCGAGCGTCGAACGACATTTCCCAGAGCGTCGGACTAATGTCCATTCATCCGATGGTGCTGCTCAGCTACGGAGTGACACGTGATGATCGTTCAAAGTGTTGGATGTCTTGTTTTAGTCCGATGGCTACCGTTGGACGGTGGTCCGACACGTTTTTGCTCTCGGGGCGCTCTCTGGAAATGTCGGACTGCGCAGCTCATTAGTCCGACGGATCACGTCCGACGATCCTCGGACGATTGTCCTCCATCCAACCATCTAGCGCCAACGGTCGAATTCAAATGGAACGCATACGTGGCACGCGCTAGTTGGCTGGTGAGAGAGTGTCAGACGCGTTCTTTTAGTCCGACGCTCCCGCGCTATCGTCCGACGCCTAGCGTCCGACGACCCGCAAGAGAGGAGTAACGTCTATGTGGGTTTGTGCAAGTCTATAAATAGCTCATGGCCAGTTCTTGCTCTCACTCTTGGCTCTCTAACTTGTTGATACACCTCTTGAGCACCCTCCTAACACTCTTACTCACATAGATTGCATAAATCTCATCGATTGTGAGCTAGTAGAGTGTGATCCAAGTTCATTACTTTGATCTTTGCATACATTGGCACTTGTTGATCGTGTTTGCTGCGGAGTTCTCTCATTTCTCTTGGTGATTGCCATCAGCTAGACGGCTTGGAGCAGCGAAGGAGCTTGGTGGAGTTGGTGATTGTCTCCGGCCACTCCCGGTGATCTTGTGAGGGGTTTGGTGCCTTCTCCGGCGGAGTGCCAAAGGTAACCTTAGTGGATTGCTCATGTCATTGAGTTACCTTACTCGTGGTAGGTTCTAGTGGCGCTCATTGGTTGAGCTTGACATTGGTTGTCAATTAGCCATCGAACCACCGAATATTGGTCGACACAACGGGGACTAGCGTGCCGGCAAGCACGTGAACCTCGGGGATAAATCAGTGTTCATCTTGTGTTGATTCTTAGATTTCTTGTGACCATCACCTTCGAGTGTATTGGTATATTTCTCGTTGATTGGCCATCTACTCTACTCGGAGGTATAACTTCATTACACCCCTATCTTTCACCTTTGTGCAATTAGTTGTGTAGTAGTAGTGTAAGTAGTTTGCTTGTCCACCTAGGAGTAGAGTAACTCAACCTAGGCTAGATTATGTGTGATCTTAGTGACTTAAGTAGAACAGGTTAGGAAGGCTTGCATTTTGAGTACGCTAGCGCACAATTCGCTTCGCCACTTGTTGTACTAACCCTTTGATCAAGTGTTGTTTGTACAAGTTTTAAATAGGCTATTCACCCCCTCTAGCCTCTTTGGACCTATCAATTGATATCGGAAGCCATGGTCACCGTTGTTGTAAGGCTTAATATCCTTCGGTGACATGATGGCTCACAACAACTTTATCAAACATATGGGCAAGCCACCTCGGTTTGATGGCTCTAGCTATGGCTATTGGAAGAAGAAAATGAAAGCTCACTTGAAATCAATGAATAGGAAGATGTGGGAGATTGTTGAGAAAGATTTTGTTACTGATTGACATGAATGATCCCACCCCAAGAGAAGAAGAAAAGCTTCAATTCAATGACATTGCTCTCAGTGCAATCTATAGTGCTCTTGATGAGAAGGTTTTTGAGCAAATCAAGGACTTGGAGTATGCACATGAGATTTGGAAGAAATTGAAGGACACATATGAGGGCACCACCACCATCAAGCATGCCAAGCTATACATTCTCAAAGATAGATATGCAAGCTTCAAGATGAAGGATGATGAGAGCATACCTGGAGATATTTCATCCGATTGAGTGTCATTGTTAGTGATCTCAAGGCTCTTGGTGAAACAATTAGTGATAGAGACTTCTCACATCGCTTCTTGAGATCTCTACCTCCTCGGTTTGAGACCTTGGTTCTTATCCTTGTGAGGGAGGATCTCTCAAAGATGACTTCAACACAAGTGCTTGGTGATGTCATGACTCATGAGACATACTGAGTGGAGAAGGAAGGAGGAGTCAAGGAAGAGAAGGAAGAAGAGAAGAAATACAAAAATGAGAAGAAGAGCATTGCATTCAAGGCAACTTCATCAAGGCACAAGTGCAAAGCAAAGAAGCAAGTATCCTAGTGATGATGAAGATAGCTCAAGTGATGACGATGACGGAGATGGCACTTCTTGTGAGACGATTTGGTAGATTCATGAGAAAGAAGGGCTATGGTGCAAGGAAGAGAAGGGACTTCACCAAAGGCAAGGGTCCAACCATGAGATGCTATGAGTGCAAGAGTCAAGGACCACTTGATTGCCGAGTGTCCTCACAAGAATGAGAGTGATGATGAGGATGACAAGAAAAAGAAGAAGTCCAAGAGGACAAGAAATGCAGTTCAAGAAGAAGAAGGGGCATTCTTATTGTGTCACATGGGATAGTGATGCTTCTTTCTTCAGATGATGATGATGATAGTGATGATGATCACAAGATCACCAAGAAGAAGGCCATTGCTAGTCTTGCTATTCCTAGCAAGCCATCTCTATTTGACTCTACACTGACTTGTCTTCATGGCTAAGCGGTACAATCCGAATCCGATGAGAGCGGTAGTGAGAGTGAGGAGGAGGACTTCTCCAAGGAGGAGTTCCTTGACAGTGTTGCGTGACACACACTCTTATCTTAAGAAGAAAGTGAAAAAGTGTAAAGCATTGAACAAGGAGAAGAAACTTCTTGAACAATCCTTTGATGAGCTTAGTGCTTCTCATGAGTGTCTAAAGAAAGACCATGAGGAACCTAAAATAAGCTCACTCCAAGCTTGATAAGGCTCACTCTTTACTTTCGGAGTTGGCTAAGATAGAGGATATGCCCACAACATGTGACGTATGATGTTACTTATGATATTCTTGATACACCTATTGTTATTGCCTTCACTAACACTTCATGTAGCACATCCACCTCTACCTCATCTAAGGATGTTGGTGTCACTTGTGATGCCACAATCTTGGTTGAGAACAAGAACCTCAAGAAGGAGGTGCATGAGCTCACTCTAGCCCTAGGCAATGCCTATGGTGGAGATGCCCGCTTGCTTAAGTGCTTGGGTAGTCAAAGGTTCTCCATTAACAAGGAGGGTCTTGGCTATACCCCCAAGAAGGGCAAAGCCGCTTTTGTCCCTCACAAGACTACTTTTATGAAGGGCAATGGTGTGGTTTGCTATAGTTGCAAGCAAGTGGGGCACAAAGAGCAATATTGCAAGAAGAGGATGATAAAGCAAAGCAAGCCTAATGTGTCATCCATTAGACTTGATTCTTGCTATGTGCTTACCAAGAGTGCAAATGAAGTGAGAGTCAAGTATATTGGTGCACCTAAGGAGAGCCCAAAGAAGAAGGCTCTTTGAGTGCTCAGGAGCTTGGTCACTAACCTCCAAGGACCCAAACCAACTTGGGTATCCAAAATCTAATTGATTTCTTTGTAGGTAAACTACAAGTCCGGAGGGAGGCATTGGGTGCTTGATAGTGGGTGCACTCAACACATGACCTGAGAATCAAATATGTTCAATTCAATCAAGCCAAATGAAGATGTGAATCTTGATAGTATCACATTTGGTGACAATAAGAAGGGCAAGGTTATTGGTCTTGGAATAATTGCAATCTCAAATGATATGTCTATCTCCAATGTCTTGCTAGTTGAGAGCTTGAACTTCAACTTGTTCGTGGCTCAATTGTGTGACTTGGGATTCAAATGCATCTTTGGTGTTGATGATGTGGAGATTGTTAGTTTTGCTGGAAGCAACTTGATATTCAAGGGGTTTCGGTATGGCAATCTCTATTTGGTGGATTTCAATGCTAGTGAAGCTCAATTGTCAACATGCTTGTTCACAAAATCAAGTAGGGTTAATTGGATTCATGCCATTACAAAAACAACGGTTCTGAAACTTACCATTACAATTCGAGTATTTTGAAATTTGCCATTGCAATTCCAACTCTAGCTGAAACTTGCCAGTCTATACGTTTGCCCATGGCTCGGGCCCACCTGCAGGATGTATTCACGTACAGGGAGCACGTATGGACTACATTTGACCCCGGCTGCGACCGTGCGTGTGAACGCCGTCTCCATTCCATTTCTTCCCCATCCCTTCTCCTCGTACCCTACAGCAGCGAATTGGCGACGGCGGCGACGGTGCGGGTGAATCGAAGCTAATGGGGCACACGTGAATCAGCAGCAGGGGCGAGCTGCTGGTGGTGGAGGCTTCGTCTGGGTCTGTCCCTGCTCGTGCAGTGGCACAGGAAACTCGACGACGGCGGCTAACTATAGGCGGTCCGACCCTCATCCATCTGCATGACCAGTGTCTTCATCCATCTCGACGGAGATGCTGAGAGGAAGTCCGATGAAGGGCCCTGCAACCTTGTCGAGCTCGATTGCAAGCGCCAGCAAAGCTGAGCAGTGTTTGGGGCTCCTAAATTGCCCATATTGCTTGGTTCCTTTGGTTCGAATCAAGAGCAAGCAGATGGAAACTGCGAAATCAGTACTTTATCAAGTGCCCGAACAACATCAAGGTGAGAAATCTTTGTATTGTTACTTTAAGGGTCTCATTATGTATGACGTAATACTAATTTTAACGCAGGGTGATAATTCTACATGTCCTATTCATCCAGGTCTGAGGCTGGAGTATGAGGTGTGGGCAACGAGGGAACGCCTAAAGAATCAGGTGCCCAATTCCAATCCGACAGCAATAATGCAAGTGTGTGATGAAGGATATGCCGATTTAAGGAATGAACTGAACCAATTGAAGCAAGTTGTAGACAGCATTGCAACTTGAGGTTTGGAACTTGAAGATGCGACAGGAAGGGGAACCAAGCAATAGGAAGTGGCAAGTCATAGTTGATTTTTTCAGTTGTAGCAGCATTGTCTGTTGGTGTGTTGATTGGTTGCTTTGCTGCTCTAGTTTGGAAGTGATGGTAGTTACTGTGTAATGGTTGTGGTAGCACTCTTATGCAGGAACCTTGCATGGGTAGTGTGTGCTGTGTTAGCACCTAGTGGTCGTACCAGCAAACCCATGTATTTTGGTATGAATTATAATATAATGTGAAATATATCCAAATGTATTTGTATGTGGCTCTATGTTTACTAGAACATTGGAATTTAATTGAGTTCCCTGATTCAATTAAAATATAATTCACTTTGGAAATATATGCTGTCATAGGAAAACTGAAACTAAGAAATCAGTTTTAGAAAATATGTATGCATACTAATAGGCACTAGCTAGCCCACCTGACCAATGAGCAAGAAGACAGCCTCCTGCACTTGGCCGATCCATCCAGCAAGGAGAAAACAAATATAAGGGGCATGGACAGCCGAGCAATAGCATGCAGCGAGCACAATAATAGCTCGTACACCAGAACACATGCACCATTACATATCAGTTTTAGGTTCAAATTCAAAGGCCATATAGGACATTAACACAACCAAGTTCCCTAAGACATTTATGCCATTACATAATAGGTTCAGGTTCCCAGGCCATTTAGGCCATTACATAACAGGTTCAGGTTCCAGGCCACATAGGCGGTTTACACAACATAAGTTCACAAATAACTACAGGTGCCATGCATTCCGAAATCACAAAATCCAACATCCAAAATAACCTTTAGGCTGGTCACATATTGGCATGACACATGTTCATAGGCTGCCAACTGAAGTCTTTCAGGCTACGAACAATAGTAGGCTTTGGAGCCATAGCTGCCTTCACAAGCTTCTTTTTAACTGGAGTTTTCTTTTTCTTTGGAGCCTGCTTCTTCTTTGTTGCAGGCTTCTTCTTCTTCTTCGCTTGGGATGGTCCAGCGTCATCTTCTGTTTCCTGTCTCATCCTGTAATAGGAACAATTTCATGTTATTGCACATAGAAAAAATTTAGAAAAAATGAAAATAAGAAAGTGGTGAAAAGCAACCTCTTGTTTTGTGAGCCTTCTGCAGCTTCTCCTTCTTCACCTTGCTCTGATAGCTTGCAAGTCTTAGTGAAGTGACCTAAAATTTTCACACCTTTTGCATTTGACCTTCTTCTTGCTTGCTTTTGTCTCCAGGCATCCTCTGATTCTCTGTACCTTGGGTTTACTAGCAGATCTGCCCATCAGTGGTGGATAAACTTTGAAGCCAAGGTCAACCACTGGCCATTGTGTTCTATCTGGCATGGGCTCAACTCTAGCTACATATGCAGCCTGAATTTAGCAACTGAATAATACTCATGCAAAAAATCAGCAATTTTGATCCCTCTATTGGATAATATCCATGCCAACGCATGTTTGCAAGGCTTGCTTGTGAGCTGCCATTCCCTACAACCACATGAGTTGTTCTACAGGTCCACTGAATGTCTCTTTTGGTTGTTGTAGTCATCAAGCAATGTAACCTCAGCTATGTGCTCATCACTCATTTTAACTTTAACAATTTTAATGTGTTGCTAATTGTATTCAACTCCTTGATGACACCAGGAAGAATGCCGTCCTGCATCTCTCTCCCTATCTTCCTCCTTATGTACCTTTTCTCCTATGATCATCTCCCTATTTCCATCAAGCAATTCATGCAACATCAAGCCTTTTGACTTCCTGATCTGTGCATTGAAACTCTCAGACACATTATTGGTTAAATAATCAAATTTACTTTTCTCTAAAAATCCACATCTATACCACAACCTTCCATGATATTGTTGCAGGTATTCTATAGAATCAGGAGCAAACTCATAAATCTTCTGCATATGCCACTTGAAAAGACACTCTGTATAGCTTCGCGCAGCAGGGTATAAGTGGTCAATGAATACATCCCCAGTATAGTGCTTCATGAAGTTGGAATACAAGTGCCTCATACACTCTCTATTCTCTGCTTCTGAGAATACCTTGCCCACTGCAGTTCCAACCCTTTACAAGCATCTGTACATATTACAAGGCCATCTGGTGAGCCTATAGCTCTGTGCAATTACTGTAGAAACCTATTTCCAATTGTCCTCTATCTCTGAATGAAAAACACCAAAGGCCAAATGATATAACCAGTTGTGGCCATCAATACTAGTTGCTGAAGCCAACTAGTCCAGTGTACTGTCCGTTCAATGTCGAAGCATCTATGCCCACAAAGGGTCTGCAACCATTCAAAAACCCATCTACACATGACTTGAGGGCGAAAAAAATTCTCTTGAAGCGCTTCTTCTTTGTACCATCTAGCTCAATCTCTACAATACTTCCAGGAGAGCTCATCTCAATTTGAGCTTTCCAATTAAATAGAAGCTGAAAAGACTCCTCATATGTACCATGAATCTACTCTATGGCTAGCTTCAGACCAGACCATGCTTTTGAATATTTTAAAGTAATCCCATAATCATCCTCTAACTTCACCTTTGCATCTTTGGGACCTTTGTTAGGGTTCTTCTTTAGCCAATCGGCCAGTCTGTCTGCACAGCACCCTTGAGAAGCCATCTTCCCTACCTTGAACTTAGTTGTGGGACAATTATGAGCAGCCGGAAGCACTTTAATCTGTAAATCATGAAGAAAACATTTGAACAGTTATGGTCAGCACCAAGACTACCTCAAATGTGTGTAAAATAACAACTAGACACAGCATGTTCTGCCATTACCTCTATTATTTTGCCATAAAAAATTCTAGAAGCGTGTATCCGCCATGGACAGCCCTCTGCTTTACACTTAGGCAATGAATCTTGTCTTGTCGGTCTTGATATCATGTAAACTCAAAACCCTTTGTCACTGCATAATGCCTCACATCCTTCCTGAATGAAACTATATCAGGAAACAAGGCCCTCCTTCACTATGTTGGGATTTTCTGGATCATGCACAACATGAATCTCCTGAGGATCCTGCATCATTGACTGGTGCCTCCAGAGGAACTCCTCCTTCGGCATTAAGATAATCAGCAACATCGTCATCGACAACTTGCTACATTGTTCAGCAAATGCTGTCTGTGCACATGGGACTGATGTGTAAATGTGCTCGTCATCAACACCAACATACTCCTCCTTCGTTGTCAAATATATCTGACTCCCTTTCACCCTCAAGGTTTGCATCATCTCCTACGGGCTGGGTATTAGCACCATTGGGTGCTGTGCTTTGGTTGGCTGCAGTGGGGGTTTCATTGCTAACACGAGTGTGCTCTGGGATATTAACTAATCATAGGATCATCAGCTGGCAATCACACACAATGCCTCTAAATCATCAAATTCATGCTCATTACACATCTCTTTGCCAAACACTCCAATGACAAACTGGCAGCACATCTCTTGCTTATACATGGTAAAGAGTTCTGCCATCTGCACCTCATGGAGTAGTCTAACATCTTCGCACAAATTTTTGTCAAAAAACCAAACACACGTAGATTGGTTAGAGGCCCATTTCACTTCATTGCCCAGGCTGGTACATCAACATCTCGAGTGTAAATGAGCCTATTCCCACATCCCACTTAACAATTGCACCCTTTTTGCAACATTTTCTACCAAAGGCATCTGTTGTACAGAAGCCTTCCACTTTCAGCTCTAGTGTGAAGAAATCGGGCCTATCACCATGCAAATACACATGTAAAATTCTGTGTTACAGGCAGGTTCGATCTACTCGTTCTTAGCTATCCTCATCTTGAGTCAGATTGAGAGGGATTGAGATGCACACCTATCGTCGCTTACCTTCAGTCATGGCCGCGGCGCACCCAGGGACAAGCGCCATAGAGCTCATCTAGCCACCATTTGCTAGGGATGGAGACAGGATGGATGGGGTGGCACCGTCTAAATCTTCCTCCTGCCACCGCCAACTCGCCACCTGTCCGCCGCCGCTGATTGGCCTAGAGCTTGCTTTAGGGTTACGTGGAGGACAAGAGGTGAGAATAGAGACTGGCATCCACGCTCAGGCTCACGGTCCAGTCGACTCTTACCGTCTATACGTGCTCCCTGTACGTGAATACATCCTGCAGGTGGTCCCGAGCCATGGGCAAACTGTATAGACTAGCAAGTCTTAGCTAGAGTTGGAATTGCAATGGCAAAATTCAAAATACTCGAATTGTAATGGTAAGTTTCAGAACCAGTCAGTTTTTGTAATGGCATGAATCCAATGAACCCAATCAAGCATGGGTTGGTTATGGCATAGAAGGCTTGGTCATGTTGGAATGAAGCAATTCAATAGATTAGTCAAGCCATGACATGGTGAAGAGGATTGAAAAATGTGTAATTTGAGAAAGATAAGTTGTGTAGTGCTTGTCAAATGGAAAAGCAAGTTGAAAATACACATTCCTAATAAGAGCATGATGAGTACATCTAGAGCATTTGAGTTGTTGCACATGGATCTATTTGGCCCAACCACTTATGCTAGTCTCGGTGGAAATAAATATGGCTTTGTGATAGTGGATGACTATACAAGATACACATGTGTCTTCTTTCTAGTTGACAAGAGTGAAGTGTTTGGTGTATTCAAGACATTCATCAAGAGAAGCCAAAATGAATTTGAAGTGATAATCAAGTGTGTGAGAAGTGACAATGGAAGTGAGTTTAGAAATGTAAGAGTTGATGAGCTATGTAATGAGTTTGGAATCAAGCATCAATTCTCGGCCAAGTACACTCCACAATCAAATGGCCTTGTTGAGAGGAAGAATAGAACACTTATTGATATGGCAAGGTCTATGCTTAGTGAATACAATGTGAGTGTGGACTTTCGGGTCGAAGCAATCAACACGGCTAACTATTGTAGCAACCGGCTCTATTGTCATCGGCTATTGGAAGAAGACAGCATATGAACTATTGAATGGAAGAAAGCCCAATATTGCCTACTTTAGAGTGTTTGGTTGCAAATGATATATCTTGAAGAGGGGTGCAAGATTGAGAAAATTTGAGAAGAAATGTGATGAAGGCTTCCCAGTTGGTTACTCCATCACAAGCAAAGCATATAGAGTGTGGAATCACACCACCAAGCTAGTAGAAGAAGTTCATGATGTGGAATTTGATGAAACCAAGGGATCACAAGATGAGGAAGAAAATCTTGATGATGTGAGAGGAACTCAACTGGTGAATGCAATGAAGAATATGGATATTGGTGATATTCGGCCAAGACAAGTGGTTGATGTAGAAGATGAAGATGACAAAGATCAAGTGCAAACACAACCTAGTGTGCAAGCAAATCCAAATGATGCAAGCTCTAGTGGTTCTCATGATCAAACTCAAGTGCAAAATGATGAAGATCAACATGCTAGTCAATCTCAAGTGGGTCACCCAAGCTCAAACAATTAAGTTCTCCAATTGGTTCATATTGCAATAGATCATCCACTGGATCAAATAGTTGGAGATATTAGAAGTGGTGTTCAAACAAGATCAAAGTTAGCAAACTTTTGTGAGCACTTCTCATTTGTTTCATTTGAAGAGCCAACAACTATTGAGAAGGCCTTGAAAGATAGTGATTGGATAAATGCTATGCATGAAGAGCTCAACAACTTTGAGAGAATTCAAGTTTGGGATCTAGTTGAAAGGCCCAAGAACTACAATGTCATTGGTACCAAGTGGGTGTTCAAGAACAAGCGAGATTAAGATGGCATTGTGGTGAGAAATAAGGTAAGGTTAGTTGCACAAGGATACACTCAAGTGGAAGGATTGGACTTTGGAGAGACATATACTGCGGTTGACAGATTGGAAGCAATTAGGATCCTTCCACCTTATGCGTAGGCACATGATATTAAGCTTTATCAAATGGATGTCAAAAGTGCATTCTTGAATGAATTCATCAATGAGCTAGTATATGTTGAGCAACCCCCGGGTTTTGAAGATGAAAAGAAACCCAACCATGTCTACAAATTGAGAAAGGCTTTGTATGGTTTGAAACAAGCTCCAAGGGCATGGTATGAAAGATTGAGAGATTTCTTGGTATCCAAGGGTTTCAAAATGGGGAAGGTTGACACCACTCTCTTTACTAAAAGAATTGGTAAAAACTTGTTTGTGTTGCAAATATATGTTGATGATACCATTTTTGGATCAACCAATCAAGACTTTGGTGAAGAGTTTGGGAAGATGATGGCAAATGAATTTGAGATGTCCATGATTGGAGAGTTGAGTTATTTCCTTGTCTTCAAATCAAGCAAATGAAGAATGGAACTTTCATAAGCCAAAGGCAAATACGTTCGGGACATGTTGAAGAAATTTGGGATGCAAGATTCAAAATCCATTAGCACATCTATGGGCACAAATGGTAATCTTGATGAAGACAAGAGTGGAAACATGGTGGATCAAAAGAAGTATAGGTCTATTATTGAAAGTTTACTCTATGTGACCGCTTCTAGACCGGATGTGATGTTTAGTGTTTGCATGTGTGCAAGGTATCAAGCTTCACCTAAAGAGAGTCATTTGAAGGAAACCAAGAGGATCTTGAGATGTCTTAAGCACACACCCGATGTTGGACTTTGGTATCCTAAGGGGTCAAGTGTTGAGTTGATTGGTTATTCGGACTCCGATTATGCGGGTTGCAAGATCAATAGAAAGAGCACTTCCGGTACATGTCAATTATTGGGAAGATCACTAGTGTCATTGTCATCCAAGAAGCAAAACACGGTTGCACTCTCTACCGCCGAAGCCGAGTATGTTAGTGCGGGGAGTTGTTGTGCACAATTGTTATGGATGAAGGCAACATTGAGTGATTATGGAATGAAATTCAAGAATGTGCCATTGCTATGTGATAATGAAAGTGCCGTGAAGGATTGCCACCAATCCAGTTCAACATTCAAGAACAAAGCATATTGATGTGAGGCATCACTTCATTAGAGACCATCAAGCCAAAGGTGACATTCAAGTTGAGAGTGTGGGCACCAATGATTAATTCGCCGACATTCTCACCAAGCCACTTGATGAAGCAAAGTTTCACAAATTAAAGAATGAATTGAACATCCTAGATTTCTCCAACATGAGTTGAGCTAGCACCCCTACTATATGACTTGCCTCTACTCCAACAAAGCAATTGTATCATTGTTTGACATCTCATTCATATGTTACTAGGATTTGTGTAGAACATATAGACATTCTTTCTTCTTAAATAGGCTCATTCATGACAAACAAAATATTTTTGAGATCGTATGCCACTACTATTGCTTCTATGTCTTGTTTGATCTAGTAGTGACATATGACTAGTTTGTGGGCTTGTGAACCTAGTATTTAAGTAGAATATGAGCATTATGGTATATAATTCAACTTTGTCAAGATAACCCCTAGTGATGTGAAGAAGCTTGCTAAAGGACAAACTGAGTTATATATTTGTGCAAGTAATTTAGCTAAATGCTTAAAAGAAGAAAGAAAATAGAAACAATCTAAGAATTTGACAAAGTGGTTTCCTCCATTGATTTCAAATCCTATCCTACCCGTGCTACCCTTTTGTGGTCTTTGATGACAAAGGGGGAGAGAATGGTACAAAGATATTAGAGGTTGAGCAATGAACCATCATTAGGCCGATGATGGGAGAGCTATAGGCCAAGTGAGAGGTATCACAAACTTCTAAAATTTGGATCTCACACTTAGGGGGAGCAAGCTCACAAGCATGTTTGCAAGCATTTGTTTGTGCATTTTCATATGATTGTTGCATTGCAATTGTACTTAAATTCAATATACTTGCTTGCTTGATGTATGCTAAACTTAAACTTGTGTGGTGAATTGAAGTACTAGCATGCATAGGAAGTGGTAGCTAGTTCCCGGTCTTTCCAAGTGACTCTAGAACCTTGTTTCTAATGTTGATCTCACGAGGTATTCTAGTGTCTTTGGTTGCAAGAATTCTTTCAAATGGAATCTAGCTATCCGTGGTGTTAAGGATGATTTATATATGCACTCCGGTGGTATCGCGCTTCATAGGTCCAATTCTATAAACCTTAGCATCAAATTGGTAGTAATATCTCTCCCACACTTCTAATCCAATGCATATGTGCAAAGCCTTTCGAATCCAAACATTTGGAACATATATAGGGGGAGCTAATATTCCCAAATTGAATTCATTGAATATCTTTGTAAGAGGTTGTCATCATTTACCAAAAAAGGGGAGATTGAAAGCTCTATGTTTGGTTTTGGCTAATTGATGACACCTAGTATCTAACCATGTGCTTAAGATATTGATTACAAGTATGGTTAGAAGATCAAGTGTGGAGCAATGACGGCATCCAAACTCTTAGTGTAAGCCCATCAACATGAAGATCAAATGCTTCAACACTTGGTGGTTTCGATGGAGCTCAAGGCAAAGGTGAAACTCAATAGGGCTCTTTTCATTTTTGTGATCAAGACACTATAGAGAGTGTGATCACATTTAGGATAGATAGCCATACTATAAAAGGGGAGTTATTCCACGGTTAACACAGTTATCAAGTGCCATTATATGTTTGGATGATGCATTGCATTTAGATCTAGTGGCTAACTCAAAACCTTTGCAAAACTTTTTGAAAAATGCCTAACACTCACTAAGAAATATTTTACATAACATGTGTTAGCTCACTTAAGCAAAGGAACTTGACACGGGCTCAAACTCACCCAAAACAGAGCGTCGGACGCTCGGTTGGCCGAGCGTCGGACCATTTCCAAGGGTCCGACGGCTGACTGCCCAGTGCACGCGCGAGTGAGCGTCGGACTAATGTCCATTCGTCCGACGGTGTGCCTTAGTTACTGTTGACACCAAAGGTGGCAAATGGATATACCGCAAGCGTACGGTAGTCAATGTAGCCTTCATCGGGAGTATTCCAGGTATCGTATTTTTTCACGGGGAACGTAAAGTGAACTAACTAGATCCAAGGCCGTCAGATAGTGATCAAAGGGGTTGGTGATCAAAGAGGGTTAGGATATAGGTATAGAGAGGTTCTATGTAGTAACCGATATCTGGTCTTGGCTTTATAAGTATAAAGAGGTTTACCACCTCCTCCCTTTACAAGAGGCCATAGGCGAAAGAGGAGGAGATATAACTCCTCATGAGGCGGCTATGCTACTGTATTGATGCCCTACCGTTTAATAACTTATCTTACACACGTGGAGGGATACTAAGACCAGATAAGACTGTCACCACTTGCTGGCACCTACAAACAATCCGTGCGACAAGCGGCCCACACTGATAAGATATAGCCTAGACACCATGTCTAACACTATAATTACTACTCTAATATTAGCTAGAGACTAGAGTACTTCACAAAGTAAAGCAATGTGCAAGTAAAGCAAGTACATACTTAAAGTACCAGAACCAGAATATCAAATACTAGAAGGACTCAGATGTAAAACTTACTAGAAGCTTGCATCCGCTGAGCTACACATTGGAGAAGACTCCCGACAGGCCCGGGGCTTTCTCCTAAAGACTTCCCTCACTCTCTTCCCTCTTATTCTAACACTAAAATAGTCTTTCTCTCTATGATACACTTGATACTTTATTCCTTGATGTCTAGAGTGAAGGACTAGGGGGTATTTACAGGGGGATGAAAGGGGAGTGCCATGTCATCAATCCATGTGCCTTTCCACCTTGGCCCTTGGTTTCACCGACCTTGAACCGCCATGAATTGGACGCCCTCGATTCACCACGTTGCCTATCTTCATGCCAAGAGTCAGTGGGTGAAAGTTGGACACCTAGGGGGTCGGCCGATCCCCCTATGACAGGTGGGTCCCACCCTCTTGTGCCCCACAGGTCATAGAGTCTTGCCCGAGTGCTCGTTATTCCATTCTTACGTCGGTTCCTTCGTTGTGGGCCCATGAATCCGTGTGCTTTACTCCTTAGCCATTGATTGAAAACACACTTGTGATCCAAGGGTGGAAATAGACTCCAAGAGGTGTGCCACGGATTGTGCCACATCAGCAGAGCCAGCTGGGCTCCATGTCTGGGTCGGCCGACCCATGACATAGCTCCACGTGGCCTCAGCTCTCTCCTGGATAACTCCATTGCTTGATCCTTGAAGGTAGAGTGCTGGTGCCACTATTCATGGGGCGGCCAACCCATGAATAGTGCCCACCAAGTGTCCACTTGATCTTGAAGTGAAGTCATTGATGATTGTGACATCACTTTGCCACCTTGTCATATTTTAATTTGCAGATTGTCTTTGTCTTGGGCTTCTATATTCTAAAAACTCCTAGTTTGAGTTCCTGCAAGCAAATACTGACATGTACATGTGGAACCAAGTTATTTGTACCTATGTCACTATGTGTTTGCTTGTTTCTTCCCTGAAAGGAGTGTTTTATTGACGGTTATGATGGTAGAAAACAGGGTATAAATACCGTCAACAAGATTCCCCACACTTAAGTCTTTACTCGTCCTCGAGTAAAGGTTAAAAGGAAAGGTTGAAAAGACTAAGACATATCCAAGATAGTGGCGAACAAAGTTTTCATTTAACACATAGCTTATACTAGTGGGTTATGTGGCATTGTCTAGCATATATCCTTGGGATATTGAGAAATGGAATAACTCTCAAGGCAAAGTCATCTTACTTTTTACCTTCTCAGTACTTAGAATTTTTGACATTAGTTTCAAAAAGAAAGCAAATAGTTCATTCTTACTCCTCAAATAGTACTCTTAAGTCACTCAATTGTATATGATTCCTTACCAAGGCATATTTTGAGGATGCCTTCTTTGTTTTATCCTACATCTATCAGGCTTATGTGTAGTTTAGGTAGGGATAAACATGGCAAGCATACTTACATTGCATATATTGTAAAATCAAAGCAAGGATCCAAGGAGAAAAATGTCATAGACCTAGATCAAGATGTGCAAGTGTGTGCAAAATGGTAAACTATAATGCTCCTTTATTTGAGATGATCTCTCTCTACTTTGTTTTGGGACATGGCTATCATTTTTCTTTTCTTTTCTTTTTATTCATGATCCTGGACTTGCTCAAATATATATATTTTTTCTTTCTCTCGGACTTTCACTTTTCCATCTTTCTTTCTTTTTTATTTTGCATAGCCATTGTCCCTTTTTCTATTAAGAGAGATATTCATTGACTTTTAAAACATGGAGCATTTATTCAATGGAAATGAATGCCATGTTGTTGCGTACTTTCAGTGTAGAAGCAGCATGTATGTGTGGTGTGTATGTGATCTTGATCTTTGGACTATGACATACTTCTCAATAAGGGTCAACAAGGTTTGATCAAACTCAAAGCAATTGCAAGTAGCATGATTAGAGGGGGTTTCAAACATGATGATCATACATGGCTTTGGTAGGAATTCTCTTACTATTGAGGAGTAAGTGACACTATGGTTTTGTGACATTTTCACAAATAAACTTTTAAGTACTTTGAATGGAAAAGTGTGAATCATGAGCCAAGAGTTATCTCACATTTATCAATATCTTAGTCAATATGGTTTTCTATCAAGATATTTACCCACAAGCATAGGCTTATGCATAAATTTGAACTTTGTGTCACCTCTACTCTTCAAATGTCATGAATTTTATCTCTTTTATTTTGAAATGCAAGTATTCAAATTTTTATCTTCATTTTTACTTAAGAACAAAGAAATAAATTAAGAAAATGTACGATTCCAGAGGGAGAAAGAGTGCAAACCAGTGAAGAAGCATACTCTCGCTGTAGGGAGTCTGGCTGGTGGGTCCAGGCCCCAATGGTAGGGTCGGCCGACCCTAGCAAAGTGCCGTTGTCCCCTCCATTTGAATCTCCTCGTCTCACAACGTAATCCTGCACAATTATTTTCCCGTTGGGCATCATTTTGTTGGTCGTTCGACCCAAGATTTGTGAGCTTTCATGTCCCGTTTGATCCAGCAGACATGTTGTGCACCGTGACATGTTTGAAATCACCATCAGAGCAGTTGAGGGGGTCGTTCGACCCCCCACACTTGGTTCTTTCCATCTGGTGACACAGGAACAGAGAACAACATCAAGTGCAGGTGTTCTGCTGGTGGCAACACACCAATAGAACGCAAAATCATTTTATTCAACTCTTTAATATTGAAGTAGGCATGTTTACAATTGTGAAAATAAAAAACTTGAAAGGGAAATCTAGCTAGTGCCTACTTTTATTCTAAGGAAATCCTCATCTAAGGAGAAGGTGGTTTTAGGATGTCTTCTTGGCCCATGGCAGAGGCCATGCGCTTGAGCTTCGCATTGGTACTAATGTGAAGTGCGCGGAAGTTGTCTTCCATATCTAAATGTGCCATCCTTAATTCCGACACCGTCTCCTCTAACTCATTATTCCTTTTCCTAAGACTAGTTATAATCTTGAGCATCTTCTCCATGACGCTTTTCTCTTCCCGATCATCTTCAAATTGGCCTAGCGGGCCATTGATTGGTGGTGCATCCAACTTCCTCCGGATGTGGGAAGGAGAGTTGGAGTCAAGGGACTCCCTTAACTGCTTCTTCTCATCCGAAGTGAGAGGAGGGACGAACACCTTCCCTACACCCAGCCTACCACCGACGATCTTGCGGCCTTTGAACATGGTGGGTGTAGAAGGGGTGTAGGAGCTGATGCTCTTTGATGAATCCAAGTAGAGAGAGTTGGGGCTCTGTTCCGGCACCTCCGGAGCCTTCCCCTTCGATGCCAATTGGCCTGTGATATGCCTAATTGGCGTGGTGGAACGAACAGGGGGCTTCCGGAGATCCCGTCGCGGCGAGAGAGATCTTGGCGAAGAGGTGGACCGAGGGGATGGCCGTGGGGTAGTCGACCGAACCCTCCTAGGGTCGGGCGACCCAGCCCTGGCACCCGGCGGTCCTCTGGTCGGTGGTAGCGAGTTCAGGGGCTCCACCTCCAGCACGTCGATGGCCATCGGTCTCTCTAGGCTCTCGGTCAGTGACCTATGGGGCTTGGAAGTGCCTTCTCCAGCCGGGATGATGGCATTTTTGCTAGTGGGAGCCATGGTGGAACTCTCTGGTGGAGCAAGGTCAAAGGAAGGTGCTGGAATGGTGAAGAATGGAGGTGGAAGGAAGAAGAAGGAGAGGAAGGGGTTAAGAAGACGAGTGCCAACATTGCGAGAAAACGTCGGGGGAACGTTGGCACAACGTTCTAGACCTGGTGGGTCGCAAAGGGGTGCCTTGGGTGGTTCGGCTGACCCCATAAATGGGTCATCTGGCCATGGCAACTTCCCCACACTCTCCTCAAATGCTTCCCTAAACGTGACGAGGTTAAGGGGGTGCCAAATATGGGTCGGCCGACCCATAAAGTTGCCTCAAATTTTTGTCACGTCACCTACAAGACCTCCTGAACACTGCCCCATTTTCTAAAATTTTAAATTGAGCTGAGTGAGGGTTGCCCAACCTGGGTTTGGATGATCCAGCGCAACTAAATTATTTGTTTCTGAAAATTATAAGGCTTGGCTAAATTTTGGTCCCAAGCGGTCGCCGAATTTCGGCTATCCGCTTCTAATTGGGGGTTTTGGGGACCCAAAGTGTTAAAAGAAGGAATTTCTAATTACTTGAAACCTATCTAGTGATCAAGCTATACAAACAATTGAAAAGAAAAAGTAAGACATGTATATTTTAATTATGTTAATTCATTATCAGGGATGAATTCTAACATGTCAACTTCTTCTTCTATTGGTGCATGTTCATGAAAAACTTTGAGACGATGACCATTTACCCTAAAGATATTGCCGTCGTCGTCTTGGAGCGTGACGGCTCCATGCATTACTGCATTGATTACCAGGTACGGTCCTTCCCATTTGCTCCTTATCTTTCTATGGCCAAATAGCATAACCCTTGAGTTGAACACTAGGACTTTGTCTCCAGGATGAAATTCCTTGGGCTTGATCCTCTTTTCATGCCACCTTTTGGTTCTCTCTTTATAGATCTTGGCATTGTGATAGGCTTTTTCTCTCCATTCCTCAAGCTCTGAGATCTGCATCTTTCTATTTCTTCCTCATGCTCTGTGCTCTAGCTCTACCGGCAGATGGCATGTCTTCCCGTATACAAGTTGGTATGGAAGCATACCAATTGGGGTCTTGTATGTGGTCCTGTATGTCTAAAGTGCATCCAGTAGTTTGCTCTTCCAAGCTGTTCCCATTTCATTGACTGTCTTTTGTAGGATGTTCTTGATTTGCTTATTGGACGTTTCCTCTTGGCCACTTGTCTGGGAATGGTATGGAGTTGCAACATTATGCTTTATTCCCATGTCGGCCAGGAAACGTCGGAAGCCTCTATCTATGAAGTGTGATCCTCCATCGCTTATGACTAGTCTTGGGGTGCCAAATCTTGGGAATATGACTTCTTTAAATATCCTTTTTGAATGTGAAGCATCAGCGGGCGTGCACGGTATAGCTTCCACCCATTTGGACACATAATCCACTGCCACAGGATGTACACACAACCTTGAGACTTTGGGAATGGACCCATGTAGTCAATTCCCCATGCATCAAATAATTCCACTTGAAGGTTGTTTGTGAGTGGCATTGCATCTCGGGTGTTGATATTTCCATGTTTTTGACATTTTGCACATCTCTTCACATAGTCTTGTGCATCTTTGTATATGGTAGGCCAAAAGAATCCACTTTGCCATATCTTTGCGTGGGTTCTAAATACCCCATAATGGCTTCCATACTCTGCTCCATGGCATTTCTCAATGATCTTGATTGCTTCATTCATTGGCACGCATGTCCTCAATATTCCATCATTGCAGACTCTGTACAGATATGGCTCATCCCAGAGGTGTACCTTACTCTCTTGGATGAGTTTCTTCTTGTCTGCTCCCGGTGGCACATATCCTGTGACCATAAAATTGACAATGTTTGCATACCAGGGGTTGGAGTCCGTGACCTTGAGGAGCGTGTCGTCTCGCAGGAAGTCATCGATGGGTAGATCCTGTTTATCTTTGAATTGCATTATAGACAAATGATCGGCTACAGAGTTTTCTGCTCTCTTTTTATCTTTAATTTCAAGATCAAATTCTTAGAGCAGTAATATCCATCTTATTAATCTTGGTTTAGCATCTTTTTTAGTGAGCAAGTACTTTAATGCAGCATGGTCAGTGTAAATGATGACTTTAGCCCCAACTAAGTAAGATCTAAATTTGTCTATAGCAAAAACCACGGCCAGCAGTTCTTTTTCAGTTGTTGCATAGTTCAATTGTGGCCCAGTTAAGGTTTTGCTAGCATATGAGATTGCATGATGTTTCTTATCTTCGGTTTGTCCTAAGACAGCACCTACAGCATAGTCATTAGCGTCACACATTATCTCAAAAGGAAGCGTCCAATCAGGGGGTTGTATGATTGGCGCAGAGACAAGTGATTTCTTAATATAATAAAAGGAGTCTAAGCACTCGTCATCAAAGTTAAAGGGTGCATCTTTAGCAAGCAGGTTTGTTAAAGGTCTAGTAATTTGAGAGAAATCTTTTATAAACCTTCTATAAAATCCTGCATGACCAAGAAAGCTACGGACACCCTTAACATTTGTGGGCAGTGGGAGCTGCTCGATAACCTCTATCTTAGTTCTATCCACCTCTATCCCACGCTCGGACATTCTGTGACCTAGCACTATTCCTTCTCAAACCATGAAGTGGCATTTCTCCCAGTTCAAGACTAAGTGCTTTTCCTCAAATCTTTGTAAGACACGGTCCAGATTCTCTAGGCAGTCATCGAAGGTTTTGCCATAGACTGAGAAGTCGTCGATGAACACCTCCATGATTTCTTCGATCATATCGGAGAAGATGGACATCATGCACCTTTGGAAAGAGGCAGGGGCATTGCATAAGGCAAAATACATGCGCCTATATGCATATGTTCTATAGGGGCATGTGAAGGTTGTCTTACTTTGGTCGTCGGGATGGATTGGGATTTGGTGATAACCCGAATACCCATCAAGGAAACAGAAGAAGGAATGTTTTGCAAGCCGTTCCAACATCTCATCGATGAATGGTAATGGAAAGTGATCTTTCTTTGTGGCCTTATTAAGCTTTCGGTAGTCTATACACATTCTCCAACCCGTAACGGTTCGTTGAGGGATTAGTTTATTTTTCTCATTTTTAACGACCGTCATCCCTTCTTTCTTAGGCACTACTTGGACGGGGCTGACCTACTCGCTGTTAGGAACAGGGTAGATTATGCCTGCGTTTCAAGACCTCTTTCTTTACTACTTCTCTCATCGCATTATTTAGCATTCGTTTTGCTCAATTGGGATGCGATGGGTGCAGAGAGTGGGACTAATTCCCTTAAGATCTTGAAGAGAATAGCCTAAGACAGAGCGGTGTTTTTTTAGACTGGTGATGAGTTTGGAGGTTTCCTCCTCAGAAAGTTGGTCACTAATGATTACGGGAGTTTCTCTATCACCATTAAGGAAGGCATACTTAAGTCCAGAAGGAAGGGGCTTAAGTTCTATAGAGGGTTTAGATGGGTGTTCAAATTTATCCAAGTCTAAGGGTTCTTTTAGTTCGGCCTCTTCTTGGATGAAATCTTTAGCATCCTCTTCCAGATCAGGATGAGAAGGTTCTAGAAGAGAAGCAACCATTACTTCCTCTATCGGGTCAGACTCGGGTTGCAATTCTGTTTAGAATTGGCAGAATTTGCTAGTGGAATTGAAAGACAAAGGTTCTTCCAGAAATGACCTCCAAGTTTCCCTCCATGAAATCCATCAAGGAATCTCATGAGCGGGTGTCCAATCAACAAGTCAAATTCCTCTATATCGAATATAAAGAAGTGCAAGAGGATATGGACCTTGTTAATTGTGACAGGAATGGTCTGTGCAATCCCGCAGCTCTCGACCAATTTCCCAGAGGGTAACTTAAGAAATTTGTTGGTCGGGGCTAGAGGTTCCTCTCTTAGGAGTGCATTTGCTAAGGATTTAGACATAAAGCTCACTCCTACGGCGGGGTCATAAAGAGAGTCTATGGTAGTTCTATTTATGACGCAAGGAATGGTTGTGAAACAAGATAGGGTCCTAATAACCTCAGGTGAGGCTTTGGCCTCCTTCAGCCATTCGTCACTCATAATGGACACGAGCTCTTGAACAATCTCCTTGAGATAGCGGGTCTCAAGGGGATGTGGGATATGATCATTTGGAGCTCTACGTGTTGTAGACTTCTTTTGCACAGGTTGATTCGAGGCATTTCCGAAATCGGAGAAGAGATCAGCCTCGATATCAAGAGGAAATTTTAGAGGTTTAACTTCCTCTGGGGGATTTGGTGGTTTTGGTTCAGGTTCGACAGCTTGTGATGTGAGTGGTGAGGTTCCGGCTATCGTAGGTTCGTCCTTCGGGGTTTGATTTTCCTCGGGGGCTTCATCATAGACATTAATGTAGGCGGTGTTCTCGAGAATTTTTACAAGAACTTCCTTACCTTCACTAATAGAGAGATGCAAGAATGCTCCCTTGGAGGCTAAATCAAGAAATTGTGCGGAATTTTGGCTAAGACCGAGGTAGAAATGTTGCAAGAGTGCTGGCTCGGTTATAACTAAATCAGGGGCAGAAGATACTAAGTCTGTGAAACGGGCCCATGCCGCACCTAGAGGCTCCTTTTCCTTTTGTCTAAAGTTTAGGATCTCTACACGAAGACGAGCAACTCGGGGAATGGAGAAGAAGGTGATACAAAACTTTGATTGCCGCTTCTCCCATTCTCCATTTACACTACCTACGTGACGAGTATACCATCGTTTGGCTATTCCCGTTAAAGAGAACGGGAATAGCTTCCACTTAAGGGTATCTCGTCCCATCCCTTGGATATGTATGCAAGAGCATAATTGTTCAAAATCTCGTAGGTGTGTATAGGGGTTCTCATCTTCATCCCCAGAAAAAGGTTTCTCCTGAACCATCGCTATGAGACTCGGGCGTAGCTCATAACGAACGACCAAAATGGCCTGTGATGAACTAGGTGGCTCCATACTAGCGCCCGATGGAGCAGCATACTCGAAGATAGTTGTTTGATCCATGTGTGTGTGAAAGAGATAGTTTTGATCAAACAAGGATAACTAAGACGACTCGACTCTAGTTAAGACAGCTACCGTTCCCCGGCAACGGCGCCAGAAAGCTTGTTGACACCAAAGATGGAAAACGGATATACTGTAAGCGTACGGTACTCAATGTAGCCTTCACCGGGAGTATTCCAGGTATCGTATTTTTCCACGGGGAACGTGAAGTGAACTAACTAGATCCAAGGCCGTCAGATAGTGATCAAAGGGGTTGGTGATCAAAGAGGGTTAGGATATAGGTATAGAGAGGTTCTATGTAGCAACCGATATATGGTCTTGGCTTTCTAAGTATAAAGAGGTTTATCACCTCCTCCCTTTACAAGAGGTGATAGGCGTAACAGGAGGAGATATAACTCCTCCCGAGACGGCTATGCTATTGTATTGATGCCCTGCCGTTTTAATAACTTGTCATACACACGTGGAGGGATACTAAGACCAGACAAGACTTTCACCACTTGCTGGCACCCACAAATAATCCGTGCGACAAGCGGCCCACACTGATAAGATATAGCCTAGACACCACGTCTATACTATACTTACTACTCTAATCTTAGTTAGAGACTAGAGTACTTCACAAAGTAAAGCAATGTGCAAGTAAAGCAAGTATATACTTAAAGTACCAGAACTAGAATATCAAATACTAGAAGGACTCAGATGTAAAACTTACTAGAAGCTTGCATCTGCTGAGCTACACCTTGGAGAAGACTCCCGACAGGCCCGGGGCTTTCTCCTGAAGACTTCCCTCACTCTCTTCCCTCTTATTCTAACACTAAAATAGTCTTTCTCTCTATGATACACTTGATACTTTATTCCTTGACGTCTAGAGTGAAGGACTAGTGGGTATTTATATGGGGATGAAAGGGGAGTGCCATGTCATCAATCCATGTGCCTTTCCACCTTGGCCCTTGGATTCACCGACCTTGAACCGCATGAATTGGACGCCCTGGATTCACCACGTTGCCTATCTTCATGCCAAGAGTCGGTGGGCGAAAGTTGGACACCTAGGGGGGTCGGCCGACCCCCCTATGATAGGTGGGTCCCACCCTCTTGTGCCCCACAGGTCATAGAGTCTTGCCCAAGTGTTGGTTATTCCATTTTTACGTCGGTTCCTCCGTTGTGGGCCCATGAATCCGTGTGCTTTGCTCCTTAGCCATGGATTGAAAGCACACTTGTGATCCAAGGGTGGAAATAAACTCCAGGAGATGTGCCACGGATTGTGCCACGTTAGCAGAGCTAGCTAGGCTCCATGTCTGGGTCGGTCGACCCATGACATAGCTCCACGTGGCCTCAGCTCTCTCCTGGATCACTCCATTGCTTGATCCTTGAAAGTGGAGTGCTGGTGCCACTATTCATGGGTCGGCCAACCCATGAATAGTGCCCACCAAGTGTCCACTTGATCCTGAAGTGAAGTCATTGATGATTGTGACATCACTTTGCCACTTTGTCATATTTTAATTTGCAGATTGTCTTCATCTTGGGCTTCTATATTCTGAAAACTCCTGGTTTGAGTTCCTGCAAGCAAATACTGACATGTACATGTGGAACCAAGTTATCTGTACCTATGTCACTATGTGTTTGCTTGTTTCTTCCCTGAAAGGAGTGTTTTGTTGACGGTTATGATGGTAGAAAATAGGGTATAAATACCGTCAACAGCTACGGAGTGACACGTGGCGATCGTTCAAAGCATCGGACGTCTTGTTTTAGTCCGGCGGCTACCGTATGACAGTGGTCCGACGCGTTTTTGCTCTCGGGGAGCTCTCTAGAAACGTCGGACTGTGCAGCTCATTAGTCCGACGGATTGCGTCCAACGATCCTCGGACGATTATCCTCCGTCCGACGATCTGGCGCCAACGGTCGAATTCAAATGGAACGCATACGTGGCATGCGCTGGTTGGCTGGTGAGAGAGCGTTGGACGCGTTCTTTTAGTCCGACGCTCCCGCGCTATCGTCCGACGCCTAGCGTCCGACGACCCGCAAAGAGGAGTAACGGCTATGTGGGTTTGTGCAAGTCTATAAATAGCTCATGGCCGGTTCTTGCTCTCACTCTTGGCTCTCTAACTTGTTGATACACCTCTTGAGCACCCTCCTAACACTCTTACTCACATAGATTGCATAAATCTCATCCATTGTGAGCTAGAGTGTGATCCAAGTGCATTGCTTTGATCTTTGCATCTATTGGCACTTGTTGATCGTGTTTGCTGCGGAGTTCTTTCATTTCTCTTGGTGATTGCCGTCACCTAGACGGCTTGGAGCAGCGGAGGAGCTTGGCGGAGTTGGTGATTGTCTCCGGCCACTCCCGATGATCTTGTGAGGGGTTTGATGCCTTCCCCGGCGAAGTGCCAAAGGTAACCTTATTGGATTGCACGTGTCATTAAGTTACCTTACTCGTGTTAGGTTCTAGTGGCGCTCATTGGTTGAGCTTGACATTGGTTATCAATTAGCCACCGAACCACCGAGTATTGGTTGACACAACGGGGACTAGCATGCCGGCAAGCACGTGAACCTCGGGGATAAATCGGTGTTCATCTTGTGTTGATTCTTGGATTTCTTGTGACCATCACCTTCGAGTGTATTGGTATATTTCTCGGTGATTGGCCATTTACTCTACTCGGAGGTATAACTTCATTACACCCCTATCTTTCACCTTTGTGCAATTAGTTGTGTAGTAGTAGTGTAAGTAGTTTGTTTGTCCACCTAGGAGTACAGTAACTCAACCTAGACTAGATTGTGTGTGATCTTAGTGACTTAAGTAGAACGGTTAGGAAGGTTTGCATTTTGAGTAGGCTACCACACAATTCGCTTCATCACTTGTTGTACTAACCTTTTGGTCAAGTGTTGTTTGTAGAAGTTTTAAATAGGCTATTCACCCCCCTCTAGCCTCTTTGGACCTATCAACAGTTCGCCATGGGCACCAACGCAAGGCTTCATATCTCGCCACCGGTCCTGTTGACGGCGCTAGGAAGCATCTGATCTCGTCCTCCGCTGGGCCACCGGTGACCAGAGGCGGCAGATCTTGCCCTCCCGGCTGGCCCCTGCCCTCACAGCCGATGAATCCCGATCTGCTGTGATCTCTCTACCTCTCGTCCGACGGTGGTGGATCTCGCCCACTTGTACAGCAACAGCTAGCGGAGATCTCTCCGTCCCCGGCGGTGTGTAGCTCATGTCCCTTCGTTCCTATGATCTCTATTCTACTAAATCTAATTTGTGTTTTCTGTTCATTTTGGGTTTGTGTTTGTATTTGCTGTGGAAGGAAGAGAGTTGCTACCCGTGGAGGAGAAGATCTCGGCAAGTATACGCCATTCATGCCCCCTGGTAGGTTTTACTTTACTGTTTCTCTCGTTTGCTCTGTTGCCACTAGCGAAAATGATGTGTGTGGCTTTATTTGGTGATAGTTGATGCTCTAGGTATTAGGGGACCACTAAAGCATTACTTCTGCATAAGATTATGTCGCTTTTTTCATGGATGGTTATTTTGAAAATTATGATGAAAACTGGTACCCCAAGGAGGATGAGGTGGTAAGTAATTGGTACTGGTCACATGGATGACTAGAAATAGGAACATGCATGCAATCTCGTTTGTTTATGTTAGCTCGCATAAACTGTGTTGTGAATGCTTCCTTAGTTCACGTAAAATTGAGTATGGCAATTTCTGAAATTTAAAATGATATTTTATATCCATTGCTTAAATGCATCATGGACCACGTTATATAAGATGGCTAAACTAAACATATGGATAATGCCTGATATTATTTAATTAATGCAATCACTATAGTATATGAGCAGTAGGATGTATCATCGAACTTACTTGCAATAGTGTATATCTACCATAATCCAAATATGATCCAATATCAGCCAAGTGAACATACGACTTTTGATCTTCACTATTTGAAAATAGGATCCGGTATGCTTCCAGCCAAGTATCCCATTTATTATCCTGTAGTCACAGTCCAGCGGCCCATTTTTTATGCTGCCAAATTCACAATACCATTGAATTAGAATGCTTCACGTTCAGTGTAGAATGGAAACATTTTGCTTCTCTCCATATGTAAATTTACCTTTAATTTTTAAAAATGTCGATAAGTGTATAGTACCTCATTATTTCTCATGTTGTCAGATCATGTTTTCTGAAGCCTGGTGGTTTGGGACAAAAGAGGTTAATCCTGCATAAGTCCGGCCAGAATACCCAAAAGAATTGAAAATATTTGTGCCTTTTGTGATCACATTTATTTCTTCTACTTTTAGTCCTCTGTGTGTTTTTGGAAGTAGAAAGGGGTAAATTGATTTTCTGCTTGATTGATAGTGGTGAGGCAATGTTTATCCACAGCTTACCTGATTTGAAGTGGTATTGACTCGTACCGGGATGATGACTTTCTTTACATATGCTATCCCATAGTAATAAGTTATGTAAAGTTATAGCACTAACTTCTGGCAATAAGTTATACTGCCAAATTGTAGAATTAAGTTATATTACTAATTTTGCAAATTATGTTATGTTGCTAACTTATTCCACTAAGTTGTACTACTGAACCCTTTTTCATAGAGTTATGTTACTTAATATAATTAGCTTCTTATGAACATTGGCAACTACCATGCCTCAGTTTTAACTACATGGATATTGTGAGAATGGAAAGCTGACGTCTGATACTTGCAAATTGTAATGAGAGGCTATCATCTTTTCACTGTCAAATCCAACCTCACATTCTGAATACACTGCTGAACAAGCATATACCTGGACTCAGGTGAGCTGTCTAATCACCTTGTGCATAGTTTGATTTGAAAATTGGTCCACTTGAGTGAAACCATTTGGCATTTTGTGCACTATCTGACTACCATTTTGAATGTAGCCATCACAAGAAGATTATTCGCGTTCTGTTTATTATTAAATTGTGATCTAATCTAATTGAACAAAAAAAAAAAGAAGTGGCAATGAAGGAACCCTTCCGATTTTAAGTAGATAATAGAAAGTTGAAACCAAGCAATTCTGGAAGTAGAAGGGGTAAGCTGGTTAGGTTTTGGAAATAAGCAATATAAGGGGTTTTATAGTGATTTTTTGTGTCAAGCCTTCATTGAATTTGGTTGTCTGGAACTAGGAACTGACCTGAGATCTTGAAACCATGCCATGAATTTTGACTGATTTGTCCTGATTCATGTAGAATGCTTATCTTTGTTTTTTCATTAATTTTACATGCACCATTTTGTTCATCTAGGAAATTTAGTTTGATGTTAGTACCATCTATCTCTCTCTCTCTCTGCATTCATTGAAGGCAGTAGCCAACTGATGATGTTGCTTTATATTTGTAGTGAAAGTTTGGTTCTATGAAATTTATGAATCCCTATTATTTCTTTTATAATTCTGAACTTAATATGATGCACAAAGTAGTAAATTGGCATACATCTACGCTTGATATGTCAAGTTCATAGCATGTTTGCATCGCCGCATTCCTCAGCCTACTAGTTATACCTCATCTTTAATTCCATAGGAACCATTTAAGAATTGTGAATTTTCTAGAGCAACCTTTATAAGTTATACATGTAAGTTCTGTGGGTAACTTAGATGTACAAGTTTTTAGATGGCAAGTTATATGCACAACCTATATGTGATAAGTTATATTTTGAAATTCTATAAATTCCATATAAGCTTGTCTTAAGTTTACATATTTTTTTGTTCTTTTCAACATAAGTTTTAAATGGTTTCTTTTCAATTTAAGTTATGTATATAAGTTCTAGTTGAAGGTTTGCTGCCTATGTGTTCCAGTTGAAGGCCTTCCTGTGGTTTTGGACAAGCATGGATAAATGAGGGCTAAAACAATCCTTTCTTTTATCAGGTTTTCTTCTTCTTGGACTGAGTGAGATACCTACGAAATGATGCCAGACTATTGAAGTCATTCCTTCGAATTACTCTTACATGTGTGATTACTGTTGGCACCCTAGCTATTGGAATTGGTACTGCATCTGGTTACATCTTTTGGACGGGACGGTTTTACTCCCTGCTTGATCCTACCTATGCAAAGGACCATATACCAATCATTACCAATCATTGCATTTGTTTCAGAGCATCAGCCAACAGCATGTGAAAGTTAACAAAGCTTTGCAAATCTTAATCAAGGCGCACTTGCTTGTAAAAGTTATTTTTATCCTACTTCATCCACCCCTCGGTATTCATTGTTATGTATGGCCTTACAATATGTTGTAAAAGTTGGTTTTATCTTACTTCCCCACCCAAATATATACCCTTTTTCCATGTTCCCGAATGATTAAGTTCTAACAGAAAATAAAAAAATTACCAGTGAATTTCAAATGAAATGTCGCACACACTTTAAAAAAAGAAAAGAAAATGTGGGCATCCGTGAGCATGCAAAAGGGAAAATGTGCGCCTGACGGAGCGCGTGAAAAAGGGAAAAGGTGGCACACGCGTCCATTTACCCCGAAAGTGAAACAGGAACGTATACCAAAAACCATCCGGAAAAAGAAAATTGCGGGAACGAATGTTTTCCAAAAAAGGAAAGTTGAAGGGCTGTCGGATCGTTCGCTCCATTCGAATGGAGTGAACGTTCGCCAATTAGTGCGTCTGAGCGAGGATGGACGATCGAGCCGAATAACAGTAACAATAGAGTCGTGGTTGTACGCAAAGGTTTGTGCACTGCAAAACTTTGCACACTCAGAATGTTAAGGCCTTATTTAGAAGAAAAATATTTGAAATTTGGACACAATACCTACGAAGAATCTTTTCTAGGAAGTCTAATTGTGACCTAAGTAGATTCAAAAGATTAAACTTATGAATTTTACACAAACTGTATAAACATAAAAAAATATTTATATTTAATGCTCTATACATACGTTAAAAATTGATGCCACCTTTTTATTTAGAATTTAGAAGGTCTAAACAGTACCTAAGTTTCAACTGGAACGCACGAGTGCACGACCCGTTCTTTTCGTCTAAACAGTGACCTGTGATGCGGCTGTGACCGGCCATAACGGCCTTTTTCGCTGCTCTTCATTGACCGCGAGCCATCATCACGAAACATCCAGCGGTTTACGCAGCCAGCAACCATGGCCCATGTATAGGCAGGCCACATGAACATCGCAACCCATCCACCACGCCAACAGCAACGCGACAACGGCCTCACGCACGCGGCGACGCCAGCAGATTCGGACGCATGCACTCGCCTCGCAAGCCGGCCCGAGCCACCGCAAGTTGGCGACGAAGCATCTCCGCAGTCCGCAACGCAGGCACAGACACACCTCGTCACCTCCTGGCTCCTGCTCCTCCCGCCATGCGGCCATGGTCAAACCCAAGCCCGGTCGCCGTCCGTGGCCCTATAAAAGCGCCGTCTGCTCCCGCCGCTTCGCCTCACAACTCACAACAATCCCTCGTGCAATCGGAGTTCTGAGTGATAACCATAGAGCTGCTGTATCCGGAAGCTCTAACGCAGCGTTCGGTTCTGACTTTGATCGTCCTCGTTCAAGGCAAGAGGAAGCCGGTGTTGCCGCCATGGAGCCGGAGATGGAGATGCAGGCGGCGCTGATCAAGGTCGGCGTGTTCGTGGTGGTGCAGGCGCTGGTGTACCTCATCCTGTCGCAGTCCTCCACCGTGTTCTCGCGCACCAAGAGCCTCGGCCTCCGCCCCTCGCGGTCGCTCGGCGCGCGACGCATGCTCGCGCTGCTCTCCGACCTGCCGCTCGCCGCCGGGGAGCCCTCGCCCGTCGCCGCCTTCTTCGCCCGGACGCCGTCCGCGTCGTCGCCCATGCTTGCCGCCACCACCCACCGGAAGCAGGACTGAGGTCTTCGACCGTGCGGGCCGCGTAGCCGAGCTAGCTCTTCATCACTAGTAGGAGTATTCTTTTATTCTTTGGTTTGATCGATTGATCTGTGTCGGTTTGGTTTGGTTTGGTTGTAATCAAGTATACCGGTACCAAATTCCATGGAATTTTGAATCATGCATCTCACTGCTGTTTGTGCTGCATCGTTACGGTCCATTCAAATCGTTCTCGTATTCTGTGGACATGGGTGTCTCGTATTGAATTTGTCAATTCAACCGCATACTGAATGTGACTGTTGAGTGCTGACGCGCCATCTCTAGCAGTATTCTTTCCTTTTTCACCGAAGGCCATAAGCTTATTCAATATTAGGTAAATGACCGTGCGTTACAACGGGTGTTATAAACCTTCAATTGAGACTTTCCTTAAACACAGTTCATGATTTCGCAACATTTCAGATTTCTATCTTGTTAAGCATGCTTTCAAATTCTTTGATCTATTCATCGGGATAATCATGTGAGAAATTTAAAAGAAAACAGTAAGCTACGATTAGAGGCCGTGGATTTTATATTTCCTACGAACTTATAATGACTTGAAAATTTTTAATGGTACCTTTGGTTCTCACCAGGTTCAGATTATTATAACTGGAATGAGGAATGCCATCTTGGGAACACGAGTTCCCCCAATTCTAGTAATGCACAACCTTAAAATAGACGTTACGTACCATGAAAAAAAATGAACATGAGAGCACATGCTGTAGATAAATGCTTCATGCAAGCAACTAATTGGAATAGAGATATCAAGGTACACAGCCTACCCTGTGTAAGAAATATGAATATGGTTCATTGCCTGTTTCTCAAGAATTGAGTTACAATAATCAATAACGTGAGAGAAAACATCCATGGATGGAGCTTTATCAGAAGGTTCAGCACATACAAAACTACTGTACTGAAGATGAACAAAAGGGTTATTTTTGTACTACTATGCTGAAGGTTACAAACTGAAGCTCAAGCTATTGAAATCAAGGTTGTACATCGGAAACACGGGTTGCTACAAGTAAAACAATATAAAATCTCATAACATGCCATAAATATTGATTTCCTTTTAATTGTGAACTAAGATACCGTAGAATTCCATATACAACACAATTCACCGAAACCAAAAGTTTAGTACTCATCAACTAAATTTTTGTATATCATAACCTAAATGGCAATTATAGCCTTGACAAAATGGAAATTCAGTTGTATATATCTATACAAATCAGGAATCCTCCAGTAACAAACCCTATTGGCATTGGTAGAGTGAAGCAGATTGAACGAACAAAGATAACATTATTATTGTCTGAACTGTATACTACACGATAGCTTCACCCTGGGCTCGTGGCATAGGATTTATCCCCGACTCCCCGCCTGGATGAGCATGTGTCCAGAGCACTCACAAGATCACTGGCTCCCATAAGAGCCAACACAAAAAGCTTACTTTCCTGGATCGTTATAGATGAAAACAATTCCTTAGACGATAACAAAGGAGATGACGTTATCAAAGCTTAGGTGGCTTGAAAGAGCCTTCTATGCATAGTTGAGGCTAAGGACAAGCATCGAGTCCTTCCGGAGGCGCTTCCCTAGCTCGGAGTCTACCTCGCATTGCGCCAATCCACAACCTGAGATTTAGAGAATGTCAAGATGTATCTCAATCCCATAAAAACCTAAATGTTTATGGAACAGTAATAGTGTTGCATAATAAAAAAATGGAAGGGTTACATACAAACCTATCGCAAGCATCCAGAATTAAACATCTCAGTGCAATTGGACAGTCGGCGTGCTGTTTGTCAATTGTAGCATGCTACTACTGCCAAGGTTCTATAGCTTCCCACAAACCTGTCAGTGTGAGATACATGTAAAGATAGCCAACATCAGTTAGGAAAACATAGATGTCCTTAATTTTAAAACCATACAGAAGGAAAATTTATTATCTTGGATGAAAGGTCTTCAACCAGCTAGTTGTCAATATCAATTATCAAGCATGTGAAAAACATTACAGACGGTTTGGGCATCATAAAGTGAAGCATAAAGAGATATGTCAATATTGCCCTATGCTAGTTGTCAATAAATTGTGATGGAATGACTTGATCTCCACTAAAGAAAACTTTTTCTCATTTGAGGCAGTGCAGCTAGCAAATATACATCTACAAATAATATATGCTACCATTTAGCAAGCCAAGAATAATACAAGATAGTCGGTTTAGTACTATTCTCTTTTTACTTGATGGCAAGGTTCTCATGAACTCGTGATCATCCATTTGTGATATTCGCTCAGCATGTCATCAGCTCCCAATAGATGAATAAACAAACCCAAAAAGGTCCTTTTAAAATTTTAACATAAAGAACTGACTGGGCATCTGCTTGTTTATCTCCAAATATATTGTATAAACTACAGTAAGTGATTATTTAAAGATAAAGAAGGGAACCTCACTTCAGGCAAATATCAACGAAAGCAAACATCCATCAGAGAGCAGCTTCTCTTATGGGTCTGACCATGTGAAACATCCATCAGAATATAATTAAAAATTATTTATTCCTAAATCATCTTGCATTGCTATATCAGCTTAGAAATTGTTATTGTCATCAATCATCACCATGTCTCTCATCTACTTTTGTATTCTTAAGAGTGTCACTACAAGCACAAGCACAAGTACAGGCATGCATTAGCAATACGCAAAAATCATCTACCCACCACACAGGATTCCCTAACGCCTCTACACAATATTAATGATAGTGCAGGCAAGAAACATTATGTCCGCCAGACAAGGGTCCTCTAAATCCAGCCATGGCTCCTTACATTTCTTAGAAGTTAGAACACCGCATGCAAATTGATGAATTCCCTAGGTTCTGGTCGAAGCTGCCCCCACGAGGCCTGAACATCCAACCGACAACACCTTGATGTTCCAAATCTGAAAAAAGAAGCAAGCAGGAATCAAATTTGTAAACTGTAACCCAGATGCATTGTTGGAGCACAAAAAATCAATCTTCGCATTGGCACACCAGCCACAGGAGCAACCAAGCAGGCCAGCAGGGGGCTGGCCGGCTGGGGGCAACATGGGCAGCGCGCGCAGGGGCGGTCGATTGGGCTGCGGGCGGATTTACCGGTGCTTGATGACCGCCGACGCGTCCACCTTCTTCTTATTCTTCTTGGCCGGTGCGGAGGCGGGGCGGGGGTGTTGACGGGCTTGGTCTCCGGCGCCGGTGCCGAGGCGGGCACCTCGGGCGCGGGCGGCGAGGCCGCAGGCGCATCGGCGGCGGGGGGAGTGGCGACGGGAGCACGGATGGCCGAGCCGGGGCTATGGCCTTGGTTGGGGACGCGGGCGCGGGGGCCTTGGCCTTGGGGTGGCGGGGGTGGTTGGGCGGCGCCGACGTGGGAGCCGGGGGTGGTGGGCGCCGCGGCCGGCGCGGGCTGGCCTTGTAGGAGGACTTGGTGGGCGAGAGAACGTGCGTTGGCGGCGGTTCCTGATCCGGGAGTAGGACGTACGCAGCAGTAATTAGCGCAGGGAGGGGGGCGATTAACGCCGGGTGGAGGACGGCGCGGCACCGGTTCTCCACGGCACCTTCCGTCCTCCTACGACACCTTCCTTCCTGCGAAACGCAAGTTGAGGAGGGGGCGGAAACGGCTCCGGTGACGGCTCCGGCGACGGCGAGACGCAAGTTGAGGAGGGGGCTCAGGGGAAAAGGCTCCAGCGACGCCGTGGTAGGAGGCGGCGGCAAACTTAGATGCGCCCTCCACCACGGCTCCAGGCGGCAGCGGAGTCGGAATCGGACGGAGAAGAGAGCAGCGCGAGATTGGTTTTCGTTTGGAGCCTCTCCTTTTTGTTCGCACGAGAGCAGCGCTTTCCTTTTTTTTCATGGCAAGGTGGAAGGCGGGATGTGCGTCGCTGGAAGGGAGAGAAGACGATGATGACATCAGATGTCACAGGTGAGGACGCGCGCGGGCGGCAAAGGAAATCGTGTGATTTTAGGCGTGATTTTTTCGCCTGGTGGGAATTGTTTCGCCTTTGAGGCTTCAATATTGTTGGGTAGACGGGTCCAGTTAAGGCTTTTTAGTTGTAGAGATTTACCCCAAATTGAGTGAAAGATATAACTTTTTTTAGGAAACTGGAGCTTTATATATTAGCCACAAACAGGACTACAATTAGTATCTACTCCCTCCGTTCCAAATTGTAAGTGGTTTAAAAATCTTAGAGAGTCAAACTATCTCAACTTTGACCAAAATTATAGAGAAAAATATAAAGAATTATGACATCAAATAAGTTTACCATAAAAATATATTTGATGAAGAATCTAATAATATTTAGTTGATATTGTAAATATTATTATTTTATTATATAAACTTGGTCAAAGTTGAGAAAGTTTGACTCTCTAAAATTCTTGGAACGACATACAATTTGGGATGGAGGGAGTAGTATCTATGATAGTATCCATCCTAAATGGTAAGTCATTCTAACAAAATCAAAGCATATTAACTTTGACTAAATTTATGTAATAAGATAATAATATTTAAAATATTAATTAAGTATCATTATATTCTTCATCAGATATATTTTTATAGTACACTTATCTGGTGTCATAAATCTTCGTATTTCTCTCTATAATTTTGGTCAAACTTAAGGATGATTTGACTCTTCGAGATTATTAGAATGACTTATAATTTTAAATATAGAGAGTACTAGTTATTTTTATCTAGATTTTTAGAATCCATTGTATTCAAACTGCACCCAGTGAGGACGATTACCTTCTTTCCGTTTTCATGGAAGACAATAAGCCAATACAACATTTACCCTAAACCGAGTGGAATTTCCTCTTGTATTATAGAATGACCATTTGGATAAACCCTATGAATGCACGCACATAAACCTTATCCTTATAAACACATAGTTTAGATGTCGCACAACTCCCCCACATCAACTCTATGGTAGTACATTTATAGAGCCAAGCCACGTGGAACCTCTCCTAGTGGACCCTATTATATTTTGGTTGTAGTTTTACGTACCAATACTTTTTAAAATATTTTATGTGACCCATAAGGGAACCCAATCTATTTTTTAATAACTTTTTTTTCCAGACCTGTTTAAATTCGGTCTCATAGGAACCGTACCTAGTCCTCCTGGATGATACTTAGATGCTCTAAGTGGCTAGAGGCCCTTTCGCGATATTTTTGAAATCTCGATAGTCACCGATAAATATGAATATCGGATATATTAAAAGTTTATCGGTGATAGAAATAAAATTTTGGAAAAAAGATTAGACAAAATAATTCATTTTGTTTGGAGAACGCATATATATCATTTCTAAACCATTTAATATCAAAAATAAATTAAATCATATTATCAATTGCCTATTCAACGAGAAGGGCAGTGACACGGTTGGAGTGTGCGAGTGTGTTCCGGCGGTGGAAAGTTGAACCTACATGACAAGAGGAGAGAAAATGAAATATATATTAAGACTAGAATATTGAGTGGCCTTTGGTGTCTATTTGTACAGACATAATTTGAAAAATTTAAAATTTCGAGTGATAGAGGAAAATTTTGGACCTGACTGATAGACGGAATATGTTAGAAGTACAAAGGTGTGGACTCAAACGCTTGGTTATGTTACCCTTTCATTTCTAAATAAATTAATTTCTAAAGTTGTTTTAATTAATTAACTCAATTATTTTTAAGTTAATTAAATTCATAGAGTATGAACATCGATATTTATGATACTAAATTAGTATACGATATATAAACTGTATTTCCATAATGTTTTTGTTTAATGCCATAAATGTTCATAATTTGTTCTGTAAATTCAGTCAACATAAAAAATTTTAATGTAAGACAAACTCCAAAAATTGATTTACTCAGAAACAGGTTGCTAGGACTTGGGACACCCCAAATTTATAGTCGTTTCAGATGGTTGGTTTAGGACGACCGGAGATGGATGTCCTCACAGATGCGGGGCGCCTCCTACGGTTCATTTGCGAGAATGCATCTGTTCATTGCATCTACTCTTATATGTATTCCCTTCACCTCAAAATCTCTGTCTGAGAATGAATTCATATACGAGACTCAGTCTGTTCATTGCATCTACTCCGATATTTATTTCTTTCACCTCAAAATCTCTCTCTCTCTCTCTCTCTCTCTCTGAAAATGAATTCATATACGAGACTGTGTCTGTTCATTGCATCCATTCCGATATGTATTCCTTTCACCTCAAAATCTCTCTGAGAATGAGTCCATGACAATAAAATTTCCGATATGTATCGTTTTAAATGCCCAAAACTCTTAACTGTTCCATTGACCACGTCACGGACTCACGGAATTCAGGCAGCACTCAGCAGTGACGGCGACTCGAGCATATTTTTACGCAAGCGTCGATGCAAGCAGATTGAGACACACCCAGCTCTGAAGCTTCGGTTTCAACCCGTGGGAGTGGTTTAAGCTTAAACAATTTGACATTAACAATTAACTGAACGAGATCAGTAGACCTCGTACGGCGAGTCGGCGACGAAGCATCTCTGCACCCGCCCGAGGCCCCGAGCGAGCCCTCCGGCCAGTCGGCGACGGTCAAACCGGCGCCCCGGTCGCTGTCCTTCCCTATATAAAAACGCGCGCTTGCTCCTGCCTCTTGGCCTCACAAAGTCACAAGCCACCCATTTCTCGATCGAGCTCAGAAGACTAAACCAATTCCAAGCTAACTGTGAAGGCAAGACTCAAGAGTCGATTCTGAATTTGACCGGAAGCTCCTCAAGGCAAGAGTAGCCATAGAGATGGAGCCGGAGATTCGGGCGGCGCTGATCAAGGCCGGGTTGTTCGTGCTGGTGCAGGCGCTGGTGTACCTCATCCTGTCGCAGTCCTCCAGCGTGTTCTCGCGCACCAAGAGCCTCTCGTCTTTTTTTTTTTTACCTTTTTTTAAATATTCTCACAAATAGACCTCTGACAGTAAGATTTCAAAAATTGGACCCTCAGGTCGGCGCCATCATAATTGGCGCCGAGATACAACGTGTCGGCGCCAAAATAGTTGGCGCCGAGGACCAATCCCAGGTGGCGACGGGGCGTTGATGTGGCCGGAACCTTGGCGTCATCAGTATTGGCGCCGAGCTCGGCGCCACGGATCTTGGCGCCGAGCTCTGGCACCCTTTACACGGCCACGCTCTGCTCTCTCTCTCTCTGCTATTTCTCTCTCACTCGCTCTCTCTCTCTCCTGTCGCCCTCCCGCCGCGACGCCGCCGCCGGTGACCGGCCCGCCGGCCGGCCGCCTCCCCCAATCGGCTCCCCGGCCCGGCCGCTCGCCTCCCTCCTCTCCTGGCCGCTCCCCTGGCCGCGCCACCGCCTCGCCGCGGCCTCGCCGGCGCGTCCCCGGCCGCGCCACCGCCTAGCCGCCACAGCACCACCCCGGCAGCCCCGGCTGCGCGGGCCCCTCCCCGGCAGCCCCGGTCTCGCGGGCGTCCCTTCCCGGCCGCGGCAGCACCGCGGCTCCTGGCGTTGTGTGCGCTGCCCCGGCGCATTTGAGCTGCGACAGCGCCGCCCCGGCGCCTCCCCGGACTCCGTTTAAGGTAATTTTTTTTAAATCTTTCTTTTATATTAGTTTAGATAAGATAGTTAGTTAGTTTAGTAAGTAATTTAGTCAGTACATATAGAAAATGTAGTTAGTTTACTTTGTTAATTTAGTTAGTATAGTCAGTAATTTAGGTAATGTAGTTAGTAATGGTTAAATAGTCTAGTTATTAGACAATTTAGTTAGTATAGTTAGTAATTTAGGTCATGTAGTTAGTTTACTTAGTTAATTTAGTTAGTATAGTTAGTAATTTAGTTAGTACATTTAGTAATTTAGTTAGTTTACTTAGTTCATTTAGTTAGTATAGTTAGTAATTTAGGTAATGTAGTTAGTAATGGTTAAATAGTTGAGTTATTAGACAATTTAGTTAGTTATTTAGTGTAGTTAGTAAATTACCATGGAGGCATTTTAGTTAGACAATATAGTTATTTATTTTGTAATTTATATAAGCCCTAACGAATCTTGAATTGGATGTTTCAATTAGATGGACAACCTAGTGACTATTTACCCTGGAGGCAGTGTGGAAAAAGATCGTTATGGATATGCCAAGTTCGTTGACATGGAAAACATGTGCGTGCTATTCGATGATAGACCTTGTTTCAGTGAGTTGGTTGCAAGAGTTAGAGAGGAGCTAGGGTGGCATCGAGGGGATGAAATTGTGATGCAGGGTGTACTTCGCCTAGGTCCTCCCCCGAACGTCGTAAGACGTATCATCCCAATTGGCAGTGAGAAAAGTGGAAGAATCTTGTTAAATCCGCCATGAAGAGCCAATTGCAAGGTTTGGATGTGGTCGTGCATCGGGTGGTACGTGATCCAACCCCTGAGCATGCACACTCAGGCGGTCGGTGGAGGACATTGACCGCTTCAGTTCAGGTGTCCAAGACAACGACACGCTTAGCTTCCTGAACGTAAGTTTATATAACGCTTTCGATCTTACCAAAAACTCGTCACATATTTCTGGCCTAACACTACTCTGGACAATAGAGACTTGCGACCCGCCTACGCCGGGCTGCTGCTCGCTTCGTCTGCCCAGACTAGTACCTCGGAGTACTCAGGCGGGGGAGCTGTTTACGAGGACGAGCACGTCGAGAGGGACGAGGCGGGGCATGAAGAGATTGGGCCTTCTCGGCTCGAGGGCGCTCCTTCAACTCAGCCGTCGCAGCCAGTTGCGCGTAGACGTCACCGCTCGTCGCCTGACCGTTACACTCCAGGCACCTTAGCTCTTGGTAAGGGCAAGGGTAAGACTAGGAGACGTTGACGGCCAGAGTACTTTATTGACTTTGGTTGTGGACTCCATGGACTATATTAATATATGTTATGGACTATATGGACTTTGGTCGTGGACTTTGTGGACTATGTGGACGGCTTATGTTATTGACATGATGGACTTGTCATGTGCAATATGTGATATATGTGTGTTTTTGTCATGTGTGGGCTGTGACAGTTATGTGTGCAATATGTGATATATTTCTGTGATATATGTGTGTTACTGACTGCGAAAAACAGTGAAAACTCTGTCGAAATTTTTCGTGGTTAATGAATATATAGCTTTTGTTCCAATCTTTGTTGAATTAAGCCGTCATCAATTTACTAGTAATATCTTTGTCCTGTTGATCGCTCCCTCATTCTCCAAACGATGTTACTATTCATGCGGATACTGCACCTGTGCACTGTGCATGAGGTTCCCCTCTCGTCTGTATTCGTTCGAACTAGCACTATATTTCTTGTGCTGCGTTGGGAAGGAACCATCAGAACAGGTGCGAGTTGACGGGAGGGCGATCTCCTGGAGCCCCTCCGTAGGGCCATTCACCCAAACTAGTGGCCTTATGGACGGATAAGGACGACGTGCACGGGCCGGCCAAGCGTTCTATTTTGATTTAACTTGTGGCATGTCTATATATAATAAAAGGTCACCCTGAGCCAAAACTATGTGATGTTTTTCTAATTCTCTGTATGGTATACTCCCTCCGTCCCCCTTCGTTTACGAGCCCCACCACGCTTAGGCATCGTATGGTGATATAAAAATTGTTAGAACATTAAAACCAACTACCGCGAACTAATAAATTATAACCTTAACGGTAACCACTACCCTAACCTTGTCAATAAAAAACAATAACAACAAACTAGTTACAACTAATTGTAAGCATCACAACATAATTTTTTAAAAAAACAACAAACTAGTCAATAATAATTTCAACCCTAACATCCCAACAAAAAGTAAATACTAAATACAAACCAAAACGATTAAAGGAATGAGAGGGGGCAAGAGCATACCTAGAACTCGAAGATCTGTGCATAAAATGCAAGTTTTATAGGTTAAATATAATGATTGTTTTGATTTGAAAAGTTGAGAAGAGGGGAAAAAACCGAGAGAGGAGAGGCTCCTGGGGTTGCATCTTTCGCGGACTCGGGAGTAGTAGGGTGGATCGCAGATAACAAAACCATCCCTAGAAGAAATAAGCATCAATTTCATTGACCTGGACTCCTGACCTCGACAGAAGAACCTACTTCTTGTTCTCCTTTGCCAGTTTCTATATTCTTTCTTGAATCTCCGTTGGAGATTGATCCCGCTCTTCAGAATCCTCCCTTTGAAATGTGCTTTAGTCGGACTAATTGGATAGAGCCTTTTATGATTATGTTATCTTAGAAGATCTAGTTGCTCAAGAAGAAGCAACTCCGTTCGCGATACCCTTGTGGGAATAACTCCTTTCCCTTTATCCCTCGTATCATATACTAATAGAGTTGCTTAACTTGACTTCACTAGCCTTAAGTCCGGATTCCCAGGAAAGAGAGCACTCGGCGTCAAGATCCGTGGCGCCGAGCTCGGCGCCAAGATTCACGGCGACGAGCTCGGCGCCAATACTGATGGCGCCGAGGTTCCGGCCACGTCAGCGCCCCGTCGCCACCTGGGATTGGTCCTCGGCGCCAACTATTTTGGCGCCGATATGTTGTATCTCGGCGCCAATTATGATGGCGCCGACCTAGGGGTCTATTTTTTGAAATCTTACTATCAGGAGTCTATTTGTAATAATCTTTCGACAAAAGGTCCAAAAGACAAAAAAAAAAAGACGGCAAGAGCCTCGGCCTCCGGCGCCCCGCGCAGTCGCTCAGCGCGCGCCTCATGCTCGCGCTGCTCTCCGACCTGCCGATCGCCAGGGAGCCCTCGCCCATCGCCGCCTTCGCCCGGATGCGGCCCCCCTCGTCGCGCATGCTCCCCGCCGAGTCGCTGACCGGAAAGAGAACTGACGCCGGTCTGTGGCGTGGGTTTCAGCTTAGACCGGGAGGGACTGGGCCTCTGAAATAGCTCGATTCTGTTGGTTTCATGGCCAGTTTAAAATTGTCACTGTTCCTTGATTATTTGTTCGGTCTGCTTTTGTAAGCGGCTTGGATGTCCAAATTTCATCAAGTTTCGATCCATTGGTGCGTATCAGCGAGAAACACAAATAACTAATTTATTTCACACTAGTCCAACAAGAGCACGGGTTAAATTTTTCTAGGACATATATTACGTATATTTAATACATCTAATTAATAAAAAATTATATTAAATTGAATATTTTTATCTTTGTTTTTTGTTTTAGACATAGATATTTCATATAGTCTAATCCAATTCATAGAAACTTATAAAGTCATGAATCTCAATTTAGACATACTTTAGATCCTGTTTCTTAACGGCATACGTGGGTAGTTTGAATATAGAGTCATGCGTTGTCTTATGTTGTTTTACGCAATAGCAGAGGTGCTTAATTATTTCTAGAATACATCTAATAAATATTATTATTAATTGTAATTAGAGTATACCAAATTTATAGTCAAATGTTTTCGATTTTTTTGAATTTCTAGGATATATCGTTTTTCCTATCATGTCTCGTGAGGATTAACATGTCTCATGAGAATTAACATGGATGGTCCATTATTAATATTTGATGTTTATTTTGAGATAGATTCAGCTTATTTTTAGTCACAAAATATTATTTTTCTCTCACAATAATATTCAGCCGTACAATTCAACCAGTCATACAATTCAATCAGCCATTCAATTTTTTTCATATTTTTCTATGACATCAGAAATCATAGTTTAGCTTTTGATTTCGATTAAAATATGCAGTTTTTTTTCATGTTACGTATTCAAAAAATATTTTTTGTTAAAAGAGTTTACTTCCTAGTAGGATTGTTCCTCTAAATATTAAATAAATTAAAATTCAGATTGTACTTTAGCACCGAACTTGTTGAATTTGTTATATCACATACCTATATGTGTCTAGTATTGTTTTATATATCATAGAGTGCACAAAATTTAATTTTCAATACTAATATGACATAATGCTTTAATTAAAATATCTAAACTTATTTATAATAGCAACTTATCAATTTTATTTCAATTTTATTGTTGTAGAAGTTTATGATTTGGAATATGTACTCGAATTTTATGAATATCAATTTATTTTTTGTAGTAACACACAATATTATTTACAGGTATATTTAATATTTTTCATTTTTTATAATGTGGCAGATACAAATATAAAGCTAATACTTTTTATTCTTTCATAACAACATATATATGTAGGTTAAATGTAAAAAATTATTATTCATTTTAAGTTATCTTTTATCGTGATAGATGTGAGTAATTCAGATACAAACTTAGTCAGTTATATTTTAAGTTATTATCTCTTATAATGATATATGTGGGTAACCTATATACAAATGTATTTCAAATCATCTTTTATAATGATAGATGTGAGAAATCTACAAAATTGGTGGGTTATATTTTAAGTTATTTCTCGTGATGACAGATGTGGTTAATATAGAGACAATGTTAAACGGTTAAGGATATTATTTTGAATTATGTTTTATAATGACAGATGTGGCTAATTTATATATAAACTTAGGGAGGTTATTATGAATTATCCTTCATAATGGCAAAAGTGGGTAATTTATTTGTAAAATTAGGGGGTTACTTTATGTATTTTCCATAATGGTCGAGATGGGTAATTTTTTTTATTCAAATAACAATAGATCTAATGGTTGTTATTAATGATGATGATTAGAGTCTATCAAATTAAAGGCCAGATGTTTCTGATTATTGTGAGAATTTCTAAGATCTATCTTTTTTCTTAACGCGTCTGGTGAGAATTAACATGATGCCTCTATTGAGGCCTCTAATTAGTAATAGTAAGATTGCCCGAGAATACTCTCTTCGTCCCAAAATAGATATCGTTATGGGATGCGTGTTGGTCAAACTTTTTCAACTTTGACCGAGTTAATAAAAAATACGTGCAATATTTATATCTCTAAATAAATATATTATGAAAGTATGTTAAAAAATCTATGTAATGATACTAATTATATATTATAAATATTAATATTTTAGTATATATAATCAATCAAAGGCAAAAAGTCTTTGACTTCTCGGAAAGTGAGAATGACATCTGGTTTGAGACGGAGGGAGTATATGAGAGGAGCATGTGAGTTCAGTAATACAAGAATATATAAAATAGTCTTTATACTCTTATCTCTCACTTTTACGTCATAGCTACGTAACTAACATCATTGCGGACGTCCTTAAGGACATGCACTCTCCTTTTCAATGCCCATTAGATGCACATTGGGATGGGTGCACTGAAGGAGAAAATTGTGAACTTCCATCGTAGCATTATAAATTCAGTTGCCAAAATGCTATATATGCAAAGTCATGACATTGTCAAATTAGCAATCATGTATATGAGCCCCTATAAGAGAATAAGGTAACATAACGAGAATGAGATCTAAACAAATGAACTCATAGAACATTTTTTTTTGAAAAAAAATCAACTATATCTAATTATTCTTTATTCTTATCTTTAACGAGGAATGAAAGGCTTGACGGCAACCCTGTCCACACGTCCTACTGCTACAGTCGCTGCACTGTATCATTGGTGAAAATACTATTTATCCGCCAGAAATCAGTGTTACCCCGAGTGCAAACGCTATCCAATAGAATTTAAATACTCTCAGGCCATTGTTCATCACTTATGAACTCTAAAAAATTGTTCATCACTTTTGCCAAATATTTGCTACTCTTTTACTGTTCGCACGATTAAAAACGTGCGCAGTGGAGCGTGCCGTTGGTCCTAGTACTTGCTATGGAGGTAGTTTCCATGCAACGACAATAGGATCTAAGCACCTCTATTTTCAATTTAGAATACGTACTTTTACATTCATTGTCTAGAATTCAGATTCTTACCATAAGAATCAAGTAGAGCCTAATTTAGCAAATAATTACTCCATCAGCCTCTAAATTAATCAATTTGTAGAGTAGTAGTATAATAGTTTGACCAACTACTAGCTAAGAGCAAGGTTAATAATATAGCCGGCTTGGCTGTAAGGTTTCTTACAGGTTTCTTTCGGTCTATTCATATAGTAGTCAGTCTTTCACTATTAATATATGATGCTTTTATTTTCCTTATAGTGTTTCTTGGTTTCTATGACTAAACTAGCTGTAAACTTACAACTCATTTTCTCTCTCTTCTCTGCGTCAGCATTTAGCCGGCTTATAGCCTCTCGTTATACTTGTTCTAATGCCTACCAAAGTACCAACCAATAGAGACGATACCCTACAACGCTTCATCTGCCAGACTGCGTCTGTTCATTGCATCTATTTCTTTCAAACCTCTCTCTCAGAATGCCATGACAATAAAATGGCCAATATGTATCGTTCTATAGTGCCAAAAACTCAAACTGTTCCATTGACCTCCATCCGTCACTGCTCGGCAGTCGGCACAGGAAACATTCAGGCAGTACCGCAGCATTCAGCAGTGACGGCGACTCGAGCATATTTTTGCGCTAGTGTCGATGCTATCAAACTGAGACACACACCTACTAACTGTAAAGCTTCAGTTTCAACCCGTGGGAGTGGTTTAAGCTTAAACAATAATTTGACATAAACTGAACCAGATCGACCACTGACAGTCGGCGACGAAGCATCTCTGCTGCTCTGCACATCACATACACTGAATCACTAATACACGCCCGAGGCCCGGAGCTCTCCGGCCCAGTCGGCCATGGTCAAACCGGCGGCTCGGTCGCTGTCCTTCCCTATATAAACGCGCGCTTGCTCCCGCCTCTTCGCCTCACAAAGTCAGAAGCGACCCATTTCTCGCTCGAGCTCGGGAGACTGATCCAAGCTAACGCTAATTAAGGCAAGGCAAGAGTTTGTTCTGAATTTGACCAAAAGCTCCTCAAGGCAAGAGTAGCCATAGACATGGAGCCCGAGATGCAGGCGGCGCTGATCAAGCTCGGGGTGTTCGTGCTGGTGCAGGCGCTGGTGTACCTCATCCTGTCTCAGTCCACCACCGTGTTCTCGCGCACCAAGAGCCTCGGCCTCCGCCCTGCGCGGTCGCTCAGCGCGCGCCGCATGCTCGAGCTGATGCTCTCCGACCTGCCGATCGCCGGCGGGGAGCCCTCGCCCGTCGCCGCCTTCGCCCGGACGCTGTCCCCCGCGTCGCCCATGCTCCCCGCCGGCCGGAAGGAGGATTGAGGCCAGTCCGTGGCGCGGGATTCAGCGCTAGACCGGGACCGGGAGGGACCCTCTGAATTAGGACGAGGATGTGTGGCTGCTAGCTCGATTCTGTTGGTTTTTCGTGGCTAGTTTCAATTTTTACTGTTCTTTGATTCTTTATTCGGTCTGCTTTTGTAAGCATCTTGGATGTCCAAATTTCATCAAGTTTTGATCGATTTTGGTGAGTATCAGCGCATGATGCATGCTTAGAGTTCATTTCTCTGAAATCTGAATGAATGTCGACATGCCTCGAGCCTCTTAGGGGCATTTCTCTGTGATCACCAGTGGGACGTTGACTCTCGTTAATCGGGTTAAGGCGAGCCTATTTCACCCATACCGTATTTAAGAAGGTCAACTGACCCCTCAACTATCGAGTGAATATGATTTATCCCCCGTTTATTCGAAAGTCAGTTTTTTAGACTCTTTGGGGTAGAGTTTGTTTTTAAATTCTTGAAATCTGACACTGAGACAAGTGAATAGATAACTCTTACAATTGAAACTAGCCACGAAAAACCAACATCAACAGAACAACGTAATATTCACGTTGTACTGTTTTTCTTCCTCTCATTGCTGCCTGAGACTTCTTCCTAAGTATCTATAAATAGTATATAGTATATAGGGTTCAAATTTTTTCAGAATTCATGGTATGGCGAGCGCCATACCTTGCCATCACAGTCCTCCGCCACTGAATGTAGGATCTTTACCATTCAGATATCTAGGAATTCTAATGCACCATAGAAAACTTTTAAAAGGATTCAACTGTTGAGGAAAGATTCCAAAAAAAGACTCAAATGTTGGAGGGGCAAGTTGTCGTCAATAGAAGGAAGGCTAGTTCTTATCAATTCTATCCTGAGTAGTCTCCCTATGTTCATGTTGTCCTTTTTAAAAATATCAGGAGAGGTTTTGAAGAAACGAAGATTATTTTAGATCATGGTTCTTTTCGGCAGAGTGATGAACATAATAAAAAAAAGATAAATTGACTAAGTGGGAGGTAGTCTGCACACTGAAAGACCAAGGTGGGTTGGGAGTCCTAAAACTAGAAATTTACAATAAGTACCTCATTAGCAAATACTCCCTCCATCCCAAATTGTAAGTCATTCCAAGAATCTTGAAGAGTCAAAACATATTAAGTTTGACCAAAATTATTCAGTGAAATAAAAAAGATTTATGATACCAAATAAGCATACTTTGAAAATATATTTGGTGAAGTATCCAATGATACTTAGCTAATATTATAAATATTATTATCTTATCCTACAAACTTGGTCAAAGTTGAGATGGTTTGACTCTCCAAAATTCTTGGAATGACTTACAATTTGGATGGAGGGAGTAGTTGTTTAAGTTAATAAATGGGACAACATTTGGCAGGAACTCCTTAAGAATAAATACCTCAATACATGCCCGGGGATTCTCAATTTTGGGCTGGCCTTATGAATGTCAAGATGGAGTTCCTCTCTTTGGGCAAGTTTCATCTAGGTGATGGGACTCAATTGCGATTTTGGAAGGATCCGTGGATAAGATCTCGTTCGCTGAAATCGCTCTTTCCCACACTTTATAACATTCTGAGATGGAAAAATGCATCTGTAAAATCAGTGATGTCTAAAATAACGTTAAATGTAGCCTTCAGGAGATCTCTGACACGTTAACTTGCAAGCATGGTACAATTTAGTGGCCATGGTGGTATATATAACTCACAAATTAGAGGGACCGCTTTGTGTGGTTACATCATAATGGATTATTGGGAACACAAGCTTTACCTTATAACACTTTTCTCTGGAAACTAAAGCTACCTCGAAGGACCTTGATGTCACCTAGAGGGGGTGAATAGGCCTATAAAATTTCAGCTCAAACAAATGTAAAAACACAGAGCGGCAGTGCTACTCCTCAGAACGACACTGCAGCCCGCACGGCACTGCTGCTCCCCGGAGTGGCAGTGCTGCTCTGGTAGACCTCCGAAACTCACAGTTCAAAAACTGCCCAATGAAAATTAGATCGGGTAAATTTGTGAGCTTCCTGGGATAGTGCAGAGCCTATTCCACCACCTGAATGTTGGCGGAAGCTTGCATACAAGTAGATCAGGACCAATCCCTAAAATCACCACAAAACAAGTAATGCAAAGCAAATCACAAGAACACAAGTGAGACACCGATTTATCCCGTGGTTCAGCTCGCCACTAAGGCTTGCCTATGTTCATGTTGTTGAGGTAGCCACAAAGGCTTTGGTCTCTTTTAACCTTGACCTCATTGTAAAGTCAAGAGAACAAGTCTCTTGAGATGGCGGTGTTTCCACTAGATGTAGAGGGTGATAACAAACGGCCCGGAGCTGTCACAAACAAGTTGGAAGCTTCTCGGCGATTGTTGGTATAAATTAACTGTACTCTACTAAATATTATTATTATCAGATTATCCGTAAGCGCACAGATGTAATACCGATGTAGCACTTCACCCGGAGGTTTTAAATATTGAATCCACAAGGAACAGTAGGTGATAATGACCAAGCCGATGAACTCTATGATTATCTACTTCCAACAACCGGTAAGTTTTGAATAATATCGTTCTAACTGGCACTACTACAAAAATTCTTTTGCGAGACGTTTCTCTTTTGTTTTCCGCGGCGGGCATGGAGGATAACCGCCTCGGTTAATGCCGGTATTAACTGAGGCGGTCACTTTTTTTATTAACCGAGGCGGTTGCAAATTGCCTCGGTTAATAGATTTACTACGACGGGCAGCCTAAAAAAACCACCACGGTTAATATATTAACCATGGCGGTTTATTATAACGTAACTGCCTCGGTAAATCATTAACCGAGACGGTCATCCTAATATAACCGCTTCTATAAATCAGGCCCAACCCATTAGCCCACACCAGCCCACTATCGATCTCCATATATAACTAAGCACTTAGGGTTTTCATTCACTTCCTCCCTCCCTCCCTCTGCTCTCTCTCTCTCTCTCCCTAGACAGCTTCCTCTCTTGGCGGCAGCCAGGGGCACGGCGGCCCGTCCCCGTGGTGGCCAGGGGCGCGGCGGCCCGTCCCCATGGCGGCCAGGGTGCGGCGGCCTGTCCCCGTGCCGGCCAGGGGTGCGCCGGCCCGTCCTCGTGGTGGCCAGGGGCGCGGTGGCCCATCCCCGTGCCAGCCAGGGGCGCGGAGGCCCATCCTGGCGGCGGCTAGGGCGGCACGGCGGTGGCCAGGGCCCGCGGCGATCGGTCAGGGCGTGAGGCGGCCCATCCCACGGCCGGCCAGGGCGGCGCTGCTGCCCGTCCCGCGGCCGGCCAGGGCGGCGTTGCTGCTCGTCCCACGGCGGCCAGGGCGCCTCTGTCTCTCTGAGGTCCGGTGACGTCGTTGTGCGCGGATCCGGTGGTGGATCCGGCCTCCCCGGTGGCGGATCCGTCTTCTCCGGCAACCACCACGGCGGTGCGAGGCTCCAAGGCGGATGACGCGGCAGTGGCGCATGGAGGCGGCCAGGTCTAGATCCAGCCCTAAACGGGCCTGGATCTGGGCTTTTTCAATTTTTTTTGTTTTTTCATGATTTATGGTGGCGGGCAGTCAACCGCCACGATAAATCGCCTGATTTACCGTGACCTTAGCTCTGTGGCGGTTTGAAAAACCGTCGCGGTTAATCAAATATGACCGCCACGGTTAAGTTTTTTGTAGTAGTGTGGGCAGTGAAATGAATAAGAGTGGAAATCAGAGTTTCCTCCTACCAAACACTTATACACCTATCGATCCTATCAACGGGAAGTGGACTACAGAGGAATCAACGTAGCTGTCACCTACGCGAACTACCACTATCCGGCCAATCAGGGGACATTCACAAGTAAACCTAGCCTAGGCGCCACGCCTACACTACGAAATACTACTTCAATCAAGTAATGACCAAGATCAAAGCACTCAATATGAGTTGCAAACTTAAGAACGAATAAGAACAAATGCTTACTTGAATTAGAAGTTGAATACAAAAACACCTCAGAATGCAGCTACGGGCGAGGAAGCCGAATCCCGAAGAATACAGCTACAGAGAAGCACCGACAGGCCGGAACTCCTCCAGAACTCTACGCCTCTACTCTATCTCTCTACTTCTCTAAACAAGACTAGATCTAGAAGAACTAGTCTCTCCTAATTGCTACATCTAACCCTAACTGGAGATATTGAATTGAAAATCAGGAATAAGGATACCTCCAGGAGGTCTGCCCCTTTATTTATAGCCCGATGGGATGAACGTGCGCCGTTTGATCAAACCGACTTAATGTGGGGTCGAGATGAATCCTCAAAAGCGGTGAAGGAAGACTCCAGAAGCCGAGGGCCAAAACCCTAATGGTAGGACCGGCCGACCCCTCCCTGGCGCCGGCGGGCGCCCCACTGTGGCGGTTCGGGCCCAATTTCGTCGTGTTGTCTTCTTGGGCCTCCTGCAGTCTAATGGTGCATGTGTTGCTGCAGATTTTGATTCCGAACTCCGAATATATACAGCAAATGATAGGTCCATTTAGATCGTCTCGACGAGCCCGTCGTAATGGTGCAGTCCAATTGCTTATTTGAGATACTTTATTGATGGAAAATTGCATATTCCTACAATACAAGCGGAAACACCAAAACTCGTGGAACTCGTTAGAATCAAAACCTATAACTATGCTTTGTGATTCATTTTGTGTTAAATCATGCTACAGTTGACGGTTATTTTTAGTACTTAACGACCGTCAACAATACCCCCAAGCTTACCCCTTTGCCAGTCCCTTGGCAACCAAACTAAACCTAATTGCTAAAACTTGGATCAGGAGTTGCTACAATGCTTCATGCCTTCCAAGTACACATGCTTTCAAACAAAAATTCTCCTCCGGATTAGACAAAACTGCTCTAACTTTCAAACCTACCCATTGTACCTTTTAACTATGGAGCTTCTCAGCTTTTGCATAAGTCTTGAGCAATCGAAAGATAGAACAATCAAGTCAAGCACTATGTCTCAAATTCTTTACAGTACCAATATTTCGGAGTTTTGTAAGTTTTCGAAATAAAACTCAGAGCTTAATTGTATGATACCCTCAAGTCTCTTAGTATATGTGGTATTTATGGATCTCACTTAGGCATTAATGATGTTATGCCTTCCTATAACTAAGGATTATAGTGGAGCTTATAGGAGTGGCAATAACAAGGATGAGCATACTTGCAGTTCATATATTGTAAAGTCAAACAATGGATCCCCAGACAGTCAAGTCATACAATCAAACCAAGTGTGCATGTGTATGGAATATGGTGGATAGGTGTATATAAGGTTGCTAATCCTAATTCTACTTTTGCTCTTTGAAAATGATTTACTCTCCTTTTTGGAACTTTGAATTTTCGCGGGAAACATGGGCTATCTTTATTCTCTTTTTCTTCTTTTCTTTCTCTCTTTTTTTCAGGGAGGCGGGCATCTCAGTACCCATTGTTTTGATTGTTGGGACACTTGTCCATCTTTTACTCCCTTTTCTTTTTTTCAATACTTTTGCATAGCCACATGCATCCTTTGAATATAAATAATTGGAGAGATAATGATAAGAACTTAGAGGAATTAAACAGGGGCTATCCTATAGGGTATATTTTTAGGTGTTTACTTCCAGTGTAGGAGAAAACATTTTTTTAACGTGGATCTGGTTGGAAATGGAAAATGATTGCGCTTACTCCCAGAGTAGGAGTAATGCATATGTGAGAAGAGTGTGTAAGTGATCTTGATTTTAAAAGCATGACAAGACTCTCATAAGGTATACAATAAAGGTTGACTAAACTCAATGCAAAGAAAGCAGCATAAATGTGCAAAGGTTTTCCTATCTCTAATTGTATCATATATGGCTTTGGTAGGAATTCACACTTTGTCATACAAGACCTCATCATATAAGATTTTAAATTTAAAATAAATCTCCAGAACTTAGTATTGCTAGGAATAAGATAAACTACAGCTCAACCTTCATGTATCATATCAATCAATCACCTAGACTTGGCTCAAGCATATGCCTCCACAAGTTTCAGGTTCAGAGTAAATTCTTAAGCCAAAACAGTAGTATCCAAAATTCGGGAGAATTTAAGGTTGAAAACTAGACACTTGAAAGGAATTATGGCAGAGCAACTATTCATCATCTCCAAGATAAAATTTTAATGTTCTCCAGTTTTTATTTGACTCTAACCTAGACTGACTATAGACACACTCTAAGACCAATCTAATATATAGCTAAGTTTTTATTTGGTTTTCAAATTTTATCTTACTAGCTAACTCACGCGAAGAAGCGATATGGTACAATAATAATAAGGTGGGAAACTTATACTTAGCTGTATTTTAAATGGAGGGTGCCCTCCCCTAAGCTGGATGTTTGACAGGGTTTTTGATGTTGCAAATTGAGTGATCCTTCTGGGAGCAAGTGTATTGGCAATGTAAGGGCGTCGGGTTTGATTAGCTCTTTGATCTTGTATTTTCCTGTGAAACTCAATTTCCAACAAAATCTCATGGAGGGGAGTTAGGTTTAGTACCACTCCATGGTAAGTGATTGATTTTATATTTCCAGCAGAAATTTCCTAATTGGGTGGACCTTCATGTGCCCACATATTTTTGGGTTTTTTCTAAAAAGTGTGGACCTTCATGTGCCCACATATTTTTGGTATTTTTAGATTTTCTTATGGTACTATGGTGAACCTTCATGTGTTCACATATTTTTGGTATTTTATGACTTTATAAAATAGACTCGATAATCGCATAGGTATAGTTACCTGATAACTAGGGGATGCTCCTCCCCCAAGCTAGATGTTTGCAATATTTGGTGTTGATGATCTTTTAGAGCAAGCTTGTCAGCAACAGTCCTAGTGGGCTCCACTGATGGACTCACTCCTCAGTCATAGTGTCATTCCTGCAGAATTATACTCCAACAAGAAAACCGAAACTCGAGGCTCGAATTTAATAAGAGGTTAGCGATCAGCCAATAAGTAATTGATTATTCTTTTGAGTTGATTTTAAATTGATAGGTTCTAACATGATTCTTTTTAGGATTTTCTGATTTTCTTATGCAGAAAAGTAAATATGTATGCATGATGTATATTTTATTTTTATGCCACCACTGAGAATATTTATTCTCATGGGGCTTAGGATTTTCATAATGCAAGAAAGTAAATATAGATGCTATTATCATTTTTTATGCCACCACAGTAAATACTCTTACAGGGTTAGCATAAGTTTATTCACGTGGGCCTTTAATATTTTGTGATGCAGTAAATAAGAATTTTTTTTTTTATTTTCGTTTTGATATGCATAAAGATGAATATGCTGAAGTGAAATTACTAATGTAGATAGAAATACTAGTTAATTAGATAACTACCATATTACCATATGGCAAAGGTGTGGGATTTAAAGTCTACCGTTAGGACTTTTTCTTCCACTCTTGTGTATCTCTCCGTCTTAGGATGGAGGTCTTGATGGTTGCACCCCTTGTGATGATGATGTCACTTTTATCCTTTGTTTGGCTAGCAGGTTAAAGTAGAGTATTAATAGTTGGATCTGGCAACATCTTGCTCAGTGTGCATGTTCACAGAACTTTCACTTGTAGAATTTTGGGAATCAATAAACTTTGGTCGAAGTGTTGTCCTGTTTGCAAAACCAAGATAGAGATCAAGTGCATGGGTTCTGCTAGGTGGAAAAACACCAACAGAACCAAATCTATCTCTTTATTTTCTCTATCCTTAGGCACATTGAACAAGATGAAATTGGTGTTGCATAATTTGTCTACTTATGACATGAGTGATAAGATCAGAAGACTAAGCATTTATGTTGCATTTAAGTTCATATGGCAGAAAAGATTTAAATTGCTTAACCAATGGAAGGGTTGTCCATCTCTACATAATATATAAGTTTTCACATGAGTATGACTATCATCTTTCAAAGATAGAATACAATGTTTAGCACATTTGGTTAAGACTGAGATCAAAAGAATGATGCCATGAACAATCTTAAAGGACAAAGCATGTTGAGTTAATTAGGTTAATCCATTAAAACTGTAACTCTAGCATGTTTGCATCTTCATTTATGTGCATACCAAGATCAAGAGGAGAATAGTGACTACTTATCTTAAAATATTACCTTCATTATAAGAGCGTGATGGCACTAAGTAATGAAGGGTAGATGACTGGTGGTCCTTTCCTTCTCTTGCATCTTGAGTTATTCATGAGCATCTTGTCTCTTTATTGCCTATCCCCTTCGCCATCTTTTACTTCTTTGATTTTATGAAAGCTTGTCACTCCATTCATTATTATGCCTGCAACAGATTAGTGGACAACACATACCCGAAGGAATGTATAACTTTGGAATATAGGTTATTTGTCCATAATTTTATCATGTTCCATCTATGCTACTAAGAAGATAGGGTTGATATTACGTTAGCATAGATCATGTTCTATATAGGTATGGCTTGAGGTAAAGTAACGTGCAGCAGAAGATAAAGTGAATGAATTATTAATACTCACAGTTCTTTCATCCATAATGAATGAGTTGTGTCTTCCTCTACAAAGTTATTGAAGTTCAGCATGTGACCGGTCATATCTCTGATTTGAATTTATCTTGTGTCTTACCCAAATTAATTGTGAAAGTTTCCTGCAAGGGGTTAGTCCAACAAAATATCCAATGTCTACTATAGCATACAAGCGGCTCAAAAATCAATCTAGACACCACGTCTAATTTGACTTAGGAAGGCATTTTAACCTAAGCACCACGATTATTTCAAAAAACCTTTTGAAAATAAGATCACCACTCCTAAACTAAGCACCGTGCTTCATTTAAGAGATGTATGAAAGTACTTCAAAGCCTACACATATACAATAGCAAATAAAGGTAGCATGAAAGTATTATAGAGCGTTATTCAAACAGAGATGAAAGAGCATGATTATTAATTAACAATTTGAACATGGATTAAAAGGGTAGAGACAACCAATATTAGCAACATAAGATTCTCTAAATAAGCCCATTCCCCCAAGCTTGAATTTTGCAAAGCAAAGTTAAGTTTGGATGGATTAATGTTGCATGATGATTGGTTGGACATACCTGATGATGTCATCCTTCTGTTTCAAGCCTAGAATGGTTAGTGACAAAAATAGCCCGAGGGAATATTTTTATAATTATAATTCTATGCTCAATTCATAAGGGCATTATAATAAAATTAAAGGTGCAAGCTCAATTCATTTTTTAAGAGTAGGTTATTTTGGGACACAAAGTCATTCTTGGGAAACCTTCATTCAATGGGGTGGTTTCCTCTAGAACACCAGTCTTTGTGCACCTATATCAAGATTACAACGAGATCTACAATATTTATGATAAACATATGCATCTACAACCACCTTTTCGAAAATTTATGAACAGGTAGATTGAGGGGTTTTAAGATCTCGTGTGTGATAATGTTAGAGAGACCAATTGATTCAGGAGATTTCTCATATGAGCATGGATTCGATGAGGTATTAATGAAATAATTCCCATGCTCATTGATGTGATCACCCTGTTTAAACTCCAAGGGTGTTTCTTCATAGATGTCTATAGGCAACAAGTTTTTCTCTATTGTTTCATGTCTACGACATTCAATTAGATGTTTTATTTTCTAGGATTTTCCATGGATTGGTGTCTCTAAGTTTGGTCTCGTCTAAGGCTTTCTCTAAACTTGGATGAGTCAGAAATTGATTTAAACTCACCATTTAAATCTAGACCAAGTTTAGATGCTAGTACTAAGGCTTCGTCCTCTTCCATCCATTCTTTGACAATAGCGTATGATTTTCTAGTATATTCTATGCATTCCTGTCATTGTCAGTAGCTCTTCTTCAGCATTCCAAAAATCTTCATGACTCCTATTCTTGGGATGTTTTAATGGGATTCTAGGGTCATTATGAGACTTAGGAGAGAGAGCATAAGAAGGATCATCAGGGTCAAGGATGGGTTTAGAGATAGGTTCAGATGAGGCTTTTAATGTGAGCATAGAAGGGGAGAAGATTGAATTGATTTCCTATGTGGCTTGGCTCTCCTTCTATGGCATCACTAGACATGCCATCCTTACATTCTTCCCAATGTATTTCAAGGGGAAAGGAAGTTGATGACACTTTTCCAAGATGCTCTTCTAAGAAGATCTAATTTACATTGATTTACGAGCATCTAAACTAATTGGAAGTCTAAATCATCAAAGTGGGGTTTCGATGGTTTAGGATTGACAGCTAAATCTTGAGATTGAAGTGGTTGTGTTTTAGCTACCAAAGCTTCCTCTGCTTATTCGGGGTATGATTCATTCTCTTCCTCGGGGAGCTCGGAATTAGCTAGAGCAACCTTGTTAATTATTGCTCTTCCCTTACTTATAGGCAAATAAGGAAAGGCTCCTCCAGAGGATAAATCAAGGGATTCCCTAGAATTCTTGGTAAGATCCTAAATAAAAATGTTGAATAAGTACAGGGGTCCGGAAAACCAAGGTCAGGGCCAGATGTAACAAGTTCATTAAAATGATCCCATGATGTACTAAGAGATTCTTGTTCTAGTTGCCTAAAAGTTAGAACCTCTTTTCGAAGAATAACTACTCTATGGATAGAAAAGAAATATAAATAAAATTCAGAGCATAAAATTTCCAATCCCCTTGCATACTTTCTACGGCTCGATTATACCAACGTTTAGCTCTTCCGATCAAAGAGAACGGAAAAAGCTTCCACCTTAAAGTCTTATCAGACATGCCAGCAATGTGCAAGCATGCACAGGTCTGCTCGAATTCTCGTAGGTGTAAGTATGGATTTTCGTTACTTCTCCTGAGAAGGGTTTATCCCGAATCATATTAATTAGACATGAGCGCAGCTCATAGCCAGGTGTTATGATAGGCTCTACAGATTTTGGTGGCTCAAAGCTTTTGCGCATGCCATAAAGATAGATAGACATGGAATTTAAAGCATCCATAAGGATGAACATAAAATGATAAAAATGTAGGGATAAAATAGAAAAGATAAAAGTATAATACAAGATTAAGCAAAACTAAGTCAAAATCAGCAAACCGTTCCCCGGCAATGACGACAGAAATATTTGTTGGTATAAATTAACTGCACTCTACTAAATATTATTATTATCAGATTATCCGCAAGCGCACAGATGTAATACCGATGTAGCACTTCACCCCGGAGGTTTTAAATATCGAATCCACAAGGAACAGTAGGTGACAATGACCAAGCCGATGAACTTAACCCTACAATTAGGCTAGATAACATCAAGAAAGAGGAAATAACTAATGATTATATAGTTCCAACAACCGGTAAGCTTTGAATAATATCGTTCTAACTGGGCAATGAAATGAATAAGAGTGGAAATCAGAGTTCCCTCCTACCAAACACTTATACACCTATCGATCCTATCAATGGAAAGTGGACTACAGAGGAATCAACGTAGCTGTCACCTACGTGAACTACCACTATCCGGCCAATCAGGGGATATTCACAAGTAAACCTAGCCTAGGCACCACGCCTACACTACGAAATACTACTTCAATCAAGTAATGACCAAGATCAAAGCACTCAATATGAGTTGCAAACTTAAGAATGAATAAGAACAAATGCTTACTTGAATTAGAAGTTGAATACAAAAGTACCTCAGAACGCAGCTCCGGACGAGGAAGCCGAATCCCGAAGAATACAGCTACGGAGAAGCGCCGACAGGCCGGAACTCCTCCAGAACTCTACTCCTCTACTCTATCTCTCTACTTCTCTAAACAAGACTAGATATAGAAGAACTAGTCTCTCCTAATTGCTACATCAAACCCTAACTGGAGATATTTAATTGAAGCTCAGGAATAGGGATGCCTCCAGGGGGGTCTGCCCCTTTATTTATAGCCCGGTGGGATGAACGTGCGCCGTAGAATCAAACCGACTTAATCAAGGGCCAAGATGACTCCTCAAAGGCGGTGGAGGAAGACTCCAGAAGGCGGGGGCCGAAACCCTGGGGGGCACCGGCCGGCCCCACCCTAGGGCCGGCCGGCCCCACTTTATGGGGTCTCGGGCCCCAATTGCTCGAGTGTGTTCCAGAGGCTTCTAGTGTTCCGATGCCGATGTTGCCTTCGCGGATAAGTTTCGTGATAATTATGCACTTTAATCCCTCTTTTACGCTTTTCTGGAACAACCCCTGGAAAATACAGAACATGCAAAACTCATGAAAATTATCAGTTAAAACCCTAGACTAGTATGTTTTCATGTATCCTTTTGTGTCTAAAGTTCTAATAAAAGTTCAAGTTATCGACCGTCAACAATTCCCCCAAGCTTACCCTTTGCCAGTCCCTTGGCAAACAACCTAAGCCTAATTACTAATATATTTGAATCAGGAGTTGCTACAATGCTTTCATGCCTTCCAAGTACACGTGCTTTCAAACAGAAATTCTCCTTCCGGTTTAGATAAAGCTGCTCTAACTTTCAAAATTACCCATTTTACCCTTAACTATGGGTCCTTACAGCTTTCAGCATAAATCTTGAGCAATCGAAAGATAGAACAATCAAGTCAAGCAGTATGTCTCAAATTCTTCACAGTACCAATATTCTGGAGTTTTGCAAGTTTTCGAAATAAAACTCAGAGCTTAATTGTATGACACCCTCAAGTCTCTTAATATATGTGGTATTTATAGATCTCACTGAGGCATTAATGATGTTATTATGCCTTACTACAACTAAGAATTATAGTGGAGCTTATAGGAGTGGCAATAACAAGGATGAGCATACTTGCAATTCATATATTGAAAGTCAGACAATAGATACACAGAGAATCAAGTCATACAATCAAACCAAGATGTGCATGTGTATGGAATATGGTGGATAGGTATATATAAGGTGGCTAATCCTAATTCTACTTTTGCTCTTTAAAAATAGATCCCTCTCTTGGAACTTAGAACTTTTCAGGAAAAATATGGGCTATCTTTATTTTCTTTTTCTTCTTTTCTTTCTCTCTCTCTCTTTTTTCAGGGAGGCGGGCATCTCAGTACCCATTGTTTTAATTGTTGGGACACTTGTCCATCTTTTACTCCCTTTTCTCTTTTTTCTTTCAATACTTTTGCATAGCCACATGCATCCTTTGAATATAAATAATTGGAGAGATAATGATAGGAACTTAGAGCAATTAAACAGGGGCTGTCCTATAGGGTATATTTTTGGGTGTTTACTCCCAGTGTAGGAGAAAAACATTTTTAAGGTGGATCTAGTTGGAAGTGGAAAATAATTGCGCTTACTCCCAGAGTAGGAGTAATGCATATGTGGGTGGAGTGTGTAAGGGATATTGATTTTAAAAGCATGACAAGACTCTCATAAGGTATACAACAAAGGTTGACTAAACTCAATGCAAAGCAAGCAGCATAAAAAGGTTTTCCTATCTCTAAATGTATCATATATGGCTTTGGTAGGAATTCATATTTTGTCATACAAGAATCTCATCATGTAAGATTTTAAATTTAAAATAATTCTCTAGAACTTAGTATTGCTAGGAATAAGATAAATAGCAGCTCAACCTTCATGTATCATATCAATCAATCACCTACACTTAGCTCAAGCATATGCCTCCACAAAGTTTCAGGTTCAGAGTAAATTCTTGAGCCAAAACAGTAGTATCCAAAACTCGGGAGAATTTAAGGTTGAAAACTAGACACTTGAAAGGAATTATGGCAGAGCAACTATTCATCATCTCCAAGATAAAATTTTAATGTTCTCCTAGTTTTTATTTGACTCTAACCTAGACTGACTATAGACACACTCTAAGACCAATCTAATATATAGCTAAGTTTTTATTTGGTTTTCAAATTTTATCTTACTAGCTAACTCACGCGAAGAAGCGATATGGTACAATAATAATAAGGTGGGAAACTTATACTTAGCTGGATTTTAAATGGAGGGTGCCCTCCCCCAAGCTGGATGTTTGACAGGGTTTTTGATGTTGCAAATTGAGTGATCCTTCTGGGAGCAAGTGTATTGGCAGTGTAAGGGCGTCGGGTTTGATTAGCTCTTTGATCTTGTATTTTCCTATGAAACTCAATTTGCCACAAAATCTCAAAGAGAATGGAAAAAGCTTCCACCTAAAAGTCTTATCAGACATGCCAGCAATGTGCGAGCCTGCATAGGTCTGCTCGAATTCTCGTAGGTGTAAGTATGGGTTTTCGTTTCCTTCTTCCGAGAAGGGTTTATCCCGAATCGTATTAATTAGACATGGGCGTAGCTCATAGCCAGGTGTTATGATACGCTCTACAGATTTTGGTGGCCCGAAGCTTTTGCGCATGCCAAATATATAGATAGGCGTGGAATTTAAAGCATCCATAAGGATGGACATAAAATGATGAAAAGGTAGGGATAAAATAGAAAAGATAAAAGTATAATACAAGATTAAGCTAAACTAAGCTTAATCAGCAAACCGTTCCCCGGCAACGGCGCCAGAAATGCTTGTTGGTATAAATTAACTGCACTCTACTAAATATTATTATTATTAGATTATCCACAAGCGCACAGATGTAATACCGATGTAGCACATCACCCTGAGCTTTTAAATATCGAATCCACAAGGAACAGTAGGTGATAATGAGCAAGCCGATGAACTTAACCCTACAATTAGGCTAGATAATATCAACAAAGAGGAAATAGCTAATGATTATCTAGTTCCAACAATCGGTAAGCATTGAATAATATCGTTCTAACTGGGCAGTGAAATGAATAAGAGTGGAAATCAGAGTTCCCTCCTACCAAACACTTATACACCTATTGATCCTATCAACGGGAAGTGGACTACAGAGGAATCAACGTAGCTGTCACCTACGCGAACTACCCTGTATCGGCCAATCAGGGGACATTCACAAGTAAACCTTAGCCTAGGCACCACGCCTACACTACGAAATACTACTTCAATCAAGTAATGACCAAGATCAAAGCACTCAATATGAGTTACAAACTTAAGAAGGAATAAGAACAAATGCTTGCTTGAATTAGAAGTTGAATACAAAAGTACCTCAGAACGTAGCTCCGGGTGAGGAAGCTGAATCCAGAAGAATACAGCTATGGAGAAGCGCTGACAGGCCGGAACTCTTTCAGAACTCTACTCCTCTACTCTATCTCTCTACTTCTCTAAACAAGACTAGATCTCGAAGAAGTAGTCTCTCCTAATTGCTACATCTAACCCTAACTGGAGATGTTGAATTGAACCTCAGGAATAGGGATGCCTACATGGGGGGTCGGTCCCCTTTATTTATAGCCCGGTGGGATGAACGTGCGCCATAAGATCAAACCGACTTAACCAAGGGCCAAGATGACTCCTCAAAGACGGTGGAGGAAGACTCCAGATGGCGGAGGGCCGAAACCCTAGGGAGGCACCGGCCGGCCCCACCCTAGGGCCGGCCGGCCCCACTTTGTGGGGTCTCAGGCCCCGGTTGCTCGGGTGTGTTCCAGAGGCTTCTAGTGTTCCGATGCCGATGTTGCAATTCGCGGATAAGTTTCGTGATAATTATGCACTTTAATCCCTCTTTAACGCTTTTTTGGAACAACCTCATGGAAAATACAGAACATGCAAAACTCGTGGAAATTGTCAGTTAAAACCCTATACTAGTATGTTTTCATGTATCCTTTTGTGTCTAATGTTCTAATAAAAGTTGGCGTTATCGACCGTCAACAATAGACAAAGTAAACTTAGATCAGAAAGATAATTACCAAAGAAATCACGAAGAGAAACTCATGAAGAACTTGAATCCGCTGAAGTACAAGCTGTAGAGGGAGCACCGACTAGGCCGGCGCCTCCTCCAAACTCTTCCCGCACTCTCCATCTCACTATTATCTACATGACTAGATCCTAGAAAACTACATGATAGCTAGCTCTGACAACTTGATCCATTCGAGGGACGCCTCTCAAGCCAGGATGGTACTTCCAGGGAGGAGGTCTGCCCCTTTATTTATAGCCCGGTGGGATGAATACGCGCCGTTTGATCAAACCGACTTAACGTGGGGTCGAGATGACTCCTCATAGGCGGTGAAGGAAGCTTCTGGAAGGGCGCAGCCAAAACCCTAGGGGTGGGGCCATCTGGCCCCACCCTAGGCGCCGGCCGGCGCCCAAATGTCGCGGTTCTGGCCCATTTTCGTTGTGTTGTCTTCTTGGGCCTCCTGTAGTCCAATGGTGCATGTGTTGCCGCAGATTTTGATTCCGAACTCCGAATATAGCAAATGATAGGTCCGTTTCGATCTTCTCAACGAGCCCGTCACAATGGTGCAGTCAAATTCCTTATTTGAGATACTTTTATTGATGGAAAATTGCATATTCCTACAATGCAAGTGAGAACACCAAAACTCATGGAACTCGTTAGAATAAAAATATATAACTATGCTTTGTGATTCATTTTGTGTCAAATCATACTATAGTTGACGGTTGTTTTTGGTACTTAACGACCGTCAACACACTTCACCCAGTAAGTATTCCGAGTATTGTTGATTTGTTTTATGTCAAAAGGATAAATAGACATTCTACTCATTTGGATAATCTACTATAATGATTAAAAAAGATAATTAATAATAAATGTGCAAACCTACGATAACCAATAACTCTAATGCTTTAGCGATAATAAGTCAATAATAATATGATAAATGATAACTGAGTAAATAAAGTAAATGGTATTCCAGAGATAGAATATAGAAACTCACTAATGTAGTAAGACAATCTCGAGATTCGGCTAAAGTAAAGGAAACCTATGTAATTACTAAATATAAAGTCTACAGCCTATGCTATATTACACATCTTCATGTATAGTATAATCAACTCAGAAAACATCATAAGGAGCACCATCTAATGAGGATATTAAGACTACAAGGGTCACCTCCTTCACGACCGCGCTCTGCTCGTCCTACGTACGGGGGGTAGACTACAGAGGAACCTAACGCAGCTGTCACCTACGCGGACTACCACACGACCTGGCACGTCTGGGTGCCTCCGTAGGTACGTAATATATTTAGACACCACGTTTACGATCATATGACAATAATTATCACCAATCACAACTATATCGAATATGCAACTAGAATAAACTAAGAACTGAATAAGTAGCAATATATTAAAATAGAGTAAAGTCATAATGAGATACAAGATAAAATTACCGATCTCCAGACGAACAGATCTGAATCCCGAGCGTAGCGCCCAACTCTACTTGAACCTTGCTAGACGCCTAAACTAATGAACTTGAAGAACTAGAGCTCTACTTCTAATCTTTAGGAACCCTAACTTCTGTCTATTCTTGACAAATGAAGCAGGAGGAATGAATTGGTGCTCTGGGAAGGGGGTCTGCCCCTTTATTTATAGCCCGGTAGGGTGAACGTGTGCCGTTGGATCAAACTGACTTAACATAGGGCTGAGATGACTCCTCAGAGGTGGTGGAAGAAGACTCCAGAAGACGGCGACGAAACCCTAGGGGGGTGCCGCCCTGGCCCCCTTGGGGCCAGCCGGCCCCACCACCTGCCAGGTGGGGGCCCCGCTTACTTTCGGGTAATTATGCACTTTAATCCTGCCAGGTGAGATGCTTCTACCTTGCCGATGACGTTTGTTTCCTTCAAGATCAAGTTATGTGGTAATTATGCACTTTAATCCATCTTTTAAGATTTTCTGGATAATTCCCTGAAAAATAGACAATTCACCAAAACTCGTGGAATCTGTCAGTAATAACCTCTATGTTGCTATTATTGCCCCTTTTTAAGTATTAGTTGACGGCTATAAATTTGGTACTTAACGACCGTCAACATCGGTCTCGTTTGGCCGTAAACAAGTTGGGGTCAAATCCTCCCTCCTTGATTGCGTTCGTGCTCAACCGATTGGCGCAATAGCTTTTCCTTGTTCCACTATTCACCATGCGCGCGTCGTTTGCACCGCATTTGCCTCCTAGCTTGGCTGACCCCAGCGTGTCCGTCGCGGCGCTCCGTCGGGTGCTCGGGTTGCATGCGGCCAGCCATCTTTAGCTCTCATTGTCGCTAACCGTCGCCACCGCTATGTTCCTTGGATGTCTCTGATGCTCAGGCGCTACCCTTTTGAGTCTCTTCCTGTCCGACTTCGCCGAAACGGCTACGCCACCAGCGGGATCGACCGCGCACCGCGGCCAGGCGTTCTTGCTAAGCCAGCCTTTTTCCTACCGTCGTCAAGGGTAATCTCGCAGGTCCTCATTTCCATTCGACTCGTCGGAGAACCTCGCGCAAGCCTCCGGTCGCCGGTGTGGGCACCCAGTGCCGCGCCGCCGCTCTATCGGTTTGGGGAAAATCGGGGACTTTCCGATTAGAATTCGAGAAGTCTTAGGGGGTTAAGTGAAAGTCTCTTTGAGAGGGAAAAAAGTAAGGCCTTGTTCGTTTCCATAAAATTGGAGGGGATTGGAAGGGAATGAGGTGGATTTTGACTTGTTGGGGATTTAATTCCCCTCAATCCATGTCAACCCCCATGGTTTGGGGTGTAAACGAACAAGCCCTAAAGGGGCGTGGGCTCTTTCTTCTTTTCGTCAGGGGGTTTTCCAGAAACGCGCCGAAGCTCTTGGGCTCGCGCGTGCGTGGGCCGCGCTGTGCGCTGTTGGGCCGTCTCGGGCCAATTGGCTTTTCCTTTTTTCTGTTCAATTTTTCAAATGCTTTTTCATTTTATTTTTAATGCTGAGTTTCAATAAATCATAATAAATTGTATAAGTGTCCAAAATTAGTGAAACCACTTTTGTTATTTTTCTAAAATCTTTCTCTTCAATTTGATGTAAGTTGGTTCATGCATGTCTATAACCTTATTAGGGTCTTTATTTTAAAAGTTATTGTTGCTATGTCTATTCACTTAAGCATGCCTTGCACTGTGCATATCATAATAGGAATGACGATGTATCGATGGATGGAGCGATCGGAGAACTTGGTATTTAATCCAAAAGTTGGTGCAAATGGTGGTCAGTGTCATGGAGCTCATATCTTGAAGATGGAAATGCTAACTTGCTCTTTATATTATTATTTACCCTAGGCAAGCCCCGGTTCATAACCCATACTTTCTGCACCTTTAATATAATTGTTGTGCATTAAGTATCGAGGAGTTGAAATAAAACCCACCCGGCGTATGGTTCAGAGGTTTCTTAACATGACCATTTGAGTTTACCGCTTACAGGGCGTAGACAGGTTTCACGGATTAAGGCGTGTGCTACCAAGGTACGTTATGCAACCCTTAAGAGAAGAAAACGGAGAGATACTTAATATCTCGTTGGCGGAGAAAATCTTCTGAGTGCCCGAGCGTGGTCGGGGCTTATGGAGAAATTGTCGGCGAGTGCCCAAACGTGGTCTGCGCTTATGGAGAGGTCGGCGGCAAAGAACCATGGAGATAATTTCTGGAGATATATGGGGATTGAAGAATATGTAGAAAGATATTAAAATATGACTTAGCTTGTCGACGTCAAGCGGAGTGGTCGGTGTGTCGAGGAGTCGCTCGTGATGGCTCGACGTAGCTCGTGCAATGGCGGCTTGGAGAGCTCGAACAACGACAAGGCCGCCGCAGGTGTTTGATGGCGAGAGGCGTAACGGATTTGCTGTCAATAAATATCATATAGATTCATAGAGAAATCTAAAGACGAATATATAATATAAAATATTTTAATTAAGATAAAAATATGACTTAGCTTCGTTTCGTTCACTACACCATATTCAAACAATTACTGTCAGTTCAAAACCCCCTTCACTGGCGGATTTTGAACCGGCACAACCAACTCGGCAGTTCTGAGCTCATGACATCACTGCCGGGTCTGCCAAACCGGCAGTGATAGCTATTCGTGTTACCAACCGACAGTGATATGTGAGCTATCACTGCCCGTTGGCAATACAAACCAGGTAGCTATCACTGCCGGTTTGCAATGAGACCCGACAGTGATATAATTTTTATAATTTGTATTTTATTAATTAGTTTTATTTTCAATTTGAGGGGATGTACTTGGGGGGAGGTGGGAGATGTGTTGGCGATGATGCAATCGAATAATTGGATATGAATGTGGATCTCGACGTCACTACAAATCCATTAACATTTATATTACAGAAATTCTAAAATAAAACGTATAAGTAACAAAATAATTAAGAGTCGCATTACAATAGCCTTTCCACATGTTCTCTTCCATAGGCCTTCTTGAACTTCTTGGTCTTGGCAATACAGAATGATCCGTCCTTACTCAATACCTCGTCGGTGATAAACTTTGCTAGTTTTTCTTGAATTCCTCTTATCTCGAAATCGACCAACCGGTTGTGACCATGTGCTTTGCGCTGTAATTGAATCAAGATGATATTCAGATGCAAAAACATAAGCAAAAATAATACAAGTTGGGAAGCCTACGTACCGCTTCATCTCCTTTGTCGGTTTTTGCACCAAAGTAGACAAGCATAGCCCACATTACATAGAACCTGCATTCGTTGTACCCCGCCGGTTGGTCTAGGGTCTTGATATCCTCCATATACTTAGCCGTGAATGGTTCACTCCAATTCTTGTGCTTCTTGCTATCGACATTTTTCCAAGTCAGGTAAGGCCTTCATTCTATGTGACATTATAAACAAAGTATCAAGGCCATGGACATTACAATGTCCTATGTGATTAGAATGTAGTGTTATGATATTGAGTTCACTTACTTATTCAACACATTGACTAGATAGTCGATATGAGAAAGTGGCTTCTTCTTGGAATCCCACACCTCGATATGTAAATTTACAAGACAAATCTCTACGAGGACATAATGGTTGCTGCAATCATGAAGGAAAGTCCATGTTACTAAATGTCATATATATTAAGCGAATGAACACCAAAGTGAGGGCCTGAGAACACATACTCGCAGTTGTAGGGTAGAAGTATGTTTGTTTTGTTGTTTTTCAACATCCTTTCAAACTCAATTTTCAAACTTTTTGGCACATAGTCTTCTTGACACCTGGCAGCGCATGTTGTCTCGTTGACAAATACGGGATCCAAGAAGTCTACATGCATCAGGTGCTTCCGTAGGCACCATTTTGCCATACACCTGCATAATAAACACAGGATATATTCAAATGCAGATCACGTCCTTTATTATAACATTGTGAGGGTAGGGTACTTACATAGTCCAGAACATCAAAATTTGTACATCGAGCGAGCGCCATTGGAAGAGCTGAAAGAGGACTTCATAATAAACACTATGCACCTCTTCTTCAGAATGATTAAAAATCAACCCGGGAGGGATACAAACTTCAAAGCCAATGTACTCCCCTTTGACAGTATCGAGGGTGTAATAATCATGCAACTGTCACAGATATGTTGGCAACTCTTTATACTCTTGTTCGGTGGCGACCAAAGGTTTGCCTCTTGAATACTGGTATGCGACAGCTGCTGATTCAAACTCTCTTCTTCCGTAATATAACTCCACGGCCTCCTCCATGGATATGCTCATGTTGTTGGCCAAGTTCTGTATCTCTAGCAAATGTTGGGTCTATATTTCTGTTTCTCTAGTCTGATTGCTCTCTTTGTTGTTCTACCTTTCAAATTTTGTCTATTGCATCCATGGAGGGAGACTAGCTATTCGCTTAAAGAAGGAAACAGTTGCTTCCTTGGTTCTTGGATGCTGCTGCATAGTCTTGCCTTTCATCAAAGAAGTAATGCTAGCATCCACCTTCTTCTTCTTGCTTATCTTGGGAGCATTACCAACTGAAGACGATGACCTCTTCTGTTGGGAGGTCGAACTTAATCTTAGATAATGAGATGGAGGAAGAGGACGAGCAGGAGTCTTCTTCTTTGGTGGTGGGGGAGGGGGAGGTGGAGGAGGAGGAGTCTTCTCCTTTGTCGGTGGAGGAGGAGGAGGAGGAGGAGAAGGAGTCTTCTCCTTTTGCCGTGGAGGCGAGGGAGAACTAGGGTCTTCCTGTCCAAACACAGGCAAGTTACCCCTGGGAGGTGGTGATGCCGATGATTCATCATCATCCTCATCATCTGAAGATGGCTGGTCATCAAGCTTGATGAAACGTTTGCGCCAAGCCACATGAGTGCCCAAGTTGTGAACAAGACGCGGCCTATCTTCCTCCACTGGGTAATCAATATGTATCTTATTAAACTTATTATCCAAGATCTTATTAATGCTGACCCTAGCATACCCGAGTGGCATTGGCTTGCCATGAATGATGCCGTCTCCTCTTGGAAAGGCTTGTCCGACCACGATCTTGTCTTTTGTCCACTGCTAACGGATTTACAACCTGACATTAACAGGTCCAGTGATGTCGTCCACCGGATGATGAGCATTGACCTCTTCTTCGTCAGGCATAGGGGTAGATCCATAGCTACTGTGACCCTTGAGCACTGGGCTATTCCCCGTCTGGACAGGCCGCGGTTGTGCCGAACACATGGATTGCATAGCTGTCATAACTCGTGCATCAACTTGAGAAGCTATCCGTACTTCCATGCTATCTTCTGATTTCCCTTTTCCACCTTTGGAGCTCTTCTTCTCTTTGCAATCTAGCCCTCACCCGGCTCTTATAGGACGAAGATTCGCCTTCGAAGGCTTTCTCCCAAGGAACGATCCCGGCTCCTCTTGTGCGACAGGGGTGCTCCTTGTTCCCAAGAGCTTGGGTGAGTGTTGACACTTCTTAGCGCAACCACCAGAGACAGGGTGTTAGGCTATCTCTGATAACGGCGCCAGAAGTGCCTAGAGGGGTATTTCTTATGTCTATTGGATAATTCCGCAAGCGCACAAAATATACCGCTGTTAGCACTTCACCCAGGAGTATTCCAAGGTATCGTTATTTATTTTATCCCAAGGGAAAGCGGTTGCTAGGAATAATTAATAAAAAAGAGAGATCCTTAAGTCTATAGCAACTTAGTATCAACTAGTGATAGGGGGTAAATCGATAAATAGAGGAAAGGGTAATGACACAAAGACACGACAAGGTTTTAGGATAACTAAAGATAACTAGTAGAGTATAGCTAGGTGGGAGGACAACGAGTGAGTGTAGGACTCCTATGACACTTACTTTACTCTTGTGAAACTATCTTATCAAATGGATGAATTACACTAAGACAGCTACCTTACTTCCAGTGTGTAGGGGGTAGTGCGAAACAATAGAGGATACAACCTCTACCCGAAGCGCCTATGCTCTTATGGGAGCCTACCTTTTAAGAACTTGCCTAAAACACGTGGAGGGATACTAAGACTAGACAGGGCTATCACCACCTGCTAGCACCCACTAACAATCCGTGCGACAAGCGGTATTCAAGGATAAGATCTAGCCTAAGCACCACGCTTACACTAATTCTCACTATTCTAGCTGGGTACCAAACAGCTAAAGCACCCTATGACAGGCAATGAACTACACACGTGAGCTGGTTACAGGATCACAATTTAGTATAACTCAACTATAAGGTAAGACAAAACACAACAATACTATAATGAATAGTAAAGCACTAAGTAAAGACTTAATAAAGTAAAGTAAAGATAATATATTGATAAAGGTAAAGTCTTACGGAAGGAAAGGTACAAGAGCTATACCAGACTCTCCAGCAGACGACTCTGGAGACCCCGAGCGTAGCTCGACTCGACTCTAACTCCCACACTAGACTAATACTACTACTAAGGAATGAATTTTCTCTTGTCTCTTGTGTATCTTGTGTGTCTTGTGTAGGGTGATGGCAGCCTCTATTTATAGGGGAGGATGGAGAGGTGCCACGTGAGCGATCCGTGTGCTCCTTGCCTCTCCTCCCTCGGATGAACCGACCATGAACCGCCTCAAGATGGACGGCATTGGTGAATCCAGCACGTGGAAAGCATGTAGGAAGGCGGTGGAGGCCAACCGACCATGGCTGGGCACCAGGGGGGTCGGCCGACCCCCTATGACAGGTGGACCCAGCCAGGTGTGGTCCCTACCAGTCATAGAGTGTCCCCTTGTGCTGGTTCTATCTTGATTGTGTTGTTTCATGCCTTGATCCTTGTGCTTTGATTCTCCACCGTTGAATGGAAACACATGTTGATCTGATGGTTGAAATGAGCTGGGTGAAGTGTCACACGGATCATGCCACGTCACCAAAGCCAGGTGGGCCCAAGGTGGGGTCGGCCGACCCACACATGGGCCCACACTGAGCTCTCTTCTCTTTTACGTGATGTTGTGCACCATATCTTGATGTTTTATGGCCTGTTGGATCTTTCCTGCATTCACAAGCTAAGAGTACAAGAGGAACTAGTTATTGATAAAATATGTTCATGTCATGCTTATTCTCCCTTGAATCCGAGGCCTGTTGACGGTGTTTGAATGTGGATTTTATGGTATATCCACCGTCAACAAGATCCCCCAAGCTTAACCTTTGCTCGTCCCGAGCAAATAATTAAACTTAGTCTCGGTGGATTAGGAGTTGCTATAATGTTCATATTTCCTTAGTACCAAGTGCACAACAAAATACTTCTCTTTTAAATGGAAAAATTGGCTATAAAAATTCACCCATTTTACCTTAGTCATTTATGGGGCTAATGACCTTTCCTTTGTCTTAGGTGGTTGAGAGACAGAACAGTTTAACTTGAGCACCACTACTTTTCTCATTCTTTGTAAGTTTCATACTGGAGGTTTTAGTAAAGTTTTACAAAAGAAAAATTAATGTTCCTCATATGGTTCTCTCATGTCACTCAAATGGTGTATGATTCCTTACCAAGGCACAAAATAAAGGTTGCCTTCTCTTTGTTATCTGACTTCTAAAAATGGCTTATGTGGAGCTTAAGGTAGGAATGAAAGAGTATAGCATACTTACTTTGCATGTATTGTAGAGTCAAAGCTTGGATCCAAAAAGAGAAGTGTCGTGCCCTTAGATGAAGATGTGCAAGTGTACGGAAAAAATGGACTATAATACTCCTCTATTTGAAATTGTATCTCTCTCTAATAAATTTTAGAGACATGGCTATCATTTTTCCTTTCTTTATTCATGAGCCTAGACTTGCTCAAATTTTTCTCTTCTTTTCTATGGACTTTCTTGTGTCCATTTTTCATTTTGCATAGCCTTTTGTCTCTTCTACCATAATAACTAAGAGAGATTTTCTATGACTTTAACACATGGAGCATTTATTTAGTGGAAATGAAAGGCATGTGGTTGCATACTTCCAGTGTAGAAGCAGTATATATATGTGGTGTGTACGTGATCTTGATCTTGGGAGCATGATAAGTCTCTCAATAAGGGTCAACAAAACTTGACAAAACTCAATACAAAGCAAATAGCTTAAGTGGAAAGGCTAAGACATGTGTAGCATATATGGCTGTGGTAGGAATTTATTACCATTTGAGGACCAATAAGGTTTTGATTGTTTTAAGAAATCAATCCCCAGTAATCATGCATGCTTAGAACAATATTATAGTAGCTCTTGTTTCACTATATCATGTCTCACAACAATTTAGACTTAGTTCTAGCACTTAGTATCCATAAAGTTTTCATGTTCATGATGACTTTAAATGAGCCAAGTAATCCATACTCAAAGAAATACTAAGTTGTAAACTAGACATTAAAGAAACATTAATAGAGCAACTATTCATCATTTCCATGAGGAAGATAAACATTCATGAGACATATGGATTCTTTTTTTTAAGCAAAGATAATAAACTGAAAATAATGCAAATAAGATGAGATAGAGGACTTACCTTGGTAGGGGAGAGGATCTCCCCCAAGCTTGAATTTTGTTCATTGTGGTGGCGGATAGTATTGGAACCATCCCGCCCAGTGTTGTGCTTCTTCATCTTGTATGACTTGCAATAATTGGGCATTTTGTTGTGCCATATTCAGAGTTGCATCTTGTTCAACTTGCATATCGCGTATGTCGTTGATGAGTTGATCCTGAGCTCTCCTCTCTTCTAAGTTGTGCACCATATCTTGATGTTTTATGGCCTATTTGATCTTTCCTGCATTCACAAGCTAAGAGTACAAGTGAAACTAGTTATTGATAAAATATGTTCATGTCATGCTTATTCTCCCTTAAATCCGAGGCCTGTTGACGGTGTTTGAATGTGGATTTTCATGATATATCCACCGTCAACAGTGAGCATGTCATTCTCTATCCGACTTGCGGATTCCTCTATTCACTTCGTCAGTTATCGTTGAAATCCTGTAGAGGAGGTCGGTGATGGCGGGTCCACTCTGAGAAGAAAGCCTCCCGGTACTGTCGTACTGTGCCCTCCTTGCGCGAAGGTAGTTGACTGATCTAGGCTGCCAATCGCTTGTCTTGATCCTTACGCCGCTCTGCTCTAGTTTCTAGACTTCCGTTTCCCATTCTGGAATCTTTCTGACATAGCCACGTGATCCTAGGTGATGAGGATCCTTTTCCTTCTGCGAGTTTGCTCTATTTCTTTCGCTTGCTGCTTCGGCCTCTTCGGATAGCTTGTAAGACTTGAACTCCTCCCAGAAGTCCCTCTACTTAGCAAATTCCCCTCTCTCAAAGTTTGGTTGCCTGTCTTCCTTGACTAACTTATATAAGGTTCCCTTGAAAGTTTTGAACAAACGACCCATGATTTCCTTGGCCTTCTTCTTGACTGTAGCCTCATCATAGTTGTTAGGGAAAGTGAAATAACCTTTCAGCTTGTTCCAAACTAGCTCCTTCTCACTTTCTGGAACCCTCCACGGGTCATCCTCACGACCAATCCATTTTCTATTCTTGATTGGGATAAAATCTCTTACAAGTGCCCCGATGATACTCTTGTATGGGCCCAAAGCTTTAAGAGGCTCCACGGCTCCCCTACTTGGTCAAACTCAGAGATATGCCAGTGTTTACTTGTCTGAGGAAGCTTTGTTGCTCCACGCTTAGTCCTGCTGCTACCCTCACCACTTGGCTATTCTATCGCACCCTGCTTCAAAATACATAATTAAGTACCCATCAAAAATATCTATCGTGGTGGGGTACTTCGGCGTTATTATGTATGACCTAAGTTACCTCGTATCCTTGGTTGAGCTGTAGAAACCGGCTCGGACTCTGGTTTTCATCTTCTTGATTCTCACTGCCACTACCATTAGTTGGATTCTGCTGCTCTCCTGTACTTTGGCGACGCGTGGTGAACTGGCGATGACGAGTCATGTCTGTGGACATGCATGTCATCAGTGTTTGTATGGCACATGTATGCATAGTAGAAATATAAGCAAATTGGGTTTTTGATGGATTAATACAAAGTACATATGACACAACTAGTACATATATCAGAGTAGTGTACTACAAGTACTAATTTAGTAGTCTACATTAACTTCTAAATACATAAATCAATGACTAAAACTTGACATAAAATGATGGTATCTTTCCAAGACCAAAAACCAAGGCTCCTGATCTTTATCGCTCTGACGGGTGGCTTATCTTCTATCTTCACTTCATCGCCTTTCCCAAGGATTTCACCATAGTTGTAGTAGGAAGTCAACGCTTCAGATTTTGTGTTGTATCTCTTGTGCAGAGCACCTGGGTAGCGATTGACTTGAGCAGAGCACTCTTCCCAAGTACGGTACACGCCAGGTCTGTGGCCAACATGCACTACATACCAAGCCATTGATGCCTAAAGACGCATAAAATTAATGGTCTTGCAAGATTAGCAATATAGCCCATGCAAATCAAAGCAGAGGAAGCAACATTTCAAAGGACATAGAGTTATAGCTTAGCTTGTACAATACATATGACCTTGGACCATTAATTAAAGTTGTAGCACATATTGTGTACTTCAAACTTTGTTTTTGGAGCAACAGCAAAATCAATTCATTTCTTGGCGAAACAGTGGGTCAAAGTGTTGCATTTTCCTTTGAGACATTACATCGAACACCTAGAGGGCAGGGTGGATGCTCACCGAGGAAAATGGAGTGGGTGGTCAGAATCCCACGCTCCTGGCGTCGTGGTGTTTCCAGGCATCGTGGAGAAGCAGAAGGATGGCGTCGGGTTGCTCCTGTCGTCGAGGATGGCAATGGGGAGAGGAGGTCGGCAGCGGCGGCGGAGTGCAGTGGCCGTCCGGGCTGGAGACGAATGCCTGGTGCTGGGGACGGTTGCCGGCGTCGCGGAGCACACAGGAAGCGCAGCCGAGCTGCTGCGGGCGCCGGAACAGGGCAAGAACGGTGGCACAGGGACGGCGGAGCACGGGCGCCGGCGTCGAGCGGGAAGATTTGAAACTTAGAAAATTTCCTGAAGCGCCCGATCCCTTATATAGTAGACAACATCACTGCCAGTTCTAGATACGAACCGGCAGTGATGGCTTGCAACACTGCCGGTTTATAGTAGCAACCGGCAGTGGTGGAAGCCATCACTGCCGATTCGTAACTAGAACCGGCAGTGATGTTGTCTATGCATTCAGAAAAAGAAATTGTATAAAACCAAAACATATCCGTTCTAAACCGAAGCCACTCGCAGTTCAGTTGGTTGAGTCTTTGTGTTTTGGCCTTGGTGACCTAAGTTCGAACCAGAGGTTTCCCACAATTTTTTTTTATGATGTTATTTTTTATTTTCACATCACTGCCAGTTCTATAATACATCCGGAAGAGATGTCATATTTTTCAAAATTGTAAAATATTGTTTAAAATTTATAGTAATTCATAGAAAACTCTAAAAATTGTAAAAATGGAGTCATTAAATTTATATTGAATTTCCCTACAACCTTTATTTAGTTGCATTTGAACCATTTAAATATCTCATTTGTTTGAAAAAGTATGTAAATTCAGTATTTTAAAACAATTTGGGCCCCAAATGATCTCAAATCAAAAAGTTATAAACAACAAAGTTGTAGGACTCATCAGGCTAAACAACTTTTATTTTGTCATTTTGTGCATTTGAATTTTTTTGAGACTGCATTGTTCATATCTCTAAAAATTTTCAAATCTCACAATTCAAACCAAATTTAGGCCACCAGATAGTCTCAAATGGAAAACTTGTAAACAACAAAGTTGTATAACTCATAAATGTCTACAACTTTTATTATAGTCATTTCTTCATTTCAGATTGCTCTATATGGCATGTGTCACAAACTACTATGTTTCCAACAAAGTAACATGAGTTATATGGAAATATAGTAATTTGTTAGACATGCCATATAAAACAATCTCAAATGCAAAAATGACTATAATAAAAGTTATAGGCATTCATGAGTTATACAACTTTGTTGTTTATAAGTTTTCCATTTGAGACCATTTGGTGGCCTAAATTTGGTTTAAATTGTGAGATTTGAAAATTTTTAGAGATATGAACAATGCACAGTCTCCAAAAAGAATTCAAATGCACAAAATGACAAAATAAAAGTTGTTTAGCCTGATGAGTCCTACAACTTTGTTGTTTATAACTTTTTGATTTGAGATCATCTGGGGGGCCAAATTGTTTTAAAATACTGAATTTATAAACTTTTTCAAACAAATGAGATATTTAAATTATTCAAATGAAAACATCAACTAAACGAAGGTTGTAGCGAAATTCAATACAAATTTAATGACACAATTTTTAAAATTTTTGGAGTTTTCTATGAATTACTATAAATTTTAAATAATATTTTACAATTTTAAAAAATATGACATCACTATTTGTTGTATTATAGAACCGGCAGTGATAGCTCGTATCACTGCCGGTTCTAATGTGGAACCGGCAGTGATGTGAAAATAAAAAAGATAATGCCTAAAAAAATTGGTTCAAGCCCGACTTCGAACCCAAGCCGCCGAGACCAAAGTGCAGAGACTGAACCAAATGGACTATGTGTGTGTTCGGTGGGGAAGGGTTTGATTTTGTTTGTAAAGCTTTTGTTTGTTGGCTTTGATGATTTGTTGAAATTTATAACTCAAAAAAATGAACATTAAAAAGATCGAATAACATATTTCCTAAACAATATTGGAAGAACTCATCAATCTTTACAACTCCATAGATCTCGAATTCATTGCAAAATACTAACACAACATTTGTTTTCGAATTACATAGTTTGATATTCTAACTATTCACGGTGCAGGAACTATGATGGCCTCATCGTGATCACTTCGGAGGTATGCAGGTTCTTCACCCTTTTCAAGGATTGGTAGGGTAACGTCCGCCCTAAAAGGGGCCATTTCTTGATAACCTCTATACTCTTCTTCGTCCATCACTCCGTCAACACCGACAATCTTCCATTTGCCTTGCATGACTACTTGTAGTCTTTCCTTTGTAGTGTTATCCCTTGCATAGAAGATTTGCAAAACATCCTTTGCAAGAATGAAGGGGTCGTCTCTGTATGCGGTCTTGGATAGATCAACGGTAGTGAATCCATCATTGTCGGTGTTGATTTTGTCTAGCCGTACCCACTGGCAACGGAAAAGCGCGACCTTCAACTGTCGTCCACAGTCTAGCTCCCATATCTCATCTATGAAACCATAGTATGTTGCCTCCACCGTGCTGTGTTCATCGTGGGCGTCGAAACGAACAGCACTATTTTCATTGGTGCTCTTGCCATCTTGCTTTTTTTGTAAAATGTAAAACCACTTATATCATACCCTTGGTACATCATCACCGTGGTCGAAGGTCCGGGAGCTAAGAGATCTAGCTGACAGCCCGTGACCATTCCTAGTCTGCGGCGTCGAAACCAGTCACCAAACTCCTCCTTATGCTTTTTCTCAAGCCAAGCCTGTGACCTACCGATGTGCTTAATTTGCAGTTCTGTTTGTGCTCATCAATGTATGCCATCACACCGTCAGCCTATTGGAGGACGGTGAAGTTTGCCTGTCTGAAAGAAATGACTTTGTTGATTGTGATAGCTTTCTCACCTATTGTTCCTTTGCCCCCAAGCCTTCCCTCGGGACGAGATACTAGAACTTCGACCCGATTGGTGTACAGATAATATGTGAAGAACTCAATGGCCTCCTCCGTTGTCCATCCTTCAACCATGCTACCTTCTGGTCTGAATCTATTCCTAACATACCGCATAAAAACTTTCATCAACCTCTCGAAAGGAAATATCTGGTGTAGGTACATTGGGCCAAGGGCTTTAATTTGGTCAACAAGATGAATTATATGCACCGATATGTCGAAGTAAGTCGGTGGGAAATGCATCTCAAGCCTGCATAGAATCTCAGCTATCTCCTGCTTCAGCTGGTCTACCTTGGCCCCATCAATGACCTTTTCAGAAATTGCGTTGAAGAACGAACACAACTTTATGATCGAGGCGTGTACCTTATCAGGGAGGATACCTCGCAGGGAAACTGGGAGCAGCTGAGTCATAATTACATGATAGTCATGAGCCTTCATACAACCGTAGTTAAACTTAAGTTCTCTCATGTTAGCTAGCCTCTTCGGGTTCGCACAGTAGCCAGTCGGCACTTTGAGATCATTGAAGATAGAAATAAGCATGTCCTTTTCTTCCTTTTTCAGTGTCCATGACGCCACTGGAAGTTTCAAGTGGCCATCCTCAAGAGTTATTGGGTGCAACTCCTTCTTGAGGCCCAGGTGTTGCATGTCCAAGCGCGTCGCGAGAGAATCCTTCGTTGTCCCCCCCTGGTGTTCATCAACGTGTTAAGAGTGTTACCTGCACACATTTTTAGTTATGTGCATTGGATCAAAATAATGACGTACACGCAAAAGTGGCCAGTAAGGTAGTTTCTAGAAGATTGACTTTTCTTCCAGATACTATCAGCAGGCGCTGGTATTGCCCCTTCCCGCTTTCCAAGGACTACATCTGTGAGTTTGCTTACTTGTTTAATTATCTGTTTGCCATCGCGATACTTTAGGGGTCCACGCTTCTCAATAGTCCTATTGAAATCTTTTCTATTCCTACGGTAAGGGTGATCCTTTCGTAGGAACCTATGGTGTCCCATATAGACCATCTTCTTGTTTTCTGGAGTATGTATAGCATCCATCTCGTCCAAGCACTCGACACACCCAGTGTATCCTTTTGTCTTCTCTCCAGACAAGCAACCTCGCCCTGGCAGGTCGGTGATTGTAGCGATGAGTATAGCCTTTATCATGACATGTTATTTTTTGTACTCATCCCAAACATCCTTCACACCCGTCTCCCACATCTGTAGTAGTTCATCGATCACTGGTTCTAGAAGCACATCAATATCATTGCCAGGTTGTTTTGGGCCTTGGATTAGTAGTGGCATCTGGATGTATGACCATTTCATACAAAGCCAATGTGGAAGGTTGTATATACATAGCGTCACTGTCCAAGTGCTATGATTGCTTCTAACCTGGTCAAACGGATTCATCCCATCTGTGCTCAAACCGAACCAAAGATGCCTTACCTCTCCAACGATGTTCTTATACAACATAGTGTTGATTGTCCTCCAGTCCGACCCATCGTCGGGGTGCCTCAACATTATATCTTTCTTCCGCTCTTCGCCGTGCCAGCGCAAGAGCTTCACTGACTTTGCATATGCAAACAACCTATGCACTCGCGGAGCTATAGGAAAATACCATACGATCTTTACAGGGCCCTCCTCTGGTCTTGCTACCCTCATTTGACGGCCCTTGCTTGTATCGGGGAGCTTTACACTTGGGACACTGTTGGTATTTTTAACATCACTTCACGTTAAGTTGTCATCCCTAACATGATGCTAAAAACCAAAGGTAAAATAATCTTCACTTGCCTCCTAAAAATAATACTATAGAATATATCCGCAAGCGCACAAATAATTCTCCCATTGTAGCACTTCACCCGGTAAGTATTCCGAGTATCATTGATTTGTTTTATGCCAAAAGGATAAAGGGGCACTCTACTCATTAGGATAATCTACTATAATGATTGGAAAGATAAATGTGCAGACCTATGATAACACATAACTCTAGTGCTTTAGCGATAAATAAGTCAACGATAAATGGTAAATGATAACTGAATAAATGAGGTAAATGGTATTCCAGAGATACAATATAGAGACTCACTAATGTAGTAAGACAATCTCGAGATTCGGCTGAAGTAAAGGAAACCTATGTAATTACTAAATACAAAGTCTACAGCCTATGCCACATTACACATTTTCATTTACAGCATAATCAACTCAGAAAACATCATAAGAAGCATCATTTAATGAGGATATTAAGACACAAGGGTTACCTCCTTCGCAACCACGCTCTGGGAGTCCTACGTACGGGGGTGGACTACAGAGGAACCAACGCAGCTGTCACCTACGCGGACTACCACACGACCCGACACGTCAGGGTGCCTCCGTAGGTACACAATATATCTAGACACCACGTCTACATAATGTATACCACCTAACTCACTCAAGTACTGAATTAGGCGCTTTACGATCAAATGACAATAATCATCACCAATCACAACTATATCGAATATGCAATTAGAACAAACTAAGAACTGAATAAGTAGCAATATATTAAAATAGAGCAAAGTCATAATAAGATACAACATAAGATTACCGATCTCCAGACAAACAGATCTGGAATCTCGAGCATAGCGTCCCAACTCTACTTGAACCTTGCTACACGCCTAAACTATGAACTTGAAGAACTAGAGCCCTATTTCTAATCTCTGGAAACCGTAACTTCTGTTTACTCTTGACAAATGAAGCAGGAGGAATGAATTGGTGTTCTGGGAGGGGGGTCTGCCCCTTTATTTATAGCCCGGTGGGATGAACGTGCGCCGTGGGATCAAACCAACTTAAACAAAGGGCCGAGATGACTCCAAAGAGGCGGCAGAAGAAGACTCCAGAAGGCGGGGCTGAAACGCTAAGGGGGGGCGCCGGCCGGCCCTACCCTGGTGGGGTTCAGGGCCCCGGTCGCTTCGGGTGTGTTCCAGAGGCTTCTAGTGTTTCGATGATGATGTTTTCTTGGCGGGTAAGTTTCATGGTAATTAAGCACTTTAATCCTTCTTTTAAGCCTTTCTGGAATAATCCTTGGAAAATACACAATTCACCAAAACTCGTGGAATTTGTCAGTAATAAACCTTATGCTTCTATTATTGCCCTTCCCTAGGCATTAGTTGACAGTATAAAATTGGTACTTAACGACCGTCAACAACACCCCCAAGCTAAGTCTTTGCTAGTCCCTTAGCAAAGTTGACTTGAAATAATTTATTCAGGGTTCCATAAAAATGTATAACTCCCATCAAATACTTAAATATTTAAACAGAAATTCTTTTCCGGATAGAAATTCATTAATCCACCTTTTAAACTTATTCCTATTCTTTTCAATCGTGGGGCTTTTAAACTAAGTCTTGGGTAGTTGAGAGACATAATAATCAAGCAAGCACTATGTCTTTTATCCTTTGTTTCAACCATTGCTCCAGGTTTTTTTTGAATAAGTATATAATTTTTTTGAGGAAATAATGAGAGTCAACTAATAAGATTGCAGAGGACTACTAAGCTATACATCATGATTGATTGTGTGAATGTGATCAGATTTTATTTTTGAACTCCTACGTATTATCCTCTCTTTTCTGTCTTTCTGAAGGGTGTGGGCTATCTCCCCAGCGGATACCTTTTGTACCTATTTTTTTCTCTCAGGCGGGTATCTTTGCACCCATTGTTTTTCTCTCTTTCCTTTTTTTTGGCACATACCCTTTTGATATGGCATCTTTCAGGCCCATACTTCTTTGTTATGGTATCTTTTAATTTTATAACCCACATTCTCTGTTGGAACTTTTAAGAGAGAGACTTGTGCATAGAGCAAAAACTTTTTATGCATGTGAATTTAATCATGAATGCATAACAGAATAGTCTACTTAAATCATATTAGCAGAATAAATTATTATATTTGTTTTGACTTTCGAAATGTCTGGAGCTTTAGGTATCACTCAGAATGAAATAAATAGCAACTCAAACATTCTTATATCATATCTGTCAATTACTTAGATTTAAGATTCATGCTACCCACAGATATCAAGTTTCAGAATAAATTTTCATGGTAGATAAACTTCATGTAATTCGTAGGAGAATTTAAATTTAAACACTAAGAAATGGCAGGAAATTACATTTAAACAATTTAAATATCCTTTTGATCTTTCTCTAACTTCAAGTTCTAATTATTCTAAAGACAAATTGAATGCGGAATTTAAGCAAACTTAATTATACAATCTATTATTTTTTGGATTTTCATTATTACACAAGCAGAAATTTAATGCAATAACTAAAGAAAACGGTAAATAAATTTTTATTTAGTTTTCTTGTTTTGTTGTTTTTTTAGCAATATTAAAATTGACAGAATTCAAGACTGAATTAAATACTAAAATAAAGAACATATATAAAGGTAAGAGGTACTTACCTAGCGGGGATTTCCCCAAGCTGGATGTTACTTAGTAATGTGGTGGAGGTGGCGGCGGGTATCCCATCTGATATATCAAATACTCCAATCCGCTCTGCGTCTGCTGCTGTCCTTGATAGATCTGATCAAGTCGTTGGTCCGTGCTGTGCTGTCATTGTTCATGTTGGTAGAACCTGTCGTCGACCTGCTGCTGCCGCTGCTCGTGCTGGTGCAGTGTGTCGCTTATTGCGTTCTATCCCTGTTCAATGTTAGTGAGACGTATAGATAAAGCTGGAAAATCATTAGCGGTAGCTGTAAAGTGCTGCTCAGCTGGCCGATAGGAGCCATCTTCCGGTGGTGCGAGGAACGGATACGGTCCACCGGTGGTGAAATCCGTGTTCCCGCGTGCAGAAAAAGATGCTCGTCCTCTATGAAAATCATTTGCTCCCCACTCTGCTGCTGCTGCTGACGAAGATTCTCCTTACTGAAATGTGGGCTGTTCCTCCCATCCTGCATGTGCAGTCCACTGTTGGCGTGGCTCCTGCGTCGATCCCTGTTCACCAAAATTAACATACTGAAAATAAGCTGGCCCAGATGGTGCTGGGTCAATTCCAGTGAAATTAGTTCTCGGCGCCCTATTGATGCGCTCGGACGGACACTGCCAATATTAGCTCTACTAGCTGGAAAAATAAAATTCTGAACAGAATAAATCCCTAACTCCCTGTCTGGTAGTTTGTACTCATTGTCATAATTTTTATAAATCATAACTATTTTATTATTTTGGCGTTTGAGCATGTGAGCACGAAAGAAAAAATCATAACCAATAGTTCTACGGGCATCACAAATGTAAACAAGTGTAACATTTGATAATAAATCTAGCCCTGCAGCTAAACGTGTAATTCAACATCATTTTTATAGGTGACGCCTTCCTCTTTTTAATCATGATATATAACAGATGCAGCTCATCTTGCTTAATAGTATTTAACTTCTCTCTAGGAAAGAATGTAAAAGCTAGCCATTTAAGCATGAATCTCAGTGTGGGGTGATGAACTTCTTCAGTAGTATATTTTTGTTTTCTCTCTGCTTTCTTTGCAGTTATGCTCTCCCAAAAATCATCTTTATCAAAGTCTTGGAGAGTTTCAGTTATATTGACCACACACTGATTATTGAATTCTAATTCTAAACTAAGAGTTTTTCCATGAGAGGGTGAAAGGTTTATTAAACATTCTAAAATTAACCTCATCATCATCAAAGTCTAGGGTGTTAATAAATTCTATAGTGAGTATCTTGCTACTCTGCTCATTAATTTGCCATGTACCTTCCCATCCAACATTTCTAAAAATAAGCTCAAACTCAGAATCCATTCCGGTTTCATGGAGCAAAGTGGCATAAAAAATTGGAGTATGCGTAAATTTCTTGTTTTTAACCACATTTAATATCTCCCTCTGCGGTCTAGTTGGTAATGAAATTTGAGTGATGCTTGTCAGCACATACCTCTCTTCCGGTTGGAAAGAGGATGAAGGGTTGTCATACGTGAAAGGTGACGGAGGATCGATATTCATATCGGAGCCGACGAACGATGGCACTTGTGATGATGATTGACTTCATGTTGTGCAGCGTGAGAAGGCTCTTCCAAGGGATCGAATGGCACCTTTCATTCTATTGCTCATCGTGCCTGAAGAATAAAGAACACGAAGAACACGGCAAGAACAAACAAGATCACAAGAATAAGAATAAGAACAAGCAAAAACAAGTGAAGAGAAGAAATCAAAGTGGTGATCTCTCTTCTAGGTCTTCTTGCTAATCCTCTTCTCTACTCCTTCCCTTGCTAAAACTTGAATCAAATGAAAGGGTTGTGAGAGTTTGTAACTTCGAGCAGCAAAACAGAGTAGCTAGGTGCTCTCTGTGTGTGAGTGAGTGAGAGAAGTGGGAGGCAGAGAAGAGGAGGAGGGGTGCCGGCCGGCGTGGGTATGGGGCCGGCCGACCCCACCTGGTGACCTTTGGTCCTCCACTTTGAATGGTGTCAACATTGCCTTCATATGCACGTGAACGAGTGCTTTCTCTGGTGAATTGAATGAAAGGAGTGGATGGAGGGTAGTGTATGAGTGAATAATGGAGTTTGGATGGTAGTGAAATGTAGTGGTTGGTGATAAGGCTTGAGATGACTTGATGTGATGATGGTGGGCCTCATATGTTTCCTGTATTTATACCGTATAATGACACAAGAATGGAAAACTAAATTACTATTATGAATCTACAAAAAATTAGAATTCTAATGATGGTCTTTTTATAATTTTCTGCCACCATAGTAAATTTCACTGACGGGGGTTTAACACTCCGTTAGTAATAATCACATGGGGCTTAAGTTTTAATCATGCTATGCTTATTTTTATTTCTTTTTAATGTTGCAATTTAAGAGGAAATAAATATGCAAATTTCAATGCAAGAACTAAATTACCGATAACTACCAAGTTACCTCCCGGCGAAGGTTCGGGGTTTTTGAGTCCGCCGATCCGGACTTCTCCAGTTGAATTATTCTTCATGATTCATCTCCGGTGTCGGAGATGTTGTTGCATCTTGTTCTTCATGACACTTCAATGTTTAGCATTGCTCCAGTCTTGGCTTGAATTTTAATCGCTCTTTTTGCCCATTGATGGTGAATGTGATCTCTCTAGCTCCGACGTTGATGGTTGCATTTGCAGTGTTTAGGAATGGTCGCCCGAGGATGAGGGGTATCTTCCTCTCTTCCTGCATGTCAAGTACTACAAAATCTATAGGAATGAAAAAGTTGCAGATTTTTACCGGAATATTTTCTGCGATTCCTGCGGGATAGCGGACCGATTGGTCAGCTAATTGCAAACACATCGTGGTTGGTGTTAGCGTAGAATAGTTGAGTTTGTCGAAGACGGTCTTGAGCATGACGCTGACACTTGCTCCAAGATCACATAAAGCATTCTCAAACATCTGGTCTCCTATTGAACAATCAATAGTGGGACACATTGGATCCTTCTTCTTAGTAGGAGAAGAACTCAGAATTGCCTCATTACACTCTTTCGTTAGTTTGACAACTTCAGTAGAAGGTAGTGGTACTTTGTTGTTGAGGATGGTTCGAAGATACTTCGCGTATGTAGGTACCTGCATGGCATCTAACAACGGAATATTGACATATAACTTCTGAATTACCTCTACAAACTTACCAAATTGATCATCCGTTTTAGCTCTTCTTCTTCTGCGTGGAAATGGTAAGAGGGTTGTGTCATGAAAATCTTGAGTTAATTCTTGATCTTGTAGTCCAACTGGTGGTGAAGGTGGCATAACTTCTTCTTCTCTGTTGTCCTTTTCAATCTCTTCTTCTACCTGCACTAAATGTGATGGTCTACGTGCCCCTTTTGGGTAAGGTGGATCACGTGTAGACTTACCTCCTCTAGTAGATATTTCTTTTATTTGTTCATGGTTAGTGGTAAACAAAGTAGAAGATAATTGTGCAATTTGTAATTATTTCTTTTTATTAAATAATATTTGATCTTTCAACAGCAAAAGAGAAATTATCCAACTTAGAATTAATTCCTTCTAAAACTTTATCATTAAAAGCAAGCTTGTTATAAATACTTTCATTAATTCTAGCTTATTTTAATATTAATTCTCTCAAGGGTGGTTGTCTCTGATTTGAAAAATTATAATTGCCCAGGTACTTACCTTGGTTGGTTGACCGAGGTTGATTCCATCCTTGCTTCTAAGAAGTAGTTTTGATGACTGTACTAATATCTTCTGGGGAATTTGCAGACTCAACTCTTAAAGATCCTTCTTTTTGATTCTGGGAATTGAATGCAGCTTGAATAACTCAATGATCTCTTTTATGATTGGCTCTTTGCTCTAACCAGTTCAACACCATCTTGGTTGACAGTGCACACACTTCCTTCGGAACTTCTTCACTCTTATGGCATGTCTGAGTGTTGTTTATCCAATTCTGATTTTCTGCTATTTTTGCCATAATATCTTCAGCTCTTCCAGGGGTGAGTGACATAAATGATCTTTCAGCAATGGCATCTAGTTGCTCACGTGACCTTTGAGTTAGTCCGTGATAAAATATTTGCATGAGCAACCACTTTTCCATTCCATGATGGGGACAATCTGATATGTAACCTTGAAAACGTTCCCAGGCTTCTGGAATAGATTCACCTTTCTGCTGACAAAATTCTGAAATCTTTCCTCGTAGAGCATTGGTTTTGCCTACTGGAAAAAACTTTTCTACGAAAGCATTAGAACATTCTACCCATATCTTGACTCGATCTTTATTCTGATAAAATCACTGCTTCGCCTTTCCCTCCAATGAGAACGGAAACAAACGAAGTACCACGACGCCTTGAGGAATGCCTTTGATGTTGATGGTGTTGCCCATCTCTAGGAAATTCTGCAGATGGACACTTGCATCTTCATGTTTCTTTCCACTAAATGTGATAGCTTACACCATTTTGATGAAGCTTGGCTTGATCTCGTAATCATGATATCCAATGTTAAAAGTTGGCCCAACGCGAATATTCTCAGTGCTTGGGGCAGAGAATTCACGTAGAGTCTTCTCAGCCATGGCTTCACAAAATATTGTAAGACCCTTCTTCCTACGGTTGTTCCTGATTGATAAGAGTTAAAGTACACAACCAATCCTGCACTTACCCTATATAATATTTTTAAACATAAACAAAACACGGGTAAGTCTGCTGTTGACATCTACTAACGTCACCAAATATAACTATATAACTTTTAATGCGAGAGGCGAGATTAGAAGATGAATGGTAATTAATTAACTTGTCATTAGCAACTAGCCACTTTTCTATTACCAACATTCTTATGCACGAACTAGGTTGTCATTCCTAATTAATAATGCTAAGAATAAATAAAGTTTCATATATTAATCTATGTGACTAGACAGAAATAAATATAAATAATATAAACGAAGATCAGTTCTGCAAGCGGACAGATAATTATACCATTGTAGCATTTTACCTAGGGAGTTCTACCAGGTTGTCGATTTATATTTATACCACTGAGAAGGACTAGGATAAACTTTAATCTATTATATTGATAGTGATGGTATACAATGGATAAGTGACATTACCGATGTCATTTACTCTACTCATAACAGGTAGAGGTCACAAGATAAATATAAACGTGATAAGTATGATCAAGCATCATAAATAAAAGATAATCATCAGAGCACTTCTCTAGTCATAGTAATAACTAGCCAATGGATAAACTGAGAAATTAATATCAAAGGTAATTCTATAACTACATCAATGAATAACTCTAATTAGTGCAATTACATCTAGCAATCATTGTTAGACTAATCCTATATCATAATCACATGCAAAGGGCATCATCTAGGAAGGATGTGAAATAGAGTCATCATCCAACTTCGCAACCGTGCCTGCTGGCCTACATACGGGGGGTGGACTACAGAGGACTCAATGCAGCTGTCACCTACGTGATCTACCACACGACCCTGACATATCAAGGTGCACTCGCAGATAAACAAAATACCTAGACACCACGTCTACATATTGTTCATCATCTATCCATCGTCCGCATGAATAAACGCTATACGAGCAATTACATGAATTCAATAAGATCAAACCAACTATACAAGACATATAATCAAAGTAGACAAAGACTATTGTAATCAAGAACATATGAACTATTAAGAACAATGATTCTCTAATCATATTGAAGAATACAATAATAGAGAGAGAACTAAATTTATACCGAAATCCGTGCTCCAGACAAACGCCGGGGCTCCAAATCCGCCGAAGAACTAGAACTCCTCTATTTCTAATCTAACTAGGCTAGAACTATGAACTAGGAGGCTCCTGATGAACTAGGAGGCTCTTGATGGCTTAAGGACTTGATGCCTTAAATGAATGATGGGTTGATGCCTCCAGGGGGGTCTGCCCCTCTATTTATAGCCAAGTGGGATGCACATGCGCCGTAGGATCAAACTGACTTGAAACAAGGGCCGAAATGACTCCATAGAGACGGTGGAAGAAGACTCCAGAAGGTGGGCCGAAACCCTACTGGGGGGGCGCCGGCCGGCCCCACCCTGGTGGATCTCGGGCCCCGGTGCTTCGAGTGTGTTCCAGATGCTTCTAGTGTTCTCGTGATGATGTTTCCTTGGCGGTTAAGTTTCGTGGTAATCATGCTCTTTAACCCTTCTTTTATGCTTTTCTGGAATAGCCCCTGGAAAATACAGAACATGCAAAACTCGTGAAAACTGTCAGTTAAAATCCCTAGACTAGTGTGTATTCATGTATCCTTAGGTGTCTAAAGTTCTAATAAAAGTTAACGTTATCCACTGTCAACATCTGCTAAAGCAAAAGGTTATGGTTATCTATAAGTATTTATGTCCATAGTTATTTTTATGTTTTTCTATAATATTATCTATGAAGAACTCTCCTATATGAAATTCTAGAATAAATATCCTGGCAAATCAAATCAACAAACTCAATAAATTATTCTAATGAATACAATTGCCATCCTCGGCAACGGCGCCAGAAATGCTTGTTGGTATTTTTAACATCACTTCATGTTAATTTATCATCCCTAACGTGATTCCAAAAACCAAAGGTAAAATAATCTTCACTTGCCTCCTAAAATAATACTATAGAATATATCCGCAAGCGCACAGATAATTCTCCCATTGTAGCACTTCACCCAGTAAGTATTCCGAGTATTGTTGATTTATTTTATGCCAAAAGGATAAAGGGGCATTCTACTCATTAGGATAATCTACTATAATAATTGGAAAGATAAATGTGTAGAACTATGATAACCCATAACTCTAGTGCTTTAGCGATAAATAAGTCAATGATAAATGGTAAATAATATTCCAGAGATAGAATATAGAGACTCACTAATGTCGTAAGACAATCTCGAGATTTGCCTAAAGTAAAGGAAACTTATGTAATTACTAAATACAAAGTCTATAGCCTACACCACATTACACATTTTCATTTATAGCATAATCAACTCAGAAAACATCATAAGTAGCATCATCTAATAAGAATATTAAGACACAAGGGTCACCTCCTTCACGACCGCGCTCTGCTCGTCCTACGTACGGGGGGTGGACTACAGAGGAACCAACGCAGCTGTCATCTACGCGGACTACCACACGACCCGGCACGTCAGGGTGCCTCCGTAGGTACACAATATATCTAGACACCACGTCTACATAATGTATACCACCTAACTCACTCGAGTACTGAATTAGGCGCTTTACGATCAAATAACAATAATCATCACCAATCACAACTATATCGAATATGCAACTAGAATAAACTAAGAACTGAATAAGTAGCAATATATTAAAATAGAGCAAAGTCATAATAAGATACAAGATAAGATTACCGATCTCCAGACAAACAGATCTGGAATCCCGAGCGTAGCGCCCAACTCTACTTGAACCTTGCTAGACGCCTAAACTATGAACCTTGAACAACTAGAGCTCTATTTCTAATCTCTGAAACCCTAACTTCTGTCCTACTCTTGACAAATGAAGCAGGAGAAATGAATTGTTGTTCTGAGAGGGGGGTCTGCCCTTTTATTTATAGTCCGGTGGGATGAACAGTGCACCGTGGGATCAAACCGACATTAAACAAAGGGCCGAGATGACTCTAAAGAGGCGGCGGAAGAAGACTCCAGAGGGCAGGGTCGAAAAACCCTAAGGGGGGCGCCGGCCGACCCCACCCTGGCACCGACCGGCCCCACCCTGGTGGGGTTTGGGCCCTGGTCGCTTCGGGTGTGTTCCAGAGACTTCTAGTGTTCCGATGATGATGTTTTCTTGGCGGTTAAGTTTCGTGGTAATTAAGCACTTTAATCCTTCTTTTAAGCCTTTCTAGAATAATCCCTGAAAAATACACAATTCATCAAAACTCGTGGAATTGGTCAGTAATAACCCTTATACTTCTATTATTGTCCTTCCTTAGGCATTAGTTGACGGCATAAAATTGGTACCTAACGACCGTCAACAGACACGTATCCAAGTCTTTGTATTTTTCTCCATGGTACAATATGCAATCGTTGGAACAAGCGTGGATTTTCTCAACCTCGAGGCCGATTGGTCAAATCATTTGCTTGGCCACATAAATATTTTCTGGTAACTCGTTACCCTTTGGGAGCAGTTTTTGTATTATATAACAAGTTATCAAAGCCTTTATCACTCAATCCATTCGTTGATTTGAACTCTAAAAGCATGATGTTGGCTTCCAGTTTGCTTATTGGACATGTCGGATACAATGATGCTTTTGCATCCTCTCTCATGATCTCCAGTTTTTTCAACTGTGTAGCACTAAGGAATCCGCCCTGCACATCATGCAGGAGCTGAGAAATGCCATCGTTTTTCTCTGTGTCGTCAGCTAACGTATTGATAAACACATTGTTATTGGTAGGCACAGGTTCTGTGTAATCATCATTAGGCAGAAACTCGTTCAGGGATCTGCTAGGCATGGGAACATCATCATTGTTTTCTTGTCCACCATTTTGACCAACCTCCCCATGCAAAGTCCAAATCATGTAGTCTCTCATCAACCCCCTGGTAATCAAGTGCAATCGTATATGGTCCACGTCGCCCCATTTTCTCGTATTCTTGCAATCTTTGCATGGGCAGAATACAGGCTGCGAGTCCCCAGCATTGGCTCTGGCGAACTTGGTGAAATCATCGATGCCCGTCAAGTACCGTCGGTCTGTACATGACAGATCGTACATCCACCTTTGATCCATGGCTGCAGAGGAAAAATGGGCAGGGTAGAGAAAACATAGAAAAATTTTAATTAGCCTTTCTCAACAATATTATTTAAAGCATAGAACCTTAATGTATTCTTCAAAAAAATTTAAAATTGCTTTGCCCTATAAAAATTCAAATCGGTCGCGCTTATAAATTTGAAATAGATAGACCATACAAAATAATTGTTCTACAACATGCCGTATAAAAAATAGATTAAAAAAACATAAGAAAAATTGAGGCTCCATCATAAACAACATTAATTGCATAAAAAATTCTAGAAAAAATAATGTAGCTGCAAACAATGGTTGCCACATAAATTACAATTGTCAAAAACAATTATTCTACAACATGCCACATAAAAATAAAGGAACAAATTATAAAATACAACCCATTTTCTTGATCATGAACAATAATATAGCTCCAGTTGAAATTAAAGGTGGTAATGGTTTTAACTAACTTTTTGAATAGTGGATTTACCACAAGCTTGATGCCTTCCTCAAGATCTAACCCAAATGTGCTCTCTAAAATGGAAAAAGTAAACAACTACAATAAGAATCAATCTCCAAATACAAAAGCAATGTAGATCTACAAATTTAAAGGAGTGTGCTTGTTACTAACCATAAGGTAGAAGATCTTCATCATGCTTGAGCTTCCAAGAGTTTTCTTGAGCAATTCGGTGAATAGTAGCCGCAACAATGAGGGTCGTGGGGAAGAGCAGCAGCAACAATAGAGGGGAAGAGTAGCCGTGCACTGTTCTGTTCCGTTAGGATAGAGGAGGAGGGAGGGAGCTCGAGCTCGAGCTTATATACTGCAACAGTATCACTGGCGGTTTCAGCCACTGAACCGGCAGTGATACGTAGCGTCACTGCCGGTTCGTGGCTTAAACCGGCAGTGATACTGCGGAGTAACATCACTGTCGGTTCTAGCCACAAACCTGCAGTGATACCTAGCTTCATTGTCGGTTGGCGCCTGACCTCAATCATTTGGGGTTTGAACTGGCCCATCACTGCCGGCCCAAAACAAACCAGCAGTGATGGGCTGACAGTGATGTTTGAATCTGTAGGAATGGTTAGAGAAAAATTGTCTGATCATCCGAGCATGGAATTAACGTGGTCTTGTAGATGTGCTCAGTTTCCTTTGCTTGCATATGTCGTCCGATGCATACCTCTGTATGGTTGACTTGCACGGCTCTTGTAGATCGCGTTGTTCCTCTTCGCTTGTTAGATCGATGTAGTACGTGCGCCACTGGACCGTAGATGCCCAGCCACAACCAGGCAGATGTCTTGCGTGCAAGTTGCCGTTTACGAGACAGGTTGCCGTGTTAGATCTATTGGCCTTCCATAACGCTTGGTGGTTGACGAATGACGACGGCCACCATGTAGATCCGATCGAGTCCTGCAAGGGCAGGACGAAACCGATGCCATGGCTCACGGAGGTATCATCTGACGTCTAATCTGCTGGAGTGCTGGAGCAGGATTTCCGTGGGAGCCGCCGGTCGATGTTGATGACATAAAAAATTTCCATCTTGGCCAGGAGCGTGCCGCTCTCCTTGCTTGCTGCATCGAGCGTGGTTGCGGTAATGCAGTCGGAGGTCACGGCTGAGTCATCGACGAGAGCTGACAGAAGCCGCTGCCTCAAGCCGACGAACCACCGCAGATATCGCTTGATCTTGAAGTTCGTCTGGTTTGCCGCCACCGGACGTTGTGGTCGACGACGACTGAAAGAAATTTTCATCTTGTTCGCTATGGGATAAGGAAGTACATCTCCCTACCTGGCGCGCCAACTGTCGATGGAATATCGTCGATAGTTCTACCGAGGGGTATGTCCAAGGTAGTAGATTGGTCGATAAAGGTGCGTTTGAGACGAACAGGCGTTGCGCAGAGAGCTCGAGACACAAGATTTATACAGGTTCAGGCCGCCGCGAGGCGTAATACCCTACGTCCTGTGTGCTGGTGGATTGTATTACTATATGTTGATGATTGTATCCGTTGGTCTGATCTAAAGGGTGATCTCTGTCCCTCCTTATATAGTCTGAAGGGATAAGGTTACAAGTAAACTAGCCTAAATTGGTACAATAACCGTGTGGTGCAATATCGTATGCCGTACGCTTTTGTCTTCTGGGCTGGGTCAGCTTTGATGATGCGGTCCATATCTTGTCTTATGGTACCGGGGGTTTATCCCCCCTCCCCCGGGTCCGTGCGAGGAGGAACGGAGGCAATGCACTGACCAAGCTGTGGAAGAGAGCTGCTTCGATTTTTCTTCTCTTTTTTTCTTTTTTTATATGTGTAGCTTTATTTGGAATTAAATTGAGTATACGATGATGACTGAGGCTCCATGTATGATGGTTTCTAATTGTTTTATTTTATTTTATTTATAAAGTTTCTATGAATTCGTCAAACATTTTAAGACTGATCAAGAGTAAGTAGTCAGCGACAACAAACAGCTAGTACTAGATTGATGTATGTGGACGGGTTTTTTTTTATAATGCGCACTACATCTGCAATTGTTTTTTTATGAATCTATGGATGGATTTGATGCTACTTCCATCTTGCCATTTCTATCACTACCGGAAGCGAGTGATTTTGTAATATATTCCTAAGCAGAACTGATTATTTTGTGATTACTGCTGAGATTGTGATCTGGTTTCTGTAATAATAAATTAATAATAACAAAAAAACATTTTCTAGGTATTTTGCAAACAGGATTATTTATAGACTCAAATGATACTACTATTGGTAATAAAAATACTACTATTGGTAATAAAAATTACTATCTTGTTCATGAACAATTATTCACAATTAATTTACTCCTAACCAGTGCGGAGAACCAAATGGTACTAATAATAGTTATAAATTACACTCTTCGGAGAACCAGAGAATAGATGACCTGGTGATTACCAGATATAATTTTAGTTCTCGCGATTTATAGATCCCAAACTATATTGTTAGTAATAAAATTATTACCACCGATTTTACTCCTCGCGAGTTTGGATGGAATTATTTATAGACCAAATCGGAATATTAATAATAAAAAATAACCTATACTAGACATTGGTACAAACAAAATAACATTTTAGGAATAAAAATCTATTCGATGACCCTGATCCTTAATAATGCTGTTTTGCAAAGAACTTTTTTACAAAAATTATCATTACATGTCTCGCAGGAATGAAGACCATGCAAATCATATGTTTTTATGGCTGTGGACAAGTTTTCAACACAAAAATTAATGTCGCTGGACTCGGCACAATAAAAACGATGATTACCAATGTACTATTCACATGTCCAGATGCCACGGTGATTATCACTATCAATTTTACTATTCACGGGACTACCTTGACCAAAGACCGAACACCCCATGATTATCACTATTAATTTTACTACTCATAAGCTATTAGTAATAAAATAACCCTGATCGGATATCATACGCCATCGCTATCAATTTTACTGTTCACATTGCTAAGTTGTCCTATATTGTCATTCCTTTCAACTCAGTTGAGGTAAATAAAGTATATCCATATGTCTGAGTACTCTTTTGACTCAGTTGAGGTAAATAAAATATATCCATGTCTGCATACTGTTTTGGTACCTTATTTGGAAATGTGGATTCAGATGTGTGAGCCTCAATGGCAAATCTCGGTTTTAAATCGTGCCTATTTCCTACAGGGAGGAATGACCTTTTGATGTTATATATCTCCATCTGAGACAAGATTTACAGAGACTCTTGCCTCCATTTGTAGGATTGCCAAAGCTACACATCCAAATGAATTTTGATTTTAGCTTCTCATTTAATATTGACTCATTGTGCATTTATTTGACTTCTTCATTGTTAGTAGGATGTTTGACAATCTATATGTCTAGATACTACAAGTCTGATTATCAAAAGCATAATTTTTTGTTGCACCACTAGCAAGATATTCCTTTCAAACAATCAACTAATCTTATTCTTCATGGTGTGCTATATAATTTTCCTATAATCAAACATGTACCAACCTTTCCTCTGAGGGGAACCAAGCTTCAGAAAATTGAAGTAAAAAATAGACATTACATAATGGTATGATGGGCTAGGTTGAGTGAATGGGACCTGCGAGTTGTTAACTCTCCCGTCCCTTTATACAAAAGGCACTCTTCATCCAGTTAGACTGGGATAATGATTTTTCCTCCACCGTGTATTGTCCACTTGATTTGAGTTTCCAAATATTAGAATCATCAACACCAGGCTCTGTATAGTTCCACTCCCAAAACTCCGACACTATTTATGTAGTCCAATGACTTGCTCAGGGTGTTTCTAAAAGCCTATCACTAACCTGTGTGGATGCATGTGTTTTTGTGTGAAGTCAAACCATATTTCATTTTCTCACTGTTGTATACTTTATGTCAAGAACTGAAGTCAACCCATGCTGCAGCTCGATCGAATCAGACACCAACAGCAAGGAGCTACGACATATCATTATTGTGACCCCAAAGGTGATCTCTAGTTTCAAATTCACGTATATATTGTCCCCTAATTTAATTACTTTTTGAGAAACAAATGGATTTGGAAATGTTGGCTTCACACCAGGTGCTTGACAAAAATGCCTTGACACAATTTAGAAATGTTGCCTTCACACCAAGTGACTGAGTAAATGCCTTGATGCATCATATGAATTTGCTTCTGATTTAACGATATTTTTGCCAATCTTGAGTTCCAATTTATTGGATGGATGACTCAACCATTGTAACCAAATTAGCACATATTTTAGTACTTTTAGTGCCAATTTGCGGTTCTGCATTGGTTGATTCCATTCATCCTCACAAAAATAGTGTATGTCTGCAATTGTAATCTCATAGCAATAACAAACAAGAAGCTAGCAGCATGCACCCTGTTTCCCTTCCTATGCAAAGAACACATAGTAAAACACTGGTCCAATCCAAATTTAAGGTCCTTTCTAATTTGCGTATAAACAGAAGCTCTGAATTTTCAGCATTAGTATGGTCTCCCTTTCCTTTCCCCATGAGAAAAAAATGGTAATCAAGGCATCTAGAAGAACATTAGCAGCAGCTATTTTACTTACACCTGATCACTTTTCGGGTTGGGCATGCTAGGAAAAGGGTGGCTTTATTCTATCCAGGCTAGGAATATCAAAGACCTGAGCACTTATTAGTTATTCTAACAATTCCAGTATTGATCTATGGTTGAACTTCCATGAGCTTCCAAGTCTCTTATTAATGCTAATGTTTTTATAGGACAATTCAGGAGGTGAGCAGCTGTTAGTATAGGCTACATATTCTCTATCTCTAAAAAGACCCAGAACTTTGTGCAGGTCAAAAATTGATTGGTGTTGCTAGCAGTCCTGTATTTATGGCCCCCTGATGTTCTACTAGGAAATTAGTCAGAAAAGGTAGATATATGGGCCACAAGGGTGCTTCTGCATGTTCTACTGATGGCAGTCTTATCCTCCAAGGAAACTCTGTCAAAGCTATCTTTGATGCTATAAAGCCTGTCAAGGTCTTTTCCCTGGCAAACTTTAGGTATAGTTAGGATCAAATGACTGCAGATTGGTATATACCAATTAAGTGTTACAATTCTGTTCCCTTTCTTTCTTAGCTAACTTTAGTTACAGTTGTACTAATATGCTATTACGGTCATACAGATAAGTTTGCTTTCCTATTGTTAATCTTTTGGGAACAAATATAGCGGGGTCTTATTCACACTCGTGTTCTTTGGTCACTAATCTCCCTGGTTGGTGTCTTATATTGGCTTCTTTTCATGGAACAATATTTTTCTTTCATAGCAAATCAGCATCAACCGAAATCAATATTTCTTTTCAGAAAAACAAGTATGTCTTTTGACAAAGTTTTCACTGGTTCTATGCTTCATAACACCCCCTTTGTACGTCTTTTTTGTGAATGCCCCCTCTATATGTCATGAGACGATGTTTTGCGTACCCGTTACAAAGCACGGGCATTAAACTAGTAATTGTAAATCTTTAACTTGTATTTTTTGATCGTCCGTCAAATTTAAATAATAAAATTATTAAATCACTATAAAAATATCTTCAACGATAGATTAAGTCATAATAAAACAAATAAAATTTGTTAAAAAATTTTAAATAAGATGCATGGTTAAAAAAGGTAGAAGTCAAAAATTTACAGTTATTTGTGGGACGGAGGGAGTAGCAGAATTGTCTGTGTATTGTCACTTATGGATCGAGTTCACCCAACAGTATAAGTAAGGATGGCAACGGGTTGGGTTCGGATTGGGTGGAGTCTCTGGACAAAAACTGAAACCCGAAACCAAAACCGAAACCTATTCGGGTGAAAATCTATCCCCAAAACCGAAACCCGCGGATACCTAAAACCCGACGGATTAACCGAAACCTGAAACCCGCCACTATATAGCAACATATGTATTATATATATTACGTATTCAAATGTATAAATAAGAGACAATAAATAACACATAATTTCATGACTCAATTTAGAACAAATTAATATCTTACGTAAATAATTTACTAATAAAAATACATGAATTTTTATTTAAAATGTTATATTTCGGATATCCATTGGATATCCGCGGGTAAAAACCAAACCAGAAACCGAACCCTAAATATTTTGGGTATCCGAACCCGAAAACCGTGGGCGAAAAATTAGACCCAAATTTAAACCCGCTAGAATCGAAACCCGCGGATATCCGCCCCGAACCTGATCCGCTGCCATCCTTAAGTACAAGGAGATTTTTTTAACCGTTAACAAGAGCCTTGCCCTCATTCATAAAAAGGACCGTGAACTTCTTTTTCTGGACCGGATTTCATTAAGAGGAAGGTTTGCCAAAGCAAGCTACAGAGGCGGTCTCCTAAGGTTTTTTCTACCGGTAAGAAAAAAATTTCGATCCCTGGCGATAAATGTGAAATATCAGAAATTTCGGAAATATCAATTCAAATTTAAATAAATTTAAATTGATTTTTAAAAATTTTAACATCATTTCATTATAAAGACTCTCCGATTTAATATGCATCACAAATTTATATAATATCGATGGTAGAATACGATATATCACAATACTAGATCCACGTTAATATTGCGGTCTGACGGAGGGCGAACTGCATATTTATGCTAGTGCTAGTAAATGTGTGAGATAAAATTTAATAAATTGAAGAAATTTAGGCTTTAGTAAGACTAGAGGGTAGGGGGGTCATTTTAGTGTGATTTAGCGTAATTCTGAAGTGAAAGATAAATTTAATCGAAAAATTTGACCGATATAAAAAAATTTCGGTCCACACCGAAAATGATGATATTTCAAAATTTTCGGTAATATTTCGCCGAAATAGTAAACCCTCTTGAGTGGCGGAGCCAGCTCAAGCAGACAGCAAGGAGTACCTAGCACTACTGGATACACTTGCACATCTTACATTTATCGTCCTAAACTTTGCGACTCCATACCTTTAGCTAAGACCACACCGCTTCCATTTCAACCATTCAGATGCTTCCGTAGCGATCCCGGAGAGAATGACCTGGGCAAACGAAGCTGTACCGCGAAAGGTGTTGCGCTCTTTCCAGACGGATCGGACCAAGTGACCAGCAGCACCAATGCAACGCATGATGCATCAAACGGACGTCGTGCCTCCTTCCGTAGCATTCGTCGCTTGTTCAACCTCCATTCCGGCAGGGTGTCATCTGAATCTTGGAGGCCATGTCTGTACACTTAGCTGGCGCCCAAGAGTTTTGCTGTAATCGCTACGGATTAAAAAAACCTTTGTAGGGTGTAATGTTGTATAATGGACTGAAACTCTCAAAAACTTCAATGTATATGCAATAGTATTTTTGTTTTATGGACTCGATGTACATGTAAAACTCTTATAATTGACTCATACATGATACAGCAGCTAAACATGATATTGTACGGCCGAATCATACTATTTCATCTATCCATCCAAACAAGCAGCATGCATGTATCATTCCGTACAAGTAACCAAACAATGTACATGCACCATCCCATTTAAAATTATCCCATCCATCATCCATCTATGCAGGATGTGATCCATCCCATTCACCTCCATGATTTGTTGAAGCAAGTTTTCGTTATTTCACTCCTTGTCCCTACATTGTTACTCTATAAGTCACTAAATTAGCAGTGATCAGACCACAATCAACAATTGTATAGTAGTAGACTAGTAATCGTATACAAGTACTAGACTAGTAATTTTCTTACAGAGCAATCGTATAGTAGACTTGTACTTTCACACCGTTCGGTTAACCTGTTACTCCATTAGCCTGTTTTCTTTTTGTTTCTATTACTTTGTGTCTGAGTTCCATCTCTTTTTTTTCTTGCTTTGTTTTCGGTCTATAAATTCTACATACTATGCGTAACTATGCGTACTAGAAGTGACTAATTTAATAACATTTTATTGTTAATTAAAATTTTATGCTACTTCTTTTTTGGAGTTTATACTCAGGTATTTTGTCAGTTGTATTCTATGACTTATTATAAATACTAAGATTAATTTTTTTTACCACCGATGTACGTATATATCTAATTGACAAATTGGCCCCCTCTCTTCTTTATTTGTGGCTCCGCTACTGTACCCAAGAGACCAAGAGCGTGTATAAAAAGGGTCGGGGGGTCGCCAACCAAGCAACACAGACACACAGTGCTCCTCTCTTCTTCCATTGATCGATAAACACTTCAACAAAAAAGCATCACAAACCTAGACTGACTCTGAGTGTCCAAGTGGAAACGAGCATGGCGAGAGCAGCCAAAGCTGCTGTGATCATGGTGGCGGCCATCATGGCCATGACCATAGCGCCGGCGGCCATGGCTATGGAGTTCACTGGCGCCGACCTGGCGTCGGAGAACGCCACGTGGGCGCTCTACCACCGCTGGTCCGCGCGCTACTCCGTGGTGCGCGAGGCCAGCGACAAGGCTCGCCGTTTCGCCATCTTCAGAAACAACGCTTGGCGCGCCGTCAACTTGTCGTCCGGCCACGTCGGCATCAATGTCTTCGGCGATCTGACGGACGACGAGGTGTACAACTGCGCGGTCGTCCCTCAGCGCCGCCCCGTCCTCGACGACACGACGCCACCACCAGGAACAACCACAGCGTCGTCTTCACTCCGTAGCTGTTGTGGCCTGGACAACCTCCCATACGGCGTCAACTGGACGGAAATGGGCATGGACGGCAGCCCGCCGGCCGTCAGCAACGTCAAGGACCAGCCGACTGCGGCAGCTGCTGCGACGTTAGCAATTTCACTGTTTTTTTTTTTCGACTGCAATTTCACTGTCCGAGCAGCAGATTATTGACTGCGATACGAGCAGCCACGGCTGCAAAGACGGCTGGGGCAGCCTGGCAGGAGTGCTCTTACCTACGTGAAAAGAAACGGTGGACTGGCGCCGGAGTCTGCCTATCCCTAATCCCGATCGACCGATATATTGAAGCAGTGATGAAGGTAGAAAAAATATTTAGGTGAGGCTGAACTAAACAAGAGTAAGACCAACTTAATTTAATCTGAACTTAAGTTAAGAAAAAAGCAACTCTTGTCTTCTTCAATCTCCAGATCGTGTTTTTAGTTTCTTCTATCCTTTAAAAATACCCTAAGATCATGTTTTCAGCCTCTCGTACCCTTAAAAATTACTGTAAATTTTATAAGAACTTTATAGGGATTTTATTAGTTCACCGACGCCCCCACCGCTGTCTCCGTCACTGTATTGAAGCAAGTGCCATCATATACTAAACTAAACTGGAACTCAGACCAGCGGTGGCTCATCAGCCGATCGTGGTGACGTTCGAAGCCTACTCGCCAAGGGGAGTGCTTTCAAGCGGTGCGATGGAGGTGTCTTCCGTTGACCATGCGACACCAATAGTGGTCGACACCAGATGACGGCGGTGGGCTACTTCTATAGCTTGAACACCAAACTAGTACACAAAAGTTCAGTACTGACGGTTACAGACGTATTTTTACTATTATTTTTATAAAGTGCTAGAGGTCACTAAAAATCAGCGATTTTTACTGGCGGTTGCTTGTGAACCGCCAGTACAAATCGATTTGTACTGGCGGTTCACGTAAGAAACCGCCAGTAAAAATAATTTTTCAAAAACTTGGTTTTAAAAATAGCAAAACAAAAAAATTAAATCTGAGAAGGGACCCACCGGCCAGCGCCCGTCCGGCAAGTCGTGGCATTTTCGCGCAAAATACGCGCGCTACACGGCCGCGGGGGTTTGAACCCGTGACCTCTCCCTCACGCGTGAGCTCCTCTAACCACTCTACCCATTAGTCACTTGTGTCTTACTTGAATTAGATTTGTCACATATTTTTACGAAATCGATATAAAATTGACTGTTTGAGACCCTAAACGAAGTCAAATGAAAAAGTTGTCAACTATAAAGTTGCATAACTTTTCGAGATCTACAACTTTTATGTTGGAAGTTTCTCCATCCAAGGTCTTCTACTAAATTTGAATTTCAAATTTGACAAATTTAAACGTATTTTTCGCCACCAAGATGATTTCAAATGAAAAAGTTGTCAACTACAAAGTTTCATAACTTTTCGAGATCTACAACTTTTATTTAGACAGTTTTTTCATACGAGGTCATTTGCAAAACTCAAAAAATTAAAATTCAGATTATTTCTACAGGCGGGTTACTTAAGAAACCACCACTAGAAATCGATTTTTAGTGGCGGTTCCTTAAGTGACCCGCCAGTAAAAATGGGCTATTTTTACTGACGGGTCACTTAAGGAACCGTCACTAAAAATCGATTTCTAGTGGCGGTGCCTTAAGTGACCCGCCTATAAAAATAAGCTGAGGTGCGGCAAGTGGATACTAAGTGTTTGTCTTCCCTGTGAAACATGTGACAACAATAGTGGTGGAACAGTGACGGCGGGGGCTACTAGATCTTGAAAATTGGTGAAGTGAAACTTGGGGGAGAGAAAGCGATATATGAGGATTTTTTTTGGTGGGGGGGGGGGTGTTGTGTGTTGCGGCACGGGCCCCGGTTCTCGGCATACAAGAGCGCATTTTACCCCTGGCGGCGTGACTAGCTAGGTGGGAGAAAAGGTACGGGAAACGATGGCCTTAGTAGTACTTAATTAATGAATAATAATGCATAATACTCTCGGTAAGGAATTGGAGCAGTGTGTGGTTTGTGCGAAAGTGAAATAGACATCCTTGCCATGGTGTTTGTGTATGAATTAACTGTCCCTGTAAAAAAAAACATGAAACGAAAAAGAGATCAATGAAATGAACGAACTTCTCTTTACTGATGCTAACTCGTGTTTTGTGTTCTGTACGAGACGGCCACTCCCACAGATGAGTGGCTTGCTGGCTATGTTAGGGTGGGTTTTTTAATTAAGGTTCATATATAAACTTTGCTCAAACTGAACATAGAAATTGGAGTACAATCTAACCAGATCTGGATTCAAGTTTAAAATTTTTGAACGGTTTTTTTTAAAAAAAATTTGAACGGGTGATTCAAGTTTAAAATTTGGGTGATAGCGATTTAAAATCAAGGATTTAATTTGTCTAGTTGTGTTGAAATTCTGCCTTCAAGCTGAAAACCGCTAGTCCTATAAATATGACACTGCATCAATCAATGTATAATTTCTATATAAGAACCTAACATAACAACTATGTAATAGTTGGAGAACATTCATGATGAATAATCTTAATTAGATCAAGTCCCAGTATTCTGAACTTTTGATACCTAAATCCATTGGCTAAATTTGAACTTAAGCTGTATGATGAATCCCTACTGAAGACAAGTCTGAGACGACTGTGTGTTTTTACCCAAATTCATCGAGAATTATCTTGCAAGCCAATGGAGCTATGAGCCGAAACCCCATATAACAATTGTTGGCCTACAAGTCATCATTAAAAGTCTCCACAATCTTATGGGGTTTTATTTAAAGACTGGTTTGGACCCAAACTCTCGCGAGCAAATGGGGTCGGGTTCAAGAATTCGCCTCTGCGCTGAACTGAACCGCATCAGCAGGAATGCAGGATGGTGTGCTTCAGCTGCTTGCGCCGCCGCTCAATCCTGCCCTGCCACACACTATTAAGTTGCACGCTACACCGTAGCAAGCCCGCGCACGGCGCACATGAGCTGGCGCCGTTGACGTTGTTGTGCCTAGATAAGCAGCTGGGAAGGGCATTCTTTACACAAAACTCCGCCGTCATAGCCACTTCTACTGTGAGCCACCTCTTTCCACTCCTTTCCATTCAATTTTACAGCACGCATAGGTACGATGTGAGTGCTTCTGTTGAGTGCTGGAAGTCCAAAGTTAATGCATTTTTTCCCTCCGGGTCACTTTGTCCTCCATATGGCAATGGCGAGCACTGGCAGTCGACGACGTTAGACGCCTAGACGGGGACACATTCCACGAAGCATCAGTCGTCGCGATTGGCGATCCGCGCGTCGACGGTGTGGGAGGGCGATGGGTGCAGACACGAAAGAGCCGCCGCGTGTAGAGGAAGGAAACATGTGAACCTAAGACCCAAGTGGCCTGACCGACGCGACTCGAAGTCTCTCCTCCCTTTCCCCTTGCTACAGTTGCCCAAGGCGAAAAGGAGGCGAAGCGCGGTTCTGGCAGCGATTTCGTCGGCCCTTCTCTCAGGTGGTCAGAGAGGCATCGAAGAGGGGCATGGGCTTGGGAATCATCGTGCGACTGTATATAGAGTAGGTAGGAGTCTACCTAGGTCTAGGGTTTGCTCGCCATCAGGTGATGGTGGAGATAGGGTTTGCCAGGAGGATGTTTCTCTGCGGCGCTTCATCGTCTTTGCTTGGTGATGTGGCTGCTAGCCTGCTTTTGCTTGGATACGGGGCTTTTTGTGGGTGTTGTGGTTGCTGGCCGGCCGGATCTTGCTGGATTCCCCCTTGGCGGTGGTGGCTGCCAATGGCGAGTTCAGATTCCGGGAGTTGGAGAAGTTGGGGTGCGACCCCGGTCGATGGGTGTTTCGCCGATGGCTTCATCCCATTTCCTATGATGGGTGTCTACTTCAACTCTGTTCAAAGCCAGCGTGCGATGGGACTTCTCTAGCTCATGGTGGTGTTCAGCTTCTTCTTCGGCGGCGGCGGCCGGCGACGAGGTGGTCGACCACGGATGGTTCACGAAGGGTCCTGGGGCATCAATGTATTTTTTATTGTTTAGGGTTCTTCGTGATGTTTGGGTGGGACAGTTCTCTATATCCTACTTGTATGTGTCTGTATTCCTATGTATGCAGGTATGTTTTCCTTAATTAGAAAAACAGATACGTATTATAAAAAAAAGGGTTGCGCCTCCATCTGGACGTCCGGACGGACGTGCCGGTCCGGACGCCGCCCGGCTGGAGCTAGCTGGTGCATGCGTATAGATGCATTTTATGATTTTTAGAGTTTAGAAAGCTATAACTCATAAACCAACATCATAATTAAAATCTGATTGCACCATCGTGTTTCTTATAATTAATTCTTCAAAACAAGACCCCACATGGATATATTTTGACAAAAAAAATTTAACATATACAACATCCCGATATACTTTTGCAACATTCATATGAAACACTTGCAACATACTTTTAAAACCACTGAAATACTGGATACATACTTTTGCAACATGCATGTTTCACTCCCGCTATGAAGCAAAGAAGAAGGTAAGAAAGATGAGTATGCGAGCAGAGGGGCAATGAAGGTTGATGGGAAGATCGAGGCCGCTAGCTGGAGCAGAGAATGATCGCCGCCGGTGACGGACCTCCCAATCCGACCAATGAACATGAAACATGCATATGAAACACTCTGCAACACCAGATCTAATTTTGAAACATCCAGGCACGACACTTACAACATATATATAAAACTACTGAAACACTCGAAACATGTGTATGAAATATTTGAAAAAAAATAAATGAAAAAAATACTTGCAAATCATTTTAGAAACACACGTAACATTTAAATAAAACAATTGCAACAATACATGTGAAAACATATGAAATATTCAGATAAACACTTGCAAATATTAATTCAGAAAACGAGATGAAACATTATAAATATACTCTTAAAACATACGTCTAAAAAAGATGAAACATTTTGAGTAACGCTTGCAATATGCATCAAAAAGAATTGTAACATATGCAACATTACCGATCTAACTTTTTAACATACACAAAAAAAATAAAAATATATAAATATTTTAAAAATAAAAAGTTTAAAAAATTAGAAATAAAAAAGAAAAAGAAAAAGGAAAAATGAAAAAAAGAAAAAAGAAAAAACGAAAAAGAAAAAAAAAGAGTCGAGCGGCGCGCGGGAGTCGAGCGGTGGGGGCGAGCCGCGTGCCCGCATGCGGGGTGGCGCGTCCGGCCCGGCCGGACGTCTGCCCAGGATCATTACCGGAAAAAAAAGACCCAAGTGGCCTTCAGCTTTGTAGAAGGATAAAGGTGGGCTGGAATATTTTTCACGTCAGTCGTATGCATGGGCCTTTGTTTAGGTGGACAACGAGCGGTTTCAGCCCAAATAGGGGAGGTCAGAGGTTTCTCTTCGCGCTCCATTTTGCTGCCGTCGCCACGGCCGCGATCCCCTGCTCTTCTGTCTTCTCTACGCCTGTGCCCTGTGGAAGAGGAATAGAAGCTTTTATAGGGCTCCTGATGCAAAGCTGATACTTAAGAGAACAGTGCCGGCTTATATTAGTGAAAAACTAGAAATTTTCGCGGCGTTGCCGCTTGTGACCATTTTATGGGGCCATTGATAGCGCTGGTAGATTACTTTTCGTAAAAGTTTTTGTCAAGCGTAGTAGAGTACCAAGTGAGAGGGTACATATTAATGATAAAGGATCATGTTGCTTAGTTCATTCATTTCTTGTGCATTCAGCAAGCATGGACAAGAGGGAAAGAAATAGCATTTGGAAATTATCATTTGTGGTTGACTGTATATGTTGATCGTGAATTTTTTATTTTGGTGTATGTATATTTCGAGTCCTACAAAGATCATTTATGAGCTCTTTTTTTAATTAATTTGTTAGCTGAGCACGGGATAATAATTTGTTGAAACATTTTAAATTTATCTCAAAATTTTTATAGCGGTTGGAAACATCATAAAACAGCCGTAAAATAAATTTTATAATTTCTGGTTCAATAATTTAATGTGTAGAAATCATGTAATGTCTATTTATTAATTAAAAGAGGTTATTTTAAATTATTTCAAAAGTTCTAATTTTATAAGTTTAATATTTTTTATGCATAGTGTGCATCATGCAGAGTGAACACAAAAAATTTCATGATTTTAGGAGATCTAATTATTTTTATATGAAATAAACAAAATCAGTATGTAATGGGATTTAATAAAAGACACAAAAGGGAGATGGCCATTTGGGCCGAATTTGGCCTAGCTCGGCCCACGAACAGCGCGCGCAGTGACAGGCCGGCCCAAAAAACGGCGTGGACGGTGGGTTGATTTCGAGAAACTTGAAGGGTCTTTTTGCAAGAAAATCTTTGAGAGGAAATGCACTACAGGTTATATTTTAATAAAGTTCGAGGACTTTTTTAAAAATAACCGGGAACCGTCCGATCGGACGGCCGAGAATGGCCCGTGATGTGGCCACGCTGAGAGGCCAGCTTTTGCTGCACAATTCGAGTTGTAGAGATCACAGCTCTCGATGAAATATGTTTTTTTTCTTTTTTGTTTAATATTTTCTTTATGCAGAAAAGATCTTATAATTTAGAAATAATGGAGTAGCATTTTTATTCTCGTTTTTTACAGTGTTAGTTATTTTTTTCTGCTGCAACTCACGTGCACGGGTATATTTGCCAGTAGACAATAAATTCCTTAGATAATAACTTATCTGGAAATCATGAACGCTTAGTTTCTAAAAAATCCAAAGCCAGATGGCCCAAGATATTATGCACCGCCACCCTGTCAGCAAAATGGCCATATTAGGTTTCTTTTGCGTCGAAAAAGATTCCTCTGTTGGCTATGCACGCAGAAATACACAAAGTTTGTTAATTCGCCAGACGCGCCTACTGAATCTCACGCGGCGGAATGCTCGTGAACTGATGCAATGAGAACAAGCTAAACATCTTCAAATCCTTACCGACTTGGCTCGTCCTAAACCCCTCACGATGCAACGATATCGTGAGTTCATCACGTCCACAGCTCCCCATCCATCCATCATCCCGTCCTGCGATAAGAGGATTACCATCCGAAGGCAAGGCAAAAACCCTCCCAAACCCTGACGTTTTCAGATGCTGCACATCGCTACGCATCGCAACACCGGATTATAGTTGCGGGGTTGAGATTTCTAAAAAAAAAAAAAAAAAAAACCCCGAAGTTTTCGGATTGATCGCGGTATTAAGCTTCCGGATTCCTTTTTTTTTTCCCCCCTTAAACTAGTTATATATTTTGCGGAAAAAAGATTTCGGAATCACCTCCACTGTTGACATGGATCTGCGTGCCCCACCAACCAATTATCCCAAAACTTTATCCTCCAATATCCTATGGCGTCGTCGTCCTGACGCGGGGCCGGCGAGGAGGCCGGAGGCAATAAACAATCGCGCCAGACAGGGGCTGCTCTCCCGTCCAATCGCATCGCCTCCACGAGTCACTCGCTGCCACTCGCTGCAGCAGCCCGCACTCGGCCGCGATCGCGAGCGAGCCGTCGTCGCGAGATCCAGCGCCGTCGTCGCGCCACCGCCGCCGCTGCCGCCGCCGACGCTGCTGCCGGAGATGCCGAGCCCGACGATCCGGAGGCTGGACGTGGCCTCGCCGGTGCCGGCGGACATCGACATCGCCAACTCCGTCGAGCCGCTCCCGATCGCCGACATCGCGGCGGAGCTCGGGCTCCGGCCCGAGCACTACGACCTCTACGGCAAGTACAAGGCCAAGGTAACGTTCCTGATTAATTGCTCCCTCCTGGGTCCCGGCGGGCGGCGGCGCGGTGTGTGGTTGGGTCGGATCTTGAGGCCACCTTCCTTCCTCTCTCATGTTCGCAGGTCTTGCTGTCGGTTCTTGATGAGCTCAAGGCGCAGCAGGATGGGTACTACGTCGTGGTGGGCGGCATCACGCCGACGCCCCTCGGGGAGGGCAAGTCAACCACCACCGTCGGGCTGTGTCAGGCTCTCGGCGCTTTCCTTGATAAAAAGGTGAGATGCTTCCTGCTAATTTTGCTCGACACAGAGTCCGTTCACCATTAGCATTTTATTATCGGGGCAAATTCGTTACTAGTACTGAATTGCGGTCCCAGTGCCGCCCTCACATGGTGAATTCAGCCTTGACGCACTTTTTGATCCGTGGGTCTTGTGAAACTGAAACTGTTTGATGTAGTTCTGGACTGATTGTACAGTGCAATCTTGTTTGCTGCCACTTGTGTATTGAGTTTTGCTGTTATACCTTTACATTGTTAATATGCTAGTACTAGCTACATATTTATCTGTTGCAATTAGGATATAGCGTCCAGTAAGATTGATGTTATGTAAATGGTGTGATTTCGCTCAGTATGCTTTTTCGAAACATATGGAACAATACAATTCTCTTGATCTGGATAGGATTTCCTTGCTCTTTGAAGTTTATCAAGGTAATATGGCATCAAGTTGTATCAAGATCAGTACAGTTACTTACGGAGAAAATATTAATTAAATATGCTCTTCGAAGTTCTCTGATTTCCAGAGATTATATCAGTATGACTATATCATTATGACTATATCAAGGTTATATTTGCAGACTTTCTTCGAACCTATGTGATGTGTTGAGTCCTTCAAGAAAATCTTTATCTTAAAGAAAACATTTTCTTTGTATTATCTATCATTTGTAGTCCCTCCTTCCCAAAAAAAGAATGCACTGGGGCTAAATTAAATTTGCTTAAGTTTGATTAAGTTTTAAAAAAAATAGTATAAACACTTATGTCTCGAATAGGTTTTCCATGATTAATCTAATGGACTTATTCGGAATCATAAGTGTTAGTATTTTTTGTATAGATTTTTTTCAAACCTGAAATTGTTTGTCTTTTTTTGAAAATGAGGTCGAGTCGCAGCCTCCTTGCATTTGCACACCGCAAGGGTAAGGCCGCACAGTGCGGGATGCTCCCAACACTGGGTACGCCCTTTTTTGAAAACGAGGAGTGAACTCTCTTTGTGATAGAGGGAGTAAGCAATAAGTATATAATAAAATACTGTTTGATGCTTATCTGTCTTGTGTAAACCTTTGAGTCCTTTATTTACATTCACTGCAACAGATAAGCTGCAACTTTATTTTGTGTTTCTATTATACTTCTAGTATTAAAAGACAATCATATGTGTGATAAAATAACTTCAGACGGTGTTGTAAGTATCTGCTCCAGATAATACGGAAGTTGTTTCATGTATTGTTTTTATTATAGGTTGTCACTTGCCTCCGCCAACCATCACAAGGGCCTACCTTTGGAATAAAGGGAGGTGCAGCTGGAGGTGGCTACAGCCAAGTTATACCAATGGATGAGTTCAATCTTCATCTGACAGGCGATATACATGCAATTACGGCTGCAAACAATCTTCTTGCTGCTGCTATCGATACAAGGATCTTCCATGAAAATTCTCAGTCAGATAAAGGCCTGTTCAACAGATTGTGTCCGGCAAACAAGGAAGGCAAGAGGAAATTTGCTGACGTAATGCTCAGACGTCTGGCGAAGCTGGGCATTTCAAAGACAGACCCCAATGAGCTTACACCAGATGAAATCAGGCGTTTTGCAAGGCTTGATATCGACCCTGAGTCCATTACATGGAGACGGGTGATGGATGTCAATGATCGTTTCCTGAGAAAAATCACTATTGGACAGGGCCCTGAAGAAAAAGGTATGGTGAGAGAAACAGGCTTTGACATATCAGTAGCTAGTGAGATAATGGCTGTATTAGCTCTTACAACTTCCCTCGCTGACATGAGAGAAAGGCTTGGAAGAATGGTGATAGGGAACAGCAAGTCAGGTGAGCCGATAACTGCTGATGATCTTGGTGTTGGAGGTGCTTTGACTGTCCTAATGAAAGATGCTATTCATCCCACCCTCATGCAAACTCTTGAAGGCACACCAGTTTTAGTACATGCTGGGCCGTTTGCTAACATTGCTCATGGAAACTCTTCAATTGTTGCTGATAAGATTGCTTTGAAGTTGGTTGGGAAGGGTGGTTTTGTTGTTACTGAGGCAGGTTTTGGTGCTGATATTGGAACCGAGAAGTTCATGGACATCAAATGTAGGTATAGTGGATTGGTGCCGCAGTGTGCTATTATTGTGGCCACAATTAGGGCTCTTAAAATGCATGGAGGGGGGCCTGAGGTGGTGGCTGGAAAGCCTCTGGATCATGCATATGTGAGCGAAAATGTGGCCCTTGTTGAAGCTGGATGTGTAAATCTTACTAAACATATATCGAACACACGGAGCTATGGAGTTAATGTTGTAGTTGCAATCAACAAATTTGCATCAGATACTGAAGCAGAAATGAATGCAGTGCGTAATGCATCTATGGCTGCTGGTGCTTTTGATGCTTTCGTCTGCACACACCATGCCCATGGTGGTAAAGGAGCGGTTAGTTCTCTTTCCCTATGAAGTTTTTTAATTTGGTCAAGTATAGGTTATTGGGAATACTTAAGCGCATAATCTGGGGTTGATATTGTACTCCCTCCGTTCCAAATAACAAGACATTTTGGCTTTTCTATGTACATACATAGCTTTTGCTATGCATTTAGATATACACTGTCTAAATACATAGTGAAATCAATGAATATCGACTAGAAAAGTCAAAATGTCTTTTAATTTGGAACGGAGAGAGTACCTTTTGTAGCAATAAAGCACATATAATTGTTTTCTAAACAGGGACATATTTATAGCTCTTATTGTTTATGAAATATGTTACTGCATTTGTTATAATTATCCCTTCTAGTTCACTGTTGCCTAGAATTCTCACATGAACTCTTTATTTATTTCCTCAGTGCTAGAACAAGGGCAGTGTGAATAACATAATTGTAATAATTTAACCTGATCCTATTATACCATTTAACATATTTTCAGGTCGAGCTTGGACATGCTGTTCAACGAGCATGCGAAAGCCAGGCAGAACCTCTGAAGTTTTTGTATCCTTTGGAATCTAGCATAAAGGAGAAGATTGAGTCAATTGCGAAGTTCTATGGTGCTAGTGGTGTTGAATATTCCGAGCTGGTATTTTCTTGTAACCATGCTGTGTGTTTGATCTTTTTGGTCCTCATTGCACCACCTATATACAAGATAAAACACACACGCACCAAGATTACCAGACACCTAGGTTAAGATTTGAATCATGTCAATTATTATCTGAGAGGCTGAGTTACATTCCAGGAAAGTATAATCTGAAACAAAGCTAGAAATCATGTATAAAATTTTCCCCAATACTTTCTGCGTCTAGAAAGATTATATGCACGGTGCACAAAGAATTGAACGTGGCTTCACTCTGCTGACTTTTCTTGACCTCCCAACAGGCTGAGAAGCAGATTGAGATGTACACCAAGCAAGGGTTCTCCAACCTTCCCATCTGCATGGCGAAAACCCAATACTCGTTCTCACACGTCCCATCCATGAAGGGCGCCCCGACGGGCTTTGTTCTACCAATAAGAGATGTGAGGGCCAGTATCGGAGCTGGGTTCATCTATCCACTCGTCGGCACCATGAGCACAATGCCTGGTCTTCCCACAAGGCCCTGCTTCTACGAGATCGATGTCGACACTGCCACCGGCAAGGTCATGGGCCTGTCTTGAGTTCAAGTTCTGATGGTACCGTTCTGTGTAGTTACAAGAATTCGGGGCATTCCTGGAGTTGAATAATAGTGATAATAATAGCCGTTCCTGCAAGTGCAGTGCCGCTTCTTACCTTTTTTTTCTTTTTTCTTCTTCTTCTTTCTTCTTCTTCTTCTTCTTCTTCTTCTTTCTTTTTTTTTTTTTTTTTTTTTTTTTTTGGGCGAGGAATTCTTGTTACTTGCTTTTGTGGCCCGGGGACTGTAAATGCTGTCGAACCGTGCTGTTTAGACTCTCATGCCTCAAATCCTGAGTTCAGTTAATTATTCCAGTCTTATATGATTCGCTGTATTTTCCAAAAAATTGTCTTTGAACCGCTTGATTAGTGATTGGTAAAGTCAGTGTGACTCGGTGCTCAGACTGCTGCATGTTGGACCAAACCGGCATTCGATGGGCCAAGTAAATAAGAGTAAAGACTCTGTTTGGAGTGCGGCCCATAAACAAATAAAGTAGCTAGCCAGATCGAATTCATAGCACGGCCCAGCATTTCTACTTGAGTGTAGATCACAGGTGTGGACCTTATTCATGGCAGGCCTCTTGGTCCATCTCATTAGTTTGGGCCTCTGCGCTCAAATTTGTAGACAAAAATGTATATTTCCACAGAGAAAAAGTGCGGGCTTTTAGATTTCTGTCTATGCACATCATATTTGCATTTCAAATTCACATGTACTCCAGAGTATTTTATTATAAAAATCCGCCATCAGATATGCATCTGTGATTTTTTCGGCAGCCGGGAGCACAAAATCACGAACGATCACTCTATTCAAATCCAGCGAATAATATTCCGACAACACAAAATGTCTAAACTCCCCCTCCTGCGCTTACACTGCGTATGCTCACTTCTGCATGTGGCCATGAAGTCACCACTAACACAGAAAAAAATAAAATATTTACTTTAAATTGCTATAACTTCTGAACGTATTTTTATTCCATCTACGCTAGTGTGTTTTACGTGACGAGACAATCAAAATAGACCAGACTTGCATTATTTCAGTAACAGTTTATATGTTTAACTTATAACATATAACTTATATCAAAAATTATAAAAATATAGCTTATATATTAAACAGAAGGGGACCAATAAACTTATAACCTATGCCAAAACTTACAAACATAAAGTTTATTAAAAAAAGGAAACAAATTAGCTTATAACTCATACTAAAACTTAGAAACACAAAAACTATTAACTTGTATACAAAAGTTATCAAATACAAGTTGTATGCATTATATGTTATAAGCTAATACATATAAATTGTTATTAAAAAACTTCTTCAAAATCTATGCAAGTGAGCTCTAATTTTTTGTGTCGTTGTGTAGAATAATATACTGGTGGAGACAGAATTGAAAATAGATGCCTCATTCTGTAGTTATAGTATTTTAAAATAAATATTTTGTTTTTCCAAACCTTTGTCAGCGGTGATGTCATCACATAGAAAAGCATGTAGAGAGGAGAGAATGGATGAATTGGGTGAATATCCGCGTAATAATTGGAATTAGGCACAAAAGAAAGAGAATGCCCCCGATCGGTTCGTTCGCCGGAAATCAAACCGCCCGTGAAAAGACAATTTGGTCTGCACTCTGCAGCCAGTAACGCTGGTCACGGGCGGGCAGCCACGACGCCGCGGGGAATGGAGGACTAAGTCCCGCACGGAAAAGCACCCTCCACAACGACCAAGCCCTTGTAGGTAGTAGTAGTACGAGTAGTAGGGAGTACCGCGACAAGTCAACGAGCGAGTCGCCAACGCGGCACGGAACGGAACGAACAGCGCGCGGCAGGAGTCCGTCGAGAAAGTCAAGCCCTCGCCGCGAGACGCTTTTCCCTCCACGACAGGTCGGTGCGCGCGGGGATCACCTGACTAGTCCAGCTATGCAACGAAATTATTGGCAGTCTAGCAATCAAGCTTGGAAGAGTGAGAGATGAACCCGTCAAATATACTCCTTCCGTCACGCAGTACCGTTCCATTTATGCTGAAAGGTAGTACTATCAGACAAGGAGTAGAAAATTTCTGCAACGTGCCGAAAATCTTGAGCCAAAAATCTGTACGATTAGGATTGATGATTATTTATAAGAAAATGATCTAGACACTGGTGAGTGCTCCTGTATGGACGTAACAATACGACAGCTTCAACAATTTTTCACGGACTGCTACCGTGCTACACAAAGGTTAGGGGCTGTTTGGATCGACGCCTCCCAGACAAATTCCTATCTAGGCAGCCATCTGCACTCAGGTGACTAAAATCGAACGTCTAGGAATACACGATGAGCCAGCCAAGAGTTTTGCCACGAGTAATTCAAAGCGCCTCTTACAACAATTCAACGTAGTAAACCAACGGCTAACTGTGTAAACCAAATTTTATCAATTCATCGAGTTCTAGAGCTAAAAATAAGCGCCGATTTTGATTAATACTGATTTGCTGTGAGAGAAAAAAACACTGTTCTAAAGCGCTAATTTTGGCTGATAAGCACAAGCGAACAGGACTCATTCTCATAGAAATTTTTGTTGCTAGGTGAAAGACCCTAGTTTGCTTTTGGTAATTGATGAAACCTATTTACTAATCTAAGTGCTAAGTATGTGTAGCCAAGAGAAGATTAGTGATAAGGAGGAAGATGACATGAGCTCAAGTGAAGATCGAGATGAAATGATCAAGGAGAAAGAAAAGGACTTAAAGAAGGAAAGTTAGAGACTAAGGTATATTCAAAAAGGGCTTTTCTTTTAGTGATCAAGACTACAAGTGGGAGTGATCACATTTAGAATAGATAGCCAATTATTAAGGGAAGAACTAAACTATTGGATTACTTTCAAGTGCTCTAGGTTACATCTCATGTGCATTGATCTAACCAACGTAGAGAACCTCTTTTAAAACCCTTGCAAAATGCTAACACACTGTGCACAAGTGTCGGAGACTTTGAGTGTTAGCACATAGAAGCAAAGGGTGAGAAATAGACTTGAAAAACACTGAAAAAGGAGCGTCAGACCGTTTGCCAACGTAGCGTCGGACCATTGAGCAGAGTCCGACGCCTAACCCTAGTTCTGGCCAATGGCGAGCATCGGACGCTCGGTAAACGAGCGTCGGACCATTGCCCACTTCAGTCCGACGGTGCCGAGCAGCGGCAAAGTGACGCGTGGCGTTCGGGAGAGCGTCGGACGCTTGAGAATAGTCTGACGGCGAGCGTCGGACGGCGTCCGACGATGTTTTAGCGTTTCTGAACCTCTCTGGAAGCGTCGGACGCTGGAAATTTTTAGTCCGACGCACTGACTTGCGATCGTCCGACGGTACGCGCGCAGTGTACTGAGAACAGGGCGTCGGACCGAGAGTTTTAGTCCGACGCCCCCAGTCCGACGATGTAAGAACTGGCGCGAAGACGACCGTTGAGATCGGACGAACGATGTTCAAACCTGTTGACACGTGACGAGATCTAGAGCGTCGGACGCTATCGCTTGGTCCGACGCCCCGAAAATCGTGGTTAACGGCTATTTTGGAGTGGGTAACGGCTAGATTTGCATTTGGGGGTATTTATACTCCCTCCCTGGTCACTTGGTGATACTCTTGCACACTTGGATCATTGTCATACACTTTGTTGCATTGTAGCCTCCCACTCTGTCACTAGTTCATCATCTTGATCATTTTTAGTGAGATTGAGTGAACCTCAAGTGCATCATTACTTGTGATTTGCATTCGAGAGCACTTGAGAGCAAGTCTTGGTTCAGTTCTTATTCTCTTGGGACATTGCCGTGTCCCTAGACGGCTTGGAGGAGAAGAAGGTGTGGAGGAGCTTGGTGATTGTGCTTGCCCACACCCGGCAATTGTGAGGGATTCTTATGCCTTCCCCGAGCGGAGTGCTCAAAGGTAACTGAAACATCTTCGATTTTCCACGAAGGGAAAATCCACAGAATGAGCTATAATGTGATAAAACCAAAGATTAATCTCATCACATTATCATATATCAGTTGATATTACAGTCATACATCGTAAATACTTACAAGATATTACATCAACTGAGTAGATACCTATTACCGGGGTAATCTAGCGGAAGCATATCTAGTCGTCATCAGAGTTGGAGGAGTATGTCGTCGAGTGAAGGCTCCTCCTTCGCGGGCATCTTCAGAGTTGCTTTTGGCGTAGCATAGTCTTCATCTCCTGAACCAAACTTGAGCGTAGGCATGAGACCTTCTAATACTTCTTATCTCAATATCTCTGTTAATCAGGTAATCTGCACACCGCCAGATATGTGCAGGCCATGGTCAGCACCGATGAGCTTTAGTGGAAAAGAGAAAATAAAGGATCTGGCGATCCTAATATTTGGCTGTGGTTTGCATCCTATGCAAGGTAGCATCAAGTAATAGTACCATATTAGTTTGTCAAGTTTTAACCCATCTCATCAAATCCCATCCATCAACCCACCCATACACCACCTCACACACACACCTCGCGCTCAGTCGACAGGCCCAACTCCCTCTCGGGTCCCGTCTCAACGGCGCACTGCCACATCGGGCACACTGCCGAAAAACATCATCTAGGGGGAGAAGAGAATATATCGCTCCCTAAGAAGTGCAACAGGACTCAGGAAAGGTCCATAGCCGAGGAATCGGCATATGTATCGATCGATCAACCAAACACTCTGCAGAGGTTCTACCACTCACAAGATTAACCATCATAGATGTCGTACGAACATCTAGACAGAATTCCGGGTGCTTGCTTGCCTAGGTCGATGCCACCCTACCACTCAGCCCTGGGACATTCCGGATCCTACACCATCACGCTGAGACTGAGAGACGCAGTACCGGGCCCAATCAGTGGTACTGCGCATCTAGAATGGTACGGGAATCTCAACATCCGTCACCGCCCACCCTTATCACCTCTCAACCTAGCAGTAGTGGCACCGTCCTACCAAGTAGTCCAGCCGTTCACCGCCCATCGAAGACGAGTGAGTAGTAAAGGATTCTCGAAGTTCCTGGTCACCGGAAGTGTGACTAAATAGACCAAGCAGGCTTTCTCCATCTTAGGGGATACTCTCCCCGTGCCATCACAGCACCTCCGTTCACGGGGTTTCAATCCACGCAGGGTATCCATCCCAGAACCACCTCATAAACCATTACCCGCCACAGGTATCTCTCGTGGGAATGCCCAGGTTGCACCCCGGCAAGACTTGCTTACACAGCTCATCATATATAGCCCACTTAGTCGACTCGACCCTCACCATGCACCCGAGACACACGCAGCACGCTCACAGTCCACCAGTCTGGCATCCCAAGCCAAACCATTCCCATATGTTCACCACCAGCATCACATCACAGATACAATGTGAGTGGAGTTAATAAATATGGTGATGTAACATGCAAGCAAGCAGGTAGATATAAATGTATAATAGAGCGTGAGTGCGAAGCTGAGTAGCACAGTAGAGTGGTTGCAAGCAGTGTAATAATGGCTTAGGTAGTTGCATGCATCATATACCAGCAAAGGAGTAAATATAAAGCACTAGCATTTCTATATATGCAATGTCTAATAGGATTCTCTAAAAGAAGGTGCTGCCATGACACCTGCGTTGTCGAGGTTGTAGTGGTATGAGCACTCCTTGGTTAGTGTAGTTGATCTGCTGGGTCACCACCTCCGGGGTGACTCCACTACATGGGTTCTTTTGTCGTCCACGTTCTCTTCCTCCAGCAGTCTCGATCCGATCGTTGTTAATCCGGAATCAGCTACTTCGCGAAGCAATACAAAACAAGAAAACACCCAATACACTAAAAGACGACAAGACGTGGGACGATCCAAATATTACCAGAGAAATAATAAAATGTGTATAAGTTGGCCCTCTCGGCGTATGTCCGATTTCATCGGGCCAAAGAAACAGGAGTAGGGTTTGCTATGTATGAGCTTATGTCACGGCCAAGCCAATATGGCTTTATAATAAATGGTTTAGGCCGGAGCTGATCCATAGCAAACACCACGGCTCACAATCTTCCGATCCGAACGCCACGGAGAAGACGGGGATCGAAGGACGGCCGATCAGAAGGGAAGAACATGGAATTACCAACAATAAATGTTGCACAAAATAGTGCAAGTGTTTAATCCACTTATAGGGTACCAAGGCTGTGATTCAAACGGGTACAATCATACAAGTGCTTAAACACCCAGAATCAAGAGAGAAAGAGAGAGAGGAGTCAGCTAGGCACATCCATATCATATTCTCAGTCACACCTTCAGTGAAGATGGTTTTTTAAGCGGTCGATTGAGTCGACTCGCATAGATCCAAGATCTTGATATAGACCATAGCTTTACTAACTAAAAATGGCTAGTCCGGTCTTTGATCCAATCGCCATGGATAAGACGGGATCGAATAGAGCGGGCTATGCGGGAACTTGGAGTGAGAAGCATAAAACAGCGGTGGTCTACTCTTTCCAATGCACATGCCACAGTTATAGACGGGGCGTCAGAAGAGAGCGACACACAGAAGAATACAAGTGCGCAAACCACTCATAGGGTACCACGACCTGGGTGCACTGGCACTAAGTCATTACTCGGATCCATAGCGATGCGGTTGTCACCGCAAGAATCAGAGGAATGCGACGGTCGCGCAGGGTACAAGCATACGAGGGTGAGGCACAAAAAGTCAGAGTGGCAACGCGAGGTCGAGTTACACTCGGCATTACGGCCATGGCGAGACGAATCCCGTGATCGCAATGTCCGAATGAAGTACGATCCCACAGCCGGCTCGAAGGCACGGCGCACAGACGAACAACCATCAATAAGATCCAACGACACGACTCAACAAGACAGTGGAGTAGCACATTTCCATAGCATTATGATGGATGGATCCTGTACTACAAATATAGATACAGATAGATCGTGAGGATAGAGTGCAACAGATACATGTACAAACAGATCGTAAGGATAGGGTACAATAGATATATGAACAAACAGATCATAAGGACAGGGTTCAATATGGTGGGCAGATGTACAAGAAGTAAGAGAAGGGCACTTCAATAGTCCGGCGTCGTATATCACTTTGGCTTTCCAACCGCCCAACATCCTCTATCGATTGGGCTTTCCAACAGTCCAACATTGTCTATCAATTGTGCTCTCCAACAGTCCATTGTCATCTATTATTTTAGGCTCTCCAACAGTCCAGCATCATCTATGGGGTCTCAAGATCTAGCAACAGGGCTACGGCACAAAGTCCGAACAGGGTTGGTGTCAAAGGAGAGTGGCGAGGCATGCTGCTACATGTTCCAGCTCCTCTCGGCCAGCTGCTAGTACCTTCTGGCCGGCTGCGGCTTGCTGTGGGCTGGCTACGGCTAGCCGTGGTCTGCTGCTTGCTGGCCGTGGCTGGCCGGGTGGGGCTGTGGCTGGCCGGAAGGGGCTTTGGCTGGCCAAAGGCTGGCGGGAGGTGGCGTCAAGTAGCCGGGAGGTGGCGGAGCATGGCTGGGTTCCCAACAAGGCATGGAATCATAGCACGAAGGCCGATGTCAAATGGCAAGGTGTACGCGACGGCGATGCCTATCTTGGTTGAGTAGCTACAACACGCGGGAACGTCGTCGAGATGTCGGCGCCCCGGGTGCACGCGACGGCGATGCTCGTCATGGTTGTTCTAAGTGTTCATGGTCTTTCATCCGGTTGGCTGGGTCTAGTCCGACGTGCGTGAGTGCCACAAAAGGACACAGCAAGTGCGTGTGTGTGCATCGTGTCTACTAACGCCAGCTTCCACATGGTCGACGAGGTCCCTGCAGAAAACACGGCTCGAAGGCCGGACATATGGAGGGATCATCGGCCTTGGGCCGGCAGTAGGTGGGTAGGGGTAAAGGCGGAAGGTTCATCGGCATCTTGCCGGCAGCAGGGGTTGGAAGTGCTTGGTCTTTGGTCAGCTCACCGAGAGCTTGCGGACGGCAGATCGCTTGACGCGGGTCGAGCTCATTGCCAGCAGAGCTGCTTCGTGGTGAGGGCGAGGTTCGGTGGCGTGGATGGGCTCCAGACGGCTCAGTTTGTAGCGGGTAGTGGTGATGCCGGTGCCGGTACGTCGAGGCTACGCGCAGCTCTGCGGCAAGAGGGTAGGGTTCGGTGGCTTCCTGCAGTGAGCAACAGAAGGCACGAAGGCCAACTTCAGGCAAGGACGACGACAGAAACAGGAGCAAGCTAGGACCAGGGGAGTCCGGTGCTGAGGTGCTCACCGGCGGCTGTGGTCGCTTGGCAACGTGGACGACGTCGTGGTGCGGCAACACGGCTCGGTGGCGAGGAGGACCCGCTGATGTGTGCAGTCGTTGTCACGGCGGTGCTATTCGGGGAAGCCGGGGCTGCTTGGCCGCAGTGGTTCGATGAGGTGGAGATACAGTTCGCTGCGGCTTGGCGAGGTGCTCGACGTCGGGGTCGAGCAAGTGTCGAGGAAGACGAGATAGCGACCAAGGATGGGGTGGCTTGGAAATGCTTGACCTCGGCTCGGTTCATGGCAGCAGGCAGCCGAGGCCGACGGTGACAGACCGCGTGGCGTGGCGGCCCAAGGTGCCGGGCTTCAGTGAGACCGCAGGCACGGTCATGACAGGGTGCTGCTCGGCATGGCTCCTGCGGCTGCGGCATGGCCTGGCCGGCAGCGGCGAGCTGCACGACATCGAAAGCACGCGCGCAGGGCAGAAGAGGAGGACGAGCAGGAAGGAGTGGGGAGAAGAGTTGAGCGTGGCGGCGGCGCAGTGGAGAGGGCGTCATGCGACGGCTGCTCGAGCTTTATATGCACACGGGCTAGGGTTCAGGAGAGACCGAGGCAATCCTCGGCGTCCGTGCCTGGACCAGGACGCGTGGCGAGCATCGGTTGCAGGGCGGGGTGCGGCGCCGTACGCATGCGTGCGCGCGCGCGAGGGCCAGCGGCGGCGGTGCCCTGGAAGAGGAACAGGGGCGCTCCCCTAGGGTCCGCACAGGGCAGTGGCTGCTGGGCCAAGTGGGCCGACTGGGCCACCACGCGCTGGGAGCAGGCCTGCGGGGTTGCGGGCTGGCTGAGGTGATTGGGCAATGAGGGAAATCGCGCGCACCTGCTGTGCCGAGTTGGGGGGTGATGCGCGAGCGGGCCGGTTGCTTGTGCTGCGCGCAGGGGCACCACTTGGGCCGAACGTGGAGAGGTGTTGGGGGCTAGGTAAGAAGAGGAGAGAGGAAAAAGATGGGCCAGTGGCATTGCTTGTTGGTCACAGGCAAAAATGGCAGTTGCTATTCCTCCTCCTCTTTTCCTTTTATATTTCTTATTTCTTGATTGTGATGAAATATTCCTTTAATGATTTAGAAGAAAAGTGAGGTGGAAGTAATTGGGCTTAAGAAGATAAAGAAAAGAGTTTTTTTCCTTTTTGGACTTGATGCATTTGATGTGAGCTCAAAAGATAATTCGGGAGGAAGTCGAGTGAAATTCAGAGAGGGAGTTATGAAGGGTTTGGTAGGAAAGTTGCTACGGATTTGTGCTCTCCAAAGCGAAATCCTAGACCAACTAAGGAACTCTGACAAAATCCTACAAGCAATTCTATATGTATGCTCGGTTGTCAGCGGATTAGTTGGGATTCGACCTAGATTCTACATGTTTCATATAATTGCAAGAAAATTTTTAAAAAGTTCGTATTTTTGGTTATCGGAAAACCCGGGTTGTTACAGTAACTCTAGTGGATTGCTCGTGTCTTTGAGTTACTTCCTCCGGGGTAGGTTCTTGTGGCGCCTAGTGTAGGCTCGGTGTGTGATACCGATTAGCCACCGAACCACCGGTTGAAGTCGACACAACGAGGACGTAGCGTGCCGGCAAGCATGTGAACCTCGGGGATAAATCTTGGTGTCTCTATTTATTTCCTCACCTTCGAGTGAGTGACTTATTGATTGTTCCGGTGATTGGCTTCTTCACAAGGCAAAGGTTTAATTGACGATCATTCCCTCTTATTCTTGCGCAAAGTAGCTTGTTTTCTTATCTTGAGTAGTTGTGTAGTCTTTAGCTTTTGCTAGCTTGCTTGTGTGGCTTAGAACTAAGGATTCACTAGAGTTGTGTAGGTGGCTTGCCTAGGTTAGTAGTCGCTCTAGCATTGCACATTTAGCCATATTTGTCACTAACCTCTTGGCCTAAGTATTTTGTAGAAATTTTATTAGGCTATTCACCCCCTCTAGCCATACTAGGACCTTTCAAGTGGTATCGGAGCCGTGGTCATCGTTTAGTCAAGGCTTAACATCCTTCGGTGCATTGAAATGGCTTATATCATGTTCAATCATGTTGGGGGCAAACCACCTCACTTTGATGGCACAAGCTCATTTGATTATTGGAAAAGAAAGATGAGGATGTATCTTGGCTCAATTCATGAGAAGGTGTGGGAGGTCACCGAGAAGGAATACATTGTGCTTGATCCCGCAAGCCCCACACCTAGAGAGCAAGAGAACAACCAATGTAACACAATGGCTCTCAACACCATTTACAATGGCATTGACTCAAAGGTGTTTGAGCAAATCAAGGATTTGGATAGAGCAAGTGAAGTATGGGCAAGATTAGAGAAAACCTATGAGGGCACTTCAATGGTAAAGAGTGCCAAGTTGTACATGCTCAAGGACAAGCTCTCAAACTTTAAGATAGATGATGGGGAGAGCATTCCGGAAATGTTCTATAGGCTTCAAGTGATTGTCAATGATCTCAAGGCCTTGGGTGAGAAAACAAGTGATGAGGACATCTCTCACAAGTTTCTCATGTGCTTGCCCAAGAGGTTCAAGACCTTGAGAACTATCATCTTCCGAGGCGGCTTGAAGGGTTGAAAGCCCATGTTTGGTTTTGGGTAATTGATGAAACCTAGTTTGCTAACGATTGCTCTAAGTGTTTCATGAGAATTGATTAGCAAATGGCAAGATGGAGCAAAGGACCGGGTCGGTGGAGGCCACAAGTGAAGGGCATTGACGGCATCCATGCAAATGGTATAAGTCCATCATAAAAAGGAGTCCACAAGCTTCATCAAGAGATGGTGAAAAAGCTAGGAGCTCAAGGCAAAGGTATAATTCATAGGAGCTCTTTTCCTTTTGGTGATCAAGACTCCATAGAGGGAGTGATCACATTTAGGATAGATAGCCGTACTATCAAGAGGGGCAAAATCGTTGATGAAATACGGTTATCAAGTGCCACTAGGTGTTCATGATCATTGCATAAGCATATAGATGCTAGTGACACTAACTTGACCCGTGGAAAACTCTTTGAAAAGGTTAACACACGTGCTCCTAAGTGAGAGATACTTTGGAGTGTTAGTGCCTTAAGAAACGGGGTGAAGTTTGAGGGTTAGAGAGGGTTTAGTCCTCTCTTCCTCCTGCCGAGCTTGCGAGGTAGGATTCGGCGAATTTCGGAAACGTTTCAATAAGAAAAAGTAGCGTCGGACTCTAACTTGACTGAGCGTCGAACCATTGTCTTCGGTCCGATGGCTAACCCCTTCAGCAAGCGTCGGACGCTTGATTTCGGAGCGTCGGACCATTGTCCTCAGGGTCCGACGGTGCAGAGCCGCAGCAGGTCGACACGTGGAGAGCAGAGGAGCGTCGGACTCTCGGCGTTAGTCCGACGGTGAGCGTCGGACCAACGTCCGACGGTTTTCAGGGCTCGGGGAGCTCTCTGGAAACGTCGGACCGTGGTTTCGTTTGGTCCGACGCGGAGTGTATTTTCAGTCCGACGGTGCAATGGCAGTGGGCGTCGGACCGTAAGGTTTGGTCTGACGGCCTACAGTCCGACGGTTCGTTTAGCGCGGGAAGTTAGCCGTTGTGATCCAACGTTCGACTTCAAACGGCTAGTGACACGTGGCGTTTATCCGAGGCGTCGGACCGTGCGGATTAGTCCGACGCTCTGGCCGTCGGACAGTCCGACGGTACGCAGAGAAATGAAAACGGCTAGTTCTTTGTGTGTGGCTTATAAATAGCGACTTGGCCGGTTTGGGGAGTATCTCTTGGCACTCCTAAACATCATAACATACTTGTGAGCCTTCCCACTCCACTCTCACTCATCCTACTTGATTGTGTTCAGCATTTGGTGAGTTTGGAGAGCATCAAGTGCATTGCATTGATTGAGATCATCTAGAGGCACTTGGTAGTGGTATTTCGCAGCGGTTTCTCTTGTTACTCTTGGAGTTTGCCGACTCCTAGATGGCTTGGAGCTGCGAGGATCGTTGAGGGGAGTTGGTGATTGTCTCCGCCTCCGATCAAGGTACTGTGAGGGGTTCTTGAGCCTATCCCCGCGGGAGATCGCGAAAGGCATCTTTAGTGGATTGCTCGTAGCTTGGTGGATACCCATCTTGTGTTGGTTGTGCGGCACCCTTGAGAAGGGTTTGGCGTGTGATGCCAATTAGCGCGTGAACCTCCAAGTGGGTGTATCGCTACAACGAGGACTAGCTTGCCGGCAAGCAAGTGAACCTCGGTAAAAAATCTTGTGTCATCTCTCTACCGAGGATTTCCCTTATATGTGATTGATTGGTTATATTGGACTTCATATCTTCTCTACACTGGGGGTATTGAAATCACCTTCTCTCTTTACTTTTGTGCACTTACTCTCGTGTGTAGCTTGTTAGTTAGTTGCTCACTTAGGAGTAGTGTATAGTAGTGACATAGCCTTTGAGTGTGAACTAGTGATCATAGTGTAGTATACTTGTTTAGGTGGCTTGCATAGCATAGTTTAGAGCTAGTGTTTTGCAAAGCTTGCTATTGTTACTAATCGTCTTGTAAAATGTTGTTTGTAGATTGTTATAGGCTATTCACCCCCCTAGTCATTTAGGACCTTTCAAGGGTGTCACTCCAAATGAGGTTCTTAGTGATGTAATGACCGAGGATCAATACAATGAGAAGAGTGATAGTGAAGAAGTGAAGAAAGAGGATGATAAGAGCAAGAAGACCGTGGCATTCAAGTCCATCACCTCTTCTTCCAAGAACAAGGGCAAGGGCAAGAAAGTACAATCTAGTGATGATGATGCATCTAGCCTTGATATTGATGATGAGACACTAGCTCTCTTTGTGCGCAAGTTTGGAAGATTCATGAAGAAGAAGGGCTATGGTGTTAGAAAGAGAAGAGATAACTTCAAAGGCAAGAATGTAGTAAGGAAGTGCTACAATTGCAAGAGCACGGATCATCTTGTGGCGGATTGTCCTAATGCTAGTGATGATGAAGATGATTACAAGAAGAAAGGCAAGAAGGACAAGAAGGACAAGGTGGAAAAGAAGGAGAAAAAGAAATTCAACTTCTCCAAGAAGAAAGGTGGATCCTTTATGGTGACATGGGATAGTGATGCTTCCTCCGATGATGATGACTCTAGTGATGATGATGAGAGGAAGACATCCAAGAAGAAGGCCATGGCATCTATTGCTATCAACAAGAGGTCTTCATCATTTGATTCTTCATGCTTCATGGCTAAGTCCACCAAGGTAAAATACGATGACTCAAGTAATGATGAAAAATATGATAATGATAGTGATAGTGATGATGATGAGCCTAGTGTAGCACAACTCATGGACATGTTAGAGCAAGCCGAATATCTTATTAACTCTAAGTCTAAGAAGTGCAAAGAATTGTCCAAGAAATTAAAAACTCTTGAACAATCCTTTGATAAGCTAAGTGCTTCTCATGAGTGTTTAAAGGAAGACCATGAGGATCTCAAACTGGCTCACACCAAGCTTGAGGAAGCTCGCTCCTCACTCTTAGAGCTAAGCAAGGTAGAGGATGTTGCTATAACATGTGATGTGGGTGTAACTTGTGATCTAATGAATGAATCAACTAATGAAACACTTGTTGCAACAACACCTAATAACACTAGCTCCTCATCATCATCCACTTCTACTTCTACCTTCACTACTAGTGTTGATCCAACACTAAAAGTTGAAAATGAGAAATTAAAGAAGGAAGTGGACAAGCTAACCCGCGCATTAGGCAATGCCTATGGTGGGGATGCTCGCTTGCTACAATTCTTGGGTAGCCAAAGATATAGTAACTCTAAGGAGGGACTTGGCTATACTCCCAAGAAAGGCAAGGCGGCCTTTGTAACTCCAAAGCCTAGCTTTGTGAGGAGCAATGGTCGGTTTGCTACAAGTGCAAGCAAGTAGGGCATATTGAGGCAAATTGCATCACTAACAACAAGAACAAGCAAATAAAATTTGCAAGTGCTAAATCTATTAGACTTGATTCTTGTTACATGCTTACCAAGGGTGAGAAAGGTGTCAAAGTCAAATACATTGGTACACCTAAAGAGAGCCCAAGGTTGAAGGCTATTTGGGTACCAAAGGCTTTGGTTGCTAACCTCCAAAGATCCAAACAAGTATGGGTATGTAAAAGACATTGATTTGTTTTTCAGGTAAATTACAAAGCCGGAGGGAGGCATTGGGTTCTTGATAGTGGGTGTTCTCAACACATGACCGGTGATTCAAGAATGTTCAACCAAATCAATTTTAGTGGCAATGAGTATGATAGTATCACATTTTGGGATAATAGCAAAGGCAAGGTCAAGGGTCTTGGAAAGATTGCAATATCAAATGATCTAAGCATCTCCAATGTGCTATTAGTTGAGAGTTTGAACTTCAATCTATTGTCGGTGGCTCAACTTTGTGATCTTGGTTTCAAATGCATCTTTGGTGTTGATGATGTGGAAATCATTAGTGTGGATGGATCAAATTTGATATTCAAGGGATTTAGATATGAGAATCTCTATCTAGTGGAGTTTGGTGCTAGAGAATCACAATTGTCAACATGCTTACTCTCTAAGTCAAGCATGGGTTGGTTATGGCATAGAAGGCTTGGTCATGTTGGAATGAAGCAATTGAACAAACTTGTGAAGCATGACTTGGTTAGAGGTCTTAAAGATGTTGAGTTTGAGAAGGACAAGTTATGTAGTGAATGTCAAGCCGGAAAACAAGTAGGCAACACTCATCCTAAGAAGAGCATGATGAGCACATGCAAACCATTTGAGTTATTGCACATGGACTTGTTTGGACCAACTACATATACAAGTATTAGCGGCAACAAGTATGGTTTGGTGATAGTGGATGACTTCTCAAGATATACATGGGTTTTCTTCATGATTGACAAAAGTGATGTCTATGGTATCTTCAAATCTTTTGTCAAGAGAAGTTGCAATGAATTTGAAACAACCATCAAGAGGGTGAGAAGTGATAATGGTAGTGAGTTCAAGAACACAAGAGTTGATGAGCTATGTGATGACATAGGAATCAAACATCAATTCTCGGCTAAGTACACACCTCAATCAAATGGCCTAGTTGAAAGAAAGAATAGGACTCTCATTGATATGGCAAGATCTATGCTTAGTGAGTATAATGTGAGTCAATCTTTTTGGGCCGAAGCAATCAATACGGCATGTTACTACTCCAATAGACTCTATTGCCATCCTATGTTGGAGAAGACTCCATATGAGATCTTGAATGGAAGAAAGTCCAATATTGCATATTTTCGGGTGTTTGGTTGTAAATGCTACATATTGAAGAAAGGAGCAAGATTGAGCAAATTTGAGAAGAAATGTGATGAGGGATTCTTGCTTGGTTACTCCACCACTAGTAAAGCTTATAGAGTTTGGAACTTGGGAAGTGGTCAACTTGAGGAAGTTGATGATGTTGAATTTGATGAAACCAATGGGTCTCAAGATCAAAATGAGAATCTAGATGATGTAAGTGGACCTCAATTGGCAAAGGCTATGCAAGAAATGGACATTGGTGACATAAGGCCGACTCAAGTGGTTGACATAGAAGGTGACAAAGATCAAGTGCAAGTTCCTTCAAATGATCAAGCTAGTGACTCTTAAGTGCAAAATCAAGATCAAGCTAGTTCCTCTCAAGCAAATTAATCAAATGCACAATCAAGCTCAAGCAATCAACCTCAAGTGCTTCAACCCACAAACATTGCAAGAGATCATCCTTTGGACGAAATTGTTGGTAATATTCAAAAGGGTGTGCAAACAAGATCAAAACTTGCATCATTTTGTGCTCACTATTCATTTGTGTCATTTGAAGAGCCGGAGAACATTGAGAAGGCATTGAAAGATAGTGATTGGGTAAATGCTATGCATGAAGAGCTCAATAATTTTGAAAGAATGAAGTTTGGGAATTGGTAGAGAGACCAAAGAACTACAATGTTATTGGCACCAAATGGGTATTTAGAAACAAGCAAGATTAAGATGGTGTTGTAATAAGGAACAAGGCAAGATTAGTGGCACAAGGGTACACTCAAGTAGAGGGATTGGACTTTGGTGAAAGCTATGCTCCGTGTAACACCCGAAAATTTTTAATTTTTGAAAATAGGAATTTAATTTTATTTATTTATGCATTTGCTTGGCATTTAATTTAGAGAATAATATTTTTTCCTTTTCTCGGAAATTAAAAGTAATCATAATTTAGAAACATGTTGTGATGCATTCATGCTGCCTCTATTTATTTTGTATTGATGTATTTTATTTTGGAAATATATTCTGAAAACTCATTTGAAAAGTGATTTAGAAAAATAAAATGAATAACCTGCCTCACCTCTCATGCCTGGCCCAAGACCCCGGCCTGCTCTCCTTTTTCCCGACCTGCTTGCTGCCCTCTTCCGTATTCCCACCGCGCGGCCCAACTTCAGGCCGAGTCCAGCGGTTGGAGCCCCGCTCCCTCCCCCTTATGTGACCGACACGCGGGGCCCACGAGTCATCTTCCTCCTTCTCCCGCTCGTGTTTCGAAGCGGACACGGCCGCGCCGTAACCACCCCGGCCTCCTTTCTTGGCGTGGCCGAGTCCATCCCGTGCATGCCTTCACTGGCCCATAAAAGGAAGCCGCGACCCTCGTCCCCCTCCTTCTGCCGCTGACATGTAGGGCCCGCTGCCCCGCGCCATCCCCTTCCTCGAGTCGGAGTCCGCGCGAGGCACGAGCGCTCCCTCCTCCGGGTCGAGTCCCAACCGAGTCCAGCTCTCCTACGCCTCCCTCGCGCCCCTATATAGGTCGGCCGAGCCCTGCCGTCCCTCCCCACAAGTTCCCGAGCAAGCTACGCCCTCCAATCTTGCCCTAGCCGCAGCCGCAGAGCCGCCGCCGCCCCGAGCTCCGCCGCCACCGTCGATTTCTCCTCGGGAGGACTTCTCCGTCGAAATTGGTTGTTCTCCAAGCTTCGCAGCAAGGTCAGGGACCTTCCCGACCCCTTCTCCCTCGGTTTTGTGCACTATAGCCATGATGCCGAGCTTCGCCGCCACCATAGTTCCGCCACCTAGCTCGCCGCATCCTCTCCGAGCTACCTCTGTGGCAACCGAAACCATAGATAGGTTTGGCTTGAGCTCCTCTTGCTTCCCGACCAGATCCCGAGGTGTGCCGAGCTTCCTAGCCCCGAAAACGCCGTCTCCGGCCATCTTCCGGCGAGGAATCGGCCGGGCGCCGCCCGACTCCGGCGACCAGGGCCGCCCCTCTTTCCCCCGAGCTACCCTGCGCCGTCCACGGCCGATCCAACGGCTCACAGGGAGATATACCCCTTCGCCGGCAATTTTGCAGAAAACCCCCTGAGCTTTTTATTGTTCTAACCCGCAGTCCCTTGGCGTCTTTGGTCAAATACGCTTTTGTTTACGGAAAACGTATTTTCCTCGGTTTAGATTCAAAAATACGTTTTCAATATTTACAGATTTGCCACTCAGTTTATTTTAGCCATATTTTATTCGTTTTAGCTCCGATTTGATCCGTTCAAGTCTCGTTAGATTCGTAATTTCGTAATCTATCTAATGATGCTACTGTTGTACATGTTTTCAACTTTTAAAATTCGAGAATAGATTTAATCTATTATTTTATTAAAGTAAAACTTGTTTATTTCATAACTTTCCCGTTTGAACTCCGATTTTCGTGATCTTTATATCGTTGGCATCGTAGCGACGCGTAGATTATTTTTATACACTTTTCAATCAGTTTTTCCACTATTGCTGTACTGTTTCTAATATAGATCTTGTTTGCTTCGTGTATGATTGCCTCGATGATTGTGTGGTGATTTTATGATCGAGTTTAGACGGTGAGCAATACGTTGGTGATCAAGAGTACGCTGAGGATCCAAGTTCTCCAGAGCACTTTGATCAAGGCAAGTATAGCATGGACCATCCTTGTTGCCTATTCACCTTAATCACTAAATTCATGATGCATGTGTCTACCTTGGCAACCTTAGTATTTATTCCTAGCTTTTGATCACTTGATTCTTGTTACCTATGAGATTGCATTTGAGTAGTGATGCTAGTGGTTTGATGATGTTATGATCTTATGAACTTGAATAATTGATTATGGAATAAAAGTTAAAAGATGCTTTTTAGCAACATGGACTAAAGACTTATCTGTAAGTATGACACCGGGACTTACAGCGCAACCATGGGGGCTATATGGCTCTGGCTTTAGTCAAGTATGGAGTTACTTTCTACCATGCTATTAATCTTGAAAGGTTCCTTGCCGAGCTGGTTGTTTTGCGGCTCCTGTCCTTGTGTGTACTGCTGCGTGTGTGTGCCACTTGGAAGGAGGGCTCTACCGCCCCTTGCCATTGCGTCCGGATTGATTAGTGACATGTTAGCGAGGCTTTTGAAAGACTTCATAGTGAACCCCGCCGATCTACCTTGGTAGTGGATCGAGAGGCTGATCACCTCGAGAAAAAGGGAAAAAGGGTAAATCACGACTCATGGTGAAAGTGTGCAACCTCTGCAGAGTGTAAAACTGATATATCAGCCGTGCTCACGGTCACGAGCGGCCTTGGACGTCTTACAGGAATTTAACTAATTGAATATTGATTTATTTGAAGTTTCTATTGATGTTTATTCCATATTAATTATCATGTTTATATGATCATGCAAATCTTGTTCCTTGGTATAATCTATTGCTGCTACTCAATTTGCTAAAATGTGATCAACTAAAAGCAACCGCTGTCAACCAGTGTCTTGCCTTATTTGAGCCTCATAAACCCATGTTATTCTTGTTGAGTACGACATGTACTTACGCTTGCTTTATTTTTCATATTTGGATAAAAATCCCGGATGGGTAACAGATGACTATGAGGATTCTTCTGAGGATTATTAGGATTGTGTTCACCAGTCAACTATTCCCTGTGGAATGGAGATTATGCGAGAGAGTTATCTATATTATTCCGCTGTTATTAATGTAAAGACTCTGTGATATTATTCATTATATATTAAACCTTGTGATGGTACTATGTAATTTGTCGCTTATGTGTGTGATTGATCCCTGGGCACACATAAGTTGGTTCATTCAATTTTATCCTAAAAATTGGGTGTGACACTCCGGTTGCAAAATTGGAAGCAATAAGAATTCTTCTAACATATGCTTGTGCTCACAACATCAAGCTCTACCAAATGGATGTCAAAAGTGCATTTCTCAATGGATTCATAAATGAGTTAGTATATGTTGAACAACCTCCCGGTTTGAAGATGAGAAGAAACCAAATCATGTGTACAAGCTAAGGAAAGCACTCTATGGTTTGAAACAAGCACCAAGGGCATGGTATGAGAGGCTAATGGATTTTCTCCTCTCTAAAGGTTTCAAGATGGGCAAGGTTGACACCACTCTATTCACCAAGAAGGTTGATGGTGACTTGATGATCATGCAAATCTATGTTGATGATATTATCTTTGGATCAACAAGTCAAGCTTTGTGTGCGGAGTTTGAAAAGATGATGGCTAAAGAATTTGAGATGTCTATGATGGGAGAACTCACATACTTCCTTGGACTTTAAATTAAGCAAATGAAGAATGGCACATTCATAAGTCAAGACAAGTACACAAGAGACATGATCAAGAAGTTTGGAATGCAAGATGCAAAACAAATAAGCACTCCCATGGGGACTAGTGGAAGCTTGGATGAAGATAAAAGTGGCAATATGGTTGATCAAAAGGCATATCGGTCTCTAATTGGAAGTTTGTTCTATGTCACCGCATCAAGACCGGATGTCATGTTTAGTGTGTGCATGTGTGCTAGATATCAAGCATCTCCTAGAGAGAGTCATATGAAGGCCGCAAAGAGGATATTGAGATATTTGAATCACACTCAAGATGTTGGATTGTGGTATCCCAAGGGTGCAAAATTTGAGTTGATTGGATATGCCGATGCAGACTATGCTGGTTGCAAGATAAATAGAAAGAGTACATCGGGCACATGTCAACTATTGAGAAGATCTCTTGTCTCATGGTCATCCAAGAAGCAAAATAGCATTTCACTCTCCACTGTCAAAGCCGAATATATTAGTGCGGGGAGTTGTTGTGCTCAACTCTTGTGGATGATGGCAACTTTGAGAGATTATGGAATTAACTTCAAGAGAGTGCCACTTCTATGTGACAATGAGAGTGCCATCAATCTAACTCAAAACCCAGTCCAACATTCAAGAACCAAGCATATTAATGTGAGGCACCATTTTATCCGGGATCATCAACAAAAGGGTGACATTGATATTCAAAGCATTGGAACCGATGATCAATTAGTCGACATACTCACAAAGCCATTAGATGAGAAGAGGTTTTGCAAGCTTAGAAATGAATTGAATATTCTTGATTTCTCCAATATGAGTTGAGATCATCTCCACACATATATAATATGCCTCTACTCCGACAAAGTAAGGTAAAATTGTTTGACATAACATCATACTTGCTAGGACAGGTTTAGAGCATATAGACATATTCATCTCTTAGGACCATTCATGGAAATTAAAAAGTTTTTGATGGATATATGCAACCACTATTGCCTTATTTGATTGTATGATCTAGTGGTTACATATGACATGCATGTGTGCTTAATCCCCTAGTGTTCAATCTAGTTCATTAGCTCAAGGTGTATAACTTAACATGGGTAAGATAACCCCTAGTAGCGTGAAGAAGCTTATCCTTGGATCAAACTTAGTTATATATCCTAGACAAGTGCACTAGATTGAGCCATAGTGAAAAATCAACTCTCTTTCCACAATCAAATGAACTTGCCTAACTATCTCTACTCCACTTAACCTTTTTGAGCAATTATTGACAAAGGGGGAGAGAAAGTTACAAAAGAAAGAGATGGCGCAATGAACCATCATTAGGCCGATGATGGGAGAGCAATAGGCCAAAGGAAAGGGGTAATTAAAATTTTAAAGCACACAAGTAGGGGGAGCAATCACATATGCAAGTTGTTGCATTTGGATGGGCATTAATCATATGATTGCTCATTGTAGTTGTATTTATTTTCTTATACATGCTTGTGTGGTGTATTGCTAGTAGTAGGATTTGAATGATCATTTGAACAACTAGCATGTGTAGGAGTAACTAGTTGGTCGTATTTCTTCAAGTGGTTACTAGAGCTTGCTTATAATGTAATCTCATGGTATGCTCTAGTATTTGTGACCCTCTAGTTACTAAGGTGCTAAGGTTGGTGTACATGGTAACTCCGATGGTATCACGCTTCAAAGGTCCATTCTATACACCATTAGCACAATTTTGATAGAATTACTCTATTCAATACATATGTGCTAGCTTTCAATCCAAACTCGATGCACATATGTAGGGGGAGCCAATACTACCAAAATAGAACTTATGATGGTTGTCCAAATCCTTTCATGATCTACTCATGGACAAGCATGATAAGTTCAAAATCTTAATGCTTATTTCTTTTGTAAATGGGTCGTCATCAATTACCAAAATGGGGGAGATTGAAAGACCCTAGTTTGGTTTTGGTAATTGATGAAACCTAGTTACTAATGTAAGTGCTAAGTATGTGTAGCCAAGAGAAGATTAGTGATAAGGAGGAAGATGACATGAGCTCAAGTGAAGATGAAGATGAAATGATCAAGGAGAAAGAAAAGGACTTAAAGAAGGAAAGCTAGAGGCTAAGGTATATTCAAAAAGGGTTTTTCTTTTAGTGATCAAGACTCCAAGTGGGAGTGATCACATTTAGGATAGATAGCCGACTATTAAGGCCATTGGATTACTTTCAAGTGCTCTAGCTTGCATCTCATGTGCATTGATCTAACCAACCTAGAGAACCTCTTTTAAAACCCTTGCAAAATGCTAACACACTGTGCACAAGTGTTGGAGACCTTGAGTGTTAGCACATAGAAGCAAGGGGTGAGAAATAGACTTGAAAAACGCTGAAAAAGGAGCGTCGGACCGTTTGCCAACGTAGCGTCGGACCATTGAGCAAAGTCCGACGCCTAACCCTAGTTCTGGCCAATGGCGAGCGTCGGACGCTCGGTAAACGAGCGTCGGACCACTGCCCACCTCAGTCCGACGGTGCCGAGCAGCGGCAAAGTGACGCGTGGCGTTCGGGAGAGCGTCGGACGCTTGAGAATAGTCCGACGGCGAGCGTCGGACGGTGTCCGACGATGTTTTAGCGTTTCTGAACCTCTCTGGAAGCATCGGACGCTGGGAATTTTTAGTCCGACGCACTGACTTGCGATCGTCCGACGGTACGCGCGCAGTGTACTGGGAACAGGGCGTCGGACCGAGAGTTTTAGTCGGACGCCCCCAGTCCGACGATGTAAGAACTGGCGCGAAGACGAACGTTGAGATCGGACGAACGATGTTCAAACCTGTTGACACGTGGCGAGATCTAGAGCGTCGGACGCTATCGTTTGGTCCGACGCTGTCGGTCCGACGCCCCGAAAATCGTGGTTAACGGCTGTTTTGGAGTGGGTAACGGCTAGATTTATATTTGGGGTATTTATACTCCCTCCCTGGTCACTTGGTGATACTCTTGCACACTTGGATCATTGTCATACACTTTGTTGCATTGTAGCCTCCCACTCTCTCACTAGTTCATCATCTTGATCATCTTTAGTGAGATTGAGTGAACCTCAAGTGCATCATTGCTTGTGATTTGCATTCTAGAGCACTTGAGAGCAAGCCTTGGTTTAGTTCTTATTCTCTTGGGACATTGCCGTATCCCTAGACGGCTTGGAGGAGAAAATGGTGTGGAGGAGCTTGGTGATTGTGCTTGCCCACACCCGGCAATTGTGAGGGGTTCTTGTGCCTTCCCCGAGCGGAGTGCTCAAAGGTAACTCTAGTGGATTGCTCGTGTCTTTGAGTTACTTCCTCCGTGGTAGGTTCTTGTGGCACCTAGTGTAGGCTCGGTGTGTGATACCGATTTGCCACCGAACCACCGGTTGAAGTCGACACAACGAGGACGTAGCGTGCCGACAAGCACGTGAACCTCGGGGATAAATGTTAGTGTCTCTATTGATTTCCTCACCTTCGAGTAAGTGACTTATTGATTGTTCCGGTGATTGGCTTCTTCACAAGGCAAAGGTTTAATCGACGATCATTCCCTCTTATTCTTGTGCAAAGTAGCTTATTTTCTTGTCTTGAGTAGTTGTATAGTCTTTAGGTTTTGCTAGGTTGCTTGTGTGGCTTAGAACTAAGGATTCACTAGAGTTGTGTAGGTGGCTTGCCTAGCTTAGTAGTCGCTCTAGCATTGCACATTTAGCCATATTTGTCACTAACCTCTTGGCCTAAGTACTTTGTAGAAATTTTATTAGGCTATTCACCCTCCCTCTAGCCATACTAAGACCTTTCACTAGGGTGCGGCGCCAGCGAGGTACGGCCCACAGACATTGACGAACTAGCGGCCCCCTACTTGCATTCAGCCGAAACTACAAGGAAAGTGCTTCAACTGTCTCTCCACCGCGCATAGGGTGGCAACATGTAAGTTAACTACACGCTGCCTTCGATGCAAGGGGTTCCGACACCTCATGCGGGGCTGTAAGCGGCAACGGACGGTACCTCCTTCTAGCTCCGAGACATCTAGTGCCACAGAAGGCCGACCCGACCGGGAGTGCACCTTGGGCACTCGGCCACATACGCAAGGGGTGGCACGCCGTGCTCGGCTGAAATCGTACTGGGTGCGCCTACATGCAGCGGTAGTGGGCGCCGACGTCGAAGACGTTGGAGACGTCAGCGGTGGCTGAAGGGGGCAGACATCGCCGCGGCAACGAGTGTCACCACCGACAGTTAGGGCTGGACAAAACACTCGAAACTCGTTAGCTCGCTCGGCTCGTGGCTGGCTCGGCTTGACTCGGCTCGGTTCGTTAGGATAACAAGCCGAGCCAAGCCATGATTTTAGTTCGTTAGCTATAATGAGCCAGCTCGAGCTGGCTCGCGAGCCAAACAAGTTAGATCATCCAGTACAATCCCAACCAAAATTAACCCACTATCATAATATATTTGTCACTTATAACTTTAAGTCACCTCCTTAAGATGTGTTCCAATCTAAACTTGTCTATTTAAGATGAACCATCTGCTATTTATTTATTTATAGACTTGGATTTGCTTAATCAATAGTCTAGTCATTACATGAATCCTAATTGAATAGAACTTTATATTAACCACATACAGTGAACGATACGTGTCAGTATATATTAATTTTCTCCATTAATTTAAGGTTTATGGATGAGTTGCTTTTCTATTATTTCTATTCTCAAATTTTTTAAAAAATATATTTTTATATTTTTTTTCTCTGGCTCATGATCCAAACAATCCAGCTCGAACTCGTAAACGAGCCAAGCTGACTCGTTATCTTAATGAGCCAGAACTGAGGACGAGCCGAGCTGGCTCCTTATCCAGCCCTACCGACAGTCATGGGCGGTTGACAGGGCCGCCCCGACGGACACAGGACTTCACCTCTGTTGCTACTGGAACTTAGGCAGAGCATGGTGAGTTAACCAACAAGATGGGCATCGTCAAGCCTGACCCGTTGACGCTGACGTTGCACCCCAACGCCACGCACAGAGGACTCCATGTTGGAGGAGTTCGCAGCCTCCTTCGTCAGCAGTCGGATCGTCGTGTGGCCATCCCTTGATCGCACATTGTCACCTTCGGTGCTCCCCTAGCTACAGGATGAGGCCATGGTGTTGGCGCTCTCCCAGCTACAAGCAAGTTGACTACATCCAACACTGAAGCGTTGGGCGCGCTCTTCTTGACCTTTGGAAAGGGCTCGTCGAGACAGGCATGAAGATACAAGGTCACCTCCTGTATCGTATCGCTGTGTTGGTATTGTTTGTTTCCTGTTATGTAATATTGAAACATAAGATCTTTTGTTAGGATGATTTAGTTACGGGTGTGTTAGATCGATCTCCTTCGGTGCTCTATAGAAGCGCAGTGTATGTTTGTTTAAATTCTTATAGTTAATATATCCTAGATTTATTCTAGGATTTAACGGCGTTGTGCTTTAACTGGTAGGCGACGTTCCCGTCGACAGCGAGGCGCCTGTGGTGACTTCATCAATCTCGAGATTTGCCGTCACAGTTTTTCGGAGGTGGTCATAGGGGTAGGGTTTACGTGCGTGTGTTCACTGGGGTGAGTGTACGTGCGTTGTGAGCATCTGTGTTTGTACTGTGTAATTAAAAAAAATATAATGATACATAAATCTTTTACCTATTCAGGAAAAAAAAGAGAGACGCTTGTAGTAATCTTTAGCTGATCACGTGGGAACATTTATTCCAGTCGTATCCCTTTCAGCTCATGCAACGCAAATGCTCAAAGGAGGATCAGATTCCTAGTTCTCAGCGCTTCCAACAAGAGACACAAAACCTCCACCAATCCAATTTGTGTGGAAAGAATACCAATAAACATCAAATTCTCTCTTCTGAATTCATATGTCGCATCTGAAATACTCCTAGGCAATACGTACTATTCCGAACTACAGTTCAAAACACTCTCTGAAACTGTTTCAAGAAAATTTGATGGTCTTGCTTAGTACCTGCACGCCCCGCAGTGGGCCAATGAGCAAGCATGCATCTCTAGAGTACTCATCAGAAGACCCGTGACTCCGTCAGTACCTCTTTGGAGCAGCTGCATTGATATAAATAAATAAACAAGTAGGAGTAGTGCTACGCCATCAGGCAATGACCAATGACCACATAACTATGGCTGTGTTCGGTGAAGCTGAAGTGCTGTAGATAAGCGCTGAAGTACTGTAGAAGTGCTGAAATCTTGTGAGAGAAAAATACTGCTGAAGTGCTGAAAAATAAACGCTTATAAGCGCTTATACCCTCAACCGAACGTAGCCTATAGCAGCAATGTTTCAGTTTCAGATCTCATTGATCATTGCTTGACGCGACGTGAATCTCTGAGCACCGCCTTTCCGTCGCGCTAATGCGCTGGACCTACCATAACGCTGTGCTTCGCGCGCGGGTCACGTGCCTAGCGAAGCTAATAACCTGATCGATGCTGCTGCACTTCACGTACTGGGAGTCTGGGACTACTGGTGGATGGGCCAAGCCCCCAACCACAAGGCCCTGCTGCTCAACTCATGGTCGCCATTTTTCTGTGCATGGCAATGAGTGGACGCTCTCGCATGCTTTGCACTGGCATCATCACCGTCGTCATCATTTTCTCTGTGATCCATCTATCTCGATCGCTGCTCGTCGATCGATCAACCAGTGCTCACCAGTCGCGTACTTGCATTTGGCGACTTGGCGTCATCATGCCGGATGGTCATGGAGCAGAGCACACATTTCCATCAGAACGTTCCATTTGAACGGCGACGAAGTTTTGTCCAAGCGACGGAACATGTGGTTTTGTTGTCTCCCTCGGCGAGTGGTTGACGTTCAATTTTCAGATGTCTAGAAACGACGCTTACTCGCCAAGGTTTGACTGCCTTGCCCTCGTGCTCGTGGGCTCTCGGTTTTAAATTATAAGTCATAATTTTTTTTAAGATTATAGAGAAAATGTACAAAATTCTATGACATCAAATAGGTATATACTATAAAATATAATAAAGAATAACCTAATAATACTTATTTAGTACATAAATGTTATTATTTAATATTTTATATAAATTTTGGTTAAATTTGAAAGGTTTTGACTCTTTGAGAAAGTTGAAATGATTTATAATTTAAGATTAAGCTCCACATGCAGACTTTAATTTGTTTCGGCGTCCTTCTAGCTTTCCTCTTATATTTCAACAAAGTAGTCTAAACCGGACAAAAAACTGCAAAAGGGTCCAGAGTTAATAATAATATAGTACATGCTGCGACAGATGTACTACTCATCATCAGGTAGCTAGCTCATGTTGTTTATGCGTGGAGGCTTGATTGCACGGCTGCACGCTGTCTCTGGTCTTAAACTAGTTCGTCCTTGCCTCCCTAATTTGTTTATTACTAGGTCCTTTAATCCCGTGCTCTCGCATGGCTTAGAATATTAGAGACACTGGCCAATAAAAAATATCTATAAAAACTTATTTTATCTTTGTTAATTTTAAATCAATAGGCATAATGTATAATATATAGTCTCTATTTAGTTATAATAAACCTATCAGTTGTCGATCAATATGTATTTTTTTTTCATATTCATAGGGTTTTTTCCCTTTGCCTCGCACCGGTATGTCTAGAATTTTTCATTTAGCTGAAATCTTAGCTTAAGCTATGATAACTTCATGTTGCAACCTATATAGTTTGACATCGTGACTCTATATTTTTTATTTTCAAATTTAACTTTTATTAATTGCTGATAATCCAATGACTATTATTATTAGTGGTGATCATATTTTACAAATTTGATGGCCCAATCTTTATTGTTTTTATGAAAAATATAATACGACTAATTTATTTTTCTAGCAGATCCAGTGAGTAATAACATGTTATATTAACACTTTCGGGGCCTCTAGTTAGAATTCGTAGGATCTATTCTTTTTTAGCGTGATGTATATTTAGTTGCAACCTAAACTTAAGTTATATTAACACTCTTGTCATATCCCTTTATATGATACCATGAATCTATATTTTAGCTTTCAGGCTTTCAATCCAGGTTGCGGTAATATTTTATCCACATGTTAAGTTAAAATTCTAATGCTAACTTTATCTTTTATTCAAAAAATTTGTTTTTACTTTATGCAAAGAATATTCTAGGTTTTGGCTACCCTCTCATTATTACGATTGCATAAATAATAGTCTCAACCTACAACACGGCACTCAAGATATTAACTTCATTATATTAAAGAATTATATGGGTAGTGCTTGAAATTGAATTACTAATATTCAATACGATATCATGCTTAAGTCAAAATGATTAAATTTTTAAGGTAACGACTTTAAAGTGAATTGTCAGTGTAATTTCTATGTGGATTGTTAAGGAACATTTTTCTATGCTTGATAAGTTATTAGATAAATATTTATCCTAACATATACATAATTACTTGTCTATGTAGTGGAACATAGTATTGTGCACTTTTTAACCCTAAAAGTGATATAAGTGTGTAATTCATAAATATTTATATCGTACCTTATATATATTGAATTATTTTTCATTATAGCATTTACATGTAGATTTGACATATATATTTTTGTTATTTTTATAAATGGAGAGGTGAATAATTTAGATACAAATTAATGGTGTTACATTATCTTTCATAATAACATTTCATAATAATATGTATAGATAATTTGAATGTAAACTTAGGGGTCAATGTGTATTATCGTTCATTAGGGTACGTGTTATAAAAAATATTATTGGATTATTTAAACTTTCTTTTATAAATGCGTTAAATTATAAGGGTATTTTGAACTATATTTCATTAAAGGTAAAGTTGGGTAATTTAGATTCAAATTAGATGGTTATTTTGAATATCTTTTGTTATGATAGATGTCAGTCATTTTGATGCAAGTTTTAGGGATTATGTGATTATCTTTTATAATGGCATAAGTGGATAATTAATTTTGATGTAAATTTAGGGATTTGTTTTGAATTTTCATAACGGCAGTGGTAAGTATTTTTTTAAAAGAAATATAATAGATGTAACGGTTATCATCTGTGTTGATGATTAGAATATATCACATTCTGTGCTTGATCTAAATCGTGCCATTTGGATATCCATGGCATATAGGACGAAAAGGAGGATGATTGAGTACCTAGTTGATTTGCGCAATATCTTTGTAGATACTGAAGTATAAGGTTGCTTCTTAAAATAACACAATTTGATTGGTGATTTCTGGCTCCACACTCGGTGGAAAGAAAGTTCTTTTTTTTTTCATTGGATGGAAAGGCCCTCGGCCCTCTTTTTTACACATAACGCATTTGTTTGTTGAATTAGATCAGACCTTGATTAGATAGAGATCCTTTAAGATTTAAATAAGAAAAATAATGAAGAGCCAGCTTACGTCTTGAGTGGGGCCAACCTTTTCTCCGATGGCAGTAGATTTATTATATAGGTCAAAAATATCTCATGTGTACATTATGGATTGTTTTGTCATAGTGGCAGAGGTGGGTAATTTATGAAGAGATATGGGGGGTTATTTTAAGCTATTTTATATTGATATTGGTGGGTAATTTTCTAGAAAAATAACATAGATCCAATGGCTATTGATGATCAAGTCTATCAATTTGACGACCGGATATTTCTGATTAACGTGAGAATTTCTAAGATTTCTCTTTTTTTTCCTAGCGTAATCTGGTGAGAATTAACATGGATTAGTAATAGTAGTAAGATTAGTCACGCCACGGGCAGATCAAAGCAAAGATCGGGATTTGTACGGCCGATTATTAAACAAATCGGTCTCTGTTTTGTCCTAAAAAGTAACCTTTTTTCTATGTATATATATGTACACCGAGAAAAGGTACGTACGTACGTAAGCGTTGAAATATGTTAAGAACGAACTGGCCGGTTATTCTCCGACTCACATGCATGCATAAGAACATCGCCAAGAGACTAGGCAAATTATTTTATAAAGCTAAATATAGCAAGTATTAGAAAAAAATCATCTACAAGAGATTAGGTAAACGACTCTTCAAATTTAGTAGTCCCTGTATCTCAATAAGTTCGCTCTCTATTATTGGATAGGCTCACCGCTCTCTATCTCACTAAAATATATAGAGAGTCCCACTTTACAGGTCTATATTGGAGTACTCTATTATTTTTATTGGCAGAGTAGCTAAATCACTAAATTTAGCTAATCTTTTTAACTAATCTCTTGGAGATGCTCTAAGTTTTCTTCTTATCAAGTTCATGGCACGTGAACGGGTGAGATGATAGAAAGTTCAGGCAACACCAGACTACTATATATATGTGGTGTAGTAGCCGGAGAATTCTAAGCTGTTTCGCCAAGTTTGGTGCACCTGAATCAACCTCGTTAATTACCTCAGCTTGGCGAGCTGAAAGACCTGCTAGAGTTCTATAACGTTCAGGCGTGGGCGTGCGCTGAATGTCGTGGCTGCTGATACATATACATGCACGTACGCGGAGAGATCCTCCTCGCTCTGTCTATGCTGGTTGCATGTTGCCATGTTGGATATCGTGGACACATTATACATCAGAATTGCTAGCTGTTCAATTAATGTGCGTAGTATATACAGTATGTACCCGGCCCGTTTCAAGCTGCAGTAGCCGTCTCGTCGGTATTGCGCAGAAAGAAGGGAGAAATATTTCGTGGCCCGATCCGATCCGATGGACCAACACAGTCCACATGCATGGACGTGAGAAAGGGGCGTCACGTCGGGGATGAGCCACTCACGATGGCCGGAAGGGGCAGGCAGCAAGCCAGCAGCAGCAGAAGGTGCGGGGCAGCAGGCAGGATGAGGTGGCCGGGGACCGCGGGGAGGGTCCTCGCCGGGCAATGCAGGGGGACACGACGCAACTTCGCCCATCAGCCTGCCTGCCTGCCTCTGCTTCCCGGGTGAGGACGGGGGACGGCCGGCCCCAGCAACCAGCACCCCTCGTGAGTGAACTGAACCGGCCAGAATGCCAGATGCTTGTTTGCAACTGTGTGTGATTGTTTTGATTGGTTTCTCGATCGGTACGGTGCCAGCGCCACTCCATGTCGTGTCCTCGTCCCGTTTCCTGGGGCACTGATTAATTATTGGTGCACACGCACAACTGCACTGCACTTCACATTTCTTTCCCTTTGCTCCGATCCGTGTGAAGAAGCTGTTGTACGAAATGAGACATACTATGGTGCGACGACGAGCCGACGACTCCTTGCTAAATTTTTCTCAGTCGTTCACTCTAGTATAAAAAGGCTCACACGTATCCATACCTCTTGTACGTACAAGTACAAATACATTCGTACCTTTCCTAAACTCACGAATAAGCCCTATCTCGAATTATAAGGTGGAAGATGGAATTGCATTCTATAGATCATTATGCTATAATTCTATTCTTCAATTTAGAACATATTTTTTAACTCGCTTCTATACAATAAAAATTACAATATATAAGTGTGTTCCTTGTATACCCAATCATAAATATACAAATATATTTCATATACAACTATATTAGTTTAATTAACCTATATCTAAATTGTAATTCTTAAAATAAATTCAATTTCAAGAAAACAAACAGGCTCAGACTATTAGTACTAGCATATTGCTTACAAGAAAATTGCAGAAATATTAGCACCGAACCTACAAAGTTCAGTATCGCGGAGGTACTGTAGTGAGTTCGCAACTGTTCTAAATGTTGACTCGGGGGTTCCTCGTAAATGTTCTGACCTTTTTCTTTCAACAACGATGGTCCACCAGAAAATTAACTAGATTGGAAACGAACGGATTTCCAAGTTTGACTCACGAGTTTAATTAGACATCAACAGGTAACTAATTTCTGGCTGGCATCTTGTCTACAAAGGTCAGCGACTCAGCAGCATGCGAGGTGCGTGATGTTTTGAGAGCATTTAGAGAAAGGAACCGATAACATAACATGACCCCCCCCCCCCCCCCCCCTCCAGCCCTCATCCTCACCTGTTATGTACCTGCTGCCCTGACTATACTTACGAGTGTAGATACAAGCGGCAGGAAATTAACACTCAAGTGACAACCCTAATTAAACGCTCTTACAATCGAATGCCATTCCTCCTCCTCAAAAAAAAAAAAAGGTCCAAGCCGTCACGATCAAAGAAAGCACAGAGCTTCCACTGTGGGAGTGGGACCGAGAGTCGGAGACCACTGCTGCATCATAATCTCCGAATCAAAAAGGGATCCCGTCACGCGGCATCACGAGCCCACGGAAAAGATTCATATCGGGGTCGAGACGAGAGCTTACTCGCCGGCCGACGCCGATCGCATTCGCATCCGCATGTGGTCGTGTGGTGTGTGGCCTGTGGGCTAGTAGCAGGCAGCCAGGCACAATAAACTCTCGGTCTCGGGTGCTCCCTGGCTGGCCCTGCCCCCTCCCGGGTCACCCGCGGTCGGTCAGCTCGAGGCGCGCGGACATTGATGGCGGCGCGTAGTAAAAAGTCTCAAGATGCGCACCGTCACCGCACCGCACCGCACCGCATCCGGGGGAGAAAAGATTTTGCGTTCCGGATCCGGGATCAGAGCTGGGATTCGTCGCACGGGCACGGCGGACTCCGGAATAAATGGCTCCGCGCCAACGATCCATCGCTCCCTTCCTCCCAGCTGGGAGCCGGCTATCTAGGCTGCCCTCGTAGTCACGACATGGACATGGACATGGACTGGGTGCCCAGCACCAGCATTCATGAGTCCCCGCCGGCTACGACTAGTCATGCGCGCGCGCGGGGTTTGGAAAACTGACAACCACCGCAAGGTGAAAAATCTCCGTTTCTTCTGCCAGTGATGCCATGTACTAGCATGAAACAGGAAGAAATAAAAAGGATCCGAGGAAAGAGAGGTACCGGGAGTGCCGGAGGAGCACACACTCGACTACTCGAGTGCCAACCGGGGAAGTGTCGAGCACTCATAGTGCAATCATGTTATCATCCATACTATACGTGCTTTCTTTCCCCAGCTCCAGCAACGCTAGCAGATCGGCAGATGGGATGGAGCATACCACTAGTAGTAGTAGCAGGCTGGCAGTACTGCTACATACGAGGACCACCCGTCCTGTACAACGTTTGCTGTATTATATCCATGCCTTAACAGGGAGCACGAGCACAGGCGAGCCAACTGTCGCGGTCGGTGCTGCTGCTGCTACATTGCCAATTTGCCATTTCTCAAACATGCACATGGCAATTACTAGGATTTAGGAGCGTGCATTTCTTGGTTTAAGCGCTTCTTTTGGTTTATGTTTTCCTCTCATCAAATTAGTATAAGTTAAAATTAGGCTTTCTCTATTCATACTACCTATTTAGGCTCTGTTCGCTTCAGCTGAAAAGCTGAGCTGATTTGGACTGAAACTGATTTGCTGTGAGGGAAAATACTGTTTCAGAGCTGAAAAATATGTGCCGTTTAGTTAAAGCGAACAGAGCCTTATCCGTACTACCTATGGTACTATGTTGATGAAACACCATCGAGTTTTCACCTTGTTTGTTTCATTAGCAGCCCACGTTTCCATACTAAATAACAGATAGTAGCCTCTTTTTTTTTAAAAATAATATTTTTTTAATGATTAATTGTAAATTTAGTATTTGGATTCGAAAAATTATAAAAATAGCATCCTGTCGGCTATCCAGGGGATAGGCTTACGTGTCAGCTGCCAGGCAGCCGACAAGCGTCGGCAGCGGCTATCGGCGCCGACAGCAGGCCTGTCAGCTACTGGTGGGCCGATAGGTCCAGTCGGCTGGCGGGCGGCCTGTCGGCTTACCGTAAACCGACAGGCCACTAGTTCCGTATGCTTTTTTATTTTGATGTTTATTTTTACGTTTTTTTTATATTCGTTATACGGTTCGATCCGAAAACTTACTCATGTCTTTCAAGACTGTTCTATAAATGAAAGTGTGTTGCAAACTACGAGAAATAGAATTAAAACAACACATGTTCAATTTAAAAGAGTAACCCAGCGATACATGAAATGAGTGGTGTGTGGCATGTGTGGTACTCTAGGTTGTACCAAACCTAATCCTAACATGCCTTAGGGAAAGTGAACAGAACGGTGGTTTACAATGGCATGCGTGTGTGACTCTGGTAAGAGGCCACAGACTGTTGTAAACATGCCTTAGGGTAAGTTGCTGGGTCTATTACATTGTTCTACTGGGTGCAGCGTGGTTGTTTGCCCTTGTTATCGCGCCGTGATGACGGTTCCGCTGCATCCCTCTTGTTCTTGAGTGCTGTCTCTCGAGCCTTTAAGCTCTTCCTCTTTACGCTTGATGATTGCTTCTCGCAAGCTTAACTCCTCTCTTCTCCTTGGCAAGATCTTCCTCCTTGGCTTTGAGACGGATCTGATCGGTCCTGATCCGTCGCTCTTTGTCCTCCCTGATTTTGCGGTCAACCTCACGAGCCTCATTCATCCTCAGAAGATATTGAGCTTTGTCTTCAAGCTCCTTCGGGACGCCTCTGTAGGCCATGCGGGAATCTCCCGATCCTACCCATTGGATCCACTTGCAAGGCTACATGTGTGGATGTAAATGATCAAATTGTGTATAGTTTACAACAAACGAAAGAAGAAGTTGTTGATAGTACCATGAAGTCGTCATCCAGATCTAGACACCCGAAGTACCTACACCCATAGTGTCGGTCCAACTCCATCCACATGCACAACCTAGTGACAAACCCACAACGACACTTTGGCCGCTCACGCCACGACGGTAGCTGAGTTAGGTCAGTTGTCCATGATGACATTGTAGTTGAATGAGGAAGGGTTTGGAGAAGAAAATGTGTGGTATGCTAACTCGTCGGATGTCTTTAAATAGGTCAGGCATGGAGTAAACAGTAATTTCATAGACCCCAGCCTTTTCAGACTTAGTCCTTTATAGGCTTTATAGAGTTTGTTTTTCGCAATAAGTGCATATGTCGTAGCCTTGCAAGTGCTTGGTAGAACACAAATAATTGCGAGTAGCCTGTTCCTCACCTCAGATTACACAGCGAGTAGCGTTTTCAGTGTATTGGCAAATCAAGAGTAGCCTGTTCAATCAGTCAGAATTAACAGCAACTAGCCTTTTCAGTGATTCATAGGGCTTGCGAATAGGACTTTTCAGTGCATAGCCTTTTCAGTGATTGTGACTGCACAGTGACTAGCCTTTTCAGTGACTTTGGCAGACCGAGAATCTAGCCTTTTCAGTGATTCAGAGGGCTTGCGAATAGGATTTTTAGTGCATAGCCTTTGCAGCGAATTCGTCAATTCAATTCATGGCGTCTTCAGTGATTGCGACTGCACAGTGACTAGCCTTCTCAGTGACTTTGGCAGACCGAGAATCTAGCATCTTCAGAGTACTTCAAAGTGTTGTGCTCAATTAACCCTGCATTAATTCAGTTCTATTCAAACGCAATGTCACCCCTCGGCTGCCTCTATAAATATGGGACGGTGCTGGGGAAATATCACCAGCAATACAAGATGTCTGGACCAAAGAAATGGAGGTTTGGGGTTGGGAAGCTCAAGGGCACGGTGGAGAGCAAGGGCCCGCCAATAATATAGGATGATGGGGGTAGTCTTGGTCCCGATGAGTTCGACGAACCCATCGACAGGTTTTCAGAAGAGAGCAAAAGTGACTATGGTCCACAAAGACCTCTGAGGAAGTACAGTGAAGAAGGATAAAGAAGTGTGGCCGAAGTGCAGGCATGGTGAGGACTGCTTTGTGCAGATGTACACCGAGGGCGGGATACACGGGGGTCGACGATTCTTCAAGTGTCCCTATGCATATGTAGTGTTTTATTGTCCCTTTTCAATAATATATTTGGCAACATAAACGAATGTTAATAAATCTATTCATCGCAGACCTCGTGGGCAAAAGACAGTTGCGGGTTCACTAAGTGGGTGGACCCTCTACCTATTACCCCGCATTTGGAGTACATCTGGTACCTGCAGGACCGCATCGGCTTGCTCGGCCCAAGCTACAGCTCGAGCCACAACAAGGAGGAAGTTGAGGAAGGAGGCAACAGTGGGGCCACATCGCAGGAGCCAAAATGCACATACCCGTACTGCCGTTGCCCTCATCACAAGAACAGTGGCATTCCGCCGAAATCGCCACCGCCACCGCCACCACCTCCGCCAATGGGCGGTTACTATGGGGAAGGTGCCACTCAGCTCAATATGTGGCAGCACTACTAGTAGGATGTCCGATTGTTCGTCTATATGTGTGGTGCATGTTTCAATTACCTAAGGCATGTTAGGTCTAGTGCAGAGAGTCTTAACCCTTGTTTGGTTCAGATTCTCACATGCCATTTCGTGTATTCGTTGTATGTTTTAATTTACAAAGGCATGTTAAGGTCCACACATGTCTTTTCATGTGTTGTGCTTGTTCGTATCGTTTCGTAATAAGTTCGAGAAGATAAGAAATGTCCGTAATTAGAACGTACTGGAGCGTTGCCTCCATTTAATGCAATGGAAACCACAAATAGGATTGGACAGAACAGTAATGCATTAGTACGTAACATCCATGGAAACTTGTGATCATACATGCATGCGCCCTCAATCTGCACGACGCCCACGCTTAGGGCCCTGGCGACGAAGCTGCTCCGTAGGAAAAGTGAACTGCTGTGGAGGGCGACGCTGGCGTGGTGGCGGGGTCGGGTCTACAGGCTGAGACGGCTGTGTCGGCTGGGTCGGCAGCGGTGCACCAAAAAGCTGTGAGGGGCCGGCCTCATCCGGACGACTAGGCGGAGTACCGCCTATGTCAAAGCTCCCGAAGCTGCTAGCCCCCTCTGTGTACTAGCTGGCAGAAGGAAGTATCCCTGCACAAACCAAAGTGTGGTCATGTTACGCATGCGGTGCATGTAATATACAAATGTATTAAATAAATGGCCATCGAAGAGGTACCTAGGCGCGTGGGGCGAGAACATCGTACGGAGCCCGCTCCGGGAGGCACGGGAGTACCTGCAGGCAGGCCCTGGTCGTCGTGCCCAACGACGTCCGTGGTGTACCGGCACGATGCTTGACGTACGCCCCACCAAGAACTGTTGCCCTAGTCGTCGAAGGGCGGCCACCAACTCGAGCCTACCAACCTGTGGAGGGTTCTGCTCGTACCGCTGCGCGTACGACAGAAGCTCCTGGCCAACGTCCGTGTATATATCTGTCTGCAAACCAGTCATATATCGTTTGAAATATTGTTGTTAGTCATTACCAAAGTCATAATAACAACGAAATTAATTAAAAAAATTATCGTTACCAGCGCATGAAACGCAGCTGGTGGCTCCATCGCGAAGGTGTCCGTAATCTCTGCTCTGTGTGGCTCGGCCTCCACTGGCACTGGAAAGCAACGAACGTGCGTAGCTCCGTGCAACCAACACAAGTACTGGGGGTAGCCGACCTCCTCGAAAGGCCCACCTAGGTCGTGTACGTCGGTCGCCGCCTCTCCAAAGCTATTGGCTGGGCACCCTTGTCGGCTGCTGAGATGCCGATAGGGGCCTGTCGGCCATTGAGCAGCCGACATGGTCCTTATCGGCTCTCCAGCGGCCGACAGGATGCTATTTTTATAATTTTTCGAATCCAAATATTAAATTTACAATTAATCATTAAAAAATATTATTTAAAAAAAAATCAGACTTTCCATCACATTTCCACAACAAGCCGCTGGTCGTATGCCGACGAAATCAGCGAGAATAGGAGGAGCAGCACTCGACGGGCGTCAATGATTTCACAAATCTGCGCGTGCTTTGCCACCTCGGAACCAACAGCGTCGTTCCTTGGACAGTCAAAAGTGACACCACCCGTTTCATCATCAGAACGACTTGTTGGTAACTTGGGATTTCATTCATATTGACGCCAAGATAGCAAAGGAAATAAAAAAGAAGAAACATGATCAACGCTACTGAGGTTAACGAACTCTATTGTGGACTTTCTTTCTGCACCCCGGCCGCCCGCCCGCAGTCCGATGAAACCAACCCATCGGCAATCCATCCACAAAAAATTTCCCAAGAACCGCATCAATCAAGTGAAAAATAAAAGAAAAGAAAAAGGAAAAAGAAGAAGAAACAAGAAAGGTGAGCGTATTTACAGCCAGATCCTACTCCAACCTCCATTCGCGTCGCCGGAGGTAAAGCAGAGGGCCTCCTCACGAGTTAGCTGGCCGGCGCCTGCGGTTGCGCCTGGGCGGCCAGCGGGCGGTCGCGGTTGAGGGGCGACGAGAACAGGGCCGCGAACGACGAGGGCCTCTGCTGCGCAATGCCAGTCGCAGGAGCGGGCGCCGGCGCGGCGGGGGAGGACGAGTTGGAGGCGACGCGCTCGCAGGACGGGCACATGGACAGGGTGGTGGCCGGGAGGTGCATGTAGAAGGGGTGCACCGTCTTGAGCGCGCGGAGCTCGGCCAGCTCCTTGTGCAGCCGCCGGTTCTCCTCCGTCAGCGTCTCGCAGCAGCGCTTCAGGTACTCGCAGTCCACCTCCGTCTGCTTCAGCTTCGTCCTGCGCGGTCACCGGGTTTTATTATAGTATAGTATATATTTTAGTTAGTCGATCGATGATGATTTGCCGGGCAAATTAATCAAAGAACAGAGGTCGTCGGCACCTGGCTCTGCGGTTCTGGAACCAAACCTCCACCTGGCGCGGCCGGAGGTTGAGCTGCTTCGCCAGCGCCAGCTTCTGCTTCTGCGCGCCACGGAACAGCGTCAGGGATCGAGATCGGCCGAGGCAACAAACAAGGACTTGGATTCTCCGCGTGATCGAAGGGCGGCTGCTTTGCTTACCGGGTTCAGCGTGGCGTGCTCCTTGAAGCTCTCCTCCAGGAACGCCGACTGCTCCTTGGAGAGGCGCAGCTTCTTGCGCGCCGAGCCGCCGTCGTCCTCGTCGCTGGCGCGGGAGCACGCGCGGTCGGCGGCGCCGGGCGCCACCTGGCCGCCCTCCGCCGGGAAGGACCCCGCGCTGTTGTTGGGCGAGGACGACGCGGCCGCCGCGCCCGCGTCCTGCTCCTCGTCCTCCTCCGCGTCCGCGGCGGCACCGGCCACGGACAGCGATGGCGCCCGGTTCACGTCGAAGCCACGCGTCGACGCCTCCAGATGCCCTGCCGAACGCGAACCGCCATTTCAGCGATCTCACCGCCGCCGCACGCGGAAAATACAACAGATAAATCCAGGAAGCGCAAGCGAAACAAGGCGATGGCGCATGCGTGCCACTCACGGTTGGTCTCGGACGACGGCGGCAGCCACGGGAGGCCGAGGCTGGGCACGAGGCGGCCGGGCAGGAGCGTGGGTCGCATGGCCGGCGGCTCCGGCGAGGACCGGGCGCACCTCCCCGTCGTCCCGAACTCCAGCTCCCTCCTCGCCTCCCTGTCCCGCCTCCCCCTCTGCGCTTCTTCCTCCCTCTCTCTCCGCACCCCGACCCCCATCCCAAGCCCAAGCACGAGGTCCCTCCCGGCATCAGCCCTGGTCTCCCCCAAGCTGAGCCCCAACTCCATCCTGCTTCCTGCCAAGGACCAGTAATGGAACCGTCGGGAAGCGCCAGGCCTGCGGGGCTTTATAGCAGCACCGGAGGAGCCCGGCCCAGCCCACGCCCCTCCTTCCTTCCCGGTGCGTTTCCGCCTGAGTGATAATGGCGGGTTTGACCAGTTGACGCTGCCGCACGTGACCCGGAAAAGGAGAGCGGGCTGGGGGAGAGCTGCATGCGATTCGGAGGTTTCTCAGGGGTGTCTTCATGAAATGGGCAAGGAGATGGGTCCAACCAATGGCAGGCGATAATAATGAGCTTAATCATTATTGTATCACTGGCTATGTATCTTTCTCCTCGTGGGATCCCTAGGCGGCGGCTTCTTCTTCCACTCCGGCGCAGGGCAGCGGAGGAAGAAGAACGGCGTGGTGTGGGAAGGACGGGCGGCGGAGAAGTCGGGTGTTGAACACTTGAGTGTAGGTTAGCACTTCTCTTAAAACGGTATTAGTATTAGCGTAAATTTTAATGATGCATTCATGTATATATACTCCGGTTTGCTGGACAGAAAAGCCTTTTCAACAAGTGGAAATGTGGAATGATCAAATGTGATGGTGTAGTAGTACTTACTAATAGAATAGAACTGTTCTGTGTTGCATTTGTCAACAACTCCTAGCAGAGTGAGGTACTAGCAGCAAAGATTTGGCCAGTCGGCCTGCATGGAAGCTCATGATGGTCGCCAGATTTTATTTTAGTACAATAATTGCATGGAATGAGCAAGGCTGGGAGAGGGAGAAGTGATAGAAAGAGTACAAACAAGCCCATGCGTTAGTGAGCACGGGAATTGGAATTACTCTCTGCATGCAGGCATGATTACGGCCATCAATTCCTCATCCACCGCCATCCATCCATCCTCATCATGTATGGTGTGCCTGCCTACCTGCGTGATATGAAGCAATCCTGTTGATGTGTACAATGGGGACAAGGCGATGGGCCGCTCGCTCGCCGCAATCATGCCGCATGATGGCGGCATACGGCCGGCCGGGGCATGCAGCCAGCGTGTGGCCGAGCCGCCGAGAGCCAGGGAAGGAAGGGAGCATGTTGCCTGACCCTGACTGCCTGTGCCTGTCGTCCGCTTGCTCCGCCTGCCATGATGGCGCTGAGGATGGCCTGCGGACTGCGCTTATGGTTGGAATGGATGGATGCTTGCCGCCGAGCGCAACACTACAGCACATCAGGGTGCAATCAACCCTGTCTGTGCGCGGAGAGTACCATATGATACCCCAGGCCCGGGGGTGGGTCTGGGTCGGGTTCCTTTCTTCTCCACAGAAAGTAACGCCTTTTGTTTTCCGCAACTGCGCAAAGCAGGAATTATGCACACATGTCTCTCTCAACGACACGGTACGCAACTGTTGCGTTACCTGTTACTTTTACTTATCCACATATACTGGAGAACACTTTATAACTCACTTTTGTACTCTCTCTCTCGTCTCAAAAGGAAATCAAAACCTCAGCGTCTCGGTCAAGTTAAATAATCCAAATGTTAACTAATAAATATGAATGCATTTTTAATATATGAAGTGTTATTAGAATATTTTTGTAATATACCGATTTGAATTCTATTTTTCATAAGTTAAACTCATGGTTGTCCTTTCTCCATGCCAAAAAGTAGAAATGCTTTTCTTTTATGAGAAATTTAGACACGCGAAAAGTACATTTTGACACGTTGAAAGCCCATGTTTGGTTTTGAGTAATTGATAAAACTTAGTTTGCTAATGATTTGCTCTAAGTGTTTCATGAGAATTAATTAGCAAATAACAAGATGGAGCAAAGGACCGGGTCGGTGGAGGCCACAAGAAAAAGGGCAATGACAGCGTCCATGAAAATGGTGTAAGCCCATCAACAAAGGAGAAAGCCCTAGTGACGGCATCCATGCAAATGGTATAAGTCCATCATCAAAGGTATCCACAAGCTTCATCAAGTGACGAGAGTGAAGATGGTGAAAGGCTGGGAGCTCAAGGCAAAGGTATAATAAATAGGAGCTCTTTGCTTTTGGTGATCAAGACTCCATAGAGGGAGTGGTCACATTTAGGATAGATAGCCGTACTATAAAGACGGGCGAAATCGTTGATGAAAAGCGGTTATCAAATGCCACTAGGTGTTCATGAACATTGCATTGCATATAAATGCTAGTGACACTAACAAACCCTTTGAAAAACTGTTTTAAAAAGGCTAACACACGTGCACAAGGTGAAGAACACTTGGTGTTAGTACTTGGGATCAAAGGGTGTGAAGTTCGGTTGAGAACTTGTGAAAAGCGAGCGTCGGACCGTGTTAACACTGAGCATCGGACTATTTCCTTCGGTCCGACGACTAACCCTAGTTCTCTCTGTTCATGAGCGTCGGACGCTCAGTTTGCTGGCGTCGGACTGTTTATTCAACGTCCTACGGTGCAGTTCGTTTGCAGAGTGACACGTGGTGAGCTGCTGTGCGTCGGACCAATCTCGTTGGACCGGTGCTAGGCATCGGACGTGAGTCCGATGGTTTTATGCGCTCGGGGAACTCTCTGGAAGTGTCGGACGTTCGTGTTCCTTAGTCCGACGGCCTGTTCTTTTTCAGTCCGACGGTGCTCCGCTGTGGGCGTCGGACCGTGGACTTTAGTCCGACGGCGCAGGGGTCCGACGGTTGGGTTTGGCGCGAGAGTTAGCCGTCGTGATCCAACGTTCGTCTTCAAACGGCTACTGACACGTGGCGTTCATCGAGGGCGTCGGACCATGGGTATTGGTCCGACGGTTGTGCGCGCGAGCGTTTGACGCTAGCGTCCGACGCCACGCAGAGAGGTTCAAACGGCTATGTTTTTGTGAGGGGCTTATATATAGTCCTTTAGCTGGTTTGGGGAGGCTCTCTTGGCCACTTTAATCACTCCTACTTGCTTGTGAGCCTTCCTACTCCACTCTCACTCATCCTACTTGGTTATGATCATCTTTTGGTGAGTTTGGAGAGCATCAAGAGCATTGCATGCTTGTAACCATCTAGAGGCACTTGGTGAGTGGATTTCGCAGCGGTTTCTCTTGTTATTTTTGGAGTTTGCCGACTCCTAGACGGCTTAGAGCCGCAAGGATCGTTGAGGGGAGTTGGTGATTGTCTTCGCCTCCGATCGGTGAAGTTGTGAAGGGTTCTTGAGCCTTGCCCGCGGGAAATCGCAAAAGGCTACTCTAGTGAATTGCACGTAGCTTGTGGATCCCCATCTTGTGTTGGTTGTGCGGCACCCTTGAGAAGGGTTTGGCGTATGATGCCAATTAACTCGTGAACCTCCAAGTGGGTGTATCGCTACAACGAGGAGTAGCTTGCCGGCAAGTAAGTGAACCTCGGTAAAAAATCGTGTGTCATCTCTCTACCGAGGATCTCTCTTGTTTTTGTGATTGATTGCATTGGTTTTCATATCATCACTTCACCGGCGGTATAATCAACTCCCTCTCTTTACATTTGAGCACTTATTTTTGTAGTAGTATACTTGTTGTAGTTGCTCATCTAGGAGTAGTGTAAAGTAGTGACCTAGCCTCTTGTGTGTCTTCTTAGAGACTATTGTGTAGAACGGTTAGGTGGCTTGCTTTTTAGTAGGCTAGCGCAAAATTCGCTTCGCCGCTTAATTGTCTAACCTCTTTGTCTTAAGTGTTATTTTGAAGGAATTTTTATAGGCTATTCACCCCCCTCTAACCATTTAGGACCTTTCAAGTGGTATCGGAGCCGAGGCACCGGTTGATTTGAGGTTTAACAACCTACGGTGACAAAATGGCTCAACTCGACATTTACATCAACAACACCATGAAGCCACCCCAATTTGATGGCACAAATTATGCATATTAGAAGAGCAAGAAGACCTCACACATCAAGTCAATCAATAGAGAGGTTTGGAAGGTTGTGGAGACCAAGATTGAGATTGTCAATGCGGCCAACCCCACAACCGCCGAAGAGAAGCTACTTCAACTCAATGACATTGCGGTGTGTGCTATTCATGAGGCCGTATATGAGAAAATCTTTGAGCAAATCAAGAACATTGAAAGTGCTCATGAAACTTGGAAGAAACTTGAGGAATCATATGAGGGCACTAAGGGTATGAAGACCGCCAAGGCATACATCTACAAAGAGAAGTTTGCTAGTTTTAAGATGAAAGATGATGAAAGTGTGCCGGAAATGTTTCATAGAATGCAAGTAATAGTCAATGAGCTCAAAGCACTTGGTGAGGAAGTGAAGGATAGTGACTTGTCCATGAAGTTTCTAAGATGCTTGCCCAAGAGGTTTGCCACATTGATCACCGTGCTAGTGAAGACCACCTTGAGTGACTTGACCCCAAATCAAGTTCTAGCGGAGGTGATGACCGATGATGCTTATAGAGATGATGATGACAAAGAAGAGTTGGTCAACAAGAGCAAAAATAAAGATGAAGATGACAAGGATGAGAAGAAGAAAACCGTGGCATTAAAGCCACATCATTATCAAAGGGCAAGGGCAAAGCAAAGATTGAATCAAGTGAAGACCCTTCAAGCACAAGTGAAAGTGATGAAGAAATAGCCCTTCTAGTGAGAAGATTTGGCAAATTCATGAAGAAGAAGGGCTACCGGGCAAGAAGGAAGAAGATTGCAAGAAAGTTTGATGGGCCAAGAAGATGCTTCAATTGTGGAAACACGGATCACTTGGTGGCCGATTGCACACACTCAAGTGATAATGAGTGTTGACACTTCTTAACGCAACCACCAGAGACAGAATGTTAGGCTATCTCTGATAACAGCGCCAGAAGTGCCTGTGGTATTTCTTATGTCTATTGGATAATTCCGCAAGCGCACAGAATATACCGCTATAGCACTTCACCCGGGAGTATTCTAAGGTACCGTTATTTATTTTTATCCCAAGGGAAAGCGGTTGTTAGGAATAATTAATAAAAAGAGAGAGATCCTTAAGTCTATAGCAACTTAGTATCAACCAGTGATAGGGGGGTAAATTGATATGTAGAGAAAAGGGTAATGACACCAAGACATGACAAGGTTTTGAGATAACTAAAGATAACTAGTAGAGTATAGCTAGGTGGGGGACAACGGGTGAGTATAAGACTCTTATGACACTTATTTTACTCTTGTGAACTATCTTATCAAATAGATGAAGTATATCAAGACAGCTACCTTACTTCCGGTGTGTAGGGGATAGGCGAGACAGTAGGGGATATAACCTCTACCCGAAGCAGCTATTCTCTTATGGGAGCCTACCTTTTAAGAACTTGCCTAAAACACGTGTAGGGATACTAAGACTAAACAGGGCTGTCACCACCTGCTAGCACCCACAAACAATCCGTGCGACAAGCGACATTCAAAGGCAAGATCTAGTCTAAGCACCACGCTTACACTAAGCCTTACTACTTTAGTTGCGTACCAACAACTAAAGCACCCTATGACAGGCGATGAACTACACACGTGAGCTGGTTACAGGATCACTATCCAATATAATTCAACTATAAGTTAAGACAAAACACAACAATACTATAAAGAATAGTAATGCACTAAGTAGAGACTTAGTAAAGTAAAGTAAAGATAATATATTGATGAAGGTAAAGTCTTACAGAAAGAAAGGTACAAGAGCTTATACCAGACTCTCCAGCAGACGACTCCGGAGACTCCGAGCATAGCTCGACTTGACTCTAACTCCCACACTAGACTAATACTACTACTAAAGAGTAGAACTCTTGTGACTTGTGACTCTTGTCTCTCTTGTGTCTTGTGTCTCTTGAAGAGGAGTGGGCAGCCTCTATTTATAGTGGAGAGTGGAGGGATGCCACGTCAGTGATCCGTATGCTCCTCAACTCTCCACCCTTGGATCCACCACCTTGTAACCGCCTCAAAATGGATGGTCTTGGCAATTTGAGCACATGGGAAGCATGCTTGGAATCGGTGAGGAACGTCGGTGGCTGGGGGCCACACCACCTGGTTCGGCCGACCCCTATGATGGGTGGGGCCAGGCCAGGTGTGGTCCCTACCAGTCATAGGGTCTCCCTGGTACTTGTCCTGTCTTGATTGCTTCGTTTCATACCTCAATCCGTGTGCCTTTGATCTCCACCGTTGAATGAAAGCACAAGTTGATCCGATGGATGAAATGACTTGGTTGGAGTATCACACGGATCTTGCCACGTCACCAGTGCCAGGTGGGCCCCATGGGTAGTTCCGCCGACCCATGGGGGGGCCCACCCTTGGCTCTGATCTCTTCCATTTGATGTTGTATGCACTGTGTTGAAAGGTGGTGGCCTGGGGCAACATGACATGGTTCGGCCAAACCATGTAGTTGGCCCCTAGCTGCTCACTTTTGCACTGTTTTGGTATTCCCTGAGATCACAAGCTTAAGAGTACTTGTGGAACTAGTTATTGATAAAATATGCTCATGTTGTGTTTATTCTCCCTTAGATCCGAGGCCTGTTGACGGTGTTTGAATGTGGAATTTTATGGTATATCCACCGTCAACAAGATCCCTCAAGCTTAACCTTTGCTCGTCCCGAGCAAATAATTAAACTTAGCCTCGGTGGATCAGGAGTTGCTACAATATTATATTTCAATAATACCATATGTAAAACTAAATACTTCTCTTTTGAATGGAAAAATTGGCTAATGAAAATTCATCCATTTCTCCTTAGTTCTTTACGGAGCTAATGACCTTTTCCTTTGCCTTAGGTGGTTGAGAGACAGAACAGTTTAACTTGAGCACTACCTTTCTCATTCTTTGCAATGTTTCATACTGGAGGTTTTGGCAATATTTTTCCAAAGAAAACTTAATGTTCCTCATATGGTTCTCTCATGTCGCTTAAATGGTGTATGATTCCTTACCAAGGCATAAAGTAAATGTTGCCTTCTCTTTATCATCTACTTCTAAAAATGGCTTATGTGGAGTTTAAGGTAGGAATGAAAGAATATAGCATACTTACTTGCATATGTTGTAGAGTCAAAGCTTGGATCCAAAGAGAGAAGCGTCATGCTCTTAGATCAAGATGTGCAAGTGTGTGGAAAATATGAACTATAGTGCTCCTCTATTTGAATTGTATCTCTCTCTAACAAATTTTAGAGACATGGCTATCATTTTCCTTTTATTTATGAGCCTAGAGCTTGCTCAAATATTTTTCTTTTCTTTTCTATGGACTTTCTTATGTCCATCTTTCTTTCTTTTTATTTTCATTTTGCACAGCCTTTTGTCTCTACTACCATAACAACTAAGAGAGATTTTCTATGACTTTAACATATGGAGCATTTATTTGGTGGAAATAGAAGGCATGTGGTTTGCGTACTTCCAGTGTAGAAGTAGCATAAATATGTGGTTTGTACGTGATCTTGATCTTAAGAGCATGATAAGACTCTCAATAAGGGTCAACAAGAATTGACAATACTCAACACAAAGCAATAGTTTATGTGGAAGGTTTTAGACATGTATAGCGCATATGACTGTGGTAGGAATTGATCACCATTGAGGAACAATAAGGTTTTGGTTACTTAAAAAATAAATCTCCAGTAATCATGCATGCTTAGAACAATATTATAGTAGCTCTTGTTTCACTATATCGTATCTCACAACAACTTAGACTTAGTTCTAGCACTTAGCATCCATAAAGTTTTCAGGTTCATGATGATTTAAATGAGCCAAGTAATCCATACTCAAAGAAATACTAAGTTATAAATTAGGCATTAAAGAAACATTAACAGAGCAACTATTCATCATTTTCATGAGGAAGATAAATATTCATGAGAAATATGAAAATAAGGGAAATATTTTTGGTATTTTTATCTTATGCATTTTTTATATGCAATGAATTAAAATAATGTAAATAACTAGGATAGAATACTTACCTTGGTGGGGGAGAGGATCTCCCCCAAGCTTGTCCTTTTGCTCATTGTGGTGGCGGGTAGTATTGGAACCATCCCGCCCAGCGTTGTGCTTCTTTGTCTTGGATAGCTTGCAATAGTTGAGCATTTTGTTGTGCCATATTCAAAGTTGCGTCTTGCTCAACTTGCATTGCGCCCATGTCATTGATAAGTTGGTCGATCCTTGGCTTCGACGACCCCTCGCCCGTGCGGACGGACGGGGAGTGCGCACTCTTAGAGTGTGCTGTTGAGGCCGTTCCGTGGATCTTGAAATGTCTATGGAACTTGTCTCATCACCTTCTTCTTCATATCTCCCTGTAGCTCGTGATGTGCCGCCTTGCTCAAATTGGGCGGCTTGTGACATGCTCCTTGTCACACTTCTTGATCCTGCAATATTTTGGCTCCTTGCCTCTCGGTCCCAATTTATGGTTAGTGTGCGCAGTGCATACAACCGACGCCTCTCACAAGGGAGAGATTTCGGCTGTATGGCCGGGATAAATCATTTTTATATCACCATTTTCATTTCTTTTAAGGACTTGAGCACTTATGAAGAAATCTTCGGTTACAATATCTCTAGGAGAGGCAATGTATTCAAAGTAATGTTTTCCATCTAGCAAGTCCATTACTTCAGCAATACGCGTGATAAAAGAAGTGAAGAATATGGGCTCGCTTCTATGGAAAATACCAAGCCAAAAGTGGACTAACATCTTAGCAGGTGAAACTTTTATTTTCTTTGTCAAGGCATAGAGCAGTCTTAACTCATCATTATAAAGAACTTGCACGTTAGAGCCAAGAAGAAAAGTTATAGCCATCCAATATCGGATCAAGCACAAAGTAGGGTTATGGATTTCATCGGTTTTAGGATCAGAGCAGTCATTAGATCCTGTTATAGCATTCCAAAATTCAGTTTTATTAAATCTTCTTGTTGCATTAACAAGGTCTAGACGAAAGTCATTATCAAAACCAAATGCCATGCTAAAAACTCCCCATGTTAAATTATACTCTTGGTTAAACATGCGAAAGTAAACATTATTTTTAGTGGCTTGTAAAGAGCATAGAAATTTAATGGTAAGCTTTTCTATTCTAAGTTCTTGCAGTTCCAAAAACTTCCCCAACCGATTGTATAGAAAATAGTATTAAATTTCGCAGTCACACCTGTGCTGTCTAAGAGGACAGGGTCGATGATGCCGGTATGTTCATACCCTCGGTGTCGGATGGAGGTGTACCTTTGGCACTCTTCTTGATTTAGCATGAGGCCGCTCTTGGGATCGAACGTCCTCTCGGAAGGCACTCCAAAGCTTCGTCTTGGTGGACCTTCTCTTCCTTCATCTTCATCATGGCGGGGTCGTCGGGAGGAACTCCCTACAACACTCTTGGCCTTCTTGAGCGTGGAGGACGACTTCTTCATCCTGCAACAATGAGCTCACATAAGAACACACTACAATATCAGGGATTAGCGTTAGCGTTAGCGTTAGCTAACCCACTGTTACTAGTCCTTGCGGGGTATGGTTACCTCAACAAACAAGAATTTAAGAGCAAAGATGAGAGTGAGACAAGCTTCTACTACTACAATATTTTTGAGTTTTTGGCTTGAGTGGCTAAACTTAAACTAAACTTGAGAAAGACCTTGCTCAAATGGAGAGAAGAAGAGAGATTGTGTGCTTGGCAGAAATTAACTGGTTTGGGTGTGGATTTGAGCACACAATGCAAGTGTATTTATAGGGGGAGAAGGGCTGGTGGCCAGGCCACCATGGCCAGTTCGGCCGACACCCCCTAGGCCAGGTTTTTGTTGTTTTCAACTTTGGACAGGGAATCTATTTAAATTCAAACTCGACTTTGCTGACAGCTCTCAATTGATGGGTCGGCCGAACCCATTATGACATGATCAGAGTTGCATTTGTCTTTGGACAGTGAATCTATTTGAATTCAAACGCAACTTGGCAGACAGAACCTCATTAATGGGTCGGCCGAACCACTTATGACAGGTTCAGTGTTGTTTTTACCTTTGTACAGAGAATCTATTTGAATTCAAACTCCACTTTCTTGAAAGGATCAAAAACATGGTTCGGCCGAACCAGGGATTGTCCCCTTTCAGCTTTAAACAGTGTGTCCAGAAAAGTAGAGACTAGTGGTGGACCAAAAGTTTTGAAATTTTCAAAGATTCCCTTGTCTAGTGTTTTGTGAAGGTAAAATGTGTATGACAAAAGTGGAGACATGTTTAAAGTGATTCCCATGAATCATGGGAACACTAATGCATGCCAAAGTGTCCACTTTTCAGAATTGGATGGTAGTGGATGTTGGATTTTCCTTGGAACTTGTCATGACCAAATTCAAGAAGGAGCTGGTGTTCAAATTTCAGGAACTGAATCACTACACCGGGCCAACACCACCAGAGGTGGGTGGGCCCTATGGTGGGGTCGGCCGACCCCACCAAAGTGGTCCCACCACCTCGGGTGTGAGCACTACTGTTCATTCTCAAGTTTTATTCATTTGAATATTTTATTTTGTCGAAATAAATTTTTACAAAATTTAAATATGAAATGCAATGAAGAAAATACAAAAATTGAAATGCAGGAATTAAATATGAGATAAATACTGATTTACCTTACCAGTAAGGGCTCCATGTTTTAGGTCCATAGAACAGGACCTCTCCATTTCGGGTTTATTCTTCGAGTGCTTCGATCGGTCCCGGAGATGGAGACCGTGGTGATAGCACCTCTTTCTTTCGCCATTCCTTCTTGGTTGATGCTTGTGATTCGGCGGAGTCAGCCTTGTTTACCACCTCAGCCTTACTTACCAGTTCGTCCTTTTTGGACCTTGGCGGTTGATTCTTTCGGCGGGGGTGCATATTGTGGCTTGTTTCTCCACAGATTCTTCCTTACCTATTGCATCGATTTATAACCATTGAAAGGACATTTAATTCTCTTACCTTGGAGTTGGAAGTGGACTTGGCTTGATCCCACGTAGATGATGGCATTCACAGTGTTGAGGAACGGCCTTCCAAGGATGACGGGAACTTCGTCATCGGCTCCCATTTCAAGAATGATGAAGTCGGCGGGGATGTATTCATTTTGAACTTTGACAAGGATGTCCCTTGCCAATCCCTCGGGGAACCGGATTGATTGATCGGCCATCTGCAATTTGACAAAAGTGGGGTACAAAGATCCCCTAGCAAGTTCTCGTACATAACCTTGGACATGATGTTCACTCCAGATCCAAGGTCGCAGAAGGTGTTGTTGAAGGTGTGTGGCCCGATCTCGCAGGTGATGGTAGGATGGCCGGGGTCACTCTTCTTGGCCATGAATGGTGGATCAAGAAGACAACCCGGGTTTTGCCTAACCGGAGGCTTAGCAAACCTCGTGGAAATTAACTTAACACTCTCAATTGGTTGCTCAGGTTTCCCTGGGATATTACCTTGTTCGAATGATGTGACAGCTGCTGCTATTTGAGCTATTTGGGTTTCTAACATTTTATTAAAGCTAAATTGATTTTTCATAACAGTGTTGAAGCTATCCATTTTCTCATTAAGATTTTCAAGAATCTTATCATTAGCCATTATTTTCTTGTTTATGCTATCATTGATTTTATATTGGTCTAAGACAATGATCTTTAAGAGAAGGTTGATTACCATAAGAATTATTGAAATTATTGCAGTAACCGTTACCTTGATTTCCTTGGTAGAAGGAGCGCGAGTTCCATCCTCCTTGTTGCTGGGGTATCGACCCATTGTTGTTGTTGTTGATGAAGCTCACTTCCTCCTTCGTCTCGGGACAATTGTTGCCCGAGTGATCTTCTCCACCACATACCTCGCACCATGGATCAGCTTCGATTGCTCGTGCGGTGGTAGTGGTTCGCATGGCCTCTTGTTCCTTCTTGGAACCTTCCACAATCTTTTTTATCAAGAGGTCTATTTTTGCTGAGAGCATGTCCACCTCATGAACGGTGTGCATACCCCTTTTCTTGGGCTGGAGACATTCCTCATTCCATCCTTGGTTGATAACTATTTTCTCAATGAGGTCCTTAGCATCCTTGACATTGTGTTGCAGGAATGCTCCTCCGGCTGCAGCATCAAGGTGACTACGGGCTAATCCAGTCAGCCCATGGTAGAAACCTTGGATCAGAAGCCATTCTTCAATCCCATGATGAGGCCAGGCACGAATGTACTCCTTGGAGACGTTCCCATGCTTCGGGAATCGTCTCGTCCGCTTATTGTTAGAAGCTTGAAATTTTGCCACGGAGAGCGCTTGTTTTGCCCATTGGGAAGAACTTTTTGAGAAAAGCATTGGCACATTTCTCCCAGGTGGTGACTTCACTCTTGTTGGCATAGAACCATTGCTTCGCCTTCCCAAGCAGTGAGAATGGGAACAGGCGAAGACGGATGGCGTCAGCCGAGATATTCTTGATGGTGAAAGTCCCACACACCTCCAGAAAGTGCTGGAGATGGGCGTTGGCGTCTTCGTGTGGCTTTCCACAGAATGGATTAGCTTGCACCATGTTGATGAGTGCAAGGATAAACAATCCCTTGAGCAAGAACTTGAGGAGCTTAGGGCATCTTAAGAGAGTATAAAAGAAGACCATAAGAAGCTTCAAAAGTCTCACACTAAACTTGATGAAGCTCATTCCTCTCTAGTGGCTCAACATGAGGACTTGCAAAGTCAAGACAAAAGAAGGAAATTAAAACTTACAACATAGGTGTAACTTTGTGATATATCTTGTGAACCTATTGTTGTTGCTACCACTAACCTTTCTTGTATCACTTCCACTACTACCTCACCCACTAGTGATCCTTCACTAGTTGTTGAGAACAAGAACCTAAAGGAGGAGGTTAAGAAGCTCAATCACTCCTTAGCAAAGGCCTATGGAGGTGAGGATCGCTTGCTTATGTGCTTGGGTAACCAAAGGGCATCTCTCCACAAAGAGAGATTGTGCTATATCCCAAAGAAAGGCAAAACTGCCTTTACGCCTCACAAGACATGTTTTGTGAAGAGGAAATGGCCGGTATTGCATAAAATGCAAGTAAGTTGGTCATTTAGAGCAAGAGTGCAAAAGTAAGAAATCCAACACTCATTTATCCTCAATTAAATTTGATTCTTGCTATATTCTTACTAAGGGCTCAAATGGTGTGAAGGCTAAGTTTATTGGTACATCCATGTTGGGTCCAAAGAAGAAGACCATTTGGGTACCAAAGAGCTTAGTCACTAACCTCCAAGGACCCAAGCAACATTGGGTACCTAAAAAGAATTGATCTCCTTTTGTAGGTCAATTACAAAGCCGAAGGAAGGCATTGGGTGCTTGATAGTGGATGCACACAATATATGACCGGGGATCCTAGTATGTTTGGCTCTCCTCTACACAAGTGCAGATAGTGGCTATGATGTAATTGCATTTGGTGATAACAAGAAAGGGAAAGTGAAAGGACTTGGTAAGATTGCAATATCCACTGACATTTCCATCTCCAATGTGTTGCTAGTTGAAAACTTGAACTTCAATTTACTCTCGGTTGCACAACTTTGTGATCACGGGTTCAAGTACAAATTTGGGGTTGATGATGTGGAAATTGTTAGTGCTGATGGATCAAATTTGATATTCAAAGGCTTTAGATATAACAACCTATATCTTGTGGATTTCAATGCAAGTGAAGCTCATTTTTCAACTTGTTTGATCACTAAGTCAAGTTTGGGTTGGTTATGGCATAGAAGGCTTGGTCATGTTGGAATGAAACAATTGAACAAACTAGCTGAAGCATGATCTAATTAGAGTCTTGAAAGATGCCACTTTTGAGAAAAATAAGCTTTGTAGTTTATGCCAAGCCGGCAAACAAGTTGGAAACACACATCCTAAGAAGAGCATGATGAGTACTAGTAAAGCTTTTGAGCTCTTGCATATGGACCTTGTTTGGACCAACCACATATACTAGCATTAATGGGAACAAGTATGGATTTGTGATTGTGGATGACTACACTAGATATACATGGGTATTCTTTCTAATTGACAAGAGTGAAGTTTACGATCTATTCAAGTCTTTTGTCAAGATAAGCCAAAATGAGTTTAAAACAACCATAAAAAAGTTAGAAGTGACAACGGTAGTGAATTCAAGAACACCAAGATTGACGAGTTGTGTGATGAGTATGGCATTGGACATCAATTCTCACCCAAGTATACACCACAATCAAATGGCATTGTTGAAAGGAAGAATAGAGCTTTGATTGATATGGCAAGATCATTGCTAAGTGAATACAATGTTAGTCATTCCTTTTGGGACCGAAGCTATCAACACCGCTTGCTACTACATCAACCGGTTATATTGCCATGGTATGATTGCAAAGACTCCATATGAGCTTTTGAATGGTAGAAAGCCCAACATTGCATATTTTTGGGTTTTCGGTTGCAAATGATACATTCTCAAGAAAGGCACAAGATTGAGCAAGTTGGAAAAGAAATGTGATGAAGGTTTCTTACTTGGCTATTCAACCATAAGCAAGGCATATAGAGTTTGGAATTTGGCTAGTGATTCTCTTGAGAAGGTCCATGATGTTGAATTTGCTGAAACCCAAGGCTTTAAAGATGATGTTGAAAATCTTAGTGATGTGAGAGGGAATGACTTGGCAAATTGTTGGTATAAATTAACTGCACTCTACTTAAATAAGATTGTATTCCGATTATCCGCAAGCGCACTAGATATAATACCGCTGTCACATTTCACCCGGAGGTTTTAAGTATCGAATCCACAAGGAACAGTAGGTGATAATGACCAAGCCGATGACTTAACCCTACAATTAGGCTAGATAATATCAAGAAAGAGGAAATAGCTAATGATTATCTAGTTCCAACAACCGGTAAGCTTTGAATAATATCGTTCTAACTGGGCAGTGACATGAATAAGAGGCGAAATCAGAGTTCCCTCCTACCAGACACTTATACACCTATCGATCCTATCAACGGGAAGTGAACTACAGAGGACTCAACGCAACTGTCACATATGCGATCTACCACTATCCAGGCCAATCAGAGGACATTCACGAGTAAACCTAGTCTAGTCACCACGCCTACATTACAAAATACTACTTCAATCAAGTAATGACCAAGATCAAAGCATTCAATATGAGTTGCAAACTTAAGAACGAATAAGAACAAATGCTTACTTAAATTAGACGTTGAATACAAAAGTACCTCATAACGCAGCTCCGGGCGAGGAAGCTAAATCCAGAAGAATACAGCCACGAAGAAGCACCGACAGGCCGGAACTCCTCCAGAATCTCTACTCTCCTACTCTATCTCTCTAAGCTCTAAACAAGACTAGATCCAGATGAACTAGTCTCTCCTAACTGCTACAACTAGATGAACTAGAAGTAGATCAACTAGAGGGACCCTAACCCTAATTTATGTAGAGAATATGAAGCACCGGGGTGTAGAATGCCTTCTGGAGGGGGCCTGGGGCGTCCTTATATAGGCCGAGGTGGAGTAGGGGGCAAGGAACCGCCACGTCATCGATCCGCGTCTCATGTTATTCGCACCGTCGGATCAAACTGACCTTAGATCGACGTAGGGATGCTTTACCTGGGTGCCAAGGAAGCGTGGGAGGAAGATTACAGAAGGCTGAGCCCGCAGTCCAGCAGGGGGCGCCAGCCGGCCCCACCCTAGGGTCGGCCGGCCCTACTTTGTGGGATCCGGGGCCCCGGTTGCTCGGGTGTGTTCTAGATCCTTGCTAAGGGTCTTCGTGATGATGTTTCCTTGGCGGTTAAGTTTTGTGTCTTTTATGCTCTTTAATCCCTCTTTTATGCTTTTTTGGAATAGCCCTTGAAAAAAATAGAATATGCAAAACTCGTGAAAATTATCGGTTAAAACCCTAAACTAGTGTGTATTCATGTGTCCTTTCATGTCTAAAGTTCTAATAAAAGTTGACGTTATCCACCGTTAACAACTCCCCTAAGCTTACCGTTTGCCTAGTCCCTTGGCAAATGAACTAGGCCTAATTATAAGATATTTGGATCAGGAGTTGCTACAATGCTTTCGTGCCTTCCAAGTACACGTGCTTTCATACAGAAATTCTCTTTCGGATTAGACAAAACTGCTCTAACTTTAAAATTTACCCATTATACCTTTAACTATGGAGCTTCTCGGCTTTTGTATAAGCCTTGAGCAATCGAAAGATAAAACAATCAAGTCAAGCACTATGTCTCAAATTCTTCACAGTACCAATATTCCGGAGTTTTGCAAGTTTTCGAAATAAAACTCAGAGCTGAATTGTATGACACCTTCAAGTCTCTTGATATATGTGGTATTTATGGATCTCACTGAGGCATTAATGATGTTATGCCTTCCTACAACTAAGGATTATAGTGAAGCTTATAGGAGTGGCAATAACAAAGATGAGCATACTTGCAATTCATATATTGTAAAGTCAAACAATGGATCCACAGAGAGTCAAGTCATACAATCAAACCAAGATGTGCATGTGTATGGAATATGGTGGATAGGTGTATATAAGGTGGCTAATCCTAATTCTACTTTTGCTCTTTAAAAATAAATCTCTCTCTTGGAACTTAGAACTTTCACGGAAAAACATGGGCTATCTTTATTTTCTTTTCCATCTTTTCTTTCTCTCTCTCTTTTTTCTTTTCTTTCTTTTTTCATAGGGAGGCGGGCATCTAAGTACCCATTGTTTTAATTGTTGGGACACTTGTCCATCTTTTACTCCATTTTCTTTTTTTTTCTCAATACTTTTGTATAGCCTCATGCCTCCTTTGAATATAAATAATTGGAGAGATAATGATAAGAACTTAGAGCAATTAAACAGGGGCTGTCCAATAGGGTATATTTTTTGGGTGTTTACTCCCTGTGTAGGAAAAAATAATTTTAAGGTGGATCTGGTTAGAAGTGGAAAATGATTGCGTTTACTCCCAGAGTAGGAGTAATGCATATGTGGGTGGAGTGTGTAAGTGATCTTAATTTTAAAAGCATGACAAGACTCTCATAAGGTATACAACAAAGGTTGACTAAACTCAATGCAAAGCAAACAGCATAAATGTGCAAAGATTTTTCCTATCTCTAAATGTATCATATATGGCTTTGGTAGGAATTTACACTTTGTCATACAAGAGCTCACCATGTAAGATTTTAAATTTAAAATAGATCTCCAGAACTTAGTATTGCTAGGAATAAGATAAATAGTAGCTCAACCTTCATGTATCATATCAATCAATCACCTAGACGTAGCTCAAGCATATGCCTCCACAAGTTTCAGGTTCAGAGTAAATTCTTAAGCCAAAACAGTAGTATCCAAAAATCAGGAGAATTTAAGGTTGAAAACTAGGCACTTGAAAGGAATTACGGCAGAGCAACTATTCATCATCTCCAAGATAAAATTTTAAGGTTCTCCAGTTTTTATTTGACTCTAACCTAGACTGACTATAGACACACTTTAAGACCATTCTAATATATAGCTAAGTTTTTATTTGGTTTTTAAATTTTATCTTACTAGCTAACTCACGCGAAAAAGCGATTTGGTACAATGATAATAAGGTGGGAAACTTATTCTAAGCTGGATTTTAAATGGAGGGTGCCCTCCCCCAAGCTTGACGTTTGACAGGGTCTTTGATGTTGCAAACTGAGTGATCTTTCTGGGAGCAGGTGTATCGGCAGTGTAAGGGCGTCAGGTTGACTAGCTCTTTGATCTTGTATTTTCCTGTGAAACTCAATTGCCAACAAAAATACCAAATCTCATGGAGAGGGGTTAGGTTTAGTACCACTCCATGGTAAGTGATTGATTTTATATTTCCAGCAGAAGTTTAAGCTTCTTTATCCAATTAGGAAATTTCTCTAAAAGTGTGGACCTTCATGTGCCCACATATTTTTGGTTTTTTCTAAAAAGTGTGGATCCCTCATGTGCCCACATGTTTTTGGTTTTTTTCTAAAAAGTGTGGACCCTCATGTGCCCACATATTTTTGGTATTTTATGACTTTATAAAACAGACTCGATAATCGCATAGGTATAGTTACCTGATAACTAGGGGATACTCCTCCCCCAAGCTAGATGTTTGCAATACTTGGTGTTGATGGTCTTTAGAGCAAGCTTGTCAGCAGTAGTCCTAGTGGGCTCCACTGATGAACTCACTCCTCACACATAATGTTATCCTGCATAATTATACTCTAACAAGAAAACCAAAACTCGAGGCTCGAATTTGATAAGGGGTTAGCGGTCAGCCAATAAGTAAGTGATTATTCTTTTGAGTTGATTCAATTGACAGATTCTAGCAGGATTCTTTTTAGGATTTTCTAATTTTCTTATACAGAAAAGTAAATATGTATGCATGATATATATTTTATTTTTGTGCCACCACAGAGAATATTTATTCTCATGGGGCTTAGGATTTTCATAATGCAGGAAAGTTAATGCAGATGCTATTATCATTTTTTTATGCCACCACAGTAAATACTGCTACAGGGTTACTATAAGTTTATTCACGTAGGGCTTTAATATTTTGTGATGCTGTAAATAAGACAATAAAGATTTTTCTTTTTATTTTGATATGCATAAAGATGAATATGCTAAAGTAAAATTACTAATGTAAATTATGAATACTAATTAATTAGATAACTTACCATATTACCTTATGGCAAAGGTGTGGGATTTAAAGTCTACCGACATGACTTTTTCTTTCACTCTTGTGTATCTCTCCGTCTTAGAGATGGAGGTCTTGATGGTTGCACCCCTTGTGATGATGATGTCACTTTTATCCTTTGTTTGGCCAGCAAGTTGGAGTAGAGCATTAATAGTTGGATTCTGGTAGCATCTTGCTTAGTGTGCATGTTCACAGAACTTTCCACTTGTGGAATTTTAGGGAATTAACTGCACTCTACTTAAATAAGATTGTATTCCGATTATCCGCAAGCGCACAGATATAATACCGCTGTCACATTTCACCTGGAGGTTTTAAGTATCGAATCCACAAGGAACAGTAGGTGATAATGACCAAGTCGATGACTTAACCCTACAATTCGGCTAAATAATATCAAGAAACAGGAAATAGCTAATGATTATCTAGTTCCAACAACCGGTAAGCTTTGAATAATATCGTTTTAACTGGGCAGTGACATGAATAAGAGGCAAAATCAGAGTTCCCTCTTACCAGACACTTATATACCTATCGATCCTATCAACGGGAAGTGGACTACAGAGGACTCAACGCAGCTGTCACCTACGCGATCTACCACTATCCGGCCAATCAGGGGACATTCACAAGTAAACCTAGCCTAAGTACCACGCCTACACTACGAAATACTACTTCAATCAAGTAATGACCAAGATCAAAGCACTCAATATGAGTTGCAAACTTAAGAACGAATAAGAACAAAGCTAACTTGAATTAGAAGTTGAATACAAAAGTACCTCAGAACGCAGTTCCGGGCGAGGAAGCTGAATCCAGAAGAATAGAGCCACGAAAAAGCACCGACAGGCCGGAACTCCTCCACAATCTCTACTCTCCTGCTCTATCTCTCTAATCTCTAAACAAGACTAGATCTAGATGAACTAGTCTCTCCTAACTGCTATAACTAGATGAACTAGAACTAGATGAACTAGAAGTAGATCAACTAGAAGGATCCTAACCCTAATTTATGTAGAGAATATGAAGCACCGGGGTGTAGAATGCCTTCTGAACGGGACCTGGGGCATCCTTATATAGGCCGAGGTGGAGTAGGGGGCAAGGAACCGCCACGTCATCGATCCACGTCTCATGTTATGTGCATCGTCGGATCAAACCGACCTTAGATCGATGTAGGGATGATTTACTTGGGTGCCAAGGAAGCGTGGGAGGAAGATTCCAGAAGGCGGGGCCCGCAGTCCTGCAGGGGGCGCCGGCCGGCCCTACCCTAGGGCTGGCCGGCCCCACTTTGTGGGATTCGGGGCCTCGGTTGCTCAGGTGTGTTCTAAATCCTTCTAGGGTCTTCGTGATGATGTTTCCTTGGCGGTTAAGTTTCGTGTCTTTTATGCTCTTTAACCCCTCTTTTACGCTTTTCTAGAATTGCCCCTGGAAAATACAGAACGTGCAAAACTCATGAAATTGTCAGTTAAAAACCTAGACTCATGTGTATTCATGTGTCCTTTCATGTCTAACGTTCTAATAAAAGTTGACATTATCCACCGTCAACACAAATGCAATGAAGAATATGGATATTTGTGATATTAGGCCGAGGCAAATCAATGATGATGAAAAAAAAGGTGCTATTCATACAAGTGCGCAAGTTGATGATGAAGCAAGTGCAAATGACTCACAAGATCAAACTCAAGTGCAAGATCAATAAGCTAGTTCATCTCAATCAAATAATCAAGTTCCTACTCTCCAACCGATCTCTATTGCAAGGGATCATCTTTTGGATCAAATCATTGGTGGTATTCAAAGTGGAGTTCAAACTGGAGTAAGACTAGCTCAAATTTGTGAGCATTTCTCATTTGTGTCAACCATAGAGCCAATAAAGATTGAGGAAGCATTGAAAGATGTTGATTGGGTTAATGCCATGCATGAAGAGCTCAATAATTTCACAAGAAATCAAGTTTGGGAGCTAACTGAAAGACCAAAGAAACACAATGTTATTGGAACCAAATGGGTTTTTAGAAACAAGCAAGATCAAGATGGCATAGTAATAAGGAACAAGACTAGATTGTTTGCACAAGGTTATACTCAAGTAGAAGGTCTTGATTTTGGAGAAACCTATGCACCGGTTGCTAGATTGAAAGCAATTAGAATCTTACTAGCCTATGCATATGCTCACAACATCAAGTTATATCAAATGGATGTCACAAGTGCATTTCTCAATAGGTACATCAATGAGTTGGTATATGTGGAACAACCCCCGGATTTGAAGATGTGATGAAGCCCAACCATGTGTACAAGCTAAGAAAGGCATTGTATGGTTGAAGCAAGCACCTAGAGCTTGGTATGAGAGATTGAGAGATTTCTTGCTCTCTAAAGGGTTCAAAATGGGAAAGGTTGATACTACACTCTTCACTAAGAAGCTTGGCAATGATTTGTTTGTCTTGCAAATATATGTGGATGATATCATATTTGGATCAACAAATCAAGATTTTTATGAAGAATTTGACAATATGATGGTAAGTGAGTTTGAAATGTCCATGATCGGTGAGCTTAGCTACTTCCTTGGTCTTCAAGTCAAGCAAATGAAGAATAGTACATTTGTAAGTCAAGGCAAGTACATAAGGGACACGGTGAAGAAATTTGGATTGAAACATGCAAAGGCCATGAATACTCCTATGGCAACTAATAGACATTTGGACTTGGATGATAGTAGCAAAATAGTAGATTAAAAGCTATATAGATCAATGATTGGAAGTCTTCTTTATGTGACCGCATCTCGACCGGATGTCATGTTTAGTGTGTGCATGTGTGCAAGATTTCAAGCCTCACCAAGAGAAAGTCATTTGAAAGCCGCAAAGAGAATATTGAGGTATTTGAAGGGCACACAAGATGTTGGGTTGTGGTATTCCTAAGGGGTCCAACTTTGAGCTTATTGGATATTCGGACCCCGACTATGCCAGTTGTAAGGTGGATAGAAAAAACACTAGTGGAACTTGTCAATTGCTTAGAAAGGTCTCTTGTGTCATGGTTATCAAAGAAGCAAAATAGTGTTGCTCTCTCAATGGCCGAAGCGGAGTACATTAGTGCCGGAAGTTGTTGTGCACAATTGCTTTGGATGAAGGCAACTTTGAGTGATTTTGGATTGAAATATAAGAAAGTGCCTTTGCTATGTGATAATGAGAGTGCTATCAAGCTAACCAATAACCCCGTGCAACATTCAAGAACAAAGAACATTGATATAAGGCATCACTTCATTAGAGATCACCAAATCAAAGAGGACATTGCAATTGAAAGTGTTGGCACCGAATATCAATTAGCAGGATATCTTTACCAAGCCACTTGATAAGTCAAGATTTTGCAAGTTGAGAAGTGAGCTAAACATACTAGACTACTCCAACATGAAGTGAAATGCATCCCACATTATATGACATGCCTCTCCTTCGACTAAAGCAAGGTAAAATTGGATGACACGCCATTCATACTTTGATAAGGACGTGTCTAGTGCATATAGAAATGAAATGCATGTTATAGGCTCATTCATGAAAAATCAAATGCTTTAATGTATATATGGTACCAGTTTTGTTCTTTATGCTTGTATGATCAAGTGGTAGCATATGACATATTGATGGGCTTACATACCTAGTGTTGAATCTAGAACATGAGCTCAGGATGTGTAACTTAACATGGTCAAGATAACCCTACTAGTGAGGTGTGAAGAAGCTTGTCCTTGGATCAAACTTAGTTACATATTCTAGGCAAGTGATCTAGATTGAACCAAAGTGAACATGTACTGAAAGCCCATTAATTGACTTGATACTCCCATAATTTGCACCATTTTTTAGTGATTGTTGACAAAGGGGGAGAAGAAAGTCACAAAGATAAGAATGGAAAGGGGTCTCAATAAAATTTTAAAAGCATACAAGTAGGGGGAGCAAGCTCATGAATAAATTGTTGCATTTGTGTGTGCATTAACATATGAATTGTTGCATTATCAAAACTTCAATTCCAATACTTGCTTGATTGGTGAAATGCTTAGAAATAGGATTTGAATGGTGATTTGACAAACTAGCATGTATAAGACCTACTTTTCTTTCAAAGTACCTCTCTTGCTTAAATATTGATCTCACGAGGTATTTTTGAGTTTGTGATGCATGACTAGTGAACAATGGTGCTAAGGATGGTATATTTTCGCAACTCCGATGGTATCACGCTTCAAAGGTCCATTCTATATACCTTAGCATCATTTGATAGTGGTAGCTCACCCAAACTTTCAAATTCATGCATATGTGAAAATTTGACCCAAACATAAGGAATCACATATGTAGGGGGAGCTAATACTATCAAATTGCAAACTTGGATTTCAATTCATGTCTTTGTGAAGGTTGTCATCAATTACAAAAAGGGGGAGATTGGAAGCCCCTTGTTTAGTTTTGGGTAATTGATGAAACCTAGTTTGCTAATGATTTGCTCTAAGTGTTTCATGAGAATTAATTAGCAAATAACAAGATGGAGCAAAGGACCGGGTCGGTGGAGGCCATAAGAAAAAGGGCAATGACGGTGTCCATAAAAATGGTGTAAAGCCCATCGACAAAGGAGAAAGCCCTAATGACGGCATCCATGCAAATGGTATAAGTCCATCATCAAAGGTGTCCATAAGCTTCATCAAGTGATGAGAGTGAAGATGGTGAAAGGCTAGGAGCTCAAGGCAAAGGTATAATAAATAGGAGCTCTTTGCTTTTGGTGATCAAGACTCCATAGAGGGAGTGATCACATTTAGGATAGATAGCCGTACTATAAAGACGGGGCGAAATCGTTGATGAAAAGCGGTTATCAAGTGCCACTAGGTGTTCATGAACATTGCATTGCATATAGATGCTAGTGACACTAACAAACCCTTTGAAAAACTGTTTTAAAAAGGCTAACACACGTGCACAAGGTGAAGAACACTTGGTGTTAGTACTTGGGATCAAAGGGTGCGAAGTTCGGTTGAGAACTTGTGAAAAGCGAGCGTCGGACCGTGTTAAAACTGAGCATCGGACTATTTTCTTCGGTCCGACGACTAACCCTAGTTCTCTCTGTTCATGAGCGTCGGACGCTCAGTTTGCTGGCGTCGGACTGTTTATTCAACGTCCTACGGTGCAGTTCGTTTGCAGAGTGACACGTGGTGAGCTGCTGTGCGTCGGACCAATCTCGTTGGACCGGTGCTAGGCATCGGACGTGAGTCCGACGGTTTTCTGCGCTCGGGGAACTCTCTGGAAGTGTCGGACGTTCGTGTTCCTTAGTCCGACGGCCTGTTCTTTTTTAGTCCGACGGTGCTCCGCTGTGGGCGTCGGACCGTGGACTTTAGTCCGACGGTGCAGGGGTCCGACGGTTGGGTTTGGCGCGAGAGTTAGCCGTCGTGATCCAACGTTCGTCTTCAAACGGCTACTGACACGTGGCGTTCATCGAGGGCGTCGGACCATGGGTATTGGTCCGACGGTTGTGCGCGCGAGCGTTTGACGCTAGCGTCCGACGCCACGCAGAGAGGCTGAAACGGCTATGTTTTTGTAAGGGGCTTATATATAGTCCTTTGGCTGGTTTGGGGAGGCTCTCTTGGCTACTTTAATCACTCCTACTTACTTGTGAGCCTTCCTACTCCACTCTCACTCATCCTACTTGGTTGTGATCATCTTTTGGTGAGTTTGGAGAGCATCAAGAGCATTGCATGCTTGTAACCATCTAGAGGCACTTGGTGAGTGGATTTCGCAGCGGTTTCTCTTGTTATTTTTGGAGTTTGCCGACTCATAGACGGCTTGGAGCCGCAAGGATCGTTGAGGGGAGTTGGTGATTGTCTCCGCCTCCGATCGGTGAAGTTGTGAAGGGTTCTTGAGCCTTGCCCGCGGGAAATCGTAAAAGGCTACTCTAGTGAATTGCTCGTAGCTTGTGGATCCCCATCTTGTGTTGGTTGTGCGGCACCCTTGAGAAGGGTTTGGCGTATGATGCCAATTAACTCGTGAACCTCCAACTGGGTGTATCGCTACAACGAGGAGTAGCTTGCCGGCAAGCAAGTGAACCTCGGTAAAAAATCGTGTGTCATCTCTCTACCGAGGATCTCTCTTGTTTTTGTGATTGATTGCATTGGTTTTCATATCATCACTTCACCGGCGGTATAATCATCTCACTCTCTTTACATTTGAGCACTTATTTTTGTAGTAATATACTTGTTCTAGTTGCTCACATAGGAGTAGTGTAAAGTAGTGACCTAGCCTCTTGTGTGTGTTCTTAGAGACTATTGTGTAGGACGGTTAGGTGGCTTACTTTTTAGTAGGTTAGCGCAAAATTCGCTTCGCCGCTTAATTGTCTAATCTCTTTGTCTTAAGCGTTGTTTTGAAGGAATTTTTATAAGGCTATTCACCCCCCTCTAGCCATTTAGGACCTTTCACATGTGTCTGAATTTTAAGATGATTTCAGGCAACACGCTTATACTACACACTAATACAAATACATTATTAATTTTATGATTATTATTATCCTTTTGTCGTAACGCATAAAAATTTTGTCCTTATCTAACTGTAGAAAATTTGTAGATTGTTAATTATCTCTGTGACAACACAAATCAGATTTTGTCGGGTTTATAGTTTTGTGTGCCAGATTTTATATTCTTGAAATAAAAAAAGCTGAAATTTTAATAAAAAAATATACACGATAACTATCGTCTTAAAGAAAAACTAAAGTTCAGACACATTAATTCTAGTAACTCCCTTATGTTCTTTATTGCGGTGTCATCTAATTATTATCAAGGTAATTTAAACATTCAAAAAAAATGATGTTGTACAAAAGCGCTTTATGCTAGGTTATCATGAGACGCCAAGAATCCTAGGTGAAGTAGACACATGAATGCCCTCCAGAGTTTCAAACCAATTTAATATGGTGAGTTGATAATCTTCCATGGCGTAGGGTCTGTTGGGATTTTCATGGGCTAAGAGCAACCAAAACAGTTCCCAAAAAATGCTGGGTTTCCAAGTGTCTAAAAAAGTTGGGAGCAGATTTATTGGGTTTCTTCAGCAGTTTTTTAAAATCTCGCTCCTAAAATGTAGAGGACAATTCGTAAAGAATCCTAATCATTTTATTACCGTCGACAAATTTTGTATTTTCTTTCTCTCTTATATATTTACATTGAGAACCCTGTCATACTCATATTCTTCCTCACGTGTTTCTATCTCAACATTTGTTGATGGATGTACGCACGCGCGAATATGTCCGCACAATTTAGTATTTTCCTAAGTGCGAAAAAGATTGAAAGTTAAGATAGAAAGCTGTTAGACAGAGCTCTCTCAATATTGCTAATAAATTAAGATGGAGAGGCGGGTTTTGGAAACTCCTAAAGATACTCTAACAAATAGGTGTAGTATTCTATCAAACACAAGGACTAACAGGTGTAGTTTATTAAGAAATACAACTATCTAACAAGGGTTAATATTTCATTCCTAGATCTGCAGCTTTTAGCCTGAGGTCCAAACATGCAAGGACTAAGAGCATCTTTAGCACAGCTCTCGGCTCTAGCTTCACTCTCAACTTCCGCAGAGCTCTACCAAACACTTAAAATGCAACTACATTTTGGTGAGCAGCTGTCGTAAATTGCTTCTCCATTTACACTACAAAACAGAAGCTAAAACAACCCTCTATCCATTGTTTCCTACTATTTCCCACTGCCCCTCATTTATTTATCATAGGAATCACTTCAAAATTGATACTCGCTTGCTCCCCGCCACGCTCTCCACAAGAATCACTTCTTGGGAGAATCAAGAAGTGAAGCTCTATCAAAGTTGTCCTAATACTCTCTCTATCCTTGAATAAATGGATTTCTAGCTGGTTCAGAATTTTCTCAACAAAAAAATCAATATTCAGAAGAGTTGAATGGTCCAACGACATATTTATTTTTCTCAGAGTCCCCAATCATTTTCTGCACCCCCTTCCGATTCCTCTCTTTCCCACCACCACCGCCCCAAGTTCCCCAATCTAATGTTGAGTTTATCTAGTTGGATGGGTGTGGGCTCTAGGACCAATCTCAATGGGATTTTATGTCACAGTTTTCAACGCATCCAGATTTTAGAGGTAGTGCACAAGAGTTTCATCACCATGAACTCTCTCTACTCCCATAAAACACTTATCATCTTTCTCTTCATTAGTACGGTGCCACATTAGCATAATTAATGTCCATGAAACTATAATGAAAGTTCATTGAGACTGGCTTAATTAGCGTGTAACTAGATGGTCATTTTAGCTAGCTATATATTTTTAGACCCCATGTAATATAATTAGTTAGCGGATCTAAACAGGCCTTTAGTGGAATTGTATTGTCTTGGCATGATAGCATATATTCATACTACAGTTGGTGGATTGGAATTATCAGCAAGATAGCCAAAGCAAATGACTGAATGATAATATGTGAAGTGCATTTAGTAACGTTTATCATGAGACATTAAGAATCTGAGGTGTACTATCTATCCACAAACTAAATTGATTGCTACGCCAGGATGTTCCGTGATGTATGACCGGAATATCCATGAGCAGGACTAGGGGCATGTTTAGATGGCATTCTAAAATCCAAATTCTGGATAAAAGTAATATCCGATGTTTCTTGATTTTGTGCTTGTGTGTTAACCGTTGTCGAGTTTGTTGGCTAGAAGTGGCCGCGCGCCTAGCCAATCAGAGCAGAAAACTTACTTACTGAGCTAGCGCGATGGCAAGAATTCAGCTTTCACATCTTTCAAAATTTCTCGTCATTGACATGCTTGTTGATATCCTACTTTTTCTAAAAAAAAATTTAGTGTCCGCATTAGCTAGCGATTTGTAATCGTCGTTGGAGACACTGTTAGATGCTCTAGAATCTTAGGGTGTTTCTATGGAATTCTAGAATTTTGAGACTTTTTCATCCGGAATCTTAATAAAATTCCTATGGATCCAAACATTACCTTGGCTCAGTCACATTGTTTTTAGGCCATTTTATTGAATTCCAAAATCAGGATTCTGGATAAAAATAATCTCCGATGTTTCTTGGATTTTTGTGTCTCTGCATTTGGATTTTGAGATTTTTTTTAATCTGGATCTGGATTTATATAAATAACTGTGGATCCAAACGGTATCTTAGTATAGCCTTCCGGTGCCAATCAAATATACCAGGTCAATTTAGATGAAATTCTAAAATATACTTTCTGGGGAAAAATAATCTCTGATGTTCTTTTTGTAGAATCATATAGTGTCTGGATGAGATTCTAGTATTTTAAGATTTTGCTATCCGGATTTTTTTTTATCCATGTGAATCCAAACATTACCTAATTGGAACCATTATATTTATCATGAAGCGAGTCATAGAAAGATGATGAGAGGAAATGACTTGACAGATCAAGTGGGTTCAGACAAACTGGATGTTACGTTCCTCTGTATGTTTGGTATGCGAACACATTTTGCAGATCGTACACATCGTACTTGAGCAATTTGGCTAATAAGTTCCACCAAAACACTAGGAAGCCTCTGGAACAAAAAGGCCAACTTGCATATTGGAGTTCAACGTAACATAGTCCCACTACAGTAGAAACGATTTTTGCTCACGGTCAAAAGTGATCTTCTTAGAACTATTGTCAAAACTGACGATATCATCCGTCGGACATCTAACCATTTAAAAAAAAACATTTACAACGTCAGTTTCTTTAAAAATCCGTCCCTAAAAATATGTGGTGGCCCTGATCTCTCTCTAGCCCAAATCATGTGTCATGTGCTGAATCATTCTCGTCTTTGATTTTGATCCATCATGGGCACGCGCTCGGCCACGACGTTGACGCAACTCTCTAGCTAGGTCCATAAGTCCACCACCTTGTTGGATCCGGCCACCATATTAGATTTCCTGCGCCACAATGGGTCAGTGGCATAGTGCCACGCTGAGAAGTGTTAGCTCCTGTAGGCAATGGCCTGGTTAGAATGTTGAACTATAACTAGAACTATCATTCGTATCATTTTATGAACTATAACTGTCCTTCATATGAGTATGATTACGTATACTGTTCAGAAATTAAGACATGTCTCTACAAATATGGATAAGGCGGGGGGGGGGGGGGGGGGGGGGGGGGATAGAGGATTTAACTCAGTTTTAGAAAGGAGTTATGGACTGATAGATATAAGAGAATGTGTATCTCACTGCTATATTAAGTGTTTAAAAATAGCACGTCTCTCCGAGAATTTTCAGCCTCCCTTGGAACAATATTATTGTTCTGTTCCAAATAATTATATACTCAATTCATTTTTTTCAAAATGAATAGCAGCTAAATAAAGAATAATATAAGCCAAATAAAGCTTTATCAGCATAGCATTATTAGAACACGACAAAATTGTCCTTCAGGAAATAAAATCACGCCGACTTATGACGACGATTTAAAGGAGATTGGCTAGTTAAAAGACAAGATTGCTCCCTGTCATAGGCCTCATCGATTAAGCAGATCAACCTCATCTTCATGGAAGCCATCGGTGTGATAGAACCGACCAATTTATACGAGATTAAGCATGATTGCCCCCGTTTAACACGTTGGTACACACATACTCTCTTTCATATAAACCCGGTAGTCCGCCGAGTGTCACGAAGGATCTCGGTAAATCAACTTACAATAGGATCGTACTAATTAAGGAAACATCAAATTACAAGCACAGAGTTCACAGCGAAAATTTATTACAAACAGAGTAATATAGTTATTACAATACCAGGTTTAAATAATATACATGAAAGCTCTCTGGTTTTGAAAATCATTTATTCAAGTACTCAACACACTGCCATACTCACTTATATCTCCATACACAGCCGAGAAGGAAAGTATAAGATATATGACCATGCACTGTGGTCTTTACTCCTCTGCATCCACGGTAGGGTTATTACAAGTAAGGCAATAGCCTTCATACATCATATCACCTGCAACGTTGGGAATAAAACCCTAAGTACTTAATTGTACTCAGCAAGACTTACCCGTCAAAGAGTAAATAAAAAGACTCTCAAGGATATGCAAGGCTTTATTTAGTGGGGTTCATGGGATAGCATATTTTGCGGAAAAGCTTACTATCATATATCCTTAGTTCAAAGTTTTAACTTCCAATTATCATGGAGCTAAATAGAACTACATTGGCAAGCCTTTATAAAGTGAAACACTTAATAATAATTGATAGAAAAAGAATCTCATTTTCATATCACATTTTATAATGAGTTGTTGCTACGTTTCTGGCACATAGATAAGTTTCTCCTATCCGGGAGAGACGGCGATTCGAATCGATTTACACCAGCTGGGTAAGCCCGTATCACACACCCTTACGAACCCATTCAAAGTTCGTATTGTGTTGGGCAGCTTTTCACTCTATTTGGGATACCGTGGGCTTGATCCACAGTGCAAGGCTTAGGGGGCAGCCAGTGCCAGGACGCTCAGGCAGTGCCTGCCCTTGGTCAAACCCTGTCCCACCGCACATCCTTTCTCTCCGCCAGCGATGCATTGCAGTTCAACTCCCAGCCCGACTAGAAGTGCTATAACTTCACAGTCCGAACGACTTATCCAGCCGTTATGTGAAGGTACGTTCAATCTTAACCATTGACCAAAATACGAATTAGTTTCTAGTCAAGTTACCCAGGGCGAGATTCAAAGGTGCATGTCTAATCGACATCAATGACCATAATGGTACACCATATCCCGTCTGAAATTCATATCTCATGATTCTTTTCTCACTATCTATTCACCTGGTTTTACTAAGCATGGCTAAGCATAAGACTCATGAAGACTAGTATTATCAGGAAACTCTCTTTTCTGGACAAGGTAGGTAATGCAGCAACGGTATAACTCATCAACTCAATGCATAAACTGTAACTTAATAATACTCAATTGAAATTTTAAAACAGAAATAGAGGGGTGATAAAATGTCCGGGACTTACCTCGGTGAAAGGTAGAGGGTCCGTGGTTAGGACATGTTGACACTTTTTAGCGCAACCACCAGAGACAGGGTGTTAGGCTATCTCTGATAACGGCGCCAGAAGTGCCTGGGGTATTTCTTATGTCTATTGGATAATTCCGCAAGCGCACAGAATATACCACTGTAGCACTTCACCCGGAAGTATTTCAAGGTATCGTTATTTATTTTATCCCAAGGGAAAGCGATCGCTAGAAATATTAATAGAAGGAGATCCTTAAATCTATCTCAACTTAGCGCAACTAGTGCAGAGGGGGTAATCGAAGTTTGATAGGAAGGTGATGATTCAAAGATAACAAATGAAATACTAAAAGATAACTAGTGTAGTGTAGCTAGGTGGGAGGACAACGAGTGAGAAAGTTTCCTGTGATTCAAACTTTACTCCTGTGATCTATCCTATCAAATGGACACAGTACATTAAGACTGCTACCTTACTTCCGGTGTGTAGGGGATAGGCAAGACAGTAGGGGATATAACCTCTACCCGAAGCGGCTATTCTCTTATGGGAGCCTACCTTTTAAGAACTTGTCTAAAACACGTGGAGGGATACTAAGACTAGACAGGGCTGTCACCACCTGCTAGCACCCACAAACAATCCGTGCGACAAGCGGCATTCAAAGGCAAGATCTAGTCTAACCACCACGCTTACACTAAGCCTTACTACTCTAGTAGTGATCAAGGAAACTAGAGCACCCTATGACAGGCGATGAACTACACACGTGAGCTGGTTACAGGATCACAATCTAATACAAACCGACCAAGTAATATGATAACTCACAATAATACTATTAAAGTAATGCACTAAGTAAGGACTCAGTGAAGTAAAGTAAGAATAATATATTAAAATAGATAAGTCTTACAGAAAGAGAAAGATACAAGAGGTATACCAGACTCTCCACTAGACGACTCCGGAGGCCCCGAGCGTAGCTCGAGTCAACTCTAACTCCCACACTAGACTACAACTACTACTAAAGGTGGAACTACACTACTTTTTCACTTGTATCTTGAATGAATCATGTCTTGAGAGAATGGATGCAGCCTCTATTTATAGAGGGGAGATGGAGGGGTGCCACGTCAGCGATCCATGTGCCTTTCCACCTTGGCCCTTGGATAAACCGTCATTGAAACCGACTTGAATGGACGGCAGTGGCAAAACCATCACGTGGGAAGCATGTAGGAAGGCAGTGGAGAATGTCGGTGGCCTGGGCCCACCATGGGTGGTTCGGCCGAACCACCTATAGCAAGGTGGGCCCACCACCAGTGTCCCTATCTGTCATAGAGTATGGCTGTGTACTTGGTTTATCTTGATTCTGTCGGTTCACGCCTTGATCCATGTGCTTTAATCTTCCACCATTGATTGGAAACACAGTTTTGATCCGAATGTGGAATTGAGCTGGATATGAAGTCACACGGATCGTGCCATGTCAGCAGGGCCAGGTGGGCCCCATCCATGGTTCGGCTGAACCATGCCTGGCCCCACTCAAGCTCCATTCTCTTCCATGTGGTCCCTTGTGTCATTTGTTAAAGTGTGGTGACTTGGTTCCCAAATTTGTGGTTCGGCCGAACCATGATATTGGGCTCCAAGTGTTCATTTCTGCTCTGTTTTATCTTCCCTGCATTCAGAAGTTTAAGAGTACAAGTGGAACTAGTTATTGATAAAAATATGTTCATGTTATGTTGATCTTCCTTGAATCCGAGGCCTGTTGACGGTGTTTGAGTGTGGATTTTTATGGTATATCCACCGTCAACAGGACACTCCGGAAGTGAGTTAGTATTGAGTTCTTCACCTTCGGGTGACAACTCCTGAGGGTTCTCCTCGATTATCTCGTATTCCACGAGATTTTTCTTTTCCGATCCTATATGTATGAATAGGGTGTATAAATGGAAAGAATACATTGTGATATGCCAGTTAATGATGATATGATGTCATGGTGTGTGGTGAGGATGCATTCATGTAGTCCTGTTGGATTGGTTACATGAAATGATAAACTTGTTTTGATTATTTTACTGAGTATGTGCATATTTCTTCTCCGGTAGTGAAATTTGCAAATCTACAGAGAAGTATTTAAACATGCATGACATGTTGTTCACAATAAAGTTGCAAGTCCACAAAACCTAACTCTATTTTCCTAATAAAGCATAAAATGTTGATTTTAATTCATAAAGCAAGGTTAAATTAGCAAACCACCATTATTGCCATGGAACAGCAGGGGTGGTTGTTTCATGGTCTTCACACAACATGCCAAAATCACTTATCTTAACCATGTATTATTCTAATACACTTGATGTTTTATTTAATAAAGAAAAACACTATTTAAAATAGGGTTAAAATAGTTACAACAGTGAAAGTGTTCAAAATAGTACCAAACTTTTTATGAAGGTAAACAGTAGCATGAATAGCACTCACACAAATTTTCAGAATTTTTGGAATAATATTTTAAGCCACAAAAATCATTAAGTATCCCCTTTATTAATTAAAAGAATGGATTTTAATATATGATAGAAGTACAGGAAATGCCCATTTCATATTTTTCTATAAAACTGCATCTCATGAAAAGTACACATAATTTATTTCATGATTTTATCACTTGTATTTATTTAGATATAAAAATAACAAAAGCTGATACTATTCATTTATTCAGGAAATCAATAAAACAAAAGAAAAAGGAAAAAAGGCCGCGGGCTCAATCTGACTCGGCTCGGCCCAGCAAGCACAGGCGTGGCCCAAGTCGGCCTCCCGCGCGCGCTGGTTAACTTGCAGAAAAGTCCTTCGGTTTTTAAATAAATAACCCGTAGTCCGTTTTAATACTATTCATCTCAGTCATGACCTTTGCGCATAACCCCCTGGAGTTCTTTCAATTTGAAACCGATGGTCCCTGGCCTCTCCCCGAGTTGACCAGAGCGCCGACGACCCTTGACCGGCAGTTGCCCGTCGATGTAGGGTCTCACCGGTGACACCGAGGGCACCAACGTGCTCCTAGTGACCTCCCGCGTAGGTTGAGCTAGGTTAGAGGCTCGGAGGTGGACCGTGGCTTTGGTGGCGACGAACAGAACGGCACGGCAGCACTGCTCGTCGGTGTACCCACTGTCTCCGGCAATGAAAGGTTCAAACAAGTCCCATTCTAGCCTCGTGGTGATCTGTTGAGGATCTAGGGTGAGTTTTGGGGCTTGGTTTAACATCGGTTTGGCTCTGTGACGTGCACAGCGGCTCGGCGGCGAGAGCACGACGGTGACGTGCCCTGTTCCGGCCGAACGACGGCGGTAGCGTTTAAAATTATTGGTTCTAAAGCTACCATGAATCTAGCAGAGCATGAAACACAAATTAAATCGTGCTAAAACTACACAGAGAGGGCTAGCCTCGTGCGGATGTGCGTGCGGTGCAAAACGAAAGAACACAGGGACGGCGAGCGCGCACTGGGAGCACACCAGCGGCCAAAAGGCGTCGAGACCTGGTCGAGGTGGAAGAGGAGAATGTGGCGGAGCTACGGGCACGGTTAATTGGGAAATGGTGTGGTGTGGGTGGTGTGGTGTGGGTGGCTAATTTCTCCGGCGATCCGAGGCGGACTGGCGGCGGACCGAGGTGAGGGATTAGGAGAAATATGGCGTGCTCGTCGGTATTTATAGGCAAGGGACGGCTGGGTTAGGTGGCAGGCAACTTCGTGAGCTCGGTGACGCAGCTAGGGAGGTGGCAGGGCTAGGTATGGCGTCGGAATGACGGAAGGTGCCGGCGGCGCCACCTCTGTTGACATGAACAGAGAGGAGGGAGGAACGGCGGCCCGCCACTGCGAAGACAAACGATCCGGGGCGTTGCTCTGCGGTCGACAGCGAGCTAGAAGTCCTTAATTGCACTCGGGTGCGTGGCTAGGGAAGGTATGGGCATCGGAGTGATGAGCAGAGCGGCGGCGACACCTCCTCGCCGGTGACCAGTGAGGGAGTGACCATGGCGAGCTGCCACCATGACAGGAGAAGGGCAAAAAGGCTTCTCCACTCTGTTGCCAGCAAGGTGAGGTCTTAAAAGATCTAGAGACGTGGCCGGGGCGTCGAGGGCGCGAGCCAGAGCGCCGGCGACACCGCGGCGGCGATGAGCAGCGGCCGGTATGGAGGGAATAGGCATATTACTGTACCAGAGCTGATTTCTTTCTCCCCTTTTCAATTACTCCCAAATTCATGTAATAACTTGAAAATTTTAAAAAATAAATGTTGTTCAAAATTTTAAATACTACAACTTTGCTTTTTATACTCAAGTCATATTTTCAATATTTTTGAAACTATGGTTTAACCCTTTGAAATAGGAATTAAATTGAAATTTCTTTTATTTTCAAAATGACTCAAACTTGGATTTCAAAATCTCCCATTTTGGATTGGATTTAGCTCTAGGTTGTTAAATCGAAGTTGTAGCAAATATTTTTATTTATCATTTCTATTTAGGGTCAAACCTCATATAATGCTTAGAAAATAAAATCCCACTTTAGTCAACTTTAGGCTTTAAATATGGAAATATAAATTCAAATGTATTTTCAGTTCAACCAAGCAACATTTTTGCATTAATAATATTAACTTTACTTAAATATGGATTTAGGTTTACCAAAGATATTCAAATAAATAAACCCTAATGTTCATATGTAAGCATCACATAATTATAGGGAATAGTAAAAATGAAAAATTTTTATCATGTGATCATGATTATGAATAGTGATAAATGCTCATGTGTGCAAATGCAAGTGCTAATGCAACACCTAGGGTGTTACAATCGGCACCCAGATTGTATTTTGACCAAGTGCCCCGTGTCCGTGGGCTGAAGCTATTGCAATGGCCACAGTGTTGGCCTTTAATTATGGAATAAATTATCCATTTTTTCCACCTTCGTCGTTGTCCCTCTTCGAAACAATCTATGGCTCGCTCGCTCGCTCAATGCAGCCACCACTTTCGGTCCCTTTCTCTTTGCCACCATCTCTACCCGTCCTCCCTCCATCTAGATCGAAATTCCCACACTGACATTACAGGAAACTCTGATTTGCCGAGTGCTAGAGGGTTTGCCGGTGCCAAATATCGGGCACTCGGCAAAACAAGGCACTCGGCAAAGACTTCTTTGCCGGACACTCGGCAAACTCAGACACTCGGCAAAGAAAACCTTTGCCGATTGTTTTTTTTTCGCTCGGCAAAGAGCCCTCTTTGCTTAGTGTCTTTTTTGCCACTCGTTAAAGAAATATTTTTTTCTCCGATATCTTTCAATCTTATTTCACTCTTTACAAACAACATGTAGTGTTCCATTTTAAATTTTGGTAAATTTTTTGATCTATTTGCTATATTTAATTAATTAATTGTTTTTCAAGCAATTTTTTTGAATAAATCAAATTTGAACCGCAAGTGATTGAAATAATATAATACTATCAGTAGAAAAATTATATTCATGTTATTTAACTCATTTTGAGGCCTTACCCATGAAATGAAAATAAATTTTGAATATCTTGTTCAGAAAACACGACTATGAACGTGTGGCCGAATGGTTTTAAAATTCTAAAAAAAGAAAACAAACTCTAAAAGTTATAAGATTTGACATGATGTAATGGCATCATATGTGGAGGCTATGATAAAAATCTGAGAAGGTTTTCGAGCAAGTTGTCACGTATGTTGTTCACGAACCAGAACATCTGAGAGGAAGTTTCAGAGATTTGAGAAGGATTCGATAAGGTTTGTAAACAATGTATGTGACAACTTGCATGAAATCTTCTCAAATTTTTTTCACAACCTTCACATATGATATTATGGTCTCTTGACAAGTTTCATGATTTTCGGACTTCGTTCGGTTTTATAGAATTTAAAAACAACTCGCCCGCAAGTTGATGGCCAACTTGCGTGAAGAAGATTCTCGAAAATTCCTTTCGTCTTTGGCATTTTAACATTACTCTGACCTCAATCACTCTGTTCGGCTGGCTGGTACGGTATGGCTGACTGGCTGATTGTTCTGAGAGAAAAACACTGCTGAATGGCTGGCTGGTGCTGGCTGGACCAGCCAGCCGAACAGAGTGAATAACATGAATATGATTTTTCCATTCATTTTTTTGCATTATTTGAATGACTTGCAGTTCAAATTTGCCTCAACCAAAAAAATTCAATTAAATGAAATAAATTAAAGAAATATAACAAAAAATCCAAAAAAATACCAAACTTGGAGAACATGTACCAAATACAGTAGAATAACTATAAAAAAGTTTAAAGTTCAAAAATGAAAAAAAATAAAAGTTTGCCGAGTGCCAGCAAGGTAGCACTCGGCAGAACAAATCTTTGCCGAGTGCCGCTTTGGAGGCACTCAGCAAAGGGATGCGTGGCCCAGGCGCTCGTCATCCGCGGCCCATGGCCTCCTCGGCCCGGTCGGCCCACCACCACCTCGCGTAAATACAGGCCGGTCCCTAGGGTTTCCCCCGCCGCCCCTCACTCACTCACTCACACTCCCCACCCTCCATCCCTCAGTCTCTCCCTCCCATACTCCATGGCGATGGCGGCGCGAGGCACAGGCGCGCGAGCCCACTGGCGGCGCCCACGCGGCGCGAGGCTGGATCCGTGGCGGTCGTTGCTCCCCTCGCGATCCTCCGCGACGGCGACTTACACCGCCGGATCCGGCGCGGGCGAGGCCGGATCCGCGCCCGCCACGACCGGATCCGCGGCGACGGCCGTCGTTCCCCTCGCCCTCCTCCGCGACGGCGACTTGCGCCGCCCGATCTGGCGCGGGTGAGGCCAGATCCTTGCGGCCACGGCCGGATCCGCGACCTCGACGACCGGATCCGTGGTAGCGACCGTCCTTCCCCTCACCCTCCTCCGTGGCGGCGACTTCCACCGCCGTGACGATTCGGCGCAGGCGAGGCCGTAACCATGCGGCCATGGCCGAATCCGCGACCTCCACCACGGCCTCCTCCACGGCGGCGACCTCCACCACGGCCTCCTCCACGGCGGTGACCTCCACCATGGCCTCCTCCACAGCGGCGGCGGTGAACCCTAATGGGCTCGACGGACCCATGTGGATAGGCTCGTCGGTGGACCCGTGGTGTTTTTTTTTTCGGAATTTTCTTTGCTGTGTGCCTAGCACTCGGTAAAGATTTTACCGAGTGTCCGATATTTGGACACTCGGCAAAGAAACCTTTGCCGAGAGGTTATTTGCCGAGTGCAATAAGGTCTTTGCCGAGTGTCCCGGAGCACTCGACAAAGAACCTGTATCCTGTAGTGTGAATCAAATATCCTTGACTTCCAAGGCACGGACGATTGAGACGACAACCACATTAGTAGCAAGGACATCACATCCCGCATAGATGGTTGAGGCCACGACCTTGCGGGTGGCAGGACCGCCGGTACAGTCGAGACCGGGACGACGACCTCGTGTGTGGTGTGGCCCGCGTGAACGGTTGACCATCCTTGATCCCAATCATAGCTCCTTCCTATGGTCACAGCAACTAGGTGTAAGAGCGAGGAGAGAAGAATTAGGCTCTATTTGGATCCTCACCCCTAAAATTTAGATGTCTAAAATTTTTAGAGCACTTTAACTCACTTTTAAGCTCTAAAGCTCAATGTAAATTGATCTAAAGTTTAGAACTAATTTTATTCCGCTTATTGATTGGAGCTTAATTTCTAAAGTTTAGAACTCTAAAATTTAAAGGTGAATCAGGACAAGACCTTATTTGTTTAATTTTTTATAGATAGTCCATATAGGACTATAATAAATACATTTAACTGCAGACTGTTTTATACTCCCTCCATCCCAAATTGTCACTTAAAAAAAATCTTAAAAAGTCAAAGCATCTTAAATTCGATCAAAATTATAGAGAAAAATATAAAAGATTTATGATATCAAATAAGTATACTATGAAAATATTTGGTAAAGAATCTAATGAAAACTTAGTTAATATTATAAATATTATTATCTTATTATATAAACTTGGTCAAAGTTAAAATATTTTTACTCTTTAAGATTTTTGAATTGACTTATCATTTGGGATGTAGGGAGTACTAGACTTGTTTCACAAAAATTCAGCTAGCTGAGACAGTTTTCTAATTCCAGTTCAATGCATTATTTTGGTTGCTCGGCCCCTTCGGTTCGTTCCGCGAAGATTTCGCATCGGGGGCGTGATGGCAGCACGCGCCGGGCGCGCCCGTGTCCCCGGTCTCATTAACGGCGCGGTCGTAGCGCGACGAGCCGGCGACGCAGGCACGCCGCACGCAGCGCTGCGCATGCAGTCCGCAGCGCTGGCCCGCTGTGACACGTACGACGGAAGGCGTTGCAGACGCCGTTGGGGCGCTGCAGACCTGTGTGCCACTGCCGCCTCCTATTTGCCCCCATCCCTACTCAGTCCTCTCCTCACCCACATTGCGAGTTGCGACGTGCCTGACGACGCTAGCGGCCGACCTGGAGGGACCGGCCGCACGGTTACACGCGACGCAAACCCGGTGGAAAACGCTGTACTAGGAGAACCGTGCATACTCACGATTCTTAGGAACGCGTACGCGAACACAACCGAAGTTTCGTATTTATGTCCGGACTGGACGGCCAGGTCGTGTAAATGTGTCACCGTCTATACGGTGTGAACGCATGAGTGGCCATACATAGTACATGTCAAGTTGCCAACAGTACATGATTTGTATCGATACAGCGTGAGTACAGTACGTACGTACGTACATACGTACGAATGTCTGTGGTTGTTCCCGATGAAAGTATTGAGTATTGACGTGTGTGTGTGTGAGTGTGTGTGTATACTGTAGACGCATATATATAGACATGCACGCGAGGAGGCCACGATGATAGAGCGTGCGTCGATGTGCCGTACGTTCAGTGCAGCTCGATCGAGTCTACACCTACACTGTCGCACGATCTGATGGACCATAGTAGTCCATAGAAACAACTTGGACGGAGCCCATGAAACAAACGTGCTGGGTAGAAACCGTACGTGCGAGCTAGCTACATCGTGTTGCGAAAATGCAAGCACAAATCTTTTCTACTGGTTCGTTCCTGGATACAGCCTCACATTAGACTTAATAATATGAATATCATTTTTCATTCATTTAATTTTATTATTCGGTTTACTTGCAGTTCAAATTTACCTTATCTAAAAATATTAATTAAATAAAACAAATTAAAAAATATAACAAAAAGTCCGATAAACATATCAAACTTGAACATGGAGTACTAGTAATGTAAGAGGATAGAAAAAGTTTGGACGTGAAAAAAAAACATTTTGCTGAGTGTAGAATTTGACACTCGACAAAACAGTCTCTTTGCCGAGTGTCTACGGCGTGTAATGGCGGCCGCCGGTTATAACGGTGATGGTCCTTTGCCGAGTGTGGCCGTTCGACACTCGGTAAAGAGCGTCTTTATCTTGTGCCTGGTATAGGATATTTGGCAAAGATAGCCTTTGTCGAGTGTTCCTTCTTTGTCGAGTGTCTAACACTCGACAAACTTGTGTTTTGCCGAGTTTAGCACTAGGCAAACTAGCTCTTTACCGAGTCTCCGATAAGATACACTCGGCAAAGAACCAGACACTCGGCAAAGAAACCATCTCCAGTAGCAACAAGGTGGTAGCCTTGCTCGGTCGAGAGCATTTGAAGGAGGCGAACCTTACAAGGATAAGCTACTGTTTAGCACAACAATAAAGTTGTTTTTTAAATAGTTTATTGAACATCTTTTTAGATGAAACGGGCCCTGTTTAGTTGGCAAAATTTGCCACTATTTCCTATCACATCAATTTTACTTTTCATCTGTATGGAGCACTAAATAAAGTAGCAGCTGTTGCATGTTTGTACTTTTTGCCTGGTTAGGTCGAGATGAATCTTTTGAGTCTATTTGGGTCATGATTGGACAAAAGTTGTCAAATACAAACGAAAGTGTTACAGTACAACTTTTCACCACATTTCCCCAACTAAACGGGAAATATTATTTTGCAAAACAGTTTTACCGACTATTTTGAAAACATTATTTTACAAAAATAGTTTTACTGACAACTTCATGTATAGTTATAAAAGAGAAATAAAAAAGAAAGATAGAATAATATACTTTTTTTAGCTTCATATTTATTTATCATTTATGAGGGTATAAGAAAAATAGTTTTACTCGTAAAGCTATTTTTAAAAAAATGTTTTTAAAAAAACAACTCATAACACCTCACGACGGGGGCAGGTGACGAACCCGGGCAGCCGGCAGCGGTAGCAGCCGGTGGTGGTGTGGTGCCCCGGTGGGGCTACGGCAATTATTGAAGTGATCATGCTGCAGTCGAACAGCTCATGCCGATCGATGGGACACTTGGACAGGCACACGGACGGGACGGGGTTGATGAGGCACGGACGGGACGCACACAGGTGACGCATCGGGGCCCGGAGGTCACAACCGCACAACGCATACGTACACAGTACGCGAGCCTCATCGTCACCGTCACCGCTTCATTCGGTTCATCTCGGGCGGGGTGAAGCGAACGAGCGACACTGGAAGACGGGAGCAGTAGCAGTAGCACCGCGGAATCCTGGCAGTGTTGTTCATGCCGTGCCCGCGTCATGTGTGGCGTGGCGTGGAGTCGTTCACTGCCTGCTGGCCTGCTGCTGGCCCGAGACGAGACGACGAGACGGCGCCGGCCGCGGGGTCCCGTCGCTGTTGCTTTTCTCGGCAAGATCTTTTGGCCGCGATTCGCTCCCCGTTCAATCGACCGGCCGGCCGGAGTGCCGGACAGGCGGGCAGCGGCAGCGGGCTCTCGCTCTCTCTCACCAGTTACGGCGGACAGCGTAGTGCTCCTGCTAGGCGGCGTCAGTTGCAAAGGCAGCAAAAGCCTGTGGGGTAGGCACTGGGCATACTCTGTACTACTCCAGGATTTAAGGTCTTTTGTACAAATCCTTAGGCCCTGTTTTCTTAAAAAAAAAATTTCTTTTTTCCCATCACATCATTGTACTTTACGCCTGCACAGAGCATTAAATGAACAGCGGTTGTATGTTTGTACTTTTTATCTAGGCTAACTTGAGATGAATCTTTTAAATCTACATGGGCCATGATTGAACAAAAGCTATCAAATACAAACGAAAGTGCTACAGTGCACTTTTCACACCTTTCACCCAAGTAAACAGCCTCTTATATAGGGAAAATGGGCTCGTGCGATTTGTGTCTAGACTAGAGAAGTCTTCGGTGTCAATGATAAAAAAAAAAAGGCTTATTTCAATGGCTCAAGTTTAGTAAGTCGTGGGATGATGTTTCTTTTCCAAAATATGCAAAACACTTGTATATCTACATACATACATAACTTTTTTTAGAGACCGGAGGGGCCTTGGCTCTTACATGAATTCTTTTGAAAAGAAAATAAAATATAGTACAAGAAGAAAAGGGAGGAGGTAAAAAGAAAGGGATACATCAACGAACCGAAAAAGAAATGAAGAAAATATTAAGGAAAAGCAAGCAAAATGTAGCCATCAAAGTTGGTGAAAGCTTGATGAATGATGATCAGGATTCAAACTGATTCAATAAACTTGGCTTCACTCTGTGAGCAACCAACTCCAATTCCTTTACAAAGGTTGCTATGCAGCTCTGCATACCTTGTTGTAGGCCCTTGAATATTAGATTATTTCTTGCTGTCCAAATTGACCAGCTCATCAGGATTATCGCAACCATGAAAAAGTCGGCCCGCAATCTTGCTTTGATGATTGAAACAATGTCAGGGAAAGCATTGTTTGTAGTAATGTTCACATCCTAAAATACCCCAACATTGTGTGGCGAAGTTGCAGCAAAGAAAGAGGTGCTTCAGAGTTTCCTCTACATACATACTCCCTCCATCCCAAAATAGATGTCGCTATGGGGTGCGTGCTGGTCAATCTTTTCCAACTTTAACCGAGTTTATAGAAAATACGTGCAACTATTTATATCTTCAAATAAATATATTATGTTCAAAGATCTATCCAATGATACTAGTTATATATTAGAAATATTAAAATTTTTCTATATATACTGGGTCAAAGCCCAAAAGTCATTGACTCTCGAGAAGTGAGAATGACATCTTGGGATGGAGGGAGTAGACAACAAAATTTCTCAGTTTTCCATCATTTGGCATATCCCATGGCACCTCAGTGACTGTAACACCTGTGGTGTTACGGTTAATTAAACTTGCCATGTCATCATCATTAGTGCAAAGCATCCCGCATCAGTCATAATTACCACGCATTAAATAAGATGAGTTTTGTCGGTGCTAATTTTGGCGAGGCTAACACCGGTTAGTAAATATGTGTTTTGCGGTTGAGGCTACGGATGGTGTGCAAGAGGAACACAGGGATTATACTGGTTCAGGCCGAGCAAGCCCTACGTCCAGTGGAGAGGAGAGTCGTGTTGCCTTGCACCGGGGTGCTTGTAGTAGGGGGTTACAAGCTAGGCGAGAGAGGGAAGAGCTCCCAGGTCTCTTGTGTGTGTCTAAGTGTTTACAAGTCGTTTGCTGTGGGTGAGAACTTGGAACTTCTCCGTCCGTTCGTTTTTTCTTCTGTCGTCTGTCGTCTGTCGTCTGTCTAAAGCTGGTCTCTGCCCTCCCTTTTATAGCCGCAAGGGAGAGGCAAAGGCGGCTACGACGCTACCTATTAAAATAGTGAAGAGTTGCTGTTCTCGGTTTGACTAGCTGCTGCCGTATGGGTATGGCTATCTTGGTTCGCGAGTTCCAAGGTAGAAACAGTCGTCTGACCATGTCTTGTCGTCGGCTCTCTGGGTCTTCTGGATATGGCCGTCGTGGTCCGCTCGACTTTGGTGCGTTTACACCTGCCGGCTGTCCTTCCGTACGATGTGACAAGAGGGAGAATCACCTTGGGGCGCTGTTTCCCGAGGCTCGGGATCGTGAAGGCGTGCTCATCCTTTCGTGTGGACGGCGCAGTGGGCGCCTTTCCCGAAGCGGGGCGGCGCACCGTAGACCATACCGTGGAGGACGGTCGTAGCGGGCTTATCAAATCTGCTGTCAGGGAAATCCCGACAGGTGGTATGGCCATCAGGGGCGTGCGCAGCACAGTCGCGTCGAGAGTCTCGCCTGACGGGACAGTGCTTGTAAAGTGGTCAGAGAGATTTCTTATGGTCCAAGATTGCTCCGCTGACATCACCCGTGCCTTGGATGCCGACTTTGGCGCCGTGGATGCCGCTCTCCCGAGTTCTTCCGAGGAGGCTTTGGGCGAGGCTCGGGCGAATCGGAAACTTGGGCGCCCAGGACGCCACCTCCCGAGCTCTCCCGAGGAGGGTCGGGCGAATCGGAGGTTTGGGCGCCGAGGACGCCGCCTCCCGAGCTCTCCGGAGGAGGCTCGGGCGAATCGGAGAATTGGGCGCCGAGGACGCCGCTTCCCGAGCTCTCCGGAGGAGGCTCGGGCGAATCGGAGACTTGGGCGCCGAGGACGCCGCCTCCCGAGCTCTCCCGAGGAGGCTCGGGCGAATCGGAGAATTGGGCGCCGAGGACGCCGCTTCCCGAGCTCTCCCGAGGAGGCTCGGGCGAATCGGAGAATTGGGCGCCGAGGACGCCGCGTTCCCGAGCTCTCCCGAGGAGGCTCGGGCGAATCGGAGACTTGGGCGCCGAGGACGCCGCCTCCCGAGCTCTCCCGAGGAGGCTCGGGCGAATCGGAGAATTGGGCGCCGAGGACGCCGCTCTCCCGAGCTCTCCCGAGGAGGCTCGGGCGAATCGGAGAATGGGGCGCCGAGGACGCCGCTTCCCGAGCTCTCCCGAGGAGGCTCGGGCGAATCGGAGATTTGGGCGCCGAGGACGCCGCTCTCCCGAGCTCTCCCGAGGAGGCTCGGGCGAATCGGAGATTTGGGGCGCCGAGGGTGCCGCTCGCCCGAGCTCTCCTGGGGAGGCTCGGGCGAATCGGAGATTTGGGCGCCGAGCGATTTGGACGCCGAGGGTGAGGCTCGCCCGAGCTCTCCCGGGGAGGCTCGGGCGAATCGGAGATTTGGGCCTCTGTAGACGCGGCCTTCGTGGGCTTCGACTGGCCTTACTTGGGCCAGACCAAGTTGGGAATGAGCGTTTTTTGCATGGAAGTTGGGTACCCCTAACTTTGGTAACCGACAGTAGCCCCCGAGCCTGTGGCGGAGTGAAGGCACTCCTCCACAGGTTCACGCCGGTTCTTCCTGTCAAAAAAGATAAAGTGTGGGTTGTTTTTCCGGGGGGTGCGCGCGAGCGCACCCGCCGGGTGTAGCCCCCGAGGCTTTGGAGGGATGATATATCCCTTCAAAGGCTTAGAATCGTGTTCGTTAGTCCTCGGGTGTTTTTCGATTGATTTAGGTGCGTTGTTTTCTTGGAAGCGGAGCCCCCGAGCCTCCCACCGTGTGGGAGATCGTTCGGTGGTCTTTCCAAGGTGCAGGGCAAGTTTCCGAGCCTCCGTTTTCGTATCGGAGATCGATCGGGTCCTTCCCTGTCTTTTTTAATTCGACCTTCACGCTCTTTTTTCGGGAAGAGGAAAGTTTGGTCCTGCTCGACTTCCCCGCTGGGGCACGAGTCGGCATTTCCGGTGAGCTACAAACGGGTTGGTCCAAGTGGAGGTCCGTGCCCTATTCGTTAAGGGTCGGCTAGTGGCCTGAGCACACTCCAATTATTTCCCGAGGGTCAGTTAGTGGATGTCGGGTCCCTTCGACGGGTCCCGAGGGCATGATGCCTCCCACGGAGGGATTCCACGTAACCGACTCGCTACTGGGACTTGGACACAGCATGGGATGTCCCTTGTGACGTTCCGGGCGTCGGGATACTGGCCGTTTTCGTGACCCATCCACTAGCTGTCCCTAACTCGATTTCCCTGGGGCGACTGTTCGAGCCTCGGAGGGCCAGTCTTCGATCCCCTGGGAACGTAACGGGCGCCCGAGCCCGGGGTTTCTTCGTTGAGAAAATGAAGGTGGAATCGAGGCGCGCGGTTGTAATGATTCGGCTCACCTTTAGAGGCGCGAAGCCTGACGGACGCGACGGTTCGGCTCAGTCGAGGCGGTTTGCGTGTGCGGTGATGGCGGGTCTCTTCCAAGCCGAGGTCGAGCTCCCTCCTCTGAACCTGCCGTGAAGAAGAAGCGGGCCATAGTGCCCTTGTAAAAAGTAACCCTTCGAGAGTGGTTTGAAAGGAAACAAACAATATGGCCCTTCGTGGCCTTAACATTTATGTAAATATTTGCTGAATGTTTGTTTCGCTTTGTTTCGTGCTTTTTTCCTTAGGCATTTTTTCTTGCCGATCCTGTGCCCGGGCCATCGAGCCTCGGGGGACGCTTTTCGGGTGTCGTAGCTTTAGTGGCATAGACGCAGCCGATGTCCTAGGAGCTTTGGCAGAAAGAATCCTTTAGAAAAGAAGCTTAGGTGTTTCCTCCCGAGCTTCCTCCCTTGGCCGAGCGTAGATCTTATAGGTTTTCTTCCGAGTGCGGGTTAGCCTTGGAACACGGAGTGGCGAGGGAAGATGCTGTGGCCCTGGGGCATAAGCGGTCTCCGACTCGACCGGCTCTGTCTTCTGGGGCTTCCCTCATTCTTCGAATTCTATAAGTTCATGCTTGATTTTCGGAAGGAAGCGTGTTTTAGGGAGAAACGAATTCGACAAGTTTTGAAATTTTTGCGTTTCCAAAATTGTTTAATCTCGGGATAGTTCGGGGGTTTCCCCCGTCCTAGCCCCCGAGGGAGGGTCGGCCCTTCCGTAGTTTAGGCCGAGCCTCGCATTTACTGTGCGGTGAAATAAAGGGTCGCTTCACCCCCGAGTGTAGGCTCGGATTGAAAATCTAAAATCATGTTAAAAAGAGTAGAAGTCGGGTCTTTTCATCGATTTCAAGATTTTCAAAATAGTATAATGCTTGGAATCTTAAGGATAGAAGCGACGTAGCTGTTCGATGTTCCAAGCGTTGCTGTAGACCTCGCCGTTCCTGTTCGCGAGCTTTGCCGGGGCGTTGCACCTCGGCGACGATGAATGGTCCATCCCACGGCGGAGTGAGCTTGTGGCGCGAAGTCCCCTGTCGTCCTGTGAACAATAAGTCTTGGCCGAGTGCCCATGTAAATATCAGACTTATGATGAAAGTTGTGGACTTAGCATTTTTAGGGATGCCGTAGCCTCGGTGCTGTAGACAGAGCCAGAGCTGTGCCAGTCCGACCCGAGGGGTTCCCACTTTGTCGCGCACACAGCTAGGTATCTCAGAGAAGGCTCGAGTGAGATCGTTTTTTACTAAATTTCCCAAACGCCCGTCTCTCTTCTTGCACTCAGGCAAAATTCGCGAAATCTTTCTGGAGCGCAAGTTGACCCTCGGGCGGAGGGTGGTGAGTGGAGGTGCCGTAGCCCGGAGGCGTAGGCGATCTCACGGCTCGGCCAGCCCAGCCCTAAGACTGTCCTTTTACTTCTTTAGATCTCGCAAGTTTTGCTAGAGTGCAGAAAGGAGTTCGGCGCGGAATTTTCGAAAAAGCTATCGAAAAGGCGCAGAGAAAATTAGATCGTCGGTCCCCAAGCGTCCACCCCTCGTCCCGTACTTGAAAAACCCCATGAAACTGCCTTGAAGCGTAAGTCACCCGTCGGACGGTGGGTGGTGAGTAGAGGTGTCGTAGCCCGGAGGCGTAGGCGGTCTCGCGGCTCGGCCGGCCATGCCCTAAGGGTGTTCTCTTGCCTGTTCGGGTTTCACGGATTTTTTCAAGAGTGCTGGAGAGGCTCGGACGTGAGGGAGGTTTCAGTTTAAATCTCAAAAATTCGTGATAATTGAAGAACGCTTATTTATCGATTCCGAGACTACAAATATGAACAAAGCTTGGAAGCTTAAGGGTAACTGTGACTTAGCTGCTCGAGCTACCAGCGTTGCGCTGGTGATGATCGTAGAGGCGGTGTCTCGCGCGGGGGGCACCGGATTGGTCGGGTTGACGCGGATGCGCTTCCCCCGCCTAGTTCGGCGGGAGCGGCGCGTGGCGTTCCCTCTGTTTCCCTGAAACGGGTGGAGGTGTCGCCGGGGTCCCTTTCCCAGCCACCTGCTGGGCCGGGGTCGGGGTGATGATGGCCCGAGGCTCAGGTTGGGCGGAGGTTCATCTCGAGGCCGAGGACAGTGGCCCGAACCGGAGCACCGCGCCAGCAGGAAGCGCAGGGACGTTGGCTGCCATCCGCAACCGGGATCAACACGCAAAAGGCCCCTACCTGGCGCGCCAACTGTCGGTGCTAATTTTGACGAGGCTAACACCGGCTAGTAAATATGTGTTTTGCGGTTGAGGCTACGGATGGTGTGCAAGAGGAACACAGGGATTATACTGGTTCAGGCCGAGCAAGCCCTACGTCCAGTGGAGAGGAGAGTCGTGTTGCCTTGCACCGGGGTGCTTGTAGTAGGGGGTTACAAGCTAGGCGAGAGAGGGAAGAGCTCCCAGGTCTCTTGTGTGTGTCTAAGTGTTTACAAGTCGTTTGCTGTGGGTGAGAACTTGGAACTTCTCCGTCCGTTCGTTTTTTCTTCTGTCGTCTGTCGTCTGTCGTCTGTCTAAAGCTGGTCTCTGCCCTCCCTTTTATAGCCGCAAGGGAGAGGCAAAGGCGGCTACGACGCTACCTATTAAAATAGTGAAGAGTTGCTGTTCTCGGTTTGACTAGCTGCTGCCGTATGGGTATGGCTATCTTGGTTCGCGAGTTCCAAGGTAGAAACAGTCGTCTGACCATGTCTTGTCGTCGGCTCTCTGGGTCTTCTGGATATGGCCGTCGTGGTCCGCTCGACTTTGGTGCGTTTACACCTGCCGGCTGTCCTTCCGTACGATGTGACAAGAGGGAGAATCACCTTGGGGCGCTGTTTCCCGAGGCTCGGGATCGTGAAGGCGTGCTCATCCTTTCGTGTGGACGGCGCAGTGGGCGCCTTTCCCGAAGCGGGGCGGCGCACCGTAGACCATACCGTGGAGGACGGTCGTAGCGGGCTTATCAAATCTGCTGTCAGGGAAATCCCGACAGGTGGTATGGCCATCAGGGGCGTGCGCAGCACAGTCGCGTCGAGAGTCTCGCCTGACGGGACAGTGCTTGTAAAGTGGTCAGAGAGATTTCTTATGGTCCAAAATTGCTCCGCTGACATCACCCGTGCCTTGGATGCCGACTTTGGCGCCGTGGATGCCGCTCTCCCGAGTTCTCCCGAGGAGGCTTTGGGCGAGGCTCGGGCGAATCGGAAACTTGGGCGCCCAGGACGCCACCTCCCGAGCTCTCCCGAGGAGGGTCGGGCGAATCGGAGGTTTGGGCGCCGAGGACGCCGCCTCCCGAGCTCTCCGGAGGAGGCTCGGGCGAATCGGAGAATTGGGCGCCGAGGACGCCGCTTCCCGAGCTCTCCGGAGGAGGCTCGGGCGAATCGGAGACTTGGGCGCCGAGGACGCCGCCTCCCGAGCTCTCCCGAGGAGGCTCGGGCGAATCGGAGAATTGGGCGCCGAGGACGCCGCTTCCCGAGCTCTCCCGAGGAGGCTCGGGCGAATCGGAGAATTGGGCGCCGAGGACGCCGCTCTCCCGAGCTCTCCCGAGGAGGCTCGGGCGAATCGGAGAATTGGGCGCCGAGGACGCCGCTCTCCCGAGCTCTCCCGAGGAGGCTCGGGCGAATCGGAGAATGGGGCGCCGAGGACGCCGCTCTCCCGAGCTCTCCCGAGGAGGCTCGGGCGAATCGGAGAATGGGGCGCCGAGGACGCCGCGTTCCCGAGCTCTCCCGAGGAGGCTCGGGCGAATCGGAGACTTGGGCGCCGAGGACGCCGCCTCCCGAGCTCTCCCGAGGAGGCTGGGGCGAATCGGAGAATTGGGCGCCGAGGACGCCGCTCTCCCGAGCTCTCCCGAGGAGGCTCGGGCGAATCGGAGAATTGGGCGCCGAGGACGCCGCTCTCCCGAGCTCTCCCGAGGAGGCTCGGGCGAATCGGAGAATTGGGCGCCGAGGACGCCGCTTCCCGAGCTCTCCCGAGGAGGCTCGGGCAAATCGGAGAATTGGGCGCCGAGGACGCCGCGTTCCCGAGCTCTCCCGAGGAGGCTCGGGCGAATCGGAGACTTGGGCGCCGAGGACGCCGCCTCCCGAGCTCTCCCGAGGAGGCTCGGGCGAATCGGAGAATTGGGCGCCGAGGACGCCGCTCTCCCGAGCTCTCCCGAGGAGGCTCGGGCGAATCGGAGAATGGGGCGCCGAGGACGCCGCTTCCCGAGCTCTCCCGAGGAGGCTCGGGCGAATCGGAGATTTGGGCGCCGAGGACGCCGCTCTCCCGAGCTCTCCCGAGGAGGCTCGGGCGAATCGGAGATTTGGGGCGCCGAGGGTGCCGCTCGCCCGAGCTCTCCTGGGGAGGCTCGGGCGAATCGGAGATTTGGGCGCCGAGCGATTTGGACGCCGAGGGTGAGGCTCGCCCGAGCTCTCCCGGGGAGGCTCGGGCGAATCGGAGATTTGGGCCTCTGTAGACGCGGCCTTCGTGGGCTTCGACTGGCCTTACTTGGGCCAGACCAAGTTGGGAATGAGCGTTTTTTGCATGGAAGTTGGGTACCCCTAACTTTGGTAACCGACAAGTTTATTCTTGCAAATGGTTGTGCTTAGGGATTGGTAGAGTGATTTGAGTTGTTAACTGTGTGATTGATTGTGTATTCAAATTAATTTGGAAATTAAAAAGGAAAAATCAAATTAAACCCCGAATCGGACCCCAAAACCCTAATTCTAAAACTACCTGAAATCTGGTGAGAGTGTCTAAATAAAATTTGTAGATCTGTTAAAATGGAACAACTTTTATTTCGGGTATTTTTGAAGTTCTTAAATTGGAGTTTGAATTAAACCTTAATTAATAGTTTGAAATCCAGATTTGAAATGTCAATTCAAAGACTATAAGGAATCTAGGATAGGTGTCTTAATAAAAGTTGTAGGCTTGCTTAAATCAAACAACTTTTATTTTTAGAGATTTTGAAGTTATGTAGTAGAAATTCAAATTTAACTCAAATCAGTGAATTTAAATCCAAACTTGAAATGCTAATTCAAAAACTACCAATAATCTGAGAAGACTTTAGAACAACGTCTATTTTGACTAATTTTCAATTTGTTGAGAAAAATTAAATGTAATTTTGAAAATACAGTTTAAATTTAAAACCCTAAATTTACCCCCTTTTATTATTTTCAAATCTGAGCCGAATTTGAAAATGATTCAAAAACCAAAAATGATCTATACGAAATTTGGCACAACTTTTATTTTGGAGTCCCTACTGTAGCTGCTCATATTAGGGAGTAATTTGAAGTGTGTAGGGTTTGACCCTGCTCTAGCTACAGTGCCAGGCCCCTACCCGGCCGTGCACGCGAGCGCCGCGTCGCGCGCCGGCGCCGTCGGGCTGGGCAGGGTGCTGTCGCGGCCATCATCGTCGGCGCAGGGGGGCCGGGTTGTCATCGCGCTCTTATCCGCTCCAACATGCTACCTATAAGAAGCCGGATCCTTCCTTTTCCCCTCCTCTTCCGTGCTCTCGCCGCCGACGAGCTCTCGGGAAACGGCGAGATTCTTCGTGTCTCGCCCAACTCCATCCCCTCTCAGCTCGCCAAAACCTTCACCACATCTTTACGCCCCTGTCGAGCCCGCTGGTGTGTCCTCTTGTCACCAGAACGCGCGAGCGCCTTCGTCTTCTTCCTCACGTCCGGGCAGAGCGCCGCCGCGAGCCGGCGTGCAGTGTCCAGCTCCCTCTGGTGAGCTTCGTGCTCCTTGGTTTGATGTTCTAGAACTTTGATCCATTCTTGGAGCTTGTAAACTCATCGCTTCCCTTTTTGACTCACTGGAGACGCCGGAACGCAACCTCGCCGTCGATTCCGCACCGCCCCCAGGTCGCCGACGTCGTGTCCACCTCTTCGCACCGCCACATCCCCAACCGGCTAGCTAGATCGAGCTGTGGTGAGCTCCTGAGTCTCCCCACTCCTTTGTTTCCTACAACCTACCATGTCTCTCCGGCCGGGACATCGTCACCGTGCCGCCGCGTCCGCCTTGGACAGGCACGAGCTCGTTGGGGGCAAGTTGCGTCTGGGGTCTGGGTGCTAGAGGGTTCGCTAGCTTAGGGGTTTGTGGTTGGGTGCTCGTTCAGGTCGCGCTGGTCGCCGTCGGCGAACTCCACCGCCGGCCGGCACAGGTGCGCACGCGGGAGCGTTCCTCCCCTGCGCAAGGTTGAAGAAGGGGGTGGCCTTGTTGGGCCTGACTGGGCCGGTTGGGGTCAGCCCAGTGACTCAGGACAGGCCGAGGTGAGAGTGAGCGTGCAGGTGAGGGTTTGGGTTGCGCTGGGTTGACCAGGGTTGATTCCGTTTTTAATTTTTCTGGGACTCTGCAAATGACTTTCCAATTCTATTTAAATTGAATAGTACTATAGATTGATATTTTGCTAGAATTAATGTGTAGCTCCAAAGGTTATGAAAATATTTGTGTAAGCTCTCTGGGTCAGGTAGTATTTAATAAAAATGTTAATGTATATTTTAAGCACTTTTGGTATGAACTAAAAATCAGAGAATTAATTGTTAAATTCAAGTTTGGGGGTTTTTAATAAATTATGTGTCAGTCCAAAAATCATGAGAAATTTTTGGGTGATGTTTTAGGTCCAGAGCTAACTGTTGGTGAAGTTTGACATTAAATAGAAATAGTTTAATTAGTTACTAATTATATGCTTGTTTAAGTGATTAAGAAAATAAATAGAAAACCTTAATGACCTAGGGTTTGAAGTGAATTTTTGGATTGAATGTGGTTCTAAGTCAAACACCCTAATGACCTAGAGCACCTCAATCTAGAATTGTTATGACTAGGTTATGAAGTTTAGTTGTGCTCAAGTTAGGTATTTATTATTGTTGAAATTTTTGCATTGACTTTTCATGTGGCATTTTATGTTTGCATTATGTTAAGCATACATCATTACATGCGTGTAGTGCTAGGGTAACGAAGGAGTAAAAGTTGATGCTACTACTAAGGAGGTACTTCCTGAGGTTGTTCAAGGGTTCGACATTTGCGGGACTGACCCTAACCCGACACTCTTCGCAATCCAAGGCAAGCCCCGGTGCATTAGGCCCTCCTTGTGATTTTAAAAATTTTATCACCTTGTGTTAAATTATTGCATTAGGTTGATAAGAGTTGGTTGTCACCTAATTTGCTGCATGACCTACCTTGATATCATTCCCGAACCTGATTTAAAATAAAATATTTGCAAAATGTTTAGCCCCGCTAAATAAATACTTGCTTTGCATAAAATGCTATTTTCTGTGCTATGATTATATGTTATGAATTAAAAATGAATATTGGTGAAGAACTTGTTATCCGCTGGTCGATTTGCACTTGGGTTAGAGTCCCAGTGCATTGTCGCCTTCAGAATAGTTTACAACCGGTTGGTAAAAAGAAATGTTTCGTTCGGGTGCTGTGGACATGGGGCGGCGTTCCCCATGTCTTATCATCCGGCAGGCATGCAATTGTAAAAACCGTTGGGTAACTTTGTACTTGGGTTAGAGTCACAATGCATGGTTGCCGACGGGAAGGAAATAGGGGCCGTTCATTGTAGGCTTGCTGGATCGAGACTTTGCAACTAGCCACATACTACGGAAAGCCCTATCTCTGGTGGCTCTATTGCTTGAACCGACGACCACGCACTGAGAGTGGAGAGATGGCGAGAGTAGCGTGTACCCTCGTGGCCGGCGTGCCTAGAGACGAGAGGAGTACTGTGCTCTCGGGTGGCACAGGACCAGTTCGGGGATAGAAGAGCCGTGGTAGACGGGGTTGGCATATGCAAGCTTAGGTGCTACATATGCAGTGTGGATAGGGATCCCCAGCTGGGTATTTTCTGGATTCGAATCGACGTTGCTCCTCGGTCAATGGAGACTTGATCCACTGCCCTACCCCGAAAAGTGGTTCGGAACTAGGTTGAATATGAGAATGATTAAGAAATGGAAAACATGTGATATATGAGAATGAATGTGAGAACGGATATGACTAAAATAATATTGAGATAAAGAAATTGTGTTAGGATAGTAATGCTTTTCCGTAAAAATTCTTGATTCTTGCTCAAGTCCTTACCTTGACTCCCCTCAGCCTGCATTCCTGAGTCTAATCTTTCACTTTAGTCGGGTAATTCTTGCGGAGTACCCCAGTACTCAGGGTTTGTTAACCCATGTTGCAGGAAGTCGGCAACCAGAGGTCAGTCTCGCTCCCTGCTGTGTGACCCCTGTTCAAGAAGGAAGCGAGGACGAGTGAAGTGGACCCGTGGGTAGGGTCCGAGTTACTACCTATCTATGTATGTTGTATTATGGTTCCACCGTACCGCTACCCTATTTAAGTTTGGTCTGTAATAACTGTATCTGAATTCTATTTGAACAACTATTTCGTAATATAAGTACTACTAATCTTTCGCACTTTACTCTGATGTATTTTGTTATGAAATGTTGTAATTCTGTAATGACTTTGCAATGGGATCCTGTCGGAGAAATGGTTGCTTATGTAGCCCGGCAAGGCCGCCTAGGTTATCTGGAACATGGGCCCGGCTGTCAGAGGTCATTAGTGACGATGACGGGTGCTTATGGGCCACGTGATATATGCGGTTCTGTTACAGTGACCTCTTCCTACGTTTCACTCCTACCGTCCATACATTTTTATATTTCTCAAAATGAACATTCTTGATTCCATTGACTAGATCATGCTTGATAAGTATATTCAAATGTTTCATGCCAACACGTGCCAATCTTGTATGTCATAGTCAACACATACTTGATTTGGAGAATAAACATGATGATAGTTGGTGACGGTGACATTGTTCAGTAATGTTGTGGCAAGCTCCGGGGTGGCGACGTTGTTAGCGGCAGGATCAGACTCAATGGTCAAGGTATCCATGCTTCCAAAGATGAAGGCCCAGCTAGGACTAAAGTCATTAACGATCTTCATGCTTGGATCCACCTAGCTTCTTTGAAGAGGATATGTGCGCACACCTCCACCTTGGGCATGTTTTAGCCACTGATAATCAATATTGGAAGTTATGTGGTTGAACATCCTAGATGTTACACACTGGATTTGACTGATAGGTTTATTTCGTTTCATTTGGATCTATTCCTAGTCTTCTTATAATAAGATCCCCAAGACATATGGCAATATGTATATGCCAAAACCTTTTGGAGCATGTTGTTGAGGACACCTAGAACACATGTAGTCTGAGTAATCGGTTTGTGACCCACCTTGTCGATGTTTTATATCACCGATGTTGGTATAAATTAACTGCACTCTATTAAATATTATTATTATCAGATTATCCGCAAACGCACAGATGTAATACCGACTGTAGCACTTCACCTGGAGGTTTTAAATATCATATCCACAGGGAACAGTAGGTGATAATGACCAAGCCGATGAACTTAACCCTACAATTAGGCTAGATAATATTAAGAAAGAGGAGATAGCTATTGACTATCTAGTTCCAACAACCGGTAAGCTTTGAATAATACTGTTCTAACTGGGCAGTAACCTAAATAAGAGCAGAAGTCAGAGTTCTCTCCTACCAAGCACCTATACACCTACCAATCCTATCAACGGGAAGTGGACTATAGAGGAGCCAACGTAGCTGTCACCTACGCGGACTACCACTATCCGGCTAATCAGGGGGCATTCACAAGTAAACCTAGCCTAGGCACCACGCCTACACTATGAAATACTACTTCAATCAAGTGAATGACCAAGATCAAAGTACTCAATATGAGTTGCAAACTTAAGAACAAATAAGAACAACTGCTTACTTGAATTAGAATGTTGAATACAAAAGTACCTCAGAACGCAGCTCCGGACGAGGGAGCTGAATCCAGATGAATACAGTTACGAAGGAGCACCGACAGGCCGAAACTCCTTCGGAACTCTACTCGTCTACTCTATCTCCCTACTTCTCTAAACAAGACTAGATCTAGAAGCACTAGTCTCTCCTATTTGCTATATCTAACCCTAACTGGAGATATTGAACCGAAGCTCAGGAATAGGGATGCCTCCAGGGGGGTCTGCCCCTTTATTTATAGCCCGGTGGGATGAATACACGTCGTTTGATCAAACAGACTTAACGTGGGGTTGAGATGACTCCTCATAGGCGGTGGAGGAAGCTTCTAGAAGGGTGCAGCCAAAACCCTAGGGCTAAGGCCATCCGGCCCCACTCTGGCACCGGCCGGTGCCCAAATGTGGCTGTTTCGGGCCCATTTTCGTTGTGTTGTCTTCTTAGGCCTTCTGTAGTCCAATGGTTTATGTGTTGCCGCAGATTTTGATTCCGAACTCTGAATACAGCAAATGATAGGTCCGTTTCGATCGTCTCGACGAACCCGTCACAATGGTGCAGTCAAATTCCTTATTTGAGATACTTTTATTGATGGAAATTTTCATTTTCCTACAATACAAGTGAGAACACCAAAACTCATGGAACTCGTTAGAATCTAAACCTATAACTATGCTTTGTGATTTATTTTGTGTCAAATCATGCTATAGTTGATGGCTATTTTTGGTACTTAACGACCGTCAACAATACCCCATGCTTACCCTTTTCCACTCCCTGTGACGGAACCGCCTTAATCATAGGGCCCACAGTGCCCCGTCATCGTCCCTAAGGACCTTTGACTAGTCTGCACGAGTTCCCTTTTGACTTAGGTGGCCCGTTGGGTCTGATAGGAAACCCTACTTTCCCCGAGGATCTCATTGTAAAGACCTTACAAGTATTACAACAGTTTACACAAATGAGATAAATCAGAGTAAAGAGTGCGGAAGAGTTTCATTAATATAGATTTACAAATCTAGCTTACATTATCCCAAACCAGAGTTTCGTAGTGGAGTAGCAGTATACAACTTTACACCCTGCCCAAGGGATTACATCATATACTTTTTCATCCATGCACGATCCGTTGACCGGCACGGTCCCACGCAGAGCTGTACACCTAAATCACCTACAACAGGGGTTAACAAACCCTGAGTACATGGAGTACTCCACAAGTCTTACCCGACTAAAGGTGTAAAATTAGACTCAGGAATGCAGGCTGAGAGGAAGTCAAGGTAAGGCTTGAGCAAGAGTCAAAACATTTTGCAGAAAAGCATCGCTATCCTATTTCATTATTTGATTACAATATTATTTTATTCATATCCATAATTCCGATATCAATTCTCATATATCATGTACTTTCAATTTTTTTTCTCATTCTCAAAAACACCTAGTTCCGAACCACTCTTCGCTGTAAGGGTGAGGATCATGTCTCCATTAACCGAGGAGCAACGTCGATTCGAATCCAGAAGTACCCAGCTGGGGATCCCTATCCACATTGCATATGTAGCACTTAAGCTTGCATATGCCAACCCCGCCTACCACGGCTTTTCATACCCCGGAACCGGTCCTGTGCCACCCGAGAGCACAGTACCCCTCTAGTCTCCAGGCACGCCGGCCACGAGGGTACACGCTACTCTCGCCATCTCTCCACTCCCAGTGCGTGGTTGTCGGTTCCAGCAGTAGAGCTACCGGAGTCAGAGGCTTTCCATAGTATGTGGCTAGTTGCAAAGTCATGATCACAGCAGGCCGACAACGAATGGTCCCTAAATATTTTTCCGTTGGACACCATGCATTGGGACTCTAACCCAAGTACACTGGAGACCACCCGGTTTTCGCATCCCTTTTCCGATGGCGAGGATCGTTGGGACTCTAACCCAAACAGATGGTCAACCAAACGGAAAACCCATCCACATTGATGATAATGGACTGGCCAAGTACACCATCACCGAACGAGGACAATACCAATCCCATAAAATGATTTATTTGTTTCATATCATCACAGTTTTCAAAATAGCATTTTTGCAACTCTATCATTAAGCATGACTAAGCATTTTTCAATACTTTAAATAAATCAGGGTCTCAGGTATAATATGTGGTTAAGGAAAGGTAATGCATCAATGGGTTACCACTCAACTCCTATAAACCTAATGCAGTAGATTAACTCAAGGTGATAAATATTTTTAAATAACAAGGAGGGGCAAATGCACCGGAGCTTGCCTGTTGCTTGAAGTCGATCGAACCCTGAAGTCAATCACCGAGAAGGATCCACGTCCACCGAGTGAAGACCTTACTCGGGACACGCTTCAGATCATAATCGCCGCGCGTACACTACACGAAATAATAATGCAACACTTACATGATGATATGTATGCCATGATGTAGGAGATGCACTAAATCACTGATCAATAGGAAGTAAACTTAATTTTAAAGTTGAGTACAACTTGCCTCCATGATAAAGTTGCAAGTCAACGGATCTAATTACTATTGAGTATTAACCACTTTATTTTATTGACCATTTTAACATTCGTTGAAAGTCAAATTAGTTTTTTCCCCTAGAACACTATCAACCCATTGCCTAAACAAACTATTAAACCCTTCTAAATTAACAATTCAATTAAGAACCCAAACACTAGTTAAGGTGCCAAGGATCATCTCAAGTTAATGACCCAGGGATATCACTCAATCCAAATATTACACCACACAAAAGTGAATTAGGGTTTCTACTCATTTTTATTAATCAATTAACAATTAGGATTTTTGTTTTGGCATTTAATTACTACCTAGGGTAATTCATCTTATACATACAAAGTAAATGATCATCAAAACTTGGAACAGCAGGGTTCAGGTGCTACAAGAGGTTTAACCAAACCCTAAAAGATTTAACAAATTATTAATATTTTAATCCTAATAACATTTTCTTAATTAATCAATTAAGCAGGTAATAAATAAGAAATAATTAAATTATTTCTATTTGAGCTCAAAATTTTACCATAGATAGTACTTATCCTAAAACAGTACCAATTAAATTTCATGATTTTTAGAGTTATAGAGAACTAATTAAAATTACCCAATGTTGTATTTATTAATTTTTGTGCTGATTTTTAATCCATGCAGAAAGTGCTCAAAACATGTATTTAATATTTTTGTTAAATACTATATCCCTCAGAGAGCACACACAATTATTTTCAGAACTTTTAAATTGGTAAATTAATTCCTATAAAAACGACAAATTGGCTCACTATTCTCTCTATCAGGAAATTAGGAAAACAATTTTTATTCGCGAGGAAAAATGGAAAACCAAATCAGCCCGGGACGGCCCAAAACAGCCAGGCCGGCCCAGCGCGACTCCCTCTCTCCCTGACCCGCTGACAGCCGGCCCCCTACCCGTCAGCTCTCTCTCTCACACTCCCTCTTCTCCTTCCCCTCGCTCCTGGGCAAACCGCACGCACGCGCGCACGGCGGCGCAGCCGCAGCGGCTCACCACCGGCGGCCTCACCGGTGAAACCAGAAGCACCACCTGCGCACCCAAAGATCCCACGAACCCTAGAAGACACTCGGTTAGTTGGATTAGGAGGCAGAGACGAGACCAGTCGCGGCCATGGCGGCCTGGCAGACCGACAAACGGCGACGCGACGGCGTTCCGCCCACCTCCGGTCATTAGAGTCTAAAAGAAAAGAACCAGGGGCTTCGGGAGCTCACCCTGGAGCTGTTGCTCCCCTCGGTGTGGACGGAGGCGAACTGGAGACACGATTTTGATGGCGAGGTGGCTTCGGCGGCGGCGGGGCGAACCGAGGGCGTCAATGGCGTTCCTCTGACTCCAGAATGATAAAGACCGAACTGGCTGTCCTATGAGCTTCCTAGGGCAACTAAGAACAAGGAACGATGGATAGAAGATGGTATACCTTACTGTAGTAGCCAGACCACGGTGATGCTGAGTGCGGCGACGCTCCGCCGGACAGGAAGAAGAAGAGGGTCGCAGGGCGATTCCGGCGTTGAGAAGTGGCACCAGAGGGCTCAATGGACTCGCAATAAGCCCGTGAAGCTATTGGCGAGGTGGAGAGGGCGGTGATTGACCGGCGACGATGAATTTTGCTGTTAACCGTGGCTCGACGGCGGCGAGTAGGACGGAGTCGAAACGAAGACGTCGACCTTGACGGCCTTTATAGGGCAAACGGACGAGTACGCGGCGTGAAGGGGTCCCCTACGGGCCCGGCCCCGATGGCGACACGCGGCCGGCCGGCCCCGGGCATCACCGGTGGCCGGTGCGTGCACGCGCGCCTACGCCTGGGCAGGAACAGAGCCGGTCCCCCCCTCTACTGTAGCAGAATCCAAGGTCAAAGCCTATTGTTGCCCATTACTCCCTAATCTACACAGCTACAGAAGATTCTCCAAAAATAAAAGATGTGCCAAATTTCATGAAGATCAACTTTGCTTTTTGAACCGAATTCAGATTCGGCCCAGATTTGAAGATATTTAAAAGGGGGTAAATCCCCAATTTTGATTTCAAACACAATCTTTCAAATTACTTTTAAATTTTCATAATAACATGAAAAATGATAAAAATAAAAGTTGCTCTACTCATTGAGCCTTACAACTTTCCTTAAAGAAGTTTTGTCAGATTCTTGATAACTTTTGAGATAGCATTTCAAATTCAAATTTAAAACAATGTTTTGAGGTAAATTTGAATTTCCTGTTCATAACTTCAAAATACTCAAATATAAAAGTTGTTCTATTTTAAATTCCTTACAACTGTTCCTTAAAGTATTTTGTCCAAATTCTTGATAGTTTTTGAAATGGCATTTTATATTTGAATGATCAAACACTAATTGGTGTTTAATTTGAATTTTCACCGATAAACCTCAAAATCTCCAAAAATGAAAGTTCTTTTATTTTAAAAGATCCACAACTTTTATTAAACCACTTTCATTAGATTCTATTTAGGTTTTAAATTTGTATTTCAAGTTTGAACTTTAAAACATTGACTAGGGTTTAATTTGAAATTCTTTTTAATAACTTCAAAATTGTCCAAAATAGAAGTTGCTTAACTTTTAAAGATTTACAACTTTTGTTTAAGGCCCAACCCCTAATTATGCTTAGTTTTTGATTTAGGGTTTGAGGTCCGCTTTAGGGTTTATAATTGATTTTCTTTCTATTTCCCAATTTAATTTAGGATAATTGCATACAAACCCAAACATTCACGTAATAAATCACTCTCAAGCACTTATGCATAATCACATGTTGAAACAAAAATTATTTTTGTTAATGCATAGTAAAAGAAATGAGTTTATGCAGGATGGTTTACATGCAATGATGATGACATAACAGGTTTTAATTAACCGTAACACCAGAGGTGTTATACTCCCTGAGCAAAGCCTAATTGCTAATAAACTTGGATCAGGAGTTGCTACAATGCTTTCATGCCTTCCAAATACACATTGCTTTCAAACATAAATTCTCCTCCGGATTAGACAAAACTACTCTAACTCTTGAACTCACCCCTTTTACCTTTAACTACGGGGCTTTACAGCTTTCGCATAAGTCTTGAGCAATTGAAAGACAGAACAATCAAGTCAAGCACTATGTCTCAAATTCTTCACAGTACCAATATTCCGGAGTTTTCTAAGTTTTCGAAATAAAACTCAGAGCTTAATTGTATGACACCCTCAAGTCTCTTAATATGTGGTATTTATGGATCTCACTGAGGCATTAATGATGTTATGCCTTCCTACAACTTAGGATTATAGTAGAGCTTATAGGAGTGGCAATAATAAGGATGAGCATACTTGCAGTTCATATATTGTAAAGTCAAACAATCGATCCACAGAGAGACAAGTCATACAATCAAACCAAGATGTGCATGTGTATGAAATATGATGGATGGGTGTATATATGGTGGCTAATCCTAATTCTACTTTTACTCTTTAGAAATAGATCTCTCTCTTGGAACTTAGAACTTTTCATGAAAACATGGGCTATCTTTATTCTTTTTTCTCTCTTTTTTTCAGGGAGGCGGGCATCTAAGTACCCATTGTTTTAATTGCTGGGACACTTGTCCATCTTTTACTCCCTTTTATTTTTTTCAATACTTTTGCATAGCCACTAGCAAGAGTCTGATGATGGTACCTTAATAAAAGTTATAGACATTTTAAAATGGAACAACTTTTATTTTGGGTAATGTTGAAGTTATTGAATGAAAATTTAAATGAAATCTTAATTAATGTTTTAAAATCCAAATTTGAAATGCAATTTCAACAATTATCAGGAATCTGACCAAGCACCTTTGATGAAAGTTGTAAAACTTTTCAAACTGAACAACTTTTGTATTTAGGGATTTTCAAGTTATAGAGTTGAATTTTAAATATAACTCAAAATAGTGTTTAAGGATTCAAATTTAAAATGTCATTTCAAAATTTATCAAGAATCAGACAAAACTCCTTTAATAAAAGTTGTAGGGATTGTCAAGTAGAACAACTTTTATTTTTGGACATTTTCAACCTATTGAGAGAAATCTTGAGAATTTAACTGGATTAGATTTGAGATTCAAAAACCCTTTTTACCCTCTTTTAAATTATTCAAAATCCGTTCAAAATTTGAATTTGGTTCAAAAACCAAAATTGTTCAGAATTAAATTTACCACATCTCTTATTCCGGACATTTTTCATGTTGATATACGAAATAAAAAGTAATTGGCAAAGAAATCGGATAAGGCATTGCATTTCCTACAGTGGTCAACTTCGGGGAGGGGGGGTCCGGCTCCTTGCTCTGCTCGCGTGCAGGCAGCCGCGCGTGCGCGCGCTGCACGCCGGCGCTGCCCGGGCCCAGCCAGTCCTGTCGCCGTTGACGCCGGGACCGTGGGGGCCCTCCCCACGTCACGCTCCTATCCTCCGCCCTATATAAGCCACAGCCGTCGTCGTTTTCTTCCTCTGTTCCTCCATGCACGGCGCCGTCGAGCTTCGGGTCGACGAGAAATTCGTCGTGCACACTCCCAACACCCTCTCCATCATCCATAACCATAGATTAGCCCATTGCGCATCGATCGAGCTCCTTTGTGCTTCATCTCGGCGCCTGTAGCTCTGCTTCGCCGGGTTCTTCCTCACGGGCGGTCGGGGCGCCGCCGCGAGCCTTCTCACCGTGCTCCGCTCGTTTCGGTGCAAATCTTTGTTCCTGGTTTGTTGTCTGATGTTCGTATTGATGCCTTGATTCTCATCGGCCTCTCAGGTTTCACAGACAAGCTCCAGACGCACGGGAACGGAGGGCCACCGACCGGAGCGAGTCGCCGTGAGCTCGGCCACCGTCAACAAGTTGCTTTTGGGCCTTCTTTCTCCCAACCGGCTGTGCGCATCAACGTCCGGTGAGCTCCGTGTTCCTCTAGGTATAGTCCGTTTGGTCCCTTAGTAGCCCCTTGCGGCCAGAACGCGTCTTGCCGGTGAGTTCAGAGCCGACCGTCCACCATTGCCGCTCTAGAGCACGCGCTCGAGCCCTCTGGTTAGGGGTAGGCCTCCAGATCGGTGCGGAAGGTTTTGGGGATGCGTGCTGGGTCTCTGGCCTCACTGGAGAACCACTGGCGGCGAGCCCGTGGCCGGAGCCCGCCGTGCGCGCGTGCGCGGTGGCGTCAGGAGGAGCAGAGAGGGAGGGGATGACCGGGGAGCGAGCTGGGCCGTATGTGGGCCGGCCCAGTTCGATGCAGAGAATGCGCTGAGGGTGGGAGTGTGGGCGTTGGGCCGTATTGGGCCAACTGAACCGGCCTGTACTTCTGGTCCGAGCTGAAGGAATGGGATTTTCTATTTTCAAATAAATGAATAGTGATGCATCCTTATGAATTTTGTATAAAAAAATTACTGCTCCAAAAATTATGAAAATAATTGTGTGCCCTCACTGTGTGATCAAGTTTAATGGAAAAATATGAAATGTGGATTTTGAGCAATTTCTGTATCTGATAAAAATAAGTATTTTAATTTATAAATGGCACTTCCATGATTTTTGTAGGCCATAATGTTTATCCAAAAATTTTGAAACTTGTGTGGGTACTGTTTTAGGGTAAATTCAAGCTGTATAAAAAGTTTGAGCTCATTTCGAGAAAGTTTAATTATTTCTTATTTTATTCTTCAAGGATTAATTAATTGGAAATTTAAGTGACCCCTAATAAACTAGGTTTTGGGTGACTTTTGGGACTAAGCGATGTCCCTGGGTCTTTAACTTGACATTATCCTCGGCACATTAATTTGATTGGTTGAGCTCTTAGTTAAATTTTTAATTAAAAATATTAGTAATTTAGGTTATACACACATGATAGTAGGGTTTCATGAATCACTTAAGCAAGTACTTTCAGTTTATCATAGGAGAGTTAATTCGACTTTCAACGACTGTTAAAACGATCAATAAACTAACTTAGTTAATACCCCATAGTAATTAGTTTTGTTGACTTGCAACATTACCATGAAGGAAAGTTGTACTCAACTTTCTAAATTAAGTCTATCATATTTACTTCACAATTTAGTGCATCTCATATATCATGGCATACATATCATTATGTTAAGCATGCATTATTATTACATGTAGTGAACACGGGATAATTATTATCAGAGGCAAGTCCTCATTAAGGTTTTCACTCGGTGGACGTGGATATTCTCGGTGGTTGACTTCAGGGCACTATCTGCTCCAAGCAACAGGCAAGCCCCGGTGCACTCAGCCCCTTTCCTTGTGATTTATAAAATGTTTATCACTTGAGTTAAACTACTGCATTAAGTTGTTAGGAGTTGATTGATAACCCAATTCATGCATTACCATTCCTTGACCACTTGAATGTCATCCTTGAAACCTGATTTAAAATAAAATGTTTGAAAATGCTTAGCCCTGCTTGAATAATTTAGATTTGCACAAAATGCTATTTTTAAGCTATTGTGATACAATATTTATTAATTCATGAAACAGGGAATTGGTAATGTTCTCGTTCTTGTGGCTGTGCACCTGATCAGTCCATCGTCACCGACGGGAAGGAATTTTCTATTCGGTGGTCATGTACTTGGGTTAGAATCCCAATGCATCGTCACCGATGGAAAAGAGATTCGAAAACCGAAGGGAACATTTATACTTGGGTTGGAGTCCCAATGCATTGTCGCCTGAAAGAAAAGGAAATTAGGGACCATTCGTTGTCGGCCTGCTGTGATCGAGACTTTGCAACTAGCCACATACTACGGGAAGCCCTGACTCCGGTGGCTCCATTGCTTGAACCGACGACCGCGCACTGGGAGTGGAGAGATGGCGAGAGTAGCATGTACCCTCGTGGGTTAGAGTCCCACATTGGAGGTGTACTGTACTCTCGGGTGGCACAGGACCAGTTCAGGGATGGAAAAGCCGTGGTTGACGGGGTTGGTATATGCAAGCTTAGGTGCTACATATGCTGTGTGGTTAGGGATCCCCAGCTGGGTACTAATCGATTCGAATCGTCGTTGCTCCTCGGTTATGGAGACTTGATCCTCACACCTACAACGAAGAGTGGTTCGGAACTAGGATGTTTTGAGAATGGATAAGTAACTGCAATTGAAGGATACATATGAAAGAACTGAGACTTATGGTTATTGATTAAAATAATGTTGAGTTAAAATATTCAAGATTAGTATTGCTTTTTCGCAAAAATCCTTTGACTCTTCCTAAAGCCTTAACTTGACTCTCCTCAGCCTGCATTCCTGAGTCTCATCTTTTTCTTTAGTCGGGTAAGTCTTGCAGGAGTACCCCATGTACTCAGGGTTTGTTAACCCCTGTTGCAGGTGAGTCGAGTGTACAGCTCTGCATGGGACTGTGCCGGTTGACGGATCGTGCATGGATGAAGATGTGCACCTGATATAACCCTTGGACAGGGTGACTAGTTGTATACTGCTGCTCCACTACGAAACTCTGGTTTGGGATAATGTAATTTATATTTGTAAACCTATGGTTATGTAATACTTCCGCACTCTATACTCTGATTCAAACTATTTGTGTAAACTATTGTAATACTTGCAAGGTCTTTACAATGAGATCCTCGAGTGAATCAGGGTTTCCGTGGAAACCCGGCAGGCCACTTAGGTTGCGGGGAACTCATGCACAGTAACCGGAGATCCTTAGGGACGATGATGGTGCACGTGGGCCCTATGATTTAGGCAGTTCCACCACAAAGACTGAGATAATTAGGCGCCATGAACAATCTTAAAAGACAAAGCATATTGAGTTAATTAGGTTAATCAATTAAAATTGTAACTCTAACATGTTTGCATCTTCATTTATGTGCATACCAAGATCAAGAGGAAAATAATAACCACTTTACCTTAAGATATTACCTTCATTATTAGAGCGTGATGGCACTAAGTAATGAAGGGTAGATGACTGGTGGTCCTTTCCTTCTCTTACATCTTGAGTTGTTCATGAGCATCTTGTCTCTTCTGTTGCTTATCCTCTTTGCCATCTTTTGCTTCTTTGATCTTATGACACCTTGTCACTCCATTCATTATTATGCCTGCAATAGATTAGCGGACAACACATACCTGAAGGAATGTACAACTTTGGAACATAGGTTGTTTGTCCAGAATTTTATCATGTTTCATCTATGCTACTAAGAAGATAGGGTTGATGTTATGTTAGCATAGATCATGTTCTATACCGGCATGGCTTGAGTCCAAATAACTTGCAGCAGAAGATAAAGTGAATGAATCATTAATACTCACAGTTTTTCCATCCATAATGAATGAGCTGTGTCTTCCTCTGCAAAGTTATTGAAGTTCAGCATGTGCCCTGTCTCATCTCCGATTCGACTTCACCTCATGACTTACCCAGATTAATTTTGAAAGTTTTCTGCAGGGGATTAGTCCAACAACATATCCAATGTCTACTACAGCAATTTCTCGTTCAATAACCAAACCAAACTCCATGTTTAATTTTAATTAAGGAAGGCTAGTTAACCTAAGCACCATGCTTAATTTAAATGCCTATAGAAGTAGGATTAGTACCTCTAAACCAAAACTAGACTGTAATAGGGGTAAGTGATAAATGATAGGAGTTATGCATAGTAATCACATGTAAGATAAATGAGTAGTCTAGCTAAGTTGAGAGGACAACGGGAGAGTTCAAGGTTCCTAAATACTTCTCTATTACTTGGGTTCTAAGATAACTGAAGCATAGTTAGGTGAAGCAATCACACAATAGCACTTTGAAGCAACAGTACCTTTCCGACTCTCGAATAGACTGGGAAGGGGTAATCGGGAGAAGGCTGCCAAAAAGATCTACGAACACTAACCCTAACGTGGTGGACTACGAAGACCTGTCAGAGCTGTCACCCCTGAGGCTACCGCAACTAACCGTATGATTAGACGCCATCTCAGGTAACCTATAGTCTAGATGCCATGCCTACACTATCGATTACTACTCTATTCATGCGCTATAACTAGAGCACTCAATACGAGCGAAAATCCCATGCCAAAGTATAACAACTATGCTAACCAATCACATGATAATGCATATAAGTAAATAGAGAAGATAAATATATAAAAGCACAAGTCTTACAAAGATAAGATACAAGTCATACCAGACCTCAGAAGAACTCTCCAGAACCAGAGCATGGCTCCAGCTCTCTCTAACTCTCAACTAGAACTAATCTACTACATTGGAGAGAGGTTATCCTTTAATGAGACACCTCTCCATCCGAGCCCTAACTAGAGAATATGAATTATAATAATGAAAGGGATGATGCCTAGAGGGTCCCTGGGGCTCTATATATAGGGGGCGGCCTCCCCTCCTCCACCTTGAGCAAACGATATGGTACTAAATCTTTCCACCATGTCTCATTTAAGTGCACATAGGCCTTAATAGGCCAAATTCTGATTTAGGCCCTAATTAATCCCGCAGCCCTTAATTAATCCCGCAAGCTCATGTCCTAGAATCTTCCAGTGTTTGTAAAATCCGTATCTTTTATTCCGGACTCCAAAAATAGCAAGCCATATATCCGTTTCGATCGTGTCGACTGAGCTCTACACAATGGTGAACTCCAATTACTTATTTGAGATACTTTTAGTTGGTGAAAAATTGAATATTCCTTCATACCCTGCAAAACAAGTGAGAACACCAAAACTCGTGGAACTTGTTAGAATCAAACCCTATAACTATGTTGTGGATTGTTTTATGTCCTTGATTCATGTTTAGTTGATGGATAAAAATGATAGATAACTACCGTCAACAAGTTCCCCCAAGCTTATCCTTTGCTAGTCGCTTAGCAAAGCCAAACTTAGCAATGGATATAGCCACCTCTTTGGAAATACCCATGTATAAAAAAAATACCCTAGGATTAGAGTGAACCATTCTGACTTTCAAACTTTCCTTTATTACCTTCAACTATAGAGCTTGTAACCTTTCTCTAAGGGCCTTAGGCAATTGATGGACAGAATGTTTAAGTCAAGCACTATTGCTCAAGCTCTTTTGATCAACTCTTATCCTGGAGTTTTTGCAAGTTTTCAAAATGAAGCTCTGAGATTCCTTTGCATGACTCTCTCAAGTCTCTCAATATGTGGTATTTGTGGATCCTCACCAAGGCAATAGAGATGCATGTCCCTCTCTTCTCTCTCATCACCCTTATAACTAATGGCTTATATGGAGCTTATGGGTAAGGAGACAGCTCATACATATTTGCAATGAATATGTTGTAAAGTCAAACCATGGATCCAAAGGAACAAGTCATACAATCAAATCAAAATGTGCATGTGTGTAGATGTGAGGTGGTAGGTGGATATATATGGTGGCTAATTCTAACTCTACTCTTTTGCTCCTTGAAAACATTCTCTCTCTTTTTTTCAAACACTGGGGAATTGTGTTGCAAGACAACATGGGCTATCTTTCTCTTTTTTTCAAGGTGGGCATCAGAGTACCTATTGTTTTGATAACTTCAGACACTTGTCCATTTTTACCTCTCAGGCGGGCATCTTTGTACCTATTGTTTTCTCTCATCTCACTCTTTTGCATAGCCACATGCCTCTTCCCTGCAACAGTACTTCCCTTTTTCTTTTTCTTTTGAAAGATAGCAATAAGAACTTTGGAGCATTAATCTGGGGTAACCAATGGGTATATTTTTGGGTGGAATAGATGGAATGGGTGGAATGTGGATGCGCCTACTCTGATATGAGTAGTGCATTATGGGTGGAGTGCAAGTGATCTTGATTGTAAAAGCATGACAAGTTCCTAAGGTATCAACAAAGCTTGACAAAACTCAAAACAAATCAATTAGTATATAATGTGTATATTTTTTTCTATTCTAGCATGTATGGCTGTGGTAGAAATGTAAAGCTCTTGTCATTCAGGAACTCATCATGTGGTTTTAAGGATTTTCATAATAAATCTCCAGAACTCAAGTATCACTAGGAACAAGATAAATAGCAGCTCATACTTTGCATATCATATCCCTCAATCACCTAGACTTAGATCATGCATTTGCTACCCACAAGTTTCAGGCTCAAAGTAAATCTTCTAGTTAAATGGTTGTGTCTAAAACTTGGGATGATTCAAGGTTGAAAACTAATCATTATGAGGACTTCATGGTGAGGTGCTACTTATCAATTCCTATGCATGGTTTCCATCTAGTCTGAGCAAAATTATTGTAAGCACTCTCTTCTTATTTTATTCAAACACACTAACTAACCTAAACACTATTTATTTGGTTTTCAAATTTTATCTCACTAGCTAACTCACGCGAAAAGCAATATGGTACAGTAATAAGGTGGGAAACTTATACTTAGCTGGATTCAAGTGGCGAATACCTCTCCCACAAGCTAGATGTTGACGTGGTCTTTGATGTTGCAAGTTGAGTGATCCTTCTAAGAGCAGGTGTATCGACAGTGTAAGGGCGTTGGGTTGACTAGCTCTTTGATCAAATATTGTCCTGTAATAACTCAATTGCCAATAAGAATACCAAATCTCAGTGGAGATGGGTTAGGTTTAATGCCGCTTCATGATTAGCAATTGATGTTGGTTTATAATGCCAGCAGAAAGCTCTCTAAGTGGGTGGACCTTCATGTGCCCACATTTTATTATATTTTCATAAAGGTGTGGACCTTCATGTGCCCACATATTTTTGGTATTTTAGAGTTTACGAATGCAAAAAGGTAAATATGGTGCAGAAGTCTATCTAGATGCATGCAAATTATTTTGGTGCCAGCCATAGTGAATAGTCTTTATGAACTATGCCACAACATTTGTCACATGGGGCTTTTAGATTTTATTATGCAAAGCAATAAATATTTTTATTTTCTTTTCAATGCAGGAAAATAAATATGCAACTATTAAGATACTAATGCAATCGTGAAAAGTAAAAATGGATAGGTACCAAGTTTACCTTTTGGCGAAGGCTCGGTGGTTTATAGTCCTCCAAACAGGACTTCTTGTCTATACACTCCTTATTGGGTGCATCGTCGGGTTGAGATGGTGACCCTGGTGGCACTTCTGATGATGAGCTGGAAGGTGACTCCTTCTTCCTCCATTCCTTTCTGGTTGGTGAGGTTGATGTTGCTGGTGAGGTCAAAACTGTGAGCTTATCTTTCACATTCTCTTCATTCTTCTTATCTTCTGGTATGATGCAATCACTCCTTTTGACTTCTCCTTCATAATCTGCCCAACCATCCTTGGGTGGCTGGTTCTTCTGGCGTTGGGACAAACTGACATCAGCTCCTTGACATCAAGATGTTACCTTCATTATTGGAGCATGATGGCACCGTAACACCTTGTAGAAGCTTTTCTTACTCGGTTAGTTGTAAATCTTGCCCATGAGCTTGACTCTTACATTGCACTCCTCCTTTCTCATCCTTTGTGCTTCAACCGATTGGCAAGGGCGAGTAGAGGCACTTCTACGAAATGTTGCATTGATCCTCTTAAGTGAGAAGTGTTCCTCCTAAGCTTGGTTCTTTTTCTCCTTTTCCTGCACCCTTATGTTGCGATGGTTACTGGGGAGAGAGCTCCCTCGAATCTTGTCTCATTAATGAGGGAAAGTGAACCTCCCCCAAGCTTGCTCTTTTAAGTGCCCTTGCATTACCATGATATTTGCTTGAATTTCATAAGGACCTTACTTCATGTAACACCCTAAAATTTGCTTTTATTAAAATGGGGATAAATTGATTTATTTATACAATTGTTTGGCATATTAACCTGGCAAATAATAATTTTTAGCAATTAAAATAAATCATAGGAATTAGAAACATGATTTGTTGCATCCATGCTGCTCAAAGATATTTTGTTTGATTTGCACTTGATTGAGATTTGAAAATATTCAAATGTATTTGGAAACCTATTTGAAAATGAGTTTTAAAAAAAAAAGAAAGGGAAAAGAATAGAAATCCTCCCCCTCCTCTCTTTCGGCCCGAGGCCAGCCCATTCCTTTCCTTGGCCCAGGCCGCAGCCAGGGCGCTGCCCTTTCTTCTTTCCCCGCGTGGGCCGAGCCCAGCAGCGGTGCCGGCCCGCTCCCAAAGCGCATCACGCCCCCCCTCCTAGTGTCTGTCAAGCCGGGCCCGCACCACAGTGCCGTCTCCTACCTCCGGATGGAGTCCGAGCCGGACGTGTTTGCCGCCTCCAACCGTATCCTAACCACCGAATCTCCCGAGTCCGGATCTCCTACGCCTCCCTCGTGCCCCTATATAAGTCGGCCGAGCCCTGCCGTCCCTCCCCACAAGTTCCCGAGCAAGCCACGCCCTCCAATCGGGCCCTTGCCGCAGCCACAGAGCCGCCGCCGCCCGAGCTCCGCCGTCGCCGTCGATTTCGCCAACGAGAAGTCTCTCCGTCGAAATTGGTTGCCCTCCAAGCTTCGCAGCAAGGTCAGGGATCTTCCCGACCCCTTCTCCCTCGGTTTTGTGCACTGTAGCCATGATGCCGAGCTTCGCCGCCGTCATAGTTCCGCCACCGAGCTCGCCGCATCCTCTCCGAGCTATCTCTGTGGCAACCGAAACCATAGATAGGTTTAGCTTGAGCTTCTCTTGCTCCCCGACCAGATCCCGAGGTGAACCGAGCTTCCAAGCCCCGAAAACGCCATCTCCGGCCATCCTCCGGCGAGAGTGCCGCCTTTGGCCGCCCGACTCCGGCGACCAGGGCCGCCTCTCTTCCCCCCCCCCCCCCGATCTAATCCACGCCGTCCACAGCCGATCCAACGGCCCACAGTGAGAGATACCCCTTCGCCGGCATTTTTGCAGAAAACCCCCTGAGCTTTTTAATGTTCTAACCCGCAGTCCCTTGGCGTCTTTGGTCAAATACGCTTTTGTTTTCGGAAAACGTATTTTCCTCGGGTTAGATTCAAAAATACGTTTTCAATATTTACAGATTTGCCACTCAGTTTATTTCGGCCATATTTTATTCGTTTTAGCTCCGATTTGATCCGTTCAAGTCTCGTTAGATTTGTAATTTTGTAATCTATCTAATGATGCTACTGTTAGTCATGTTTTCAACTTTTAAAATTCGAGATTAGATCTAATCTATTATTTTATTAAAGTAAAACTTGTTTATTTCATAACTTCTCCGTTTGAACTCCGATTTTCGTGATCTTTATATCGTTGGAATCGTAGCGACGCGTAGATTATTTTTATACACTTTTCAATCTATTTTTCCACTATTGGTGTACTATTTCTAATATAGATCTTGTTTGCTTCGTGTATGATTGCCTCAATGATTGTGTGGTGATTTTATGATCGAGTTCAGACGGTGAGCAATACGTTGGTGATCAAGAGTACACTGAGGATCCAAGTTCTCCAGAGCACTTTGATCAAGGCAAGTATAGCATGGACTATACTTGTTGCCTATTCACCTTAATCTCTAAATTCATGATGCATGTGTCTACCTTGCTAACCCTAGCATTTATTCCTAAGTTTTGATCACTTGATCCTTGTTACCTATGAGATTGCATTTGAGTAGTGATGCTAGTGCTTGATGATGTCATGATCTTATGAACTTGATTAATTAATTATGAAATAAATATTAAAAGATGCTTTTTAGCAACATGGACTAAGGACTTAACTGTAAGTATGACACCGGGACTTACAGCGCAACCATGAGGGTCATATGGCTCTGACTTTAGTTAAGTATGAAGTTACTTTCTATCATGTTGTTAATCTTGAAAGGTTCCTTACCGAGCTGGTTGTTTTGCGGCTCCTGTCTTTGTGTGTACTGCTGCATGTGTGTGCCACTAGAAGGAGGGCTCTACCGCCCCTTGCCATTGCGCTCGGATTGATTAGTGGCATGTTAGGAAGGCTTTTGAAAGACTTCATAGTGTACCCTGCCGCACTTCCTTGGTGAGGTGACATGGGAGTCATGACCCTTGGCATATGGGAATCATGACTTATGGTGAAAGTGTGCAACCTCTGCAGAGTGTAAAACTGATATATCGACCGCGCTCATGGTCACGAGCGGCCTTGGACGTCTTACAGGAACTTAACTAATTTAATATTGATTTATTTGAAGTTTCTATTGATGTTTATTCCATATTAATTATCATGTTTATATGATTAGTGCAAATCTTTATCCTTGGAATATTCTATTGCTGCTACTCAAATTGCTAAAACATGATCAACTAAAAGTAACTGCTGTCAACCAGTGTCATGCCTTATTTGAGCCTCATAAACCCGTGCTATTCTTGTTGAGTACGACATGTACTTACGCTTGCTTTATTTTTCATATTTGGATAAAAATCCCGGATGGGTAACAGATGACTATGATGATTCTTCTGAGGATTACTAGGATTGTGGTTCACCAGTCAACTATTTCCCTGTGAATTGGAGCTTCCGCGAGAGATTATATTTATTAGTCCGCCGCTATATATGTAAAGACTCTGTGATATTATTCGTTATATATTGAACCTTGTGATGGTACTATGTAATTTGCCGCTTATGTGTGTGATTGATCTCTGGGCGCACATAAGTTGGTGCATTCAATTTTATCCTTAAAAGTGGGTGTGACACTTCATGCCACCCTATGTCTTGATGAAATTCTATTCAGCACTTGCTGCACCTTTTTTGACACCATCTTGAACTTGTCTTGATTCACATTACTTGTTAGAAAGGGCTTCTTTGTGCTTGAGCTAGACCTCTTATTCTTTTGCACCATTTAATCCAGGAGACGTTGATGTGGATAGTAACATGCTTCTTCATTGTCTCTTGGTTGACGGGTTGATGATCTTTGGAGATGCATACTGAAGTTCATCCTTGATTGTCCTTATTTGTGTGAGTGCTTCATCTCTAATGACTTAGGGATGTCATCCTGCGACCATAGTTGTTCATGGCTTCACGAGACACCACCGACAGACCACAAATGGCCAATGAGGTGTGGAACATGCACACTATGATGTAGTGGCATCTTATCATCCTGGTCTGTGTCATCGATGTATGAGTTGCTATCTTCAAATATGATGAGAGCAGGCTTTAGTTTGGCCATACGGTAGAAATTCCATCCTGCTTGCGATCATCATTCTAGTTTAAGCCTTGGGAACGCTCAAGGTTAGGCTATCTTTGACGATGCTCATGATCCATCAAGTTCATCCACTTCTTGTAATGGTGACTTTGGTTTCGGCAGGTTCATCCCAAATCATTGACATGAATGGCTTATATGCATTCCTACAAAATATTAGTGGACACATACCCGAAGGATTGCAACGAATTTGAAATATGGGATGTTGTCCACTATTTTTATCTATGCTAACAAAAGATGATTAAAGGATTACTTTAGCATATTATTTTATTTTTTTATTTGTGTGCCTACATTCTAACATGGTTCAAGGAAAAGGTAACTTGCAGCCAAAAGATAAAATAAATAAACTTTTGATACTTACAGTTCTTTCCTCGATGAAGGATGAGCATGATGTGTCTTCTTCGTGCAAAGTTGTTGGAGTTCATCACATGCCTTGATTCATCTCTTATGTGATTTCATCTTAGGACTTTCCCAGATTGAATTTGAAAGCTTCTGCATGGGTTAGTCCAACAAAATATCTAGTGTCTACACTATCAATTTTTAGTTCAATACCCAAACCTAGACACCATGTCTAATTTAACTAAGGTAGGCTATTTAACCTAAGCACCACGCTTAATTTAAAAGCTTATGGAAGTATGTCGAGTACTTCCAAATAAAAACTTGCTAGCATAGAAAAATGGAATCATGAAAGCAGTACGGAGATTTATTAAAAATAGAGACGAAAGGGTATGATCATAGTGAGGGATATTTTTTTTTTCTTTTTAATATGCAAGTGGTATGGATGTTTGGAAGAACTAAATATGCTATGGATTTCATATGAGGAAACATAAACTAAATGAAGTGGATGCATGGATTAAAGTAAATATGCAATGAGATGCAAGAATTAAAAGATAACTACTCAAAAGTTTAAAGTCCATAAACAAGACTTTCTCACCTTCTTGATCATACTTACCATGATTTGTGTATAGCATAGCATATATGTTCATCACTTGAGATGTGATTCAATATATATATATATATATATATATATATATATATGCAAACCTGTGAGATGACAGGGTTCCATTGTTGATGAATCTTGAATGTTAGGGCACCCTGGAGTTCTTCAACTCTTCAATCTTCTTGTCTTATGGAACTTGCCGGAAGGTCGAAACGGCTTCTGCTGTCCTGTCTTATTCCACAACTCAACAGAACAGGGGTAATCCTACTAAAGCTAGTGGTACACTAAATTAGTAGACATCAAGATCACTATTAAAATCTTTATGCCAATTGCTTCCCCGGCAATGGCACCAAAAAGCTTGTTGGTATTTATTAAGTGCAAATAGAATTTGAAAGATTCCGCAAGCGCACAGAATACCATTGTAGCTTTTACCCGGGAGTATTCCAGAGTATCGTTATTTATATTTTACCACAGGGAAGCAATGGTTAAAGAATCTGATAGCTATCATCATGTATCTACGAACTTAGTAGACCAACTAGACTATAATAGGGGTACGTGATAAATGATAGGAGTTATGCATAGTAATCACTTGTAAGATAAATGAGTAGTCTAGCTAAGTTGAGAGGACAACGGGAGAGTTTCAAGGTTCCTAAATACTTCTCTATTACTTGGGTTCTAAGATAACTGAAGGATAGTAAGGCTGAAGCAATCACACAATAGCACTTTGGAGCAACAGTACCTTTTCGACTCTCGAATAGACTGGGAAGGGATAATCTGGAGAAGGCTGCCAAAAAGCTCTATGAACGCTAACCCTAACTGTGGTGGACTACGAAGACCTGTCAGAGCTGTCACCCCTGTGGCTACCACAACTAACCAGTAGGATTAGAGCCATCTCAGGTAACCTATAGTCTAGACGCCATGCCTACACTATCGATTACTACTCTAGTCATGCACTATAACTAGAGCACTCAATACGAGCGAAGATCCCATACCAAAGTGTAACAACTATACTAACCAATCACATGACAATGCATATAAGTAAATAGAGAAAATAAATATATAAAAGCACAAGTCTTACAAAGATAAGATACAAGTCATATCAGACCTCAGAAGAACTCTCCAGAACCCGGGCATGGCTCCGCTCTCTCTAACTCTCAACTAGAACTAATCTACTACATTGGAGAGAGGTTATCCTTCAATAAGACACCTCTCCATCCAAGCCCTAACTAGAGAATATGAATTATAATAATGAAAGCGATTATGCCTAGAGGGTCCTTGGGGCTCTATATATAGGGCGCGGCCTCCCCTCCTCCACCTTGAGCAAACGATGTGGTATTAAACCTTTCCATCATGTCTCATTAAAGTGCACATAGGCCATAATGAGCCAAATTCTGATTTAGGCCCAATTAATTCCGCAGTCCCTTAATTAATCCTGCAGCTCATGTTCTAGAATCTTCCAGTGTTTGTAAAATCCGTCTTTTTATTTCGGACTCTAAAAATAGCAAGTAATATATCCGTTTCGATCGTATCGAACGAGCTCTACACAATGGTGAACTCAAATTCCTTATTTGAGATACTTTTAGCCAGTGAAAAATTGAATATTCCTTCAAACCCTGCAAAACAAGTGAGAACACCAAAACTCGTGAAACTTGTTAGAATCAAACCCTATAACTATGTTGTGGATTGTTTTATGCCCTTGATTCATGTTTAGTTGATGGATAAAAATGATAGATAACTACCGTCAACAGTCTAGAGATGAGTTCATATGAGACATTTAATGTGAGCATAGAAGGGGAGAAGGTAGAATTGATTTCTAAGTGGCTTGGCTCTCCTTCTATGGCATCACTAGACATACCATCCCTGTATTCTTCCCAAAGTATTTCAGGGGGCAAAGGAAGTTGACGACACTTTTTTCAAGATGCTCTTCTAAGAATATCTGATTTACATTGATTTGCTAGCATCTTAGCTAATTAGAAGTCTAAATCATCAAAGTGGGGTTTTGATGGTTTAGGATTGACAGCTAAATCTTAGGATTAGAGTGGTTGTGTTTTATCTACCAAAACTTCCTCTTCTTGTTCGGGGTATGATTCCTTCTCTTCCTCGGGGAGCTAGGAATTAGCTAGAGCCACCCTTTTGATCATGGCTCTTCCTTTACTTATAGGCAAATAAGGAAAGGCTCCTCTAGAGGATAAATCAAGGGGATTCTCTAGAATTTTTGGTAAGACCCAAATAAAAATATTAAATAAGCATAGGGTCTGGAAAACCAAGGTCAGGGACCAGATGTAACAAGTTCATTAAAACGATCCCGATGATGTACTAAGAGATTCTTGTTCTAATTGCCTAAAAGTTAGAACCTCTTTTCGAAGGTTAACTACTCTATGGATTGGAAAGAAATATAAACAAAATTCAGAGCACAAAGTTTTCCCAATCCCCTTGTATACTTCCTGCGACTCGATTATACTAACGTTTAGCTCTTCCGGTCAAAGAGAACGGAAAAAAGCTTCCATCTTAAAGTTTTATCAGACATGCCAGCAATGTGCAAGCATGCACAGGTCTGCTCGAATTCTCGTTGGTGTAAGTATGGGTTTTCGTTTCCTTCTCCCGAGAAGGGTTTATCCCGAATCATATTAATTAGACATAGGCGTAGCTCATAGCCAGGTGTTATGATAGGCTCTACAGATTTTGGTGGCCCGAAGCTTTTGCACATGCCAAATAGATAGATAGGCGTGGAATTTAAAGCATCCATAAGGATGATAAAAAAGATAAAAGTATAATACAAGATTAGGCTAAACTAAGTCAAAATCAGCAAACCGTTCCCAGCAACGGTGCCAAGAATGCTTATTAGTATAAATTAACTGCACTCTATTAAATATTATTATTATCAGATTATCGCGCACAGATGTAATACCGATGTAGCACTTCACCCGGAGGTTTCAAATATCGTATCTACAGGGAACGGTAGGTAATAATGACCAAGCCTATGAACTTAACCCTACAATTAGGCTAGATAATATTAAGAAAGAGGAGATAGCTATTGAGTATCTAGTTCCAACAACCGGTAAATTTTGAATAATACCGTTTTAACTGGGCAGTAACCTAAATAAGAGCAGAAATCAGAGTTCTCTCCTACCAAGCACCTATACACCTACCAATCCTATCAACGGGAAGTGGACTATAGAGGAACCAACGTAGTTGTCACCTACGCGGACTACCACTATCCGGCTAATCAAGGGGCATTCACAAGTAAACCTAGCCTAGGCACCACGCCTACACTACGAAATACTACTTCAGTCAAGTAATGACCAAGATCAAGGTACTCAATATGAGTTGCAAACTTAAGAACAAATAAGAACAACTGCTTACTTGAATTAGAATGTTGAATACAAAAGTACCTCAGAACGCAGCTCCGGACGAGGGAGCTGAATCGAGACGAATATAGCTACGAAGAAGCACCGACAGGCCAGGAACTTGTCCAGAACTCTACTCCTCTACTCTATCTTTCTACTTCTCTAAACAAGACTAGATCTACAAGAACTAGTCTCTCCTAATTGCTACATCTAACCCTAACTGGAGATATTGAACTGAAGCTCAGGAATAGGGATGCCTCCAAGGGGGTCTGCCCCTTTATTTATAGCCCGGTGGGATGAATACGCGTCGTTTGATCAAACTGACTTAACGTGGGGTCGAGATGACTTCCTCATAGGCGGTGGAGGAAGCTTTTGGAAGGGCGCAGCCAAAACCCTAGGGCTGGGGCCGTCTGGCCCCACCCTGGTGCTGGCCGGCACCCAAATGTGGCGTTTCGCGCCCATTTTCGTTGTGTTGTCTTCTTGGGCCTCCTGTAGTCCAATGGTGTATGTGTTGCCAGTAGATTTTGATTTCGAACTCCGAATATAGCAAATGATAGGTCCATTTCGATCATCTCGACGAGCCTATCGCAATGGTGCAGTCAAATTCCTTATTTGAGATACTTTTATTGATAGAAAATTACATATTCCTACAATATAAGTGAGAACACCAAAACTCGTGGAACTCGTTAGAATCAAAACCTATAACTATGCTTTGTGATTCATTTTGTGTCAAATCATGCTATAGTTGACGGTTATTTTTGGTACTTAACGACCGTCAACAACCGACTAGTAAATTGTGATCCCACGTTTGTCTAGATGTCTTAGTATTTGCAGACATGGAACTAATATTGAATCAGACAAAGGCCCTACGTCCAGTCAAGGTGTGAGTATCGTGTTCTTGAGGACAAGCACTAAAATTTGCAGAGAAGGTTACAAACAAACATGAAAGCATGTGAAGACTAGAGGGCAAAGAGTACAGACTCAAAAACCTAGTCGAGGAAGGTCGAAAGGCTTCGCGGGGGTTTTTGCCAAAAGTAAAAAGGTTTTAAGAACCCTAAGGTGTCGGAGGCATCCAAGAGAAATGCCCCTGTCACCTCTATTACAGTCAGGGACACAACTAAATTTGGCTTTTGCCATAGGCCACTGAAAAAATGGTCTTTACCAAAAGATATTGTAAATGTAGACTAGTAGGCCATAAGACACCAAACTCATTATTATTTTATTTAATTTTAATAGACAACCACGCGAGATGATGAATATGTCCTTGCCTATATCTTCTCTCTGAACACATTTGCAACATGAGTCATGCATGTGATCCCGCGAGTAGTGGCATGACACACCTCTTCCACTCCTAGTCGGCGATTCCCTCCCCTTTCCACTACCCCGCCAACAAGCATGCCAACCACCATGACGGTAATGATGACAGAGTGGCCTCTATGTGTGACGGCAGTGGACGGATCCATTTGTGATCACCTCGGAGTTTCGTTTGCTGTGGGACCAAGGGCTGCCTCCCCAACTCGTTCTAAGGCAGCACGCGCGGTGTGGGGCGGCCTTGTGTACGCATGGGGTGATGGTGCTATTGTTCCTTCTAGTGGGCGATAACACGTGTGAACGAACATGCACAAGGAGGCCGTAGGAGGGCGGTGAGCCTATGCCGTGTTGCCGTCTAGATTGTCAAATGTGGTTATACGGTTGGATTGACTCATCTCGTTTTGATTTTAATCTAATCTAGACACCTAACAGTCATTTGTTTCTTTGGCTACTTTATTTTTCTAAGCTAAAGGGCATATTTGTCATTTTGTGTGGCCTTATATTGAAATCAAATATGTAATACTAAGTTTGGTGTCTTATAACATACTATTGCAGAATTACGTTGTCTCTTGGTAAAAGGCAAGTTTTTAAAATGACCTACAATAAAAGTTACATTTTTAACGATGTCCTTTCGTAAATTTTATCATACTATTAGGCTTTGGTGTCAAAGTATAACGGGATAAGCACATGTCTCGGTTCCAGAAACAGAACTTACATGCAAGCAGTGGTAGTGGAGTACTACTATTTAACAAGGATATAGTATCGGCATGTTCACCATGTGATCGATTTCAGCCGACACTGCCGAATCCGAATCGATCTTCGACTTATCGCGACTCCGAGTATACCACTCGATCGGGACAAAGGAATAATATAGGAGTCATAATAAATAAGCGGTTTGCATCGTGGACCGGTGTGTGAACACAGCTATTATTCGTCGAAAAGGCATAACCTTCACCTATCTCGGCTCCGTTTGCTTCCTATTCTATTCTTCTAGTCTAGAAAAAAGTTTTCCCTATTCTATCCAATGATGACGCACGTACAAATTCCTGGTCCTTTTTCCATTTATCATATTCCCGACTATCCTTCCTCGTGAGGGTAATAAATAATGATATCGTTGAGAAACAATATGTATCTCTCTCTCTCTCTCTCTCTCTCTCTCTCTCTCTCCAAAAATGTCATGCTTCGCAAATCGCAGGACCATCTTATCCGCATGGTTTTCGTCCAGAAGCAAAGAATCCTCGTGCACGCATATTCTGTGCTCGTTTTTTTGATTGCTTTCGAGGACGTACACACAAATCTCTGATCCTTCTTTTTCGTGCAAGGATATGATGCCCCCTTGTCGCGTTGACAAACAGTGCAAGTTGCACGCTCCGCCCATACGAGCACAGTACAGTGTAATCTCGGACCACCCTGCTACGACTTTTCCTCCTTGGCGCAGCTCGGTATACCAGTAAAGCCAGACCCGCAGCTAGCTAGCGCTCAGCCTTTGCAAGATTGATGCGCAACAGAAGAGAAAGCCGGGCGTGGCGCTGCTGCCGCCTGCCGCCACCGGCATGCATACGCCATGGTCGCGCAAGGGAGTAACCGAAGGGAGGAGCCCCCGGTTTGCAGTTTGCACGGTGGACAACAATGAGTCGCCATGTTTAGTTGTCAAAATTTAGCACTATTTCCCTATCATATTAATTGTACTTTGTGACTGTATGAAGCACTAAATAAAGTAGCAGCTGTTGCATGTTTGTACTTTTTGTCTGGCTTAGCTCGAGATGAATCTTTTACGTCAACTTAGGTCATGATTGGACAAAACTTATTAAATACAAACGAAAATATTACAATACACTTTTTCACCTCTTTTCACGAATTAAACACCCCCGGCTTTCCCACCGGCCGTGATCGCGGGATGAGCAGCGGGTGCGGGAGCCGTACGTGCGTGGGCAATGTGCATGGCGGAGTCCGAGCATGCATGTACGTGCATTTGTGGTGATCGATACTGGTACTAGCTCAGGCCGATCGATCTGGCATGGCGTGTAGCGTGGTCTCGTGCCAGGTAGTACGTGCAAGAGCGCAAGCCGTCGTGGTCGATGGACGATGGCCAAGAACCTCTGGAATACTCCGTACGAAGCAGCTAGCAGGAGTATTAATGGCGGATGCATGGAGTGTGCAATATGCGCTGCTGTAACTGTCTCTGTACTAGTACTACCATCACTGATCACTGACATTTGATCCGCGCTCAGCCGTTCGTTGCGGGGAATTTATGGCGGCGAAACGTCAACGCAACCCCGCGCACGGTGAAGCGGAGATCCTTCGGGGCCCATATTCGCTGGAGCTTTCTGAGAGACGAACACTGTTCAGGCCAAAATCTACTGGACTAGAGGTACTTCATATACGACGTCTCCGTGGCGTGATCAGCGTGACATTCGTGGGCTTCGAGTTAGCTGATGATCAGCGTGACAAAATACTGTTGGGAAGAAGTGGAGTAGCGTCCATATGGGTGCAGTAAGTGCGGCATGCAGGCCGGCTCCCCGTGATTGCCCACATGTAAGGAGACAGCGTTCGCGTCCTTGCATGCTCATCGGACATTCCTCTGTGAGCGAGGCTGCGAGGGCGACTCTTGCACGACACAGCAGCACACGCGGACGGGCCCGAGGGGGAGCGGAATCAGAGAACCCAGGCAGAAGAACACAACGCGAGCCCAGCCTCTGAGCCCCATGTGATGTGAACCGCCCAGCCCAGGGAGCCGGGCCGCCGGGCCCCGATTTGCCGGCCCCCCTCATCAATCATCCCTGTGCGGGCCCGCAGGTCGGCGTCGGGCCGACAGCGCCCCAGGCGCAATCATTAGTACGGTCGCGCTCACGGCTCCCCCGTGGTCCCGCGGTCGAGAGGGCCCCGCAATTATTTCGCCGTGATTGCCCCGGCTCCACCGCGTGCTCCGTCCTGGTGGCGTACTACAGGGCACTGGGCTCCTCCTCCTCTTCCTCCTCCTTTGTCGCCGGGTCCGGGGCGCCAGGCCAGCGCGGTCCCCGTTTCTGGCTCGCTGTGCTCGTGTCGTGGTCGTGGAGCACCGGCCGGTTAGTTCCGACGCCAGGCACTGCAACCTGGCCCGATCATCGCGGCCGCAGCAGCGCACGCACGGGCCCCGGCCGACCGGGTCGCGCCCGGCCAAGCGCATGGCGCCGCTGCATCACTTGCCGGCCACTGCCAGGGCGCGAGCCGTGGGTGGTCGTGGCCCCCCGCCCGGCGCCGCCCACCCCACCGACGACGAGGGGTGGCGCACGGCAACGGCATGGCTTGCCTGCCTGTGCCTGGTCAGGGAGAATTATTGGAAGCGGGAGCGGCAATGATATGGGATTGGGATAGCCGATAGGAAAACGACGTGTGCGCTGCACGGCGGCATGCGCCATTGCGCGCCTGATCCCAGTGAGTCCCACCCATCCATATCCATCCACTCGCGGCTGCGCCCTCGCCTTATGGTTCCTGGTTCCCCAGCACAGCGAGCGAGCACGGCAGGCCAGCTCGTCGCCGGACGCTAGTGCCGTGTGCGGCATCGACGACAGCTCGTGGACGGACGTTTCTGCTTGTCTTGGCCGCATCGGATGCGTTTGTCACCTGTCTGCAGCCCAGAACCAAAGGTCGGTCGGTTGGTCTGTCCTGTCTGTCGTACCACTGTTGCGTCGCCAATCGCCATGCCCATGCATTGCATTGTACTTACTGTACGGGGGACGGGGACCGCGATGGGAACACGCCCGCCCGCTAAAACCACTTCCATGATAGTAGTATACTGTAGGCAAACAACGGCAGGGTGACTCGCATGGTTCAGCACGTGAGTGTCACTGTCAGGCAAGTTGGATGGAGCTCGCTAGTACTACTAGCTATCTACGTAGGGAAGAATGAACCAGACCGAATTCGATGGTGGGCCCTGCACCAAGTACAATGAAATGTTTCAGTTAACGTTTTAACACTGTTTCTGTTAAATCACGGATTAACAGGAGCCCGCGGCCTGGCTTCTGTCCAAACGCAAGATACTGTTCTAGTACTCCACCACCAATTGCCAAGGAAGAAACCACGAGGAGGGCATGTGCAAGTATGCAGTCACTTCCATCACGATTCAGTACATGGTTTGTTAAAATCGAACTAGTATATTCGAACCTGAATTAATTGAGGTTTCTACCCCTAGTCAGAATCCATTGATGAATACCAGTTCGCTGAACTTATCTACTAAAATCAGCGGTTTTTCAGTAACGAAGCAGTGTTTTTCCTCTCGAGAAACGTAAAATCAGACCCTCAACTTTTTTTTTTTTTGATTATAAAGAAGTAGTCAAGTCGAACAACAGAATGGAGATTATAACAAAGCATGATCAGACCCTTGCGCGCGGCTGCTTAGCGCTTGCTCCCGTGTCAGGCAACTTTGACCAAGACTACGCCCCGTTTAAATGCAGTTGTAATTTATAATTTGGAAAAGAAATCTTTTGCAATAAGTGTTCAATCATGGCCTAAGTAGGCTTAAAAGATTCGTCTCGTGATTTACATGCAAACTGTAGTAAACATGTAAAAATTTAATCTACATTTAATACTCCATACATGTGCCTCAATATTCGATGTGATGGGAAATTTTAGAAATTTTAAAGTGTAACTAAACAGGACCTACGGGAGGATGAGCAAGCAAGCTACTGGAGTAGCTGCTATGCTCCCTAGCAGAGCGGAACAGCACCTGGAGTCGGCTACCGCAAGGAAAACTACAGGAGTACTACGTACTAGTTGCGCTCGTCCGATCCACGCACCATTATGGCCCTAATGATGCCCGGGGGTGGGTGGGGCAGCGAAAAGCCTGGCGATGTGGATCCATGGCCGGATGGCCGGGCATGTGTAACGCGACGACGACGTCGATCTAAGGCTGTTGCGGCCATGATGCAATGATGACTGCTACTCGTAGTCGTAGCTACTAGCAGCACGCAGCCAGACAGAGATGTGGTTTTAATTAGGCGCGTCCTAGTACGATGATGGTTTTTGAGGTGTGTACACTCCATGTGTTCATACCGATCTATCGGTCTTCGAATCCATCTGGCCGGCTAACTTCGCCAGTCTAGAATCAGTAGCTCACGGTTAACATGAGTGCATGGTTTGTGACAAATTAAAGCATGGGTGCTAGCTGGGATTTCATGTCGTCCCATCCGTTGCCTACACATCAACAAATTAGGGCTTTGTTGTTGTTGTTGTTGACTTGTTGTACCTTCAAATAATTGTGAGCTCCAACAATTATGATTACCTATTATCTCACAGGAGATAATATGTAAAATATTTATTTATTAATTAATTTGTTTTTGTGAATAAATATTTTTTTTAGATTACACAGTACATCGTAGATGTCCACAACACACAAGCAAAGTTAGATATAAAAAAAATATGTTTTCTAGAGTTGATTGGTTCATGTGTGATCTAGCCGATATTGTAGGTCTTTTTTATCTGGCAACTTTATTTGGACTTGATATATTATGGTTATTACCATATAATTTTTTTTTTTGTGTGTGTATACTCCCTCCGTCCCAAAATAGATGTCATTCTCACTTTCCGAGAAGTCAAAGACTTTTTATGTTTAACCAAATATATATATATAAAAATATTAATATTTATAATATATAATTAGTATCATTAGATAGATCTTTAAATATACTTTCATAATATATTTATTTGGTGATATAAATATTGCACGCATTCTCTAGAAACTCGGTCAAAGTTGAGAAATTTTGACCAGCACGTTCCCCATAGCGACATCTATTTTGAGACGGAGGGAGTATATATATATATATATATATATATATATATATATATATATATATATATATATATATATATATATATATATATATATATATATAGACACACACACACACACACACTTGATTTACACAGAAAATATGATTTTGTACGTGATTATGTGCGTTGCTATGTGGTCATACATAATTGCATGCTACACGGACGTGTGCGTACACATGCACCGTACGTGTTGCAGTATTGCCGTGATTTTGGACGTGTTTACATGTCACCTTGCTACTATACAAAACGTATTAGCATGTCTATGCCTATACATGCTCCGCATAAATGTTTTCTCTTTATATATTTGTTATAATAGAAAATTGCTCTCTATGATAGACTATATATGGAATACATGGCGAGGCATGAGAAGGCGACTGGGGCTGAACATGGGATGGGGACGCTACATACAGATACGGTACTCCCTCCATCTCAATTTATAAGTCGTTTGACTTTTTAAACCAAAGTTTAACCACTCATCTTATTTAAAAAATTATGTAAAATATCACTTATTTTGTTGTGGATTGTTATATTAATAATTTTTTTTCAAAAATAATCTAAATTTAGCTCTTTTTGTGTAAATTTTTGGAATAAGACGAGTGTTCAAAATTTAGATTGAAAAAGTCAAAATACTTATAAATTGAGATAGAGGTAATACCAATTAACAAGAATGGAGATTCAAAACGAAAAAAAATAACAAGAACGTCAAGAATTCATCATGGGCGTCATGACAGCAGCTTTCGAGATAAGCAAAACATACAATGACAAACAAATGATTGCAAAATTAAAGTCATCCTGCAGGGCGAGCGTGCAGCTGGACCATCATCTGCAACTCACCAGCAGCACAGCAGGATAGGAAAAGAGAAAGGCCTAGCTAGACGCAAAACACATCAAAGCTAGCTAGCTCTCCATGCATGCGCCATGGGCGCTTATTGCCCTCCTGAGCTTTGACCAGAGCCGTAAAGCTCTCCCGGACGTGGAAGTGGAGCAGAGCAAGAGCATCACCGCGTGGCCGGGCCTTTTCGTTTGGCGGCGTGCCAAAGATTTGGCGTGGGCCGGGCGTGCGTTATCGGCTCCCAGCACGCACTTGCTCGAGTGATGGGTGGTGCTGCTACTTCTTGGCTTGGCAGTCGCGGGAAGCGTGTGTGATTGTGAAGGGCCCCTGGAGGCTGGAACCCTGCGTCAAAGCTCTGTGTGCGCTGCGCTTTGCCGCTCCCTTCTTTACCCAGCTTTTCTCTCTTTCTGGAGGAAAAAAAGAGGCTTTTGAATGTGTTGATGAGTTGGAATTCAAGATACAGAAGCTGATGATACTTGATAGGATTCAGAATTGGCTTCAGTAAAAGTTTTTTCAGGAACATCTGAGATTATCTGAGGTAAGTGCCTGCCGCTGACCGACAGTAGCAAGACCACTGCAGGCAGGCAGGAACATTCTCAGATATCCTGTGTCCAGAAACAAAATACCACATGGCCAATTACCAAGCCTCAATGGTCAATGCAATTTCACAATCTTGCTAAGCTTCTTCGCAAGCGACTTTGAACCTTTTGGTTGATATACAAGACAAAACTCACGGAGCATTGTCGAAGCCACTGCTCGGCAAGAGCAGAGCAAGAGAAGAAACTAGTCAGAGCTGCATCATTTCATCGGACAAATTGTTTGGCCTGTGGGCATGTGCTAGTACGTGTTCTTCCGGCCTGGCCGCCTGGGCTAGTAACAGGCTAGCAGGTAGCAGCTAGTAGCCTGTTGCAATCTTTACGTCCCTCCACGAGAACTTTTTCCTATGGGAGAAAACGGAGGAGAAGGCTTTATCTGGGCACGCAAAACTGCAAAAGGCCCGTCGCCTTTGCATCTACCTAACGCTGATGATGACTTTGTTAATATATACGGAAGATCGATCGCGCATCCGGAGTTTAGTCCATATGCTTAGCAAGTAATCATGCGAGAAATCATGGTGATTGTGCAAGCACCGCACTTTGTGATTTTCGGCCACATAGAGACAAGTAATCATGCCATGCGAGACTTGTGTTGGATCTTGCCTAAATACAATTGTTAAATCTACCATCTAAATTCTAACACGATTCGACGGATAGGCCAGTGAAATATTATTGTGCTCATACTAATTAATCTAGGAAAGACTTTCAGTTTACCATGTTCAAACTTTTATTTTGCGGCTTGAGAGTCTTTCTAAAGTATGGGCTCTAACGCTAGCAACTGGCTAAAAGAAACGACGAAATAAGGAGATTCTAGAAGAGGTTTTTCAGCATATCACTGATCAACTCGTTTTTGTCAAGTTCACTATGTTTTTTTCCTCTCATTCTTTAATATTTCTAGAGTAGCCTTAAAGAAAATAAAGTATTCAAAATAATATGTAACTGAGAATTGGAATGAGAGAGTAAAAGTAAAAGTGTAAAACATGTAATTTTTGTAGTAGCTTGCATGGAGTGTTGATACATAAAGACTGCGTTCAAAATCACACCTCCACTGAATGCGGAAGATCTCTTTAATCAATTATCTAATTAGGGAGCGTGGAATGAAAAGGAGACCTTTTTTGCCGGCAACGACAGCATCCTTTCTACCAATGTTCAACGGATCGGATCTTTGTTTAGGGGATGCACGTGGTATGGTTGTGGACAAAGTTATTAGGAACGGATCAGATATAGTGAGTTATGTATAAGACAAACACAATAGAAATTATGGGCCTGATTGATTGGGCTCCAAAATTTGCCCAGCTAAAATTAGGACGCAAGCCAAAATAAGTACAACTTCAAGAGACTCTCTAAATCTTTCATAATTGCTAGGAGTAGAGATTTTGGTGAAAAACTAAACTCCAACAGTTTATCTAATTGGTTATTCAAATATAGCCATCTTCTATTCCGGATTTTTCGCTAGCCAAATATAGAAGATGAGAATGACTCTCCAAAGTGCGCACACATATAGAAAAACTAGTTGGAGAGTCAAGAAATATAGAAAATGACTTTTATGCAAATGACTCTCTAAATGATGATTTGGTGAGTGAGATTTAGAAAGACTCTTGAAGATGCTCAAAGCACACGCCAAATTCTAGTTGCCAAAACCTAGCTAAACAAGAAGTTTGGTATGGCAAAGTTTTGGATTCAAACCAAATGATAGCATAAGGTTTGGGAGTGCCCTAATTTAGGCTGCATATTTTGAAGCCTAATCTTTTTTTTTACGAGGAAAGAAGAATTATATTATATGATGGCGGGATACATCAACTCGTTATAGGCACTCTGAATTACAAGAAAGTACCCACGTCGTGAATAACACACCTCAAAACCTAACCTGTTTAATGCTTTACAGTGTAGATGACCGTACAGGCAAACACTCAGGCAAACGGCCTGAGAACAACTGCCCAACGAACGATGGCCAACATTCCTGTAGGCAGAATTGAGGAACTTCTTCTTTCTGATGTCTTCTTTCTTCTTCTTTCTGCCACCGAAGAATGAGGAAGACTGATCTGAAACTTATTCTCCATAGTCCTTCATTATGGCCAGATCTAACCACAAGGAAACGGAGAAGAGACCGGAGAAAAATATTCCATGGCGACGACATCATCTCCGCCTTGATGCCGCCGTCCTGGAAACAAAAATCTTCATGTCGTCATGTTGATGAAGATGCTGACGCCGTGGTTGCCGCCTTCATCTTCAATGAAGCCGCCATGGAGAAGACGATTCCACCCTTCTCCAACACCGTCGCCGGAGAGGAGGAGAAGCAGGAAAATAAAACTCCAATGCCAAAAACTTTGACGTGGAAAGACACTAACCCTAATAATTCAATCTACTAGAAAAAACTTATAAAGAAAACAATGGATCCCCACTCCATTCAACCCCTGGCAAGAGATGCCAGAGGAGAAGGGAGGAGGATCAGCGGTGGTGGATGGAGGAGACGGCGGCGCTAGGTTTCCTACAACGGCGTCATTTTGAAGCCTAATCAACCAGGCCCTATAGCTCAGCAGTAGACTTAAATGACAAGCAATGATTTTTTTTTTTTTGTGTGTGTGTGCAAAAGTAGCTGAACTCCCACAAGGTCAATTGAAATCCAAAAGTAGCCGTACGCAACTTACACATAAATAGGCATTTGAGTTTTATTTAGAACAATTGAAATTCATCAGTTGGGCCCAAAGCCATTTTATGACAACAGCCGGAACAAATTTTCCACTATTATTATAAGAAAGAAAGACCTTGGTACATTAATAGGAAGTTCTGAGTTGCAGCACCTTACCATGCGTGTCCCGGCAACTCAACATGTGGGATTATTTCCTTGAAACAGTGAACTAGTTACAAAACATATCTCCAGGTCGCTAAACCCTACAAGTTGATGTTTTGAAATAAACTTCGTTTTGTTGTTCTGAGAGGAGTCAGTCGTCTTCTTTTGAGTTCCTCCAGTCGGCCTAGCTTACAGAAGGCCCAAAAGTTGCCCTTTTAACGTACATCGCTATCAAGGCTAGAAGAGCCGAAAATAGCCCACAAGGGCCCGGGCTTAAACAGCACAAGAGTCGATGTCAGAATCAGCCCATGTGCTTTTGCTGTATTGCTTTGACGATTTCATACTTTTTTTCACAACTATAATCAGCTGTATGCTATACATTTTTTATACATGCGTACAGCTGAATCAAGATAATCTGTGGACAACTAGATAAGCTGAGTCCGGATATAACGCAAGCAGACGCACGGATTTTTAAGTAACGACGCTGTTGTGGATCCCTAGTCCAGTCCCTTACCTCCCATAGCAGATGAGGCGTGAAGAAAATGCAGATAAACACCCTATACTTTTCAAATTACACACCAGATAAATGCAAAGGCAAGCAGATATTGGTGGAACTTGTTTCTCTCTTCTTTATTATAGATGGATACATGTTCCTTATAGTCTTGACCCTTTACGGGTTGTATGGTACAAGCTTACAATTATCTCTTAGGGTTATGGTTTTTCAAGCAGCCAGGCAGCCACAGATACTTCATAACAAGCACAAGCAAAAGCCTGCGCGCACAGCCACGCTGCCCACACGTGACCCGAGACATGGACTCGGTGCGTCACGGGCACGACGGCACTGGCACCGGCACCGGCACGGCCTTGAGCGGCGTGACCATGTTGAGCGAGGTGCCGAACCGGTCCCTGACGTCCACGTCTTCCGGCTGCATCCCCTCGGGCAGCCTCCACTCGAAGGCGTGGAGCATGGATGCCAGGAGCAGCGTCACCGCCCTCGTCGCCATGGGCAAGCCCGGGCACGCCCTCCGCCCGGCCCCGAACGGCATGAACTCCAGCCGGTCCTTCCCGCGGAAGTCCGCGTCGCCGGCGCCGGCGCCCACGAACCGCTCCGGCACGAACGCCTCGGGCTCCGCCCACGACGCCGGGTCGCGCATGATCGCCCAGAGGTTGATGATCACCATGGTGCCGGTGGGCACCGCGAAGCCGCCGACCTCGGCGCCGTCGGCCATGGCATGGTGCGGCATCAGCATCGGGCTCGGCGGGTGCAGCCGCATGCTCTCCATCACCACGGCGCGCAGGTAGGGCAGCCTGCCGATGTCCGACTCGTCCGGGTGCGGCTTGGAGCCCAGCGCGTCCCGCAGCTCCGCTCGCACCTTGGACATCACGCCCGGGTGCCGGAGCAGCTCCGCCATCGTCCACTCCACCGTGATCGCGTTCGTGTCGGTTCCAGCGTTAAACAGATCCTGAATGCATAAAAAAAAAAAAGGATGCCACGCACTGATTGGTTGAGGTCTTGACGATCAGGATTTTTTAGCAGTTTAGTTTGGGAAAATATAAAAGAATGTGGTCTTTGATAAATCCACAAGATTGCGGAAAGGTGAGTGGCAATTGCGGACCATATATTTTGGATGGTTGGGCAGAGATGAATATGCATGTCAACACGATAAAATAAAATAATGGATGGTGCATGTGCGGCTGGATCCTGGACAAGTGGACAGAAACGTACAAAAAGAAAAGACTTGATGGTTTGCAGGCTGAGTTGATCCATCGAGTGAAGCTGAAGCAACACGTCCAAGAAGTCGTCGTCACCGATCTTCTCACCGTCGCCGTGCGCTTTGATACGGCGGGCGATGATGGGATCGAAGAACTCATAGAACCTCGCCACGAACTCAGCGGAGCGACGGCGGCGGCCCTGCGGATCGAGCCAGGCGAGGAAAGGGAAGAGGTCCGACAGGTTGGGCTTGGTGACCTCCTCGACGGCGTTTCTCACCAGCATCTCCAGCTCCTGCGTGCGGTCCGAGCTCAGGTCGGCCACCACGTCCTCGGAGAAGAGCGCGCCGGAGACGAGGTTGAGCACGCACGCGAACACGGCGCGGCCCACGTCCACGGCCTCGCCGGTGCCGGTGCCGGCGCCGGCGTGGCGGCGCAGGCTGGCGACCAGCCGCCTCACCCCATCCTCCCGCGCGGCGCGTGTCGCGTGTCGCGTCCAGCGCGCGCGCCGAGAAGAGGTGGGTGGCGCACAAGGCGCGCAGCCGCTTCCACAGCGGGCTGGTGCCGGGGAGCCAGATCACGGAGCGCTCGTGGTGCCCCAGCCCGCGCCCGGCGTCGGTCACCGACCGCGCCGCCAGCACGTGGTCGTACCTCTGCAGCACGTCGCGCGCCGCCGCGGCGGAGGAGACCACGATGGCGTCGGTGGTGCCCAGCCGCAGGGACATGACCGGGCCGTGCGTCTCCGCAAGCCTGGCGAGGGCGTGGTGAGGCTCGCCTCGGAGCTCCAGGATGTTGCCGATGAGAGGCAGAGGCGCCGGGCCCGGTGCGCGCCGCCGCGCCTTGCCGGAGCTCGCTCTGGATGAAGCGAAGAGCACGTAGAGGAGGCAGGAGGCGAGTGAGACGTAGAGCAACCAAAGCAGGGTTGGAGCTTCCATTTTTCTTGAGATATCTACGGGCAATTCTCGATTGGGCAGTATGTACGGTCTTATATAGCGGCACAGTCAGTCACCGCAACATTGAGATAGTAACATTCGTGCTTTTTTTAATATAAATAAATTAGGAAGCCCGAACTAAAAAGGCTTGCAGATGTCTTTTCGTGAAAAATAGCTTTTCAAAGAAACGTTTCACAGTTTTTCCTAGAAAAGTTTGAAGAACTTCTTCTAACAATGCTTTACTGTAAAAGTTGAGCATCTCCATAAAAGTATTATGACTATTGGTACTTCTTACATGCAAAGTAGACACATGACCAAATCTCAATGTGAATGGATATGTAAGATAAACTCCACGATCACCCACACTCCCAAGCCACACCTATACAGGAAGTGCAAAGATAAAACCGAAGACTATACATTTCGAGTTTGATTCTATGGAGGGGTAGCTCCCTTGTATGGAACCCAACTCCGATAAAAAAAAAAGTCACGCTATATCTCTTGACCGCTCTTCTCTTTCTTGCTGTTGGCACTCTCGCCTCAGTGAAGAACTCGTCATCGTTGTGCATGCTTGCTTGGATCCCAACTCCCTTTGCCCTGGCTCCCCATTGCCCGTAGATGAAGACCCAAGTCAAAGCCCTAGATCTGGGTGGAGGAGCCCATGGTGCTGGAGCTGAAGAAGGCACAACTGGATGAGCCCCTCACACTCGTGCACTCCGAAGGGCCAGGACTCTAGGGAGCAACGATAGAGGAGGATAGCACACTTCGAGGGGACGGGACTTCGAGGCTGCAACAGACAAAAAAGTGGGAGGCGGCAGGGCCCCATGGCCGCATTAGATCCAGTGAGGAGGGAGTTATGGAGAGAGGAGGAGACGCCACAACCTCAGTGACGACTGACGAGGATGAAGGTGGAGCTGAGGTGGAAGGGGATTCGGACAGCACGGATGGAAGAAGTGGATGGAGCAGAGGAGGTGCGGGTTCTGAAGAAGAGTCATAAGAAAGAAGAGACTATGGAGGGAATGGGGGCGGGAGAAAGCATATGGTTGAGGGTTGATGAGTTTTTTCCATGTGGATCCCACCTTTAGATTCATACTTTATGACCTAGATTCCATGCATTGGAGATGCCCTTAAAACAACCCCCTAATTCATTTTTTATTGGTAGAAAAGCAAAAAAAATGGCCCTCTCTGCAAAACAACTCAACCGTGGCACCTGGGTAAATGAATTAGGAAGCTTGCTACGCTTCAGCCCCTCCCCTGTCGGCTCCCGGTTTTTGGATTTTCTAGAAAAGACTAAGAACATGTTTAGGTGGCGTGATTACGCCCGCCGATCCCCCACCACGATGCGCGTCGCGTTTTTTTTTCTTTTTTCCGGCGGCCCACGATCAATTTGGACCACTAAGTTTTTCAATTTGATTTGGCGGCATCCTTTTGCTTTCGTTTTTGCTTAATCCCTCCTAAACTTACGCCACAGCAACACGACATATGGCCACATACAAAGTGAACATTATTAGATACATTATAGTATTATTAGTCTACTAGAACATCAACATACGATAGAACATCACTGAACGCACGATAAAATATCACAACATCACCAAACACATGATAGTACTGAACACACAAAAGAACATCATAATATCACTGAATATAGGATAGAACATCAAAAGTTAAAAAAAAGGGACAAATGAATACGAAGAAATGAAAAAAAGGCACCTAGGAAATAAAATATTATTGAAAACAAAAAGAAGAATAAAACAACACAAAGGAAAAGGAAAAAAGGAAAAAAAAGGAAAAAGAAAAAGATAGAAAGAAACGAGAAACTTACGTTAGTGACTAGCTAATCTGGGCAACGTGTTGATGGAAAGAAAAAAAAAAGATCTTCTAGCGGACGGCAACGATAGGAACCTTGTGCTCACCCTGGTCCGAGCGATCGCTTTCTCGTGGACCGCCATCACGTAAAATGACTAGACCTAGCGCGTGCGTCCAGCATGACGGCGTGACTGAGCTGGTGGTGGTGATTGGTCGGACGAGAAGAATTCCACGACAGCACAACTAGCCTCTTCTAAGGCTACTAGCCTACTAGCTAGCGTGCCCGTACATTGCTACGGGATAATAAAATTTTATACTAAAAACACATGGATCGCAGATAGGATAAATATGTGAAATTAAATAATGAAGTGATATTTAATATAAAAACTAAATCTGATGAAATTATCATTCACGATGAGCGTGGCGTCGTAGGCTCACTAACTCAACTATATAGATTTTTCTATACATCGCTACAGCCTACAAGAACAAATAATACCCTGATAATGTCCAACCTCCCAAGTCATCGAGATCCTGAAGGCTAATGAGCAGGCACTCTTGCAATTCCGCGACGTGCTAGGCCGCCGCGTTGCAAAGGCGGATCCGAATGCCAGTGAGGGTGGGGACCAAGAGCTCCACTGTGATCGAGAGGGGTTTGAATGCCACTGACTGAGTAGGGTGACGAATGCTATTGGGCCACAAGGAGCGCACGAGGGAGGATCGAACAGTCTCGCATCAATGACAGGTATGGTACCCGTGCGTTGCTATAGGACAACTAAACTTTTATACTAAAACACATGGATAGCATGACAAAATAAAAATATTATGAAATTAAATACCAATGTTAAAGTGATATTTTTAATCTAAACGCGACATCAATTTTTTATTATCCATTTCTTTCATGCACCGATAAATCTACAAATAAGTTATGCCTCATCTTCAAACCTATAAATAAGTTCTACCACATCTACACTAAACAGGATGGTTCTCAACATAATTACCAAGGAACAAGCACATCTTCTAATCGACCTGGACAAAAAACCATATCAATGGCCATTTTATTCCGTGTAGAGCCTATGAAATCGGAAACATGGTTATGATCCACGATTTTGAACACAAGCTCACTATTTTATATAAAAACAATATCTTGTTTTTTTCTTGGTAGATGCACAAAAATTGGAACAAATCTCGTTCTCAGAAAGCAACTCTCGCCTCTCTCTCCATCTACAGGTTGATCATAAGTAATAATTATAGGGATACTACGTGATCAGCATGCATTCATGATCTTTCTTTTTTACAATAAATCGGCATGTCTGAATTTATCCAATGCAGAAAACTTTAGCCACATCCAAGTCCTTTGCAGCCCTGAGCCCTTGACCCTTCTATTCTGATAGCATAAACCCAAATCGTCAACAAACTAGAGTTTTCAATAATCGTGACTTTGAAGATGCATCACACAATCACAGGTAAATCAATCAGCACTCTGCAGGATTCGAATCAAACTAATAAACCTAGAGCTCAAGCAACTAATGCAATAGAAATAGCAAGCAACTAATGCAATAGAAATAGCAAGCGAAGACTAATTGAACATCCACACTATTATTTTATATATGTGAAAGTTTAAGATTCTAGCTCTTATTTCATCATAACAGAACTGTCGGTGATCCTATCTCTTCTGAGAAAGAGAGAAATGTACCAATAAGCCAGAAAAATAGGAAAGGGTGTGTGTTTCCTTGTGGGTCTTCCATTGTACTTGGCTGTGTTGTGTTTGAATATGCATGACTTGAAACTGATGGCAGATCATATTAAAGACCAGGCACATCTATGGCACCCTGCCTCAGTACATCAGACTCTGAAACTATAGGTCCATCAATATTGTCCACGTTAGTATACCAAGTCTTGTCTCAACATCCTCATTTGCTGAAGAATTTAGACCATTGTTATCATAGTAATCTTGATTCCTGCAAGGCAACCTCATCAGAAACATGTACATCTCATGTTTCGAATCACAAAATTTCATGAAAAAGTTTTCACCTGACATCTATTTGATTAACTGATGGGGATTCATCCGAAACACGCACCTCACCGTCCTCCAAACTACCTTTAGGGAGCTTTGATGAAAGCAAGCCAGAGAAGGCACCTGATTCAATACTAACAAAGCTCAAATGAGCACAGTCTGGATTTGCAGCTTGTAGATAATCAAGGAGTATAACTGCAGGTTATCTTCAGCAAACTTCGTTGCAACTATATCTTCATTCTGTGGGTTTAAATGCTGAAAGTTCGCCACAGCTGATTCTGCATCAACATTGGAAATCCCAACTGCAAAACAAACAGAAAAGCAGAGTCAAAGAGTCCATGTTTAGAATTTGCAGGCACAATTTATACTCTGGCTCATTTGTGCCACAGCAACCTGTGATCCAATAAGACAACAATCATTCATAGCAGCCTAAACCAGCTGAAGTCATCATAGCCTCAATGGACAAGAATAATTAGCTTGCTTTGTATTTAGTATTTTCAATCTCGACGGCCAGCGAAGCTGGGGAATAGACAAATTCCTAAAACCGCTTGCTTTGTTCTGCAAGATATATGAGTTGAGAACATCAAGATTCTACATCAAACTTGCTTGGCTTATGTAACCTGGGTCACTGGCAAAAGGACACTGGCACAACTCTCTTTTCTAACTAGCGAAGACTCATGTCTATAGTCTACATGATATCTTACATGTTGGTTTGTTTGAGACACAATTACAACCAAAAAACATCTGTTCATGCAATGCAATGATAAATGCAGATATAATCATGGTCAGATAGAGCAGAGCAACATCGTGTAAACAATGGTTCATAAAAATAATTATTATTACATCTGAAGGTCATGTCAAAAGAAATTTCTCTACAAACTCATAAACACTTTGTAACCACTCTGTACAGGAGAAGACCCAGATGGTGCCTGGCAAGTAATAATTCTCTACTTATCACTTTGAATCCACAGTTAGTTGATTCCATACAGGCTATGGTGATTACTGCTGCCACTGGCATCGAGAAATTCAAAGATACCAAAGAGAAGAGTTCATTGTCAAGGCATTAATCAAAATTCAAAGTCTTGTCTCTTCCATAAACTTAACAGAAAAGGAAGTACCTCAGTCATGTACATATCAACAGGGTTTGTGGACCAAACAATGGCAATACATGATGTTGCTCAGCATCTTTTGTTTACTGAAATTCATGCTATGTTTATTTGGTTTGTTATATTGGGTGGTTAGAGTTCAGAATTCACTTTCTCACACCTAGGGTTCTAATTAATTAATTAACAAAAAAGATATCTAAAGATTTAACAATAAGATTGCACTAATGTAGCAAATGAAAAATCAAGACAAAAACATTTAGGGGATCACTTCCACATCAGGTTTAGAAAAAAAAATCCACATTAGACCAACAACTCAATTGAGAAAGTAGCAAAGGCCATGCTAGTAATAAGATTCAGGTGGATGCATACCTATTAGGATGGCTAAGATTGTCAGCACTCAGCAGGCCTTGACCAACAAGCTGAAAGAGAAGCAGCCATTTTCAGTAAGTTACTTTAGCTTGAAATATTACATTAACATGGCCTTCATTGAGCTGTCAACATGCACATGGCCATTTTTCATATTTTCACCAGGTTTACGAGGGGTAACCATTTTTATGCAAACAGTAAAATTCTTAGAGAAAGTAAGAAGACTACTTCGCACTCCAAGTACCCAGCTTCATATATATGATCTGACACATGAACATAGTGATGGAAAACTGGAAATAAGAAAGCCCACTTTATTTGAGCTATCAGCATGCACATGGCCATTTTTCATATCAGTTTTGAATTCATATGCTTTGTTTATGAAAACGCAACTAAAATACCTGAAATATGTTAACTGATATTAGTCATCGTTTTAAGATATTGATACCGAAATTACCATCGTTAGTGAGAGTAAAATATAATTTCAAGTGAAGTCAGACACAAACCTTCATTGTGCGATCCATATTTTCATATGTAGTGTCACAGTGCACTAAATCTCCATTATGCAATTTCTGAGATTCTGAGAGAGGAATTAGAAAATTTATATGCTGATTAATTCAGTTGAGCTAAATGAAAGGCACTCTAAAAATTGCATAATACTAACCCTGCTGCTCTGATTTCACTGTCAAACAACCTATGGTAGATGTACCTGCACATGAATATCACCTCTTAGTAAATGTCTTTTACAAATGATACACGTTGGTATTAGCCAAGATGCACTAGAATGGAGAAGAAAATGCAGACTTTTATCCAAAACTCAATAAACTGTCTATCTCAGGGCTCACTGCCTGTAAGCATTTTTTTGTTAGGACGCATTTGGGTAAGTGGATAGTTATAATATCAGCACAAATACATATACCCAATTCGAACAAGATGGTGGTCGCATGAAAGAAACATAATAACATGCTTTTGTGCACCTGTGATCTAGCTGCATCCCAATTGGGCTAGTAGCCTGGTAAACTAAACCACATCAGAAGGGAATGGAAGCTTAAAAGCAGCACCTCGCAGCTTGCAAGGAGAGCAGGACAAGGTAACTCTGCATCGCATGCCACCTCTAGCCCTTGATGCGACCGTAATCCCTGCAGCTACCACAAGCAACCAACCAAAGAACCACATCGCCATTAACCCATCACCCTCTCCAACTAAACGAATTGCCATGGAAAGAGAAGCAGCATCAGTCAAACATTCAGTCAATCAGCTGCAAAGCAGCAGCAACTGCAGTTCGGAGTAGAACCTGACATCGTAGGCGGTGCTGCTCTTCATCTGCACGATCCAGATGGGGTCGACCAGAGCAGGCACCTGCAATCCAACCAAGGTTAGTGTAGGCTTCTCTGGCCGTTTGTCTACCGAAAATCAATTCTTGACAAAGGGTACGAACCTGGGAGCCAGCGGAGATGCAAAGGGAGGAGGCGAGGGAGGTGTCCCTTGTGGGTGTCGCCGGCGAAGACGGCAGCGCCTCCGCGCCGCAACAGCAGGCAGTGCCCTCCCACGAGGATCGATAACGAATAGATCATGTAGAATGGAATAGGCCAACTGGACTAGCCAGGGTCCTCGGGTGGTAGGTCATGCATCGAGACCTGTGGAGGTGCTGTGGCCGGTGGCGCCGCGTCGCGGAACGGGAAGACTGAATCGTCGAAGATCACGTGCCGCGACGTGATGACGCGCCTGGTGGCGACGTTGTAACACCGGTAGCCGCGGTGATCAGCCGGGTAGCCGATGAAGACGCACGGTGTGGATCGGGCGGCGAGCTTGTGTCCTGACGTGGCGATTAGGTTGGGGAAACATCTGCACCCGAAGACGCGCAGGTCAGTGTAGGAGGGCGGGACGCCGAAGAGCATGGCGTACGGTGTCGCGTTGCCGGTGGCACGGCAAGGGCGCCGGTTGATCAGGTAGGTCGCCGTGACGAGCGCCTCGGCCCAAAACGCCAATGGAGCTGCACTGTGAATTAGCATAGTACGCAAACAATCGTTAATTGTGCGGAGAACTCGTTCGGCCTTTCCGTTTTGTTGCGAGGTATACGGACAGGAAAGCCGCAGCTGGGTTCCGAGAGAGGAGAGAAGGAGACGCATGGCGGTGGAGTCATACTCACGGCCATTGTCGGTCTGGAAGGCGAGAATTGGGAGGCGGAACTGAGTATGCACATATGCAATGAACGCACGAACGGTGGGAAGAACATCGGATTTATTACGTAGAGGAATTGTCCATAGATAGTGAGTATAATCATCAAGAAAAACCACATAATATTTATAACCCGAGTGACTGTAAACTGGTGATGTCCAGACATCTGAATGAACAATTTGAAATGGGAAAAAAGTGCGAGATGCAGAGTCTGTAAAAGGAAGGCGAACATGCTTTCCCAATCGGCAAGAAGTGCAGGAATGAGAAGCAGTCTTATTACAGTGAAATGGAAAATGCTGAAGAACTTGAGCAGTCACTGGATGGCCGGGATGTCCCAATCGCTGATGCCAGAGGGAGGTCGGCGATGAAGCAGTGAGTGCCTGATGCTGTGGTAGACGAAGGGGGTAGAGGTCGCCGCTGCTCTCACATCGGAGCATCTCCTCCCTGGTAGGAAGGTCCTTTATAGAGAAACCAGAGGGATCAAACTCAATTAAAACATTGTTGTCACGAGTTAAACGACGAACAGAGATTAAATTCTTAATTAGAGAAGGAGAAACAAGAACATCTCGGAGCTGAAGACGAGTGGTGGCAGTAGGAATGACAGTGTGCGCTTGATGTGTGACCGGCAGTTGTGCACCATTGCCTACTGTGATCAGAGAAGAGGATGGCCGGAGAGAGGAAGAAGGAACGTTACCAGAGGAGGAGGACATGTGCAATGTCGCCCCGGTATCGAAATACCAGTCCGACGCAGACGGCGGCTGATGCGGGACGCCGGCGGACTGAAGAGCGGCGTGGAGGGCACTGGTGTTGAAGCTGTCGGTGGAGGTGCCCGGCGGGTGCTGCTGCAGTTGCGTGGCCGCCATGGCCTGCTGGGCCTGGAACGGTGGACGGGGGCCCAAGACGCCAGCGCCTGGAGCACAGAATGGCATGGGCCACGCCTGCACCATCCCTTGCCAGGGATTATAGCCTGCGACCCAAGACGCGTTGTGGCCGGTAGGGTTGGCCTGGCGCGAGGAGCCGCCGATCAGATCGGTTGTTGGCGCGGTTGTTGTTGCGCGGTGCGGTGGAGCTGGAGGAGCTGTCGGTGGTGGAGTTGGCGGTGTTGGTGGAGGTGCCGCCGGAGCGATCGCCGTGAGACGCGGTGAGCGCCTGGCCAGCCTCGGCTGTGGCGTCGTGATCGGCGCCGAGCTCCTCAAGGATGAGGAAGGACCGTGCGCTCATGAAGGTGTGCGGCGGGTACTTGGAGGTGATGACGGGCTTGACATAGCGGTACTTCGGGTTGAGGCTGCGCAGAAGATTGAGCACTTGGCTCGGCTCGGAGACGGGGTGGCCGATGTCGCGCAGCTGATCGGTGAGCCGCTTGAGCTTGGTGCAGTAGGCGTTGATGGACATGTCGCCTTGCTGCAGTGTGCGTAGCTCTGCCTCCAGGTAGACGGCGCGTTGTAGCTCGTTGTCCTGGAAGATGCTGATCACGGCGTTCCAGAGGGTGAACGCATCGTGGCGGTCACGACGGATGATGTCGAAGACCCCTTTGGAGACCGTGGCGAGGATCCAGTTGATGACGCAGGCGTCGACCATGCGCCACTCGCCATCGCGGTCATCGTCGGGGGTGACGAAGCGGACGTGGCCTTGAAGACCGAACTTGCAGAGGGTGGAATCGAAGAAGAGGCGCCACTGGCCGAAGTTGCCTTCGTCCATATCGAGGATGACAGGTATGTGATGGCGAATTGAAATGCCCTGGACGTGATCGGCAGCGGCAGGGACGACAGAATAGCCATCATCAGAGGAGTCGGAGGAGTGAGCAGAGGAGGGCGCCATTGAAGTAGTTGCGGAAGCTGTGGTTGAAGGAAGAAGAAGAACCTAGGCGAAGGATACCATGTAGAATGGAATAGGCCAACTGGACAATCTATCCATCTCTCAAATGTTACATATATATGGTTACATTGGGTGGCCTTGGCCGCTGATGTACATGCGCGTGCGGGCGAGCGCTAGAAGTGGCAGCGTGGGCGCGCGGTGACCGGGCGCGCATGCAGCGAGTGCGCGCGCTCTGCGGAACGGTGGGCGCGGCGAGAGCGCGTCGTGCGCATGGAGTTGGAGACGGCGCTGAAGACTCGGACAGCCTAGCCGTTGGCGATGCTAATCCGCTGACAGATCAGAAGGGAAAAAAATCTGCCTCACTGTACGAGGATGAAGCCGACCGCAGCAGATCACACCCCAAGGCGCCGCCGCGTCCGCCACCGCACTCCGATCCTCCGCTGCGTTCCGGGCAGCTCCGTCCTCCCCTATGATGGAGTCGGGGCGCTCGCGGCGCGCGCGGGTTGGTGGAGTCGGGGCGCTCACGACGTAGAGGGCGTCCCAGTGATGTCAGGGCGGTCGCGGCGTGGGGGCGTCATCCCGGTGACGTCAAGGCGATCGCAGCTCAGCGGAGTCGGGCACAAAGGTGGCTTGGGGTCGTGGGGTAGGCGGCTTCGGCGGTGGTGGCTCGTGAGGGGAGCTTCCTGGAAGGGATGGCGAGGGCTTGGCACACCTGGCGACCTTGCTGCCTCTCGTCGGCGCGGCGACGTCACGGAGGCCGAGGTGGCGGCGCTGCTAGGAGGAGGAGGCCGAGGTGCGCGAGGAGGAGGCCGCGGCGGCGCTACTGCATCTCGTCAGGGGCGGCGCCGAGAGGAGGAGGCCGAGGTGCACGAGGAAGAGGTCGCGGCGCCGCGGCGGCACTGGCGAGAGGAGGAGGAGGAGGTCGTCGCAGAGGACGGAATTGCTCCCACCCCACGGCCGGCTTCGTGTTCATGCGGTAGGCGAGGCTCCCGCAACGCCTCTTCAGTTTGGCTCTCCCACACGTGGCGGCGTGGCTCCCTGGTACTGGGTGGAGGCGGCGTCGTGCGGCCCAGCACCGCGGCCGGTGGCCCCCGCGCCATGGTTCGCCCTCTCTCGCTGCAAGCCCAAATCGACGGCAGGCAAGAAAATACAGAATAGATCAGAGAGGGGGCCTGGGAGAGAGACAGGGAGCACCTCGCGATTGCAGGAAGCACACAAGGAAGTGAGGGGTCGCACCATTGCGGGGAAGGAAGGAGTGCACGTGATTGAAGGAGAGGGATCTCACGTCGTGATTGACGGGCGAAGAGGAAGTATCGCGGGGGAAGGAGGGACGACGTCGCACGGGCTATGGAGCGAAAGAATTGTCGCACGAAAAACTGTCCACACTTTAACCTTATTAGTTGTAGAGATTCTTGTGACTGACAAAGGACGCTCAAAAGGGTGTAGGATGGTGGCAGGCTAACGCAGCGAGCTCCCCTTTTCTTTTCCCCAGCTACAGTTGCCAGGGACGAAAAAGAGGCGACGCGTGTTTTCGACGACGATTCCGCTGGCCCCTTTCGTCTCCGGCAGCCAGGTAGGTGCTGGAGATGGAGGAGGGCCGGGGAATCGGCGTGCGGGTGTATATAGACTAGATGTAGTTCTATCTAGGTCTAGGGTCTGCTCGCCGTCGGTGTTCGTTAGTGGAGCTAGGGTTTGCCGGGAGGGTCTTCTTCCTCTGCGGTTTGCTTTTCTCGGTGGCGTCGGCGTGGCGAAGGCGTCGACGGCGCTATGGAATAAAGTCTCGTGACCTCTCCTGCTGTAATACCCTGGGTATTACAATTTAATTAATCTGCCATGTCATCATATTTAAACTTAAGCATTTGCATATGATTGTGCTTAGGGCCTAGAGTGATTTGTTTTCAGCTAGTGATTGATTGTGTAATTAAGTCCTTAATCAAATTCAAAATAAAAATTAAATAGAAATCAAATTAAGCCCTAAACTTGGCCTAAAACCCTAATTCAAAATCTATAATGAATCTGATGAAAGTGTCTTAATGAAAGTTGTAGAACTTTTAAAATGGGACAACTTTTATTTTTGGAGATTTTAAAGTTATATTATAAAAATTCAAATTAAACTCAAATTAGAATGTTGATTTTTAAATTTGAAACTTCAATTTCAAAAATATTGTGAATCTTCAAAAACTTCCTTAATATAAGTTGTCAAGCTCACTGAGTAGAACAACTTTCATGTTTACCAATTTTCAAGTTGCTGAGAAAAATCAAAAGTAATTTTAAAATTTCAGTTTGAAATTCAAAACCTAATTCTACCCCCTTTTGTATAAATTCAAATTGGTGCAGAATTTGATCATGGTGTAAAAATAAAAAATGTTCTAAATAAAATTTTGCACAACTTTAATTTTTGGAGCACCTACTGTAGCTGCACGGTTTGGGAGGAATTCAAAATTTTAAGCTGTTGACCCTAATTGAGCTACAGTACCGGGCCCCCCTTCTCCCTGTTCCGGCCGCGTGGCCGCGGGTAAGCGCGCGTGCCACGCCGCACGCCGGCGATGTCCGGCCAGGGCATGGCCCTGTCGCCATCGAGCCACGACCGCCTGAGGGCCCCGGACCTATCCCGGCCTTATCCCCAAGCCCCGGCTGCTTAAAGGCGACGGTCGCGTCCGGTTTTCCCCTCCCACCCCCATTCGGTCGCCGGCCAAATTGTCGCCTCTCCGACCATCTTCACCCTTTCCCTCGTGCAGTAGTCCGATTAGGTTCATTGCGCACCTCCTGAGCCGTTTGTGTTGGTCGGTTGTAGTCGGAGTCCGCCGCGCGCTTCGTTTTCTTCCTCTGCTCCGGCCAAGCGCCGCCGTGGGCGATCTCGACACGGCTAACCCGTCTCGGTGAGTCTCTTCCCGTTTCGGCTTGCGTTTTGTGCTCCATTCGGTGCCGTGATACTCATGTCCCCGCGGGTTCCGTGTTTGGGGCCTTAGGTACCTCGGAACAGGACCTCGCCGTGGAGTCCGCGCCGCCCCGTCAGCCTTCGTCGCCGTTCTCGCCTCTCCGTACCGTTGCAGGTCGAGCCTCCTAGCCAGACCAAACCGCGGTGAGCCTCTGAAGCCTTAACACGTTTAATCTTGGTCGCTTCTAGCTTGAGTTCGCCGGCGTGTGGCTTGCCGCCGCCGCCGAGCCGCCATGGTCCCCGACGAGCTCGTCGCCGGGCGGATTTAGTCTTCTGGGAGTCTTTGAGTAGTGGCCTAGGGTTGTTCGCATCGCTCGGCGGTGTTTCCCTCGCCGGAGGAGCCGCCGGCGGCGTGCCGCCGTGCCCGCACGCGCGTGGGCGCCGGGAGGAAGAAGGGGGCGAGAGAGTGAGAGACTGACGGGTGGGGTCACCTCGTTAGCGGCTCGGGAAGGCGCGGGCGCGCGCGCGGCCGCGGCTGGGCCATGATGGGCCTGTTCGTCTGAATGGGCCGAATGGCCGTTTTCTTTTCCCGGTCGATTTTTAAAAGCTTTTTCATTTTTAATTAAAATGAATAGTGTTATCTTTTATTCTTTTTGTGTGTATTAATCTATTGCACCAAAAATTATGAAAATACTTATCGATACTCTCTGTGATGTGTAGAATTTAATAAAAATATTAAAGGTGGGATTTGAGTACTTTCTGTATTAGTTAAAAACCAGCACATTAAATGATAAAAGGAACTTTAATGATTTTTAATAAATTCTCTGTAAGTCCAAAAATCATAAAAATTTAATTGGTACTGTTTTAGGTCCAGAGCTAACTGTTGGTGAAGTTTGACATCAAGTGGAAATATTTAAATATTTGTTAAATTATATATTTGGTTAAATGGTTAATAAAAAGGGATAGGAAATGTAATGACCTTTATGACCTAGGACACTGTGAATTAGAGCAATCATAGCTAGCATATGATAGGGCTTTGATCATGTGGGTACCTTATTCATTTTGAATTTATCTGTCATTTCATGCACATCGCATTCATACATTCATTCATTGCAAACGTGTAGTGACCGAGAATCCGGAGGTAAAGTCTGAGGGTCCATCGGAGGAGACTGCTCAGGAAATTGTGCAAGGATTTGATATTTGTGGCACTGACCCGAATCCGACACTCTACGCAATCTAAGGCAAGCCCCGGTGCATTTGCCCCTCTCCTTGTTGTTTTAAAAATATTTATCACTTGAGTTAATTAATTGCATTAGGTCAATAGGAGTTGGGTGACAACCAATTGATGCATTTCCATCCTTGAATACCTGACAATACTTGAGAACCTGACTTATTAAAAGTATTGCAAAAATACTTAGTCATGCCTAATGGTTAGTTTTGCAAAAATGCTATTTCGAAATGTGATGAGATTAATCAAATGAATCACTTTATGGGAATGGTATGTCCTTGTTGGTTGGCAGTGTTCGTAGCTAGTTCATTGCCATCCACGGGGATGGGTTGTTCCGTTTGGTCGACCATCTGTTGGGTTAGAGTCCCAACGATCCTCACCATCGGAAAGGGATGTGAAAACCGGGTAGTTACCAGTGTACTTGAGTTAGAGTCCCAATGCATGATTTCTAACGGAAAAATATTAGGGACCGTTCGTTGTCAGGCCTGCTGTGATCAAGACTTTGCAACTAGCCACATACTACGAAAAGCCTCTGACTCCGGTGTCTCTACTGCTGGAACCGACAACCACGCACTGGGAGTGGAGAGATGGCGAGAGTAGCGTGTACCCTCGTGGCCGTCGTGCCTGGAGACGAGAGGAGTACTGTGGTCTCGGGTGGCGCAGGACCGGTTCCGGGGTATGAAAAGCCGTGGTAGGTGGGGTTGGCGTATGCAAGCTTGAGTGCTACATACGCAGTGTGGATAGGGATCACCAGCTGGGTATTAATCGATTCGAATCGTCGTTGCTCCTCGAATATGGAGACTTGATCCTCACCCCTACATCGGATAGTGGTTCGGAATTAGGATTGTTTTTGAATGGATAAAGCAAATGAAAGAATATCGATATATGAGAAAGAACTTGGAGATATGGTTAATGATTAATAGTATTATTGAAATAAAATGTTGAGATAGGAATAGTAATGTTTTTCCGCAAAACTCTTGAACTCTTGCTAAAGCTTTATCTTGACTCCCCTCAGCCTGTATTCCTGAGTCTAATTTTACAATTTTAGTCGGGTAAGTCTTGCGGAGTACCCCATGTACTCAGGGTTTGTTAACCTCGTTGCAGGAGGGCAGCAGGAGACCGAAGTTTGTCTCGCTCCGTGCTGCGTTACCATCGTCCAGGAGAGTGAAGAAGAATAAGGTTGAACCCTTGGGCAGGGTTCGTGTAATATTTATCTATCTGTCGTACTGTTGATTCTACCGCTACTGCTACACTTTTAATTTATGGTCTGTAATAACGCACCTAATTTCTGTCGAAACACTGGTTTGTAATATTAAGTATCATTTACTCTTCCGCAAATTTACTCTGATGTATTTTATTATGAAATGTTGTAACTCTGTAATGGCTTCGCAATGGGATCCTGTCGGAGATAACGGGTGCTTATGTAGCCCGGCAGAGCCCGTCTAGGTCATCTGGAACACGGGTCCGGCTGTCAGATGTCATTAGTGGTAATGGCAGGTGCCTGTGGACCACGTGATTTAGGCGGTTCTGTTACACCTGCGCCCCGACGGCGTTCTTCTCCGGCGTCTGCGGCGAGGCCGGTGAGTTATGCTTAGGAGACCAGGGCCGGTGCTTCATTGTCTTCACCAGGTGATGTTGCTGTTGGCTTCTCCTTTTCTTTTGGATGCGGAGATGTCTGTGGGTACTGCAGTTGGAGGCCGGCTAGATCTGGCTCATACTTTCGTTGGCGGCGGCGGTCGTCGATGGAGAGTTCGGATCTAGGAGCTGGAGGAGTTGGGGTGCGTCCCCGGTCGATGGGTGACCACCGATGGCTTCATCCCGTCTTTCGTGATGGGTGTCAATTTCGACTCCGCTCAAAGCCTATGTGCGATGGAACTCGTCCAGCTCAAGGTGTTGTTCGTCTTCTTCAGAGGCGGTGATGACCGGCGACGAAGAGATCGATCACTGGTGGTTCACGAAGATTCTAGGGTCTTCGTTGTTTTACTTTTATTTTTTTTGTCTCTTCGTGAAGTTTGGTTAGATCAGATGTCTCTGTATTTCCTTCGTATGTGTCTGTATTTGTACCACTGGATGTACGTTTTCTTTATCTGAAATACAGACATATATTATAAAAAAAAATATTCTTGCGACTGTGGGACGTGAAGAGAAAAGAAAATCCAACAATTATGGTAGAGAAACTTCCCTAAAAAAATTATGGGTAGAGAAACAAAAAAATACGAAAATGCGTCCAGCGTGACCGCTGAGCTGATGGTGATTTCTATATGAGGTCGTCATGGCGTCAAGCCGCTTCTCCCATTGCATCCTTGTATATATTATCAAAAATTCGAAATCCATCTGTTTCTCTTCGAAATCAATACCGTGGCTTGAGCACAGCCACACTAACAGCATAAAACAGCCGTGCGCTCCAGCCAGGAGGTGGATTAGTTGGCTAACTTGGCGGCCATCTCCATATCTCTATGAGCAGCACTGCATAACACTCCAACCTTTTGAGACGCATTGGCGGATTAGATCTCGTGATGCACCACCAATATAATAGAGGGTGCCTAGGGTTCCGCTGCTCGGAGAGTAACCCCGCGCTGATAGTTCCCGCCCATTGTAACCCATTAAGGATGGCAACGGGGTCGGATTCGGATCGGGTGGAATCTCTGGTCACCCAAAACCGAAACCCAAACTTAAAACCCGAACCCGAAACCGAAACCGATTCGCGTGAAAATCTATCTCCAAACCAAAACCCGCGGATACCCGAGACCCGATGGATTAACCAAAACCCGAAAACCGCCACTATATAGCAATAAGAAAAATAAAAAAAATTAGTAACATATGTATGATATATATTTCCGTATTGAGTTGTTCTAATATATATGAGCACGACTTACGAGTCCACATTACATACATGACCCAATATATTTTTGAGTTAGACTCCGATTTCTGATATATTCAGAAAGTTAGTTAGGAGGACCATAAAAAATGACAAGTATAATTTACTTTTTCTTTCTTTCCGTATCGAGTTGTTCTAATATATATATGAGCACGACTTACGAGTCCACGTTACATATATGACCCAATATGTTTTAGACCGATTTTTGATATATTCAGAAAGTTAGTTAGGAGGACCATAAAAAATGAGAAGTTGCCGCTATATTATTAGGTAGGTATAGATATAGATATAGATATATATATAGATATAGATATAGATTATATTTAGAGCTCTTTTTCGATTTGATTTTCTCTTTTCTATTATCTTGTGCGTATACAATATGAATTTAAGTTCGAGAGGAACCACATGTGCCGATAAAAATCTTGTTGTTTTTTTATTAGATTTAGAGTTCTTTTTGATTGATTTTCTCCTTTTCTGTGCATGCCGTATGGATTTACTATGTCTCTTCTGCTTATATTCAGTTGGGACTTTGGAGATATGCTTTATTCACTTAGGACTCTTTTTTTTATTGATATTCACAGTTGGGACTCCGAGAAGCGATTAGAGACATAGGAGACGGGCGGCTGGGGGCTTTAAAAGGTGACTGCATGTTTAGATGATGACGAAGTGGGCGAAGCGGATCCTACGGCGATTCAGGAAGGCAAGCCGCACGGAGGTGAAGTGAGTGAGCCGTGTGATCGGGCTAAAATAGAATGAGCTGGACGGAAAAAAAGGGAAATTTTACCGTTTTATTATTACTAGAAAAAATACTCGTGCGTTGCTACAGGTGACTATATACTAAGAAATATATGAAGTTAAACACTATTTTTACTAAGTAGTCTAGATTAGTCTAAATTTCATCAACTTAAAAATCATTCATTCACAAGTTAAAAGTGCAAATGTACAATCCACCCATTCTAGTCTTTCAGTTCAGACAGTTTTGCTTTATCATTCCTGCGTGCGTGATTTTTAAGGTCTAATACAAATATCGGTGGATATTGATTCAAAGGAATTAAAATAAACGGGAACATGGAGGAGATCTCTAAGGTTAGTGTATTATTTTATATGCACTTCTCCTTGAGCGCCATTCAGGTACCGTCTCTGTGAGCACAACTGCAACGCTTCGTGGAGGTGTTCTGCGGTCCGAAAGCGCCATTGCTGCCGCATCTAGTGGAGTTAAGCACTGAGCGCAGCTATTGGGGGTAGATCTACGATGGTTGTTGTGCTGCAGATCCACTCGCCCGCTGTCCGTACGTACACGTCGAGCTGCCCAGCTCCCAGCCGCCCCCACGGGCACGAGCAGCTCTGCTCCTCGCCGCGCCACTGTAGGGTCGAGATGGCGGACTAGAGGGGGGTGAATAGTCCTTTATAACAACTAATCGCAGCGGAATAAAACCTAATCGGTCCTAGCGACAATTCACCCCTCTAACTAAGACTCTAAACACCTTGCCAAAGATCCTAGCGAGAAGCAAAGGTGCAAGTCTAGCTTGAACTTCCCTAAACCGTTCTAGCGCAAGATCACACAAACCTAAGCGCTAGTACTTTAAGCATCGGGGAAACTCCTATTAACTAGCAAGCAAAAAGCACTAAGCACCTAAGCTCACTACTTGCTCAAAGACAAGGATACACAATCCAAATCAAAGGGCGCAACTCACTTTAGCTACACAAACTAAGTGAGAACTACTTCTAAGCTACACAAGCTAAGAAGGTGAGTGGCAAGCTACACAAGCTAACCGGTCTCACAAGAGCAACTACAACTACACAAATAAAGTAATGCACAATATAAATAACTTGTGTAGAAGGGAGCAAACCACCGCGAAGGATGGGAAGATGTTGACGCGGTGATTTATTTCCCGGAGGTTCACTTGTCGCCACAAGCTACGTCCTCCGTTGAGACAAGCTTCAAGGTTGCCGCCGGTCCTCTTGCTAGTGGTGACCCGCAAGTCACACTCTCCCACGTGGAGTGCTTACCACAAGCTCTAGCACTTGACTCGGCCGGACCACTTGTCGCTCTTCACGTCTCGCTCTACTAGCGATGCTCTTCGCGATCTCCCGCGAGGTGAGCTCCAACCCCTCACAAAGCTTCTCCGGAGCTAAGCACAATCTTCTTGCTTGCTTCACGGAGCCACAAGCCACCAAGCCGTCTAGGAGGTGGCAACCTCCAAGAGTAACAAGCACCACCGGCTTGCAACACGATCACCTAGTGCCACTCGATGCAATCTCACGATGCAACGCACTAGAATCACTCACTATCAATCAATCGGATGTGCACTAAGCAAGTGAGTGAGTGGGAGGGCTTCCAAGCACACCTACACAAGCCACACAGGCCCAAGGGTGCTCAGCTTATCGGCCAAGGCCGCCAAGTGCTTGGATTTATAGCCCTCAAGCGAATAGAGCCGTTGCCCTCTCAAACCGGCCGTCGGACTGAGCGTCGGACGCTCAGCCGCGCCACCGTCGGACCAATGTCCACGGTCCGACGCTCCCGATAGCCACCACGTGTTACTAGCCGTTTGAAGTCGAACGTTGGATCACAACGGCTATTTCTCGCGCCGTTTTTCCAACCGTCGGACGCTCAAGCCGATGGTCCGACGCGCGCACAGCATCAGGCGTCGGACCGTCCGACTCTCACAGACGGGCCACAGCTTGGCCACCGTCGGACTCTCGCGCGGTTAGCCGTCAGACCAATGATCACCACGGTCCGACGCTTCCAGAGAGCTCCCCGAGCGCTCAAAACCGTCGGACTCCAGTCCGACTCTCACCGTCGGACTAAACTCTAGCGTCCGACGCTTTTCCGAACGCCACGCGTCACGCCGACACCGCTCGCCACCGTCGGACCGAAGCGGGCAATGGTCCGACGCTCGTTAACCGACCGTCCGACGCTTCCACGGATTTGCACAGAGCCTGGGACCGTCGGACCCTTCACACCAATGGTCCGACGCCTTGTCCAAGCCAGCGTCCGACGCTCCTTTTGAGCTCCTTTCAACTCCAAACTTCACCACCTTTGCAAATGTGCTAACACCAACAAGTGTACACCTCATGTGCATGTGTGTTAGCTTTTCACAAACATTTTCCAAAAGGATTTTTCACTCTTTTCACCACGCCACTCGATCCTAGCAACGCATGCAAGTTAGGTCGCTCAAGTGGCACTAGATGACCAATATGCAAACAAGTTTGCCCCTCTTGATAGTACGGCCATCTATCCTAAATCCGGTCAAGCACTTCTCTACTCAACCTTAGACCGGTGAAATGGAAATGCCCTACGTTATACCTTTGCCTTGCGCTTTCCATTTCGATCACCGTCTTCATCGCCGTCTCCGACACCATCGATGCCAATGCAACACATGCACTAACACCTCATGAATGATATGATCCACTTCATATCATCACGTGGCTTTTGGTTCATCGATCCTTGACTTGCTTGCTCTTCACCGTTGCGTTGGTCCATCGGCGCCAAGCCATCACCCGACTTGCCCTTCACACTTGCAACCGGTCCATCGACGCGAAGCCTTGTCTTGATCTTCTCCACCTAGCCACATGACTCCATGTCATGTCTCATGCGTTTAGCTCCTTCATCTCCATATGTGTGAGCTAAGCAACACTCAACACGCCATATCCACCTCCATGGCATAGTTTCTCACACACATGTACCTGTGGACTAATCACCTGTGTAATCAACACTTAGACACATATTAGTCCACCTAAGTTGTCATTCAATTACCAAAACCAAACAAGGACCTTTCAATCTCCCCCTTTTTGGTAATTGATGACAACTCTACAAAGATATGAAAATTAAGCGCATTAACCAAGTTAGCTCTTCACACAAGTGTAAATTACTAACTTGGGTTGAATTTTATGTTACTTATCCATCTTTAAGCTCAAATCTTTGGACTTGGATAAGCTACATAAAATCCGACTTGGTAGTGTTAACTCCCCTTACATGTGTGCTCAAATGGTTTGGTTTTAAATTTTCACACATGCATAAATATGGAATTTGTGGGAGTGCCAACACTACTAAGTGATGCTAAGGTGTTTAGAATAAACCTTTGAAGCTCGATACCACATGTAGATTGGCAATGATCGTGCTTGATACCAATTGCTTCATGTCAATTGAAGTTGCACCATTAAGTTCACCCTTAGCATCAAGATTAGCTAGACAAGCAAGAATACTAGATACCCCGTGAGATCAACATTAAAGGGTAAGGTTCTAGTAAATACTTGATAAACACAAGTCTAGCTAACAACCTATGTATGCTAGTTATCAAATCATCATTCAAACTTATACTAGCATACACCATACAAGTAACATACCATGTGTAGAAAACTAAGTGCAAATGCAAGCAAGCATATGAATATGCACATTTCAAATGCAATCAACCATGTCCATGAGCTTGCTCCCCCTACTTGTGTGCTTCTCTTGTCCAAGAATTTTGATCCCCTTGCAATCTTCAATCTTGTGGATCATCCTTCTTGTTGGCCTATTGCTCTCCCATCATCGGCCTTCATGATGGTTCATTGCGTACTTCTATCCATCTTGATTATCTCTCCCCATGACCATGTAATCCAATATCTCTTCCTTATCACACAATTTCATATCTTTGTCCAAATCTCTCCCCCTTTGTCATCAATTTCCATAAAAGTCAATGCTATATTGTGACAAAGGTGTGTGGTAGGGATGTTGAGGGTAGATTCTTGCACATTTGATGGACACCACCATTTTGAGTTGGGATGACACCACTTGAAAACCATCCAAAGAATGAGATACCACATGTGGGATCTTGTATCTCTTGATACCAAATGAATAAGTATCTCCCCTATGTCATATGATCGGTCATCCACTTGAACTTGAACTCTTTTGGTGTGGGAAGTCTTCATCTTGATGATCACTAAAAGTTGAGGATCAATTGCACATCTTGTCGGATACCATTTGAGAATACCACATGTAGATGAATATCACGTGAAGAAATAACTTGATATCCATTTTTATTGTTGTCTTGTGCTTCTTGAACTTAGATTATTTTCAAGAGCTTCTTTCTTGATTAGTTCAAACTAGCAAACTTGCACAAGTAATCTAACTCGGTTTGAACCAAAGACAAGCTTCTTCACGCCACTAGGGGTTATCTTGCCTATGTTGAATTAGATCCTTTTTGCTCATTTAACTAGATCAAACACTAGGTTCACATGCTCATGAACAAGTCATATTTAGCTACTAGATCAAACAAAACATACAAGCAATAGTGGCATTATATAAACTTAAAATCATTTGATTTCTTTATGAATGCTCATCTATGTATGACTATATGCTCTAATCAAGTCCTTATCAAAATATGGATGCATATGCCATACAATGATACCTTTGCTATCTCGGAGTAGAGGATAGTCATTTTCAATCAATCTCCAAAATAGCAACGGTGAAGTTCATTTGAATAGCTTGGTGAAGACCAATCATCATCATGAATTCCATTCTTCACCCATATGGTCAAGTGCTAGCTTCAATGTTGTGGTTGACTTGCTTCTTTTCTTGATCAAGCTTTGCATGAGAGAATACCACTTGGATTTGTATGAATACCACTTGTGAATATTTGACTTCTTATTTGGTTTGTTGCTTGCTCTTTAGATCAATCCTTTTAATTTCTTCAACTAAGCATCTTCAATGATTCTTCGGATCACCACTTCCATATTAGCCATCCAAGCATCACCCACTTATTTTACCTACATAAGGCGGCACGCCCCGACAATCGGGAGAAGTGATCTCTCTCCAAAGAAACATCTTCAATACCCATTTGAATTGCCTTTGCTTGATTGATCTAAGGACTTATCATAATGATCAACTTGAATTCCTTCTTTAACTCCTTTTCTTTCTACTTCTTTAAGTCCTTTTCTTTTTATCCAATTGTTTTCCAATCATTACTAGGACTTAAGCTTCATCTTTTCTTTGCTTGGTCTTGACCTTCCATAAGTCTACTAGCAGCCACAAAAATTTGAGCTTTATTTGACCAAGTATGGACTGCCAACCATTATTTTTCTCTACACTGCTACATGCTAAAAAACTGCTGCACTATAGTTGTCAAGAACTACTCCAAAACCAAAGTAATCCTTATCCAACTCTTATGAGATCTTCACAGCAACTTGTACCATAAGTCTAGAGCATGTATATCAATTTTCAAGCCAATCCAAATAGTTTTGATTACTCAAACATGGCTTTGTTCTCAGCTAGCTCAGTTTCACAATTTTGGACAGATTTTGATCAATTGAGCTAATCTTCATCAAATTGAACCAAACTTGAACTAAACTTGCTTGAATACTTTCACAAGACATAAATCCATTCAATCCACTTACTAAATGTCATCTTGTGATTATATCCAACCAAATCTACTCAAATTTAATCACTAAGCAATTATTCCATTCAAACTTCTTATTGCAAGCAACATATGCATATTTATCCAATTCAATCAACTCATATGCATCCAAATAAGTTTGATCAACAAATGATATACCTTGATAGTTCATGATCATCCATTTGCAAGCTTCAACTCAATTGTTTGCAAGTCATCAAATAATTATCTAAAGAACCACCCACAACTTGAACTTTTGCACTTGTATGTTATAGCACTTGGACTTCACTTTATTTGACTTGGCATTGGTTTGGATTTACACTAGTAATCATGACTTGACTCATTATATGATGATCAATATGAATGCCAATTAAATCAAGCCTCCAATGCCATGGTACCTACACGCAATCATCCACTTTTTGATGGTACCCAAACTAGTTTGGGTCCTCTCAAGTTAGGAGCAACATACTTAGGCATTGCCTTAGTATGGATAGCGGGATGTTTTGCAATAGCAACCGATGAGGTACCATTATCATCCTTCCTAAGCAAATTATTTGCACGAATTGAAATAGGCTTAGGAGTGTTACCTAGGGGACATGAATTAGCCATGTGTCCCCTTTCCCGGCATGAGTAGCACTTTTGCTTTGCTTGAGCCTTCTCTTTCTTGCTCATGTTGTGCTTCTCATTGCCTCGCCTCTCTTGAGTTGCTTGAGCCTTCTTCTCAAGCTTGTTAGGACACTTCGAGGCAAAGTGACCCATGTCTTCACATTTGACACACTTGATGTGAGCCATCTTGTTGTTCTCTTGAGTCTTGCTCATCATCAACTTGGCATCATGAATATGAGTTTGATGCCTTCCTCTTCCATTACCCCTTCTTGTTTTCTTCTTCTTCAAGTCACCATAGCATACTTCATGGTTGGTCTTGACTTGATCTTGGGGTGTCTTGTCTTGTGGCTTTTGTTGAGGCCTCACAAATCTCTTGTATAGGCACGTAGAAGGGATATCACTTCTAGTGCTACACTTGGGACATTGTGGATGTGTGAGCCTCACTTCTTCTTTCTTCTTAGGCTTCTCTTTGGTAGGGCATGACAAAGCTAGATGACCCATTTCATGGCATATAAAGCACATGAAATGAGCAAGTCTTTCTCGCTCTTGCTTCTTCTCTTTTCTAGCTCTCTTTCTTTCACCTTTGGTCATGTCCCATTTCTTTTTGATGTACCTAAGGCCACTCTTGTCACGGACAATTTTTGTATTCTTTAACATGTTATTGAGGGTGACACTTGAGTTGTTCCACCTTTCTATCTTGTCACTCATGTTCTTCACTTGACTTTTGAGCTCATTGTTCTCCTTCAAAAGGTTAGTCTCACACGACATAGAAGTAGAACAAGTATGTAAAAGTAAAGAACAAGGCATAGAAAGTAAATCATCACATGAGGTGGATACACTCTTCATACCTACATTACAAGGGTTAGCAATATATGATTGATCATTTGACCCAAGTGATGAGCTCTCAGTAGTTTTAAGTTTTTCATTTGAAAGCTCCTTAGTGAGAAAAGCATGGTCTTTTACCAAATTCTCATGAGCAACACTAAGCTCCTCATGAGTCAATTTTAGCTCCTCATGTGAACAACTCATGACATAAAGTAAATGCTTTTGTTGTTCACATGTGTCCTTTAGAAAAGAGTTTTCATTAGTCAAATTTTTTGTTTTATTCATCTCATTTTCTAAAGCATTAAAGAGTTTGCGCACAAGCTCGAAATTTGGATCATCACAATCAATAACCACATTGCCAATTGATACCTTGCCATCACCAAGTGATGTGTAGCAATGCGATGAGGATGAAGAGCTTGTGGATGCATCACTCTTATAGCCATCATCAAGTGAGCTTGAGGTAGAATCATCATGTGCATCACTTGTGGCTTTATCAACTCTCTTGTCAAGTGATCTTGGGGTTGCATCATCATCACCATCACTTGACCAAGCTGGGGAGCAACTCTCCACAATCATGGAGTTGTGAGGGTGCTCATGATCACCAAGCTTTATGTCTTTGACATCATCTTCATCTTCGGGGAGCTTACCATAGTTCTCATTGAGATATGCCCAAATCTCATGAGCGGTCTTGAAATGCACGATCTCTCCAAAGATGCTATAATCCAAAGCTCTATAAAACATGTCAATAGCATTGTAATCGAGTTGTAAGCATTTTCCTTGCGCTTCGGTAGGATTGTCCTCATCAATCGCATGGGAAAAGCCTACATCTACGATCCACCACATTTGGGAAGAAATAAATTTAATATTACATTCCATCCAATTTCTCCAACGTGCAAAGTGTGTGCCATCAAATGTGTATGGACAATCAACATCTAGCCCATAAGTCGCCATCCTCTCGGGTCGGTTAAGACCGCAATTGAGAGACCAAGCTCCGATACCACTTGTAGGGTCGAGATGGCGGACTAGAGGGGGGTGAATAGTCCTTTATAACAACTAATCGCAGCGGAATAAAACCTAATCGGTCCTAGCGACAATTCACCCCTCTAACTAAGACTCTAAACACCTTGCCAAAGATCCTAGCGAGAAGCAAAGGTGCAAGTCTAGCTTGAGCTTCCCTAAACCGTTCTAGCGCAAGATCACACAAACCTAAGCGCTAGTACTTTAAGCATCGGGGAAACTCCTATTAACTAGCAAGCAAAAAGCACTAAGCACCTAAGCTCACTACTTGCTCAAAGACAAGGATACACAATCCAAATCAAAGGGCGCAACTCACTTTAGCTACACAAACTAAGTGAGAACTACTTCTAAGCTACACAAGCTAAGAAGGTGAGTGGCAAGCTACACAAGCTAACCGGTCTCACAAGAGCAACTACAACTACACAAATAAAGTAATGCACAATATAAATAACTTGTGTAGAAGGGAGCAAACCACCGCGAAGGATGGGAAGATGTTGACGCGGTGATTTATTTCCCGGAGGTTCACTTGTCGCCACAAGCTACGTCCTCCGTTGAGACAAGCTTCAAGGTTGCCGCCGGTCCTCTTGCTAGTGGTGACCCGCAAGTCACACTCTCCCACGTGGAGTGCTTACCACAAGCTCTAGCACTTGACTTGGCCGGACCACTTGTCGCTCTTCACGTCTCGCTCTACTAGCGATGCTCTTCGCGATCTCCCGCGAGGTGAGCTCCAACCCCTCACAAAGCTTCTCTGGAGCTAAGCACAATCTTCTTGCTTGCTTCACGGAGCCACAAGCCACCAAGCCGTCTAGGAGGTGGCAACCTCCAAGAGTAACAAGCACCACCGGCTTGCAACACGATCACCTAGTGCCACTCGATGCAATCTCACGATGCAACGCACTAGAATCACTCACTATCAATCAATCGGATGTGCACTAAGCAAGTGAGTGAGTGGGAGGGCTTCCAAGCACACCTACACAAGCCACACAGGCCCAAGGGTGCTCAGCTTATCGGCCAAGGCCGCCAAGTGCTTGGATTTATAGCCCTCAAGCGAATAGAGCCGTTGCCCTCTCAAACCGGCCGTCGGACTGAGCGTCGGACGCTCAGCCGCGCCACCGTCGGACCAATGTCCACGGTCCGACGCTCCCGATAGCCACCACGTGTTACTAGCCGTTTGAAGTCGAACGTTGGATCACAACGGCTATTTCTCGCGCCGTTTTTCCAACCGTCGGACGCTCAAGCCGATGGTCCGACGCGCGCACAGCATCAGGCGTCGGACCGTCCGACTCTCACAGACGGGCCACAGCTTGGCCACCGTCGGACTCTCGCGCGGTTAGCCGTCAGACCAATGATCACCACGGTCCGACGCTTCCAGAGAGCTCCCCGAGCGCTCAAAACCGTCGGACTCCAGTCCGACGCTCACCGTCGGACTAAACTCTAGCGTCCGACGCTTTTCCGAACGCCACGCGTCACGCCGACACCGCTCGCCACCGTCGGACCGAAGCGGGCAATGGTCCGACGCTCGTTAACCGACCGTCCGACGCTTCCACGGATTTGCACAGAGCCTGGGACCGTCGGACCCTTCACACCAATGGTCCGACGCCTTGTCCAAGCCAGCGTCCGACGCTCCTTTTGAGCTCCTTTCAACTCCAAACTTCACCACCTTTGCAAATGTGCTAACACCAACAAGTGTACACCTCATGTGTATGTGTGTTAGCTTTTCACAAACATTTTCCAAAAGGATTTTTCACTCTTTTCACCACGCCACTCGATCCTAGCAACGCATGCAAGTTAGGTCGCTCAAGTGGCACTAGATGACCAATATGCAAACAAGTTTGCCCCTCTTGATAGTACGGCCATCTATCCTAAATCCGGTCAAGCACTTCTCTACTCAACCTTAGACCGGTGAAATGGAAATGCCCTACGTTATACCTTTGCCTTGCGCTTTCCATTTCGATCACCGTCTTCATCGCCGTCTCCGACACCATCGATGCCAATGCAACACATGCACTAACACCTCATGAATGATATGATCCACTTCATATCATCACGTGGCTTTTGGTTCATCGATCCTTGACTTGCTTGCTCTTCACCGTTGCGTTGGTCCATCGGCGCCAAGCCATCACCCGACTTGCCCTTCACACTTGCAACCGGTCCATCGACGCGAAGCCTTGTCTTGATCTTCTCCACCTAGCCACATGACTCCATGTCATGTCTCATGCGTTTAGCTCCTTCATCTCCATATGTGTGAGCTAAGCAACACTCAACACACCATATCCACCTCCATGGCATAGTTGCTCACACACATGTACCTGTGGACTAATCACCTGTGTAATCAACACTTAGACACATATTAGTCCACCTAAGTTGTCATTCAATTACCAAAACCAAACAAGGACCTTTCAGCCACCACGCCGTTTAGCTGTGCGAGCACACCAGTTCGCGCTCGTCATCCCGACACGGTTCAAGCAAAACGAGCGGTGACGGCGTTGGTGGGCCGATGTTCCACGTCGGCGTCGCCATCGTGGTCCATGGTCGACGCCTGACCCCGGCTTTGTGGTCGCGCTCGATCAATTCACGATAAGAAAGGTACGAATTATGGCAGTTTTATCTCAATCGAGTAGTAGTACTTCTGCAAATCGTGTTCAATACGGAGACATAACAGGGGAGCAAAAGGTAATACGTGGACACGTACGAACGTTGCGAGGACCATAGTCATAGTCGTAGGTGCACAGGATTAGCAAAGGCTAGATAAAAAATCCAGTGGAGAAACTTTGACTCTTTAGTATTTGGTATAGATATAGAATGAGATATAAAGAGCAGTGTTATGGAAAGTAAAAAGAGGTTTTGAGGCCTATGACGATGATATGGTTTGGATGACACGTGCTTTTATATTAATTAAAAACAATGGAAAAAAATCAATGAGATAAAAATATAAAACACACTCTTACATCCGCCGTTCCATGACCACATACCGCAAAATACACGCTGTCTATCTCCATTCACCAAGGAAGGTTACCTTGTGGCCTTATCCATTCACCAGGTCTATAGCATCAAGTGAGGAGGTATGCTGCCCGGCTCCAGCTTTGCTGCATACCAATCACCAAAACTGTAGTTTCAAACAAAAATCACCAAAACTGTTCGGGCGAGCGCCACCGAGCGAAGCATGGTTTGAGCTGAGGCGCTGAGCGGATGCCTATGGCGGGCCCCGGGGGCGCAACGGCGGCAGGAGCTCTGCTCAGTCTACTCCAAGCTGTGACGCTCAGTGCCTCCTCTCTCTCTGCGATGCGACATCTAGTGGCCGCGAAGGCCACGATGTCGATGCTTGGTGTGGACTCGTAGCAGCGAATCTGAGGGTGGCCAGCGACGTCAGTGTCGGCGCTACGAAGAGGACTTTCAGGTAGCGGTGACTGAGGCGTGCCGTTGCAGCATGATCAGGCCCCCGTTGGAAGCCGGCCGAGAGGGAGATTCATAAGCGCTGCACGACTCCATCTGCGGCGACGGTGCCAACTGCACAAGCTACGTTCTTGACGGCGGCGATGACCGCGCGAGGTCCGTCTCCGTCCCTATCCCTTCCCTGCATCGTCGACCTACTGCGCACACCCATCGTGCATGTCTGCTGCGCTGCCGCCGCCGCCGCCGTCGACGCCGCCGCCGAGAGTATTGATCTATCTTTTCATTGCGTATATATAGAAAAGAAGAGACCCTCCAGACACGAGGGAGGGTAGAGTCACGGCAAAATAAAAGACTGAACCAAAAACGCTTGACAAAAAAACTCGCAGAGTCCAAGCGACCCACGATAGAGCTTGACGAAAATTTTGGTGGAGAAATCTTCTCGTTTTATTAATAGGTATAGATATATATAAATAGATATAGATATAGATTATAAATGAGTAAAATGCACCAGCGGTCTCTAAACTTGCGCTGCTGTGTTATTCCGGTCTCTAAACTCTCAAATCGACCGTTTAGGTCCTTAAACTTATTCGATTATGTCATCCCGGTCTCTAAACTTTTTTGGTTTTGTCATTTCAATCCCTAAACTTGCAAATCATCTATTTAGGTCCTCAAACTTGTTCAGTTGTGTCATCCCAGTCACTAAAATTATTAGGCTATGTCATCTGGGTCCAAACAGGACGATTTAAAAATTTGATATAAAAAAATAATTCATAACTTTTTCATATGAACTCGAATGAAGACAACTTTATATCAAAATTGTAGCCCTCGATGTGATCTACAACTTTGTAGTTGAAAAGTTTTTGAATTAAAACTGTTTAGGGTCCCAAAATATTTTTGTATATTTATACATTTTGAAATTTAAAATTTAAAATTATCAAACAAACTTGGATATTGATATGGCCTATATAAAAGCCGTAGTTCTCAATATGATCTACAACCTTGTAGTTAAAAATATTTTTATTTGAAGTCATTTGGTATCCCAAAATTTAATTTTAAATTTTAAATTTTAAAATCTGTAAACTTACAATAATATGTTGGAATATTAAACGACTTCAAATAAAAAAAATTCAACTACAAAGTTGTAGATCACGTTGAGAGCTACAATTTTGATATAAAGTCTGTCTTCATTCGAGTTCATATGGGAAAGTTATAAATTATTTTTTGATATCAAGTTTTTAGATCGTCATGTTTAGGGCCAGATGACACAGCCGAACAAGTTTAACGACTGGGATGACACAACTGAACAAGCATGCGGAACTAAATGAGTGATTTACAAGTTTAGAGACCGGGATAACATAACCGAACAAGTTTGAGAACCTAAACGGTCGATTTAAGAGTCTAGAGACCGAGATGACACAGCAGCACAAGTTTAGAGACCGCTGGTGCACTTTACTCATTATAAATCTATATATACCTAATCTATACCTACTAATAAATAGGAAAGATTTTTTTTTTCCTTTTTTTCCGTCAACCTTTTCTTGTTCTGGATTCCTCAACTGTCGCCCTCGCTCGTGGCCGCTACGGACTCATATCAGAAGCGATGTCGTTTCTTTCTTTCCCGTCGGTCGTCAGCTTCGTTTTCCTTATATTAATCCCGATTCATCATTGATCAATCCTCCGGCCCGACGGTAGCACGCACCATTGATACCGTGCTTGATCCCGCACAGGCGCCCAGCGCGACCATCATCTCTATCCCTCTCCTCGCTCGCCTCCGACCTCCTCAATCCCGATTCCCGATCCAACGATCGGCCGCCGACGGCTGCACCCATCGGTACTATGCCTGATGATCCGGCACGGCGTGACGTACAGACTACTAGAAGCATGAAGCAAACCACGACCACCACACACAGGTGCCCATCAAATCCAGATTGCTCTGCTCAAACTTTTGTGATATAGATCGTATTGCTCTACTCTAATTTTTGTGATTGATAGGTAGATCGCATTGCCCTATTATAATTTTTGTGTGATCGATTACATTGTTGTTTTATCTGTGCTGCTATTGACTTTTCTGGATTTGAATTCGATACTTGGGACTTGTTGTGTAAACGTTTGTTGTTTATTGGCCAATGGCCATGATTTCGATCGCTGTTACCATGAATTCTCTAAGCAGGAGTTAAACACTATTCTACTGCAGTGCCGCATCTCACGGAGCGAAGATTTCTTCTTCTTTTTTTTTGGTTATAAACGTTTTTGGGTCTGGCTTTTCCGCCGGCCCCCCCCCCCCCCCCCCCCATGTTCGAGCCGGTAGTCCAAAACGTAGAAACCGTTACGGTTTGCATAATTGGAGTCCGCTCAGTTGGAAAGCTACAACAATAAGCGTGGAGACTTTGTTTTGTTTGATTTCCAAAACGTAGAAACTATTACAGAAGCTAGCCGCTGCCGTGTGGTTATCTAGGAACCAGCCCCGGACATAATAATAATATTTATTGTTCTGCGCTAATAATATTTATTTAATTAATTATTTTTCTATAGCATCTATAACATAATAATTTATTGTTTTGTATTATAGTACATTTTGATGATGCTGATGTTATTTTTGTAGTGGGTCGATAAATATTATAATATTATAGTAATTTTTAAATACTACCGTGGTAACGCACGGGTAATTCTGCTAGTAATACTAAAAAAGCAAAATTTCTCCCCTAGATTTTTGGTCCGGTGTTTTGGTCTGGCTATTTATCTGCGGTGCGCGTCGATGTCGGGATCAATTAGGATAGGCAACCCCAGCGATTCCTCCTCCCAGCGAACCTTCCTTCCCCTCTGCGTTGGTAAAAACAGAAGTACAACACAGAGATCTCCCAAAAATCAAATTGAATCCAGCACAAACACAAAACGACTTGGCACCCAACAACGAACCAAGTTCCAGATAGAGTCCAAAACAAAATCACTAACAAAATTGATGAAAACACGTACCAAATAAAAACCACCAATATATATATAATCGAACACAAAATCGGTGGAGGTCAGATCTGGGCGACCGATGGCCATGGCGTGAGACGGGGAGAGGACGACATGGACAAGGTAGAGCGACGATGCCATAGCGAAAAGGGGCAGGAAGACGATGATATCATGAGCATAAGCTGGCATAGGAGGCTGGCGCGGAGGTGCTGAAGCAGGGCAACAGTGTCGGGCGGGAAGAGGCAGCCCCCGAGTCCGATGTCCTCGCTGACTGGCCGCCCCGAGGCAAGCGTACCCGCGGCCGGCGCTCTTGACACACAGGCCAGCATCCCCGGCTCCCTGTGGCCGACGATGCCCCAGCACTGGCATGCTCGTAGCTCGCACCCGCAGCTGGGTGAGCCCATAGATCTGATCTGAAAAGAACAGAGAGACAAGCAAGCAAACTTTTTCCTCAGCACCAGTTCACCTCCGTATGGCTACACGTGAGATGGGATGCTTACACCTGCTTGGTGCCTCAGCTCACTGCGCAACTTGCACTTGCTCTGAGCCACGCATGGATACGAGACCGCTCCTGCTCCCACTCCCTAGCTCTCTGCAGGTGGTGCTAGGACGCACTGTCATCCAGCCACTCTGTGCGGCGCATTAGAGAGTGACGGCTGAGAGCCTGGGATTGGGAAAGGATATTACAGATTTTATATTATAATATATATGTATATGTAGGGCCCTGTTTAGATGCACTTTAAAATTCTAAAATTCCCATAACATCGAATGTTACTGACACATGCATGGAGCATTAAATGTAGATGAAATTTTTGCATAGTTTAGATGTAAATCACGAGACGAATTTTTTAAGCCTACTTGGGCCATGATTAGATACTTATTGGAAAAGATTCATTTTCTAAATTCCAAAAGTTTTCCGCGTCTAAACGGGGCCTATATCTATCTTTTTTTTTTTGACACTGGGCATATATCTATCTATACACATAGAATTGGGCATTCACTCAGGCCCTGGGCCTTAAAGCCTTTCGCGTTCAGGTACGGCTCTGGCTTCAGAATCGCAAGCTAGCCTTTGCATAATAATGCAGAGCGTAGGCGCAGGCCGCGACGGCGAGGCATCGTCGGAGCGCAGTCACCCATGATAAGGAGCGTCGTCGGAGCGCGCCTCGCTGCCGTTGGAGCAGTCACGGGCCGTCGGAGTACGGGCATGGGCCATACCATTGCCAGCAAGGCAGTGTCTACGCATGGACGCGGCTGTCGTGCAGGCCTCTACTATGGCTCCTCCGTATGTGCGTGCAGGCGCGGGCTCGCCGGGGCAAGCTTTAGACGAGAGAGGCGAAGGATTTCTGCGAGCTCGAGGAAGAGGAACGGCGGACGGGTGGAGGCGTGCATCCGTGTCCCAGTGAAGAGAAGATAAGGAGGGGAGAGAATTAGAAGAAAAAGAAAATAAGGAAGGAAAAAATATACGAAAAAAGTTAAGCAGGCCACTAACCTCGGTTGTGCTCCTAGGGCAGCTTTAAGCCAGAATAAAAGTCATTCTTTTTTATTTCATTATTCTTTTTTGCGTGTTTTATGTTCACTAAGGATCTTGATGGATCTAATCTCTCTCATGCCATACATGTACAAGTGAGGATAATGTGTTCAAGCCCGGCGTAGTACGGAGTTCGAGTCCGATGCGAGTTAAAATGTACTATGGCGTAATCCTTAAAAGAAAATCAAAACTCTAGAAGATCTAGAAGATTCTTCAATGAAACGGTAAAATTTCTTCCTATTTTTTTATGGCTCTTCTAACTATGTGAATGTACTAGGAATTCTAACCTAAATAGACTCTACCGATCATGTTCGATATGGCTTTCGAGTAAATTATATGAATCCTAATCTAAATGTCATCATAAAGTAGAGTTAGAAAAACACTTATCTAGCGTGATACATAGTCCGATTCTAAAACGTATTGGATTATATATGTAACGCGAACTCATAAGTCATGCTCATATATATTAGAAACTCGACACGTAAAGAGAAAAACCGGATTATATATTTACAAAAAATAGTAAAATGGAAAAAAAAATCAATTGGAGTGAAATAATAGAAAAAAAACTGTGCAGACCCATGATAGACTCCTACCGTTACACTTAGGCATGAAGAGAAAAAATAAGAAAAAAAAGAATCGTGCTTATGGGGAAAAAATAATAGGAATAAAAAATAATACTATTTAATGGATCATGTCACGGACTTATATGGTTTTTTAGGAAAAAAAAAACAAAAATAACAATAGACTCCGTTACATGTCCCTCTGATTTGGGACACTTAAAAAACCACGTATTTTGATAAAAATAACAATACAAAATAAATAAATAAATAAATAGTTAACATGCCTATCTTATTAATGTTTATTTTTTACTCCCGTTGCAACGTCCTGACATATTTACTAGTATGTTCCAAAAGCAGAGACCCAGCGTTATTCACACACATACACACAAAAGCATGCGCGACCCTCTACCTCCAGGCAAATATGTGCATACCATTAATAAATAGATATAAAAAAGAAAAAAAACGATTTGCCGCTGATATATGGACGCTAAAAAAGTTTGTAATCTTGCTTAGCATAACATTAAAGGCTACAAGTGAAATAATAGAAAAAGGAATTTATGCACAAGGAAAAAAAAGGAACGGTTATGGATCAATAATAGACTCCTACCGTTTTACTGTCCATATAAAAAATAGGAAAAAATAGCGCATATGGGAACAAAGAATAGGAATAAAAAAGAATAGTAATTAATCGACTATGTCACGGACTCTTCTGATTTGTAGGAAAAAAACAAAAATAACAATAGACTCTATCACAGACTCCTCTAGCTTAAAAAACTATATCAAAAAATATTAATATAAAATAAATAAATATATAACACTTCTATCTGATTAACATATATTTTTCTCCGTAACGCACGGGCATATTTTGCTCATAGATATAATATAAATTATAGATATAGATAATATTACTTGACAGATCTCTTGCCGTCCTTAAAAAAATTGAAACATCGCTGTTGACGTTGAGCACTTCGAATCAGCTGCATGGCTAGCCCATGCCCATGGTATCAGGGAACAGCTCGGTAAATGTTTCCGAAGCGTGCGGGCCGCAGCCCATAAGAGCTATTGGGCCCATGGCTACACCCCTTCTCTCGCGCGCGCTCGCCTTACCGACCCCACAGCCCACATCGCCACAGAACAGGGGCCAGGGCCCGTGTCCGTCCGTGCCTCTTCGTTCACACTCGTCGTGGTCCGGTCGCGGGTATATCTCCTCTCTTCCCCTTCCTCCCTCCTCGGAATCTTGTCCGTCCGTGTAGGCTCGTTCCGCTCGCAGTCCGTGCCTCTTCGTTTTCTCGGATCCGCTCCACAGTCCGCCGACGCCCCATGACGACGGGAACCCACCTGGATCTCGAGGCCGCCCGGCCCGGCCGCGGCGGCGGCGGCGGTGGCGGCAGCCGTCCGCCCGGATATCAGCATGCAGAGGTCAGTTCGCTTCGCACGGCGAAACCTCGCCCACCTTGTTCCTTCCTTCTGTTTCCATTCGAACTCGAGCCTTTCATGATCTTAGGGATCTCCTCTCCGCCCCTTAGTGGCGGTCCGTAGTTTCATTTTCATACTACTACGCTTTTCACACGCAGTGCCTGCCTTGTTTAGTGTTTCATCGGCTGCCTGTAGTAGTACTAGTTGTAGATTGCATATGCATGACTACAGTTACAGAATACAATAGGCACTTTCAGTTCCAGTGATTGAGATGATGTGGACTCGCAATCTAGGGAATATAGAGAGGGATTTCGATGGATACCTGGGGAGGACGGGAAGTGATCTAGTACTAGTCGTCGTAGGTAGGCGGACCACTTTCCAAAGCCCGTGGTCTTGTGCCGTTGTGCGTGCGTGCGTTCCGCGACGGTGATCACTGACAACGAAAAGCCTTGTCACCTTGCAGTGATGCGTGCAGGTCGAATTTCTGCTGTTTCCCAGTGGTATTTGTTTTTTTTTTTATTAACTGTCTACGCGCAGTGTTCCAATCCAACCCTTTGCCTCCATTATTCGTTCATGAAAACTCAGTCCTTTCTTTTGTTTAGCATGCCCTAATATGTCCAATCTATTAGTTTTAGTCCCTGTCTCTGATTTTTTTTTCTCATTTTTCCAAAAGTCATCAAACAACTGTAGCCAGTCATTGATGTGATTACACCGTTTAATCGTTGACTTGACCAGAGGCCGTTTCGTTAGTATGCACGCAGAATTCGTCCTTCTGTCCTGACCTGCCCTGTCCAAATTTGCTATAGTACTAGCCACACCAAACTTGTTCATAATTAGTTATCATGAGCCCCACGCGTTTCCGCTTGGCCAACGTGCTTGATTGACTTTACTTGACTCCAGTTATTAGCTGCACCCATACAGATCGCTGTGGTGCAGTGCAATATGTGCATCTCTTTTATTTGCATTTCAAAGCTATCGTTCTGCTGGTTCATTACATGCTAATGTCTTCCCTCAACTATGAGCAGGTCGGTAATTTTCGCAAAGATCTGGCCCTTGCTTACAAGACACTCGGCGTTGTGTTTGGTGGCCTCGTCACGTCTCCCCTCTACGTTTATCCTTCAATGAACTTGTCGTCTCCTACAAAAGATGACTACATGGGGTTATACAGCATAATGTTTTGGACTCTTACTTTGATTGGTGTGGTCAAGTATGTAGGCATAGCGCTTAATGCCGACGATCATGGTGAAGGTAACTACCGTGCCCATGCTGCCTTTCCTCTTTTTCAGTTTGTGGCCATGTTGGAAGAAAACTTAGTTCTGAAAGTTTTGATATTTTAATTGGACCTTACATCTATCTTAGATCACTTTCATCTCTGCCGTATATATTATCTATTATTGCTCAGCAATCAATTTATTTGATGAACTGAACTGAAAGGCCTGACAGAGCCGGGGCTGTAGTTTCTAGAAAAAGACTTCTATTTACATGAGCAGATCGACTATTACTTTCTAACACACTGATAATAGTTTTTTTTTTTCCTGTAGGAGGTACATTTGCCCTGTACTCTTTGCTGTGTAGGCATGCTGATATAGGCATACTTCCTTCTAAAAAAGTTTATTCGGAAGAAGAGCCACTTCTTCGCAATCAGCCTTGCAACAGCTAGAAGGCCTAGCTGGCTGGGGAAGTTCTTTGAGCGAAGCATAACGGCCAGAAGAGCACTGCTGTTCATGGCAATTCTGGGAATGTGCATGCTCATTGGGGATGGCATACTCACTCCTGCTATTTCAGGCTTGTCCCTATGCTTAAGATAGTCTATTTTTGTAATCCTATTGGTATCTCTCAGATTGTCACTTCATCGTTTGTCTCTTTTCAGTATTATCAGCGATTGAAGGGCTAAGAGGGCCATTTCCTTCTGTCAGCAAGCGTAAGTGGGTTGACAGCTGTAACCAAAGAGTACTGGCAACAATCTTCTGACACAGGCATTGCTAATAGACTTATCCTTCCTTTCAATCTCCCAGCTGTAGTGGAAGCTCTGTCTGCTGTGATCCTTATCGGCTTATTCTTACTGCAAAAATATGGGACATCAAAAGTGAGCTTTCTGTTTTCACCGATCATGGCAGCATGGACTTTCACCACTCCAATTATCGGCTTGTATAGCATCGTTCATTACTATCCCGGCATCTTCAAAGCCATTTCACCGCATTATATTGTTCGTTTCTTCCTGAGAAATAAAAAGGAAGGGTGGCGCATGCTCGGTGGAACTGTTCTATGCATCACAGGTAACAACTTTATCACCCCATGCTTTTGATCCATCAAATATGATGCAACATCAACATAACCACGAATCCTGCATGTGCACAGGTGCTGAAGCTATGTTTGCAGATCTTGGACACTTCAGTAAGAAGGGTATACAGGTTAACTTTCATCGACGTTCCAAGCTTGAGGTCCTTTCCTTGTGAACTGTCATGATATTGTCAGTTAAACGTTATGTCTTGTTTTTCAGATAGCATTTCTGTCTAGCATATATCCTTCTCTGGTCCTCACATACGCTGGGCAAACAGCATACCTCATCAACAATGTCAACGACTTCAGCGATGGATTCTACAAATTTGTCCCTCGCCCTGTTTATTGGCCCATGTTCATCATCGCAACGCTGGCAGCGATCGTCGCAAGCCAATCCTTAATATCTGCAACGTTTTCAGTCATCAAGCAATCCGTTGTCCTGGACTACTTCCCACGCGTTAAGGTGGTACACACGTCCCAGCACAAAGAGGGGGAGGTTTACTCCCCAGAAACCAATTACATCCTCATGGTGCTATGCGTTAGTGTGGTATTAGGCTTTGGTGCTGGAAATGCAATCGGGAACGCATTCGGTAAGTGATGAATTCTGCAAAATGCTGCATTTGCTGATATGAAAACTGCATGCTTTGTTCCTAGAGAATTGATGCATGCATGATTGTCGCTGCAGGTGTTGTGGTCATCATGGTCATGCTGATAACCACAGTCATGCTCACCCTGGTGATGATCATTATATGGAGAACACCACCTGTTCTTGTGGCGCTTTACTTCGTGCCTTTCTTCATCATGGAAGGATCTTACGTGAGTGCAGTCTTCACCAAGATCCCAGAAGGCGGGTGGCTCCCCTTTGCGGTGTCCATCATCCTGGCACTGGTGATGTTCGGCTGGTACTACGGCAGGCAACGGAAGATGGAGTACGAGATGGCGAACAAGGTCACCGTGGAGCGCCTCAGCGAGCTCCTGGCGAGGCCGGAGGTGCAGAGGGTCCCGGGACTGTGCTTCTTCTACAGCAACGACATCCAGGACGGCGGGCTCACCCCCATCCTCGGCCACTACATCAAGAACATGAGCTCGCTGCACGCGGTCACCGTCTTCGTCACCCTGCGCTACCTGCTAGGTGGCCAAGGTGGAGGAGCGGGAGAGGATCCTCGTCACCAGGCTGGGGCCCAGCGGCGTGTACGGCTGCACCGTCCAGTACGGGTACGCCGACAGCCTCGGTGACGGCGACGGCGACCTCGCCGCGCAGGTCACGAGCTCCCTGCGGCGGCACGTTGTTGAGACGGCGGAGGAGGAGGAGGAGGCCGCGCGTCTGGAGGCGGCGAGGATGGCCGGCGTGGTGCACGTTCGGGGCAAGATGAGGTTCTACGTGGGCGACGACGCCGGGTGGTTCGACAAGGTCATGCTCGGGTTCTACGAGTTCCTGCACGGCATCTGTCGCTCCGCACTGCCGGCGCTGGGGACGCCGCTGCAGCAGCGAGTCGAGATCGGCATGCTGTACAAGGTTTGATCCATCCGCGGTCGCCAGTGTTCAACGATCAAATCAAACGGGCACAGAAGAACCGCCAGTTAAATGAGTAGTACTCCTATACCGTGGCGGTGGGTCATAGTGCAAGTGTACAAGAAATTGACATGCATGAACAGAACCTAGTAAAAGCTGCAGATGAAGGTGCAGAAATTTAATCTTGCCAGAGTGTGTATGGCATGGCATGGTAACTGGTACGGAACTTTGTTTCGCTTTTTCAGTGGTACAAGTTTGCCATGGTTTGTTTGTCTGCTCCTCCCCAGCAGTGCTTTTTGGTTGCCTTATTCAAAATAGAACAGTGGCATGCAAAAAGGAGTAGTACTGAATCTTGAGGACAATTTACAATCTCATCAACTGTTCTTGCAATGGGTGGGCTGAAAACAAAGCCTAGCTAGCTTGTCCCTTTTGGGGTCCAATCATCGAGACACATCAGTGCATAGCCAACGTTGGTTTGGTCACTGATTCCATTTATACCACCTTGAAGCGAAGTTGCCAAAAAATAAAGCCTCCTATTTTTTGTGTGTGAACGAAAAGCTAAAAACATAATTGTTTATCATCCCTACGGATTTTTATTTGTTGAGCATTGTTATTTTTACCACGATGGTCACTAATACACAGGTAAGCGAGGTTAGAATCCAGAGCAGGTGACATTTGAAATGGAGAGCGTTGGCGAGAGAGAGCCCCCACCCCCTTCGCCGTCGGCGACTGCCCGGCCGCCGGCGCCCACTCCAGCCCAACCGTCCCCCACAGATCTAGTCTCAGCCACAGCCGGAGAGCTACTCACCCACCTTGAAGACGAAGAAGTGGAGCTTGTGGACTGGGATGAGACGGAAAGCGACGATGGCGCCTCCCCAGATCCACCGGCCAGAACTGAGGAAGATGCCATCCTGAAGAGTCTGAGCCCCCAGGGCCCCCTGGCACCCTCTGCTTCGGTGGCTGCTGGAGCGGGATTGGGCGAATCCGGCCTTCAGACAGATATGGACGCTGCATTGACTCCTCCGCACCCTTCCAAGCAAGACTTGCTGGCGCGCGACGGTGGCGCAAGCACCAGCCAGGCTCAGATCGGTGCTCGTTCGACCTGGCCGTGCGTCTGCGCTCTTTGATGCGTCTGGGCCTGCGGCGGCACGCGGTCTGGAAGCGCATCGAGCTGGGTGAAGCTTCCACAGACGGATCCCCCATTGCTGCGGCGCCCGGCTCCATGGCGCCGGCCATCCAGCTTGGGATGCGAGTTAACTCCTCTGCTTCGCGCTGGGGGGAAGGCGAGGCCTCTGGAGCCATTAAGTTTCCGGACAGAGGCGCCAGTTTCACCGAAGTGGCAAGAGGCGAAGCCTGCGCGACGGAAGCAGTGTTGTTGCTCCTGCCCGCCAAGGCGCCATTTGCTGGGGCTCCGTCAGCGACCACAGCTAGCCCTGCTGTGGCCAGAATCGCCCCAGCTGCGACTCGGGAGGCCGTTAAGAAGCATATTGCCGGCCGCTGCTTTCGCTGCCTTGCCTCCGACCACCGCGTTGCACAGTGCCGAGACCCCATCCGCTGCCTCTCTTGCCAGGGGAACGGGCACTTCGCCCGCTCCTGCCCAAACCGCCGTCCACGCACCATCTCCGACAAGCTCCGCTCCCGCCTCAAGTTCCCACCAGAGAGCATCCACAGCCGGATTGTCTTCCCCCCTCTCCCCACGTCGGCTCCTTCTTCGCTGAAGACCTCCCAGGCTAGCCAAGTCCCGGGGTCCATGGAGCACGTGCCTGGCCTCGCTCACCAGCGTCCTCGGCGCAGTCGGGTCAACCTCCTGGCCAATGAGGCGGTCAATAGGGAGGCAAACAGGCTCCGGGCTCTTGCTGCTGTTATCTCTGCTCCCTCAGAGGGCTACCTCTCCAACGCCCTGGAGGTGTCCTACGCGCTGGCCGGGCAGCTCCACCTCCCCCGCCAGCGCATCTGCGTCACCAAGTACCGCTCGGGTGAGTATGTGGCCGAGTTCGACTCGCCGCCGTTGAAGGACCATGCACTCACCAAGGGGTTCATGGAGATTGGGGGCCACATCTTCTCCATCCAGCCATGGATTTCTGCAGGTGGTGCCAGGGAGGTCACCTGGTGGTACCATGTTCAGGTCTCCATGTAACATGTACCATTGGAGGCCTGGAACGAGGACGGTGTCAAGCTCATTCTTGGGGACGCATGCATCCTCAACAGACTTGAGGGACGTTCGGCGGCTCGGGAGACATCGGAGCTGCTGACCTGCTGGGTCTGGATGGAGGACCCGGACGAGCTGCCATGCTCCCTAGAGTACACGGCGTTCACTGCAAGGGCGGGCCAGGCCATGGAGATTTGGGGGCTCCCGGTGTCGACCCGCATCCCGGCCACACCTCCGATTGGCCTGGCTGCTGACGAGGTCATCATCATACACATGTTGCAGTATGAGGACCTGGCGCCCTCCTTCGCCAAGCGGCTCGTGCTCCCGCACCTCATTGGAGCAAGGTAGCTCAGCGCCAGCGGTTGTGAAGTTTGACAGGGTACCCGGTATCATCAATGGGTGCTCTGCTCCTGTGCGTGTGCGCCCTGGCCCCTGCCGTGGACCGCTCGAACCAGGTGGGGCGCCGAGACTCAGACCGGGATGATGATTTCCGTGACCGCCGTCGTCGCCACGAGGTCCCCAAGAGCTCCCGCGTCCGCCAACTCTTCCCTAACTGCGCTTCAGAACGGGCTGTTTGTGTCCGCTCCCGCTCGCCACCAGCCTACCGTAGGGCGTGGCATGGCGACCAGGCGGTGCTGGGGCGTGGGCGCCTGAGCAGTTGTTTCCCGAGCTACTCGCTATTGGCGGTCCTTAACAACCAAAATATAACATCATTCTAATGCTAAAATAAATATAAGATAGGGCTTTTATCTAACCTTTCCACGAGTTTTGTTGCACATGTGACTTGCAGGTCGAACACGTGGAAATGCATAAAAATCACCTGGAAAGCGCACTTCCAGAAAACATATTCAGAAAAGGCGCAAATCAAGAATAAAAGAGAAAAGCCCAGTCAAACCATCAAACAGGATCCATCCGTAACCACGGGGGAGGCCCAGACCCAGGGAGCAACCGACCACCCGAAGGTGGTGGCCAGTTGCCGCCTCCCAGGGACCGACCGCCCCCGGGGGCGGCCGCCTCCCAGATGGCACTTTCCGGGCCCAATTTCAGTGACAATGCTCATGGCGGTTCCCTGAAGGCGGTTTCACCTCCTTCCATATTTATCTACGCCGAAACCGACCTATAGAGCTATAAAATGAGGCCCTCACCCCCTCCATGGGAGAACATGATACAATAGAGAAGAAAAAGGGTGTACCACCATTTTCATTAGTGTAGCTTCTAGCTAGGCTAGTATAGGGGTTAGAGAGAGATAGAAGCTTGAGAAGTGATAGCGGGGTCGAAACAGTTCTACCCTCGGGTGGACGAAGTGCCGGACCTGTCGGCTCTCACATCCAACTTGTACCTCTACAACCATCTTACTACTTGAAGTAAGAGGTTTGTGATACATTTTAGTTTTGATCCATTAAGTGAGTTACTTTTATAAAGCTACTTGTTTGTGGGGATCGTCGCTCGTTCTTGAGACGGGTGCTCTAGTTAGAGGACTCCTGATAGAGACGGAAGTTCCTGGCCATCGCTAGAGTAGTAGTCGCCTTCGTAGACGTGGTGTCTAAGTCGAAGTCTACCTTCGTATGTTGCGCGCGCCCACAGGCAGAGGGGTAGGTGGCAGGTGGTGACAGCCCTGTCCACTCGTATCTTAACTCCCCCGCGTTCGCCCGCGGAATAGCGCTGATATTGGTATCGGCTGGCAGACCAGCTGCGTCAGTGGGCCTGAAGCAAGCAAGTAGTGGGAAAGTCATCTTCACTTAGTGTTTCCAGACTTAGTGTATCCTCTCCACCCAAGTTATCCGTTCTACCTTTTTTCTAGGGTAAACTAGCTAGAGACCTCTAACATAAGCCGTTCCTTTGAGAAAATACGATACCCTGAATACTTCCTGGTGAAGTGCTATAATGGTACTTCCGTGCACTTGCGAATTTTTCTACTGACGCTAAGAAGCGCCAACACTCACCACGGAGGAGCAGATGTGGCAAAGATGAGCTCCTGCATGCTTCGGAGGACTAGGAACACCGGCGCTCGCGGTCCCCTCCCCCACGTGGCATGCACCGGGAGCATGGCCGCAACCGCACCCAGTCAGTATACCTTGATCCCTTGCTTGTCTCTTACAGGGAGGACTCGAGGACTTCTTCATAGGAGGACGACCCCATGGTGCATGAGTTCGCTCGGGGCTGCTACTGCCGCCCCGCTCCGGTACTCGGCGGATGGCTCTGAGGACAGGGCAGAGTCGCCTACATACGCTCCCGTCAGCGAGCTCTGGAACAGACCCTGCCCCCATACCCCTCCCAGGGCGGAGATTGTCTTCGGGCCAGGGGGTTCAGCTGCCTGACCCGGCCCTGGAGCCGAACTCCTCGCTGGACTGCATCTCCAACATGGTGAACAAGATGGACATTGACGGGGCTGCTCCGGCAGATGGCAACGTGCTGAAGGAGGGGGAGGGCCTTATAGCTGAGGGGCTTAAGGTCTACAATGATTTCTGTGCTGACATGTTCAGGAAGATCCCAGCTTTGATTTTGCAGGAACCGGATGACAGTGGGCTGAGAGCAGACGGCAGGGGCAGGGGCAGGATGCGGAGCACGACCTCCACATGTTCTAGCTCCCGCCTAGCTGCTCGTGCATCGCCTGTGCCGATTGCCCAGCGCGCCCAACTTGAAGCTCTCGCTGTGAGCTTTCCTTCCTTGACTGCAAATTGGCGCCTGATGCAGCCATTTTAGCGTATGTTGACCTGTGCAATCAAGAACTGCCGGAGGAGGCTGTGCAGGCGAATCCGGGCGGCTTCAAAGTTGGGCAGCAGGCAGCTGTCGAAGGCTCTGGCGGCGATTGCAGCTGATGGCGCAGCGGAGATGGAAGTTCCTTGAAGCTTCTATGATGACAGAGTGCCTGATGTCTGTGCTGTGACCAATGTATCGTAGGGCTAGAGAGCTTGGGGCTGCTTAGCAGCGATTGTAGCTGGGTCTGTGACTTAGTTTGTGGTTGCATCTGTGGGCTGCTTTGTCTGTTCAGCAGCAGCTGTGATTGTGACTTCAGATTGTGCTGTGTTGGTCTGTGAGCTATTCTGTTTGGTGGTCAATCTCTAGCTGTTTGGCACTGGAAGGGACTGCCCTTTGTGTGTGGTGTGACTCCTGTTTGAAGCTGGATTGGTGCTGTAAGGAGATGGTTATGTCCTGGCTGGCCAGTGTTTGTGGGCATCTTGCTATGTTGATCCCTTTGGTCTCTCGTGGTGTGTGATATTAAAATCTTGAATTGGAATGTCCGGGTCTGAACTGTGCTGCGCGAAGAGAGGCAGTGAAGATTATGATCTAGCAGGCCAGCCCCTTGATTGTCTATCTTCAAGAGACTAAGCTAGACATGATTGATCGCTTCCTGGCTTTGGAAATTCTGGGTAATCACGACATGGGCCTGGAAGCTCTAAACGCTGACTCCACTCGGGGAGGGATCTTAGTGGCTTCGCGTCAAGATTTAATACGGGCTGTGTCACCAGTGAGGAGGAATTTCAGTCTGTCTCTGACGATAACAATGCGCCTTGACCAATGAGACCTTTGTCATTACTACAGTTTTTGGACCAGTTGAAGACAACCTAAAGCTGCTATTCCTTGACGAGCTGATTGCTTGCCAACCATGGGCTGGGCTGGCTTGGTTGTGCCTAGGTGATTTCAACTTGATCTATGAAGCAAGAGACAAAAACAACGGCAATATCAATCGTCGACTCATGTCTTGCTTCCGTCGGGCACTAGATGTGAGCGAGCCTCGAGAGATTGAGACTTGCGAAACCGCCTCTTCACCTGGAGTAATGGCGGAGTGACGCCTACTCTAGTCCGCCTTGACAGAGCATTCTATGACAAGGAATGGCAGGCTATCTTCCCTACTGCTACCCTGCAAGCACTCTCCAGCTCGCTCTCAGATCACTCACCATTATTCATCTGCACCCAATCTCTGGTGGCCAGGACGGCTGTTTTCGTTTTGAGTAGTTCTGGACTCATGTTCCGTCCTTTGTGGAGGTTGTTGCTACGACTTGGAACAGTCAGGTTACGGGAACTTCCCCCTAGAGCAAATCACTTTTTGGAGAGACAAAAAAACAACTGTTGTTCGCAAACAAAATTATACTACGGCTGGATGCTGCCCAGGAAGTGAGATGGCTTACTGCCTCCGAGCTGTAGCTGCACAAAGAGCTGAAACTGCATGTCTTAGGATGGGCAGCAATTGAATGTTCCCGTAGGCGCCAATGCTCGCGGATTACTCAAATCAAGGAGGGTGATGCTTGCACTAAGTTCTTTCACTTAAGAGCAAGTAACCTGGCGAAAGATAAACCTTATCCCCTACCTCAAGAAGGACGATGGAAGCCTGGTCTGGATTCACAAGGACAAGGAAGACACCATATCACATTACTTCCGAAATATTATTGGAAGTAAAGTCCAGTGAAACTGCTCCTTGGACTGGGAAAGGCTAGAACTAAGTAGAATCAATGACCCGACATTGGACTCACCTTTCTCTGAGGGGGAAATTCAGACAATTATTGGTGGACTACATAGTGAGAAAGCACCTGGGCCTGATGGATTCACTGGGGCCTTCTACAAGACATGCTGGGGAATAATTAAGAATGACCTTGTTGCAGCCATGTCTAGCTTCTGGAATCTACGTGCTGGCCCCCTGGACCTCTTGAATGGTGCCAACATTGTCTTAATCCCCAAACAGGAAGTGGCAGAACATGCAAAGGATTTCCGAACGATTAGTTTGATCCACTCCTTTGGCAAGCTCATCACCAAGCTATTGGCGGTCAGATTGTCCAGGCACATTGATCAACTCATTTCTAGTTCACAAAGTGCCTTCATTAGGGGACGTTGTATCTAAGACAACTTCATGTACTGTCCACAATCTGGCACGAGCATATCACGGAACGAAGACACCGGCGCTTCTCTTCAAATTGGACATTTCTAAGGCTTTTGACACGGTCTCTTGAGAGTACGTCCTTGAGCTTATGGAGCATAGAGGCTTCAGCCGTAAATGGACAGATTGGATGTGCCTATTATTCCAAAGTTTCCACTCTTCGGTTCTCCTCAACGGCGCCCCATGGCCGAGAATTAAGCATGCACGCGGTCTGCGCCAAGGAGACCCACTCTTCCCATATCTGTTCATCCTGACCATCGACACACTTCAGCGTATCCTGGACATTGCTACTGAGGACGGCGTCCTAAGCCCCTTGAGAGGAAGACATGCTAACCTGCGGCTGTCTCTATCAGGACGATGCGGTCATCTTATTAAACCCAATCCAATCAGATGTCAGGGCACTGTTTGGCTTGCTACAGCACTTTGGCAATGCCACTGGACTCAAATTGAATGTGACCAAGTGCATGGTGGCTCCCATCCGTTGTACTAGGCTGAACTTGGAAGAAATACTTGACGGCTTTGAGGGACTGCGGGTCTCCTTCCCAGTCACATATTTGGATCTCCCTCTCACACTGGGTAGGCTCAAAGTCACTCATGTCCAAGGTATTGTCGACAAAGCCAGAGCGAGGTTGGCGGGCTGGCAAGGAAGGCTGCTCAACGCTGCCGGTCGGCGTGAGTTGGTACGATCAGTCCTGAGCGCCATCCCGATATATCACTTAGCGGCTCTCAAGGTGCCCAAGCAGATTATCAAGGACATTGATAAGGCTCGGAGACGCTTTCTATGGGCAAGTGATGGGGAGCTAACAGGCGGCAAATGTAAAGTGGCATGAGATCTAGTAGCCAAGCCGATTGAGTATGGTGGGCCGGGTGTGCTGGACCTGGAGCGTTTCAGCAGGGCGTTAAGACTACGCTGGCTCTGGTTCGCCTGGATAGATCCGCACAAACCATGGGTTGGGACAGCTCTACCCGTGGATGAAGCTGACCTCGCCCTCTTTGCTGCATCCACAGAGGTAACGGTCCACAATGGTCAGAAGGCGCTGTTCTGGCATTCCTGTTGGGTTGATGGTATGCCGCTATCTACGACCTTCCTATTCCTCTAGGCACATAGCAAGAAGAAAAGCAGAACAGTCCATGAAGCTATCCGACATAACACTTGGGTCAAGGACATTGCTCATGAGCTGAACAATGATCTGTTGGCTGAGTTCTTCAGTCTGTGGAATTTGGTACGGGAACAAAATCTGCAGCTAGACACATCCATGGAGGACCATATTCACTGGAGGTGGGAAAGCTCGGGTCAATACTCGGTAAGATCAGCATATCACATCCAATTTGCCAGGAACATTGGCTCCAACTACCCAAAGTTGATCTGGAGAATCTGGGCACCCCCCAAATGCAAGTTCTTCATCTGGCTCCTACTCCAGGGCCGTCTCTGGACAGCAGCATGCCTGCAAGCTAGAGCCTGGGAGAACTACTACTTCTGTGGACTTTGAGTCCGCAACTTGGAAACTGCAAGCCACCTCTTCATCGACTGCCCCTTCTCTCGTGCCGTTTGGGAATATGTGGCCAACTGGAGCAAGTGTCAAGCCCTCCGCCCGGCACTCTGGACGGAACTATCAGACTTAGAGTCCTGGCTCTTGTCAATAGTGCGGAAGGGGCCGAGGCTAGCTCACTGCTTGGCTATCCTGACGCTATGGTGCTTATGGAAACAAAGGAATGCGGCGATATTTAGAAGGTCCGTGGCTTCGTCAATGCAGGTGTTCATGGCGATTAAGGAGGAGTGCACCTTGTGGGCTGCAGCTGGGGCACCGATAGTTAGACCGGTAGTAGTTGCAAACACTTTAATGAGTAATTAGCTACTTGTTTCCATCCCCCCTAGCTGTCTGCGAACGGGGGTCGCGCTACTCGCGCTCTTAGTTGTAAACTCTCTTCTTCTTTATTAATATAACGTCGGGCAACCGGGTCTTTAAAAAAAACTAATACACAGGTTCGTCGACATGGGCGTGCGAGTGAAAGACCCTAGTTTGGTTTTGGTAATTGATGAAACCTAGATACTAATCTAAGTGCTAAGTATGTGTAGCCAAGAGAAGATTAGTGATAAGGAGGAAGATGACATGAGCTCAAGTGAAGATCAAGATGGAATGATCGAGGAGAAAGAAAATGACTTAAAGAAGGAAAGCCAGAGGCTAAGGTATATTCAAATAGGGCTTTTCTTTTAGTGATCTAGACTCCAAGTGAGAGTGATCACCTTTAGGATAGATAGCCGACTATCAAGGGGAGAACTAAACTATTGGATTACTTTCAAGTGCTCTAAGGTTGCATCTCATGTGCATTGATCTAACCAACCTAGAAAACCTCTTTGAAAACCCTTGAAAAATGTTTGCAAAATGCTAACACACTGTGCACAAGTGTTGGAGATCTTGAGTGTTAGTACATAGAAGCAAGAGGTGAGAAATAGACTTGAAAAACGCTGAAAAAGGAGCGTCGGACGGTGTAGAGGCGTAGCGTCGGACCATTTGTTCGTGTCCGACGCCTACACTTTGAACTGTGCTGATGGCGAGCATCGGACGCTCGGTAAACGAGCGTCGAACCATTGCCCTCTTCAGTCCGACGATGCCGAGCAGCGGCAGGGTGACGCGTGACACGCTGAGGAGCGTCGGACGCTTGAGAAAAGTCCGACGGTGAGCGTCGGACGGAGTCCGACGAAGTTTTAGCGTTTCTGGACCTCTCTGGAAGTGTCGGACGATTCGTTTCTTTAGTCCGACGGTGCTCGAGTGATCGTCCGAAGGTACGCGCACAGTGACCTAAGAGAGAGCGTCGGACGCAAGTGTTTAGTCCGACGGCTCCAGTCCGACAGTTTGAAAAAGCGCGCGATGAGATATCCGTTGCGATCGGACGATCGATGTTGAATCCAGCTGACACGTGGCTTCATCGTAAGCGTCGGACGCAGAGTGTTAGTCCGACGGAACCAGTCCGACGGTAGCGTCCGACGACTTCAAAACGTGCTTAACGGCTGTTTCGAGTGGGGTAACGGCTAGATTTGCACTTGGGGGTATTTATACTACCTCCCTGGTCACTTGGTGACCAGCTTGCACATTTGGATCATTGTCATACACTTTGTTGCATTCTAGCCTCCCACTCTCTCACTAGTTCATCATCTTGATCATCCTTAGTGAGATTGAGTGAACCTCAAGTGCATTCTTGCTGTTGTTTTGCATTGTAGAGCACTTGAGAGCAAGTCTTGGTTCAGTTCTTATTCTCTTAGGACATTGCCATGTCCCTAGACGGCTTGGAGGAGAAGAAGGTGTAGAGAAGCTTGGTGATTGTGCTTGCTCACACCGGTGATTGTAAGGGGTCTTGTGCCTACCCCGAGCGGAGAGCTCAGAGGTAACTCTAGTGAATTGCTCGTGTCATTGAGTTACTTCCTCCGTGGTAAGTTCTTGTGGCGCCTAGTGTAGGCTCGGTGTGTGATACCGATTAGCCACCGAACCACCGGTTGAAGTCGACACAACGAGGACGTAGCGTGCCGACAAGCACGTGAAGCTCGGGGATAAATCTTTGTGTTCATATTGCTTTCCTCACCTTCGAGTGAGTGACTTGATTTTTATCCCGGTGATTGACTTCATCTCAAGGCAAAGGTATAATCGACAATCATCCCTTTCTTATTCTTGTGCAAAGTAGCTTATTCTCTTGTCTTGAGTAGTTGTGTAGTCATTTAGCTTTTGCTAGCTTGCTTGTGTGGCTTAGAACTAAGGATTAACTAGAATTATGTAGGTGGCTTGCCTAGGTTAGTAGTTACTCTAGCATTGTACATTTAGCCATGTTTGTTACTAACCTCTTGACCTAAGTACTTTGTAGAAATTTTATTAAACTATTCACCTCCTCTAGCCATACTAAGACTTTTCAGCGAGCTAAGCATAAGGGCCTCCAAATAAGTGGGGCCCCAAGCCACATCATTTTAGTAGCCCAAGCCACCAGAGTTGGCCACCAGTTTGCCACGCTGACAGCCTATGCAATGCGCGCCGTCTACGGGCATCAGGCCATCACGTATGTATCCAAATCCAACTGATGCTACACAGCTGCTCTCGTCAATGTCAGGTTTTTTCTTTTCGAATAATGAATTAATATTTAAAATAATCATTTAAACTATAGATGGGGGTGGTTGCTCCATGGAGCGAATCTGAAACTATCCACTGACCCGTTCAAGGCTAAAAGGGGCAACACAGAATCCTTTTGCACCAATAGACTAGATTAGGAGGATCGTGTGGATCGACCCACATCACAGCAAAGCGCACCAGCCGCGCCTCGCCTTGCCATGGCTGCGCCACTGTACGTCAGCTGCGGACAGTTTGTTCTTCTTTTTCTCTCCTTTCGCATCGATGTCGAGCATGTGCACCAACCCGCCGAAGCTGTGCCCCCCTCTCTTCTGTGCGATGGTTGCTTCCACCAGTTGCTGGTCTGTCGTGCTCCCGTGCGTAGACATGTGCTCGTAGCAGCAATCATCGCTGCAGGACGAGGTGCTCGCCAGTGCCGCCGTCCGCCATGGCACGCGTGCCTTCCTGAGCACGCGCCCACGGCGTGCACGCAGCCACGCACCCATCTACGACGGGCGGGAGCAGGATGTTGCGGGTAGATCAGCAGATGGTTGGAGCCGCTGCCGCCACCGTACGGACGTTCGGAAGGTAGGGAGCGGGTCGAACCCCTCGATCCAATGCTTCACCTGATTTCAAGCCACCGATCCTGGCTGATTTAACGGGTCAAAAATAGAGTCCATCTGGTTCATTTTTTTGGGCTGGTTCGAATAACCGTTGGATCGAACCGAACCTTCCCCATCTTTAATTTAAACGTTTGATAAGTTCAGTATAATTGACTAATTGCCTCTTAGTTCATAGCTGTTACGGCAAAGTAGATCTACACTCCACTAGCAGAATTTGTTTTTTATATAAATTGATACGGTTCAAGATATAAGTTGGAGTTATTATTTTGAAAAAAAATACCAGAGAGACGATGCTTTTCAGTAGAATAATGCTAGTACTCTATTTACTCTCTTAAATTTACTATACTTGATTTTTAAACATTGCGCAAATAACATATGTTAAATTTGTATAACTGAGTGAAAGTATATCTTATTTGTATTAGATGTCATTTAAGTTTTGAATTTTAGAACCCCCAATTTACATTTTACTCCTAGGCCCTAACTTCCTAGAGACAGCCCTGTACTAATAGGATGGCAACAGTAGCCCAAAAAGTTACTGGTCCTTCACACACACCAACTTTCTCAAGGAGAAATATAGGGTGCGTTTGGCAGGGTGAAATGCTTGAATCCCTGCCAAACGGCTGGAACGCTGAAACGTTTCATCGCTGAAACGCTTGAAACGTTTGGTGTTTCCCTCATGAAACATGATGAGGACATCACTTCATCATGTACACACTCAAGAGAGGAGGATAACCAGCGTGGGCGTCCAACTCGTCTTCGTCCTAGTGGAGGACCAGTCCAGTTGAAGTTAGAGTCTATCTCGGACTCTAGGAGCAGTCCCGGGTAAAATCAACGCGCAGGATGTATGCGGACTCCGTTTTCGACAACCCACATATGGTTGAAAATATATTTTGATAAGGAAACCAATGGTTTTGGTTTCACATCATAATTCATCCGGAGTCAACGGGAATCGTCGAAACAAGTCAGCGTCCAGAATATGCCACGGTGCTGCGACACTGTATTTTGATCCGATGAGCCGTGTATCGTCTTAGAGCCCATTAGGCGGCGCGTCCAGGGAAAGCGACGACCAGAACTCTTTAATTAGCCGCCGCCACTTTCGTTAGGGTTGGGTTTTGTTTGCGTTCTTGTTTTCCTTGTGAAACAGACATTGATTGCCGCAACCGTGCCGTCAAGGTCGCTTGCTGATAGTCCAGGGCCCCTGTTCTTGCTTGTTCGTCTATGGTGATTAGTCCTTTCGAATAAAGACTTGAACACCTCTCTGAATTCATAAGCCTCATATTTATTTGCAATTTCAGATTGCGTTTACCCGTTCTTACTTGTGTTCTCGATTCGCTTGCAGAAAAGCCTTATCGGCGAGGTCAATCGCGTTGTGCGTGGTTGATAACCAACAGAGCAGTGGTGTAACGGTTGTGGGGGTCTGGATCAGTTTTGGTTCAAAGCCTAGATTGTGAACATCGAGTCTCCACCAATCGACCTGTCATACCTGTCGAAAGATCAGGCCACGTCTACATCAAAACACTTTGGTCAAACAATTTGGTGTTTCTGACAAAAACGTTTTGGCGTTTCAGGTGTTTCTTCGGTGAAACGGAACCTACCAAACGCACCCATAATGAAAGGTGTTGCGGTTTTACATGAGACAATACATGAGCTTCATAGAAATAAGATAACTATGTTTACTTCTAAAATTGACTTTCAAAGCGGCTTATGATAAGTTTAATTAAATCTTTGACTATAACCCGTTGAATGAAGTGTTTTTTCTCTCAGAAATGATATATAGTCGGTTCCAGTGATCCAGTCCTTTGTATAAGGAGGTAAATAATGTGGGAATTAAGGTAAATAACCAAATGGGCCCGTACTTCCAAACAAAGAAGGCCTCAAGCAAGATGATTCGTTCTCGTTGTCCCTGTAGACCTGTTGGCTATTATTGTTGACATAGCCAAAGAGAACGAACAAATAAAAGGGGTGGTAGTGCCTCGTTGGGTAGAAAATGGGTTGTATATCTTGCAGTAAGCAAACAAATGACATGGTGTTATTCCCTATTTTAATTCCACAATCTTGAATAACTAAAGAGCATGAGACTGCTTTTACACATGTTTGAACAATTATAGAGTACAAATTAACTTTCATAAGAGTCGTCACCAAAAAAAACTCCCATCTCCCCCTCAAATAAAGGGGAATTGCAGCTCCCTCAATAGTGTTGAGACCACAACAACTGCCATCTTTTTTTCTCCCAGTCATATCTATTTGGAAGATTATTGGTGATCTGTTGAAACATCTCCCTCAATATTTTGAAGTAGCACTATTGGTGACCACCAATACGATTTTATTATGGATGGATTATTGGTGAGCTACTGGAGGTGGTATAAAAGTGACCTTTTTTTGTTTTGGTGAGGTAATAGTAGCAGAGAAGCATACTCACATCTTTTGGGGTACAACCAAACTACTCCCTCCATCCCAAAAAGCACGTAAATCTAGCTTCCCAAGGCAAACTTAGTGGAGAAGAAAAAAGACGCATGTACCCGTATGGAATTGAGACCATGGCATCCGCTTTTTTCTCCTTCATCTGCACTCGTTCCGGTGAGCCAGATACTTTTTGTCAGTGACACTACTACAGAAAGTCTTTTGGGAGGCACTTCTGAAATCTTAACCAGTGGAGGTCAGCCCAGCAAACCGCTTCGGTTAAGACGGGCCGGCCGAAGGCTGGGCTGGCCGCCCCCAACCGCCTAGGTTAATGCCTTTACCGAGGCGGTTGTCTTAATACAACCACCGCAGTTAATTGGTATTAACCGTGGCGGTTGTATTATCATAACCGCCTCGAAAAAGGAATTAACCGAGGCGGTTCTCCTAACACAACCGCCACGGTTAATAACCTATTAATCATGGCGGTTTGGTTATGATAACCGCCTCCATTAACTCTGGAACTATAAAATAGCAGCCCTCCCCTTCTTCCTCCCTGCGACCTCTCCTCCATTTTTGAGTGTTTTGAGCTCAAAACCCTAAAAATAGCCATTTCAAGGGGGGAGGTTTTGCCCTTGGATTTGATGAAGGATGGCACAGTAAGAGGTTGATTCTTACCCTCCAAATCTTGTTTTCCTCTCTTTTTGTGGGGATATAGACCCCCGGTACCACAAGACAAGACTTGGGCCGCACCATCAAAGCTGGCCCGACCCAGAAGATAAAGACGTGCGGCGCAAGACTGCACCGCACGGTTATTGTACCAATTTGGATAGTTTACTTGTAACCTTGTCCCTTCAGACTATATAAGGAGGGGCAGGGATAGATCCCCTCAACTCAACTCATAATAATACAAGACAGCAACACACAGGACGTAGGGTATTACGCCTCGCGGCGGCCCGAACCTGTATAAATCTCGTGTCTCGCGCTAACTGCGCAACTCTTGCTCGTCTCAGGCGCACCTTCACCGATCATCAACTACCTTGGTCATACCCCTTGGTAGACTATCGCCAGTATTCCGTCGACAGTTGGCGCGCCAGGTAGGGGGTGTGCTTCCTGATTCCATGGCGAACAAGATGGATATTTTTTCTTCGTCGTCGCCGACCACGGCAACGGCGTCCGGCGGCGGCGAGCCCGTTCTGAATTTTCGTCGTTGTCAACCACGGCAATAGCATCCGGCGACGGCAAACCAGATGGATCTCAAGATCAACATCAACATGTTTTGTGGCGACCTGTCGTCATCCTACAGCGAGCATCCACGTCAAGACAGCGCATCTTGATCTACGGCGGCAGCACCAACTCATCAGGCTCGGTTGCTCGCGTCGGTAGTCTGCAGGCCACGCAAGCTAACAAGAAAAGGCGGCCGGGCAAGCAGATCGTACCTCGCATGTCTACAGCTCCGTTCCGATCTGCAAGGCCACGTATGCAATAAAAAAAAGGGAAGAAGTATGATTCCCATGTCACATTATGGAAAATTGAAGACGATGAAGCTTCCACCTGCAACAAGCAAGGAAAAGTCCTGGTCTCTATATGTCCGTGTACCGGGCAAGTAAATCAGCCGTATAGCCTGAGTCGTCAAGCACCAAGATCACGGCCAGTACAGTCGTCTACTCTTCACGGCAACCAACAAGATGCACGATCCGTACAAGACGAAGATCGAAGGCGTATATTTGCACGATCCGACGCGTGCTACTAGAATAAAAAAAAGAGTCGATCGCGCTCCGCGACTGGCCTCGTCGTCGTCCATCTACGGCAACAACAAGCTTGAAGCTGTCCAAGCCATATATCGAGCCACGAGCTGTCCGGCGAGCCACGTCGAGCCATCGATAAGCGAGCCGTCTACGATATATCATCGCCAAGATTATCTCCATAACTCTCTGTCGCCGACGAACTCACCGCTGAACTCTCGTCGCTCCTCGCCGTACAACATATGCATACATGATGTTGATCCAAATGAAAATCTCATACAACATATGCATACTGGGGCCATATTCGTGAACATCGATTCAACAAGCAAGACATGCGTCCCGGTTTCGGCTCCCCTCGATCTACAATGGTCGCCGTCTCGAGGCCTAGAAGACCCATACGAGCATCGTCCGCAGCTATCTAGATTCAGGCGACGGTGGCCTTTTTCAATGAAGTCGTCACCTCAAGGCTACTTGCAGCAAGACAACTCCGCCGAATTATCAGATTAATCTATTACCTCTGGCTTTTGGGGCTTCGTGGAGCAAGCCAGGACCCTTATGCATGGAGTTGCAATGCTTTCCCTCAACGGCCAACAGCATCAACCGTGCACTAACTCCAACTGGCAAAGATCCGGAGGCAAAATAATCAAGATGTGTCTCACATGGAGATTTTCTTCGTCATCGTCGACCACAACAACGACATTCGACCATGGCGAACCAGATCTAAATCCTTCACGGCAATTCGGCGGATCGTGAACATAATCAGCGGCAACATCGTCACGATTCTGTCTCTCTCGGAGGCTTCCGAATCCACGTTGTCTGCAATTAGCCTGAACACCACCAACGATTTAAGATGACACAGCTGGCTACGGGCGTGAGATCTGATCTACAGGGCCCTACCAACCAACGTCACGTCAAAAGGTCCAAGATCCATGTACATGGCCCTCGTCGCTACTCACATCGCCGCTCGCCATCATCCCCACGGCGGCCTACAGGGATTGCATTGCTGCATGGCACCGCCCAGCCCCATAAGCCGATCTACTTCATTCATCTACTACGATATCGGCAGTGGCAAGTTCGATCTACTAGATCGGCACGAGAAGCTAACAGCATTAGATGGGAAATTTTCATCGACATCATCTACTCCGATCGCCGAAACAACGTCACAACGGCAATTCAGTGTCACGAGACGAATCAGTATTGTGGCGTCTTGACCATCGCTCATCACGGCGTCTTTAACAACCTGCAACAAAACTCGACGGGGCCGACTTCGAAGCAAAGCCATCTACCAGATGCATATGCATGTATACGTGCAAGTGCAAGCACAAACCAGCAAGGGAGAGGTGTTCGAATCCAATCTACAAGATATGAAGAAAAACGTCCAATCACAAGGCAGCGTCGTGCAACACGCGCATGGCCGCTACGCACGCTCACATGCATATGAACCAAGCTAAGTCATGTTTATTATCTTAATTAAGATATTTTATTATACATTATTCATCTTCGGATCAACGCCCTGTGATGGCCTTGTCGTCGTTCAGCAATAGCAAGCCTGGAACCGTCGCGAGCCATCAAGCAACCCTTCGACACACCGACCACTCTTCTCGCGGCGGCATCCGTGCACATCGGCGCTCAGCAAGAAGAATCCACGTCAGTTTACAACTGGCCCGACCAGATCCGTTTAATGATGAAGCCAACATCATGACGCGTGGAGCTCAGCAGAGAGATCGTAGCAAGCCTCGGCGATTGGCGGCGTGAGATTTGCATCAAGCGCCGTGGCTGTGTTACCAGTCAACATGCATGAAGACCAGCGAACGAACCACCAAGGGAGACACCAATGATCTAATCTACAGCACCATGCAGCAAAATCACGACACCTCGTGCTCATCCGATCTACAAGCTGATGCAAGCATCAAGCTCCAGAGCCATCCAAGCTGCTCGCAAGCCACGGCGAGCCATCTTACAAGTCATACGTCGAGCCGTCAAGCGAGCCTATTCCCGTACCAATCCAGCAATGGCGACCATGCAGTCCGGATAAACAAATCAAGATATCGTTAGGGAGATTTACATACACGGACATCATGCATCCATCGGAAATTTTCTCACGGCACTCAGCGATCGATACGGACTCATCATCCTGATACTGCCAAGATTCCAATTGCGTATGTGCGTCGGACAAGCACATGCCATATATCCTAGAGGAAGCCAACCGGAAAGGAAGGAAATTGAAGACGCTTATGGTGCACAAGATCATGAAGGCCACCATGGACTTGAAATTAATTACGCCTCTCGTCGTCAAACGCTACGGCGACCTCGGCAACAGCAAGCCTAGGGCCACGTCGAGCCAGAACGTGAGCCGCGTCAAGCGAAATCTTCGAGCCATCGTCGATTCGTCCGAGCCACTCAAGCCATGAAGCATCACTAAGCACGACGACGATCAACCGAGCCATCTGGCAAAACCTCCAAGCCACCAAGCGAGATAACATGCTGGATCATGAAAGCATATCTACAAGATCGTGAAGGCTAATGAAGACTTGCATGTATATTCATACACGAGAGACAGAGGCATTCATTCATCCAATATCAAGCATGATCCGAAGCCTAGATGTGCTTCAAACGTGCACGGAATTCTCCACATCTCCATCGATTCAGTATGATCGGATCCTCCAACGCCGTACCGACAAATAGCAGAGCTAGATCCGGTCTACAGGGCCATATCGGCCAACATAAATTACCAAAAGCTAACGGACGATGCTGCACGTACTGAACTCCAGCTGGCCTATCAAGTCATCGATTTGTGCACAAACGGTCTAAGAAGCCGTACAAGATTAGTACCCTCATGGATGCACGTACATGTACCATGCATCACGACTACACGCCTAAATTTGGCATGATAGAAAACAGCTAAGTTGAATTTCTTCAATTAAATATTCCTATATATATTTGTATGTCTTTTCGATATTTCTGCGCTCGTCTCCGTGGCCGTTAATAGCAGATGCGATCTTCTCATCTTGGGCCCGACGACCAACGCCAAGGCAAGGAAGCGGTCCAGGCTACTAGCGAGCCATCGAGTCGTCTGGCGAACCACGTCGAAATATCAAGCGAGCTACATCGAGTAACTCCTCCAAGCTACTAAGCGGCAACTGGCGAACATATGGAAACTTTTACTTACCATCATCATCCGCGGTGACGGATGCAACTCGAATCCAGCATGCTGTCATCAGTGGCGGCAGTCACCAATAATCATCTTCAGCACGAATCGACGAATTATCTCTTCATCAACGTCAACCGCGGCGACTCGGCTTCCTGTGGCGGCGTTCTTCATCCAATACGCCGTCCACTGGTAACTCGATCTGCATCATGACGACGTCAAGATTAGACAAGCCAATCGATAAACAAGCAAACTACTAGGCGTGCAAGCCTGCTGGCACGAACGCATCTACTAGGCATACGTGCAGATTAACTGTTCCAGCATCATCAAGCTAAAAAGCAATTCCTATCTGCTCCGATTCGTCGTCACGTTCTTGTCAATAATCAAGAGGTCTATGTTCATCTTCATGCATGCCATGGCCAGAAGAAGAAAGCAAGTCATCCAAACTGTTAAACAAGAAATTGGAGTCGTCAAGCCATCCAATGAGCCACGGCAAGCCGCCTAAGCAAGCCACGTCGAGCCGCCTACCATACCATCACCAAGATTATTTTCAAGATTCTTCGTCAATGCGTAAGCCCCGCACCTGCTCGGGCAGCACGTCTTCACCAATGCGTAAGCCCCGCACCTGCTCGGGCAGCACGTCTTTGCCAATGCATAAGCCCCGCACCTGCTCGGGCAGCTCGTCTTCGCCAATGCGTAAGCCCCGCACCTGCTCGGGCAGCACGTCTTCGCCAATGCGTAAGCCCCACACCTGCTCGGGCAGCATGTCTTCGCCAATGCATAAGCCCCGCACCTGCTCGGGCAGCACGACTTCGCCAATGCGTAACCCCCCGTACCCGCCGGGCAGCATCTGGCTCGACGCCGCGTAAGCCCTACACATGATAGGCCGCCCAACTGCGCCACTTCACCAACTGCCCCGATATATCGGGTAGCCTTCGCCCACGATAAGCGTAACCCCCGCCTGGCGCGGGCAGCTTCGCCACCACGTAAGCCCCGGGGACGTCTGGGCCGTTAAGTCTTCGCTAACACGTAAGCCCCGAGGACGCTTGGGCAGGTTAGCAGCGTCTCCAAAAGCCCCGGCAAAAGCACGGGCACCACGCAGGGCGTGGAGGACTCCTCGCCGACCTCTCAATAAGCCCCGACCTCGCTCGGGCACCTCATCACTCTCCAAGACATGCCAGCGCTGCCATATTCTCTAGTTGAGCTTTACGCTCAGAGACTTCATCGAGACATCGGACTCCATAGCGTTCTCCAGTCAAGCTCTACACCAAGCTCTTCATCCCCATATTGCCGAGCACTCCATTGGCGCAGCGCCGACCACCCCGTCAACACAGCGCTGATCACTTAATATAATACTGAGCTCCATGCAAAGGCCAATACACACTTCGGCGGCATACGTACTTCCTTGGTGGATGAGATCAATTATGGCGGACAAGCACCGATAGGTTGGATTCCGCGCCCGTACCCCGATAGGACCTCGCCTCTGAGTCCTGCCTTCCACGCATTCATTCAAGATCATGATGTCGGCACGTCATCAAGTCCCAATAGCCAGCATCGCCAAATTCGATTATGACCACAGCAACCTGACAAATCGGCTTCGTCTATCGTGGATCCTCGCCGACGCTAACGACAAATCGCGGGGACTGCGGACGACCAAACAAGAAGGAAAGACCTAGACTCGATGCATCAACATGTATCAGATATACAATCTGATTTTAGCAACCTTGGAAGATCACGATCATACAAGGAATTAAAAAAACTGGCACTCATACGTGCTAAGAAGCAGCGGATGCTTAGCACCCGAGCATGTACAAGGTGGATTCTAACGTACGAGACAAAGCAAGCTGTGAAACTACGATGGAGCACGTCAGCCACGCTGTCAAGAGACACGCTAACGACACTACCGGGCGTCAAATAAGCTAAGTGATATTTTTAATATTTTTCTACATATTCTTCGATCTCCATATATCTTCGGAAATTGTCTCCATGGTTCTTCGCCGCTGACTTCTCCGTAAGCCCTGACAACGCTCAGGCAGAAGATTTTTTCTCCACAAGAATTCGTCGCCGCTCGTCACGAAGGCTACGACATCATCTTCGCCTCGCCGACCACGCTGATCAATGCGCTGGGAGAAACGTGCAAGCCAACGCCGACAAGGAGCCAGATGAGGCACGTGAGGGTGAATTATCTCTCATTATCAATCTACGCCGACTTGAAAGATGATTAACTAGCAAACAACGACTACATACATCTACACAATGCAAGACCAAGCATGTCAACATACGAGGCCATGAGAACTGATACTGAATAAATAAACAATTGGGGCATGGATGAAGATACGCAAGACAATGCATCAAACAAGTTAACTGTGGCAAGTCAGCTTGCCATCGGGCAGCGGCCCTCGTCGTCCACGTTGTCGGTTCAGTGACCAGCGACCCCTGCACACCGTGATTCGCTTCATCGATCATATGATCAACACGTACCATCACGACATCGCTCAAGATTACAAAAGATCATGAAGGCTCAAACACTTGCATGCATACGGCACACACGTGCAAATCATTCGGCTGCCTGCATGATCTGATGATTGCTACCTCGATCAAAATAAATCTGTTCCGCATCAACATTCTACGGCGGCGTCATGAACCGAACTGCCAGATCCATCAAACTCGTCGTCCAAAGGAGTAAATCATTGAATCAATCTACCTAGAGGAGAAAGGCGTGCAGATTCACGCGCATCCACGGGAATATGCAGGTCACGTCGATCGACCATGCATGCAAGTCAGATTGCATCTATGAATAATACCGAACTCGAGGGCGACACGACCTTTTCTTGAACAAGCTAAGTCGTGCTTCTATTTTCTGGTCAGAGCATATTCTATTATATCTCCTTGTGTCGATTATTATCTACAGCACCACATGCCGTCATGCTATAGGGATCCTAGTCATATGTCGTCATGATCAAAGCTCGGCCACGAAGGGATCTCAACTGGTCCAACCACGCCAAGCGAGCTAAAGCAAGCTCTCCAAGATCATCGTCCGAGCCATCGAACAACTCCTTCCAAGCTGCTAGCGACGCACCGACCACTCCGCCGCCAGACGTCAATCAAGCTAAGAACTCATCGCCACTCCTTGTCATCCTCGCGCTGCTCGGACAACGCTTCCGACCATGCTGGGGACTTCGTCGTCGCTCCACGTCACTGTTCTCGCGCTGCTCGGACAAAGCTTCCAACCAGGCTGGGAACTCGTCATCGCTACACGTCACCGTCCTCGCGCTGCTCGGACTATGCCTCCAACCAGGCTGAGGACTCGCCGCAGCTCTTCGTCGCCGTCCTCGCACTGCTCGGACAACGTTTCTGACCAGACTGGGGACTCGTCGCAGCTCTTCATCGCCGTCCTCGCACTGCTCGGACACCAGCCTCCGACCAGGCTGGGGACTCGTCGCCGCTCCTCGCCATCCTCGCGCTATTCGGACACCGTCTCCGACCAGACAAGGGACTCGCCGCTCTCCATGACTCACCGACCTCCAGAAGATCTCCAAATTGTCGTCACTCCCCATGATACGCCAGCCTCCACCATGTTCTCCAGTTGAGTGATCAGCAACAAATCGGCGTCACATGGGCGGAAGTCGTCTGGGCTGCACAGCATTGCACGCACGGCGCCGTCATATGCTACCTCCGTACAATCCAACGTCAAGAGCTAAGCACTAATTCATCTATGCTTGAAGGCTATATCCACCCGTGCCCAAAAAAGCTAAGTCATGCAGCACTTCCAATTAAATATTCTCTATGGAATATATTTACATATATTTTCAGATTTATTTCCACGCTCGAAATATTTCACGTGTCAACAATCTAACTTTCCTTCACAACGCGATGACCCCTGTTTTCTCGTCTCACCTGGTGGCAACCGTCGTATGAAGCATTGCATCAATCGGCAAGATGGCAAGAAAGGCAATAACAAGGAAGTGAAACACGCATGTACGCATGCGCATGTCTGACAAGACGTTCGATCTGCTCGGCAAGTCGTTGAAGCGTCTGATCTCCATGGCAACTTGCTGGCTACATCGCCCGACGTCGATCAAGGGACTCGTCGCCGCTCCTCGACATCCTCGCGCTGTTTGGACTCCGCCTCCAACCACGCTGGGGACTCGTCGTCGCTCATTGTTGTCCTCGCGCTGGTCGGAAAACGTCTCCGACCACGCTGGGGACTCGTCGCCACTCCTCGCCGTCGCTCCTCGTCGCTACCGACCACTCCGGGGTCTCGTCGCCGCACGATCAAGTCACTCCACGCTGTTCGGATCAGGGTGCTAATCTTGGGCGGCATATCAAGGGGTCTTGATATGCGCCTCGCCATGCTCGGGGACTTCGTCGTCGATCGCCTGCTCGGAAGATTTTTTCACGATCACTTGCTATGCTCGGGGACTTCGCCTATGTCAAGCATTTCCGATTAGCAAAAGCTACTCGGGGATTTCGTCATGTTCGTCAAGTGTTTCCGATCAGCAGAAGCTGCTCGGGGACTTCGTCGCTTTCGTCAAGTGTTTCCGAGCAGCAAAGCTGCTCGGGGACTTCGTCGCCTTCGCCAAGTGTTTCCGACCAGCAAAGCTGTTCGGGGACTGTCGTCTTCGTCAAGTGTTTCCGAGCAGCAAAATTGCTCAGGGACTTCGTCGCCTCGTCAAGTGTTTCCGAGCAGCAAAGCTGCTCGGGGAATTCGTCGTCTTCGTCAAGTATTTTCGAGCAGCAAAGCTGCTCGGGCATTTCACCGCCTCGTCAAGCGTTTCCGAGCAGCAAAGTTGCTCGGGGACTTCGTCATCTTCATCAAGTGTTTTCGAGCACCAAAGCTGCTCGGGGACTTCGTCGACACTTCACATGATCAGAAGAATAAAGATTTTGACCCTGACACCACGTGACTACGTCACCTACTATCAGGCTCGGGGACTAAGTGGATACACTTCACCTAACGGTGAAGGTATTGATTCTGGACGAACCAAAAGTGGATACACTTCACCAAAGAGAAGCTCTTTTCAAATTTTTTTCTGAGCTCCTTACATCCGTCTGGTCAAGCAACTCTGAAGATCTGCATCTCTCGACGAATGCAAGGCGCTCGGGGACTAGCTGTGGGGATATAGACCCCCGGTACTACAAGACAAGACATGGGCCGCACCATCAAAGCTGGCCCGACCCAGAAGATAAAGACGTGCGGCGCAAGACTACACCGCACGGTTATTGTACCAATTTGGATAGTTTACTTGTAACCTTGTCCCTTCAGACTATATAAGGAGGGGCAGGGATAGATCCCCTCAACTCAACTCATAATAATACAAGACAGCAACACACAGAACGTAGGGTATTACGCCTCGTGGCGGCCCGAACCTGTATAAATCTCGTGTCTCGCGCTAACTACGCAACTCTTGCTCGTCTCAGGCGCACCTTCACCGATCATCAACTACCTTGGTCATACCCCTCGGTAGACTATCGCCGGTATTCCGTCGACACTTTTTCATTATTTAGGTGTTTTCCAAATGGTTTAGATCTAGATCTAAATGGATGAGAGGGAATAAGGAATTTATCCTTGGATTTAGTAAAGGGTGGCACCGTTAGAGGTTGATTCTTACTCTCCAAATTTGCTTTTCCTCTCTTTTCCATGATTTATAGGAGTTTTTTCAAAATGTGGCCGGTTTAGATCTAGCTCTAAAAAGATGAGAGAGAGTAAGTGAATCTAGAGTTGGATTTTGTGAAGGGTGGCACTTGGGAGTATTTAGATGCTTTTTCGATACTTTTAATTAGTTGTAGAGTTGGATTTACCGCTCGTCTAATACGACTTCATTTCAATTTGCTGTGTTTGTATATAAGGTGAAGGTCATGGAGAGCAGGGAGAATTGGATGTACAACATATCAAGCCTGGATCTGTCTTTCCTGGACAATGTGAGGAAGAAGTTCATTCCTTTTGCGCAGAAGCATCGTCTGAGTCTGAGCCGAGATCGCATGATTTGTCCGTGCAATGACTGCAAGAATCGGCTTGCCCAGGAAGACAACTATTGTGCAATCACACTTAGTACAGGTATGAGTTCATCAAGGACCCAAAGTACACTGTGTGGAAGTATCACGGCGAAAAAGATCCTGAGTGTCGCAGATGCACAAGCAAGCTCCTCGTTGGTGAATGACGGAAGACAGCAACAACAGACATCATCTGCCGCCGGCGATGACGACAATGCGAGACATGAGTACATCACAATGAGTGATCTGCACCAGGACATGGCAGACGATGACGCCGACGCTTGCGATGGGGATGGTGACCCTGTCATTGACATGTTGCTGCCGGAGGAATGCAGAGTTCATTAAGCAGGTTGCTAACTGTCAGGATCACGATGATATTTTGTTTGGGGATCCAAAATGGCTCGAGAATTTCAGAGTGATGAAGCATGCGGCAATTGATCCCCTGTACAAGGATGGGGGGAAATGTCCACAGCATTGGACTGTGCTCCGTTTCAATCTCCAGTTGCTTATGTTGAAGGCTCACCATGGGATGACCGACACTTGCTTCAACGACCTGTTACGTATCATTGGTGACAGTTACCCAGAAGGGTAACAATGTGCCCGCCAATACCTATCGGGCGAAGAAGCCGATCCGGCCAGTGGCAATGAAGCTTAGAAAGTTTCATGCATGTCCTAACCATTGTATTCTATTTCGGGGAGACGACTTTGCAAAGTTGGAGAGCTGTCTGCGCTGTGGCGCGAGTCGTTACAAGAAAAATACTGGTTGTCGCGTAGGTGATGAGGAGGTACCCTCGAGATGGCCGAAGAAGAAGAAGGTGAAGGCCAACAAACAGCCGCCTCCTGAGGACGAAGAAGAAGAGGGTTACACACTCAGGAAAAGTCCAGCCCTGTCGGTGTGGTACCTGCCCGTCATCGCTCGGTTGCGTGCACTATTCGGGAATCCAGAGGATGCCAAACTTATGTCCTGCCATGCATCTCCTGAACGCGTGAAGGGTGATGGCAAGCTGTGGCATCCGTCCGATGGCAAGCAGTGGAAGCATTTTGACGCTAAGTTCACAAAGTTTGGGGATGAGCCTTGGAACGTCACGTTCGCGCTGAGTACCGACGGGATGAATCCCTTTGGCGACCTCAGCAACACGCACAGCACGTGGCCGGTCACCCTAAGTGCGCGTAGATGCACGTAACCGTCTTTTTTCATGTTGCCCCTACAGGGAGCGAACCCCGCCTAAATTTTGGCCCCTAAGTCCAGATTGCCCAGATAACTTCGAGAATGGCAAATTCATGTTGACCTTGGGCGATCTTTTGGAGGAGCCATGGGAGGTTCAGAGGTTCCACATCTGGTATATGCATGCTGCAAAGCTGGGCATGAAGGAGTTCAGTTGTGAAGGTCCCGCAGGAGTACTTTCACTTGGAGGATGATGAAAGTTACATGCCTGTTGAATTCCACGACATGCATAGGATGCTGCGGCGCAAGCATCTCGACGTCGTCCAATGACTCTTTTTGTCATGTAAATTATATCGTATCTTTGAATCGCTATAGGTATGTTAATTGAAGACGATCAAACTAACAATGTCATGACGACAACTTATGTCTTTAGGATGCAAGCATATGTATGCAACGAATTAGGCAAACCTATTTTGTACCTATCTCCTATGCATATTAGCCAGAGGGCAATAATTGGCCACGGAATACCGGACACGCATCCTGAACTCGTGAACTTAGAAGGGTTGCAGAAAGCTGGAAGTCCGTACGAGATTGATAGGAGAGATCAAGTACAGAAAGGGACAGTACCTCTTACATGTCATGAAGAAGATCCCAGAGAATGGGTGTATCTTTGCCGCCCACCAGTTCAGGTATGTCAAAATGATACGTACAATAACTTATGGGTCAAAAGTACTATAACTTATAGTTATGGGTGTATCTTTCCACATTGATTCAATTGTGTAGCTTGGGAGTCAGCGGCCACTAGATTTTATTTGTCATCTATCCTCAGGATGGAAAGGCCGTCATATTTGATTCCTTACGGAACCCGAGCGACAAAGAAGGGTATAAGGATTTTGAGCACTGTTTGTGATAGTAAGTGACAACAACACATGCTTGTATTACTAGTGTTTGTCATATAAGTTAACACCAGTGTTTTGCCATATATATAGCGCATATAGGATGTACGTGGAAGACCCCACCACCTATGATCGGAGGTCCGAGAGACAGAAGAAGAAGTTTGGCACACACTTGGCCGTGAGGAGAGAATTTCCGGTGCGAGTACTTACCATGTACTGCTACCCGCCACGGATAATATCCTGTATCTTACATTACTTCTATTTTCTATGCAGTGTGCCAAGCAACCACTTGGCTCAGTCCGGTGTGGATACTATGTTTGCGAGTTCCTCAGTGCTTGCGGAAGTTACCACCAGGGCTGGCGTCAGCTTAGGAAATCAATAAAAAGGTGAAAAAAGGAAAAAGTGGATGATAGAAACATCAAGCAAACAATAGCTGACATTTGCAAGTGCGTCACGGACGATTGTTGTCATGTGGGGGATAAGTTCTTCGATCCTACAAGCGAGCTCGCGACCGCGGAGAAGTACGAGAAGCTGCGCAATTGGAGAACCAGTGGTCTAAACATGGATGACTACAAGTTGTCGGACATCTTTGATTAGCTTAATTATACCGTACTGAAACTATAATGTCATATCCTTGTTTAGAAGTAAACGTATCGTAATATTGACGGTGACATACGAGGGATGTACATATGGACGACATAAGACTAAATATGATTTACGTGTTTATACTCAGTACGTGCATTTTTCTACTTTGAATGTATGTGAATATCAGAAATTTCGGTTTCAAATCTAAATTCAAATATTGCAAAAACATTTTTTTTATTCCTATAAAATAATAACGGTGGCGGTTATATTAAGATAACCGCCACTGTTAATCCTATTAAAAGTGGCAGTTGTGTTAAGATAACCGCCTCGGTTAATATGATTAACCGTGGCGGTTGGCCAACCGCCTCGGTTAAGGCCGAATTGCATGTTTTACTGGACGGAGGGAGTATTAGTGAGTCATCAGTGTCAGGTTTCGGATCTGAACCAGACTTGAACTGAGTAGACTCAATAGAAATGAGAGTTTCGGGAAGAACAGCAAGAACCAGAGGAAGAGCAGACAACAGATGGTTAGTTAGGAAGGTTTAGGTTCAGCAGTACTCAATGCCTTCTCTCCTAACAAGTTCTTCGATTAATACTCAGCGCGTACAAGGCCGAAGCCCGATCCACCGGCACACAGGCCGTCAAAGCAAATAGCAGCCCACTATACTGGGCACATTAGCCACCAGCTCCATTTCCCGTTGTCGGACGAGCTTCGGTCTTCTTTCCCCCGACGGCACACGACAATTAGCTGGAGTCTACAGATCCACTAAAGCTAGTTTTAATAGTTAATTATTAGCTCTTAGGATCAAACAGACCTCATTCTCACACTCTGTGAGCTTGAGCGTTAGCCGAGCTCACTTTACTCAAGTCCCACTAGAATGAAGAAATTTTTTTAGATGACGAGTAGTAACAAATTAGACGTGGTTACAAGGACTGAGGTAAAAGACAAATGGATACAATGGGAACGATAAAGCTCAACGGGCGTGATTGGTGGGGAAATCAGGCTCCAAAAGTGACGGAAAAGTGAGAAAAGGCAGAGATACTGTCTGCACTGAAATTTTACGTCTTTTCGTCGCAACATTGTGCTCTCGCAGTCTCGCTGCAGTCCTTTGTTCCAAAGGAGAAAGAAGCTAGTTTTCTTATGCATATATGTATTAAAAAAAATGCTACTGTAGAGTGTAGGCCTCTCCCTTTGTCGCTGGCTCGCAGCTAGGGCCTGTAGGAGATTGTTGCGACTGTCCGGGTAGCAGTGACAGCGTTGTACACTACTGTTGGTAGCCCGGTACGCGAGGGCGAGGCCAAGGCCCCCATGCTGCCATGCAGTTCCAGCCTTCCAGAACGAAGGACCGCCGGCCGGCAGGCGGCAGGCGAGAGGTGAGTAGACGTACTCGTAGCGCACCGGTGAACCTGCACTCCGGGCAAGGGACCGGTCAGGAGCTTTGTTTTTGTTTTGTTTTTTTACACAAAGACTTTGCAGCAGTGCTGCTACGAAAAATAGTACGAGTAGCTTTCACCATGCTTCAATTTTGTCGCTGAGGTTTTGCATGTTGTCTAATGAATCCCAAAAAATGTTTACTATTGAGGATCTCGTCCTGTTCGGCAAGAATTATTTTGACTGTGACTAATTTGTATGGCTGATTTTGTGTGAGAGAAAGTATCGTTCCATGACTGTAAATTAGGGTTGAATAAGTTGAATAGCTCAAACGAAATTGGTGAATTTTTTGTTCATGAAAAAACACAAACTGAACACAAAACTCTCTTGATCCTTTGGCCAGCGGTGTGATGAAGCTAGAGAAAAAATAGAGTGAGAGTTGCACTAGTCTTGTGGGTGTATGGTGAAATTTTAGAGAAAAAAAACTATTGTTTTCACAAAATTTGGGTGGTCATACTCATATACCTAGCTTCGCCCCTGCCTTTGCTCCACCCCCCCCCCCCCCCACCCCGACCTCAGAAGTTGTCAGTTCGGATGAACTACCCGGATGTATCCTTTCCCAAGACATGATCTGGTTCCAAACGGTTTTAGCAAATTTAAATGTGCAAATCAAGAGGTATTGCCTTCTAAGTGTCAATTGCACATTGTGTGATGGTGGCGCAATTCCCTTGCCACTAGGTTCTTTATTGTTAGGATCTTATCTTGTACCCATCTGTTTGAAATTAGAAGGCATTTTGATTTTTTCTAGATACATAGCCTTTGTTATGCACTTTAATATATTTTATCTAAGTGCATAGCAAAAGTTATGTATCTCGAAAAGTCACTAGGTCTTATAGTTTGGAATGAATGGAGTATAAGAATTCAAGTGTGAAGAATTTGCATTTGTTTTCCACATCAGGGTTGTGCTTCTGCCTAGCACAAGCTCCTTTGAGCTAAATGCAATATATTGTCCTTCTCCAAGTGATTTTGTCATACACCTCGGATTGTGGTTGAACATCTTATATCCTGATCATACCAACACGAAGTCCTCAATTTTATGGTTATAAAAATAGTACATCAAACTAGAGGACTTTAAAATAAGATCATAAACATAGAAAATGTAGAAGCATAGAATCTATTGACTAAGAAACGTTTTGGTAGAGATCCAAATTCTAGGAGAAACGTTTTGGTTCCAGATTCTCTCAAGAAATGTTTCCCGTGAAGAATCTAAATTTCTTCATGAAACCGTTTGATTGTTAGGCTATATTCTGATTCTAAAAATATTATCAAAACAAAAAAAATTATAAATAAATGTATGCTTCGAAAAATTCTAAACTTTTTTTTGGGTGAAGAACATCTTAACTATAACCCATTTTGACGTGTTGTACTTCAAAAGGATTAACAAAAAAATTAAAAACACAATTATGTAGGGAAACCAGAAATAGAATCGGTAGAAATCAGCATGTGGCCGTTTCATGTTCTCACGTAGAAACCCAGAATCATTTCGAATCCGATTCATGTATATGCGTACTTGTTTGGCACCGTTTCTAGTGATTCAGTTGAGAAACGGAATCCTAACAACTATGCTCAATTTGCTCTATGGTTGTCAACTTGTCATATAATTGCACGGTCTCTAATGAGGAGTCATGTCTAACTCTTGCACTTATGTGAAACTATCATAGACTAGCAAAGTATCTGTGCATTGCAATAGAACGTACGATCGATCAACTGAATTACCTTTGATTCGAAGGTTTATACAGCAATCACATCACTGCTTTAATACGGCTTGCTTTCGTAATTAGACATGTGTTGTTCTAGTAATTCGTATAAGCAATTGCAGATCCTAAACAGAAAGGAGACATACGCGAAGGTAATACTGTGGAACCTAAAATATCAGGTGAAAGAATCCACTTGATCTGTTGATGCTCTCGTTCTTCGCCGTTGACCCGATGACCTGGGCCCCCGGGCGGGGTAGGTAACCCGGTCGCTTTTTGTTGGGTTCTCTTGCCCCCAAACAAATTTGAGGCCTCGATTTTATTATGTGGAGCCCGTTTTCTTGGATTTGTCTCACCTCATCACATGATGGGCTGTAATAATTCAGCCCACCGCCTAACCAAAGTAGAGAGAAGCGAGCAAAAGGGAACGACGGAAGGGGGGACACGGGCGATTACGATTAGCCCAGCCGAGTTTGGTTGGCCACCGAACCCTCTGCTTCTCCCGGTAAACTTTAGAAAAAGAGGAGCTTCTGTGGGGTAAAGACGAGGAAAGAAGAGCTGGGATCGAATCTGTACAGTAGTTTCGGCGCGAAATGGCATCGCAGACCTGTAATAATTTTACGTACTCAGAAGTGGCATGTTCACTCGTGCTACTACTTAACCATAGAGATTAGAGAGTGGAGTTCAAATTGGAGGTCAATTATTTAGAAATGTACTGCTACTAGAGTAAAAACCGTTACTGTCTTTTCGGGGCAGGTATTTTTGGTCCTGTGCCTGCTGGCGTTTTCCTCCTCCGGCTAGGAGAGTTGGAGAGAAAAAGCTGACGAAGCTGCTGATACTATACTCGGCTGGTCCGCCCAACCCTTTTCACCGTTCAGCGTTCACCCTCTGACCAGTGATCTCACCAGAGCAATGGGTACCTGAGCGAGCTTTGACCTACCCGTAACTGACACGAAACGTATAAAATTTGGGGGGCGTAAGCATAACAGAGAGACTTGCAGTCCGGCTACTGTCATTCTAAAAACGGCCAAGATCAGCAATCAAAGAAAAGAAAAACCCGGCGAAGATCAAATTGGAGGAGACTTTTGAGCCGGAGATGAAAGGACGCTAAAACTAAAAGAATCGCTAATTGCAGACGAACCTGTGCCGACAGTTTTTCGAAATGGTTGACACAGCCACACTGCCACAGGTATCTGATTCGTGATGCCCAGGAACAAGCCGATGGAATCAGCGCGAAAAACAAAAGCAGAGTATTATTGTAGGACGGGAGCGGGTGACTAACAAGAGAGAGAGAGAGAGAGGGAGGGAGACTTTGAGAGTTTAAAACAACAGGGACAATCGACGACGAACAAACCGTAATAAAGAAAGAAATTAAAGGGGAGGAGATCTCAAGCAAGCAAAGAAGAACAAAGCGGCGGCACGGGAAGAACATAACGAATCACGAGAAAGCGCCCTCCCCTCCCGGCGCTCAACCACCCTCATCTTTTGCTTTCGTTGCTTCACTTGGACTTTGTACTCGTCTACTCAACCCCACTCATATCTTTTCTTTTTGTTGTTTTTTTTTTTCCCCTCGGCTCTTATCTTAACTGACCGCGCACAAGTCGTCCCCCAGCCAGCAAAGGTAGACGAAAGTACGTACAGCCGGCAAGCGACGCCGCGCGGGCATAGCATAAGCATAAACAAGCGACACCGCTGCACTGCACAGTAACAGAGGTGTGGGAGTAGTGGACTTGACATGCTACTAGTCCGAGTAGGCTGCACGCTTTTGCTTTTCACGCCCCGGCGAAAAAAGCCCTGCTATTTAAGCACGCCAAGCTCTGTCTGTCTCCACTCCACCACGCATCGCAGCCTCTCACTCACTCACTCACTCACGTCGTTACACTCTGAGGCCGACCGACGAGCCATGGAAAGGGAGGTGCAGCTGATGGAGGGGAGGCAAGCCTGGCCGCTCCACATGATGGGGGCGATGGCGGCCGCTGGTGGTACGACCACCAGCAGCTGCTTCGACGACTACAGCAGCAGTAGCGGCGGCGCCGGCGACTGCTTCGTGCTCGGGTGGGAGCAGCTGACGCCGGCGCCGTTCGGCTGCTTCGGCCTCCTCGCCGCCGACGTCCACGACCTCTTCCCGCTCTGTACGTGCTAGCTCTCTCGTTTCCTCGTCGCGCGCTAGCTAGTTATGTGTGTTGCTGGCCGACGACCTTTCTTTGCCCGGACTAATGGTGATCCCCGTGTCGGGGTTGTTGTTCCTGGCTTTGTCTGTTTGCAGTCGCCGCAGGCATGGAGCCGGCGCTGCCCGCCCTGCCGCCGCCGCCGTCGGCATCGGCACACGACGTGGCGGCCGCGATCCCCGGCGAGCTGGACGACCTTCTCCTGGTGCGTCACGAGCGGAGGGTCAAACAGGAATCCTGCATCATATAGCAGTAGCAGGTTGCTGTGAATTTACTCTGCTTCCGCTAGCTCATCAAACAAACCCTTGCAGAACTTCTGGGACGCGAGCTGCCACCACGACGGCGACGTGGGCGAGCCGCTCAAGGCGCAGCAGCAGCAGCAGCAGGAGGCCGCCTTCAATTCCAGCTGCGTGACGCACGAGCAGCAGGACTACGACTGCACCCCCACCGACTCCTTCCTCCACTGTGAGTGCGAGCGGCCCCGGCCCCGGCCCCGGCCCGTTTGAATCGAACCCTCCTCTTCCTCCTCCGCTCCCACTCTGAAATTGACCGGGTTTCGTCGTCTGCAATGCAGACGGACGACGGACCCTGTTAGGTTTAGGACTTTAGGTCTTGTTGCTGGTCCCGCGCCTGGCGTCAAGTACACCACCATGGTGGGTTGGGTCGGGACGGGACGGAGGCAAAGGGACAAAGCCAGGTCGTGGAGCTAATAAGCTAGCGTTAAACAATGGCGCTTTGTCAATGCGCAATAGCATTGCATGCGTTGCCATCGGGAACGTGGGGCCCGCCGGAGTTTAGCGGCACGTAATTGTCACGGCCCCATGATTTGCGCATGATCGATGCATGGATTGGTAGCACATTGTTAAAATCATTGCGAGTATTATACTGGCATCTGCGTGCTCGCTTCACACTGGAGCGAAGCGGAGCATGATGCCCGCGTCTGACTAGCGAGAGAACTGGCAGGCAAGAGAAGACAGGGCGCGCCTTTCGAAGAAAAGACAGATCTGGGGTTCTCTCTACGTGTTTTAGATTGTGCTAGTGCCTGCAGCCCGCTAATTATTGTACTGTACTAGTACGTAGTCTATAATCCTCTTGGTCACTCCCAATTCATTTTTAAACTGAGCCGATGAAATGAAACTGACTAATCGACCTCCCTTGCAGACGATGATGATGGCGATGATCCCTTGAGCTCGATCTTCTCCGCGGGTCCCGCGCCGGCAGCGGAGAGAGCGTTGTTCCAGTTCCAGCAGCAGGCCCCAGAGCCCCTCCCCAGCTCCTCCTCCTCCTCCAACTGCCGCGGGGACCCACGCGCCGGCGGGGCCCACCTGCAGCCTCAGGGCCAGGGCGCCGCGGTGGCGCCGGCCCGGACCCCACCGCTGCCGTCGAGGACCTCCGCCCCCTCGCTGAAACGCGCGACACGCGAAGGTGCGGGTCTCGTCTTGTCACGCCGCGCACGCGAATTCTGAATTCTCACAGCCATCAGCAGCTAATTTGTACGTGTGTGTCCTTAGCAGAGTCGTCGTCGTCGGAGCAGGCGGGGTGCAACAGCCAGCAGAGCGGCGACAGCGGCAAGCGGCGGAAGAAGGCGGCGGCGGGGGTGGTGTGCCCGTTCGCGCTGCTGAAGCCCGACGGCCTGGACGGCGGCGCGACGCTGGCGGACATCAACGCGCGCATCCTGATGCGGCCGGCGCGGCCGGTGCGGCACCCCGTGGGCGAGTTCGCGTGCGCGCCGCGCGTGTCCGCGGACCAGCCGGGCATCTCCGGCAAGGCCGTCGCCAGCTTCACCCGCCTGCACACCCCGGGACGCGGCACCATCACCATCATAAGGACGCGAGGCTAGTAGTAGTAGGCTACTAGGCTAGCACCTAGCAGTGTAGGATTAGCGAGCTAAAGTGACTGGATTAAGTTGCCACGCCGTGTAATGTAATTATTATTTCCTGCGTAGTAATAACTTGTAAATCGAATCGAACGAATAAAAATGTTCTCTCCCCAATCTACCAGCGGCTCATATCATTAATCATTCCTCCTGCACCGGTGAACTGCGTGGCTCTGAAAACCAGAAGCTAAAAGCTGATTTTGTTTATAAGAGAAAAATATTGTTGCAGAGCTTGAAAAAAAATTCGAAATAAGTTGTTTATTAGATCAAGGCAACAGAGCGGCGAATGACTTCTGATCAGGAAATGAATCCAGCTGAGAGCTTCCGTTGGATGGATGATGGTTTCGCTCATTCGCTGGCATTGGCACGGGCCCACGGGCTTGTAGACAAACAGCTTGTGCTACGGCTGTTTACATTCCCAAAAGCTGGAGGCAACTAGCTTTCCTTTTGTCTGCTTACCCAGCGTGGGGCCTGCCCGCTGCTACCATGACTGCTTCGAGTAGCAGTTTGCTCAGCTCAAACAGTGCCTGCTCCGACTTCGAGTTGGAGCCGGGCTCGGGCTGGCTCTCCAATCTCCCATGGATGCGCAGCGCGCGGCGTGGCGCCTTTGGCTGGTCGATGCCGCCGCGCAGCACCAAGACAAAGATGACACGAATAAAAACGCAGGGTCTTGAACTGGCGTGCCTTGTTGCTTGCGAGACTCTGAGACGTCGTCCACTCGTGTACCTCATGAGGGTTGTTGCATTGCACGCAAAGCTTGGCCATGCATGTGAGCGAGCCCGTATAATAGCCGAGACGTCGGTCCACACGTATGAGGCTCTCCGCGCTTCTTTTGTTCTCTTGCTCTAAGCCTCTTCGGCAAAGAGAATATACGGATCCGGTAAAGACGGTGTATGTAGAGCAAAGTCAGAGGACGAACTAAAGCTAGCAGTACTCATGCTACCAAGGAGAGGTGAAGAAGATTTAAGAAGATGAGAAAAGAGAGAGGATGGCGTTTGATTTGGGGGGAGTGAATGAAAGCTTGCACGAAGGAGCATCTGGTTCGATCGGTAGACGGCCGGCCGCAGCCAAAGCGAAAAATCAAAGTGCAAAATGGCTCCGGCTCCATCATTGTGGCCGCGCAAAAGCGCAACAGAGCATGGCTCGCTTGGCTCATGCATGGCTGGGCTGGAGATCGGAGTGGGGGACACTACACTACTGTAGCATATACGGCCAACGCAAACCTTGAAAGCGAGCAACAGAGCCGCTGGTCAGCTGGTGTCTCTTAGTGTGTGTGACAGTGTGAGAGAGAGAGGGAGGAGAAAACTAATGTAATGAAAATGCCAACCTTTTTTGTGAAAATTAGAATGCCAACATGTCGTCCTGTGATTTTTGAGTCGATCTCTACGATCGACCTACCAAAAGACAGGCGGAATGATGACGATGCATGCGACGTACAGCACCGGGTGGCCGGACATTCGCACCGTATGCCATCCTGTCCGGACGGCAAATGGGTACATTGTCTATTTGTCTCTTGACATCTAATCCTGGAGTTTATACTTGCACAACTGGGACGACAAACAAATGCGTGCATGGTGACAAAGCTTCGCGGCCAAGGCGCGGTTACGTGGCGGTCGTTAAATTCGTGACATCAAACGGGTGGTGGTGGCCGGAGCCCAATCCCGGAGAGGTTGGTTGGTGCCTCGTAAATATATGCTCCGTGGGGGGCACAAGTTAGGGCAGGCATGACTTGAATTAAAGCCCCCAACGGCTGCTCTTCTCGTGCTACTAGTGTATTCATTCGTTTTCATGCATGTGTGTGCATGGCCCAGTTTCGATCGATCGCCTTACCAGGAGTCAGGATAGCTTTTTTGCGATGAATCCAGGGAGCAAAATTATTCAAGGGACTCGTGATCTCGCAACTAAGTGGCATGTGAATGCGACGTCGACGACTTTACGAGCAATAATAATTCGGCGGGTCCTCATCAGAATCTGCATACAAAGTACGGAGTAGTTGGGAGCAAAAAAGGGTGTGAGTGCTTCAGTCAATGCAGCTCGATCAAAACTGCCAATTGCATGGACTAATTTGATAATAATCCTGCATGCTACTGTGCTTATAGCTAACTGTTTTCTGCCAATTGCAGGTGAAATTTATCGGTACGCATATTTTGGTTTGCCTTTTGAGAATGTGATCTAATGCAGATTTTGTTTTTTCGAAAGGTTCTGGCATGCACGAAATGCGCATCCACCCATGCATGACAGGTAAGTAGAGGCCAGAAAAAGTTGGAGCTGAAAACCGCTGCATGCACACGGCGGCTGACAAGCTTAATGATATACAAATGAGGCGCTTGAATCTTAACGACGACATTTCGAACGTGCCCCCTGTCCACTCACCTCACCTCATGGGCTGACCAGGCTCGTGTTAGAGATCCCTAAGGCAGGCAATAATAAGCAAGGACTGACGGCAGCCTGTTGACACATCAGTCATTGAGTGACCACCACTGTAGTATCTGTCTGCCCATCAGTCCATCATCAGTGGCTCAGTGCCAGTGCCCCGGTTCCCCTCTTTCGCACACAAGTCAAACCACAGCTTTAATTTCCCCGATAATCCGGTGGCCACGTACGGAGTAGTTTTGAAATGGCCCGTGTCAATCACTATTGCCTCATCTGCCCGCTGGTAATGACTAATTTCCCCCCTTCCCACTAGAGGGAAACCGACAAGGACGAGCAGCGGTGGCACCTGACACCGTGCGTCGGGAGCCATCGCAAGTCAAACAGTTGCACGAGGTCGTCACAGGCTAGGGCTGGACAAAAAGCTCGCGGCTCGCCAGCTCGCTCGACTCGTGATTAAATTGGCTCGACTCGGCTCGGCTCGTTAGCATAACGAGCCAGCTCGAGCTAGCATCTGACCTCGTTACGTTAACGAGCCAGCTCACGAGCCACATGAGCCAGGCATAAAGGACTCACGTTTGCATTCTCCTTTGTTTCTTTCACGTTTTCTTCCATCCAACCAGAGCAAGGTTGATGTCACCACTCACCACACGTCCACACTCATACGAGAGGCCGATATTAACATAAAAAATCAGTAGGACTTATCCTCTCATTAACTTCATTGTCAATTTCTGTGATTTATTGTATGTCTAGATAGTTGGATTTAATTGTTTTCTTACTAAATTTGGATTTAGAGATACATAGTCTATTGCTGAGATTTGTTTTGTTTATTTTTGTCACCGACTATTTGAGCTCGTGAGCTAAACGAGCTGACTCGAGCTTGGCAAACGAGCCGAGCCGAGCTGGACTTATAGCTCGTTAGCTTAACGAGCCGAACCGAGCCAGCTCGTTTAGATAACGAGCCAGCTCGAGCTGCAACGAGCCGAGCCGAGCTGGCTCGATATCCAGCCCTAGTCACAGCCAGCCAGCCACGCACAAACCCGGGAGAGACGCAAAGGAACGGAACAGGCAACGGAGCCGCGGCAAGCATGGGGTCGGGTCGGGTCGGTTTCGGTGGGTATGGCTCATGCGCGGGTGATGAATGCGGATTTGGATGGACCCGGCCGCAGTGTTCCTACTCAACTGTCAACTCAAATCCGATTTGCACGGTGGTGCCGGTGGACGCCGCCGCCGCGTGTGTATTTACTCCCCGTGACTGCATTTGCGGCTCGCTCCTACTCGCCCTGCCCGCGCCGTTAACCGTCGTCGCGTCGGCGGCTGGCCGGGTGCATGGGCGAGGCAACTAATAATAACAAGTAGCAATGGCGCCGATGAATGCCCGTCTTGCTTGCGATCGCGGAGAGCAGCACGGAGAGCAAGGGAGAGCACGTTTTCTTTTCTTTTCTTTAAAACTAGTTTCTCTACTCGGAGAGCAGCAGCCGTGCATTGCGCTAGAAGTTCTCGATCGGCGTGGACCGTGTGGACCGCCACTATGCGTACGTGTTGGCCCTGCCCCTGCGGTCATTGTGTGGTGGTGCATGTATACATGGACTACTGACCAGTGTGCTCTAGCTAGCACTGTGCAGCAGCTCCCGTATTGGCGCACTGTTCCTGTGTTCCCGCGTGTGTGTCCATCTACGACGTCAACCACGGAACCATGCATGGGGTTGCATTCGAACAGTAGACATCGTTGTGCCCGGTGCCACCTCGTAAAGCAGTTCAGTGCACCTTTTTACCAAACGAGCAAACTATGAGCAGCTTCTCGCGCGCGGCGCGTAGCTTCTAAAAAGGTGCTCTCTCACTGTGGAGGTACATCGTGCCCAAAAAAAAAAAAAGAAGAAGAAAAAATCTACTAGTTTCCTCGACATTTGTCCTCTCCTAGCAACTTTTAGCCCTTATGACAATACAGAGAAGTTATTCGGCGAAATGTTTTAGAAATCAAGTGTAATTTCACCAGTAGAGCTGCTCGAGAAAACAAAAAAAAAACAAAATGATTGTTCCACCAATTAAATAGAATAGTACTAAAAATCATATCTGAATAGGCAGTGGAGCCATGAGCACTTGCCACGTGTTATCTTTTTTTGAGAAAAATATTTTTTTTAAAAAACTTATAAATCAAACTTTACATCAGAATAACATTTGTGTGTGTGCGTGCGCGCGGACCTACACCTGCTAGCCTTTACTCATTACTCTTTTCACATTGCATTCCGTCTCTTCTCTCATTCACCTCCAATTCGCTCTCCTAGCGTATGTTTGGTTTCAAGGTTAAGATGGGTTGGAGCGTGTTGAACCTAGATGACACCCACCCAATCGAAGTTTTCCTTCTTTTTTCTAAAAAAATATCTATCACACTTTGGTGGAAAACGCTTTGTCTATATATGTTTCTTGCATACGCGAATATAGTTTTATCTATATATTATTTTGTATATGTAAATATGTTTTATTTAAATTATTATGCATACATAAATCTATGTTTTTGCTTTGTGTATACAAAAATGTGTTTTATATAAATTTGGTTTATTCAATATTTTATATAAATACGTGTACGCAAAAGTGATATATACTCGAGTATATGATAGCATCGTCATCGTCATTGTGCGGAGCACGCAGCACAGAACCAGTGCAAAACGCACGGAGTTCGTACACGCTCGGAAAAGCCAGTGTCGATCGGGCAGGGTCAGGTGATCGATTCATAGACCATGCACGATCGCACCACGCCAGGGCCCACGGACAAACGTCGTACCGTCCAGAAAGAAACGTTCGGTGCTTCTATTGGGACGGGGCGCGGCCGCGCAACGCACTAGGCCACGACCGATGCTCCATGGCCCGTCGGGAGGAAAGGGTGAACAGCTGAACGGACAGCAGAAAGACAGACAGACGGACAGATTGAGACGGACACAGACAAAGATCGGTGGGGGGTTACTGGGGAGGGAAGCCCTCTGTGCCTCCATCTGCATGCATGATTCGATTGCATGGGCGCGCTGGATCAACCGTGCCGTCGTGCCGATCGGCTGGGGCAGCGAGGGAAAACAGGGCGCTGTGCTCGTGGCCGTCGCCGAGGAGACGCCTCCGATCCGTCGTGGGGAGGAGGGAGGGGCCATGATTGCGTCAAGCGGCGTGCCGCGAGGAAGGGAGGAAGCGGGGGTACCTGTGCTGTGCTGTGCTGTGCGGCTGTGCCTCTCGTCGTCGTGAGGGGGGCGCACGCGGTCGCGCGGGCGAAAAGGCCACCAGCTGCGGTTCGCCCTTTTCCGGACCGGCGGGTGCCACCGCGGCCGCGCTGACATGTCTTGTGGGGACGGCGGGGGGCCGCGTACGCGTGATGTGGCGATGATGCTGATAGCTTCGTCGCCGCTGGTCGCTGCCGTTGCATGGCATGACTGCATGGAGGACGACATGGACGGACGCCGGACGGCCGTGCCTGATGAATCCGCTTTTCTTCTCTTCTTCTTTTTTATTAGTTTCGTGGTTCGCTTTTTTCACGAGGCGCTGGCTCTGACACCAAGGCTGGTAACGTGTACTACTCCAGGCCAGGCCAGGCCAGCAGCACTCAATTACTGTGTTCCATTAGGTGTACAAGTCAAATGACCCGTGTTCCGGGCGTCGGCCGGCCATTATTTGACACCGTCTCGGCCGTTTGAAACTTGGTATCGAAACGGCCGTAAACTAACAGCCCGGTCACGACACGATGCGCTCGCTCTAGAAGAAGACCGGCAGAGATTTGAAACGATCAAGCGACAGGCGAGAACAGCACGGCCGGAGCCGGACGGCCCAGCCTACTCCTGCAGACGTCCTGTCCTGGTCCTCGCACTCTCGAAAGCCAGCCATAGGCAGGGCCGGAGTCTCAGGCTGCCGCCCGATCGTGGCCTGCCCTGCCGACTGACGACGGCAGGCCGACGAGCCGAACAAAGCACAGCACCTAGATGCACGCAGCTCGCCGCTAGCCAACGGCATGCAGCCTTTCCGGTGTCGCCCAAAAACACGTGCTGCCGGTACAATTATTGGCGATTATTACGCTCGCTCGCCCCGGCGCTGTAGCCAGACAGACAGAGCTCGCGCTAAGCAAAGCTACCTGCACTGCATCGCTGTGGCGTCCGCGTGTGCGCTCCGCTCTCATGCGGCGTCTGCTCTCATGGCGGTCATGGACCAGGCAATGCACGCTGAGCGTTTGTGAGACTGTAGGTAGGTATGTCTGCATCGTGTGCAGATACGCTCAGAGTTTCAGACTGCTGCGCCGTTGCAATGGATATCATCGCTTTCTGCCAACCCTCTGCCTCCGCTGCTGCGTTGGCCCGATCGTCATTAAATGCTGCCTGGTGTTTGCGTCTTTGCAAATAACATGGTAAAAGAATACTAAAAATAGCGTAGATATAGATACGTGGTTGTTTATTATAATCATTAGAATTTTTTATTTGAAAAATTATTATTCCCTTTTGATGTTCCTTAACTACAAGATTTGCTGTTGAGCAGATGGTCAGTCAGTGTCAGTCCGTCCGAGTGTATGTTGAACTCTTGACCTCTGTCTTTCTGCATAAATAAGTAGTACTGTTGTGATTCTAAAGAGTAAACTGGTTGGATTATTTCTTCATGTGTCTGTATTCACAATATTACTTTGTCACCCAAATGTGAAGTGATTTTTATAGAAAGTAATCTCCTTGGTTCAGCAAATGCACATCATGGTCAAGTGCCAACTTTTGATAGCCTTTTGGAGCCCTTTCTTTTAATTATAATGGTGCCACTAGAACTGCCTTTTATAAATTGACATTGGATTTTATGATTTTATCGCTGATGGTCTTGGGGGAACCGGTAACTACGTGAAAGCAACATGGAGATAAAGCAGGCGGATGGAAGGCCAACTATGATTGGCTATAATTCCTACCAGTAAAAGCATCTCCGAAAGACCAACTAAATCTTTGTAAAGCTAAATATAGCTAGTATTATAAAATAATCATCTCCAAGAGATTAAGCAAATGACTCTTTAAATTTAGTAGCCTAGTATCTCAATAAATTTGTTCTCTATTATTGGATAGCCTCTATCGCTCTCTATCTCACTAAAATATGGAGAGTCCCGTTTGAAAGAGTGAAGGGTCCTGTTCTACGGAATCTATTGGAGTACTCTAGTAATTTTTTGTCAGATCTATTTTACAGAGTAGCAAAATAACTAAATTTGGCTAATCTTTTGGAGATGCTTTGATAGAAGATATGAAGGTAAAGCAGAAAGATAGAGGTGGAACCCTGATTGACTAGAATTCCTCTCTGAGTGAAATTTCTACTTTAATTTTTTCCTTTATAAAATGGAAATTTCTCCACTAGTTTGAGGAAAATTTGGGGTGGGGTGGAGAATCTAGTGGAAGTCATTTTTTTTATCAAATTCCTTTTAATACTTGTTGGAAAAGAGTTCAATACGGCGAAGATGCTCTTAAGATCACATGCTCGTGCGCTAGCTAATTGGTACAATTGCGTGAAAAATGACCTGCGACGGTGCGACAAACTCACAGAAGGGCAAGCGGATCATTGAGATGCAATGCATCATGCACCATAGGCGGGTAGGCCCCACAACAAGCCTGCAATGATGCCCATTGCTCGGCTCAAATATGAGAAAACTCGACCAAATGTGCATCTGATAATTGATAATTAAATAAACAATGGCAGTGCCGCCAATGGTGCATACTTAATTATCAACAATGATCCGAGTTTTCTCATAGTATCGACCATAGCAACGAGATACTGTAGCTAAGGTCGATACTGTAGCTAGGTGTTCTACTTGATCAATGATCCACCTACGGTGCATACTCCCTAATTGTCGTTATTGGTGTACGTGCTATAAGTTTGATTTGATTGATAGAAAATACGTATAACATTTATATCTTCAAATAAATTTGTTTAAAAACTAGATTAAAAGATTTTTCTAATGATACTAATTATATACCATAAATATTAATATATTTTAATATATATTTAGTTAAAGTTATTTCTTAGAAAACGAAAGCGACAAATATAAGGACGGAGGGAGTACTTTATACCATGATAGCACAGAAACTGTGATCGATACTGTAGATAGGTGCTCTACTTGTAGCACCGCCCCAGCGTTGTTTAGTTGTTCCTCCCGCTAAAGTTTACACCCATCGTATCTGATTAGACACATGTATAGAATATAAAAAATAACTAATGGTTACTGTTTTACGAGACAATTGTTTAAACCCATATACTAATAAGATTAATTAGACTTAATAAATTCATCTTACGGATTCCTAATAAAATCTATTATTTATTTATTTATTTATTTATTTATTTATTTATTATTGGTATCCGAATATTCCATGCAACAACCGAAGTGACACCCAAAATTTTACATGCCTGGATTTAAACAGTCCCCATTTGAAGTCCATTTCACTCAAGTGGAACATCACAACATCAGAACTGACTGTTCAACGTTGGAAACAAAATTGTTCCCAAATTTACTGCATGCTAACAAACTTCCACACCGTAATAGTAATCGAATGATTCAAATGAGGCAGGAAAGTTATTATAGCCTTTCATGAATTATCCCTTAAAATACATCTTAACTGACAATACACTGAACGGAAGGCAATGGAAGACCGTGAAATGAACATAGCAAATTCGATTCTTGTAGCACCTTGGTGAACAGCATGATAAACAAAATCAACATACAGAAATGAAGTCATCGAAGAGCTGCAGTGATCACCTCATAGGTTTATATGCAGCACTGGCTGCTTCAAATTTACAAAGACCGCAGTGATAGCTTAACTTAGAGCAAGCAATAAGGAAGAAAAAAGAATTTGGATAAGAATCGATCCTAGGCCTCTAACCATTTATGTGCCCACCAGGCAACTCTTGAAATATCTGCTCTATCGAGAGCTAATTCCACCTCAAGGACAAAAAATTATCAAACACTGCACAAACAATCAGAAATACGAAAATCTTCTACGGTTCTACCTAGAATCTTCTGTAACAGATCTACATGGATTCTAAGCCTTGCCTTTCCTTTTAGCATCTAGAGCCTGTCAACCATGAAAATCAAACAAATGAAAACATGTAAACACATAATTCAGATAACTATAAGTTTAAGATAAGAAATTGCCATATAAAAGGGATACCTTTTTCTGAAAAGTTCTCATGACTAATACGATTAGATCACGTAACCTAAAAGAGTCAGATAATCAGATAAATAGTTTTTTTTTTCATTTTATTTCAAAAATGGAAACAAAACTGTGCCACAGATAAGGCTGATAATAATGAAGTAAGGTGTAACACTTGGTACCTAACATCGTAATCCTCATTGTTTGGCTCTGATATTCCCTGTGTGTTAAATGGAAGAGTTGTACCCGCAGTTACTAAAACAAATTGAGTTGTGCGCCCATTTGGAATTTTTGTCTACAAAGACAAATTTGAATATAAGAGAATCAAATAAACATGTCATATTAATCAAGATTAAATAGTTATTGTATTCATAATTACTGTGATGGCCAATGTCACATGGGAAAAAAATATACCTGTAGACTTTGTGAGTACTTTTCATCAATTATAATATCACCGGTCTGTTTGAACTTAATCTGATAACTAGGTCGTGTAAGCACCAATGTAGCCAGTTCCCATTCCTCAGGAGAATAAGCCTGCTGCACAAAAGGTCTAAATCAGTCACGGGTCTTAGATATTGTTTTAAGAAAACTTTTTTCCAGTATCAGTAGAAAATATGCATGATACAATCATAGTGCAATCAATAGACAACTGTTCAGCTAGCAGCGCCAGATGGTTGCTAGGACAAGAGTATAATAAGAGTTGGCAGGAATGAACTGGAAGTCCTAACTGAACTCCAAAAGAGAAGGCACCGGTGCAGGATGGTTGTTAGCAGCGCCAGATGGTTCCCAAACAAGATCATAACATCCCATACTTCTACCCAACGGTTTTCCCTCAACAAGGGTGCACCGGTGCAGGACCTATTCTACCTCAGACAATCTAGTTTGTCCATTTAATCTCTGAATGAAATGTCGACTCAATTTACTCCCCCAAACTAATTCAGCCAAATCTACCCCCAATGAGATATGTGTTTTTATTATTTCTCCATGTAAGTACCAATTTTGAGGGGCTAGAGGATGTCATAACTTATTATAAAAAAAAATGCAACAAAAATTTTTCATGGTCGTATCCATAGGTTGGAGAAGTTACTAAGAAATTAACCCTAGAGATGCAAAATTGCACTAAAAACAATGACGAAAAACTTATTTAACAACTTAAAACTCAACTTGTATGCAGAGAAATATAAGAATAAAAATATAAGAATAATTAGGGGTAGATTAGAACAGTTGAAATAATTTTGTGCAGCAAATTGAGCTGAAATTGCTTTCAGGGGGTCAAACAGATAATGTGGATTGTACAAGGTATAAGATGGTCTTTTCCCAAACATTTTCACACATACCAGGACAAAAACTTCAAATTCAGCTCTCCCTTTAGAAATACATGCATCGATATGACTCTGCATATCTGGATCTGCAGATGTAGAACAGAACTTCATTTGTTAAGGAAGCAAGTAGAACTATATGACAGCACAGGTCTGTGCCTTTTTGTTCAAGTCGTTAAAGCCATGCCAATAGACTTGAAAATTGGAATGATGTTTGAGAAACTGGATAACATGTCCATTCAGGAAACTGTAACTCGATTTCTCAGAAAATTATTTTGACCAGGAAACTTTTGATCACTCCTGTACCATAAATATTTAAACAAAGTTTCAATATCAATTGAAAATGCATAGCAATTTGGAATTTTTTAAATGCAGTGATATTTTCATTCTTTAAGTAATATCACACGACCCATGGGTCTTGGCCCTTGGGACACATGTCTGCAAGGGATGCAAATGGCCATAACCACAAAAGCTGATTCCTTAGTCTTAGTTCAAGGTTATGCAAGATTAACTTATTTAATAATAACTGATTAAAGTAGATATAAGAAGCCCCTTCAGCCTTAGCCAACAGGATTATTCTGAATATTCACTATTTACCTAGTAAATGTAACTTTTTCAAGAAGCATTTTCTATCGCAATGTAGTGTATCTTCAATTTTTTTTTAATCAAGGCATGAGAATATATAGGTTCCAATAAGCTAATCCATAAAAAGAAGTGTTACAATATTGTAATGCATTACATCAGCAATCCAAAAACACAGCAACACTGCGGTGGAAACTCACCACAGGTTATTTTATTCCCATTGTTAGCAAATTCTGTCACCAAATCACCCTACAAAAAAAGGAGACTTGTTACAGGATAACAGCAATGTATGTGGACTTATAGATTCAAAGTTTTGCAGTATCAGATGCTCATGTATTGGTGGTTATAACATTGAACCAATGTAAAAGGTAAAAAGCTCAAATATACTCTCAAATTTGCAAATCTAACACATACTATTGTAGACAACAAATGAGTTGAAAAACGTTGATTTGAGCATTGACATACACAGAAAAAAAACATACATATGAGTGCATCCTACAGCCAAAGAAACTGCCTATATATTTTATAATTCTGAATAATAACCTGGCGGCCATTATCATCCATAGGCGTACAGTCTACAGCGAGAAGAGTGCCAACATCATCTGCAGTAACCACATAGTCATACATCGTGGCACCTAAATTTCAAAACATAAAGAACCAGTCAGCAAAATCAAATTAACTTGAACAATAATATGCCAAAGGATCTAGGACAAAATTTCCCCACTTTACCTTCGATAGACTGCCTGATACCATTTTCAAGATGGCGAACCCACTAGAACAGCAACAACAATGGGATGAAAGGTTTTACTTACAATTTAATACGTATAACAATTATAAAGAATCATAACAGAAGGTCAGAAGATAACATACCTGGAAATTGCAAAGGGTAGTACCATTTGTAGGGAAACCGCATGCCGTTAATTGATATCCTGGTCTAGGTTCACCAGCAATTTGAAATCCCTCAATACCAGGTAAAGCACCACCTGATTACAATTGCCAATAATATCAATAAATCTGATCTGGAATCTCGTCTAATCACAAAATTAGTTGTTTATTTACCATCAGGTGGGTATAACTGCGAGTCAACATCTACTCCTCCTCCTCCTTCAAAATAATTAGTGGGAGTAGTACCTCCAGTATCACTGAAAGAATGAGGGAATGAGGCAGACAAGAAACAGATGTCAAAATATTTTCATGCAGATTAGAGGTTAGACTGGATAGCTACAAACAATAATTAGATAATGGAAGATCTTGCATTACTGCTGAAAACTGGATCCATGGTACATTTGCCCAATATGTCGGTCACTTGGACCTTGAGCATACTGTTGAAGAGCGTTCCTATTTGAATCCTGTAAACAAGAACCACTAACCAATTATGTATGAAGTTAAAATGTTAGGAAAGTTAAGTACAGGGCCATGTTAGGAGTTACCATATTATAAGATTGGGAAGGTTCATTTCTTGATAGGGTTACTTGCTGATGACTGGGGTTATACATGTTTCCAGGTTGAGTCATATCACCTAAATTGTCCTGGATCAGTATAAAGTTTATATGATACACAAGCTATACAACAGGTTAACACATTGGGAAAAAAAAAACAGTTCTTGTAAAGTTGTAAGTGACCCACCCATACAAAACTACACACGGTTAGGGAAAATACACTTTAATAGAAAGGAAAAAAATAATGCTTTAAGCTTATTACAGTAACGCACAAATGAAACCAAATTGAGATATCAGTTGAGACACATTCAGTTTCAGTGGATCAATATAATACAAAAAAAGACCATTAATAAGTACCCACATTTTAAAATCTAGAAGAGGATGATTTTTTTTACAAAGTCATCGTCTCAAAAATGTTTTTTTGTTCAAAACAGCGTTAAACATATACATATCACAGTCTTAAGGGTGCAAAATTGCGAACGCTTACATTTAAAGATCTGAGCTTCCAATGCATCTGTTGGTACAAACGCTGAAAAAAGAAATTATATTACCCTCATGTTAGACACCGAGTAAAAATAACATAAAGAAGCTAGTAAACTGGTTTGGTTCAAATACTAATCTAGGAATAAGCATACTACAGCAACCATATGAACTAAGCAAGTAACTAGCGGATAGGAGAAATAATTAGAAGAAAAGGAAGTTTAACAGAAAACACCAAAACAATTTCAATAGAGATTATGGCAGCTAGCCATTGTAACAAAAGTACAAAAAATTAGTGAAGCCATGTAGAAGAAATACTCATTGTAGCTATCCATACTAACCAACCTGTTGCACAGTGTCAGAGTAATTTCTGCTTGCTAAGTTTGTGCAAGCATGCCAAAATGTTGGCAATGGAGGAGGCTTAGGAAGCTCTCTCACTCAGTTGGTAGCAAGGTTCTAAGGCTTCAATTAAAAGTACTGGAAGCTCCCACGTCTGGGCGCCTTGGCGTCCGGGCGTTTTTTGAACCGTGGCGTCAGGCCCACCACGAGTTCCTTGCGTTTGGCGTCGCCTCGCAAGCCAAGTTGTCGCCAAAGGCGTCGACTTGCTCCAGGCGGACGCCGAGCGCACGGAAGCACAGGAGAAAAACTGCGTGCGCGGGAGGGAAAGCCAGGGATTGCCCTCGCGGGAGGGAAACTGCACAGGCAGAGGAGAGAGAGTTGCGCGTGCGGGAGGGAAAGGCGGAGCTTGCGCGCGGGCGGCAAGAAAGGCGGGGCAGCGTGTGCAGGGGAGGGAAAGTCACGCCCACGCCTACGTCTTCCATTGCCCGCCTTCATCTGTTGCCTCCCCACACCTTCTCTGCCCATCCCCTTATGTGCATCCTTTACTCCCTCCTTCCTCTGGTCTGCATCTCTTTCCTCTGCTCTGCTGTGTGGACTCTGTTCTGCATCTCCATCCACTGCTCTGATTCTTTGGTTGTGCTTGACTCTTCTCTGCTCTGCAGCCAACAAGGCAACACCACAATGGAGAATCCAGCTGCATATAGTCCCGAGAATGATCCAAAATGTAGATCACTAAACTCAAATAATCCAGGATGGGATTATGGCTACTGTGCAGACCTTAATGAGCGAGATAAGGTGACATGTAAGCTCTGCAATAGGAGGATTATAGCTGGTGGCTATAGGGATGTGATTCCATGTCCAGAGGCTGGCACTGAACTAAGAAAAAAGGTTCAAAGATGCTTGGATGCTACTAACAATGCCAATGAGTTTGATGATGATGGATACTGAGAGATGAGAGCCAAAAGTTAGGTGCTGTGTCGTTAGTAATCAAGTTTCTATGTTATTAGAGACAAATATATTGCTATTTGAGAGGAGAGATTTTAGATTTGCTATTTTGCTACTTATGTTCTGCACTAGTACTCTGGTAGCACTACTTATTATGGTATTACATGGTAAGAACTGGCAATATTAAGGTATAATTTGCTTCTAAGTTCCAGTGGCGTTATATATTAAGATACTTGTATGTCGCCACCTTGCCGGGAGCCTTAAACACCTAGGCGTCTGGAAGGGGTAGCTCGCCATGTCTCACCTTAATAACCTTGCTTGGTAGTACCTACCGAGTGAGAGTGAGCCTCAGCTCCTGGGAGTGACTGTCAAGTGAGAGAGCTTCCTAAGCCTCTTCCATTGCTAACAAAGAAGTCTATCAAAAAATGCCTTGCTAGTAGGTATAGCTTTTGATAAAAGTGAACCCATTAGAAGGATACTACAGTTGTATTTGAGCAAATGGGGAGTGTACATTACTATGAAAACTTGGATTTCAAATAAACTATGGTAAAAAATACTGACACTGTTAAGAATGTCACAAATCTTCTAACTCTGTCAACCAGTAGCGAGATCAACAAAATTTATTTTCTCCCAGTTCCAAATATGTATCCAGCTCCAGCAATACTTTAGCAAAACATAGCTAATGAATTTCTAGATTATAAGCAAAAGTGCATATATTTATGATTGCCACAGCCAAAAAAAAAAAAAAAAAAGGAAGAAGAAGAAGAAGAAGGCCACAATATATAGTAAATGATACAGAGTAAGGAAAGGCCGATTCAAAACACATTGATGCAGTAAGAATTACCTTTGTACCAGTTGTAATGGTAGAAGCATTTATTTGAGGTGGGCGAATATTGTATTCTGCTAGCATGCTAAGCAACGAAGAAGTAAAAAAGTATAGCTCTTCTTCCTCAGCCTAGAAGAATTCCATAGTAAGTCTAGAAGTTCCCAGAAAGACAATTGAAAGCATGTAATCTATTTCATAAAAAAACAGTTAACAACAAAACTGAGAACAGCAAATGCAGAAAACTAGTGATGTTTTAAATAATTGTCACACTAAAGCATGTGGTTGAGAAAATATTTTACCCATACACCATCAACATGTAATATTCAGTACAAGGCATTTTTCTAATCGCAATATTTGGACTGGCATAAACCAAAAAACAACAAAATGAAATAATGTACACAAGATATAAATAGGTAAATAGGACATCACATATAGAGGATTTGAGCCTACATTCTTGAAATGTACAATAGCACCATACTTTTAGTTCATTTGCAAGTCTCATATTTTCTTCAAGATGGGTTTTCTTCTGGTTCAATTGTTTCAAAGCACCAGATATAGCTTCTTCCTGCTTCTCGTCAACAGCCTATTAAATAGCAAAGATTTAAATTATAAAATAGTCTCTACAAATGGAACAGAAAGCAAAGTGAGATGTATGATTTATAGAGACCATCCTCAAGTCTGTGAGCCTCCTCTCCAGAATATGTTTTTCACTCAGCAATCTGAGTTCCTATCACAATAAAATAACTATAGTTAAAATTAGGCATAGCAGTAGAAGAAAAGAAACAAATGTTACGGATTACCCTTTTTTAACCTCCTACCTTGAGAGACGCCTCAGCAATTTTCTTGCGAAGCAACAAGATCTCGTCCTCTTGTGATTGTGATCTAAAGTAAAGTTCCTGCAAAACAGAAACATCAGAGGATCAAAGGACATGGCATAGATTGAAAGAAACATCAAACTGCAACTTTTCTAAAGTCTGAACAGTTTACCTTGGTCTCAGGATCCATAATACGAGTATTAGGATCTTCCACAGCTAAGTCTTTGTGCAAGGATGCACCCTGGAGTTGATGCCTGCCGATGTAAGATATAGCCTCATCTCACAAAGAAGCCAACAAAATGAAAGAAAGCATCTGCAGCTACGGCAGCTGCTTTTGTTCAAGAATGAAGGACCTGACTAGATTGTCCGAGTTTGGAGCAAAGGATTTGGGTCCACCATTTTGTAAAACATGGTCCCCGGCAGACACCACACCTGTCTTGGAAAGTTGATTCCCACCACTATGGTCCGCATTAACAAGATCAACCGGTGCATCAAATGGATCCCGCATGTCCTTCCTCTGTATTTTTTTATGTAGAAAGATGACATTAACAGTTTGGTAAAATGCAGTGAGATAACCAAATATACAAAAGCCTTTCAGTCCCAAGCAAGTTGGGGTAGGCCATAGGCGATAACCAAATATATACACATATGAAAATTTTCACTCGCAATCCCAAGCTGACAAACACAATTTATCTAGGAACTCCTAAGGATACCAATGAAACGAAAACAAGTCAGGCTATGGTTACCACTCAATTTCATCTTAAGTTTTGTTTGGGAATCAACAGAACAGATGAACCAGTCAACTAAACCCCACCCTGGTATGAACAAGTCAAGCAAGGTGACAAAGGCCCTGTTTGGGAGAGATTATTTGTGAGTTCCTCTGGGAAGCTAGTTGCATAGTTAGATCTATATCTATTAGTCCATCTGAAGATGTCGAATTCATCCTGTAACAATTTTTTTATTATAATTAGTCCAATGCATTGTTCTTTACCAGAACATTTAGAGATTAATAACAAGTAATGCACTAAAAACAATGAAAATGCACAACAAAGATACAAACCTCAGTTAGATACTTAGATCTATATCTATTATACGTCTTTTGAGCTAGAGTATAGCGGTCCACTCGTTAGATGTTGATACAGCTGTGATAAAATCCGGTTCACTGATTTCTTCTTCCACAACTTCAAATGACGCCTCCTTTGCTGGTTCCTCAAATTCAAGTGGGTCTCTAGACATCTTTTGCAAGATTAAATTGTGCAACAAAGCACATGACATTACAATTCGATACTTAGTCTTGACAGGAAAATAAGATGCAGCCCTCAAAATTGCCCAACGGCCTTTGAGCCTTCCAAAAGCCCTCTCACAATATTCCTAGCTCTAGCATAGCACAAGTTAAAATACTCTTCTGCACTATGTGGTGGATTTTGAATAGTAAAACCTCCTAGATGGTATCTTTGGCGTCGAAAAAGGTTGCTACTATCTCTTCTAACGGCATATTCCTTGTGTCATTCAAACCAGAAACATCTCTAAGCATCTCACATATGTATCAAAGGTTCTCCTATCCATGCGAAGCTCACATATACATGCCACACCACTCTCACAAATAAGATGGTACAAACGCTCACTTCTCAGTTCTCTAATTTGTATCCTCCTTCCTATTTTCCAACACTTCCACTTACATGACAAGACTAATAATACTGAAATATAATAATACATAAGCATGATAGCAGACGCCATATTACGAGGGAGCAAATTCCTTTTCCGCATTGAGGTAGTTAATAGAAGATGAGCCATAGTGCTCAACAAAAATAGCATATTTAGGGTAAATTAGAACTAAAGCTACATCACTAAACAAGCATATATGATGTTCTGCAAAAGAGAAAATTTGTTCACGAAACGAGTAACATACAGGGTCAGAAGTACTCCTAGCTGCTAATAACATTTCTTTGGAAAATTCACAATGATTGGTCACAGTGTCAGCAAAAGAGAAACAATTTTGTTCTCAAAGAACCTATAACAGTAGTTCTGAAATCAAGGAATATAACTGTAGTTCTGAAATCAAGGACTCAGCGTTAGTTTTTCCTAATCATTACCCCCAATAAAAGCTGGAAAATATAATTACGTAATATATGTATGCCACAGTAAACAATCCCACTATTATCTAGACATCCAAACGCATGACTGACAAAAGAATGGACATAGAAGTGGATAACAAAGTAATCACCATCATATTTGACAAGCTTAACAATACGTCTCAATCACACAATCATTACAGGGCGCTGAGAAAAAATGGTGCCGCTAAGATCAAAGTATTTGCCTATGGAACTGATCAAAATATAACAGGGCGCAAAGAATTATCAATAGGGCGCTGAATCCTAATATCTGCCAATGGAATTGATCATGGAGACAAATGGTGCTGCAAAGATGACAAAAAATATTTATTCCAATCCACCTGAACAGAAAATAAAATCCTAGAGCCCAAAACACTCAGCATTCCAGTGCTTGAAACACCAAGGACAGACCAACTTTCGTAGTCTTCTCAATTGCCTTGGTGTCGACCTCACCAAGCAAAATAAGAGTAGCATTAATTCCCTGCTGCCATCGCCATGATTGCAGGCTTGCAGCATCAGCTCCCTGCTGCCATCGCCACCATGCTAATCCCATCCTAGCATGCCACTCCTATCGATCCACTGCCCCCACCCCAACCCCAAGGCTCAAAGGCTGGCAGCAAAACAATATGAACAAGCAAAATAGGAGCTAGCATGATTGGTTACAAGTTGCAACAACGGTGCCCCCAATATTACACACGCAAACAGGAACACAGCTTGCTCAATCAACAGACTGGAGTACTGGACAATAGTTAGGGTTCCGGGTTTGGGAAAAGATTGGGATGTGTGAAAGAGGCGTACGGAGAGGGTTTGCGAGAGCAGGAGGAAGCGAGGAGAGGGTCGTCCTTAGGCGACGTGGATCTGGTGGGCTTGCGGCGGCGGCGACCTTCAAGAACTCCGATGGTTAGTGCATGGGAGAAGAAAGAATGGACAAGTAGGGAGTGAAATAGGAAATAGGAGAGAGAGACCAGTCCTCACCGGTGAGGTGAGGTGAGGTGTCTTGGCGTGGAGGCTCCCGGCGGGCGGCGTCGCGGGTCGCGAGGCTTCTGTCCTCGCGCGGGGAGGGGAGGAGGAGGAGTCGACGCGGCGGCAGGACGGGATCCTGAGCTCCCGGCGGGCGGCGAGTCGCGAGGGAGGTCCGTCGCGTACGCGTTAGGGCGGGAGGGAGCCAGGGGAGGGGACGGGCGGGGAGGAGAGGGACCGAGGGAGTGGATGCCGCGCGGAAATGGGATCGGCTAGGCTACCACGGCTCGATTACGGGCTGGTACTCGATGTCGCGACCGCTGCAAAGCTGTTCCCAACCAAACTCTACAAGGTCGCACGACTCGCAGCCAGCGACGCTATCCAGTATCCACGTCTTGTGAAAGAAAGAAAAAACAACTGATGCAGTTTGATCTCGTTTCCACCGTGGATTTCCATTCCCGGGGCGTGCATACATAGCTTCATTATCGTCACGTGTACACCCCCAAGTGTGCGGCATGTCCGGTAAAGCCTGATGCACCGGCTAAAATTTAGCCGGCTAATTCTAACTTTTTTTTAATAATAGAAAGAGATTTCAGCCTCCGCTATCGGGAGGCAGCTGCGATACAAGGCATATCTTAAAGTCAAAAGGCATCTAACAAACGTCCAAAATCAAAACGGCTTACAACTCCTTTTCGCCAAAGGCGAACACTGCTCGACAGCATTAAAGGGGAAAAAATCAAACACCAGAACACGGCTAAACTAAACACCAATACGATTTCGAAAGTTCCACCCAAATTTTGCGAAGATAGCCATGATTACAGCAGTCAACTTTCTGCAGCCATTAGTAAACTCCAGTCGCTCCTCCTCCTTATGCGGTAGGGACCACTGTCTGATCCAGTAAGTCATCCTGAAAATTATCTGTAAATAAGTATTGGATTTTGTTTATTAAACATCATATCATTTCTATTCAACCATAAAGACCAACAAAGCGTGGCAGCCCCTAGCATAATCTGTTTACGAAGGCTTGGGCTAACTCCAACCAGCCAAGAACCAAACAAATTATGAACACTAATGGGCGGTTGAATTCCAAAAGTTATTGCCATGGAGTTCCGAATGAATCTCGCAAAATAGCAATCAAAAAATAAATGTTGAATTGTTTCAAAGAAACTATAGTAACCACACTGTAAATTTCTCCTGCTAATTCCTTTTGGCTAAATTGTTCTCGGTAAGAGTAACACCTTTTTTAAGGAAAATTTTGATTTTCAGTGGGATCTTAAGTTTCCAAAATGGGCTTTTATTCGGCCTTATATCCCTACTAATCATCGAATGATGCATAGATCCGACAGTGAATTTGTTATTTTTGTTGAATTTCCATAGAAAGATGTCTTTCCACTTGACAAGTGGACTGAGAACACCTTTAACACTAATTCATACCAGGAATTCAGATTTTCATTAACCAAACCTCTCATAAATGATATATTAAGTGGAATGGTCCCTAAGACCTTAGCCACTGTATCATCTTTTCTTCTGACTATCCTGTACAGCCTAGGATACACCTCACAAAAGGTTTATCTCCTAACTAGACATCCTCCTAAAATCTAACATGTTGTCCTTTGGACCTTGAACCAACCCCCCTCCCTCTCTCAAAAAATCATCTTTCACTTTCATTGAGCCACTCCAAAAGTGAGACTCACCAGCTCTGTGTTTAACTTGAGACAAGAATTGTTAAACAAATACTAGCCTCCCCCTAAAGGAAAGTAGCTTTTCTTTCCAACTACATAGTTTTTTCTAAAATTTCTCTTCAATGCAGCCCCAGTCTTTATTAGATAATTTTCTATAATGCATAGGTATCCCAAGATACCTAAATGGGGTGATGCCCCCTTGCAGCCGAACATATTTGTATACTCTAGTTCAAACTCCTTTGCTGTCCCATAACAAAATAGTTCACTCTTATGAAAATTAATTTTTAGCTCCGACAATTGTTTGAATGTACTAAGAACTAATTTGAGTTCTCTTGCATGAAGCAAGTCATGGTCTAGAAATAGGATGGTGTCATCCACATCCTGAAGAATGGACAACCCATCATCAACTAGGTGCGGGATAACACCATTAAATTTACCATTAGACTTAGCCCTGGAAATCAACGTTGCAAGCATGTTCACTAAAACTAACAACTTATAACTAAAACTATTTAAATTTTAGCTGGAAACCAAAATGTATACAATCCAATTAACCGTTAAAACCAGCTAAATGTCTAAATGACCAAAATACTCTCAACTTAAGTTTAATTAAAACATCAAAATACACTCAACTAAAGTTTAGCTATTTAAACAATAGTATTAATAAGGGGTAGCATAATCAAGATTTTCAATTAGTTAGAGCATCTAAACACCACAGCTAAAGATTACTTTAGCTGACTAAACTTTATCTCTATCAATTAGTTAGCTAAATTTTAGTTATGGTGCATCCAAACCGGTCCAAAGTAAGAGCCACTTAGCTCCGAGCCCCCGTGTGTGTGCGTGCTAAGTGCCCTGATAAAGCTCCAAGGTACGTGCTTCGAACATATGGCAAACAACGAGTGTATGTATGCACAGGAGACCTGTGGATACAGTTTTCAACGCATTTTCTTCCCCATTTTCACACCCTTGTGTGTCGCCCTAGGGCTAGAAACAAAATATGCCCCTCTCTCCGATGGCGGAGCTCGAACAGAAAATTAGGTGGGACGCATCATAAACACATCTTTTATGACATTGTAAGGACGCACATCAATAGCTAATATGCGGCAAATTTAAACATGGATTCATGATGGTACCTCTCATTTGAAGATAGTAATCTATTAATTCAACGAAGACCAACCAAACAAGAAAAAATGTCCAAATTAAAGACACTGTTGGGGTGCCTACACCTTGGCCTCAACCCCGGTCTGCTGCTCCCATTGGCAAGGCTTCAGCTTCTCCTCCCTGGCCACACACATGCCCATGCCCAACGCTTGTCACCTGCTCGACCTTGGCCTCCTCCTCCATCAGAGAGAACAGTCTGCCTGACTGCCTGTGTGGGCGCGCGACTGCATCTACGAGCAGCGAGAGGGCGTTGCGCAGCTCGAGGCCGACCGGCACTGGCTGGAGCAGGTGCAGTGAGCTGGGACCTGGGGACGGTAGGCAGCGAGCGGCCATGCGGCGAGCAGCGTTGTACAGACGGTAATAGGAGAAGCGGACACGAGCATGCCATCATGCAATTGTGAGTTAGGGAATTTGGGGACACTTCACTCGGGCTAGTTGGGCTAATTGTTATTGGGCCTATTTTTCGTCCTTACAGACAGTCCCTGTTATTTTCTTGTGCTTGGCTACGCACTTCGTGACAGATGCCGGATGCCGATGTTGCTTCGCTGAACGGCTCACTGGAAGGGAGGAAGACCGTGGGGGTACTAGTGGTGTTACTCTAGTAGTAGGTGGGGCAGCTACCCCAATGTGTCGTATGGGGAGCTCCGCCTATGCCTCTCACTCTTTTCTCTCTACGTGTGGATGTGGAGCAGGGAACTCTGCCAATGGGGTGGTGCGTTGGGTGGACTGGACAATGGCACACTAGCGGTGGCTGCCTCCAAGGCACGACAGTGCCTCGGCCCGGCACCCGCCGCCACGAGGCATCGACATGGAGGTGGTTTCCCCCTCCCCCACCCCCTCCCTTGTGCCACGTCCGGCTTCCCACTGTTGGCCCAGGTGCCCTACGCCGCCGACCCTCCCCCCACGGGTGCTAGGCCAGCCGGCCCCATGCGCAACCATCATACACAGGTCATGACCACTACAGCGCCCATCCATCTACAACACCTTTGATTTCTATGCCTCGTCGCCCCACATCGCTTCTTTTGCAATTGCAGCCTGCTTGTCATCGGTCTGGTGCTCGTCGTAGGTCCACAAGAGGCTTGTGGCCATTATAGCTCTGAGATAAAGAAAGAACTTGTTAAACAGGTATACCATTAAGTTAGTTAGCCAGCATACTAGTCTGGAAAACTGCTGAAGGAGGCTACAAATTATGAGATAAAGAAAGAACTTGTTAAACATGTATACCTATTTGTATCGATAGTTTTGTCTCATTGTTCCTGATTTTGTGTGCTCATTTGGATTTTTTGATTGACCAATATATCCTTTCAATGGTTGCTCTTTGTTTGCTCGAATTACCTATAACATCTCTTATCTTAATATAGCTTTTTGTTTCCATTTGCATCTCAACAAATGCTTTGCAAAGTTTATGTGAATAGACTATACTCGCACATTGCTCGTGATATTTGTACCCCCTCTGTCCACAAAAGGACGCAATTATGAGATTTGTGCAAGTCAAATTAACTTAATTTTGATTAAACTTATAGTGAATAGTATTAACATTGATGTCTCCAATTAAGTTTACTAAAAAAATATAGCTTTCGTCATAATTAATTTAATGGTACTTACCTTGTATCATAAATATGAGTACTTTTTAGTATAACTTTGGTCAAACTTTAAATCATTTGACTTGACTCCTCAAAAAGTGAGAATTACATCCTTTTATAGACGGAGGAAGTACCATCTTAATTGAATTAATGTTGGAAAGTACTGATCTTTTCCATGTACAGGGTCAGGGTGGGCGGTTGGCTGCTGTTAACCTGGAGTCTAGAGCTGGTTTGCTTGCAGCTAGGCAGGTAATATGATCTTCTGTTAGCAAGTACATATGTCTAATCCTCATACATATATATCTAAGATTGCACCAGTCAGGTGCCATGTTTGAATAGTCTTCTTGAATATTTGAAGGGTTTAGCTCGTGCAGCATCGAGATATGTTGGACTCAGGAGTGTCATGACATTTCTTGGACCAATGTATGTTTCTTCTAATAGTAATCTGTAACGGTTATTTCCCATTTTCTTTAAGAAAATCGTTATTAGGGTCCGAATAATTCCATCACATTTCAAGCATCGCTGTTATTTTGAGCAGTTTAAGTTGTTATTTTTTTGTTTATTGCTGGATGATGTTTTTAATTAATACATAAACCTTTAGTAGTTTAGTATCGACCTTGAGCCACAAACCATATAAATCAGAATTCCATCGTGGAGTGTTATATCATGCCCTATTAGTAATTAATATCCATTGTCTGTACTTGACTTTGCTCAGATTGGGGGGACGCTCTTAGCTGATGTTGTGATTCAAATGCTGGGCACAGATTATGCTAGGATCGTCCAGGCAATCTATGCATTTGCCCAGGTGAAGTTCATGTTATTTTCACCCATCTTCTCAAGCGACGCATTGTCTGTCTCTACCTGCATTGATTTATATTTCTTCTGAACAGATTCGTCTCACTCGGACAAGTCACATAGAACCTGATGAAGAGTGACCAGAGCGCAATCGTTACTAGACTAGCCTAACTGGTATTCTGATCTAAAATTTATTACGCCCCCCCCCACCCACCCCCATACTGTACATTCTAACAATGAAGATTACCACCTGCTTTTGCTTCTGCCGATCTGGTGCAAATACTCCACGGGAGAACAAGAGGATAGTCTTCAGACTCTGGAGCTGCTAATGGAAGTGCATATAAGTGCCGGTGGATCCCCCAACTACTCTCCAGCAACCTAACCCTAGCCCCCGATTCTCCAACCTCCGAAAATTTGTTGGGCACCTCTGGAAGGGAAGTCCAACCAAATCATATCGTGACGCGGTGAAAGCTTCATTTGCGCCAAGTGTGGTTGTGCTGATGTATCGCGGGAGTGGAGGATGGAGAGGTGCTGGGCGCGATGGCTTTGGGGGTGGTCGCTTCGGCCGCGGCGCTGGCCGGACTGTGGCGCGTGATCCGGTCTGGAAAAGGACCACGCGCAGTAATGAGGAGCAGAGATCTAGACAGGAAGATCAACCTCAAGTCAATGCTGCTGTTGAGCAGGTTGATGCTGGAACTGGTGATGAGAAATGGGATAAGCAAGTCAAAGGCAATGAAAAAGCTCCACAGTGGCCTCAGTCTGATGGAGGTGCTTGTGGAAAGTTGGAAGACAAGTCTATATCGAGTAACCAAGGTAATACTAAATCGAATCCCAATACTTCGAATTCTCAGATCCAAGGGAAAAAGAATGCTGAGGGAGATAGAGAGTCATGTGAAATATGTGGGTTATCTAACCATCTTACTAAGGACTGTAGATACCTTGCATGTGAGATTTGTGGTTTGAGCAATCATAATACATATCAATATAAAAGATGCCTGCCATGGAACCTTGGCCCTGAGCTCTGTGCTACCCAAATAGAAGACCAGAGCTTCTTTTACATTGAAGAAAATATTGATTCTAGAACTATGAGAGAAAAAGATAGTACTGCTATTATTTCCATAATAGAAGGGGAAGCCAACAGTTGGCAGATTGAGCAGGAATTTAGAAACAGCTTTGGCTCTGAGAAGTGGAAATGGAAGGCTAAACAGGTGGGTGAAAAGAAATTTGTGATGAGATTCCCCAGCCCAGAAATGATCAAACAATGGAGCTATTTCCCATTCTTAGCAATGAGAAATGTTGATGCTCAGATGAAAGTTGAATTCTGGTCTCCCAGCTTTGGAGCCAAAGGCATGTTACAGCAAGCTTGGTTTAGAGTCAGGCAAATCCCTAATGATCAGAGGTCGGTCAGGACCTGTGCTAAAGTCGGTGGACTTGTCGGCAAGGTGCTTGAAATTGATGACTCCACCAGATTCAATAGTGAATTTGTGAGAATGAGGATTGCATGTAGAGATGTGACTAAAGTACCTAAAACAGCTGAAGGGACTCTCAGAATGTTTTTCCATGACTTTGAGTTTGAGAGAGAAGTGAACAGGAAAGGATCCTGAGAAGTGGGATCAGGGTGACTGAAGAGCAACAACCACCAACAAAGAAATACAAGCCTACTGATGGTAGCGGCTCTAGTCATGGACAGATTAACACTAGTTCTACTTCAGGCAAATTTGATAGAAAGGGTGCTGGAATGTCCCAAAGTCAAAGTGAAAAGAATTCCTCCTCTATGAAAGGTTCTAAATGGCTAGAGGGGGGTGAATAGCCTATAAAAATCTACAAACAACGCTTTACAAGCCGATTAGTAACAATAGCAAGCTTTGCAAAACACTAGCTCTAAACTATGCTATGCAAGCCATCTAGACAAGTATACTACACTATGATCACTAGTTCACACTCAGGCTATGTCACTACTATACACTACTCCTAAGTGAGCAACTAACTAACAAGCTACACACGAGAGTAAGTACACAAAAGTAAAGAGAGAAGGTGATTTCAATACCCCCGGTGTAGAGAAGATATGAAGTCCAATATAACCAATCAATCATATATAAGGGAAATCCTCGGTAGAGAGATGACACAAGATTTTTTACCGAGATTCACTTGCTTGCCGGCAAGCTAGTCCTCGTTGTAGCGATACACCCACTTGGAGGTTCACGCGCTAATTGGCATCACACGCCAAACCCTTCTCAAGAGTGTCGCACAACCAACACAAGATGGGGATCCACCAAGCTACGAGCAATCCACTAAAGATGCCTTTCGCGATCTCCCGCGGGGATAGGCTCAAGAACCCCTCACAATACCTTGATCGGAGGCGGAGACAATCACCAACTCCCCTCAACGATCCTCGCAGCTCCAAGCCGTCTAGGAGTCGGCAAACTCCAAGAGTAACAAGAGAAACCGCTGCGAAATACCACTACCAAGTGCCTCTAGATGATCTCAATCAATGCAATGCACTTGATGCTCTCCAAACTCACCAAATGATGAACACAATCAAGTAGGATGAGTAAGAGTGGAGTGGGAAGCCTCACAAGTATGTTATGATGTTTAGGAGTGCCAAGAGGTCCTCCCTAAACCAGCCAAGTGACTATTTATAAGCCACACACAAAGAACTAGCCGTTTAGACTTTTCTGCGTATCGTCGGACTGTCCGACGGCCAGACCGTCGGACTAATCTGCACGGTCCGACGCCCCGGATAAACGCCATGTGTCACTAGCCGTTTGAAGTCGAACGTTGGATCACAACGGCTAACTTTCCGCGCTAAACGAACCGTCAGACTGTGGGCCGTCGGACCAATCCTTACGGTCCGACGCCCACCGCCGTTGCACCGTCGGACTGAAAATACACGGTGCGTCGGACCAAACGAAACCACGGTCCGATGTTTCCAGAGAGCTCCCCGAGCCCTGAAAACCGTCGGACGTTGGTCCGACACTCACCGTCGGACTAACGCCGAGAGTCCGACGCTCCTCTGCTCTCCACGTGTCGACCTGCTGCGGCTCTGCACCGTCGGACCCTGAGGACAATGGTCCGACGCTCCGAAATCAAGCGTCCGACGCTTGCTGAAGGGGTTAGCCGTCGGACCGAAGATAATGGTCCGACGCTCAGTCAAGTTAGAGTCCGACGCTAGTTTTTCTTATTGAAACGTTTCCGAAATTCGCCGAATCCTGCCTCGCAAGCTCGGCAGGAGGAAGAGAGGACTAAACCCTCTCTAACCCTCAAACTTCACCCCGTTTCTTAAGGCACTAACTCTCCAAAGTATTTCTCACTTAGGTGCACGTGTGTTAGCCTTTTCAAAGAGTTTTCCACGGGTCAAGTTAGTGTCACTAGCATCTATATGCATATGCAATGATCATGAACACCTAGTGGCACTTGATAACCGTATTTCATCAACGATTTCGCCCCTCTTGATAGTACGGCTATCTATCCTAAATGTGATCACTCCCTCTATGGAGTCTTGATCACCAAAAGCAAAAGAGCTCCTATGGATTATACCTTTGCCTTGAGCTCCTAGCTTTTTCACCATCTTTTGATGAAGCTTGTGGACTCCTTTTGATGATGGACTTATACCATCTGTATGGGTGCCGTCATTGCCCTTCACTTGTGGCCTCCACCGACCCGGTCCTTTGCTCCATCTTGCCTTTTGCTAATCAATTCTCATGAAGCACTTAGAGCAATTGTTAGCAAACTAGGTTTCATCAATTACCTAAAACCAAACACATGGACTTTCAATCTCCCCCTTTTTGTAATTGATGACAACCTTCACAAAGATATGAAATGAAAACCAAGTTTGCACTTTGGTAGTATTAGCTCCCCCTACATATGTGATTCCTTATGTTTGGTTCAATTTTTCACATATGCATGAATTTGAAGGTTTGGGTGAGCTACTACTATCAAATGATGGTAAGGTATATAGAATGGACCTTTGAAGCGTGATACCATCGGAGTTGCGGAAATATTCCATCCTTAGCACCATGATTTACTAGTCATGCATCACAAACTCAAAACACCTCGTGAGATCAACATTTAAGAAAAAGAGGTACTTTGTATGACATATAAGTCCTATGCATGCTAGTTTGTCAAATCACCATTCAAATCCTATTTCTAAGCATTTCCTCAATTCAAACAAGTATAGGAATTAAAGTTTTGACAATGCAACATTTCATATGTTAATGCATACACAAATGCAACAACTTATTCATGAGCTTGCTCTCCCTACTTGTGTGCTTTCAAATTTTTAATTGACCCCTTTCCTTTCTTATCTTTGTGACTTTCTTCTCCCCCTTTGTCAACAATCACCAAAAATGGTGCAAATTATGGGAATATCAAGTCAATAAATGGGGTTTAGTTCATTTTCACAATGGTTCAATCTAGATTACTTGCCTAGAATATGTAACTAAGTTTGATCCAAGGACAAGCTTCTTCACACCTCACTAGTAGGGTTATCTTGACCATGTTAAGTTACACATCATGAGCTCATGTTCTAGATTCAACACTAGGTTTGCAAGCCTATCAATATGTCATATGCTACCACTTGATCATACAAGCATAAAGAACAAAAGTGGTACCATATATACATGAAAGCATTTGATTTTTCATGAATGAGCCTATAAGATGCATTTCATGTCTACATGAACTAGACAAATCCTTATCAAAGTATGAATGCCATGTCAACCAATTTGACCTTGCTTTAGTCGAAGGAGAGGCATGTTATATAATGTAGGATGCTTTTCACTTCATGTTGGAGTAGTCTAGTATGTTTAGCTCATTTCTCAACTTGCAAAATCTTGACTCATCAAGTGGCTTGGTAAAGATATCCGCTAATTGATCTTCGGTGCCAACACTTTCAATTGCAATGTCCCCTTTGATTTGGTGATCTCTAATGAAGTGATGCCTTATGTCAATGTGCTTTGTTCTTCAATGTTGCACGGGGTTGTTGGTTAGATTGATAGCACTCTCATTGTCACATAGCAGAGGCACTTTCTTATATTTCAATCCAAAATCACTTAAGGTTTCCTTCATCCAAAGCAATTGTGCACAACAACTTCCGGCACTAATGTACTCCGCTTCGACCATTGAGAGAGCAACACTATTTTGCTTCTTTGAAGACCATGATACAAGTGACCTTCCAAGTAATTGACAAGTTCCACTAGTGCTCTTTCTATCCACCTTGCAACCGGCATAGTCGGAGTCCGAATATCCAATAAGCTCAAAATTGGACCCCTTAGGATACCACAACCCAACATCTTGTGTGCCCTTTCAATACCTCAATATTCTCTTTGCGGCTTTCAAATGACTTTCTCTTGGTGAGGCTTGAAATCCTACACACATGCACACACTAAACATGACATCCGGTCGAGATGCGGTCACATAAAGGAGACTTCCAATCATTGATCTATATAGCTTTTGATCTACCATTTTCCCACTATCATTCAAGTCCAAATGCCCATTAGTTGCCATAGGAGTATTCATGGGCTTTGCATGTTCCAATCCAAATTTCTTCACCATGTCCCTTATGTACTTGCCTTGACTTACAAATGTACCATTCTTCATTTGCTTAACTTGAAGACCAAGGAAGTAGCTAAGCTCACCAATCATGGACATTTCAAACTCACTTGCCATCATATTTCTAAATTCTTCACAAAAATCTTGATTTGTTGATCCAAAGATAATATCATCCACATATATTTGCAACACAAATAAATAATTTTCAAGCTTCTTAGTGAAGAGAGTTGTATCAACCTTTCCCATTTTGAACCCTTTTGAGAGCAAGAAATCTCTCAATCTCTCATACCATGCTCTAGGTGTTTGGTTCAAACCATACAATGTCTTTCTTACCTTGTACACATGGTTGGGTTTCTTCACATCTTTAAATCCGGGAGGTTGTTCTACATAAACCAACTCATTGATGTACCCATTGAGAAATGCACTCTTGACATCCATTTGATATAATTTGATGTTGTGGGCACAAGCATAGGCTAATAAGATTCTAATGGCCTCCAATCTAGCAACCGGTGCATAGGTTTCTCCAAAATCAAGACCTTCAACTTGAGTATAACCTTGTGCAACCAATCTAGGTTTGTTCCTTATTACTATGCCATCTTGATCTTGCTTGTTTCTAAAGACCCATTTGGTTCCTATCACATTGTGTTTCTTTGGTCTTTCCACTAGTTCCAAACTTGATTTCTTGTGAAATTGTTGAGCTCTTCATGCATAACATTAACCCAATCAACATCTTGCAAAGCTTCCTCAATCTTGGTTGGCTCTATGGTTGACACAAATGAGAAATGCTCACAAATTTGAGCTAGTCTTGCTCTAATTTGAACTCCACTTTGAATACCACCAATGGTTTGATCCAAAGGATGATCCCTTGCAATAGAGACCGGTTGGAGAATAGGAACATGATCATTGGATGAGATGAACTAGCTTGTTGATCTTGCACTTGAGATTGATCTTGTGAGTCACTTGTACTTGCTTCATTTTCAACTTGCATACTAGTATGAATTGCACCATCATCTTCATCATCATTGACTTGCCTTGGCCTAATATCACCAATATCCATATTTTTCATTGCATTTGCCAAGTCATTGCCTCTCACGTCACTAAGATTTTCAACTTCATCTTGAGAGCCTTGGGTTTCATCAAATTCAACATCATGTACCACCTCAAGAGTACCACTAGCCAAATTTCAAACTCTATATGCCTTGCTTGTGGTTGAATAGCCAAGCAAGAAACCTTCATCACATTTCTTTTCAAACTTGCTCAATCTTGTGCCTTTCTTGAGAATGTAACATTTGCAACCAAAAACCCAAAAATATGCAATGTTGGGCTTTCTACCATTCAATAGCTCATAAGGAGTTTTTGCAAGCATACCATGGCAATATAAGCGGTTGATGTAGTAGCAAGCGGTGTTGATTGGTTCGGCCCAAAAGGAATGACTAACATTGTATTCACTTAGCATTGATCTTGCCATATCTATCAAGATTCTATTCTTTCTTTCAACAATGCCATTTGATTGTGGTGTATACTTGGGTGAGAATTGATGTCCAATGCCATACTCATCACACAATTCATCAATCTTGGTGTTCTTGAATTCACTACCATTGTCACTTCTAACTTTTTTGATGGTTGTTTCAAACTCATTTTGGCTTCTCTTGACAAAAGACTTGAATATATCATACACTTCACTCTTGTCAACAAGAAAGAATACCCATGTATATCTAGTATAGTCATCCACAATCACAAATCCATACTTACTCCCGCCAATGCTAGTATATGTGGTTGGTCCAAACAAGTCCATATGCAAGAGCTCAAAAGCTTTAGTAGTACTCATCATGCTTTTCTTAGGATGTGTATTTCCAACTTGTTTGCCGGCTTGACATGAACTACAAAGCTTATCTTTCTCAAAAGTGACATCTTTCAAGCCTCTAACTAGATCATGCTTCACTAGTTTGTTCAATTGTTTTATTCCAACATGACCAAGCCTTCTATGCCATAACCAACCCAAACTTGACTTAGTGATCAAATAAGTTGACAATTGAGTTTCACTAGCATTGAAATCCACAAGATATAGGTTGTCATATCTAAACCCTTTGAATATCAAATTTGACCCATCAACACTAACAATTTCAACATCATCAACCCCAAATATGCACTTGAAACCAAGATCACAAAGTTGTGCAACCGAGAGTAAATTGAAATTCAAGCTTTCAACTAGCAACACATTTGAGATAGACATATCATTGGAGATAGCAATTTTACCAATTCCTCTCACTTTCCCTTTCTTGTTGTCACCAAATGTGATTGCATCATAGCCACTATTTGCACTTGTGTTGAGAGAGCCAAACATACTAGAATCACCCGTCATATGTTGAGTGCATCCACTATCAAGCACCCAATGCCTCCCTCCGGCTTTGTAATTGACCTACAAAAAGAGATCAATTCCTTTTAGGTACCCAAACTTGCTTGGGTCCTTGAAGGTTAGTGACTAAGCTCTTTGGTACCCAAATGGTCTTCTTCTTTGGACCTAACATGGATGTACCAACAAACTTAGCCTTCACACCGTTTGAGCCCTTTGTGAGAATGTAGCAAGAATCAAACTTAATTGAGGATACATATGCATTGGATTTCTTGCTTTTGCAATATTGTTCTATATGACCAACTTGCTTGCATTTTGTGCAATACCGGCCATTTCTCTTCACAAAACAAGTCTTGTGAGGAGCAAAGGCGGTTTTGCCTTTCTTGGGGGTATAGCCCAATCCCTCTTTGTGTAGGGATGCCCTTTAGCTACCCAAACACATAAGCAAGCGGTCCTTACCACCATAAGCCTTAGCTAAGGAGTGATTGAGCTTTTTAACCTCCTCCTTTAGGTTCTTGTTCTCAACTACTAGTGAAGGGTCACTAGTGGGTGAGGTGGTAGTGGGGGTGCTACAAGAAGGGTTAGTAGTAGCAATAATAATAGGTTCACAAGATATATCACATGTTACACCCATGTTGCAAGTTTTAGTTTCTTTCTTTTGCACTTGTTGTTGCAAGTCTTCATTTTGCTCAACTAGAGAGGAATGAGCTTCATCAAGCTTAGTGTGAGCTTTTTGGAGCTTCTTATGGTCTTCCTTTAGACTCTCATAAGATGCTCTAAGCTCCTCAAGTTCTTGCTCAATGGATTGTTTATCCTTGCGCAAGCCCTTGCATTCCTTTCTAAGTTTATCAAAATGAATACGTGCATCATCAAGCATTTCAATTAATTCTTCTTTTGTTAGGTCATTATCACTATCATCATCACTAGATTCGGTGTCGGATGATACCTTAGAGCCCTTGGCTACGAAGCAAGAAGGAGTGTCGAAGATGAAAGGCTTGTCATGAATGGCAATGCTTGCATGTGCCTTCCTCTTGCTCTTCTTATCATCATCACTTGAAGAGGCATCACTATCCCATGTCACCACATGAGAATAGTTCTTCTTCTTCTTGTATGAAGATTCCTTCTTCTCTTTCTTCTCCTTCTTCTCATGCTTGTTCTTCTTTTTGCCCTTGTGATCATCTTCACTTGAGTGTGGGCAATCGGCTACCAAGTGATCTTTGCTTCCACAATTGAAGCATCTTCTTGGGCCATCAAATCTTCTTGCATTCTTCTTTCTTCTTGCCCGGTAGCCCTTCTTCTTCATGAACTTGCTAAATCTTCTTACTAGAAGGGCCATTTCTTCGTCACTTTCACTTGTGCTAGAGGGATCTTCACTTGACTCTTCTTTGGCCTTGCTCTTGCCCTTTGATGAGGATGTGGCTTTGAATGCCACACTCTTCTTCTTCTCATCTTTGGAGTCTTCATCTTTTTCTTTCTTCTTCTTATTGATCAACTCCTCTTTATCATCATCATCTCTATAAGCATCATTGGTCATCACCTCCGCTAACACTTGATTTGGAGTCAATTCACTCAATGTTGTCTTCACCAAGACCGTGATCAATGTGGCAAACCGCTTGGGCAAGCTCTTCAAGAACTTCATGGAGAAGTCACTATCTTTCACCTCTTCATCCACGGCCTTGAGATCATTCACAATGACTTGCAATCTATGGAACATCTCCGACACGGTTTCATCATCCTTCATCTTGAAACTTGCAAACTTGTCCTTCAAAATGTATGCTTTGGCGGCCTTTATACCCTTGGTGCCCTCATATGATTCCTTAAGCTTCTTCCAAGCTTCATGAGCACTCTCAATGTTCTTGATTTGCTCAAACACTTTTTCATCTACGGCCTCATGAATAGCACAAACCGCAATGTCATTGAGTTGAAGCAATCTTTCTTCGGCGGTTGATAATGAGCCCAAGTGGATGGAATCTATGGAGAATATAGAAACATATCTTGGAAAGGATACTGATCATTCTGCTGTAGCTGAGGAAACTGAATGTGTGGTGGTGACCCAACAAGCTGGAGTTGATGTGGGCAAGCATCAAGAGAAGCTGTCCCATGCTGCTGTCCGTAGGAGTGAACGGATCAGGAAGGACATTGGACTGACCACTCAAGAGAAGGCTGAAATCATGTCAAAGAAGAGGAATCTTGAAGGTAATTCTAATCCCACACCTCTTTTCTCTGAACTACCTACTGATACTTTACACACTTTATCCAATAAAATGGGGGTGGTGGTTGGAAATTGTGATGGCAATTCTTTTAGCATTCTAGCAGAAATTGAGAAGGTTAGGCATGATTTGTTTGTCAAACAGCAGAAAATGAATTCTAATGTGGAACTAGAGGAAGTAAGGGAAGAGGACAATGAAAACAATCATCTACAAAATGAGTGGCTTCAAGAGAAAACCTCTGAGCCTGATGACTTTACCCTAGTTTTGTCAAGGAAAAAGAAAAGAAATAACAGTACAAAAAAAGAGAGCAAGATCTCCCCAGCCAGACATCATAATAGAAAGGTGCAGGAAAATCCTGGCCAACCCAACAGAAAATATAAAAAGAAATCATGATGGATATACAAGGGCTTATCTGGAATTGTAGGGGCCTTAAAAAAAGGGGTGTCTACATTCCTCAAACTTCTCATCTCTCAATACCATTTCCATTTCATTGGTCTCCAAGAAACTATGGTGGAAAACTGTGATGATACCATTTTAAGAAAGTTTGAACCCAATCAAGACTATTTGTGGCTTTGGAATCCTTCTAAAGGAAAGTCAGATGGGATTCTCTTGGGTGTTAGAAGTGACATTTATGATGTTGGCTCCTTTCACCAAGGTGATTATATGCTGCAGATGAATTTATGGGATAGACAACTCAAGATAAAGTGGAATATTCTGATTGTCTATGGGGCAGCTCATGATGAAGGGAAAATCCCTTTTTTGATGGAGCTTGCTAGATTTTGTGCCAATAGCCAAGAACCCTTACTCATTGGGGGGGGGGATTTTAACATCATTAGATATGCCTATGAGAAAAGTTCTAATAATGGTGTTCACAGACACACTAATCTTTTCAACTCATTAATTGGCTTCTATGAACTTAGAGAGCTTGAGATGAGTGGGGGAGGGTTCACTTGGTCTAATAACCATGACCCTCCCACCCTTGAAAAGCTTGATAGGATTCTTGTATCTTGCAGCTGGGAGGACATTTACCCTCAGGCGATGGTCAAGAAACTACCTAGGGAGGTGTCTGACCACAACCCATTGATTCTTACTTCTGGATGTAACAAGAAACTTCCTCATATTCATTTTAGATTTGAGCTTAGCTGGATTGATAACCAAGATTTCATAACTGAGGTTACCAGAATCTGGACCAAAAGTTGTAAAGCTAAGACTTCCATCGATAGAATCCTACAAAAAAATTAAACTCATCAAGCAATACTTCAAAGGGTGGGGTTTCAACCTGCAAGGTGAACTTAGAAAGAAACGAAAGAGTCTCCAAGAGGAGCTAAGTAAATTAGAAGAAATTGAGGAAACTGCTGGACTTTGTCCTGATCAAGCTGAAAGAAAAGTCTTGATCTTAACTGAAACCCTATCCCTGCTCCAGCAGGAGGAAACTTATTGGTACAATAGGAGTTGTGAAAATTGGCTTCTTAGAGGTGACTGTAACACTAGCTTTTTTCATAAATGTGCTAGTGGCAGGAAAAGGAAAAATACCATTTGGAATCTTGATGATAATGGTCATATCATTGAAGGGACTGAAAATCTTATTCAACATGCCACTTCTTTCTATAAAGAGTTGTTTGGTCCCATTCCCACTCATGACATTAGAATTGCTCCTGATATTTGGGATAATTGTGAATTTGTAAATGAGGAGGATAATAGGAAATTGTGTTACCCTTTCTCTGAAGAAGAAATTCACAAGGCTCTTAGTCAAATGGAAAAAACAAAGTTCCTAGCCCTGACAGTATGCCTATTGAATTTTTTCAATGCTGCTGGGGTGTGATTAAGTATGATATTATGAGTCTTTTTGATGACTTTCATAAAGGTCTGGCTGACATTAGCAGATTGAATTATGAGATTATCACTCTCATTCCTAAAGTTAAAGATGCCTCTCAGATTAAACAATATAGACCTATTTGTCTACTCAACTGTTTGTACAAGCTAATCACCAAAACTTTGACCATTAGATTGGAACCCATTGCTGAAAAGCTAATTCATAAAAACCAAACTGCCTTCATGAAAGGCAGGAGTATTACATCAGGAATCATGTGTCTCCATGAAATCATCCATGAAACCAAGATGAAAAAGAGGTCAGGATCCTTTTCAAAATTGACTTTGAAAAAGTCTATGACAAAGTGAGTTGGGATCTTCTTTTTGAATGCCTTAAGATGAGGGGTTTCTGCATGCAGTGGTGTAACTGGATCAAGCAAGTGATTAGTAGGGGGGACGGTTAGTGTTAAAATTAATGATGTCTGTGGCCCCTATATCAAGAGCTATAAGGGTGTTAGGCAGGGTGACCCATTATCCCCTATCCTCTTCAACTTCGTTGCTGATTGCCTCACTAGAATGGTAATCAAAGCTCAAAATAGTCAGCTCTTCACTGACTTAGTGTCTCACATCATCCCCAATGGGGTTGCCATTCTACAATACGCTGATGACACAATTATTTGTCTTAAACATGACCTTGAGGGTGCCAGGAATATGAAGATGTTGCTATACATGTTTGAAATGTTGGCTGGTCTCAAGATAAATTTCAACAAAAGTGAAATTATTATGATAAATGATGAAAGCGAATGGGGTGATAAATATGCAGAAATCTTTAATTGTCAGATTGGGAAATTCCCTGTGAAATATTTAGGTGTCTCAGTTAGCCCCAGCAGATTGCATGTCTGTGACTGGCTGCCACTTGTTGAGAAAAGCAACAAAAAAATGGATGTGTGGAAAGGGAGCTTAATATCTATTGCTGGGAGAACTACATTGATCTGTGCCAGTTTAAACAATTCCCCTATATATCACATGTCTGTGTACATGCTTCCCAAAACAATTGTCAAAAAAATTGATAGAATCAGAAGGGCTTTCTTCTGGCAAGGGGGGAGTGCCAAGAAAAAATATCATCTAGTTAAATGGTCCAAATTGTGCAAGACAAAGCAAAAAGGTGGAATAGAAATCAAAGACCTCACAAAGTTTAATGTGAGTTTATTATGCAAATGGTGGTGGAAGTTGGAAAAGGAAGAAGGTCTGTGGCAGGACCTTATTAAAGCTAAATATTTGAGAAGTACTAATATCCATACAGTAACTAATAAACTGTATGACTCCCGCATGTGGCAGGATTTGCTCAAAATCAAACATCTTTATCTGCAAGGTAGGAAAATATGCATTAAGAATGGTAACACCACAAGATTTTGGGAGGACCCCTGGATCTATGAACATCCTCTTGCTGAAAAATACCCTCTGCTGTATGCTCTTTGTAACACCAAAAATGTTTCAGTTAGGGATGTTAAAGATAATACGATTAGCCCATCCTTCAGGAGATGGCTTCTTGATGATTTGAAAAATATCTGGGATAGAATCTGGGAAGATACACAGTCCTTCCCTTTATCCCTAGATGATGATGTGGTTATTTGGTCGCTGGGAAGTAAGAAGAGCTTCACGGTCAAATCAATGTATAACACCCTTACGAAAGATGACAATGGAGGCAATTTCAAATACATCTGGCGAGCGAAGATTCCACCAAAAATTAAAATTTTTATTGGTTGATGGCTAATGATGCGTTGTTAACCAAAGATAATATGATCAAGAGAAAATGGTCTGGGAACCCTGAGTGTTATTTTTGTAAGGAGAAAGAGACTATCCCCCACTTGTTTTTCGGATGTTCAACAGCCAGAACTGTTTGGGCTTGTGTTGCTACCTGTTTGGGTACGGTGGATATTCCAACAAACCTCAATCAGTGTTGGAGGTGGTTAGATTTACGGTTCCCAAATGGAAAGCTAGAAACAAAGCTTGTTTCGAAAAATGCTTAATCAAGAACCCGATGGAGATAATCTGTCATGCTGTGGCGCTAATGAAGTATTGGGCAGGACTCTATCCCAAAATGGAGAAGAAGGCTCTCGAAGAAGGTGCTCAGATGATGCTGAAGATTGCGACGGAGATCCTGGGAGCGAAGCAAGACGGCGTCAGCAAGGACTAGTGCGGCAACTCTGGTGGACGTGTTGCTGCTGCTGCCGTTGCTTCTCCTGTTGTGCGGCTGTTGATGTTGTGCATCTGCACTCCGGCTCTTTTTTGGTGACCTTTTGGGTCTTCTGGGTCTTGCTACATTTGCTGTTTTCTGGAACTTGTAATAGGATAGATATCTGGTCGGAAACTCCAACAGCGTTTGTCCTACGTCTTCGTATTCTCTTTTATCTGTAATCTCTCTCGATACTGTATTTCCGTTATTCGTAAAGGAAAAGGGAAAATCCCGAATGAAAAAAAAAGTGACAGGAGCGGTCGCAAGACGTTGGGTACTTGGGTCGCACGGACAACAGACTACCCTGACTGAGAATTCGATGTAATAAAGCACCCACAATGCCCATCTGGGCGACCTACCCTGTGAACGCGGAAGTTGTGACTGGATTTACTTCCGCTTCACACTTCCACGGGGCCCGAAGTTGTAGACCATGCATTCCGCTCTGCTCCGGTTGAATATTGTAAAATATTGCTCCCCTATCCTAAACTATATTCCTCCTAACGATCGGTTAGGCAAGGCAGATCTCATTGATGCCACAATCTTCTACAGACATGCTTGTACACAACACAACAGCACAGGATTTACATGTAACACCCTACCAGTTCCCGGTATATAAAAGCAGCTACTGATCCATGATCATCAACTGAAGTGAATTCTACCACGGTGCTTGCATGCTAACGTCCAAAGTCTCGGAGATGTCTGAAACTGTATTTTTTTTCATCTTTCCTCCACAAATTTAAATTCGAAACGTGCTGTTTGGCGCATGGACTTTTTATTCAATGGAAAGTGCTGGCCGCAACAATTCGCCTAATGCCACCGTGAAGCGTTGACGGATAGCATATCTGGAAAGCACAAGGTTTTGCGTGCAAAGTAGTGTCACAGAACAGGGCAGCAGAGCCCAGAGCGGCATGTCTAGAAGGATGTCGAGCGAGCCACATTTGTTTACAGCGCTCACCGTGATCACGCGCGCACACTCCTTCACCAGACCGCCCAAGCTTTCTAAATCCTGGGCACTTACCGCGTGAGAGACCGAGGCGCCGATGGAACCACTACGGCGACGACGACCCTCCCTCGGGGTCGCACACCGTACGCCATAACCATAAAGCAAGCGCTGCTAGCTGCGCCTGCACCACCACCAGCTCGATCGATCCGCGGCGTGGTCGTCGGAGCGATCGACATGGCCGCTAAGAACAATAAGACGATGGCGATCAGCCTGGGGAGCTCGCGGCGGCGGAAGCGCGGCGAGATGCTGTTCCGGTTCGAGTCCTTCTGCCAGCCCGGGTACCCGGCGCCGCTCGCCGGCGGCGGCGGCGGGGGCGTCTTCAGGGACAACGTGAGGGCGCTGCTCGGCCTCGCGCACCTGGAGGCCGGCGCGCATGGCGACACCAAGTGCTGGTCGTTCCAGCTGGAGCTGCACCGCCACCCGCCCACCGTCGTCAGGCTCTTCGTTGTCGAGGAAGCCGTGGACGCGTCGCCGCAGCGCCACTGCCACCTCTGCCGTCACGTCGGTACTCACCGCGGTGCTGCCGTCCTTTGTCGTCGATCCTTTGCATGCAATTAATCAACGTGTGGATTACGTACACGCACGAGTTATACGTTGAGTTACACCATGGGGTCGTGCATGATTCCGAGTATAGCTGTCAGATGTACTATATGCTGACTGCCAAGAAATTGATTAAATCCCCGTGGTGGTGGTGTTTGTGTCTCAGGTTGGGGTCGGCATCTGATCTGCAGCAAGAGGTTTCACTTCGTACTGCCCAAGAGGGAATTGTCAGTGGAAGCGGACGGCCTGCACTACGGGTACGGGATCAACCACAGCCCGGCGGAGAAACCGTCCAAAGGCACGGCGACCTCCAGGGGCCACCTGCTGCACGGCGTGGTGCACCTCAACGGCTTGGGCCACCTCGTCGCCCTGCACGGCTTCGAGGGCGGCTCCGAGTTCGTCGCCGGCCACCAGATCATGGACCTCTGGGATCGCATCTGCTCCTCCCTCAACGTCAGGTGTGTGTGTGTGTATGTGTGTGTGCAACTGCAACAACAACGGTCGTTACGTGATGATGCCCGTGCACTGCGTAAACGTGTTTAATTCCTTTGGCGGCCATGCATGCACGCGTTGCAAGGAAGGTGAGCCTCGTCGACACGGCGAGGAAGGGACACATGGAGCTGCGGCTGCTCCACGGCGTGGCGTACGGCGACACGTGGTTCGGGCGGTGGGGCTACCGGTTCGGCCGGCCCAGCTACGGCGTGGCGCTGCCGTCGTACCTGCAGTCGCTGCATGCGCTGCAGTCGGTGCCGCTCTGCGTGCTGGTGCCGCACCTGTCGTGCTTCAGCCAGGACCTCCCCGTGGTGGTGACCAAGTATCAGGCCCTCAGCGGCCACAAGCTGCTCAACCTCGGCGACCTCCTCCGCTTCATGCTCGAGCTGCGGGCGCGCCTCCCGCCGGCGTCGGCGGCCTCCTCCGCCGCCATGGACTACCGCGGCATCATGTCGGAGGCCTCGTGCCGGTGGTCGGCCAAGCGCGTGGACATGGCGGCGCGCGCCGTGGTGGACGCGCTCCGCCGCACCGAGCCGCCCGCGCGCTGGGTCACGCGGCAGGAGGTGCGCGACGCCGCGCGCGCCTACATCGGCGACACGGGCCTCCTCGACTTCGTGCTCAAGTCCCTCGGCAACCACATCGTCGGCAACTACGTCGTGCGCCGCGCCATGAACCCGGTCACCAAGGTGCTCGAGTACTGCCTGGAGGACGTCTCCAGCGTGCTCCCGGCGGCGGCCGGCGGCGACGTCAACGGCGGCAGGATGAGGGTGCGGTTCCAGCTCACCCGGGCGCAGCTCATGAGGGACCTGGTGCACCTGTACCGCCACGTGCTCAAGGAGCCGAGCCAGGCGCTCGCCGCCGGCGCCCTGGGCGCGATCCCCGTGGCGGCGCGGATGGTCCTGGACACCAAACACTTCGTCAAAGATTACCACGAAGGTTTCGCTCCGATCAACAGCGTCGGGGTTGGGCACGCCCACATGAGCCTGTGTTGCACCCTGCTCGTGAGGAACGGGGGCCCGGAGCTGCTGGCGGCGGCGCCGCCGTACGAGACGGTGACCCTGCCGGCGCACGCAACGGTGGGCGAGCTCAAGTGGGAGGCGCAGAGGCTGTTCAGGGAGATGTACCTGGGCCTGAGGACCTTCACGGCCGAGTCCGTCGCCGGGGTCGGCGTCAGCCAGGAGGCTTGCCCGGTGCTCGGGCTGATCGACGTGGGAACCGCCGTGGTGATCCAAGGCACGGTCGCGGAGCAGCAGCTGGCGGATGAAGGCGCCCAGCCGGGGAACGAGGCGGCGGCGGCGGCTGTGAGCGAGGGAGGCGGCGACGGCGAGAGGGTCGTGGACTGCGCGTGCGGCGCGGACGACGACGACGGGGAGCGCATGGCGTGCTGCGACATCTGCGAGGCGTGGCAACACACCCGGTGCGCAGGGATCAAGGACACCGACGACGCCCCGCACGTCTTCGTCTGCAACCGCTGCGACAACGACGTTCTGTCGTTCCCTCCCTTGAGCTGTTAGAAACTGCTATAGCCGCCATGTATGGCAGGACGGGACTTGAGATTCGAAGAAGAACTAAACTTCGGTCAAAAGGAAATCAACTTGACCTCGGACATCAAACTTTGAACTCGTTGGAAAATAAAACTTCCAATTCAAGAAAAATCTTACTTATTTGAAGTTCCAATAAAATTCAACTTAGCAATCTGTTGAATTCTGAGCTTTAGAAAAATCGACGTGTCCTGTTCATCGGCAACACCGCCATGCCACAGTTTAGACGCGCTATAGTCTTTTTTTGGCTGATTCTCTGACATAACCATGACTCATTTATTTAGTCATACCTTGGCGAAAGATTGGCAAACAAACGTGCCAATATGCGGCCATCCAAATACTTCGGCTTGCAAAAAATTCGGCCTTGAGTTTACTACTAGAAGAGAGGAGTTTTTTTGTTGAAAATTTAGTAAATAATTCGGCTTATTGGGAAAAATAATGATTGGCTAAGAGCATCTTTAAGAGATTAGCTAAATCATTTTCTAAACTAAATTTAGCTATTATTAAAAAAAAACATCTCCAACAAACTCTGTAAATGGCTGTATAAATTTAATAGCTCTTCATCCCACCTTATTCGCTCTCTACTTTTAGATAGCCTATCTTACTAGTCATCTCGCCTCTTGGGTTTATAGAGTCCGTTCAGATACTCTAATATTTTCTTATTAAATCTATTTTAGAGAGTAACTAAATCAGTAAATTTGGCTAGTCTTTTTGGCTAATCTCTTGAACATGCTCTTATATATTCACCTCTCTTTGCTCTTTGCTCCTTGTTTCGGTCCTTCAAATCACTAACAACCAATTCTGTGCTTCTTCCGTCATGTTATTTTTCTGTTTTCCCACACGTGTTTTCCACTAATGGCGCGCGTACTAGAATTCTGTCCGCTGCTGGGGTGCAACAAAATACCAAGAGCCAGAATTGATTCTGGCTAATTAACAACAAAGGGACGTGGAGAAGCGTTTAGTACGAACTAGAACGAGTTTGATTATTTCGCACTTGCCACAGCATGCATATAGTAGTCTATAGAAAAAGCTGGCGCGAGGAGCACGAAACACACAGGATTTTATTATCCGTCTGGCTAGTTCACACAAAAACGTGCAGCCCATTAACAAAGGAGACGTATACATGTAGAGTAACCAAACATTCATATTCCATCAACAGAATTGCCACACTGCCTGCTGATGGCGAAGACTAGAGCAGGTCCCTAAGCACTGAGATCGCCGCAGCATGCTTCTCCTACACACAAGTTTTTGAAATAAATTTCATTAACTCACATGCGTAGGTTGAACATAATAATATTGAAGCCAGGCTTAAATTTGTTTTTAAAACCCGTTTGAATCTGGATTTGTCGACACCGGTGGACTTTTCAAAATAGCACACAACAGTGTAGCATATAAGCTGTTACCAAAAATCAAAACTAGGCTCATGATCCACTCATAATATGCTCCAACATATCTTTCTACATGGAAATCTTAAGTTTTGGTTCTTCTTTGAGTGAAGGATTGTGTATAAATAGGAGAGCGTAACAAGCTTGATCATAGTCTTTTAATTTACCCCTATGTGTTTTTCTGCCTATCTTTGAACTCATTGTTGGTTTTCCATTTCATTGAAAAAATTAAATATCCTATGACACTATATGTAAATATTTGAAAGATGGTTTTAAGAAAGATTTTGCTCATATCTTGTCTAATTAAGTATTGGTTGCTTATCTAGGTTGAAAAATTAGACCTAGTTTGAGAAATGCTTTCTGGAGGAAACTTTTAAAGAGAGCCATGCACCGGATCATTATTTTTACTACAACAGATCATTCAGTGGCCCTGTGTGTAGTCACTATATGATCTGACAATGGTAATACTTAGCGTATCATTCAGTAAAACACTAAAACTACGTCAACGAGAGCATCTTTGTTGACACTTATCTAGTGATATTGTGTATTTTGGTGCAACTCAATCTTGACCCAGTGGGAGTCTATTTTGATTGACATATATCTCTATTCCTTACCATATTATCTAGTGCTAGTCACCACCTCTATGGTGGATTATCCGGTGATCCTATTGTAGTTGGGATATGTTGTCGATCTGTTTAAGTTTAATCTATTTTGTCTATTCCACTTGTCCCTAATGACTCCAAATGGGTCAATCCTATCCTATTGATCGCAACCTAAGCCATAGCCACAATCACACACATGGCTCTCCCTGCCTGTGTCTTCACTGCCTCCATGTGCCCCACCGCAAGGAATTTCGTTGACATGTCCTCGCGCCACTGCTGCTACACACAACCTCAGCCTCCCGCCTCGCCACCCCTACATGCCATGCCATAGGCGTGTTGTTTCACCGCCTCCCACGTTACTGCTTTCTTCCTCACCCCGAACATGTGGAGTGCTATTTTGGTGAGCCTTATTGATCAAAACCTATGATGATATATCTTAGTGATTTGATCTTTTGTCCAAACCCTAGAATCGAAGCAATGCGGTTTCCATTCCATTTGTGCAATGTTAATTTATTTTGTTCAAACCTTGACATTGATAATGGTGGGAGTGGTCTACGTAGTATTATGTCAAGAATATGAGCTAGATTCTAAAAATTGCATAAACTAGGGTTAAATTCTCTCGGCATGCGGCTCTACATCCTTTGATCCTATACACCTAATAAAACTCTTCATGTTGCATACCTCATTTTAAGTGTCTCATGCCTTTATGCAACATACAGTGCTTCTTTTGCGCATCCTAACTCTTGCCTACTCTTTGCTTTGTCCATAGGTTTCTTTTCTCTAGTTATTAATTATGCGCATTCAAAGTAATGTAGCGGTTGGATCATGAAACATTGTTGTTGGTTATGTGCCTGATTAATAGATTTGTTCATTCAATGTGAACCGGTTACATTGTTAGGACCTTGTTTTCCATATGGACTTAATCTATTGTAGCCGGTGCTAAAAGCCTAAAATAATTACTCTCTATTCTGAATTATAAGACATTTTATTTTTAATGCTTTGTTTTTAATCTAAATATTATGTATGCTACCTCTGTCGTAGAAAGAATATAATTTTAGGTGCATTCTCGGTTATACTAACTAAAATTTAACTAAATATATAGGGAAAAAATATTAATATTTATGATGACATATATAAGCATTAAAAATATGTTTCCTATTGCAATTTAAAAATGCGGGAGTTCGTAAACCGAGCAACGGAAGCAAGAAGCAGAGCACTCTTTCACACCCTGATTCCCTGAACACACACACACACACACACACACACACAGAGTTCAAGTCGTGTCAGACTGTCCGTGCATTTTGATGACGTCAAGTAGCTAAGCAAAGAGGAGTCGCACGTACGCACCTGGTCACGAGCTCTGTCCCGGACGCCACCGCACACCGGCCGGCCGCTCTCGTCGTACAGTATCATCCCGCTGAACCGCGGCAGCTGGCACTTGACGCCCATCAGCACCCGCCTCTGCCATATCGGCCGCACCGGTGTGCCGCCGGACACGGCAGCGGCAGCGGCAGCTCCGCCCTCCACTCCACCACTTTTCACGGCCATGGCCGCAGCCGCCGCCGCTGCCGACTTCTTCTGCTCTACTACCCCCTTCACGTCGTCGGCGTCGCCTCTCAAGATCCCGTACTCGCAGTCGTCACCACCCTCCACGCCGCCGGCAACCTCATGGACGGCGGCGCGGCTCCGCACTGACCGGCACCGGCCGCTGCCGTCGGCGCCGTAGAGCTTCTCCTTCCAGAGAGCCACGGACAGGCAGAGGCCCATGATGATGCGATGCTTGCTAGCACTGGATCGGATCAGGGTACGGTGCAGGGACAGCAGTGTCGTAGCAGCAGATCAGTATAGGGATGTAGTAGTAGGGTAGGGGGCAGTGTGGCGCGGTTGGTTGGCTTCTTATGGCGAGCGACGCCAAGAAGAAGATGATTGATGCGCGCACAGGCTGCCCGTGAGCCTTACCGTTTGTAGTGATGGAGCCAGTGCTCGCTTCGATGCTCACTCATTTACGTTTCACCGTTATTTGGGGTTGCCTGACTTGGGTTTGGGTGCATGTGAAGCACACACCCAGCTCGGCTCGGCGGTGGAGTAAACCTTGAGGACAGAAGGAGGCGACGGACGATGAGCGTACGAGCCGTGATGTGCGGGGGAGAGCGATGGCTTGTGCCGTCGTCCTTCACCGATCCATGCATATGCATGACTGGGGGCTCAAGCAAGAAATTGGCCAAAACGATAACAGACCACCAGCACACACGTACAGCATCAGACCCGGCATCGCTTTTTTTGGCTATATATAATATAGCGCAAGAAATTGAGCCTCCAGCGGGCTCGCCAACGGCTTCCTTCGCCATCCCTATTCCGCACGGAATCATCGAAAGTTCAGCAAGAAGCCAAATCTGGCGGGTCGGTTTGGTTCGTTATATATCCTCCCGCATCTGAGGCTGCCAGCTAGGACCCGCAGCTAGGAGATAAATCCAGCCGTGTTCAAGGTTCGATAATAAGTGTCCCGTCGCGGCTCCCATCCAAATCTGCGATCCGATGCAATTCCGTATACATGAAAGGCCTACTTCGCCATCATACTGAGCCAACCCTTCATCGTGCTCACCTGGGATTCTCCAAGGTGCGGTCGACAATCCGTACGTGTGGTCTCTCCAGCAGGTACATGAATAGCAGCGCGAAGGGACCAAGGATACTATAAAAAATGATTTTAGAAGATATTGTCCAAATAATAATCGAGGTGGTCATAAAATCCAACCACACTGTGAAATCTCGAATTTTTTTTTTTGAGGCAGACGTAAAATACATTTACTGAAACAGATATTTTATTACGGAAACGATGACAAATGTTGCTCGTAAAATTGATTTACAGAGGCGATCATAAAATAGCCGCCTCTAAAATTGATTTACGGAGGTGGGGCTTCTTAAGAGACCGTCTAACAAAATATAGCCGAAATTCAGCTAAAAAATCCCACACCGGACTCATATAAATACACACACTTTAGTTTTATTGAATCACTCTCTATCACGCTCCCACTGGTTTCCCTCATGCCTGAGTGCGGCGCCCCTACCTCCCCTTTCCCTCACTCCCACAAGTGGCGGCGCCCCTCCATCTCCCTCTCCCCCCCTCTCCCCCACAGGTGGCCGCACCCTTCTCCTCTCCCTCTCCCTCACATGCGGCAGCGCTCGAGAGCGAGCAATGGCAACATCTTGCGAGCGACGTGCCTAGAGACCGGCGGTCAGGGCGGATCCGATGAGCGGTGCGCCCCGAGGCCCAACTTCCTCCTCTTGCGCGCGAATAGGAAACCTGAAACTATCTATAGGTTTGAGGTACACACATGAGGCACAAGTACATGAAGGCGGACGCCGAGGGGGTTGTTCTAATCTAACCGCCTCCGTTATTCGTTTAACCGAGACGGTTTGCCTAACTTAACCGCCTGTGGCGGTTTTTTTTAAGATGATCGCCTCAGTTAAGTCCGGACCTATATAACAGGGCATGCAGCCCCCTTCTTCTCCGCGGCTCCACCTCCATTTTATAGGGACTGCTGATCCTCCGTACACTATATTTTGGATGCGTCCAACGAATGTGCAAGGTTATCTTTACTGGAGGATAAACCTACCACCTTCAAAACATCCCAAAGCATTTGTCAAGTTCAGTTTATCTGAAGAGATGTTCCGAGTTTACTCCATATCCTCCATCCAAAGAGGCGGAGCCCATCTATTTTATAGAATTGGAGGGTAATTATGTTGTTTTTGCTTTACTGAGCAGTTTGCAGTGGTGGAGATTTGGGTTCTCAATAATGACAAGTCACCAAAATGGATGCAGTACTACACGGTTAGTATTCCAAAAGTTATCGTTATGGCATTGCTTACAGATGCACTCAAATTCCCCAAAATATTTCAATCAGAAGGATTTACTTCTTACACGTGTGAATAAGGTATACCAGTACAAAATTAGGACGGGGGAGGTTAAAAGGATCGTTGCAGCAGTGCATGATTTTCATTATTATGATTCAAATGCAATTCCATGGAAGATATTTCTCTGGAGTGATGAATTGGCTTTTCATGCTGTACTGAGAGCTTAGTACCCATAACCGGATACACTTAATTTTTAAAGACACACAGATGCATGCTCGCGATATACGTGATGGCATCGGTCGGCAGGGACGCCCATGTTTGTCATTGACGCCTTCCTTCGTGACTATCTCCTTTTCGGCGTCCTTTGGTGGACGGCGGTGGGTGTGTTTGGGGGTGATTGTGTGAGAGATTATGGTGAAAGCCTAGACGATGATATCCGCAGATGCTACTTCCTCCTTGGAGGCGTCCTTCTTCCATCTCTTCCCGTACCGAGCTAGGATTTACGGGTGAAAACCTTCCCTAGTGGGCTTGCGACGTTGGCTTCTTAGTCGTCGTTTCTTCTTGAAGGCGCCACAAGGCTTTTCCAACTCCGTTCCTACTGTTTGGCCCAAGTGGTGCCTCAGGCTCAGGTGGCTTCGTTGGTGGTGCTTGGCATCAACGTGTGGGGTTTGGTTGCCTGAGTTAGTTGTTTCTGCTAGTTGCGGCGTCCTGAGTTCCTTAGTATTTTTCTTTGAGTGTTCGTTAATATTTGAGGGCTTCTGATGCCATGATCTGGATAGCATTGTCTATGTTCTGTTTGTTGCAAACAAAGCATGCTAAACCTTCTGTAGCAGGGAGTCCAACTGTTATAGAGGGCTGAATTTTCACATGAATGTCTGCCAACCCTTTTTCGCTAGGACCCTTTTTTTTTTTTTTTGCCGAAACGCTAGGACCCTTGCTGTGAGCAGGAACTCGCATGGTAAAGGTTGCAGGCCAATATTTGGGCCGGGCCGTATCCCACTAGGCGATATGTGTCAGGCCCATGTATCCAATATTCATGAAAATAATGAAAATTTGGATACTCCGGGGATAGGTATCCTACGCGTATTGGATACCTATCCACCGGATATGCGATACGTCCCTTCATGGACGTACCCGTGTGTATAACATAGCTGATATAATCTGGAAGCAGGAAATCCACGGAGTATTAGTAGAAGTGGAAGGAAGTAGAAGGTAAGTGAGAACCATAAAGGAGGCGGTGGGAGTTGCACTTGCATGAGGTGCTTTTGTATTTACAAAGTATTGCTGTTTTTGCCTTCTTTTTTTCCCTTGATTTTCCAGAACTTGCGACATGTACCAATTTTCATTGTTGGTATTCTGATTTTGATATGCAGGACATGATTATGATTGTGTGTGAGCAACTTCTTAGAGGAGCTAAACTATCCAGCCTGGAGGATCAAAAAATTGAAGGGACTGTTTGATGCATTTACACGTTGGGTTATTATGATTAATGTGGCATGGAGTTCTACCACAATAAGTCAATAATCCACCCATTTATCGCATAATTAAGACTGATGTTGCCATACGATTGGTAAAATTATTATTTTTTTGACATGTCACTTGGTTTCCGTAATGCTCTTAAGCTTCCATTTCGGAAAGTATGGTTAGCCAGTTGATAGTTTCATAGATGAATGCAGTAATGCAAAGCACAGGGGCACCGGCATGGCCTCTGGTTGCTGCACGAAGCCATACATATGGAACAATGGCCCTCCCGCCTTTTTTTTTTCTTGAGCAAAGGTCACCCATGTCGAGCCGCTCCAGATAGTGCTGCACTGCAATTCTGCAATGCTGCAATCACAATCGGCCTTTATCTCGTCTGCCAGAACCAGAAATAGTGCTGGGCCGGTGCATCGCGGGTGACGTTGTCGGGCAGGCGTGCGCCGAGCAGGGCCGCAGGATTGAGGGCCATTCTGACTTAAGCGCGCAAGAGTGCGCCCAGATGGGCCGCAAGATTGAAGCCGAGGAGACTGCGAAGGGTGAAATGGGCTGGTTTGCACAAGAAAAATCCTGAAATGAGATAAAAAGAATCCCGAAAATCCAGAAGATGCAACAAAATATGTACAGTAACTTTTCTGAATGTAATTCACGGATTTAAAACACTGGGCTTGATAGTTGATTGTCAGGAAAAGGGGAAAAAAAACTGTGATTAGGACAAAGCTTATTTTAACTTTCGTATCGTGGACTGGGATTCCAGCCTGCAAGTTGTTCATTGTTTTACAACCTAAAACAACATGTCCTAGATTGTAACTGGAATGTTACAATCCAATGGTCAGACATTTATAACCAAACAATCTGCAAGGTAAAACAGTTGATACGACAATAGTAACAACGCTGGAAAAGTAGCTCCTTTTTGCATCACAAAATAACTGAACACGGTTTAATCGCCTTCACAAGAAACAGACGAAGGCTGGCGTGCATAAAAGCTTTCAGACTTGCTACAGATCAAAACCAGCCCAGCAGCAAACAGAGATTTTCTAGTAAGCTCGTACGTAGGAGTACCCTTTTTTTTTTTTTTGAGGGAGTACATGTTAGCAGTTCATGCCAGCTAAAGTTTCTCCTACGGACCTAACGACAAGTGCAACTGAACTACTACGGGTAGAGTAGCATTAGTATTGGCAAGCGACCACCTGCAGAGGGAAAGGCGCGGCGAAATCAGCCAGCATATCATCGCGCAATTGTTTTGACCTTACGGCACCACAGTAACGAGGCACTCACATGGCCTGTTTGGGGGCTACTGCTACAGCTACATCTACAGACTCATGTGGTCTCATCCAGTGACGAAGCCAGGAAAAAAATTTAGAGAGGGACTGGACTAAACACCGAGGTAGGTCAACTTAACTTAATCTGGGTCTAAGTTAAGCACAAGACGTAATTATTGTCTTCTTCAACCTCTATATCGCGTTTTAGCTCCTCATACCCTTTAAAATATTTTCAGATCACATTTTCAACTCCTCCTATCCTTAAAATATACAACAAATTTCATTAAAAAAATTCATAGGAATTCTATTAGTTCACCAGCTGTAGGGGGGGCTAGAGCTCCACCCGCCCCACGGCTGGCTAGGTCCCTGGTCTCATCGATCCCGGCCCTCATTGAAGTCCTTTTAGGAAAAGACTCTTCCTGCACACTGGTCGTCCCTACTAAATTTGTGTTGTTTGTGCAGGGGCCAAGGAGATTAGCATGCATGCCGGAGATGTAGCTTGGGCAAAGACAACCGGGCCGGCCGGGTTGGAACTTGGAAGGATCCAACCAAACCTTCCGAATGATTCAGGCATAACTTTCATCCGAAGAAACATGCATTATATTAGCTCACAGCACAAAAGCTAACTGAACCAATGTACCATTGTGCCCCATGCGTCCGATCCATTCTCATTCATTCATGCATGCATGCATAGCTTTCGGTAGATGCTTGAAATCCTACTTTCCTTTTGGTTTAATTTTCTTGGGAGCAAACCTTTTCCATTGTACTCAGGCATTCACCCGTGTGAATGCTGCGAAAATACGGCTAGTAATGCACTGTTAACTGAACCGTTGGTTGGAACAACAAATAAAATGGTGTAGCTCAAGCTCTTGGTTAGAAGTTAGAACAACAACAAAAAGAAATAGTAGCAAACAAATATGACTTATCATTGAAGCAAATGGAAAAGACTGAAAGAAAGTTGCCTTGCTTTCTCTTTCTCTTTCTCTCCTGCCAGTAGAGGGGCTCCCTTTGCCCTGTGTCCCTAGTGAGACAACCCATCTAGCCTTTCCTCTTTCCTACTTTCTGTTCTTTTGCGTTGCAAGGGACGAGCGAGGACTCAAGGAGGACAGGACCCAAGCTTTGTTGTAGGGTTCTTTCTTTCTTTCTTTCTTTCACCCAGAGTCTGAGAAGGCTGAGATGCCATTTCTCTTTCATTGCCCTCCCCCGTCTTTTCCCGGCCCCGTCTCTTTTTGTTTCATTAATCTCTGTTCGGCTCTGACATGCCGAGAGAGGCTGAGCCACCACTACGACGTGAGGGCGATGGGGGCACATGCGCCGGTGGCGATCGGCTGAAAAGGGACTCGACAACCAAAAGGAGAGGAGGGCAGACAGCAGCAAGCAGCAACTGGCTGGCCGGCCGTCTGTGGGCACTCACTGGTGGTCACTCTCATTGATCAACTGATGATGATAGGGAGGAGAAGGGGAAATGAGATGTGGAAGTGACTGGGGACGTGCGTTTCCGTGGAACTGAAGTAGGAGCAGCTAGGATTGGCGCGCACTTGCATGCTCGTTTGCGATGTCTGGGGGCAAAGATTCTTCTTTCCTGAATGTTTAGCAAAAATCTGATTGAGATGATGATGAGGCACCTTTTCGTACATCTGTTCCCAGCTGATCGTAGAAGCCATTCGTCCTCCTCTACTAGCTAGTTGGGCACTCAGCCAGACTGAGAAACCGAGTTTGGTTTCTTGGTCATTTTGAAATTTCGGTCATAAAAATATCAACACCAACCGATCTTGAAAGAAAGCGAAAACTAAGTAGTTTAATTTCGGTTTGGCTTTCAATCGTGAGGAAGTCGTCAACCAACTACAAAGTTTACAGGGCACACCATAGATTGATTATTTAATTTTAGCAACAGCTATAAGCAATTACGTACTCCCTCTGTCCCTTTTTATCTATCGTTTGCGCTTCCTAAAAAACAACTTTAATTAAATATATATTTAAAAATATTACTATTTATAGTACACAATTAGTATCATTGGAAATATCTTTGAATCTAGTTTAATAAATTTATTATGAGATATAAATATTGCACATATTTTCTACAGATCGAGTCAAACTTGTAGCACTACACCAACAACGACAAATAAATAGGGACAGAGTACTCATGTTTATAAGAATGAGCTAGTCTAATTTTAGTTAATTCCATGCATTTTTGTATACACACGTGTTGAATGTTACTGTTGTCATGTTTACATAAGGTAAGGAGTTTAATGATGTTGCTTTTAAGACTGTTATGCCACGTAAAATGAAATAAAATATGGAAGAAACACCCATTTTTAATAAAAAAAATCATTCTATATGGTTTCGTAGACATCTAATTCATGACCCGCAGAAAGTTGGTAATTTTTTCAAGATACTCATAAAACCCATTTCTTCTCTATTTTTTTTAGAAAAAACATTGTCACCTCATCGAAAATGCCTATATGGCAACTTATGAAATACAAATGATACTACAATAAACCCCACGAGAATGGCAAGCCCTTAGTTTTAGTATGGGTTGGCTTCATGTTAATTCCATGTTTGTAAGAACAACCAAGTCTAATTTTAGTTAATTCCATGTGTTTGTGTACACACGTGTTGAATTTTATTGTTGGCATGTTTAGATAAGGTGAGGAGTTTCATGATGTTATTTTAAGATTGTTATGTCATATAAAATGAAATAAAGTATGGATGAAACACCCACTCTGTATAGAAAAGTTCATTCTATAGTTTTATATACATCTAAAATATGACTCATAGAGAGTTGATAATTATGTCAAGATAGTTTTATCCATATAAAACTCTTTTTTTCTCTGGTTTCTTAAAAAACGTCCCCTTAAAATGCCTACGTGGAAATTTATGAAATGACTACAATAACCCCCCCCTCCCCCAAGGAATGGCAAGCCTTTAGTTTTAGCATGTGTTTGGTTTCATAACTATGTCGGGTGGGTTGGCTTCATTCTTGTTTTTTTTTGGGTTGGGTGGAATTCATCTCGTGTTTGGTTAGAGGGTAGGGGTTGTCCTATATTTCTATTTGGCTCGCATGCAAATATACGTGGGTTGAAGACCCTAACCGATGGACTCCATTGTCATTATCTTTCTCTTTATCTCCCCTTCTATTGCTAGCTTCCTTCTTTCTGCTCATCGTATGCCTATTAAGGATGAAAACGAAAATGAAAATCCCCGACCGAATCGCATCGTTTTCTACATTTTACCCGATCGTTTTCTACGATGAGCAGAAAGAAGGAAGCTAGTTTGTGATGGGATATTTTTTTCATGTTAGATGTGCCTGTCATATTCTGAATTTAGTTGCTAGAGATGGGTTGAAAGTCATTTCAGGAACACTCAGCAAGATCAAAGCACTTGTACTAGCTGTGAAAGGGTCTCCATTACAGTGGGAAGAGCTTATGAAGTGTGCCACTGAAGCTGGGTTGGATACAAAAAGAGGTATTCAAATGGATGTTTCAACAAGGTGGAACTCTACCTATCTAATGCTACGAGATGCCTTGTACTACGGGATGCATTTATTAGGCTGAAGTCTTCAAATCGCCGTAAGTATGACAAGCTTTCTCCATCTGCTGCTGAATGGGACAATGCATTGACAATTTTTGGTTGCTTGAAGAAATTTTATGATGTCACTGAAATTCTCTCTGGCACTTCATACCCTACTGCGAACTTGTTTTATAGAGGTTTCTGTGAGATAAAGGTTTTGCTTGATCAGTGGTGCTATGATGAAATTCTTACAATTAGAGAAATGACAATTTCTATGAATGAAAAATTTGAGAAATATTGGGATCAGTCCAACATTGCTCTAGCTGTAGCCTATTTTCTTGACCCTAGGTATAAGAAAAGGGGCATAGAGTACTACATGAAGAAGTTCCATGGTGCTTATTATCAAGCTGAACTTGATAAATTTGTTAGTGTGGTAAAGAAACTGTACAACTTTTATGCTGCATCATCAAAGAAAAATAGTCAAGGGGCTGCACCTGCACCTAGAGCTAGTAACATAACTGATGTACTAATAGGAGATGTAGACCATGGCCTAGAAGAATTCTTATATGAAGCAAGTGAACCTGGAATGTTGGAGTCAAATGAGTTGGAAATGTATATGGCAGAACCACTAGTGAAACTTTATGGTGAGTTTGACATCTTGGCATGGTGGAAAAACAAGAGAGAACAGTATCCTATCCTTTCACAAATTGTTCGGGATGTAATGGACATGCAAGTGTCAACAGTTGTATCCGAGTCTGCTTTTAGTGTTGCTGGCCGTGTTGTTGATCCCTATCGCAGCCGTCTTGATCCTGAGATGGTACAGGCTTTAATTTGCACGAAGGATTGGGTTGCTGCAGCAAGTAAAGGTGCTGATTCTACTTGTTATTTTCACTTAGATACTTGTAGTTGCCGCCAAATAATGCATTGAATTGTTTCCTTCCTTATTTTTTCAGATTCTAAAAAGCTTGGATCAACTGTGAGTGATCTTGAGGTTGATGTTTTGACTAATGTTGTGGCTAAACTGAAAATTGAGGTATGTTTATTGGCTGCTCACTTCTTATACTAGCTGCACACTTATGAAATATACTAGCTGTAGCTGCACACTTCTTATGAAACATACTAGCTGCACACTCCTATATACTAGCTGCACACTTCTTATGAATTCTTATGAAATATACTAGCTGGCAGCTGCTACATCTAATTTTAATTAACTTTGCATACTTGTAGAAAAATAACAAGGAGGGGGGTGAGGACAACGATGAGGTGGATATTGAGGAAGCAAATGACATCGAAAGTGATCCTGACATCATGGATGATGCCAATGAACTGTAGATGTTCATGTCCTATGATCCTATCTCCGTCCTATTAATTAATTGCTTAATCTAAACTTGTACTAGCGTGTCGGCGACTATATGTTTGTGAACTATGATGATACTTAAGACCCTAGGTCATGCACTCGTTATTTGTTAACTATTATGTGACATTTTAAAGGTTGTGCCCTCGTTATTTGTTAACTATCTTAGTTTGGTCATGCACATTTTTAAAGTTGCAGACCGTGGGTCGGTATTTCGTATTGAATTTCGTATGCCGACTGTGTTCGACATAATTTCGATCAAATTGGTTCGTTTTCGAAACACCGAAAGTTCGTTTTCGTTTTCGTTTCCGACTATATCGTTTTCACTTTCGTGTTCGTATTAAAATATAAATGTAGAAAATAATAGAGGATTTTTTCGACCGTTCCGACCGTTTTCATCCTTAATGCCTATTATACCTGTGGTTGCTGCTCGCCGCGTCGTGCCAGCCAACGTCGCTTGCCCTGTTATGCCCCATAGCCGCAGCTCCTATTCCCGTGCTACACCCAAGCTGCCGCCTTTGTGTAGTGTCGCATCCCCATCGGTCATGGACGGGAACTTGCCCCAGAGCTCCACATCCGTACCCCCCCCCCCCCCCCCCAGCTCGAACCCATAGAGCCACAGTCCTGGAGGTCCGCCTCGAGCTCCGTGAAAGTATGTCCTCGAGCGTCATTTCTCATCGCTTACGTGCGCCGGCTCAATCGAATCTAAGGAATGGGATGAACCTGCATCGATCTAAAGGGAATGTTCCCTTTGCCGGTGGAACCTAATAACCCAGCAATCTCGTCCAAACCAAACACTTAAAAAGTAGGTTTGACCAAACACACTCTTAGTTTGGTTCTCAGAGACCGGAAAACTCAGGACCCAAACTCACAACCCGAGATGGTGTTTGAAAGCATCACACGGCCGGGGAGATCAAGAAATTATCCAAAATAATGGTCAATGCAGGGCTTCTGGTGCCATCGTCGTCCATCGACAACAACTGATCCTCTTAGCCAATAATTAATGGGATCGAGAAAAACGAGCCCGTCGATCGTTTTCTTCGTGTGCATCATGAACGATCGTGTCTGTGACAAACTGCCATCTCTATCCCCTTCACAGCACTTTCTGACGATCGAGGAGTTGCAGCTATCGGTGATACTAGTAGAGTACAGTGCATGTAACAGCAGCGACACATACTGCGCCAGGGCGCGAACAAAATGTTCTTTCGGCATCATCGATCCCATTCCAATCCCATACGTGGTCTCCTCGTCGTGTTATGGCATGAGGAATATGGTCCGGTCGGCAGGGCCCGCATGGAGGTGAGTGGCCACTGGCTAGGCATGCAGGGTACTTTCTCCGTCCAGAAAACATGCAGCTTTAGCACATTACCATGTTTTAGTTATCAACTTTAACCAATTATAGTTAAAAAATTATAAATATTTATAATGTTGAATAAATATCATTAGATTCATTATAAAATGTGTTTTCATAATATATTGATTTGGAGCCATATAATTACGAATACTACTTGTTAAAAATTTAGTCAAACGTGAACTAATTTTTTTTGCACGCAACCTATATAATTGTATGTTTTTTGGTACAGATGTAGTATAGAGCTATCGCCTGCTGGAGATGACAGGTGGACCCAAGTGGCATATCAGAGGCATATGGAGCAGCAGGTCCCACTGCTGGTCTGCCGCGTGTACCGCAGATCGTTTTGTCTCGTGTTACACAGTTACACTGCAGATTACGGAAGATGGGACAAAACCGGTCCGACGATCGTCGTCCGTCGTGGGAACTGCAAAGGCGTAGCAGTAGCGCAAATGGATAGGACGGGGCGTAGCTAGCGTCGGTTGCAGTTGGAGGCTATTGCCACCTTTTGATCCCTACTATAGGTTTCAAAGTCAGCTTGTAAATCTTGCCCACTCGAGATCAGAATCGCCTTTTTTTTGTCTAGAAATCATGCAGTAATGATATATATGGATGTCACCAAAAGAACTTTTTCCTTAGGATCTTGTAGTAGTTTAACATTTGGAATCATACAAATGTATATATATTTAAAAGTTGAACTTTTTGGGGAGAGGAAGCACGACGACTCATCCAATTAGTCACTAATGACAAGTTATGAGAGGTTGTACCCAATTAGATCGTTAATAAGACAAGTTATGGCAAGGGTTGTTATCAGTGATGTGTTTCGCTAATAAGACAAGGCATAGAGGAGATGAATTAGTCGGTTTAATATCAAATTCAATCATAGTGGTTAGCATACTGTGGAGGTTCCGCGTATCGTAATTAAAGTTACTGCAACACATACAAATCAGAGTTTGAAAAGTAGATAGAGTATCTCAAGTCCCGTAGCACCAAGTCTCTATATATAGAACTCAATACACAAGTAGATTGGGTGGAAATAATCTTGCAATCCAAACAAGTAGTGAGCTCAAATAAATAACAATAAGGGGCGAGATGTGAGATTTTACCCCAAGGTTTAGCAGAGCCACAAAGACTTGCCTATGACCTCATTGTTGAGGGAGCCATAAAGACTTCGTGTCTTTTAACTCCTACCTTTTCTAGAAGCGAACTACAAATATCAAGCTTAAGCGAATACACTAGCAATGTAAGGACAATACAAACTTTTGGTGCTCAACCACACAACCAATTGTTCTAAAAAAACCACACAACCAATTGGGAGCTCCTGAGCAACATCTAGCCGTTGAGGAGCCCAAACTCCAAGAGTACAAACTCAAACACCAAACTAGAGGGAGAATCAAGGCTCCAGAAGTGAATGTCTATGCCGAGATGGCATACGGCAGGGGACGGGCCTCACCAAAGGGTCAGATTTCACCGGAGGGAGAGGTGTCGCCGCTCATCCGGCCGAGCGCCTCCTCTATCGAACATAGTTGCCTGTATTATTCTTCAAGCCGCTATTGCATCGTTCTTTCATAAGCATCTTAGCTTGATCACCTAAGTGTGCTTTTATCTATAGTTAAGTTAGTTGAGCATTGATTCACTTTGCATGGTCGGTCCTTTAATTGTCTTCATTTGAGTTCATTTGAAAGTCATGAATTTAACTGTTCGGGATGTCGTTCGTACCAGTTGTGTCGGTGTCACCTCAAGTAAGAAGCTCTAATTAATCTCCGACCAAACCTAACATTTGGCTCATTCAATCCTAGACAATTGAAGCAAGCAATGAAGAAACCATGGAAGAGGTAGGGAAAGAATCCTATGGCAGCTCGCATGTGCGAAGCGCACACGACGATATGGACCTAAACTCCTTGTGACCGTGCCTTGTTTAGATGCACTTCAACATTTCAAGATTCTCATCACATCGAATATGGACCTGTTTAGTTTATCAAAAGTTGTCAAAAAGTGCACTGTAGCATTTTCGTTTCTATTTGAAAACTTTTGTCCAGTCATGGTCCAAGTAGACTCAAAAAATTCATCTCGAGATAACCAGGCAAAAAGTACAAACATGCAACAGCTGCTACTTCATTTAATGCTCTATGCATGCGTAAAGGACAATCAATGTGATGGGGAAAGAGAAAAAATTTTACAAACTAAACAGGGCATGCATGGAACATTAAATGTGGATGAAACATTAAAAAATTTGTCGACACATGCATGGAACATTAAATGTAGATGAAATTTTTGTATGTTCGCACATTTTGCATGTAAATCACGAGACGAAACTTTTGAGCCTACTTAAACCATAATTGGACACTTATTGTAAAAAATTCCCCGCTCAAAATTCTAATTTTTCTTGCACTAAACAGGGAGGGTGAACATTGCTTTTCTGTGCAACTACATGAATGATTCCCATATTGAACAAAGAGAAAGAGAAAGAGAAAGGGAAAGACAAAGAAGAGAAATGACAGCACTAGCTCGTCGTCTCCTGCCTACACCTTCTATTCTAATTATCTGTCGTTTCTGCTTCTCGAAAATTAACTTTAACTAAATATATATATATATATAATATTAATATATATAGTACATAATTAATATTATTGAATAAATCTTTGAATCTATTTTTTAATAAATTTATTTAAAAATATAAATATTATACGTATTTTTATAAATTAAGTAAAACTACTAATACGTACACCACCAACAACGACACAACAACATATAAAAAGAGACTGTACGAGATTACGCACGCACCCCATGGCTGGCCGCCCACCTGACTGCCGGCTACTCCTACTCGCCTCGCGCATGCATGCCCAGTTACTCAGTTAGTGCGGCACGTGTAGCTGTCTCACTTTCACGTGAGTCCAAGCGGGTGGTGAATGATATGCAGCAGGAGAAGAGACAGACGACACAGGTGATGGACGGACCCCTTATCACTTCGCGTCTCCACCATAGGAGTATAATATCCATATACTCTCACCTTATTAATAAAAGACGACGTTTTAAAAAATATCTTGACCAAACATTAGAAATATAAATCATAAATAATATTTAAATTATTAAGTATAAAAATATAAAAACTATATAAAGAGATTTGTCTTCAAATATATTTTTATAAAAATATACATATATCATTTTTTAATAAATATTTTTATTGAAATATGAAGTTAAAGCCATGCGTTGAAGACCGTGTCGTTGTCCTAATTAAAAGCAATCATTTACCAATACGGAGGAAATACAGTATACCATACCACACTAGCACTATACATACAGTACTACCAATGTAGGAGTACAGCATAGTACTGCATACTGGTGCTGGAGGAATACTGGCGTGGAGTGGAGGAGGCGGCAGGCGAGATGGCTGGACGGACGGACGATGAATGATGAGAGGCGCAGCAAGGCCTAATTAGTGCTGACTGCTGAGCAAAGTTAAAGCGAACAAAAAAACGATGCGCTTTACCCGGTCGCTGTCTCTTTCTCTGCTTGAGTGAGGACAAAAGGATTAGCATAGAGCAGTCAAGACTCAATACTGATTCAGAGAGAGCAGCGTGTGTGTGCATGCAAGGATAAGTGTGAGAACAATGCACTCGCTCACATGCATGCTTGCTGCAAAAGCTTCTAAAAACTCCATGGTTCACGACGCTTTTCATTTGTTCTTGATCAGCTAGCTAGCTAGTAATCCGGCCTGTTTATCCAACACACGTGCTTGTTGGCGACCTCCACCGTGCGCGGCCGCTGCCATTGCCAGTGCCAGCGCCAGCGCGCGCAGAGAGTGAGCGATAGCTTGCCAAACGCGCAGCTCGCGACGCAGACCGGCCCACGCGTGCAGTGCAGCGGGCACCAATGAATAATGCGTACGTTGGCGGTGGCAGCAGGCAGCAGGGCCGCGCGCGCACCGTCGTCTTCGTTCGCGCATGCATGCAGCAGGCCCGGGCCCGTTCCGTGCCGTGCCACCAGCTAGCGACCGGCGCCGGCGGCGAGGACAGCGCCGGTGCGGCCCCGCTGCCTCGCCCGTGGCGGGAGGGGGCAAGAACCGCATTGGAAAATGGAGCGGCCAGCGGTGTGCCTGAGCCTGAGCGAATGTGTGCGCCGGCCGGCGCTGCGCCCGTCGGTCGAATTGATTCCGGCGCGTACGGCCAAGTCAGTGCCTCTGCGTCAGGACTGCTCCGCTGCCGCAGTGACGTCCCGTAGCATTGACCCGGCCCGCCCACCGGATTTTGAGCAACCGCAACAAAAGTACAGTAGTAGTAACATTATTCATGGGGCATATACTCCTCCAAAAGAAACCGTTTTGATAGGATTTTAGTCAAACATTATGAATATAATCATGAATAACTTTTAAACTGTTGAGTTTGAAAATATAAAATAATCTAAATGGATTTTTTAAGAGGATGTTTGGTACAGTTTACATAGCTTCACGAATTGTTGTGAGCTGTTTTTGTTTTTTTTGCCAAACATTTTTTTAAAACAGGTTCATATGTGAAGCTATTTTTCTCCCCCCTCACAAAAGGATGAGTTGTCATGAAGCTAAAAAAAGTAGCTCATCCTAACTTCTTCCCTCATTTCTCTCTCCCAACCATGCATGAAATTGTTGGTAAAACTGTTTTGCCAAACAACATTCTCAAAACAGCTCAGCTTCATTAAGCAAGTTGCTCATGAAGCCATTTTCTAAAAAAATAAATTCACTTGTAAAGCTGAGCTATGTCAAACAAGGTCTAAATATACTTTCATTAAAATATGCATATATCATTTTCTAATAAATATACAGAAATATGAAGTCAAAAGTCATACTTTGATGATCATGTTATTGTCCTAAACAACTTTCTTTACGAGTACGGAGGGAATATATATGTTCGGTAAATGAAAACATCATCACATTTGACTCTTGTTTAGGGACTATCTTTTCTTAAAGGAGATTAACTCTGCTTTAAAGAAAGCAAGTAAAAGTGTTTACATACTAGTAGGGTTACTAGTCCCCCCTCCCCAGCATACAACGTACAAAAGGTAAAGAACACTCAAACTCCGGACAAGCCTACACATATACAATATCCGAAAATAGCCTGTTGGGCGTCGTTTTCCTGCGAGGCCGGGGGGGGGGGGGGGGGGGAGGCTTTTCTTATGCAACCACTTAGTTAAGCATTGAACCATCCAAGTCATCATGGCCTTGTCCTTCTCCTTGAGTAAATCCTTCAAATCTGCAGAAAACTGATACCAACATAAATCGCAACAGTTAGCTAGGCTAACCAATTTTTTTTCTTAATCACCATGGCCCAAGACAGGCCTGCAAATGTACTCAAGCTTTGAGAAGACCGAAAGCCCTTTTGTAATACAGTTAGAATTGAAATCAAGTCTTGAATTCCCAATCTAAAGCACCATGAAACAGCTCCCAATATATTGTGCTGTAGAGGAAACTAAAAAAAAAGATGTAGTCCAACATTTTAGGTTTGTTGCATAAACTAGCCTGACATTCCCTTTTCACCCTCTCATGATCAATGGATCGAAGTTACATTTTGAAGTTTATCGTGTGCTTACTGCCACAAGAAAAAAAAACCACAGCGAGTAATTAGTTTTCTAAAATCCTAAAACCTGTGCAGTCTAGATCGCGGTAGGGAGCGCCACTTGCGCATGTAATCAAATGTTGTATGCTAACTCCTTATTATCAATTAAAGTCCGATTACCAGATTTTTGGGGGAAAAAAACTTGCCACAAGAAGACTTTAATAGCTTGAGTTGATTTTTGGTTTTCTAGGTTAGTTGGTTGGTGTGATTAACAACCCCCATGGACTATCCACCGATAAAGAAAAATTGTTGAATTTGACGTATCCAACTGGCAACTATTTGGCCATTTAATTTCTAGTTTCACCAATATGTACCTCTTAAGTGCTGATTCAAATTGTTACATTGGACAAGCTACTCCCCATATAGGGTTCTCCTCAAAGGAATGTCTCAAGCATCCTCTTCCCATAACTCTTGGACTAGAGTCTCGAGGTGTGTAAAAATATCAAAAGGTTTGTCAATCTAAATCCTAAGGGGACTGCCTATCCATTTGTCACGCTTGAATCTAGTTTGTTTCCGCTGAAAACCTTGTGTTCTACCCCAACTTGAAAGATGTTTAACTTTATGTAAACCTTTCCAAAACTAAAAAAAAATCCATCATTCATATTGTTGGATGGATTTACTCCAGCAATAGAGATCAACAAATCACACAAATGGAATCAGGTGGGTAGCATATATATAGAGCAAAAATTTATACTAGTTCAGGTAGAAAGGTCTTGGTTATTGTTCATCATCTTGTTATCTTCCGAAGTGAATCTTCTTCTAAGTAGTATTTTCTATTCTCGCAATTTACATGGCTTCCTCAAATTGATTATCTCCAAGCAATTTGAGTAAGTTCTCGAATAGTTTGAGTAACCCTTCAAGTAATTCAAGCAGTTTGAATACCTCCTCAATAGTTTGAGTAACCCTTCAAGTAATTCAATCAGTTTGAATACCTCCTCAATTAGGTGTTGGTATTTATTATGCTCACAGAATGCTGTTATATCATTTTACCCGGAAATGTTTTAGAGCATCAATACGTCTAAATGGTGTATTATTAGGCTCGCTAGTCACTTAAGAGTTGGAGGACAAACCTGAAATAAGACCAACCCATGAGGGGCTGTCCTCGATGGCATGCCTCCTTTCTTTCGGTGCCTGCTGCCTGCAAAGAGAAAAGCTGAGGGGACCCAGACCAAATTTATCTTGGTGCAGTGTTACCGCTGTCCCTGTTGGGTGGTCGTGGTCCTCTCTTTGATTGGAGAACTAGCAGTAGCGTCAAAAAGAGAGGGATCATAGCTACAGGCAGCAGCAATGCATAATTCTTGTTTGTCTCCGCTGCGTCAACTTGGTTTCAGCGCCTAAAGTTTGTAGGCCCGCGATTGCTACGCAAAAAAGCCTGTGGCGAGCTACCACCGACCTATATCCAAAAGCGAAACCCAGCCAGCCCAACGTGCAGCCGGCCGCAACAGCGAATCAAGAATCATTTCACAGGTATATATCCTGATGCAATTTCATCTGAACTACCATGGAGCTACTATAGTCGCTCTATACCCGCTGCTGTAGATAGAAATATCCCATCTCGAATTAAAATTCAAATAGGCCGAACTATCTTAACTTTTTACTGCTTTATTTATTATTAGTTGAAGGATTTATGTTAACCAGAAAAGGAGGACCAACTGAAAATGGTGGAGTAACTAAAGCTCACGATATATTAGTATGGGTGGAAATTCAAGTTTTATACACAAGAGAATATCACAACAATAATTTTAGACTTTTTCTAGTGAGGTGAGCTTAGTGTTTTGGTATTTAACATTTAATATAATTTTTCCTACTAAATATCTCCTAGTGGTACTTTTGTGTGCTATAACTAGTTGTAATACTTTATTACTTTTTAAAACATTAGGAGAATTCCACCATTTTAGTACGGGATAATCGACAGGCATGCAATGACATAGACATGTGACAAAGTTCCGTCGTGTTCCTTTGTAGCATGCATCCATGAATACTCTCTGAATCATTCCAAGGGTTACATGCCATGCATGTACTACCTATTTGTACAGAAAATGTCGCAGCAAAAATAGATGCATCGATCTGTACAGGAATAGTGAACCAGCTAGCTAGGACAAATGCAACTGAATATCGATCATGCATGGGCACACTGAACTGAACTGGCAGGACCACAAGCTAAGGGATCGGAGGCGCTCCACAAGCTTACATGTTCAGAAAGCATGGCCGTCCACCTTGTTGCTTCAACACCACCACTCTGAACACATGCCGGCCGGCCATCACCATTATTATTCACCCAGGCCACCACCACATCGTCCGCGACAGATAATGCAATGCCATCAGCAGGAACACAGGTTCACAAAAGATGAGGCTCAACATGCAATTGTTAATTATTGAACAGGAGTTGCATGTTGAGGCTCACAATAGTACTCCTGTTCAATAATTAACAATTGCATGTTGAGCCTCATCTTTTGTGTATATGTGCCATTCATAGGAGTGTATCTCAAGTGTTTGCTGCTGAAAGCTATAGCTCGATCGACCGGCCTTTATGGGACGAAGCCAATGCAAGTATGGCCTGGACGATCGAGATCTCCTTTTGGGGGCTTTGGCAATTGACAGGATCTCTCGAGAATAAAGCCAACAGAGAGACGATCGATCTAGGTGTGCGCCGCTGCCGTTCTGCCAATAACCCAACCCCGATCGTCTCCGAAACAATCATTAACGCTTGTGCGCGCGTGAAGGAATCATGGACGGCGATGACTTTTTTCCTCCGATCCATGCGCATATTATGTATATTAGCTGAGCTGAGCTGAGATTGAGGCTCGCATGTGTCATGTGTGTGGTTTGTGGATGATATGCAGCCGCAAAGAGATTATAAAAGGGGTATACTTTCTTAGTACGTACTCTTCTCTTCTCACTTGCCCATCACCGCCCCATCTCCCCAATAAACAAGGCCGGCGTGGCGCGTACGGACGCGCAGCCGCCATGAGACCATGCACATGTCCGGCCAAAGCTTCTCGCTGAATCTTTATGGAGTAGTGATGGTAGGAAACGACGACGCTGCTTTTTTGTGTGTTTGTGCATATATTCTTCTCCCTTTCGTCGATGGATGCATCGATCGATCCACTGCCGCTGCTGCCCTTTTCGTACGACCAAAAGCGATCTACACTATCGTCGTCTGCAACGACGATGTGGGCGTCAGGTTGCTTCGGCGTCTCGGCGATCGCAAATCGAGCTGCCCATCATTCGCACACATGCATGCACGTACGGTACTTGCTTGTGTGTGTGTGTGTGTGTGTGTGTGTGTGTGTGTGTGTGTGTGTGTGTGTGTGTGTGTGTGTGTGTATGTGTGCATTATATGTGTGTGTGTGATGGGACAAAAGATAACATATTTGTTTGCATTCATCCAACTAAAGTTTATAGCTAACTAAAGGATTGAAGCTACATTTTAGCCAGCAAAAAAATAGCTAAATGTCAGTTAGGAAGTTTGATCTTCCAGTGAAGAGACTCAAAAACTTTATTTAGTTGAGTTGAAGTAGCTAAACTTTGACCTAAATTTAAGATATTTTGACTCTCCAAGATTCTTGAAACTACTTATAATTTAGAATGGAGGAAGTAATTTTTACTTTTAGGTTAGACGGTTTAGATCTCTAGCAGCTATGTTTAACTCCCATGCGTTTATGTGAACTAGCTCATCCACCAATTATACCTAACTAGCACAATATTTGTGCAACCATTCGACGACCGTACGAAGCTTGAGGTGTAACTGTTTTGATAGTACTCCACCATTAGCATGAATGAAACTTGAGCTGCATTGGCCAGGCCCATCGAGCATGCATGTACACGGACTGCACGCTGCCTTGCGCGCGATGCTGCTGTACATTGCTTGACTGCAAGAGGCCCTGCTACGCTAGCTAGCTATAGAGAGCTACGGCCAGCGTGCACTGTTGGAGAAGTGCGTGGCGCCGTGCTGGTGCAAGTCCAAGCACCGCAGCACTAGGACTAGCCGACTAGCTAAATACTAGTGGCTTGGTTGTTGCATTACTTGCATGCATGCACATGCAACAGACACATCTAACGTGTGAGGTGATAGTGAGACCCACAGCATGCAGTTGTCTTCTGTGCCCATCCTCAGACGCTTAAGTGTACTCACTCCACAATATTTAGAAGCCGTTTAGAACAACAATACGATTTTCAAAACATAACTTTAACTTTTTTTAATAAAAGCATTTATTAAAAAATGATATATGCATACTTTTATATTTCTATGAAAAAATATTTGAAGACAAATCTATTTATAAAGTTTTCATATTTTAAAACTCAATAGTTTAAAAGTTATTCATGATTTATATTCTCAGTGATTAAAACTTCATTTTCCTATATGCAGTACATACAGTATACGCAGCAGGCTGGGCGTTCGCGCTGCTGATCGGTCGACGTACCTGCCGTAACCTGCGTGTACAAGCAAAGCATGCATCAACGTGTACGTACGTACGTACGTGTCTCGACAAAGTAGTGATATATGAAACTATTTACGATCTTGGATCGTAGCATTCAACTGCACGTATTCAAAACCATGAATCAAGTATATTCCTGTGTGCTCACCGATGCATGTACATGTACGTACTGCAGCTTGCATATATTGTCTGGCGATTTGGCACAGTAGTAGTATGTTTGGTCCCACATGGTGGCTAGTGGCTACCCTGCCCATGCGTTACGTGTTCGGTGTTCATCGAGAAGATTATATGTTGTCCAATTTATCATATAATAAAGGTAGAGAGAGGTACTGGTACGGTACTGGTAGTTTTAATTTGCTTGGAGTTGGAGCTAGATAGACGACGAGATGGTTCGACCTTCGACGTGCATCTCTTTTTGTTGTAGCCAGCAGGTCATGTCTCGTGTTGCTGCAGTAGTGCATGCAGTTGCATCGCTGGTGGTCTCGTCGAGGCCGGACTGCCCCGGCCGGCTCGCGCATCAAGTGATCTCGGTTGATCGGTCTGAGCCAGCGAACAGTGTGCATGCATGCACACTCGACCTAGCTACAGTACGCCTCGGGGGGCAACCAGCCCGATCGATCTTCATTCATTGGTGTCCAGTGCCACGCACGCCTTCGCTATCTCCCCTGCAAGAATGCATGTTGCGTGGGTCGAGGGCCGGGAAGGGTTTGGTGAGCATTCATAACACTTTTGTTTCTCAACACACATGGAAAGGTCACGTATATGAACACACATCCCAAGTGTAAAGCAGGTGATGCACAAGCATATCCCTGTCAACACATGCACACCACACCAGGAACGATTTTTATTTAGACAGACCACACTTTAATTTTGGGAAGAGACAGCAACATCAAACACCATCTCTTAATTTCAAAATGGTTCTAGAGAGAGACAATCTGCCTCTGAGAATCAATTTCTAGAGATGGCGGACAACATGACCGACTCTAAAAATAGGTGAAACACAGAAAATATCGCTTACGTGCCAAAATATACAAAACTGGCGTAAAACTTGATAGAAAAGGATAGCATCCCACACTTAGTCACAAGTGAACCTCTGTTGAAGTGGTAGGGGGCTCACACGCGAGGCTTGAGGCTGGGGGTATATGTATTCCACATGAAAAGGCTTGATTAAACTCTGTTTTGCTATTTTATGACTTTTGATTTTATGAAAAATGATTTCTAGAGGTGAGTGAGCGACATTTTGGAATTTGGACCACATCTTGAAATCGATTTCAAGGACGGTTCAATGATTTCTAGAGCCAGGTGTGACAGCTAGGCCCTCTAAAAATTGGATTGGACCCCATCTACAAACCATTTTCATAGTAGGGACACAAACATGATATATCTTATGATGAACATCTTCGAGAGATCAGGCCGCCCGACCTAACAGTGGCGTTGCTATCGACAAACATTTGGCCTATACCAGCACTCATATGCACACCCTCTCCCTATGATGCCTCCGAGATACTAGGCGGGCAGAGAGATTTATTTTCAAGATGATCGCCTCTGTTCACTTGAGATAGGTTCAGTTTATTTTCAGTTAAACAACAGTATTTTCCTTTGACAATAATTCAGCCGTACAATTCAGCCAGTCATACATTTCAGCCAGCTGAACAGAGTAGCACTTTACTTGCGCATCAAATAATATTTAGCAAAAGACATAGTGCCCCGTGTTGAGGACTCTACCAAATGGATGGATTCTATCCCCAATGAATTTGACCAACTGAGCTACACACTCAATTTATTTGTTGCTAAGTGTAAAAAATATCAATGTCTGATGATATGCTTGATATGGCTCTTTTTTCCTTTTGATTTGATGTGATGTTTATTTGGTTGGTAGCCTAGCGTTTGCAAGATGATTGTCCTATGTAAAAGTAGTGAATAGCAAGATAATATATAGCAATGATTACTTGATTAACGATCTTTGATGTGCAAGAGCAAAGATGGTACTTGCCACGTGTCTTATATATCAGTGTCAGAGGACAGATGTTTCCCATCATGATCCGAATATTTGTACCACTCAACATACAGTAGCATATATATGCAGAATAATTCTCATTATCTCTCCACGTTTTCCTCATCACTTGTGCATGCGGTGTAGTTCAACTACGTCAGATGCGTCCTTGGGCCCATGCGGGTTGTGGGACCAAACAGGGCCCACAAAAATCATGGGCCCCAAAATTCACTAATTATATTAAGTGTATATATTAATTTGGCTCTTTGTTTTAATTAAAAATCGGCCAAAATTATCTTTTATGGCTTAAAACGTGGTCTGCTGATTGTGACTTCAGGACGATCGTAACTTCAGGAGAGAGGCTGGCGATTCTGATCATGACTACAGGAGACGAAGAGGCCGGGGATTCCAATTCTCTTTCTCACATAACACTTCTGCCTGCCTCACGTGGTGGAGGCTGGCCCGTGCCGTGGACGGATCACTACCTGTTCCTCACCGGTCACCCTCGCCGCTGACGTTATTCCTAATCCTTGTTGGAGACCTAGACGGTGATCGCATGGTAAATTCCATGTCTAGGCCCTATTTATTTAGTTAATATATCGTTCATTATATTTGTACCCAAATTGATCTAGTATAATTGTTCTAACTTGCATGTCTTCTTCAATTCCTATTAGAAAAATATGAATCGGGAAACCAAAAGCGTAAAAAAGCAAAGAATCGATGAATTAACACAATCTCAGAAAGGAGCTATGGAGAGGTTTATTATTAAAGAACCACAAGTTTCTTCTGCCAATAATGATACAGCTGAGCAGGGCGCACTACACAGGATAAAAAATGTTGATGCTTGTAATCCTAATCCCAATGCAACCATTGCATATAGAATTATATTGACCATTTCAGTGACTGTTGCATTGGTAAAGCAGAGCTTTTCTAAATTGAAGCTATTGAAGACCTATTTGCGAACTACAATGATACAAGAAAGACTTAATGCACTGACATTAATAGCAGTTGAGAGTGGCATGCGGGAGAAGATTGATTATGAACATATTATTAAAGATTTCATTTCAAAGAATGCTAAAAGAATATTGTTTTTCAAGTGATAGTTTGAAAGGTCCTTGTTTGGTTTTGGTAATTGAGTGACAACTTAAGTGGACTAATATGTGTTTAAGTGTTGATTACACAGGTGATTAGTCCACAGGTACATGTGTGTGAGCATCTATGCCATGGAAGGAGATGATGCTTAGCTCACACATATGGTATGAAGGAGCTAAACGTATGAGACATGACATGGAGTCATGTGGGTAGGTGAAGAAGATCAAGACAAGACTTCGCGTCGATGGACCGGTTGCAAGTGTGAAGGGCAAGTCGGGTGATGGCTTGGCGCCGATGGACCAACGCAACGGTGAAGAGCAAGCAAGTCAAGGATCGATGAACCAAAAGCCACGTGATGATATGAAGTGGATCATATCATTCATGAGGTGTTGGTGTATGTGTTGCACCGGCATCGATGGTGTCGGAGACGGTGATGAAAACGGTGATCAAGATGGAAAGCGCAAGGCAAAGGTATAACCTAGGGCATTTCCATTTCACCGGTCTAAGGTTGAGTAGAGAAGTGCTTGACCGGATTTAGGATAGATGACCGTACTATCAAGAGGGGCAAACTTGTTTGCATATCGGTCATCTAGTGCCACTTGAGTGATCTAACTTGCATAACGTTGCTAGGATCGAGTGGCGTGGTGAAAAGAGTGAAAAATCCTTTAAAAAATGTTTGTGAAAAGCTAACACACATGCACATGAGGTGTACACTTGTTGGTGTTAGCACTTTTGCAAAGGTGAAAGTGTTTGGAGGTGGTGTTGTGAGGTAGAGAGGGTGTGGTTCTCTCTCTTCCTCCTGCCGAGCTTGCAAGGCAGGATTCGGAGGTTTTCGGCGAAGTCGCAAGAGCGTCGGACGCTAAGGCCAGGGGGCGTCGGACCATGGGTTCGGTCCGACGGCCTGCCCTTGTCTTCTGTGCTGTGGTGCGAGCGTCGGACGCTGTCTGCAGTGACAGCGTCGGACCATCCTCGTGCGTCCGACGGTGTTTGGCCTGTGAGCGTCGGACGCTGAAGTTTGTGGGCGTCGGACTTTTGTCCGACCGTCCGACGGTGCAGATCGTGCGAGAGCTAACACGTGGCGAGCTCTGAGAGCGTCGGACTCTTGGGTTTAGTCCGACGGCGAGCGTCGGACGACCGTCCGACGGTTTTCAGCCCTCGGGGAGCTCTCTGGAAGCGTCGGACCGTGAAGTTCGTTGGTCCGACGGTGTTCCGTCCGACGGTGAGCTGAAGCGCGGGAAGTTAGCCGTTGTGATCCAACGTTCGACTTCAAACAGCTAGTGACACGTGGCGGCTATCGGGAGCGTCGGACCGTGGACATTGGTCCGACGGTGGCGCGGCTGAGCGTCCGACGCTCAGTCCGACGGCCGGTTTGAGAGGGCAACGGCTCTATTCGTTTGAGGGCTATAAATCCAAGCACTTGGCGGCCTTGGCCGATAAGCTGAGCACCCTGGGGCCTGTGTGGCTTGTGTAGGTGTGCTTGGAAGCCCTCCCACTCACTCACTTGCTTAGTGCACATCCGATTGATTGATAGTGAGTGATTCTAGTGCGTTGCATCGTGAGATTGCATCGAGTGGCACTAGGTGATTGTGTTGCAAGCCGGTGGTGCTTGTTACTCTTGGAGGTTGCCACCTCCTAGACGGCTTGGTGGCTTGTGGCTCCGTGAAGCAAGCAAGAAGATTGTGCTTAGCTCCGGAGAAGCTTTGTGAGGGGTTGGAGCTCACCCCGCGGGAGATCGCAAAGAGCATCGCTAGTAGAGCGAGACGTGAAGAGCGACAAGTGGTCCGGCCGAGTCAAGTGCTAGAGCTTGTGGTAAGCACTCCACGTGGGAGAGTGTGACTTGCGGGTCACCACTAGCAAGAGGACCGGCGGCAACCTTGGAGCTTGTCTCAACGGAGGACGTAGCTTGTGGCGACAAGTGAACCTCCGGGAAATAAATCACCGCGTCAACATCTTCCCATCCTTCGCGGTGGTTTGCTCCCTTCTACACAAGTTATTTATATTGTGCATTACTTTATTTGTGTAGTTATAGTTGCTCTTGTGAGACCGGTTAGCTTGTGTAGCTTGCCACTCACCTTCTTAGTTGTGTAGCTTAGAAGTAGTTCTCACTTAGTGTGTGTAGCTAAAGTGAGTTGCGCTCTTTGATTTGGATTGTGTATCCTTGTCATTGAGCAAGTAGTGAGTTTAGGTGCTTAGTGCGTTTTTGCTTGCTAGTTAATAGGAGTTTCCCCGGTGCTTAAAGTACTAGCGCTTAGGTTTGTGTGATCTTACGTTAGAACGGTTTAGGGAAGCTCAAGCTAGACTTGCACCTTTGCTTCTCGCTAGGATCTTTGGCAAGGTGTTTAGAGTCTCAGTTAAAGGGGTGAATTGTCGCTAGAACCGATTAGGTTTTATTCCGCTGCGATTAGTTGTTATAAAGGACTTTTCACCCCCCTCTAGTCCGCCATCTCGACCCTACATAGTTATATAGCAGGTATAATTCTTGGTTTCTGCTGCTATACTTGTAATATAAGTAATATATTAGTATTTGCTATTAATTCCTTATTTTACACTAGATATTTAGGCCTCCACTCAGTGTTTTGAACCGGGCTGGGCCTCATATCTTCCCTGGATGTGCCTTGACTACGTCAGTGAAGCAAAAATATGACCCCCCCCCCCCCTCCCTCCTCTTGCATCAAGAAGAAAGTAAGAGAACACATAATGCAATGAAAATGCACGCGGGGACCATGTATCCAATCCAAAAAAATAAAATAAAAACAATAATCCACTGCAACGGCTGGGTTAAATACAGTGAGGAGACGCGAAAGCCCATGATTAGTTGCGTACGCGGATCGGAGCTAGCGTGCACATGGATCGGAGGAGGGCCATGGATCGATTATTAACAGCAAAGCAAGCAACCCCGTTCGATCTTGATCACTGCAGGCGCCTGCGCGCGGGGTGCGTGGTTTCCTTTGGTTTCAAGCTAAGCTGCGTGCTCGCTTCGGTAAGCAGGGTCGTCGTCAGCTCCGATCCATCCATCATCTCTTTAGTCTTTAGTCTTTAGTCTTTATGCATGCATGTGTGTCATTGTGTGCAACAGCAGTTGCGAGGGGGGAATAATTGCGTTAACTGCCTCTGTTCTCTCGTATTCGATGGGGCCCTCACATCGCTTTTGGCATTACCAAACGCAGCACGTACCACAGCGCGTGCCCACCATGTCTGCTGTCCATCGGCCGGCGCCGGCCACAGCCAAGTCAGGGCCTGCCTTCTCAGATCGACCTCACTGGATCGGAGGAACCGGCCGCCGGTCCTCCTTGTTGCTTCTTCTGTTGATCTGTTCGCTCAACTTCAATTAGATCATGCTCCTTCCGCCCTTCCGGCCGCAGACGGCCACTGATCGATTGATCCAAACACAACACCTGCTACCAAACTTCAGTTAGTCTCCATCGATCTAAGCTACTACTACAGTACATAATAATGGGCGCATCCTCCACAACTAGCTAGCTAGATGGTGTTCACAAAAAAAAAAAAGCTAGCTAGATGGAGCTAGCTTTTTTGTACATAATAATGCGCGCATCCTCCACAACTTAACTAGCTAGAATATGGAGCTAGTAGCTAGCTAGCTGCAGGTCGATCGATCCTTGCTGGTTTCAATCTAGTTTGAGCTTGTGTAGTACATTCGTAGAGTAAGCTGGAGACGACTAGCTTCAATTAATTCAGAGTACCCGTGTGGCCGTTTTTTGCTTGGAGTGTTTTCTGTGTTTTTATTAGCCAATAGGCCACTCGCCCCGGGCTGTGCCATGCATGGAGAATAATTGCGCATAGTCGTCGTAGATGTAGGTCATCTATATGCGCGTGCATGGCGATGAGCATGCCTACTAGCTAGCTTCTCGATCGGCCTCGCAGCTGGAGGAGACGATGACCACGTCTTGTTCCGGCCGTTGTTCCTGTTCCGATATCCATTTCATGTATCGGTCACCCCAAGCATTATTTCTCCCACAGCCTACAATAAATTCAATCCGTACACGACCAAAGAGAGAGTGTGCAGTACAGCATGAGAACCCTACAGGATGATAAATATATAGATGGCCTAATAGAAATTGAGCATTTGTCCGCATTTCCGTGGCTCATTACGACAGAAGTAGTATGCATACGTTATGTACATACGGACATACAGTGTACATATAGCCGGCCTGCATCGAGCCCAGTTATGCATGAGTGCTAGGAGTAACACTTCTGGCTCGTCGTCTCTGACATTTTCCCCCTCCTGTTAAACACTCTCGTTCCCGTCTAGTATATGTATATCAGTATATGAAAATTTGGTCGGGCCCAAGAGATGCCACAGGAAGAGGCACCCAGTCAAACTTATCTGTTTTTGATGCACGTAAGTTCAGCGAAAACTTTACAGAATGAGCTGCTCTTTTCACCGAGAAATATAGTACATGGCAGGGATGGTAAATTGGTAACTATGTGTGCCGTGCTCAACCTTTTTTTGTTTCTGGCTTGTTTCTTCCTATGTGGTTCAGTGTGGTCGCGTGCAGGGCAGTGACGCAGTGTCAATCATAAAAAATATGTTCTTTATTTAAGGATCTCTGTTACTATGCGTTGTTGCATGAGATGTTTCAATAATTCTGATTCTGATATTCCAAGGGATTAATAAATCTATGTACTGATGCACATCATGCTGGATATGTACGTACTATATATGTATCTCTGCATGCATGGTGCATCTAACGAGGGGGACAACTGTACCGGCCTGCAGCTTGGTGAACATTGAACAACCTCATAAAATTCTCTGGTCCTCTTAATAATAACTACTGTCTCTATCTAGTTGTTCTGAGTTCTGACAGATATTAATTAATGTGTTCTAAACTCTAAAAAAAATTAATTTATGTGTTCATCTTTAGAGCCAATTAATCAGTGTTGTGGTGAAGGTGCTACGAGTACAAGACAACCCTGCTCTACAAATCCTCCTTAAGGCCCAGCATACACACAGGGAAAGAAATTCAAAATTGAACTACTATATACCGATTCACTAATGACCTAATTAAAGCTGGTTTACGATGATGAAAAAGAACAGTCATTTGCTTGAAATTCAACATATTGGTAATTAAGGTGGATTACATATTGCTTACACAAATTGGTAATCATCATTTAGATACAGGAAAGAACATAGTCTTTAGAAAAAGTCTTGATGACATTATTAAGTCTCAACCTAGCGCAACACACTAATCTAATAAGACAATTGGCATCTAACTTATACGTCACCATCATAGATGGCTATCCTACCATGTTTTACCTATGTCAAGAATCCTACAATATAGATCAAAACATCACAAGACAACTAGTGGATCTCCTTAGCTATATCTTGCTCCATCAACACATTGAATCCATTGGATGATTCAATCACAAAATGTTAGTTGTCTTATCATTCCCATACTTGACATGAGGTAAGTATGAAAGGTGCTCAAATAAGCTGCAACAAAATTCAATGCCTAACCAGCTCAAGTGAGTTTAACACTACTTGTCTTACCATAAACCTACCCCTAGCTAATACTTTTTTCATTATTCTCATGTTGTTCACATTCTACCTCAGTCCTCATCATCTACATGGTTTTTAACAAGCATAGGCGATTTCTTTTTTGAGTGGTGGTGCCCTTGCCACATACCAAATTTCTATTATTATCCAAGTATAGTAAGAATTTTATGTTCTACCAATATGCATCAAATGGGTTTCTAGGTTATTGGCAAGTGTTAAGAGATAACATGTATAATAGATAACACTAGTCAATTTATTATCATCCATAAAATGGGCCAATATATGTTCAGTTTTTGCATGATAAATGAACCATTGCTTAGTGATTACATCTATTTGGCTTCGCGGTACCGAAACACATGCATATGATCTGTGAGTAGATAATGCAAGAAGACATGCGGAAGATGGAAGGTGGAACATAGAACATGGGAGTAGGTACAATTGAAGTTTCTACTTCACCCTAGAAAGTATCTTTAAATAGGTCAAGGTCAAATGATTAGCTAAAATCTAGAAGGTTTCTCAAGCTCTAGGGTAGGCATGGTGTGAATGGGCTATCAAACAATTTAGGAATAGGTTTCGGAACGTTCGAGGTTGGGGGATAAACACATCCCATTTGAAGTTATGTCGAACTATCCGGAAAGAGGCGAGGGAACATTCATGGGAGGGCCTGCAGACTCAACATTTTTGTTTATAGGATTCAAGTCATGGTTATACCTTGATTAGGTGGGCTTGCGGAGGCTAAATCTTGCTAAATCTTCTATAGATAGTTTTTGACCTATTCTAGACGATTATCCCACCAATCATCTACAGATTATAAACTCTTATAGAGCTAAGACACAAGGTGAGGCCTGATCTTTTTATGACATATGTAGATGCAATATTTTTGTGCAAGAAACAATTTTATTGGCAGCATATGCCAAAAGGAAGGTAGCTAAATTGATTTCATGGTTCTTCAACCACTAGAGACTTAGTTGTGCATTTAACAAACTAATGTCTACTCCATGTTCTTGCTTGGGCTAGGATGTTATGAAAGATAAGTTTTAGGAGCTTTAGTTTAATACCTACAACCAACCACAACTATTTATCCACTACCACAAAAATGATTTAAGAGACAACCGCTTTGATTAATAGAGAGGCAGGCACATCTAGAGACCACCTCAGTAAATGGCCAGGTGGCCTCTAGACAAATGCATGCCTTTGAAAAGGTTTTATAGAGGTGGGTGTCTTACGGTGACTATTTGTAAATATCATCGATTAACAAAGATGGTAACCTTAGGATGGTAATCTCTGAAATAATTAAGAGAGGCCAACATTTTAAGTCTCTACCTCTAAAATTCAATTAATAAAGGCATGCATTTCAAGATGCCCATCTTTATAGATAATTGCATCCAAAAGTAATTCATAACTTTTACATAAGAACTCAAATGAAGGTAAATTTTTTATCAGAATTGTGGCCCTCAAAGCAATCTATAACTTTGTAGTTGAGAATTTTGAAACTATTTACAACCCAAAATATTATTTTACGGTCACCACTTTTTAAATTCATAATTTAGGTTTCTACACAACCTTGAATGTTCACATGGTTATTACCAAAATTGCAGTGGTTGACTGATATACATGTTTGTTGTTGATAAGTTTTTCATTTGAAGTTGGTGTGCCTTAAATATTTGTTTTAAATTCATATATTTTGAGATTTAAATTTTGAAGTTTTCAAACAATCTTAGATGAAGACACATTATATTGTATACCAAAGTTATAGTGTTTGACAAGATTTAAAACTTTGTAGTTGAAAGTTTTAAAATTTGAGTTCATTTAGTAGCAAAAATATTCAATAGAAGATTCAAAAAATATTTATATAAAAAAATAATCCTATATATAGTCACGTGAGTGTTTGGAGCAATGGTAGGGATGTGTTATTTCTTGGTAGAAAGTCATGAGTTTGAGTCCTAAGAATGACCCATTTTGTTTTTGGGTTTTCTAGAAAATTAAACATTAACAGAGACAGGCACCTATTAACATGCCCGCCTTTGTAAATGTCATTAACAGAGGCCAACATTTTAAGGTGCCCGCCGGGCAACCTGACCACCTCTATAAGTTAAACAGTGACAATTGATTAGACAGAGATGACTAACCCCACTTCTGAAACTAAAAAATGGCAGTATCATTATTGGTGTATGAGTTTTTAAGGGTTTTTTTTCCTGGTTGCTAAAACTTACAAATATACTTTTATGGCGCATGCATGAATGTACACTTGATTTGCATTCATTTCACAATATGTAAGATTGCCAAGTTAGTGTTTCTAGCTATGTACTGACAATGATAGAAGTGGATCATTTAGAAACATATATAACCATGATTACATGCAAATTAAGGTGTTAGATTATCTATCACAATGGCATTGCATTGTTCGATGCAGAATCTAGGATATTAATATGTTTTCTTTTCTAAAAAAAATCATAATGGCAATTTGCTTGTAGGTAAATATGTAATTTATCAAAATCTTTTCTGTTTTCCTTCCATGCTTTCCAAATGAATAGCCAGAGTTTGTCTTTTGTCAAATAAAAGAGTATAAGATATAAAAAAAGGTGGAGGCACACATGCACGTGTTGACTTATATATAGCATTTCCATCCATAAAGACTGCACTTCTTAATTTTCATTTAGGGGTGTCAAACATTTTTAAATTTAACTAAATATATACACAAAAATACTAGCATTGGTGATATTGAATAAGTGGCATCAGGTAATTATGGAATATATTTTTATAATGAACTTATTTGAGACATAAAAGTTGGGATTATTTTTTTATAAATTTAGTTAAAATTAAGACGAATAACTTGGATCAAATCTAGAATTCCACGTTTTTGTATGGAGTAAATACGTGCTAAGCAAAAGACTACTTGATCGATGCTTTTCATGAGATCCTTTTGACCGGTGAAATTTGGACTCTTATGCGTATTGAGATTAATAAAAAGACAAAGGATATGTACAAAAAGCTCTAGTCTTGCTTCATTTTAAAGAAACGGATTCGTACTTTCATTACACGGATATTTTAATTATTTTAAAATTAAATCGATATACAGAGATCTATGAAAGGCCTAAACCGCAAATGTCACCCTTTGGATCGAGTTTGGACTTTGGGTCATGGAGCCAGGTACGGTCTACCACGGAAACCCCTGCAGACAGCTTAACGCTCGGCCTCCGGGCGCAAGAAAACCTTCCATTTGGAGGCTAGCATCAAGCTACTCAGATGGCATGCATGTTATTTTATTATTACTTGATCAGTTAACAATTTAGCTCTAGATTATCAATTGCACAAGCTTCCAAACCCATCATTCCTCTCTGATAAACAGCTCGGCCAGACCGCCCAAATCCTTCTGGGGAGAATGACAAACTCATAGTCAAAAGTAGGGTCGTCTTAGGTGCTAATCGCGATATGAGAAAAATCCTTTGTTTATTTGAAGAACACACGAAACAAGCTTAATGAAGTACTACTGCTGTGCTGTATCGTTTGTCGAGACGTGTGGCTTCTTTTGCATTATTGAATATTTATATTTTATCTACACTGCCATACCGGATCAACAAGCTCCTTTTCAGAACATATGCAGGAGAGCTGCAAGGAACCGGCCAACAGTAACTACCACCGAAACCCGATCTATCCATAGCAGCGGTTGTATGTACTGGATAGCAGGGTAACTTAGTTAACCGCCCCACAATCTAGCTTAGGTCGTTTCTACTGTTTCAAATTCTAGTACTTTTGCCTAAATCAAACCTCAGTTTCAACCAAATTTACATGAAAAAAATGCACCATCTATATACAATATCAAATTAGTTCCACTGAATTCTTAAAAAATATGGTTTGATTGGGCATTTGAGTGGACTTACAGATATCAATATTTTTCTAAAAATCTGGTTAAAGTTAAAAAGGAATTTGACTTTGTATAAAACAATTATTATAGTCTACGATGAAGTAACAGTAAGCAGTAAGCTCCCTCAAAAAAAAAAAACAGTAAGCAGTAAGCCAGTAATATACTGCAGACAAAAGTATTTCAGATCAGGCAGACGGAGAACAGAGATGTACAGTGTTTTCATCGAAATTTATCACCTTTTGTTTTCGGGGTGGTTTGTTTGCGTATTCCATTAGGAAAATATGTAAATCCCTAGCTAGCAACAGTGTAGCTAACAGCAGTGCTGCAGCTTTGGATTAGACAGTTCCTCATGAACCACACTAAAAATGTGTATTAATTACCACTGATTCAACCCACCCCATTAGAAGCTGGAACCTTTTTTTTCTTTTATTGCTTAACTGAACTCCAACACTACTTTATTAATTACTCAAAAATTGAACTCTAACACCTATAGGCACTTAGGCAGTACACCTATAAAAAGGCATTATCGAACCAGTTTTGTCAGATAAACGAAGCCCCTTGACTATTTCATATTATATTTGTAGCTGAGTAATTGGATGAGTAGCTAAAAACTCTAAGCGTCCATCCAATTCCCTCTCCAATACTCCCTCCACCACTTTTTATCCGTCGTTCTTACTTTCCAAAAAATCAAACATACACAACTTTAATATATATTAAAAATATTAATATTATAATATATAATTAGTATCTTATTTAAATATATTTTTTATAATAAATTTATTTATTTTTATAATAAATTTATTTAGAGAATATAAACATTGTAAATATTTTTTTATAAATCTAGTTGGAGTAAAAAAGTAAATAACACATATCCTTGGATGACACCTAATAAGGGGGAGAGAGAGAGAGAGAGTAGGTAATAACCCAAACCAACAACACTCCATCTCCATGCAGTAAAAAAGGTCTTGTAATCAATTGCCTTGAGATACATGGTCAATTGCTCACCTCCATACCCTCTACCTGACTTCCTGTTGCTCTTAGCTGCTGCAAAAAAAAAAAACCTTATCCACGCTTCTTTTCAGTTATAGAATAGTACTCCCTCCGTTTCAAATTGTAAGTCATTCTAAAAATCTTGGAGAGTCAAACTAACCTCAACTTTGACCAAAATTATAGAAAGAAATATGAAGATTTATGACACCAAATAAGTGTACTATGAAAATATATTTGATGAAGAATCTAATAATACTAAATTAATATCGTAAATATTATTATCTTATTATATAAACTTGGTCAAAGTTGAAATAGTTTGACTCTCTAAGATTCTTAGAATGACTTACAATTTAGAATGAAGGGGGTAATTTTTTTTCTCATAACAAATCACCGAAATTCAGCTGAGTTGAACAACTTGAATGCAAACCCAGCAACACTAGGCTACCAACTCGAACTTTCCCCTTCCTTCTCATAAACCCCCCAAACAAAGCTGCTAGAAAGCAAGCGTGGAAAGCTGCACTCTCTCTCTCTCTCTCTCGTTTGGTGCTGTCTCTGTAGCAGTTCCACAAAAGCCAACAACAAGACCCCTTCTTCCTACCACGACTCCCCCTCCTTAATTCCTTCCTTCTCCCAGCACAACCTGAGTTGTAATTATTATACTACTCGTACTCATCAGTGGAGTATTCGCCTCTCTTCTCTCTCGTTTATTGTTTGTTCCCCCATCTGGTTGTTGATCTCTTCTTCTCCCCTCTGCCCCCTCTGCGGCTATATATACGGTCCAATCTAATCCCCATCCCATTCCGTCTCCATCGCCTGATCAAACCAGAGGTAGGGGGAAAAAGGAGCAAGTTTTCTGGCTCTTCTTCTTGTTCCTTAGTCCGTACTATTCTGGGCGCGCGCTGTTCTTCACCAAGATCGCCTCGCCCGTCACCCATGTTGGGCTTCTGCGCCCCCGCTGCCGGTTCACCTCCCGACGAGGCGACGCCAGAGCCGTTCCGGTCGCTGCAGATCTCCACCACGGCCGCCGCCGCCGCCGCCACGACAAAGAAGAAGCGCCGGCCCGCCGGCACACCAGGTAAGCACCGTTATATGGTCCAGTTGGCTAGCTACATGCATGGTAGCTGAGTAACCGGCCGGCAATGGGTGGTGCAGACCCGGACGCGGAGGTGGTGTCGCTGTCGCCGCGGACGCTGCTGGAGTCGGACAGGTACGTGTGCGAGATCTGCGGGCAGGGGTTCCAGCGGGACCAAAACCTGCAGATGCACCGGCGGCGGCACAAGGTGCCGTGGAAGCTGCTGAAGCGGGAGGCCGGGGAGGCGGCGCGGAAGCGGGTGTTCGTGTGCCCGGAGCCGAGCTGCCTGCACCACGACCCCGCCCACGCGCTGGGCGACCTCGTCGGCATCAAGAAGCACTTCCGCCGCAAGCACAGCGGCCACCGCCAGTGGGCCTGCGCCCGCTGCTCCAAGGCCTACGCCGTCCACTCCGACTACAAGGCCCACCTCAAGACCTGCGGCACCCGCGGCCATTCCTGCGACTGCGGCCGCGTCTTCTCCAGGTAATTAACTCAGCAGCGTCTCCATACTGCCCAGCTCTAACAAAGATTGATTAGGGGATCAAATTAAAATTAGAATAAGCTCTTTTTTGCTCTCTCTCTCTCTCTTTCGTTAATTTGTTTGCTATTATTGCGGCATTAACGGGGGAAATAAAGGAAAGGGAGGCCGAGCGGGCGGGTGGATCAGAGCACAATTCTCGAGGGGCAGCGCGCCCTCCTCTGTGTGCGTGCGTGCGTGTGCCGTGTGCGTCGTGGTGGGCTTTCTCTTGCTTTTCCATTTCCTATTGCTTCCACGGTTCGGCATGTGCTCCCGATGGGCGCTGCCTTTGTGCCCGCGCTGCTGCAGCGGAGAAGGAAGCAGCGTCGTCTTGGCGCGCCACTCGATAGACGCACGGCCGGCCCGCGCCACCGCCAGGGCCCAAAACTCCAAACCTGACAACCAGACTCCGAGGCCAGCCGGCTCTAATAACACATGCAATAAAGTCTCTCTGGTCACGCTCTTGGCTTTTGTTCTTGAGTTCACGCGGCCATGCACGCATTCTTCGTCGTCTTTGCACAAATGTTTTCCCCTTTTCTTTGCTTCCAGATGATACACGGGAATGGCACTTTGGCAGGCCGGGAGGTGATTATTAGTGCTCCCCGTCTCATTTTGATCATGTCTCCAACCAATGTGCAGGGTGGAGAGCTTCATAGAGCACCAGGACACCTGCAACGCCGGGCGGGCACGGGCGGACGCCTCGCCGGCGTGTGGCGGCGGCCTGGCTGCTGCTACTGCCGGGTCGCATCAGCAGCAGGCGCCGCCGGCCATGTCACTGTCGAGGACCGCGTCGAGCACCAGCCCGTCCAGCGACATTGCCATCAGCCCGGTCGCCTGGCCCGGTCCGTCACCGGCGGCGATTCTTCCAAGCCCTACGACCGCCGCGTTCCACCGGTTCGAACAAGTCCCGTCGCCGCCGACACCGCCACCGGAGTACTCCCACCGCGGCGGCCACAACCTCGAGCTGCAGCTCATGCCGCCGTCCCGCAGCAGCGGCGCGGGCGGTGGCGCGCCGGGTGTGGCGGCGGCGTACCGCGGCGCGCCACGGCCACGCACTCCGGCCGCTCCCTCACATAGCCACGCCGCCGCCGCCATGCAGCTGCAGCTGTCCATCGGCGTCTGCGGCGGCAGCGGGTTCGGTGACGCCGCCGCGGGCGACCGTGGGGACGAGGTGATGGTGCTGGCCGCGGCGAGGGCGAAGGAGGAGGAGGAGGCGCGGGCGCAGCTGCGGCAAGCCGTGGCGGAGAAGGCGGCGGCGGACGAGGCCCGCGCGCAGGCGAGGCGGCACGCGGAGCTTGCGGAGCAGGAGCTGGCGAGCGCCAAGCGGATGCGGCGGCAGGCGCAGGTGGAGCTGAGCCGCGCCCACGCGCTCCGGGAGCACGCCGTGCACCAGGTGAACGCGACGCTTCTCCAGATCACCTGCCTCGGCTGCCGCCACAAGTTCCGCGCGCGGCCGCCGCAGCTGGACGACGCCGTGGCCGCCGAGGTGGCCTGCAGCTACATGTCCTCCGTCGTGACGGAGGGCGGCGACGCCGAGGTCGTCGACGACGGAGCGGGCGCCATGCTGCGGCGGCGCCAGCACGCCATGGCGATGGACGTCGCCCTCTAGCTAGCTAGCTGCTAGCTAGCCTGAAATCTGATGATCTTCGTTTCCATTGATTCTTGTTTTTGCCAACGAGACGGCGGGGTTGCATTGGCGGCGCGTGCGCTATGAGGTGCGATGTAATCCGATGCGGATGCATACCTGTGATGGTGTGTGGACAGTGGAAGATCATATCGCTGATAGCTCGATCTATCCAGTTCTGCCTAGCTAGTACTGTTGGAGCCCTGTGATGAGCAGGAAGGATCGGAGAGGTAGCCATTAGGCAAATCCAAGGGGAGACGGAGACGAAGACGAGGGCTAGCTGCTAGGTTACTGTGTGACGTGCATGGAATCTTTCGGTGTTTGCTTCCCATTGGATCTTGTTGGGAGAACATTATATTGCTCGTGGAAAGCAAGTTGATGATGTCCTTTGCAAAGGTCAGGCATATTCAGTAGCTAGCCACCAAGGACAAGGGTAGATTGCAATTGCATGCATGAAATTTGTCACTACTAAATTCAACGACTGCAATACATGACCAAATTAAATTAATTGTGTTTCTCTCGAGTGAGAATCTCTTGATAGACCTGAACCGCTGAGTTCTTTCGGTCGTTTTCAGACAGTAGGGGCCATGGACGATTTGAGCAGCAGGCACGGGGCGCGGTTGGTTGGATCGAGGGGCGGGCGGAGGGCGCGCCAAATGGAAGCGGCCAGGAATGGTGTTGGAAGTGGGAAACCAGGTGGAAGAATCTGGGGTGGGGGACAATGATCCAGCTGCTGCTGGACGCTGAAATACGATACGAGGGGTGGCCGTGGGAAATACAACGCGCACTAGAGATAAAATTTCAAAACTCCCAGGGACACACTGTTGCGGCTCAGCAGGCAGTCAGCAATGGCACTAGTAGTCCAAAACAACACGCACAATCACGCGTGCATGTAGTACAGTACGCCGGCCGGAGATCAGAGACCGTGACCACGCACAGTCTATCTCTCTCTCTCTCTGAAAAGATGAAACGCTTCCGGAGGAGGAGGAGGATCGGAGGTAGGAGACCAGCTAGGTAATAGTGATGGGCATGGAAACAGGTGCGGACGCGCGCATGGTTTTCAGTGCCAGGATGGCTTTCTCCCTCCCCGCCTTGTCTGTCTTGGCCAGAGATGCCCCTGTCTGATCTGTACCGTCTCGTAGCACTGAAAGATATGCAGAAAGCTCTCACAGCCCCGTCTGCCATTGTCTGCACGTTTGCTAGCTGCTGCATGCGTGCATGTGTGTGCGTGAGCGTGGGGGAGGACAGCTGACCTGTACGAAGACCCCAAACGAGGCAGCAACTTCCACTATCTCCCATAGTAATACTACTAAAATATAAAATATATATGACTCATTTGATATTTTGATTGCGTTTATTCATATCTGTTTTTTTCTTCTCAAACAACTAACACATAAAAGAGGGTATACCTTATGTTTCTCCAGCCATTCAAAATGGATCTCCAATATAAATAGTCTGTTAAAAACTAAAACAGTATACTATCAAAGACCTATTTTAGGTTTGAATGTCCATGTAAATCTCACCTTGGAGATAGTCTCGATATCGTGGCTTTCTCGCTAGCCAGCTTGTGCTGCCTGCTTGCCATTTTCAAATGCAGATGCAGATCAGCAGATGCATTTGCATCTCACCAAAGCGCGCTAATCAAGAAAGCGCTTTTTAAGTGACTATAGGGAGCAGCTGGAAGAACATTCGTCCGTGCGCTCCCACATGAAGGCGTATCCGCAAATCAGCAGCATGTGATATGCGCTGGGTCTGCACAGAGAAGAATATAGACGATGTATGTGCCTCCTGTGTCATGTAGTGTGTCATGCAGTGTTGTTTAATGTGTCAACGGCCTCTACTCTCTACTACTACGGAGTAGTATGTATTGCAGGCTGTACATAAATGATTTAAAATTAGAGACGTATTAGTTTTCTTATAAGATATATTTCAGGCCATCCTAAAAAAGGACATTTAAGAAACTCATCTAGCATATCACCCCTAGAAAAACTATTTACGGGTGATCGGTATGACATTTTTAGGGGCAGATTGTAATAGGTACCTCCTTGTCGGGTACCAAAGTTAGGGGTACCCAATTTCGATGCAAAAACGCTCATTCCCAACTTGGCCTGGCCCAAGTAAGGCCAGTGGAAGCCCACGAAGGCCGCGTCTACAGAGGCCCACGACTCCGATTCGCCCGAGCACCCGAGCGCCCGAGCCTCCCCGGGAGAGCTCAGGCGAGCGGCACCCACGGCGCCCAGGAGAGCGGCCCAAGTCTCCGACTCGCCCGAGTCTCCTCGGGAAGAGCTCGGGAGAGCGGCCCGAGCGCCCGAGCCTCCTCGGGAGAGCTCGGGAGAGCGGCATCCTCGGCGCCCAAACCTCCGACTCGCCCGAGTCTCCTCGGAAAGAGCTCGGGAGAGCGGCCCGAGCGCCCGAGCCTCCTCGGGAGAGCTCGGGAGAGCGGCATCCTCGGCGCCCAAACCTCCGATTCGCCCGAGCTTCCCCGGGAGAGCTCGGGCGAGCGGCACCCACGGCGCCCAGGAGAGCGGCCTAAGTCTCCGACTCGCCCGAGTCTCCTCGGGAAGAGCTCGGGAGAGCGGCCCGAGCGCCCGAGCCTCCTCGGGAGAGCTCGGGAGAGCGGCATCCTCGGCGCCCAAACCTCCGATTCGCCCCGAGTCTCCTCGGGAAGAGCTCGGGAGAGCGGCCCAAGTCTCCGACTCGCCCGAGTCTCCTCGGGAAGAGCTCGGGAGAGCGGCCCGAGCGCCCGAGCCTCCTCGGGAGAGCTCGGGAGAGCGGCATCGTCGGCGCCCAAACCTCCGATTCGCCCCGAGTCTCCTCGGGAAGAGCTCGGGAGAGCGGCCCAAGTCTCCGACTCGCCCGAGTCTCCTCGGGAAGAGCTCGGGAGAGCGGCCCGAGCGCCCGAGCCTCCTCGGGAGAGCTCGAGAGAGCGGCATCCTCGGCGCCCAAACCTCCGATTCGCCCGAGCTTCCCCGGGAGAGCTCGGGAGAGCGCCCGAGCGCCCGAGCCTCCTCGGGAGAGCTCGGGAGAGCGGCATCCTCGGCGCCCAAACCTCCGATTCGCCCGAGCCTCCTCGGGAGAGCTCGGGAGAGCGGCATCCTGGGCGCCCAAACCTCCGATTCGCCCGAGCCTCCCCGGGAGAGCTCGGGCGAGCGGCACCCACGGCGCCCAAATCTCCGACTCGCCCGAGTCTCCTCGGGAGAGCTCGGGAGAGCGGCACCCTCGGCGCCCCAAATCTCCGATTCGCCCGAGCTTCCCTATCCCCCTCGAGCGCAATCTCGCAAAGGCATCCAAGGCGCAGGTGATGTCAGCGGAGCAATCTTGGACCACAAGAGATCTCTCTGACCACTTTACAAGCACTGTCCCGTCAGGCGAGACTCTCGACGCGACTGTGCTTCGCACGCCCCTGACGGCCATACCACCTGTCCTCCACGGTACGGTCTACGGTGCGCCGCCCCGTTTTCCGCCGGGACCTATCAACTCCGACTGTGACAGTCCAAGCACCTGACGACGGGCTACGCAAGAACGGGAAAGGCGCCTACTGCGCTGTCCACTCGAAAGGACGAGCACGCCTTCCATCCGGGCCTGCCTGACCCTCGGGAAGAGCTGTTCAAAGACCGGAAATATGACCCGGGGAGATATCCCCCGCTCAATCCCATCACGCCTTCATAGTCCCGAGCCTCGGGAGACAACGCCCTAAGATGACTCACTCTCTTGTCACATCGTACGGAAAGATAGCCGATAGGTGTGACCCTACGGCACGTCGTAATCTGACGACTGCTGCCGCCTTGGAACTCACCAAGGACGTGCGAACCACAACAGCCATGCCCTGGAGACGCGGAGAAAAGGCAGTAGCTGCATAGTCAAACGGGGAACAGCAACTCCTCACTATTTTAATAGGTAGCATTGTAGGCGCTACCCTGGCCTCTCCCTTGCGACTATAAAAGGGAGAGCAGAGGCCAGCTTTAGGAGGACGACGGAGAAGTTCTAAGTTCTCACCTACACAAACGTACCCATAGCAAACGACTTGTAAACACTTAGACACACACAAGAGACCTGGGAGCGCTTCCCTCTCTCGCCTAGCTTGTAACCCCCTACTACAAGCACCCCGGTGCAAGACAACACGACTCTCCTCTCCACTGGACGTAGGGCTTGCTTGGCCTGAACCAGTATAATCCCTGTGTTCTCCCTTGCACACCATCCGTAGCCTCAACCGCAAAACACATATTTACTAGCCGGTGTTAGCCCCGCCAAAACTAGCACCGACAGTTGGCGCGCCAGGTAGGGGCCTTTTGCGTGTTGATCCCGGTTGCGGAATGGCAGCCAACGTCCCTGCGCTTCCTACTGGCGCGGTGCTCCGGTTCGGGCCACTGTCCTCGGCCTCGAGATGAACCTCCGCCCAACCTGAGCCCCGGGCCATCATCATCCTGACCCCGGCCCAGCAGGTGGCTGGGAAAGGGACCCCGGCGACACCTCCACCCGTTTCAGGGAAACAGAGGGAACGCCACGCGCCGCTCCCGCCGAACTAGGCGGGGGAAGCGCATCCGCGTCAACCCGACCAATCCGGTGCCCCCCGCGCGGGACACCGCCTCTACGATCATCACCAGCGCAACGCTGGTAGCTCGAGCAGCTAAGTCACAGTTACCCTTAAGCTTCCAAGCTTTGTTCATATTTGTGGTCTCGGAATCGATAAATAAGCGTTCTTTAATTATCACGAATTTTGAGATTTAAACTGAAACCTCCCTTACGTCCGAACCTCTCCAGCAACCTTGAAAAAATCCGTGAAACCCGAACAGGCAAGAGAACACCCTTAGGGCATGGCCTGCCGAGCCGCGAGACCGCCTACGCCTCCGGGCTACGGCACCTCCACTCACCACCCACCGTCCGACGGGTGACTTACGCTTCGAGGCAATTTCATGGAGTTTTTCAAGTACGGGACGAGGGGTGGACGCTTGGGGACCGACGATCTAATTTTCTCTGCGCCTTTTCGATCGCTTTTTCGAAAATTCTGCGCCGAACTCCTTTCTGCACTCTAGCAAAACTTGCGAGATCCAAAGAAGTAAAAGGACACTCTTAGGGCAGGGCTGGCCGAGCCGTGAGATCGCCTACGCCTCCGGGCTACGGCACCTCCACTCACCACCCTCCGCCCGAGGGTCAACTTACGCTCCAGAAAGATTTCGCGAATTTTGCCTGAGTGCGAGAAGAGAGACGGGTGTTTGGGAAATTTAGTAAAAAACGATCTCACTCGAGCCTTCTCTGAGATACCTAGCTGTGTGCGCGACAAAGTGGGAACCCCTCGGGTCGGACTGGCACAGCTCTGGCTCTGTCTACACCACCGAGGCTACGGCATCCCTAAAAATGCTAAGTCCTCAACTTTCATCACAAATGTTACTTTTTACAAGGGCACTATGGCCCGCTTCTTCTTCACGGCAGGTTCAGAGGAGGGAGCTCGACCTCGGCTTGGAAGAGACCCGCCATCACCGCGCACGCAAACTGCCTCTGACTGAGCCGAACCGTCGCGTCCGTCAGGCTTCGCGCCTCAAAAGGTGAGTCGAATCATTACAACCGCGCGCCTCGATTCCACCTACATTTTCTCAACGAAGAAACCCCGGGCTCGGGCGCCCGTTACGTTCCCAGGGGATCGAAGACTGGCCCTCCGAGGCTCGAACAGTCGCCCCAGGGAAATCGAGTTAGGGACAGCTAGTGGATGGGTCACGAAAACGGCCAGTATCCCGACGCCCGGAACGTCACAAGAGACATCCCATGCTGTGTCCAAGTCCCAGTAGCGAGTCGGTTACGTGGAATCCCTCCGTGGGAGGCATCATGGCCTCGGGACCCATCGAAGGGACCCGACATCCACTAACTGACCCTCGGGAAATAATTGGAGTGTGCTCAGGCCACTAGCCGACCCTTAACGAATAGGGCACGGACCTCCACTTGGACCAACCCGTTTGTAGCTCACCGGAAATGCCGACTCGTGCCCCAGCGGGGAAGTCGAGCAGGACCAAACCTTCCTCTTCCTGAAAAAAGAGCGTGAAGGTCGAATTAAAAAAGACAGGGAAGGACCCGATCGATCTCCGATACGAAAACGGAGGCTCGGAAACTTGCCCTGCACCTTGGAAAGACCACCGAACGATCTCCCACACGGTGGGAGGCTCGGGGGCTCCACTTCCAAGGAAACAACCCACCTAAATAAATCGAAAAACACCCGAGGACTAACGAACACAATTCTAAGCCTTTGAAGGGATATATCATCCCTCCAAAGCCTCGGGGGCAACACCCGGCGGGTGCGCGCGCACCCCCCGGAAAAAACAACCCGCACTTTATCTTTTTTGACAGGAAGAACCAGCGTGAACCTGTGGAGGAGTGCCTTCACTCCGCCACAGGCTCGGGGGCTACTGTCGGGTACCAAAGTTAGGGGTACCCAACTTCGATGAAAAACGCTCATTCCCAACTTGGCCTGGCCCAAGTAAGGCAAGTGGAAGCCCACGAAGGCCACGTCTACAGAGGCCCACGACTCCGATTCGCCCGAGCACCCGAGCGCCCGAGCCTCCCCGGGAGAGCTCGGGAGAGCAGCACCCGAGCCTCCCCAGGAGAGCTCGGGCGAGCGGCACCCACGGCGCCCAGGAGAGCGGCCCAAGTCTCCGACTCGCCCGAGTCTCCTCGGGAAGAGCTCGGGAGAGCGGCCCGAGCGTCCGAGCCTCCTCGGGAGAGCGGCATCCTCGGCGCCCAAACCTCCGACTCGCCCGAGTCTCCTAGGGAAGAGCTCGGGAGAGCGGCCCGAGCGCCCGAGCCTCCTCGGGAGAGCTCGGGAGAGCGGCACCCGAGCCTCCCCTGGAGAGCTCGGGCGAGCGGCACCCACGGCGCCCAGGAAAGCGGCCCAAGTCTCCGACTCGCCCGAGTCTCCTCGGGAAGAGCTCGGGAGAGCGGCCCGAGCGCCCGAGCCTCCTCGGGAGAGCTCGGGAGAGTGGCATCGTCGGCGCCCAAACCTCCGATTCGCCCCGAGTCTCCTCGGGAAGAGCTCGGGAGAGCGGCCCAAGTCTCCGACTCGCCCGAGTCTCCTCAGGAAGAGCTCGGGAGAGCGGCCCGAGCGTCCGAGCCTCCTCGGGAGAGCTCAGGAGAGCGGCATCCTCGGCGCCCAAACCTCCGATTCGCCCCGAGTCTCCTCGGGAAGAGCTCGGGAGAGCGGCCCAAGTCTCCGACTCGCCCGAGTCTCCTCGAGAAGAGCTCGGGAGAGTGGCCCGAGCGCCCGAGCCTCCTCGGGAGAGCTCGGGAGAGCGGCATCCTCGGCGCTCAAACCTCCGATTCGCCCCGTGTCTCCTCGGGAAGAGCTCGGGAGAGCGGCCCAAGTCTCCGACTCGCCCGAGTCTCCTCGGGAAGAGCTCGGGAGAGCGGCCCGAGCGCCCGAGCCTCCTCGGGAGAGCTCGGGAGAGCGGCATCGTCGGCGCCCAAACCTCCGATTCGCCCCGAGTCTCCTCGGGAAGAGCTCGGGAGAGCGGCCCAAGTCTCCGACTCGCCCGAGTCTCCTCGGGAAGAGCTCGGGAGAGCGGCCCGAGCGCCCGAGCCTCCTCGGGAGAGCTCGGGAGAGCGGCATCGTCGGCGCTCAAACCTCCGATTCGCCCCGAGTCTCCTCGGGAAGAGCTCGGGAGAGCGGCCCAAGTCTCCGACTCGCCCGAATCTCCTCGGGAAGAGCTCGGGAGAGCGGCCCGAGCGCCCGAGCCTCCTCGGGAAGAGCTCGGGAGAGCGGCATCCTCGGCGCCCAAACCTCCGATTCGCCCGAGCTTCCCCGGGAGAGCTCGGGAGAGCGCCCGAGCGCCCGAGCCTCCTCGGGAGAGCTCGGGAGAGCGGCATCCTCGGCGCCCAAACCTCCGATTCGCCCGAGCCTCCTCGGGAGAGCTCGGGAAAGCGGCATCCTCGACGCCCAAACCTCCGATTCGCCCGAGCCTCCCCGGGAGAGCTCGGGCGAGCGGCACCCACGGCGCCCAAATCTCCGACTCGCCCGAGTCTCCTCGGGAGAGCTTGGGAGAGCGGCACCCTCGGCGCCCCAAATCTCCGATTCGCCCGAGCTTCCCTATCCCCCTCGAGCGCAATCTCGCAAAGGCATCCAAGGCGCAGGTGATGTCAGCGGAGCAATCTTGGACCATAAGAGATCTCTCTGACCACTTTACAAGCACTGTCCCGTCAGGCGAGACTCTCGACGCGACTGTGCTTCGCACGCCCCTGACGGCCATACCACCTGTCCTCCACGGTACGGTCTACGGTGCGCCGTCCCATTTTCCGCCGGGACCTATCAACTCCGACTGTGACAGTCCAAGCGCCTGACGACGGGCTACGCAAGAGCGAGAAAGGCGCCTACTGCGCTGTCCACTCGAAAGGACGAGCACGCCTTCCATCCGGGCCCGCCTGACCCTCGGGAAGAGCTGTTCAAAGACCGGAAATATGACCCGGGGAGATATCCCCCGCTTAATCCCATCACGCCTTCATAGTCCCGAGCCTCGGGAGACAACGCCCTAAGGTGACTCACCCTCTTGTCACATCGTACGGAAAGATAGCCGATAGGTGTGACCCTACGGCACGTCGTAATCTGACGACTGCTGCCGCCTTGAAACTCACCAAGGACGTGCGAACCACGACAGCCATGCCCCGGAGACGCGGAGAAAAGGCAGTAGCTGCATAGTCAAACGGGGAACAGCAACTCCTCACTATTTTAATAGGTAGCATTGTAGGCGCTACCCTGGCCTCTCCCTTGCGACTATAAAAGGGAGAGCAGAGGCCAGCTTTAGGAGGACGACGGAGAAGTTCTAAGTTCTCACCTACACAAACGTACCCATAGCAAACGACTTGTAAACACTTAGACACACACAAGAGACCTGGGAGCGCTTCCCTCTCTCGCCTAGCTTGTAACCCCCTACTACAAGCACCCCGGTGTAAGGCAACACGACTCTCCTCTCCACTGGACGTAGGGCTTACTTGGCCTGAACCAGTATAATCCCTGTGTTCCCCCTTGCACACCATCCGTAGCCTCAACCGCAAAACACATATTTACTAGCCGGTGTTAGCCCCGCCAAAACTAGCACCGACACTCCTCTCAAAGTAGAGGTATTTGAGACATTCCGTCTTACCAACATCTCCTAGAAATTGAATTTTTAGGAGAGGCTCGTAATATGGACCGCTTTTAGAAATAGATGCTGCACAAATAAATTTATAATATTTTCAAATAAAGTTGAATAAGTACAAATTTATATTTAAATTATATTGCGCAATGAAATCTAAAATTATGTGGTTGAAAATAACATTATTTTAGGGGAATATACATTTTAAGTTTCATATTTTCAAATCACCTTTGGATTTTCTAATGATCACAAATGGAGAAATTTATAGTGATCAACAATGTCTAAAACTTTGTAGTAGTACTAGTAATTGTCAATTTTTACATCTAAGATCTTTTAGGGATCCAAATATTAAACGATTCATAGTAGTTGATAACTTGATATAGAAGTATAGCATCTGCCATAGCGGTTGTGTGAGGCTTGAGGTCAAAGGTTCAAAATCCTCAAGAATGCATGAGCACATTTCACGCGAAATCGTATGACTCATGACTTGCAATTGTCTAGTTAGCCATGTAGGACTGAGAAACTTTTTATGTATGCTTTTAGCATCATTTTCTATGTTTTTTGTGGGCGGGTGCTTCCACAATCAGGACTACAAATAACTCATTTATAGCTAGAGGCATTTGGGTAGACACAACTACAATAACCACCACTAGAGATTGTCTTTGGTTGTTCCAAAAATACTCTATGTAGTAGTGACAATAGGACACAACATAAGTGTCAGATCCATGCAACCCATAATTCTTGATGAAACTAGTGAGGCCAGCCTCAACACCCTCAACCCGACACTTCATCACACACTATTCACTCACTCTCACAAAGGGAGGGGTTGGCGGAGAGAGTCTCACAAAGCTCAAAGCTCACAAAGGTTCTAGCAACCACTAGAAGGTTAGCAGCTTGCCCTAAAGGGCATGGTATAGGTATATGTATCCACAACCTCAAAACTAGCCGTTGGAGCTAAAACAAAACTAGCTGTTATGACATGCGGAACTCCCGCTGTTGTGCATGAAACTTCCACATAATTCTACAGAACTTCCATGACCCTGAAAAACAACATAAGTCACCATACCTCATGAAAAACACTATAACTCTTAGCTCCAAATGTCAATTTTGATGATGTGTTAGACTTTTCAAAAAAGCTTGTTTCAAGGGTTATCCAACCTAAGCAAGAAAGTTCTCCAAGATCAACAAGTGCAAGTGTTCTGCCATTGTTTTCTCATGTTAGCACTCGAGGTGTAGTTGGTTTGAGCACTTGAGACTTGCCAAGCTATTCGTGTTGCATCCTCCTTGATAGTACCATGTAACTATACTCAAGATCAAAAGGATATGTCCATCACTCAAGATCAAAAGGATATGTCTATCACTTGAGTACATCTTCAGTGTCTTTAGATGTCATTTCCACTAATACAAAGAACATTTCTCTTGACAGTGGTATTTTTTTTGCAGGCGGTTTCTCTCGACGTGCGCCAGTAGAAATCAAATGATTTCGAATCGCCTGTAAAATTCATCTTAACGGGTGGTTTTCTTAACAAACCGCCACTAGAAATCATAGATTTGTACTGACGGTTTTCTTAAGGAATCGCCAACAATTTGAAAATGTCTTTTTGAGTTTTTCAAATGACCTTATATGAAAAAACCATCAAAATAGAAGTTGTAGATCCCAAAAAGTTATAAAACATTATAGTTGATGACGTTTTCATTTGAAATTATCATGTGAAGGAAAACTACGTTTGAATTTATAAAATTTGAAATTCAAATTTTACAAATGACCTCAGATGAAGAAACTACCAAAATAAAAGTTGTAGATCTTGAAATGTTATGAAACATTGAAGTTGACTACTTTTTCATTTGAATTCATTTAGAGCCTCAAATATTCAATTTATGCTCGATTTAGGATAATATATGGTTAACCAAACTCTAGTATAGACACATGTGATGAGTGTTTGGTGGAGTGGTAAAAGAGGCTATGCCGACTTGTGACTTCAACGGAGGGGGGGTAGCTGACTAGTGGGCCTCTCTTACGATTAAATTTTTTCTACTATTTTTAAAACCCAATTTACATTTTATGAACAAGCATCTGTACTGGCAGTTTATTAAGAAAATCGTTAGTACGAATCGTTTTGTACTGACATTTTTCAAGTCACCACCCGTGAAAAAGTTGACTTTCACTGGCCTCTCCCGCTGGCGGTTTTGAAAAATGCTAGTGAAAATACCTCTATAGCGGCCAATACAAATGTTTTATGTACTAGTGTTCTTCTCAATAAATCTTCATATATAAGGGTCAAAACCGTCTTTGTCTCATTCTTTTTGAGAAAACCCACCTTATGACTTGAATCATTTCAACATATGAGAGTTCCATTCATTTAAGTCACTTCCACTTATGATTCATTAAAGATTTGACCTCTCACACAATATAACTCCATATAGCAACTCAATGCAAGTACTCCCTTACTCACTTTTAGCATGGTCCCTTGATCGATCGCCAAGACATTGCATGCCCTTCACCTTTACCTAGTCCTTTGAAGCCCTTTTCTTGCTATTTTCAATTTATCATGCCATCCTCAAGTCATATCACATCTTGAACCAACATTAAGCATTCAGATGAAGTCCCATAACAACATTATTTGTATCCAAGTCATACTCCAAATAATTATTCTCCATCACACTTACATCATAAATGACTCATCTTCTTCTCTTTTTTTTTTGAAACATGGTTCATCTTCATTTGATTACATATCTCGATCAACATCAATATATGGTCAAGCTAATTCATAGTTCCTTATGCCCTCTCCTTTTTTTTGACACTCCTAACACTTACTTCAACATCTATCTTCATAATAGCATCATTCTTGATACATTCATTCTTCATTCTTCTAGTTTGATCAACATCAATGCATAGTGAATTTCCAAGTCCTTGGCCATAAAAGAAAAATCAATATTTAGATTATCTTGTATCCATTATATCTCTTTTTTTTCATTTGATCTTTGTTGGTCATTTCTTCGCTTATGCATTCTTGATCCATTCTTCAAAACTTGATCAATACCAATCCACTATCAATCCCTTCTTATTCATGTAAAACGACCTATACGAGGCCAAACCATATTCGTTTCTCTCTAGTCTCATTTTTGCTATTTGCCAAAAAAATCTTACTTTCACATAATGTCATGATAAGCTATATTTTATTAATTTAATTAACATTGTTCTTATATTTGAACTAGATTGTTTCCATGATCTTTCAACACAACAATACATAATTTTTTGCCTTCATTGGAACACTATGGACATACTTCTGATGATCGATGCTTATAGCCGTATCCACGCATGCATGCACTGTTGAATCACTGATTACGGGTACGTGCTCATTCATGCGTTCTTCAGACTTCAGACTTCAGGCAGCTTTCGTACCACTATTAACATATCGTTTCAGCTTTCGCCCACGAGAAAGCAACTTTTCTCAGGTGGGTGAGACTGAGACTTGGGAGTACAAGCCGCGCTCGCCGCTCAGCTAGGGACAACGCGTTGGCCGGTAGCAGCTTAAGCTCCCGACCTCCCGTGCGAGTTTTGGCGAGGCGTCGAGTCACAGATAGTAGTCAGATACGGAGGACCGTGCTGCATCCCCTCGTCCGCCATATGGCACTAAATTCAGGGCTAGCTCGTGGGGATGGCAGGCAGGCATTGGTTCCTGGGTACTAGCTGGCTGCCTTTCTACTGCTCCTCCCCTCTGTGTCGTCTGTCCTTGGCCTTTGTTGCCTTGTGTTAAGGCTGCGTTTAGTTCACAAAATATTTTTTCCTCTCCATCACATCGATTGTACTTTCCATCTGCATGGAGTACTAAATAAAATAGCAGCTGTTGCATGTTTGTACTTTTTGTTTGCCTAACTCGAGATGAATCTTTTGAGTCTACTTGGACCATGATTGGACAAAAGTTGTCAAATACAAACAAAAATGCTACAGTGCAATTTTTCTCCACTTTTACCAAACTAAACGCAGCCTAATAAAGACACTAATAAGCAAGGGTCAGATACTCGCCACTAGATCTAAATGCGTTTGGGTCATTCTCCTTCAATGAAACCTGGTATGTATCTGCAGGGACGAAGTAATAGCGTGCCTTAATCAAAGCAGCGGCCAGGCATGGAATAGACGAACAGTATCTTACTATTACTAATTAGAGGCCTTAATGAAGCCTTCACGTTAATTCTCACTAGATGCGTTAGGAAAAAAAAAGAGAATCTTAGAAATTCTCACGTTAATCAGAAACATCCGGTTGTCAAATTGATAGACTTGATCATCAATAGCCATTGGATCTATGTTATTTTTCTAGAAAATTACCCACCAATATCAATATAAAATAGCTTAAAATAACCCCCCATATCTCTTCATAAATTACCCACCTCTGCCACTATGACAAAACAATCCATAACGTACACATGAGATATATTTGAACTATATAATAAATCTACTGCCATCGGAGAAATGGTTGGCCCCACTCAAGACGTAAGCTGGCTCTTCATTAATTTTTCTTATTTAAATCTTAAAGGATCTCTATCTAATCAAGGTCTGATCTAATTCAACAAACAAATGCCTTATGTGTAAAATAGAGGGCCGAGGGCCTTTCCATCCAATGAAAAAAAAGAACTTTCTTTCCACCAAGTGTGGAGCCAGAAATCACCAATCAAATTGTGTTATTTTAAGAAGCAACCTTATAATTCAGTATCTACAAAGATATTGCGCAAATCAACTAGGTACTCAATCATCCTCCTTTTCGTCCTATATGCCATGGATATCCAAATGACAAGATTTAGATCAAGCACAGATGTGATATATTCTAATCATCAACACAGATGGTAACGTTACATCTATTATATTTCTTTTAAAAAAATACTTACCACTGCCGTTATGAAAATTCAAAACAACTCCCTAAATTTACATCAAAATTAATTATCCACTTATGCCATTATAAAAGATAATCACATAATCCCTAAAACTTGCATCAAAATGACTGACATCTATCATAACAAAAGATATTCAAAATAACCATCTAATTTGAATCTAAATTACCCAAATTTACCTTTAATGAAATATAGTTCAAAATACCCTTATAATTTAACGCATTTATAAAAGAAAGTTTAAATAATTCAATAATATTTTTTATAAGACGTACCCTAATGAACGATAATACACATTGACCCCTAAGTTTACATTCAAATTACCTATACATATTATTATGAAATGTTATTATGAAAGATAATGTAACGCCATTAATTTGTATCTAAATTATTCACCTCTCCATTTATAAAAATAACAAAAATATATATGTCAAATCTACATGTAAATGCTATTATGAAAAATAATTCAATATATATAAGGTACGATATAAATATTTATGAATTACACACTTATATCACTTTTGGGTTAAAAAGTGCACAATACTATGTTCCACTACGTAGACAAGTAATTATGTATATGTTAGGATAAATATTTATCTAATAACTTATCAAGCACAGAAAAATGTTCCTTAACAATCCACATAGAAATTACACTGACAATTCACTTTAAAGTTGTTACCTTAAAAGTTTAATCATTTTGACTTAAGCATGATATCATATATTAGTAATTCAATTTCAAGCACTACCCATATAATTCGTTAATATAATGAAGTTAATATCTTGAGTGCCGTGTTGTAGGTTGAGACTATTATTTATGCAATCGTAATAATGAGAGGGTAGCCAAAACCTAGAATATTCTTTGCATAAAGTAAAAACAAAATTTTTGAATAAAAGATAAAGTTAGCATTAGAATTTTAACTTAACATGTGGATAAAATATTACTGCAACTGGATTGAAAGCTGAAAGCTAAAATATAGATTCATGGTATCATATAAAGGGATATGACAAGAGTGTTAATATAATTAACTTAAGTTTAGGTTGCAACTAAATATACATCACGCTAAAAAAGAATAGATCCTATGAATTCTAACTAGAGGCCCCGAAAGTGTTAATATTACATGTTATTACTCATTGGATCTGCTAGAAAAAATAAATTAGTCGTATTATCTTTTTCATAAAAACAATAAAGATTGGGCCATCAAATTTGTAAAATATGATCACCACTAATAATAATAGTCATTGGATTTTTAGCAATTAATAAAAGTTAAATTTGAAAATAAAAAATATAGAGTCATGATGTCAAACTATATAGGTTGCAACATGAAGTTATCATAGCTTAAGCTAAGATTTTAGCTAAATGAAAAATTTTAGACATACCGGTGCGAGGCAAAGGGAAAAAACCCTATGAATATGAAAGAAAAAATACATATTGATCGACAACTGATAGGTTTATTATAACTAAATAGAGACTATATATTATACATTATGCCTATTGATTTAAAATTAACAAAGATAAAATAAGTTTTTATAGATATATTTTTTATTGGCCAGTGTCCTTAATATTCTAAGAAGGACTAGTAATAGCCTAATCGGGAAGAAGTCACTGCATGATACGTATGAGCAACGGACCAAGTGCGCTGGCAATTGCCAAGAATTAAAATCGCCATCCAAGATTACTGTCATGAACCCACCGAGCTGGCAAGCAGGCTGTTTGCCTGTTTGTTTCTGCTAGCAAACCGAGATGTGGCAAAATTTAGAAAGCTTGACCTGTTGACCGTTCACGATTACCTTTATGTTCACGTTCTTGGCCACGCAAACGTTCCATTCATGCCGCTGACCATTCTTGGCACGCCTCTCTTTCATCTCTAGCGCGGTTACCTGCCAATTAATGACCTCAAAAGCTGCCGAATGGCGATAGACCGTCCTCGACCGCATTGGCCTCGCCGTGCCACGGCCGCGAGGCCGGCGACGACGACGCAGGCTGAGGCGGCAAGACGCTGGACAGCCGGTCTGACTGATCTGGCCATGGCGTCGTCCGTGCGGCAGTGGTGGCGCCGCGTCGCCGCGGCGCTGAAGGACAGGCGGAGCCTGCTCCTGGCGCGGCTGCGGCCACGCCGTGCCGGGTCGTCGTCGTCGTCGTCGTGGCACCAGCACCACCACCGGGAGCTGGAGGCGGCGGTGATCCGCGCGACGAGCCACGAGGACCGGTGGATGGACTACCGCAGCGCGGCGCGGGTGTTCGCGTGGGCGCGCTCGTCGCCGTCGTTCCTCCGGCCCGTCATGTGGGCGCTGGCGCGCCGCGCGCGGCGGACGCGGTGCTGGGTCGTGGCGCTCAAGTCGCTCATGGTCGCGCACGGCATCCTCCTCCGCTCGGGCCTCGCGCCCCGCGCCGCCCGCGCCGGCCGCGTCCCCTTCGAGCTCACTGACTTCCGAGACCGGTCGTCCTCGTCGGCGGCCAGGTCCCTGGCGTTCTCCGCCTTTGTGCGCGCGTACTTCCGGTTCCTGGACTACCGCTCCCTCTTCGCCGCGCAGGAGGACACGGACATCGACGGCGGCGACGACGACGCCGACAGGTGGTCGGATCCCCAAACGGCCTGTCTTGACCGGATAGCGAAGAAGCAGTTCCTGCTCGAACTGCTCCTGCAAATCCGCCCGTACGGCGACGGCATGGAGGTGCCGCTCGTCCTCGAGGCCATGGACTGCGCCCTCATCGAGATCTTCCAGGTGTACGGCGAGATATGCACCGGGATAGCGCGGTTCCTAGTCAGCGGCGGCGGCGGACCGGCGAAGCTGAAGACGCGCAAGGCGGCCACGGCGGCGGCAGGGGTGAAGGTGCTCAGGCGGGCGGCGGAGCAGAGCGCGCAGCTCTCGTCCTACTTCGACCTGTGCCGCGGGCTCGGCGTGGCCAACGCCCGCAAGCTCCCGGCGGCATTCGTTCGCTTGAAGGATGAAGACGTCCGGGACCTCGAGCGGATCCTCATGGGTGACACCCAGGACGATGACAGTGACGAGGCGGAGGCAGAGGGGATGGCGCCGGCTCAGCAGGCTGACGTGAAGGACACGGGGTCAACGTCGACGACCATGACGGTGGTGACGACGGCAACGGAATGGGTGGCGTTTGACGAGGAGAAATCAAGCGCTGGCGTTGGCGGCGCCTACGACGGCGGGGGCCACGTCTCTAATACACACTGGAACCCCTTCGTCGCTGCGCCGTTAGACGGTCGGGAGCGAGGAAACCTGATCGAGCTTTTCTAGTTTTCTAACCGGACGCAATCAGGGTTAAGCCTTAGCCTTTTGCTGTTGTGTGCGTCCACCGGATTGAAAGAGGTTAGAAAAATTGTCATTAATTTGTCACCGCATCAAATGGTACATTATTGTGCTCTTTGTAAATAGCAACGTGTGACTCGCTTGATCCAGCTTTGTTAGTTTGTATTGAGTTCAACATTCCCATGATGACGTGGAGACTCTTGGGTCTCTAATAACGTGAAATACGAACAAGCAATAACTGTTTCATTCAAAATTACAATAGCAGCGATTTAAAACTCGAGCATTTTAGTTTAATGCTATACTCAAGCAGACTCACCAACCATATTCGATCCAAAAGATCAAAGTATGAGAGAATATGGGCAATTTTGTTATACCTCAACACTTTGTAAGCAAGTCAATTCAATCTCTTGTATTAGTCGATTGTTCTGTTCAATTTTTTGAGGTGTGTACTATATTGACTAGCTTTTGCCAAATACTCTAAGGGCACTTCGATAATATGAGCAAATCACTAGCTATAAGGCAACCTTTCCAATAATTCTAACCCTTTTAGTACATAACTTATAACACTTCTGGTGTGCTAAGAGCCATACTAGACAACCTACCTTATATAACGATACTTCCTCTGTTTCATTATAAATCCTCTAACTTATTTGAACATTAATTTTTATTTATCTAAATATAACATATGTTTAGATATATAATAAAATCTATGTAAAATAAGTGAAATTCACTTATTATGTGAGACAGATGGAGTATAAATATGTGGGACAGATGGAGTACAAATATCTACGTCTCGGGCTCGATTGGAGGTGCACGAAGTCTTCAAACTTTTTCGTCAGTTTTTTCGAGGATGTATACAGACATCGTAATGTGCAAGGCCAATCCATTTACGAACTTAAATTGTTTCATATCAGGAGAATGAACATAGAAATTACTTTTTCCTAAATTATTAAAACAAATATTTATATAAACCATTCACTTCATATATATTTTTTTTTCTAAAAGAAAAGTAGAATGGGTCGCCATCCAACTTTCGAGCGGGCCTCCATGAGAAACAAACTTCTAAACGGGCCACAGTATGCTTTCCGCATGTCACAGCCCAACTCGTCGTGGAGGACGAAGACCACTCTGGCCACCGTCGTCTACTCGTCTGCTTGCCCCCGCCGCACAGAACGCCGCCCGCCGGACCCGATCCTGAGGCGCGTCTCGCTCCGTTGGTTATCTGCGTCGAAAGGCGAAGCGGCAGCCAGACAGACGGAGCCACGGAGCCACCCTCGCGTCGCACCGAGGGCCCCCGGAATCCCAATCCTCTCCGCCGTCCGCGAGCATCCCGGCTCCGCCGCAGCGTCTCGTCTCTGTGGTCTGGCATCGGAGTCCCCGGGAGAATGGCAGCTCTGTCGGCAGGCTCGCTGGCTCCGCTCGCAGGTTGCAACCGCCCAAGCCTATCCCCCCCCCCCCTCGGTTGCCTCGTTCGTTACTCTTCCCCAAATTTCTTTCGTTCCCAGGTCTGTCTCCGCTCCCGTGGTGCAGCCCAGCTCCGTTATACTGCAGAAGGAGTCCTCCACTTCTCAAGGTACTGTATCATCAGTGGCTCTAGAACCAATTACGCGCTGTTTCCAAACGTCGTCAGTTTGCATGCTTCACATTTTAGGCAGCCACCTCCAAGACGCGACGAGCTGTTCACCAATTTGCGCCTGCAAGCCTCCGAAAATGTGCGGCTATGTCAGAGCATGGGCGTCAGGAACTCCGGACCAATGAGTACCAGCTGGATGATGATGAGCCGCTTTGGCTAGCAGTGGTCAGAGAACTTGTTGTGTAAGTGTGGACTTCTCCCCCTCTTGGTTTGTCTGAATGTGAAATTGAATTTTGTTACTTTGTATTGTTAGGGGTTTGAAGGGATTGGTAGCTTTCTTAGCTGAGCAGCCGAGGCAACTGAAGCACCTTGAGTGGCCGGGCTTTCAGCACACGGTATGCCCCCTGCATTGGACATTGTTGAGGTGTTTAGAGAATTTCCATGATGTATTGCTAAACATAATGTTTTGCTGCACATATTAGGTATTATCTGTAAGGACAAGGAAACTGCAATATTATTTTGTCTGGATGTGTTGAATTTGCAGCATACGTTGTGTAGGGGCTCGTGCTAAACGGCCTGAACTAATTGGTAATGTATAGTGGCACAGTAGCGCCGCAGGTTGTTATTAAGATTGAAGTACAATGTACACCTTTTGATGACTATTCTATAAAATCAAAGGGGCAGCCATCTAAACGATGAATGAGATGTGAATAAATTTGATTGATAACCTGAATTACCTTCAACCAACAAGTGTCAGTATGTGTTTATTTCAATAAGGGGCTTCTCAATAAAGTGTTTAATTATGTACATATCCTGAGATTCTTATTCTATTTTTCACCAGACTTAAGTTTACATATGCCAGTTTTCTCAATGAATGCCGAATATATTGGCATGCCATATTCATATGCATCCTGGATGGGCAATGTGGATTCTAAACTTATGAGTATAAATGTGTCTCCAGATGCATTTTTCATAGGTTCACATTCAAATGTTAATTGTATAAGTAACATTTGTTTCAATCCTGTGTAATTCTTTTGACTGTGTCTTATAGGCACAGCTGGATTATAGGAGTAGCTAGTTCATTTCGGACTTTTGGGTGACTAGTCCCCCCCCCCCCCCCCCCCCCCCAAGTGCAGGGCCTTAGCCGCTTTATTGTGATCATTTTATGGCTTAATTTTAATATTTTGAAGCTTCTGCATCAAAAAAGAGAACGTTGCTTATGTCTTGATTTAATCAAATCGTCATCATTGGCAGATGAAGACGGCTACACTTACGCTTGTACTGGTAGCTGTGTTTATTGTTGCATTGTCAACTATTGATGCTGCCCTCTGCTACATGCTGGCCTGGTTACTTCGAAAATCTGCGTAGAATAACGGTATGTTACTTGTTTCTTAGACACAAATTGTTTACAACTCCCTGGTCCACACTACATTTGCCATCAGAATGCAGGTGCTCTAGTCTCTTATGATTGATAAATTTAATAGTTAAACTTTTCTTCAAAAAATAAATTTAGTAGTTAAGCCCAGGTCATTTTTGTTAGCATTTTGAGTGTTCCTAGTGGTGCACTGGTACCTTACCATTCATGTTATTCATCTGAAAAGGTAATTACAAATAGAATGCCTTATGTTGTTCGCCATCAGACTTGCAGAATCAGATGAAGTGATCTTTAATGACCACATCTCGCAGTTACACTGACTTTCTGCTTCATACACGAATTTAGTTGTTGCCGTCTGGGTGCGGTCGACGTACTGACATGTGATTCATTGATCAGCAGGCACGTACTGCTTGGATATGATTTAGCAAGGCTGGATAGTAGCACACACTGCCGTTAGAATGCAAGCTCTTGTTGTAAGGGCCAGCAATGTTATGCTGCCTGGGCAGGAAGGTGGATCTTGCACGGTGTACCAATTTATTTTGAGAGCACTGAGAAGATCAAAACAGATGTCCTGCAAACAGTGCTGATGTCATGTGATGCAGATGCTCATAGTAGGATTTGGAAGGGAAGTTTCAGATGAAAAAAAAAAAGGAAGATATAGTTGTCTCTGTGAAACAATTAAGTAGGTCTAGCTAAAATTTAAGGTCTGATTTAACGGAGAAAGACCACATCCTGGAGAGGATTTGTAATTTCTTTTTATGTTAGGCAACTTGTTTGCAACTTGCTGGACCATCGGCTAGGATCTGGAGAAAATTATTGTTAAGATGTGTGGTCTACTTTGTAATCTTAATAAGCCATCCACTCTGATTTATTATTAGTATTGGGTTGGCGAGTCTTTGTCAAGATCCAGGTCTTCTGTGGGACTGCAAAATCCAACTTACATGCTTTCCTAGTTATCGGAGGCAGTATTCGATCTTTATACATCAAGAAGAAGGGTGCAATATCTGCATGACATGGCAATACTGCATCTCTGTACAACTATACCGATGTGAAAATACTACTGAAGGGAAGTCTCCTGATTCATTTCAGCGTATCCCTTCTGAGGCTCAGCATCTAGCTAATCTGATTCTAAATATGAAGTTTACAAATCCTAGCATGGTATGGAAGTCATACAAAAGAAAGTGGTACATGCGAGAGCTTTGGAAGGAATATATGTCAATGTTTCATGCAATAACATTACTGGCTTCTTCACATAAGGTGCACATTTATAATTGATCTCAGTTGTGATTAGAGGACATGGATACCACAACTGTCTGATGATTTCCTATGACTGTCTTGGTGTTTGCTGAACCAAAAGTCATAGAGAGATGATAAAGATGAATTATTCGTCCAGGTACTTTCATAATCCTCTCCTTTTCATTTTTAAAAAGAAAAGGTTTGTTATAAGTTCCAAATTTGACACCAAGATTGTGCCTTACAATTGATTAACATTGATCGTTTTGATCGATTCAGAATCAATTAGAATGTGATAGGAAACTGTGGTGGCATGCTGCCAAAGCCACAGTAAAGCTGATTGTAATATGCTCATCTCAAATTCTACATCTCCATCCATCATCGTCTTATTTAGATCTATCTGATCCAAAGAGTGCATTCCCTATAGGATCATGCGCAGCAGGAAAGCATAAAAAGAAAAACAGATGCTTGTGTTTTATTCTCAGATTGCAGAGAAGAATCTCTGAAACATTTATTCCTGACCTGTGATTTTGCACAAGCTTGCTGGAGATTCTTAAACATTCAAGTGCCTAGTTCATCTAATCCATTTGAAGTTCTAGACAACTTCAAAAGTCAGCTAGGTGTTCCCTTCTTCATGGAAATTATCATTTTAATGAGGTGATCTTGGACAGCACGAAACAGTTTCATCTTCAATGTTGTTGCTCCCTCGACAGGAACATGCATGCTGCTCTTTAGGAACAACTTTTGATGCTTAATCACAGAGCAAAGAAGTATTTCCCTCTTTTATATATATATATATATGATCATATACTTCATGCACATACACTTGTTCGATCATATGTGTTTTAAATCTGAAGATATAAACATAGGAGTAACTACTCCCTAGGAGTAGAAAATTATTTTCATATATATATATATATATATATATATATATATATATATATAAGCAGTAGGGCGCAACTCCTGATCCTTGAAAAAAAAAAATCAGACACACAGAATTGCAGCTCACAGAAGACAAGTGTGCTGATTCACAAGATTTGGACTTTGTATTTGTCTTTGTTCTTCGCAAAATGAGAGCTCAAGACACACATCGCCACATCAGGGAACATAAGCACTGAAGTAGTAGTAGATTCTGCACACAGTTTTTTCATGACACTGTACAAGGTTGCACACACAAATCAATCACATAAGTTATGATATGTTACAGCTGACTGTCCAAATCCAAATCGCTCCCTACGTCTTTCGCCTAATTGTCAATCTACAAAGCCAACAGCTCAAAACAATTCAACTCCACACCCAACACAAGCCAAGTCAACCTATCCAATACTTAGTAGCGAGTACGAGCTAAGCATATGACATCGGGAATGTACATGCTAGTGCAAGAACTTCATAATTTGGTGCCCACTTAAAATACTCAATACTCCGTCAATTAGACCATCCAATCATCCTGCAAGAAAAAACCCAACACAAACAGTTATTTTAATCAGTGATAAATTACCCAAGGTTGTTAGAAGCAAGAATAATGCATCTGAAGTCTGATTCGGTACCAGCAGCATGTTGTTCATCAAATAGAGGGGGATTCTGGTTCAGAACCACTGATGGATGTAAATGTTGACAGTGAATCATCACCGAAGTTCAAATGGGAAGTCGATAGACGCTTCACATCGCCAAAGTATCTATTATGTCCAGAGTATGATCTGGGCGTTAAAAGCTCAGGAGTAGCACTGCCAAGAGATGATCGGCGAGGAGTTGGAGTCTTGAGTCCATTAGTATTTCCATTTGGCCTGTACCCATTTGTCTTCCTACTTAAGCTGCTCGTCCTCTTTGGGCTTGGTTTAGATCCAAAGATCGCTTCTTTCTCTGCAAGTAGGATGCTCTCCAGCTTCTTCTGATCCTGCAAGAATGCAAAAGTCAATTTAAAAGGTCCTCTTTGGGCTTGGTTTAGAACTACAATCATCAAGTGTGATTGGGTGAGTAATCTACCCGGTATCGTCGATTTTCCTCTTCTTTCTGCTGCCGGTTAAGTCTGTACTCTTCAAGAACAGATATTAGGCGGCCCTATCAAAAGCACATGCAGATCAACAGATAATCAAATAACTTGTGCATGCACATATTGATCATCCAATTGTAATGCTTAGTTTCTTACCCCATCATAGAGAAAGGGTTTATTTCTTGCATTTTCCCAAGCAAATGTTCGGTTTATCAGGTTGTCCACCATACCTGAAAATTTCCTGGGTCGTGAATTGAAGTAACTGAAATATATACATAGTTTTACAGCACACACTGACACATATTGAAACTTACTTGGGATTTTTCTAACCAAAATCCGTGCCTTTTCTGCCCGTTTAAGGTTTATATGAGCACCCCTTCCAGCACTATACCTCCTTGGGTCCTGCAAAAACCCTTTGGTGTCATTTTTCATGATTTAGCTGATTACAAGTTTTATCATGGAAAATGATAGTGATTAGTCAATTTCCAGTTAGTTCCATCTTTCAAGCTACACTGAATTAGGTACTTTGTGTATATAAATGGTATGTGAAACATTCGCTATAGGGATGCTTCCAGTACCTGGTTATATTCTTCAAGCCAAGCCTCTTCATCACAAGCAGCAATCCATTTATTTATTCTGTCCATTATATCTTTCCGGCTAAGAGACTCTTCTTTCGCTTTTAATATCTGTGACTCAATATTCGCCAGGAGCTCAGAAGGGTCGATGAGGCCTGGTGGAATAGGCACAAGAATATCATTATTTGTAAAAAAAAAAAAGAAAAAGAAAATGTGAATATAGTAGCAGAGCAGGATGCAAAAAGAACAACCAGAATCAATCAAAGCATCAGTTTGTTCAGGGGCTGTGCTGACATCAGGTTCTATGTGTGCATTTTGGCAGATCTCTTCTAATTCTGCCCTCCTTTTCATAACAATTTCCTTTAGTCTGCTGGTTTTTAGTTTTGTTAACCTCTCAGCTTCAGCTTCCATCTGGATGAGAAATGAAAATCTGAATGATTACAGTGCGCTGTGAACAAAGTTTAAAGAGCCAAACAGCAGCAAAGAAAAGAGGTAAAACCTTCTCAATTGTTTCCTCGGAGAGAACTCCAGGTGATGTGATTCCCTCCTCAGGTAATATGAGAATGCTCATTACTTTACTAAATTGTCTCTTTTCTTCTTCAGGAGAGTCCATAAGTTTCCAAAGTTGACACAATGATTCCATTGTCTCTCTTATCTGTCAGTAATCGATCATTTAGAAATTTGTTATGAGCAATTGATAATAACTGAAAACGAAGAGAAAGGAACCTAGAGAAGACCTTGTGGATTCTAGACTTTCGTTCTGCTTTTAGCTTATAAATTGTACTAGCAAGGCCCTCCAGTGTGCTATTACTGATATTTCTGGACTGCTCAATACCATTCTGATGTAAACTGGGATGAACTTCATGTACTGTATTTCCAAAATCGATTCCAAGGACTCCACATAAGGAATGCACTTCATTTATATACACCAGAACCTTGCGAAGACGCTCAGACTGAAAAAATTGCAAACAGGGATCAGAAGAGCACATAAATAAAACGCTAATAAATAATGGAAGTTGCTCGTGTTCCTAAAAGAGCGAAAGGGTTCCTAGCTGCAGAGAATAGTCAAACTTCAACTCATGCAATTAGTATATACTACTTTACGGCGATGGCTAACAAAACAAATTAAACAACTTGTCACTCTTCAGAAAGTGTACCCACAACATTATTTTTCTTAGTGAAATATGACAATTTCTAGATGACTAAGCATTTTTTAGCATCTGTATTAGCTCTTTCTTTTTTTTTTTCTATAATATATGCAGAAGAAACATCTGCGCTAACTGTATCGATCACAAGTCATGCAATTAGCAATACTAATACCAGAATATTCAGAAAAAAGCACATTTCGAAGAAATTCTTCAGAAAGCAGACAGGCAGATTCAGGATGTATACCTTATCTTTCTGAAGGGCACGAAGCTGTGCTTGGTAACTATGAAGCTTCCTTATTGACAAATCATGTTCCTCAGCAGCAAGGCTGCTAGCATTGTCACCCTGATCATTATGTTCACTTAATTCAAAGCGGATCTTCTCAATCTGCGATCTAATATCAGAGAACTGCTTGATCCTTTCCTCTTTCTTGCATTTCAAGTTCTCCAGTACTGGGACGACAGTGGCAAGTTGTTCCTTGAGTGGTACAACGCCCTTGTCTTTCTGCCAAACACGTCGAAAAATTATTTCTCGATCAGACATGGCATTATCAAGAGAGGTATTTCGTATGCCAATAAACTAAACTCTGTAGAATATAGTGCAGTCCAGACTACTGCATAACATTGGTAATGCTAATTCACGACAGTTTAGAAAGAACTGACTGAAGCTGTAAAGACTAAAGAGAACCTTCAGCATTCTAAAAAAAAACAAGTCTCCACAAGAGGCTTCATATATCTACAACTAAAATGTGTATCCACTTCATCAAGAAGCAAACCATGCATGTCCATATGCAACCAACCTAATTAGTGCGTCACCTCACCATCAGTCCATCACCATGTATAGTTGTTTGTATACCTTCAAGTACAGCTTGTGCTCCCCTAGGGTCGCCATCAGAGATGCAACTTCAGCTTCTTTGGCAGCCACTGACTGGTGCAACTGGACCCTAGTCCGATTGGCATTGTCCACCCTCCTGCGGTAGACTTCCAAGCATTCTCTTTCGATGTCCAGCAACACCTTGTTCTTCTCGCCCTCACTTTCTCCTACCTCTGCCCAGATTTGCTGATTGCAAGAAACATAACATTGCATGAGTTGATGAGCAAACGCTGGAATAGTGGACTTGTATTAAATACAGATAAAATGACACGGGCTGTTTCAGAGTACAGTTTCGTTAGTATGGCCTAACTCATGAACTCTCTGATCAATAGCATATTAATTTTTAAAGGTAAACAGTAAAGCTCAATTAGGTTAAAAGAGTTGCTATTGTCCTATCTGAACTGCCTGCTGCAGTAGTAGAGCCAACCAGAATTGCTTTTTCGGCTGCTGAAGAACCATAAAGGTGAAAAAGGAGAGCCATCCACAATAAAGCTACTGCACTGCATCAAGGAATTCGCCTGCCGAGCAATTCACCACCCGGAAAAGGAGAGTACAGAAAAAATCATCTTGCATAACTCAAGGGGCGGAAATATTTTTTAACTTATTCTGCCACCATGGAAAAAAACTAAACAACTGAAGAAACCATGGAACAAAGAGGTCTGAAGCTGCCTGTGTCATTTTATCTGTATTTAATTTAACTGAAGAAACCCAAAAAACAACTGGAACCCAAACACAGAGATTCTAGACAACTAACAACTGAACAAACCAAAAATAGCGATAAAATCTGTAGAAGTGCAAAATTTTCACCCAGTGAACGAGACAAAACCTGAAGACGCGCAAAGAGGACAAATTAACGAAGCACACGAGGGAATCTCGGAATACGAAGTTGGCAGTGCCATTTAACAAACACGTCGGATAAAATGTGGCAAAACGGATATCTAAAGCAAGATGAATACCTGAAGCTCTCTGAGCAGAGCACCACAGCTACCTTCCATGCCCAAGCCCAAGCCCAAGCTACCAGCACCTTCGCCCACCATTGAAGAACTAGAGCAGCTGCGAAGGAGACCTTCACTCTCCAGTCCCACCCCAGAGACCAGCAAGACGTTGGGAACAGGAGCGAGGAGAGAGAAGTGAAAGGAGCGGGCAAGGTTCAGACTCCCTGACCCATAGGCGTTCAGCTGCGGCCTGAGCTAGGCCATGAGCAAAGCTGCAGAAGAACTTTCTAGCTTCCTATTCCCTCGTCGCCTTGGGATGAGAGAACAATACCAGCAGCTTACGAAAAGGAGACACCAGATGCGAGCAACTCAGGGGCCAGAGAAGCTCTTTTTCATGGTGGTTTTTGGAGTTTTAAGCCATCTTTGTCTACTTTTTTTTTTTTGGCTGTTCTTGCTGCTAGTCTGCTACATGAAGGGTGGGAGGGAGACTGTATCTATTGTGTTTACGAAATTTTTGCAGCTTCTCTCTTCCTTTCAATTTTGATTGGTTGGGAGTATTTGCTAGGTGGTTAGGGAGGCTCTTTAACTTGTTTATGTTGCGGAAGGTTGGGAGGGAGCCACAGCACTGAGAAGTGATAAGAGATGGTGGAGGGTAGAGGCAATGGATGGTGGCGTTTGTTTTCAGTTATTTAATGGTGAGGTAAGGGTAAGGTGTGCACCTGTGCTGTGCACGGAAGATTCCCTCAAACTTTTGTCCAAACTACTCCAACAGATGTGGTTTGGGTAGTGATCTTATAAACTAAAAAGATATGAGTCAATCAGGAGATGCTAGTGCACCAATGCACTATAATAATAGCACACGAGCATTGCAGCCTTGCAGGCCCTCCTAATTACATTGAGCGTTGCCGAGTTAACATAATGTTCGTAGTTCTGTATCATGTTTACTGTCCTTACCGGCAAAAATTCTTAAAAAAAGTCTATTTTGATGACCATTGGGCAGGTCCAAAGTACTGTAGTACTGCAACCATTTTGTGAATGAACTAAGGAGAAAAAGGAGTAAAGAGGCGACGACTGACGAGCAGTAGCAAGTTACAGAGAAGATCACTGAATCCACCTGACCGCGGCCGGCCGGCGCCTTGATGTTGCGACGGAAGGTACGCATGGGATCATGTGATGCCGCTATATTACATACAGTGCTCCTCTTCTCTCCGGCACGCATCTTTCCGTGTTGGGGGCATGCAATGCAAAGCCGGTGCGCCCGAAAAGGCATCCACAATCTTACTCACGTGGTACCTGATTAGTGATTACCTACACTATTCGCTGCGAAAATCCGCGCAAGATGCCAGCGAAAATCCCAAGATTTATCCTCCCATAATGCAGCATGCACATTCAATTCCACTCCTCGCATGAACTCGTCTTGATTGTCTCTACAGGTACCGAATCACTATCATAACGCATGCAGTAGTAGTACATTGTGCACAGTCTACAGGTACAGAATCACTATCGCATTCGCAAGCATGATTGAGAGTCAAAGGCGTCCTCCTTGAGCAAACGTCCTCCGTTACCAGCACTGCACCGTGGGTAGGGCAGCAGGTTCAGGTCAACTCGCTCACAATGCATTCGTTTAATTAATCCTCCAGCAGAGAGCGAGCGGCTCCGTGCCTCCGTGCGAGCGCTTAGCAAAAATCATGCAGGTCTGGTTGGGCGTGGGAGCCCAATTAGGTCTGCTTGATTAATCATGTGCGTCGACGTCAGCGCAGACGACGATTGGAAGGATTAGGAATGGAGTGGATCCCAACGCGACGAAGGCAAGCGCTTGAGGTTGACGCCGGACCGAACGCCCTTGAGACGGGTCTGTTGCATTGCATGGGATGAGCGAGGATAAGATAATCCTTATTACTCTGGTTAGCTAGCATCTTGTCTAGTTTTAAACATGGGAAAATGTTCACCGTTCTCCTCTTCTCTTACTGCACATTATGATATGATATTATATCGGAATTTGTGCAACAAATAAATAAATGAAAAGTAGCGAGGCACTACTTCAAGGCGGTTGGTTGAGTGATCAGCTTTGGAGATTCTTTTTCCCCTGATGGAAAGGGGGTTGATTCTGCTCTCTGCTCTCAGAAGTCAGAAGAAAGAACGAGCTCTGTCTGTCTGTTGGTGCCTTCCCTCCCTGCCTAATGATAGCCTCCCTTTTATTTAATTTTTGGCCAACATTAAAGTGAAAGCGCTGAAGTGGGAGTTAATTAGGATGGCATGATTGAAGATGAAGCTGTCCCGGGCTCCCAGCCCTGAACCAGCAAGATGCCAACAAAGCGCGAGCGAATTCAGGGGGAGAGCTCAGACTCAGAGCCGACCGTGATCTCAACTGAAGAACGGTGTCCCCTCCCCTCCCTGTCCGTACCTAGCTGGCTTTGGCTACTCGCTACTACTCCGAAGTAGGACTAGTCTTTACCAGAACAGCAGGCTGCAGGCCTCTCATCCCAATCAGGTGCTCATGTTCTTCCTTATCCTCTCATGACATGAACTTATCTGCACCCTCCAGATAGATACTATCATCATTGATCTGAGCTTGTATACGGACGGCCGGACGGGCCAAATGCAGAAATGATTGCCTAATCCCACTATTGCGTATGTATATGGACTGGACCATATATATCGCCTGCACATTCGTCTGCACTTTGCGCCTCAGGGGATTGTCTACTCTGCGGTTCTTCTTCTTTACCTTTCCTCTTTTCTTTTTTCTTGAATAGGATAATGTCGAGGTAATTCATGACACCAAAGCTGCGCTACTGAAATTTGAAATGCCCATTCGCTTTTTTTTTTCTTTTTGTATATCTATAACCCACCTCCTTTTATTTAGGACTGCAGCTAGAGTGCTAGACACCTTTTCTATTTAGGACTGCAAATTGATTCCAGGGTCACCGGATGCGAAGATTAAAAAGAAAAAAAAAAAACTGTCGGTGGCCTCGCGTTGCAAGTTGGGAGAAGGAAACAAAAGGTAAAAGGACCAACACGGAGCCACTGGGGAGCAACTGGACTGGGAGATGAGCTCTCACGTCCAGCGAGGGCGCGAGGCCACTGGTTCACCTCACCGTCCCCAGCCACCGCCCACAGTGCGCAAAATGGATCCAGCACCAGCAGCGATCGGACGGACCGCCGGAAACATCGCTCTGCGCGCGCAACAGCAACAGCGCCGCGCTTGTTCCACCGCCACCGGACGACGACACACCGGTAGCGGCGCATGGACGGCTGCTGTGCACTTGCACTTGCACGTCGGCAGGGCCCAAGGGTCCACGGGCGCGGTGAGCCATTCGCCCTGCTGCACCGCAGAAACGTAGGACGAGACGACAAGTCGTCGGCGGTCCAGAAACAGAAAGCGGATGCCATCGTCAGCGGCGTATTCATTGGGCCGTGACGGACGACACCTCGACGACGGCACCGGCACGAATGCGGTCCAGGGCAGGGCCAGGCTGGGCTGGCTAGCTGGACAGGCGCACGAGCCGGACTCGACCAGCGTCTCGCCGTGCCGGTGCGTGCGGCAGCCGGCGGATGGCCCGGATCGTACGCCACGGCGACGGTGGCTGCGCGCCTGCGGCTTTTGCCATGCCGGCTCGATGACTTGGCTGCGGCGACGGCGACGTACAAGGCGTGGGCCGGCGAATTGGGTAGGTAGGTATTGGCCTGGGCCCTGGGTTGTGGCTAGCAAAAGCCGCGCCGTACTTCCCCGGCCGGCGGGGTCCGCTCGGCCGGCCGTCGGCATCTCTCCGACGTTGACGGCCCAACCGTACGAAAAAAAAAAAAACACAAGTTCGTGGTGACTGGAGAGCAGAGCAGGACCGCCAGGACAGGGTCGTGACTCGTGAGGCAGTGCGAGGATAAACATGGTGAGCGGGTACATGATGCCCCGGCCCCTTTCCCTTCCCCGTCGCTACTGCCGACGTGGTGGCCAAACTTCATTCGGATTACGCGTAGCATGTACAGTAGTATGTACGCACGTACGCCTACCTACTATTATCAATCGCATATTCGCATGCACCAAAATGACATGTCATTTTCAGCTATTGCATTGGTACTATACACATGGTCGTGTTCTGCACAGGTATAAGTATGCTTTTGGGTTGTATGGTACTCCTCATTCACTCCCAATTGCATGCAGTGCAGCCTGCAGTTCGTCGGGAAACTCAAGGTACTACGTATTAGCCTCGCGGAGGTGTACGTGGAACAGGTATTTGATGCTTGGCATTGGCAGGCTCATAATCTTAGATGTACTAGTACTCTAGTATACTCCTGCATCATACTAGTTGCCGCCAACTGAATTGGACAGAGCACAATAACGCATGGATATATAGGATGGATGGCTTGAGGACACGGCACTGCGTGACTGCGCGCGTCCGTCTCTGCTCCTGCTCGTCAACTCGTGGCCTCCGCCACAAAACAGAGCTGCTCTGTTCGACGCAAAGGACAATACTACAATAGTAGGTCGACCTGGATAGCGTACAATCTCTACAGATCTATAGTATACGTTGGGCGGAGTTATGCCGATCGATAGCACTTCCCATAAAAAACACACATAAGTACGATCATCAGGCTTTGACACCGCAGCACTTGATCCCATGCGCAGCCAACCGCGAACAGACGGACCGGAGGTTATTAGCGCCTTTTAATCATGGCCGGCATTCAGCTTTGCATCGATCTGCCGACATGCTTGCATTATTAAACATAATTAAGCACACGAGTCCATCTAATCTAAGCCACATTCCAGGCGAGAGGGCGAGGACAAAGCAGGCCCGCCACCGACAGCTAGCTATCTGAAAAGATTTCAGCTGCAGCCAGTGTGGCTGGCTCTTCTGCTTTCGTTCGATTTCAGAACGTTTCCTCCCTCGCGCTCAGACGGAGCCACACCGCTGTCATCAGTGGCCACGAGTCATCGCTGTGGGAGACAGGGATTTGGGAATCCCAGACGAAATCCGGAGGGTTAGTTGGTGTTGCCTAGTATCACTCTATCTAGCACAGCACACTAGCAGCATGCATAATCTGACGTCACACCAGTCAGCAGACCGAGTCCGAGTCCAAGTCCATCTCTAAGACTGACTCCAACGGCCCGAAGGCAAATACGATACCCATTTCACAATTTAGGGTCATGTACAGAAGGAGGTCCATGCATCTATTTTCTAGCTTCTCTAAAAACCGAGACCCAAAAAGCCGCTCTCTCTCCTCGGGCTCTCCACGACGCGCCGCCCGCTCCCCACGCCGCTCGTCCCCTGCGCCGCCCCGCTCCTCCTCGACGCCGCCCATCGAGGCCCTGCGCTTCGCTCCTCTCCGGTGCCGCCCACCGAGGCTCCTCGCCCGAGATGCGAGCTCCGGCCTGAAATCCGATGAGGCACGACGCCTGCAGCCGGCCACCTCCTCTCCTGGCAGGGGCGGGTCACCGCTAGCGGTGGCTGCCCCCCGCCATGGCGGCGCACCGGCACCGGCGTCGCCGCGGTGGGCCCCCTCTCCCTCGACACCGGCTCCGGCGGATCATACGCTGGCACTGGCCGGGCCGCCCCCGGCCACGGCGGCGTACCGGTGTGGCCGCGGCCGGCCCCCTCCTCCCCGGCACCGGCACGGGCGGGTCGCGCTGGCCGCGGCCGGCCCCTTTCTTTCCCGGCATGGGCTGGTCGCGCGCCAGCGGCGGCCGCCCCCCGCCACGGCGGCGCACCGGCGTGGCCACGGCCAGCCCCCACCTCCGACGCGTGGCCATGCTCCGACGGTGCGTGCGATTGGGTCGCGAGGAGAGAGACAACCGATGAGATGCAAATATGTGTTTCCTCTCTCCTTTTACCCAAAATGCATCCTGCTTTGCCTATTGTTGTTGGAGGCAGTTTTGTCGTCTCGTACAACGTAAAATGGGTATGGGTAGCGGTTTAGATGTCTCGTTAGAGACAGTCTAACTCAGCTTCAATAGAGAATGGAGCAGGCGATACCTGCCCTTGGATCGTGAGGTGGAAACACGTAGCAGCAGATCATGTATACCGCATGGATGCATTTTTTTTTTTTCGTTCTTCGGCCCTGCCTGTTGGACCGTGGTGGAGTCTGCAAAGCTGGATTCCGTATCTGATTTCGTTTCAATTTTTTTTTAAAAAAATTCGTTATCTGATGATGGGCGGACCATGGAGTCAGTATCAAATGGGCCTAAGACACATTGTCGTTTTCACAGCCCACTTCGTAGATCTTGTCTGGTTAAGTTTCGGGCCTTCCGATTCCAGGCTTTCGGCCCAGTTTTTCGAGTATGAATTTGGAAGCCCGAACCATGGTAGTCTGCCTAAACAGAAGAAGAATACTAAAACTTGAAGTTACCGTACCAGAGACGCGCGCTAGGATGCCCTGCTTACCCTGATCCTGGGGTTCCGATTTCCGACGAAGGCAACGAAACGAGGCCCGGCCTCGAGGATGCGATGCAAGCACATGCGCCGTAGTCCGGGAGCATGCAGCTAGGCATTTTCACCACGTAAAGCGATTCGAGCCCGGGGAGATCTGGTCGGGTGAGGGCGCGACCCGGCCTGCCTTGGACGCCACGTCCAAGCTAGGCACCCGATGCATCTCCGGTTCACGTCTCACGAGTCACGATCGATCATCATCACATCACAGGTATAAAGCCCAAAATACTTAGCTAGGCTTCCCCGTTCCATCTATTTCCCTACTGAATCTCTTTCTTTCTTCGATCGCGCGCCTATTCGATCCTTTCCTCCGATCTGCCGAAAAAAAAAGAGTCCTTTCCTCCGATCCTCCAGGAATTAATCGCGCAAGCTAGCTAGCTAGCTAGCTTTCGCGTTCTGATCAAGTTTATCTTGGTGCTATACGATCGGAATCGGAACAGGAAGATGGGCAAAACATGGGCGCTCATCACCCACCTCCACGCTCTTGCAGGGTAAATGCTTGCTTGCTGATCCTCTCTGTCTATCTCTCTTCCTGTTCCGTTGCTGGCATTTGCATTGCAAACGACCTTTAGCCCGCGTCTCCGCGATTAGTGTTTTTTTTTTTTGGAGATAAGATAATGGTGAAGTCCACGTACGATGGATCAGTGTTTAGTGTTACTATGGCTGATGTTTCTTCTCTTTCTCTTGTGTGCAGGCCGACTCTGACTCTGATCTACCCTCTGTAAGTGAACAGTAGTGACTATCACGGGTGCTGGTTGCTTCTTCTTGTTCTTTTATTTTTAGCAATGGCGTACGTAGTAACTAATATACGCGTGCAAGATGGTAACGCGTGATGGATCAGGTACGCGTCGATCTGTGCGGTGGAGAGCACGACCAAGGTGGACGACGAGCAGTGGCTGGCCTACTGGATAATCTACTCCTTCATCACCCTCTTCGAAATGGCCGCGGAGAACGTCCTCTTCTGGTAACAAACTTGTCACTTCTGTATGTCCTGCATAATTATATATGCAGTTTTCGGCTGAAATAAATGCATGTTGATGCTTGCATAAATTCTTGGATGAAGACGGTAAATTGTGCAATGTAGTAGCACACCATCCTAATTAACAATCATGATCAAAGATTCAAAGACAGAGAGAGCCAAGAAGAAGGTCGTCGTCACTTGCCACTTCTTCCTTCTTCCTTTGGCTGAAATAAATGCATGTCGACGCTGTAAATATACATTCTTGGATCAAGACGGTATATTGTGCAATGTACACCATCCTAACATTCATGATTTCTTCCTTCGCAGGATACCGTTGTGGTACGAGGCGAAGCTTCTGTTGGTGGCGTGGCTGGTCCTGCCGCAGTTCAGGGGCGCGTCTTTCATCTACGACAAGTTCGTCAGGGAGCAGCTGAGGAAGAACGGGGTCAGGCTGCACGATCACCACGGCCACGGCCACGCTGCCGACCACGCGCCGCCGCACGTCTTCCAGGTATGCACTGTGTGTGTGTGTTCTCGCGCGCAACGATACGCCCCTCTTTGCTGATTGCATCGAACGTTCACGCGGACGCTGGCGGCTGAGCTTTTCTTTCTCTCTCGCGCGGCGCTTGTTTGCCGAACGCGCGCAGGATGAGCATCATGGCGTGCACTGAGAGGAGAGCCCGGAGAATCTTCGTTGTTCATCTGAGAAGAAACCTGACCGGCCAGACGTACTCATTCCGTCTCTCGGTACAGCGGAGCCAACGGCTCGTGTATCATCATCGTCTCAACTGCGCAGGACGGCCCTGCGACCGTGTCTCATAAGCTACTTGTGTTGTACGTACGTACTCAATTGTTACATCGTGAGACCACTTGGCCGTCGGTACAGTCTGCGCTCGTGACATTCTGAATAACTGTATAACTGTATTGTATTGCTGAAACATTCTGAATAAATTTGAACACAGATTGTATAACTGTATACAGTCTGCGCTCGTGACATTCTGAATTAATTTGAACACAGATTGTATAACTGTATTGTATTGCTGAAACATTTTGAATACTCGATTATTTGTGTATTGGGCCTCGTGACATATGGTTGTTCGGAACGAAGCGATATATACTAAAAAAAAATTGAGATGGAAACAAAAGATTATTACAACCAATGCTTACTAGCTAATCAAGTCACCTTACATATATAATTGCTGGATCCTATTGGATCTCTACCATATGCCCTAAGATCCACCAATAGTCGTAGTGTCAGCAATATAATTCTTTTTCGCGACCGTGCAAAGCACGTTTTTCATTAAGAAGGAAGAAGAGAAATAGTGAAAGGAAGAAGAGAAATAGTGACAGATTACAGACTCGGCTTGGTAACAAGCATTACCGCGCCAAGCCAAGAACCCACACGAAGACAAGCCAGGAGCTACTGTTCAGCAATACAATTCTCAAATTAGAGTGGAAAGAAAACAAATTTGACAAGTAGATGGAAGACCTATTGTTGTTAAGGGTCGCTGAGACCAATGCATTGCGATCGTAGCTATGGACGCGAGCACAGGTCCAAAGTATCAACACAAGCATACATACGCACATGATCTGTTTGATCCTTCCTAAGACGATAACAACAGGGGGTCCAACGCATGCATCTTGAGGGAGTTCAAGTGGAGAGTATTTGGTATGCTCAAGAGGCTTACTCTCATCAAGACTAAGGCAAATGTGGCCCTGTTGGATAGGTTTCAAATCAAAGATCTCAAATAAGTTGAATTGGCCAAAGACCAAACTTTAAACATGGTAAGAAAACACACGAACGTGCTTCGGACGGTAGGGGTGATGCCCAATGGATTTCCTAGTGGTTCCCAGGATAGTTAAATTTTGGTTCCGGTACTTAGTGCAGTGGTCACCTTATGATACCATGCGACTTTGTGACACACCAGCACTAAGAGCACTTATAATGGAAGTTTGTGAAGAGTATGAGAGCCATTCAATGACAGAGTCAGCCTTGATTGCTACCATGGTCTTGCTTCAATTTCTTTTAATTGTATAGTATGAAGACTTGTTACTCTTGGTGGTTGCCATCACCTAAATATGGTCTGGTGGTGAAATTGGTGACTCCTCAATGGAGTTCTGGTTGAGGAGGATCCAAAAGGTGTATATCAATATGATTGAACATGTGGTTAGTACATCCAAGTGAGGAGCAATGACGACATTCATGCAATTGGTGTAAGTCCAATAACAACAAATGATTTTCAAGTGCTCTTCATTTGGTGTTTGGAAAAGGAGCTCAAGGCAAAGGTATAATCAATAGAAGCTCTTTGCTTTTGGTGATCAAGAAACTATAGAAAGTGTGATCACATTTAGGGTAGATAGCCGTACTATGAATAGGGGAGTTCTCCACATGCTAAATATGATTATCAAAGTGCCACTAGGTGATCTATTCCATACATTGCATTTAGATCTAGTGAGGTAACTAAAACCATGGTAAAAATGCTTTAAAAAATGGCTAACACTTCTTGCAAAATGGTTTCTATCACTTGATTGTTATCACAAGTAAACAAGGGTGAAAAACGCTCTTTATCTAGGTCCGGACGCTGGTTCACCATGAACTGGACCACTCATACCCGTTTGGACACTAACCCTCACTTGTGCTCTTCATTGTAGATACCGGATGCTGAACGATGGTTCAGACAAGCGTTCTCGTGAGCCCCAAACCATTGCACCCCCATCAGGTTCGTTGTCCGGACATGCTAACCATGCAGGTTTGGACGTTCGGGCGCTAAGCATTAGTCCAAAGCACGCAACCGGACATTGTCCGGAGTGAAAAATGCGCTCGGTGAGCTCTCTGGTCAGGTTCGTATGTTGTGTTCGTTGGTATGGTCCAGAGAATGCTCAGAGGAAGAAATGGCGCCAATGGTTTGATTCAAACTGTAGAATACACATGGCACACTATGATTCGCCAATGAACATTGGTCTGGACGTGGGAAATGGTCCGGACCCCTCGATTCTAGCGTTCGGAGCTATGTCTGGGAGGGTAACGACTATGTTGCTTTGTGTAGCTCTATAAATAGGACTTGGCCGCGTTTAGCTCATGCTCTGGGCATCCCAACTAATTGATACATCTTGTGAGCACCCTCCATACTCTCCAACTCACATAGATAATTTTGTTCTCATCCATTGTGATCTAGAGAGTGATCCAAGTGCATTGTATTGAGCAATTTATCTCTTGGCACTTGTCGATCGTTTTGGCTGAAGATTTCTCTTATTACTCTTAGTGATTGACGTCACCTAAACGGCTTGGAGCAACGAAGGAGGCTGGCGGAGTTGGTGATTATATCTAGCCACTCCTGGTAGTGATTGTGAGGGGTTTGCACCTTCCCCAGTGGACAGCCGTAAGGTAGCCTTAATCAATTGCTCATGTCATTGAATACCTTGCTTTGCGCTAGGTTTTTATGGTGCTCTTTTGTAGAACTTAGCGTGTAATACATCAAAAAAAAAGAGAAAGAAAGGGGCCAGCAAGGGCCAGCCTAGCCAGCCCACCACCAGCCCAGGCGCCTCCCCCTCTCTTGAACTCTGTTTCTTCCTCCAGCAGCACTCTCCCCTTCTCCTGCTCGTGCTCCTTATCCCCAAGGTCGCCTTCTCTCTCTTCCCTGCTCCCCTCCCTCTCTATCCACTCCTTCCAACCAGCAAGAATCAAGAGAAAAGAAGAAAATGGATTGAGGAGGAGGAGAGGATCGAGTAGAGCTGAATCTTAGGTGAAGGACGATTTTTCCTCTTCGTTTCTTGCTGCCCTAGGTTTGGGGAATATCCAAGGTGAGGTGAATCCACTTTATTACTGTTAATTAAAGTGCTTAGATAGTTCTTGGTCATGGGGATTGGTGTTCTTGTTGGGGGAAACACCATTTAGTGGTCGATTTAGGGTTTGCTGTCCTGTGGCTCGAGCAGAGCTGCTGTTCGTGCAGTTTTGATGATCTAAATGACTCTTTCTCCAGAAGTGGATAATAGGAAAGTTGTAGAGGGCCTTTATATTTATCAGCTCGTGAAATTTCGTGATTTTAGGCCAAGTGGTTTGAGAGATATGGATTTTATAATCCAGCTGCTGTTCCCTGTCAAAAATCTGGACAGAACTGGATCTAAGTGGATTTCGAGGTCTTTAGAGGCATTATGTGACCTTACAAATTATAGAAGACTTGTAGTGGTTTGTATTGGATTTCAAAATTGGTAAGAATCACTGCTTTTGGATAAGTACATCTGTTTTCTCTGCAGATTTTTCAGTTAAACTTTGCTCATTAATTATGCCTTTTTGCTGACATTATATGCAAATATGAGTAATATGAAAGTTGTAGGATATGAAATTATTTGATAGCTGGTGAAATTTTAGAATTTTTGGCCGGACAGATTTCGAAGTCTGTTTTCAACAGCAGTTTAGGCCATCTTAAAGGCATGATAAAAATATAATCCCTTCATGAAAGTTGTAGGCCTTGTTTTTTAGATTTTAGAAATATATTTGTTTGCTATCATGGCATTTATGAATTAAAAGATATGAAAAAGTAAAGCAAAAGTGCTGCAGCTCACTTGGTGTTTGTCTATTGTTTTGACTTGATTTTGGTTTGGGGATCGTAGGAATGCTTTACCTGCTATAAACTTGATGATATAAGTTTTTCTGATCTTAAGTTATCAAAGCAGGTAGTAGTGCTCCGGATCACGCCTAAAGCGGTCATCCCTTCACCGGAGGCAAGTAAACGTAGCGGTGGTTTGCTACAAGCTCTAACTTGTTATTTACTCTACCTCCACCTTAAAAATTCAGAACTACAACTAATACACAATGGCCTTTCAAACCATGTTTCATTCATCTTGACTTGCCCTCTATGCTTTCTATGTGAATATATATTTGTTCCTTTACATATGGTTTATAGAGGCTGGAACCTTATTCCATTATCTTAAAAAAAGGATGCTCTTGGTTAACTCAATGGAATATGGCTTGTTGTCTTATGGAGAGATGACTACGGTGTTTATGTTTATTGTTTGATGATGCTCATGTTAATTCAATAAGATATGGCCTGATTACATGGAGAGATGCTCATGGTGTTTTGTTATTATTTATATTTCTTTTGTGGCTTTGCATTGCATCTCACTCATTCATACATTGCCATATGGAGTTATGTCGCTGCTTATAGCACGACCGTACCGGTACAACATCGTTTATTGGGCACAACGATTCGGCTTCATACCTTGTTGGGTATGAAGGCAGAAGACATGGCATTTGCATTGTATATGCATTATGATTTTTGGATTAAGGTATGAAAGCCTCGTACTAAGGTTTGGGAGGGTTTGTGAGAAGCTATGCTTCCCCATGGTTTGGTGAAGACTAATTTACCTTAAATGAGGATGTATCACTTATTGGAATTATCTCATAGCCTTGGTGGTTATTAAACTTTACCAGGTATGCGTTTATATCTTGATGGACATATCTCATGACTTATTGTTGGCTTACATATAAAGAGGTTTAATTTGATGCTTAATCAACTTGTAGTTTAAATAGCTTGTTAAAACAATTTACTTGCTGAGATTTTATATCTCACCCCCTTTTCCTATCTTTCCAGGTACTCAAGTGTCTTTGCTTGAAGGGTGGGAAAGTAGCAGCACCTTTGCACACTAATGCCACAATGTAATGTTAGAAAATATGAATTGTAGTAAGGAGTTGTTTAGAAGAGGGCTTATACTTGTGGTTCTTGTCGGGATTGTTTCCTATATCCTATTCTTGATTCTTGTCTACTCATTAGGGTATAATACCTTATTGGTTGAGCTTATTTATTCATCTCTATATGTTGTTGCTTCCGCGTTGCCCTTATTTTAAGGGGAGATGCTGCCAAAATTGTTGTTGTGATCTCTAGGTTCTACCTCTTGTGGTGGCATCTCAGATATTAAGTTTTTGGGGTGTTACATAGCGTGTGTATGCCAATTAGCCACAGAACCATAAACTGAAGGTTGACACAACGGGGAGTAGCGTGCTGGCAAGCACATGAACCTCAGGATAAATCTTTTGTCCCCGTGTGTTGGATTCTTGCCATTCTTTGAGCTCATCACCATTGAGTGATTGACTTGGTTATCTCATTGTGGTGATTGGCTACATCTTCTCTACGCGAAGGTATAACAAGCACATCATTTCCTCACACTTACTTTCTTTGTTGTCCTAGCACTTTAGTGTAAGTTTAGTTGTCTGAGAGCTCGTTGTTCAGTTGCTTGTTGGTGTGGGTTAGTGTGGCTCTTTAGTTAGTCTTTGAGAGCACACTAACTTAATATAGTCTAGTTAGAGTTAGAGAAATTTTCTTCGCCATGTTAATTACTAACCCTTTGCTCTAGTTTGTTTTTTGTTTTAATAGGCTATTCATCCTCCTCTATCCATTTAGGACATTTCACCATTAACAAAGCCCTTTAAAGTAACTTCAATAGGGCCCTCAAATAGCCCTACTAAAACTCGTAGGGAGGTCCTCAAACCTGACCCCGACCCTTATTTTTGTGGGCGTCAATCGTGATCCCTATTCACATATGGTTGTTTTCTGTTTTCGTGAGAGAAATTTTTTCTAGCTCCCATGTCTGCTCCTTCTTTGCCCTCCCTAGAATGCCCCGCCTGCCACGTGCAACCCTCCCTACCATGCTTGCCTGTCATGGACCTCTTCCGCATCGATCCACTTCCTATCACCGAGCACCCTCGTCAAGGAGCCCCTCCCCGTTGGCTAGTCGGCAAGGCACAACTCGGTAGAGAGGGGCTACAACTACCAGCATGCATTACAGTACCAACAGTGGCCAGGTGGAGATGTGCTAGTCACGACAGACGTGGTAGATGTTGACTTATCTCATTGGAGCAAAGATTATGAGTATGTTCTTCAAATGTTTAATAACCGATCGGTTCCCATTTTGAGCTAACCGAATTTCTTGACAAAACAAGGAACCGAACCGATCGGTTCGGTTATAACCGAATGCCCAGGCTTATTCTTCATGTCATAAAGGAATAAGGGCCTTGATTTAAGAGTTGTTGTTGGAGTTTCAAAATGGAGAGGGAACCTCTGAAACACCAAGTAATTAAGGTCCCTTGGTAGAGTTGCTTTTAGATGTTATTTATGTTCTTCTTTCATATATTAAGTATTTAATACTATTATAAGACCCTACCATGCTTAAATTAGTATTGAAAAGAATATTATAAAAACTACATCGATACAGACTTATTAACATATTTGAATCTTCCTGGTGCAAAATTAATGCCATAAATACGCTTATAAAGTTATACTAATATCCTAGTAATACTAGAAATTTGCATTAACATTGGACACTCCATTTAGGCTCTATGTTAGTCCTCATGTGGTCACTACTTTGTAGATCTCATTGAGATCTACAACTTTGTAATTGAGAACCTTTCATTAGAAATCATTTATGATATGAAATTTGCATATGAAGTTCTAAAATTTTGAAATTCAAACATTTCAAACGACCTCGGATGGAAAATCAACCATACCCAAAGTTGTAGATCTTGATTAGAACTATAACTTTGTCGTTGATGACTTTTAAATATGAAATCATTTGAAGTCCCAAAAGTATAGCTAAAGTTTTGATGTTTTGAAAATCAAAATTTTCAAACGATCTCGGATGGCGACAGAACCAAAATCAAAGTTGTATATTTCAATTAGAACAAAAAAAATTGTAGTTGATGAGCTTTTCATCTAAAGTCGTTTAGGGTCCTAAATATTAATTTTAAAATTCTAAAAAGTGACTGCTAGTGCAATAGATACGTTATATAGACAAATAACCTAGGGGTAGAGTGGTTAGAGTAGCTACACCTCAGGATAAAGAGCTAAGGCTTGAATGCTACCACCTGCGCAATGAGCGTATTGGTTTTGGCCAAATGTTGGTTGGCTGCTGGTGCTTGCACTAGCAACTTCCCTTTCCCTTTGCTCCATGTCTTTCTGTTTCGATCATACTATGCAACGATCTCAAATGGCGAAATGACCAAAATCAAAGCTGCTGATCTCGATTAAAACAAAAAACTTATAGTTGATGCCTTTTTCATTTAAAGTCATTATATTCATTTAAAAACCTGAAAAAAGAATAATAGAAAATAGATATGTCTCATATAGACACAATGACTTAGTGTGAAGTGTAGGCATGCCATGTGAGAGGACACATGTCTGATGTTCCAATCCTAGTGGGCAACACAACGCACATACTCTCGTGAGAACAATTGTGCAACCTTCTGAGATTAAAATACTTTTTTCACTATTCTGCACTGATTTTATTTTTTCACGACCGCAACTTCACGCGTTTTTCATTAAGAAGAAGAGCCGAAAGAACAGCAAAGTAACAGATACAATGGATTCGCAAGTAATCTATGAATCACCAACGAAATCCACAACAGAAAACGAAAAGCAAGAAACACGAGGGGGACGGACCCTCCACTAGACAACCCCAGCTAACTGAACCTAATACATTATAACTCAACACTTTGGTAGCTAGCAGTGAAGTGAAGCCGTAAAAGATAACACCTCCTACGACTTTAGCGGCAAAGTATCCGCCAAAGGAGCTGGTACCACAACTTAACTACGACCTCAACGGCAAAGTATCCGCCAAGGGAGACGGTTCCTCCACCCAGCTACGACCTCAGCGGTAAAGTATCCGCCGAAGGAGCTGGTTCCGCAACTTAGCTGCGACCTCGGTGGCAAAGCATCCGCCGAGGGAGTCGGATCCTCAACCCAGCTACGACCTTGGCTGCAAAGTATCCGCCGAGGGAGCCAGGTTCCACAACTTAGCTACAACCTCAGCGGCAAAGTATCCACCCAAACACATGACCATCAACGTGGCAAAGCATCCGCGGATGGGGCCAACACGCTCCCAGCAGCAAAGCATCTGCCTGAGCGGGGCCTAAGTGACTGACTACGGCTACAACAACCACCAGTTGGACATACCAAAGTGAGCAGGAAATGAAGCACAAATAGGTTGAGCACAGTAACCACGACAACCAACGGGAGGAGCGACAGCAGCTGGAGATTCTTCAGCAACACCTTCAAGAAGGGGATGGCATCCAAGACGCCATCGCTACTGTCCTTAGGGACACCTAAGGCAGGGCTTTCGCCCAGAATCCGGCGGCGAAGGAGCTGGGTTTAGAAAATGACGCCCTCAAGGGGGTGGATGGCACCGAGGTGTCACCGTCGTTCGCCCATGAAATCGGGCTGAGATTTCACTCAGAACCCAAGTCCTCCTACGCCACCCGCAACTAGCAGACGCAAAGGTGGTGGCGCAGCAGCAGAGCCCGGCCGCAGCGGCCGGCCACCAGCCCGGCCACACTGGTTGCGGCCAGCCTCCAGCCCGACCGAACTGGCCACGGCCGGCCACCAACCCTGCATCACTGGCCGTGGCCAGCCACCAGCCCGACCGTATTGGCCGCGGCTGGCCGCCGCCCAGCCGCACCGCAGACTGTACGTCGGGAGCGGCGGCCTAGGCCGCGGATCCACCTCGGGCACCACCACCCAGGCCCCCTACCGGCCCGGCCTCCAGCCGGTGAGCCACCGCACCAGCCGCACACGGACCGAGCCAAACGCGAGGAGCAGCGCCGCCAAGGGGACGCCGCCGTCGAAGCCAATGCGACAGGGGGCGCGTGCGATGGGCAGGGACGCGGAACCACCGCGGGAGGCCCGGATCCGGCCCCACCACGAACACCCACGGCAAGGGAGGCGGGGCGGCGGCGGCCATGGCCACAGAACCCAAGGGGACATCGCAGTCGGAGTCGAGCGACCAGGGGGCGCGCACGATGGGTAGGGATGCAGATCCACCATGGGAGGCCCGGATCCGGCCCCACCGACGAGCACCCACGGTAGGGAGGCGGGGCAGTGGCGGCCATGGCCGTAGAACCCGACGCCCACCGGAGAGGAAGATGGGGGGAGAAGGAAGAAAGAGGTGTGGGGGAGAGGGCGCGTACGGGAGGGGGCCGGCGGCGGCGGCTGCCGGAGGAGGGTGGGGAGGGGCTACCCCAACGGCGGCATGCGAGGTTGCCCCCGAGCCGTCCGTTGGGGAGCTCAGGGAGGGGGGGGGGGACTCTCTATCCTGGTGCTATTGTCTTTAAGGGTAAACACAAATCATTTGCACTGATTTTAAAATTTAGGGAACTTCTATCACGGCCGGCTGGTAACTTGAACCGGTGGTGATAATTGGCAGTGACCAAGATTCTGTGGTAGTGTAAGGTGAGGGTGCATGCATGTGCTGTGTTGTGATTTTAGGAAAAGAACACATAATAAGGACACGAAGAAAAGCCAAGAAACATTGACTACGGTAATCAGATTTTTTGTGAAGTAGTACAGTAAGAAGACATAATCGACATATATGCACAACTGTATATTATTCACCTCTAGATCCCCATGCATATGGAGTTCTGTTATTTGCATTTTCTAAAAATATTGTTTGCATTTGCAGTACACGAGCTAATCCAGTAGCTGTGATTATTGGAGATTAACCTTCAATTCTGAAATCATATGCGTTCGATGGAGTTCATTATTTCCATTTTTTTAAAATGTTTTGCACGTGCGCTCGTGCAGACACACAAACTAATGCACTAATTTGATGCTTAAAGAGTATTTTCTTAAATAATTTCGTAATAATAAAAAAAAAGTTGACCTGAGGGTGTAAGACAGCCTCAGGGCATTGCATTAAGAAGATCTTTTCGCGTAGGTAAGAAAAAGTTGACTCTAGAAGTAGCATGTAATAATTGATCCCTCGACGGTGACGCTAATGAAATATGACCCTGAGAATTTGTGATTGATAATAGTAGCATTGTTATAACATGACTTTACTTAAACAAACACATTAGTGTCAAGTTTAAATCAATCTTGATTTTATTTTATTGGTGATAGGAGAATTCTAGGTGCTGTTTTTGCATAGATGCGTCCATTTTGGCATGAGTACATGATTTCGAAAGGAGAACACAAAACACGATGATATATACTTATTAATTAGTTACTCGTAATATAGTGTTGTAATAGTAAACAAAGTACAGAGAACAGTGTGTGCGACACATATAACGACCTAGCAAAATTAGGTCATGATTGAAGACTTATTGTAAAAGTTACCAAGTTGTTATAGTAAATTTTTTACAAAATGGACAATCTAAACATCCCTTTAGTAAACTTTTAAAACATTACTACTTATAGACATTATAATACACTAACAAACATATTTATGTGTTGCAATGAGATTTATTCATCGATCATCTGTTCCAATAAATTTTGGATTTGTCTCTATTGTCGTTTGACACATTTTAAACGGCACTGCATACCATCGAGAGAAGTTGTTCTAACTTATAACTTATATGAGTATATCATTTTTCTTAAAAAAAAAGAAAGAAAGAAATTACTGGTACCGTTCCTTTGAAAAAGAAAGAAATCACAGTGCTTCTCCGGAAAAAAAAAAACTGCACAAAATCAGTGAAAGTGCTGATGCTGATCTGCAGGACGCGATATAACAGATAATGATACAAACACCCACTAGCGTGAAGGCCTATCTATCTATATAGATGGACTGCACACTACCGGCTACCACAGTGATCTGTGGTTGGTCTCGCAGCACTACGATACAACTAGTGGGGGCGTAACATCACGTATTGGCACGTACAGCATATTCCCATGTGCTACTGTCGCTAATCGACGATCGACCGAAAACCACAAGCCAGAGAGAGGCGCACAGGGCAGATCTTTTACGCGATGGCTACGCGGTTGGAGCTGTGGGTCTCCATGGACATGGACTTGAAGGCCTGGAAGCGTGGCTCCTTGGCCTCGAACTTGTGCCGCACGTACAGCTTCATGTAGTCCTCGAAGACGAAGCTGGGGTACGCCGCCGCCGCGGCGGCGTCGTCCTCGGCCTTCACCAGTGGCGGCGCGGGGGAGATGACCGCGTCGCTGCCGGGGTTGTAGAAGGAGGCGATGGACATCCTGTTGCCGTCGGGCTGCACCACCACCCGGTGCACCACGCTCTTGTACCTGCCGTTGGTGATCACCTCCAGCTGGTCGCCCAGGTTGACGACGATGGAGTGGCGCAAGGGCGGCACGTCCACCCACTCGCCGTCCTTGAGCAGCTGCAGCCCGGCGACGCGGTCGTCCTGGAACAGCAGGATGATGCCGCCGGCGTCGGTGTGTGCGCGCAGGCCGCTCACGAGGTCCGGCCGCGGGCACGGTGGGTAGCTGCTCACCTTGGTGCCGAACGTCGGGGTGCCCGTGCTGTGCCCGCGGAACGCCCGCGCCAGGTACCCCTTGTCCAGGCCGAGGTTCTCGCACAGCAGGTCCAGCAGCCGCTCCGCCAGCGCCTCCAGCTCGCCGGCGAACCGCTTCATCACGCGCCGGTACCGCTCGTCGAGGTCCGGTATCTCGGCAATGTTGGACTCCGGGTGGTGGCGGACGAAGAAGGTGCTCTCCCAGTCCAGGTTCGCCGCCGCCTTCGCGCCCTGCGCGTCGCAGCAGCCGTCCCTCAGCGCCTTGTCGGCGAACTCGAGGAACCTCTGCTCGCGCACCCGCTTGTAGTGCTCCTTGGTCAGCTTCTCTACCTCGTCCATCAGCTCCGTCGAGATGCCGTGGTTCAGAATCTGCACGGCAAGAGGGAGTAACACAATTGAACAAATCGGATTGAGCGCGCATTAAAACCCATTAATGTTAAAAACAGATAGAGTATACGGCTTAATTGTTTGTTTTAATTTGTTCCTCTGGAGTTGGATTGGTTCTCCTTCCGTGCTCCACATCTACCTCGAAGAAGCCCCAGTTCTCGCACGCATCGCGCAGCAGCTCCATCGCCGCTGGTCTCTGCTCCCCGGCGAGCAGGCTCATGTCGATGATCGGGAAGGACAATGCAGGCGCCATCTCTCTCTGTTTCTCTCGACAAGGTCGCGGGACTACTGAACTGGCTACTGGCTACTAGGAGCTCTCTCCGGCTACTGCCTAATGCTGAACGCTGGACTGCGGTGAATGGAAGAAGTGGCTGGTATCGGTCGCCATTTATAGGCTCGGCAGCCAAGCTCAAGCTTTGTAGCGGACGCGGAGTGGACGACCTTACTGCCGACTTGTCAGCAGCAGAGCAGAGCAGAGAGAGATTGGTTGGTTGTTGCTCTTGCTGACAGACAGGGAATTGACCTGTGGGCACCCACGCCCATGTGGGCGGCGCGTGCCTCATCCCGGGCCCTCAGCAAGCACGCAACGCGCGGCCGGGATTCCCTTGGCGCCGCGCCACCATCCCGCTCGCGTCTCGCGTCCGCGGCTACGCGCACGGCTAAATACGGAAGCCGCGTCGAGATACATCATACGCTTCCGTGGTCGCGCATTCGGCATTCAAGTTGGGCATGGGAAGCCATATGACGCAGTATGGCAAATGTCATTTTGTCTCCGTGGAGAAGATCGAGCGGCCCCTGTCAGCCCAGCTTAGCCGTCTCGATCGCGGGACCGCCTTGCCGCCATCGCCCACCCCGGCCGTCTGAGCGTCTACTACTACAATAACCACAAACAAGCTTAAGCAATTACGCTCTTCCATCCTAAATTTTATTTTAAGTTATTCTAAAAATCTTAGAGAGCCAAGTATTTTTGATTAAGTTTATATAATAAGATAATAATATTTACAATAACTAAGTATCATTAGATTCTTCACCAGATATATTTTTATAGCACATTTATTTAATGTTATAAATCTTTATATTTCTCTCTGTAATTGTTTTGACTTTTTAAAATTCTTGTAATGACTTACAATTTAAGATGGAAGGAGTGATTGTAACTGTAAGTGTAAATGATGCAAATAAATGAGAGCAAGTGGCACAAGATTTGGTTCTGTTGCCTGTCGGCAATCTACATCATCGTTGAAGATTATTTAGTTCACTGCTTCACTAGCTTCACGAGTACACAAGCTCAGTCCCTACGACATGGACACTACTACGGAAGCTGGGGGTAACATCAAGAACCTCTCCAAGTCTGGATGATCTAGCTACAGTTACTCGTTACGAATCTCCCAAAGAGATAAACACAAAGCATTTAATCGCAGCCCTCGCATAGTCACCAAGAGATGCGCATTGTTCCACCACAACACTAGCCGTATAGGAGGTGGTAACCAACCAAAATAACAAGAGAATCTCAAATCACAAAGATTTCCCACTGGCAGAAGTTGCAACTGACAAATGTAGGCCCTAGTTAGATCCACTGCAAATTGCAATTGCAACTAGTCACATCAACGTTGTGGTACATGCATGGAGCATTAAATGTAGACGAAATGTTTACATGTTTGTACTTTTTGCATGTACAAACGAACGTGCTGCAGTGCAGAATTGCAACTGCAACTGGGATCTAAACGGGGCCGTAATGTACTAGAGGCCTCTCAATCCCTCATAAATGTGAACACTAATTCAATAGAGTGAGTGGGACGCTTTGCTTAGCCCAAGAGGGATGCATGCATGGACCAACAAATGGCCAAGAGAAGCCTCAAGGTCGAGCTTCCTTCTATTTATAAAGGGGGAGCAAATAGAGCTATTGTTCCCCCAAAATTGGCTTTTGCGAGCCCAACGGCCTAACCACAAGGGAGGGCGGTTGGAGCAGCCAGTGACAACGACTACCTATGGAGCCATCAAATGGCTCCAAACATGCAGAGGTCCCACAAGTCAGCTAATGACCAAGTGGTTTGACCGATAGACCCCAATGGTTAGACTGGTCAGCGTGTCTTAGTCAATCCAATGGTTAGTGAGGAGCAATGTAACATATGTGGTGTCCCATCTGGTGCACACTGACATATTTGGTGGGCTCAAAGTCTCGAAGTGATAGAAAACATGCTCTATGGTAGAATGTTCTGGTGGGCCCATCCGGTGGTCGACCAGAATGATCTGCCCGCCTTAAAACGAGTCCACTCCCACACTCACTTTGTTGGGTTGGTCCGACCGTTTACCCGTGGTCAGAACGCCACAGTATAGTGAGCCCAGTGGTCAAGCCCCAACAAGCCAAGGCCCATATGCCATCGGATGTCGCACCAGTGGTGCTTGGATGATTTAACTATCAACAACAACCCACCTTTTCAAAAATGCTAAATTCTCCCAATGTTGCAACACTTTGTGCATGTGGGTCATAATTTTAAAACATTTTTCAAAGTTTTCTCTTGCTTTCTCACCACATCACTAAGTGTAATGCATATGCAAATGTTCGTCACACTTAGTGGTACTAGATAATCATTGCAACTTATAAGAGATCCTTTGTTTATAGCATGGCTATCTATCCTACCCAACAATGCACTCTATTCCATCTTAGTTGGCAAAAGAAAAGCCATAACAATATACCTTCATCTTGGGGCTTGCTTTCCACTCCATCTTCTCTCCAATGGATGAAAATTTGCACCTATGGTCATGATCTCCATCTCCACCATCTTCTTTGCCTTGTTCATCACCTCAAGTGGATCCTTGCTAAACAAACTCATTGCAAGCATTAGTCCACATGGCTGGCATTCAAGTTTCCAAAACAAAATAAAACAAAACATAGGCTTTCACCCATGAGGCAAAATCCTTAAAAATCATGTAAACACATAAGACAAATGCGGTCTGGGCCATCAAAACATAGCCCGAGAGCTTAATTTGCTCATTGGGACTCCAAAAACCTACACCCTTAGATGCTCTAGACACTATGTCTACTTTCTTCACCGTTGTTGGTTGTAATACCTCTGATATTACTGATAATTAAACTTGCCATGTCATCATGTTTAAATTAATTGCAGGCATCTGATTGTGCTTAGGGCTTCTAGAGTGATTTGGTTGTGATTGGGAATGATTGTCCAATTAAACGCATAATTGAAAATCAAATATTAAATTAAAAAGAAAAATCAAATTAAGCCCTAATTAGGCCTCAAAACCTAATTCAAAAACTATAAGGAAATCTGCTGAAAGTATCTTAATAAAAATTGTAGATCTTCTAAAATAAAACAACTTTTATTTTGGGAGATTTTGAAGTTATACAGTGGAAATTTAAATTAAACTCAAAATAGTAACTTGAAATTTAAATTTGAAATGCCATTCAAAAATTATGAAGAATCTGACCAAACACCTTTAATGAAAGTTGTAGAGGTCCACAAATAGGACAACTTTTATTTTTACATAAATTCAAGTTGTTGAACAAAATTTAGAGAATTTGATGGAATTGTATTTGAAATTTAAAAACCCTTTTTACCCCCTTTTGAATAATTTCAAAACCGTGCAGAATTTGGACATGGTTCAAAAACCAAAAATGAACTTCACAAAATTTTCCACAACTCTCATTTTGGGCACTTCATCTGATTCAACATGGAATAGGGCATAATTGTGTGAATTAGGGTTTGACTTCTAGGTGCTAGCTACAGTACAGGGGCCCCTACACCCTGCTGCCGTCCGTGCAGCCGTGGCGTGCGCCGGCGCCGTCCGGCCGGTCAAGGCCCCGGCCGCCACCACGTGGTCGACGCAGGGGGACCCCGGACCTCCCTAGCGCTTATCCGCTTCTCCTTTGCCCTTATAAGACGACGAGCTCCCTCCTTTCTCCATTTCCCTCTCCGCGGCCGCCGGTGACCTACTCCCGGTTCACCGGGAAATTCACCGTCCATACTCCGTCTCCACCCGCTCTGTCTTGGCAAAACTTTCACCACTTCCCAACGCACTCATAGATCCGCTCGTGTGCCTTCTTGTCGTCTACAATGAGTAGGCGCCTTCGTCTTCTTCCTCGGGTCCGGCCAGAGCGCCGCCGCGAGCCACCTCAACGCGGCCAGCTTGCTACGGTGAGCTTGTCTCCTCTTGGTGTCGCGTTTTAAATCCGTTAGACGTTGCTGACCCTTGTGCGCGCGGTGGTTTCTTGTCTGGAGCCCAGGATAGCTCGGAACAAGACCTCGCCGTGGGGCCCGCGCTGCGACCTCCACCGCTGTCGACACGCTCGTACCTCTGCACCATCACAAGGCCAACCGCCTGGTCAAACCAAGTCTAGGTGAGTCCCTGTGTCGATTGCGCCCTTAGTTTTAAACGCTACCGCCCTAGGTTCACCGACGTGCGCCGCGCCGCCGTGACCGAGCCGCCATGGGTGGCGTCGAGCTCGCCACGGGCTTTCATTCATCGAGATAGGTCCCTAGGATGTTGTGCTTGAGTCCCGATGTCTTGTCACCAACGAAACTGGATTTGTGACCACTGGTTACCTTGTACTTGGGTTAGAGTCCCAATGCAATGTTTCCAGCGGGAAAAGAATTAGGGACCGTTCATTGTAGGCCTACTGTGATCGAGACTTTGCAACTAGCCACACACTCCAGGAAGCCCTTTCTCCGGTAGCTCCATTGCTTGAACCGACGACCACGCACTAGGAGTGGAGAGATGGCGAGAGTAGCATGTACCCTCATGGGTTAGAGTCCCAGATTGGACTTGTACTGTACTCTCGGGTGGCGCAGGACCGATTCAGGGATGGAAAAGCCGTGGTAGATGGGGTTGGCATATGCAAGCTTAAGTGCTATATATGCAGTGTGGATAGGGATCCCCAGCTGGGTACTTAATCGATTCGAATCGTCGTTGCTCCTCGGTTATGGAGACTTGATCCACTGGCTTACCTCGAAAAGTGGTTCGGAACTAGGATGTTTTTGAGAATGAATAAGTAATTGGAATTGAAGGGTATATGTGAAATAATTGAGAACTATGGATATTGATTCTAATAATGTTGACTAAAATACTAAAAATAAGATTAGTATTACTTTTCCGCAAAATACTTTGACTCCTGCTAAAGCCTTACCTTGACTCCCCTCAGGCCTGTATTTCTGAGTCTCATTCCCTTTTTCTTTAGTCGGGTAAGTCTTGCGGAGTACCCCAGTACTCAGGGTTTGTTAACCTCTGTTGCAGGAAATCAGCAGCCGGAGGTCTGTCTCGCTCCCTGCTGTGTGACCATCGTTCAGGAAGGAAGTGAGGAAGAGTGAGGTTGGACCGGTGGGCAGGGTTCTGGTATCATTTATCTAAGTATGTTGTATTGTTGTTCCAGTGCTACTGCACTTAAATTCTATTTGGACAACCGGTTTGTAATCTAAGTACTACGTAACCTTTCCGCACTTTTACTCTGATATATTTTATTATGAAATGTTGTAAATCTGTAATGGCTTTGCAATGGGATCCTGTTGGAGAAAAACGGGTGCTGATGTAGCCCGGCAGGACCTTCTAGATCATCTGGGACACGGGCTCGGCTGTCAGAGGTCATTAGTGACAATGACAGGAGCCTGTGGGCCATGTGATTTAGGCGATTCTGTTACATTGGTATAAGATAACTCAAACAAATAAACACTAGAATTATCTGCAAGCGGACAGATACCGATGTAACACTTCACCCGGAAGTATTTCAGGTATCGTTATTTATATTTTATCACAGGGAAATCGGGATGACTAGAATCTAGACTTAACCCCTGAGCTGCTATCAAGGACGGAGAAAATAGGTGATATAGGAGATTACTAAGACTTCTAGTTCTAATCCTCACTAAGATATGATATGATTGTTATGAAAAGGGGTATTACTATAGGAATACACCAACAAAGGGTAAATTCCTTAGTAATGGAAACCTACGGTCCTACTGACGGGAGGTGGACTGTGTAAGACTCAACAAGGCTAGGTCACCCTCGCGATCTACCACCGATCCAGACAGTATAGGGAATTTACGAGTAAATATAATCTAAACACCACGCTTAAACTATAAATAACTACTTCAATCAACGAGCTACCAAGACTAAAGCACTCAAATGAATCGTAAACCTCAAGAACAATAATAGCAACGTAACTCACTTGGATTAGAAGTTGAACTCCGAAGAAATCTTCAGAAACAAGTCCCAAAGAAGGACTTGAATCCGCGGGTACAAGTCGTAGAGCAGTCATCGACAGGCCGGCAACCCCCCAACTATCTCCAACTCTACTACCACACCACTTCTGGAACAAGAATAGCCCTAATCTGGAGAGACTACAAGGCTAATCTTCTGCTTGATGCTTTGCTCTAAATCCTATCTTGGGTTTCTACTCTATTAGAGATATGTCGGTGGAATTCTGAAACCCTGGATTGATTTCTCTCTGAATCATATGAAACCCTGGGGGGTCTGGGGGTCCTTATATAGGCCGGTGGGATGAACCGTAGCCCTTGGATCAAATCGACTTCGGCGGACGGTGTAGATTGCATGAAATTTCAGGATGTGTGTCCACCTCGAAGCGCACGTGGAAAGGAGTCCTGACAGGGTCGGCCGACCATGTCAGAGGGTCGGTCAACCCTCTGTCTCTGCCTAAGTGGGCCCCCGCTTCGTCGGGCGTGTCTCTGGTGTTCTTTAGAATATTCTTGATCTTCTGCCGCAGTGTAATTCGGTATTTTTCTCTGCGGTGTGGGTCCTCTTTGGTTCTTTTCCTGTATAGTCCCTGGAAAACACAGATTCACCAAAACTCAGTGGAATTCTGTCAGTTTAAACCCTATTCTAGGTGTTGGCTCTCATTTATATCCCTTTTCATGATTGGTTGACGGGTAAAATCATACAATAACTACCGTTAACAACCGTGTTTGTAACCCCTGCTAAAAAAAATTAAGCTCTTGGTGCTCAGGAACACGAACATCTTTGTACTAGCTGTAGGGTTTGTTGTCTAAGTCCAACCAGTATAAACCCTCTGAGTCGTCTCTGGGTGCTAAGCTATCTGAACTAACGTGCGATCATAAGATTAATTTTAAATTTAAAATCTAGATTCAAGACTTCATGAGACTGATGAGAGGGGCTGCAACAAGAGCCACAAAAAAAAGATTAAGGTTCAACTAAATCTATATTGAAGAAACACAGATGCCATGGAAGGGGAACTATGGATACATGTCAAAAATCATATAGATTGATAACTAATAAGGTCAACAAAACTAGATAGAGGCTACAAAGTATCTATACGCCTATTATATTAGAAAAATGGCAAAGGGAAAAATGTGTAAATTAATGCATGTAAGTAAACTTTATAAGTTGTAGATACTAAACATCATCATCTAATGCTTCCACTCTCTAATTTTTGTGCTAAATGCGCAACAAGCTTTTTCTTTGTCAAATAAACTAAATTAGGCTTGCAACAAAACATACTGATAAACATGCCCTCACTCCCCTGCATACGCCACTTGTCAACCTTCTGAGCCTCCCACAAAGGGAGAAGCTAAACTATGATCTTGGGACCTTGTATAGTGGTAAAACAAAAGTTGGAATTGGCCGACATTATTTTACTTATGTCGCACTTCCTATAGTCCTTGTCACTTTGTTAGGGTTAACCGTGGACAGATTAAGACAAGAGTTTGTGTTTTAGCTTACTTATTGAACCTTTTTTTATTAGGTTTCTATCGACATCCAAGATATCCATCTTTTACGGTAGTGGAAAAGGCTGACAAACGAAAGGGAGAGAAGACCAAGTTTATATGCTAAGGCATGATGGAATGGTGCATTAAGGCGACAAAGATAGCGAGACGTTGTGGAAATGTTGGCAACTTGCAACATTGATTTTGTTCTGATTTGAACATCCAGCTCGTACTCTTACTCGCCACAATTGAAGTGGACATGTCTTTTACAAGTGAAGAGAGGAATATTGGCTAAACTACATTTAGCAAGCATATCGTTCCATAATGTTTGTCGAACTCTCTTTTAGATTCCATATTCCATATGTTTTTACATTAAGTAATTTATCTTGCACTTTACCTTTCAAGCACGGAGTGTTACTGTCTGAGTTTCCTGTAACCGGAGGCCGTTTCAGCTCAAAAGAGCAATAGTTGAGCTGGTTAGCTTAAAACCCTAGATATTATTCTTTAATCATTGGAGAAGAGCCCGGTGCGCTTAAGTCCTGTCTGATCCATCCAACTAAAGTTTATAGCTAAACTTTAGCCATCTAAAAATTCTCATACCTAAACTTTAGCTGTGTTAAAATAGATAAACTTAGGTAAATTTTAGCTGGTCTTTTACTTTAGTTGGTGGATCCAAATAGATCGTTATTTGCGCCAGACAATATCGCAGAGGAGTACTACTCCGTACTACTCCGTCCTATAAAAAAAGTCGCTATCCTGCTGATCAAATCTTTTATGTTTGATTCGGTATAAGAGAATATTAGCAACAGTTGTATCTTTAGATAAGTTTGTAGAAATAGAGCCAACAACATTCCATGTTGATCTCATAATCGTTTTATACAGATTACATCAGGGGTGCGGTTGGCACTCCACGCAGGGAGGCCATTGCCACCTCAGCCAGGTAGTGCTGAACGTGGACGTTCAGTCTACGGACCCGGTCAGCTCTTACAGTTACAACAATACACAACATCTCCTCAACACCCCCCCGCAGTCTGATGTCGGAATGGAATGACGCACAGACTGGATCTGAAGGAGTCGAACGTCGCCGTTGGAAGGCCCTTGGTCATCACATCGGCGAACTGTTGATCTGTCAGGAACATGGCGGACGCGAAGCTCACCCAGCTGAACACGCTCGCGGACGAAATGGATATCGAGCTCAATATGTTTGGTGCATTTGTGATGAATCGGGTTGGATGACATGTAAACAACCGAAACATTATCACAGAAGATGACCGCACCCTTGAGAACACTGCAACGGAGCTCGCCGAGTAGTTGCCGAAGCCAGATACACTCCGCGGCTGCATTCACCACGGCGCGGTATTCAGCCTCCGCGCTAGAGCGCGACACCGTCGGTTGTCTCTTGGAGGACCACGAGATGAGAGAGTCACCGAGATACACACAGAATCCCGATGTCGATCGGCGCGTATCAGGACAGCCCGCCCAGTCGGCGTCGGAGTATGCCGTCAATGACAGCTCAGTGGAGCCGCGCAAATGCAGTCCAAGGGAGGTCATCCCGCGGACATAACGGAGGATGCGCTTCAGCAGCGCGAGGTGTGGAGCTCGTGGATCATGCATATGGAGACACGCCTGCTGGACAGCGAACGCATGGTCTGGACGACTCACTGTCAAATATTGGAGTGCCTCGGCCAGACTGCGATAGGACTTGGCGTTATCAATGGCGTCGTCGTCAGCAGGAAGCTTGCCTTTGCAGTCGACTGGAGTGGATACTGGATGACAGTTGATCATTCCCGCGCGCTCAAGAATTTCAGTAGCGTAGTGTTCCTGAGATAGGTAGAAGCCATCCTTGGTTCGCTTGATGTTGATCCCAAGGAAAAAATGGAGAGCACCCATGTCACGAACAGCAAACTCGGTGCGGAGGCGATCCACAACTTGTTGTACAAGGGAGGTACTAGAGCCGGTCAGGACAATATCATCGACATAGAGAAGAAGATAGATGCTGTCGCTGCCACGGTGCATCACGAAGAGAGAAGGGTCTGACCGTGTGGCCGCAAATCCGAGCGACAGCACAAAGGCAGCAAACCGTTCGAACCATGCTCGCGGAGCCTGACGGAGGCCATACAGTGACTTGTTCAGAAGGCACACCGCGTCCGATCGAGTTGTATTGACAAAGCCCGTAGGCTGCTGGCAAAGAACGTGTTCTTTGAGATGACCATGTAGGAAGGCATTAGAGATGTCAAGTTGCCGGGTGGACCATTTGCGCGACGCGGCAATGGTGAGCACAGTCTGGACAGTTGCCGGTTTAATAACCGGCATGAATGTTTCATCGAAATCGACACCGGCCCGCTGGGTGAATCCCCGCAACACCCACCGCGCCTTGTATCGTTCCAAAGTCCCATCAGGTTTGAGTTTATGGGTGAAAAGCCACTTGCCAGTGACAATGTTTGAGTTCGGCGGACGATCAACCAGCTTCCAGGTGCGGTTGAGTAGGAAAGCCTCAAACTCACGGGCCATGGCGGCATGCCAGTTTGGGTCCTTGAGAGCAGCTCGAACTGTTTTGGGAATAGGGGAAATGGGTGGAGTAGAGGCTGGCGTTACAGAAGACAGGGCGTAACGCGGATTTGGTTTAAAAGTCCCGATCCGAGAACGAGTGACCATGGGATGGTGCACTGGAGCGATTGAATCCGAGGGCAGATTGTCCTGATCAGCCGCGGTGGCGGCAGCTGGAGCAGGTGAGGAATTAGGAGCGTCTGGATCGACAGTAGGTGAATGTATAGGTGCAGCAGTAGGCTCGGTGGATGGAATAGGTGGTGATCTGGCCGCAGGAACGTTGCGCGCCTGCTGAATAAGAATAGGACTGTTCAAGAGAGGCACTGTAGCTGGTCCAGCTATTATCGGATCGTGTGCAGGCTGTTCCAAACGAAAGGAGAATTGTGTCTCATCAAACACAACGTGACGGGATGTGATCACCCGACGAGAGCGGAGATCCAAGCACCTGTAGCCACGGTGATCCTCGGGATAACCAAGCAGAATGCATGGCGTCGAACGTGCACTAAGTTTATGCGCTGTGGTAGAGGATTGATTTGGGTAGCATAAGCAACCAAAGACCTTGAGGTGGTCATAAGACGGAGGGCATCCAAGGAGGACCTGGAAAGGAGTAGTGTGTCCAGTAGCTTGGCATGGTCTTCGGTTGAGAAGATGAGTGGCAGTGGACAGAGCTTCAACCCAGAAGTGTGCAGGCATAGTGTAACATCCCGGCTCAGGGCTTAATAGGATTGATAGGATACTCATACCAACAAGTTGCAACTTCTTTTCCGGAAGTCCATCTGCAAAGAACTCCGAGGTTAAGCGAGCTTGGCCCTGGAGCGATGGGTGACCGACCGGGAAGTTCTTCCCGGGTGCGCATGAGTGAGGACAAAGTGCGCAGAAAAGACTGGTGTTGGTCTGTGAGGGCAGTCTATATCCTAGTTAAGCTGCCAAATGTAAGCGGGCCCGGCCTCGGGGAGGCGGGACGTTACAGAATGGTATCGGAGCCGACCCTTACGGTTTCACGGGCGCGTGTGTCGCAGTTGCGCAGGCATGGTGCGCATGGCTGGTGTGGATCCGGCGTGGTCACACAGCATGGCACATGCGCTGGCACTGGACACACGGACGTGGCCAAGAGGGGACGTTCCTGGCTTGGGATTGATCGACGAGGACGTCGATCTCTTAAGGGGGTGAGAATGTAACATCCCGGCTCAGGGCTTAATAGGATTGATAGGATACTCATACCAACAAGTTGCAACTTCTTTTCCGGAAGCTCATCTGCAAAGAACTCCGAGGTTAAGCGAGCTTGGCCCTGGAGCGATGGGTGACCGACCGGGAAGTTCTTCCCGGGTGCGCATGAGTGAGGACAAAGTGCGCAGAAAAGACTGGTGTTGGTCTGTGAGGGCAGTCTATATCCTAGTTAAGCTGCCAAATGTAAGCGGGCCCGGCCTCGGGGAGGCGGGACGTTACAGAATGGTATCGGAGCCGACCCTTACGGTTTCACGGGCGCGTGTGTCGCAGTTGCGCAGGCATGGTGCGCATGGCTGGTGTGGATCCGGCGTGGTCACACAGCATGGCACATGCGCTGGCACTGGACACACGGACGTGGCCAAGAGGGGACGTTCCTGGCTTGGGATTGATCGACGAGGACGTCGATCTCTTAAGGGGGTGAGAATGTAACATCCCGGCTCAGGGCTTAATAGGATTGATAGGATACTCATACCAACAAGTTGCAACTTCTTTTCCGGAAGCTCATCTGCAAAGAACTCCGAGGTTAAGCGAGCTTGGCCCTGGAGCGATGGGTGACCGACCGGGAAGTTCTTCCCGGGTGCGCATGAGTGAGGACAAAGTGCGCAGAAAAGACTGGTGTTGGTCTGTGAGGGCAGTCTATATCCTAGTTAAGCTGCCAAATGTAAGCGGGCCCGGCCTCGGGGAGGCGGGACGTTACAGAATGGTATCGGAGCCGACCCTTACGGTTTCACGGGCGCGTGTGTCGCAGTTGCGCAGGCATGGTGCGCATGGCTGGTGTGGATCCGGCGTGGTCACACAGCATGGCACATGCGCTGGCACTGGACACACGGACGTGGCCAAGAGGGGACGTTCCTGGCTTGGGATTGATCGACGAGGACGTCGATCTCTTAAGGGGGTGAGAATGTAACATCCCGGCTCAGGGCTTAATAGGATTGATAGGATACTCATACCAACAAGTTGCAACTTCTTTTCCGGAAGCTCATCTGCAAAGAACTCCGAGGTTAAGCGAGCTTGGCCCTGGAGCGATGGGTGACCGACCGGGAAGTTCTTCCCGGGTGCGCATGAGTGAGGACAAAGTGCGCAGAAAAGACTGGTGTTGGTCTGTGAGGGCAGTCTATATCCTAGTTAAGCTGCCAAATGTAAGCGGGCCCGGCCTCGGGGAGGCGGGACGTTACAGAAGCTCAGGGCTTAATAGGATTGATAGGATACTCATACCAACAAGTTACAACTTCTTTTCCGGAAGTCCATCTGCAAAGAACTCCGAGGTTAAGCGAGCTTGGCCCTGGAGCGATGGGTGACCGACCGGGAAGTTCTTTCCGGGTGCGCATGAGTGAGGACAAAGTGCGCAGAAAAGACTGGTGTTGGTCTGTGAGGGCAGTCTATAAAGCATGAAGAAGAAGAGTGCGAATACAGTCATTTAGTGTTCGGATAATCCGTTCGGCTTTTCCATTTTGTGGCGAGGTGTAGGGACAAGAGAGTCGAAGTGTGACACCATGAGAGGCAAGGTGATTGCGTAAAGCCAGATTATCTAATTCTTTGCCATTGTCAGTTTGAAGTGCACGTAGGGGAAGTTGGAACTGAGTGCAGACATAAGCATGAAACTGAATTAAGCAGTGAAAGGCTTCAGACTTGGCCCGAAGAGGGAAAGTCCAAACATAATGTGTGAAATCATCAATCAAAACCAAATAGTATTTGAATCCAGAGCAACCGACAATGGGAGAGGTCCATACATCACAGTGAACAATTTGAAAGGGAACTAAACTGACTGATTCAGAATGGGAAAATGGCAATCTAACATGCTTGCCGAGCTGACATGCTTCACACAGAGAAGACAAGGACCTAGTAGGGACGAAGCCAAGCTGTGGCAACGTTTTGGACAGGATGTTACGCCTGGGATGACCCAAACGCTGGTGCCAAAGGTCAATCGTGGGCGCACTGGTGAAGAACGCTTGGGGGGACGCCGGCGCCAACGGGTACAGGTCGCCAGTGAGTTCCATGCGAGTTGAAAGGTCCTTGACAGAGAAACCAAATTCAACTGTGACATTGTTGTCCCGGGTCAGTGAACGAACAGAGATTAAGTTCTTGACAAGTGATGGAGAGATAAGCACATTGTCAAGAACAAGGGGAGATCGTGAAGTGGGAATAGCAGTGTGTGCACGGTGGGTAACAGGAAGAGCAGCACCATTCCCAACTGTGATTGGAGGAGAAGGGATGGGTTGGGGATTAGGGAAATTACTGGCGTTGGACGCCATGTGGGAGGATGCGCCGGTGTCCAGATACCACTCAGTAGCTTGTGGTCCGCCTGGTGGGACGCCGGATGTGGCAAGAGCGGCGACCAGCGCTTGCTGGTTCCACACATTAGTGGACGGAGCAGGTGGCGGTGGAGACTGGAGCGGTGGTATTGTCGGAGGCCCGGTGTAGTACGCCTGGTGTGGAGGTGCGCCCGGACGGGAGCCGAGGACGCCTGAGCCGGGAACGCGGAAGGGCATCTGCCAAGCTTGCACCATGCCAGTCCATGGGTTCACGCCGGAAGGCCAGTTCGCAGCTGGCGGACGAGGTGACGGTTGTTGGAAACCGCCACGACCCCGGCCACATTTCTTGGACTGGCGGTTGTTGTCAGGACATGGGGACGAGGATTGACCAGTCGTGGGCGGCCGGGAGTTGGTGTTGGAGGTCCCGGAGCCGCTATCGCCGGCAGCAGGAGCAGGTGGGCGTGTCCCGCCAGTCGCCACCAGCGCGTGATGAGCCGCGGCCTTGGCGTGCTCGGTGTCGTAGCGTTCCTCCAGGAGCAAGTAGGAGTGGGCGGAGAGGAACGTGTGTGGCGGCTGCTTCGCGGTGTCGCCGGGATCGCATGCCTGAACTTGGGAGAGAGACCTCGGAGCATGTTGAGTACCTGACTAGTTTCGCCGACCGGCTGGCCAACGTCACGAAGTGCATCGGCCAGGCGCTTGAGCTTGCTGGTGTACTGGACAATGTCCGAGTCCCCCTGCATCAGATTCCAGAATTCAGCTTCCAGGTAGACGGCGCGATGGAGTTGATTGTCCCGGAATTGCTCCTCAAGGCCGGTCCCAATGGCGTATGCCGTGGGCTTGGGACGGCGAACAATGGCCAGTACATCCTTTGCAACTGAATTGTAAAGCCAGCTGAGGATGCACTGATCACGGAGCCGCCATTCAGAGTCCCGGCGCTGGATCTTGTGTAACGTCCCGCCTCCCCGAGGCCAGGCCCGCTTACATTTGGCAGCTTAACTAGGATATAGACTGCCCTCACAGACCAACACCAGTCTTTTCTGCGCACTTTGTCCTCACTCATGCGCACCCGGGAAGAACTTCCCGGTCGGTCACCCATCGCTCCAGGGCTAAGCTCGCTTAACCTTGGAGTTCTTTGCAGATGGGCTTCCGGAAAAGAAGTTGCAACTTGTTGGTATGAGTATCCTATCAATCCTATTAAGCCCTGAGCCGGGATGTTACATCCTCACCCCCTTAAGAGATCGACGTCCTCGTCGATCAATCCCAAGCCAGGAACGTCCCCTCTTGGCCACGTCCGTGTGTCCAGTGCCAGCGCATGTGCCATGCTGTGTGACCACGCCGGATCCACACCAGCCATGCGCACCATGCCTGCGCAACTGCGACACACGCGCCCGTGAAACCGTAAGGGTCGGCTCCGATACCATTCTGTAACGTCCCGCCTCCCCGAGGCCAGGCCCGCTTACATTTGGCAGCTTAACTAGGATATAGACTGCCCTCACAGACCAACACCAGTCTTTTCTGCGCACTTTGTCCTCACTCATGCGCACCCGGGAAGAACTTCCCGGTCGGTCACCCATCGCTCCAGGGCTAAGCTCGCTTAACCTTGGAGTTCTTTGCAGATGGGCTTCCGGAAAAGAAGTTGCAACTTGTTGGTATGAGTATCCTATCAATCCTATTAAGCCCTGAGCCGGGATGTTACATCTTGGTGGGGGGTGTAGAAAGATGATCAGTGAGCCCAAACTTGCCAATGAACACATCAAAGAAGGTGCGCCACTCAGCGTAATTGGGCTCAGTGAGTTCAAGGACGACAGGGATGTGGGATTTGATGTTTACTGTCTGAAGAACAGCCGTGGTGGGAGGGGAAATCTCCGGTGCAGACCCGGTGAAGGAACCATCGGAGGACGAAGAGGAGGTGGATGATGGAGAGGACGGCTCGACATCGGAGATATCGCCCTCGAAGAGTGGGTTGGTGTCCATGGCAGCGGAGTGCAGCAGTGGTGAGGAGCAGGAACCGCCAATGGTGGCGACGAGCGGAAGGCACGATGGGGGCAGGGAGGAAGAAGAACCTAGACCACTGATACCATGTAGAAATGGAGCCAACAACATTCCATGTTGATCTCATAATCGTTTTACACAGATTACATCAGGGGTGCGGTTGGCACTCCACGCAGGGAGGCCATTGCCGCCTCAGCCAGGTAGTGCTGAACGTGGACGTTCAGTCTACGGACCCGGTCAGCTCTTACAGTTACAACAATACACAACATCTCCTCAACAAAGTTTATTATGAAAACATATTCAACCGTCTATCCAACGATACTAGTTATATATCATAATATTAATCTTTATATATTAGTCAAAATTTTAAAAGTCTGATTCTAAAGCAAGAATATCATTTTTATGGGACTGAGGAAATACCTATTTAGCAATTCTTTCGCTTTAAAATATAGGGTGTACATTTTAAGTTGTCCTAATCAAGCTTTTCTTACGTGGGCAAAGACTTACTATACTGTTGCTACTCATTCGCATTTGAATAAATTGTTTTTTTAGTTATATCAAGTCAAATATTTTTAAGCTTGATCGAATTTATAGAACAGAGTGCCAAGACTTATTACCAAATTACTGTTATTTGATACATCCTAAACTATCTCTATAATGTGCTTACTTGGTGTACAAATATTTTTATATAAAATTGATCAAATACTAATAATATTTCTCTTAAGATAACTCTATAAATTGACTTAACACACTACAGTTTGCTCTTACTGATTGAAGCTGCCGCCGTAGCCTAGGGGCTAGGGCTCCTCTCCTTCCTCTTCGGCGAGTCTACCGATGGCAAAAAGAAGAGTGGGCCCATCTCTCTTTTACTGTAGTATTTAGATCAATTGTGGCCATTATTTGCAAGGAGAGGATGCTCCTGCACACACCCAACGAGAAAATTACTCTGATCAAGAATCTCATCGTCGACGAACGCGGAAAGAAAATCAAGGATTTAAGGTAATGGACATTCATACTCTGTTGTACCCAATGATATAAGTGTCGATGTTTATATTAATTCAGATACATTTTGCACTGGTTCTAGAACTTTGGATCTTGTGACATATCCAATGCTTTGATGTTGATCGTTGCATTTGGTATACGGAGTGCACTCTGGCTTCGGTGTTCAACAAGACTGTTTATCTATAGCATAGACTGTATCGACGAGAGCCACGGGAGAAGAAAATGATGTAAAAATTTGGATAAAGTACTATATGCTTTTTATTTTAGTTTTTTCATGTGTAATTTGGGGATATAATATGTCAAAATTTAAAACAATCCATCGCCGTCACCACCCAGAACAGACCCGTCGCTATCATCCAAGCTACCAAACCGTCCGCTAGGAGTAGGCAGGCTAGCAGGAAGCCGTAACCAGCTGACGGAGATGCTCGCCAGCCGCTGTAGCAGTCACGGCCTTTGCCGCCACCGTAGCCGCAGCCAAGGCCGCGAGGGAGAGGCTGTGACATAATCCGTCTTTATCATAGGGTACCACGTGCACCATCATTCGTCCCTAAGGATCCCACGATCAGTCTGTACGAGTTCCCTTTGATCTAGGTGGCCTGTCGGATTTCTTAGGAAACCCTAACCTCCCGAGGATCTCATCGTAAGCATTGCAGTATTACAACAGTTTATACAAATAAAATGAATCAGAAGTAAAGAGTGCGGAAAGAGTTATATTAATATAGGTTTACAAATCTAGCTTACATTATCCCGAACCAGAGTTTCGTAGTGGAGTAGCATCATACAACTAGACACCCTGCCTAAGGGTTATATCATTTACACCTTCGTCCATGCACGATCTGCCGACCGACACGATCACACGCAGAACTGTACACTTAATTCACCTGCAACAGGGGTTAACAAACTCTGAGTACTGGGGTACTCCGCAAGACTTACCCGACTAAAAAAATGAGACTCAGGACTGCAGGCTGAGGGGAGTCAAGGTAAGGCTTTAGTAAGAGTCAAAACATTTTGCGGAAAAGCAATATTAATCCTATTTTTAGTATTTTAGTCAACCTTATTATAGTTAATATCAATAGTTCTCAATTCTTTCTCATGTATCCTTCATCTTCAACTTCTTATTCATTCTCAAAAACATCCTAGTTCCGAACCACTCTTCGCTGAATGGTCGAAGGATCAAGTCTCCATAACCGAGGAGCAACGACGATTCGAATCGATTAGTACCCAGCTGTAGATCCCTATCCACACTGCATATGTAGCACTTAACCTTGCATATGCCAACCCCGCCTACCACGGCTTTTCGTACCTCAGAACCGATCCTTGCGCCACCCGAGAGCACAGTACCCCTCTAGTCTGCAGGCATGACGGCCACGAGGGTACACGCTACTCTCGCCATCTCTCCACTCCCAGTGCGTGGTTATCGGTTCCAGCAGTAGAGCCACCGGAGTCAGAGGCTTTCCATAGTATGTGGCTAGTTGCAAAGTCTCGATCCAACAGGCCTACAACGAATAGTCCCTATTATCTTTTTCCGATGGCGACAGTGCATTGAGACTCTAACCCAAATACCCCTGTCCCTTCGGTTTTCAAATCCCGTTTCCGTCGGTGACAATTGTTGGGACTCTAACCCAATGCCACGATCACCGAGCAGGAAAATCCCTTCCCGCCGATGACAGTGTACTGATCAGGTGCACAGCCACCGAACGAGAATAATACCAGTTCCCTTTTCCATGTTTAAATAATGTATCACAATAGCTTAAAAATAGCATTCATGCAAATCTACATTATTTAAGCAGGGCTAAGCATTTTTCAATGTTTTCATTTTAAACAGGTTTCCAGGGATAATATATCAAGGTAAGTAATGCATCGGGATAGGTGACAATCAACTCCTATCAACCTAATGCAATAATTAACTCAAGTTATTAAGATTTATAAATCACAAGGTAGGGGCTAAATGCACTGGCGCTTGCCTGTTGCTTGAAGTAGATAGAACCCTGAAGTCAATCACGAGAAGGATCTACGTCCACCGAGTGAAGACCTTACTCGGGACACGCTTCAGATAATAATCACCGCGCGTTTACTACACGAAATAATAATGCAACACTTAACATGATGACATGTATGCCATGATGCAGGAGATGCACAAAATCACTGATCAATAGTAGGTAAATTTAATTTGAAAGTTGAGTACAACTTTCCTACACGATAAAGTTGCAAGTCAACGAAACTAATTACTATCGAGTATTAATTGTTTCGGTTTATTGACCATTTTAACAATTGTTGAAAGCTGAACTAGCTCTCCTATAATGGTGACCAGTACTCACTTAAGCGATTCATATTGTCCTATTATCACATGTGTATAAACTACTAATGTTTAATTACCATTGGTCTACCTACTTGAATTTTCTTTAAATATCTTAATTAATATGATTAGCATAAGTCTTAACAAGTTAACAAGACTCTAAGGGTCAGCACATGATAATGACCCAAGATTTACATACAACCCTAATTCACAAAATCCTTAAATTGATTAAGGTTCCAATCTATTTTTCTAATCGATTTATAGAGTATTAATTAGTAATTAAGTAAACTATTTCCGTTTGAGCTCAAACTTTTCCACAGATAGTTTATACCCTAAAATAGTACCAACAAAAGTTTCATGATTTTTGGATAATTATCTTAGTCTACAAAATTCATAGAAATAGCATTTATTGATTAATAAGATCATTTTTACTGTCCACATAAAGTACTGAAAATGCCTATCTAATATTTTTATTAAATACTACACCACACAGAGAAACTACTACATTTATCTTATAATTTTTGGAGCTATAGAAATATTCATACAAAATAAACAAAACTGAGCACTATTCCTTTAATCCAAAAATGAAAAAGGCTTCGCACTTGACGCCGACCCGGGCTGCTGGGCCGACCCAACCGATCCTAGTTCGGCCCAGCTCTTGCTCACTCTCGGTTTCTGGCTACTGGACCATAAAGCCCAGCAACAACTCGGCCCAACTCTCACCATCTTCCTCCTCCCGCTCACGCAGGCGCGCCCCCGTGCGCTCGCCCGACGGCACGGGCGCGATGGCTCGCCGCCGATGGCTATCCGGCGACGACCAGGACACCAGCAGACCCCCAACCACCCGACACACCTATCTACCCACTCACCCCGGCGGCCAAGGCACTAGAGCGAGCTCTCTACCGGCCATGGCGGCTCGGCGGCGGAGGCGCGGCGGCACAGCCGCGTTCTGACTTCTCCGAGGACCAAGAAACCTAACCAGTTATACTTAAAGCTTCCCGGAGCTTACCATGCCACGGTGCGCGCGGCTTAGAGAGGAGACGACTACGGACGTGACCTGTTGATGCGGACCACGACCTCGGCGGCGAACTCCGGTGACGATCACGGTGTTCCGAGGCAACCTGTACACCAACAGCAGAACAGAGAGACTCTAGAGCATCACTACAATGTGGAGAAGCTTGAACAGCCGATTGGATGCGGTGAAGCTCACCCGAGATGACCAATCACGGCGAACCGAGCGTGGTGGCGCGGTTACCGGCCGCGGAGATGAAACCGGCCTTCCGGTTGATTCTGGCCACGACAGGGGACACAAGAGGACTCGGTGGGTGCGCAATGAGGTGCCGAAGCTCTGTGAACAGGCAATTAGACGGCGAGCACTCGAGCAACGCCAATTTGGCTGAGCACAGCGGCTCGCCGGCGGAGGCCAGAGGAAGAATAAAAGAGGAGGGTGGCGACCACGGGGCACTATATAGGACAAGGGTGGACTCTGGACATGGGGAGGACCCCTACGGGCCCGGCCCCGATGGCGAACACGCGGCCGGCCGGCCCCGGGCATCGCCGGCAGCTGGCGTGCGCACGCGCGGCAGCCAGTACGCGAATAGAGCAGGGGACCCGGCCCCCCTACCAACTACTGTAGCACTTCCCCTACCCTATCTCCTATTTTAGTGAAATTCCTTTTTATTTTGTGTAGAAAGTGGAAAAGTTGTCAATGTAAAAGTTGTGGGAAATTTTATTCTGAACAAGTTTTCTTTTTGAACTATACCCAAATTTTGAATATTTTTGAAATTATGAAAAAGGGGGTAAATGGTCAATTTGAAATCCATTTACAATTCATTTAAATTCTCAAAAATTTTCTCAGCAACTTGAGATTCTTCAAAAATAAAAGTTGTTCTATTTACAAGGCCTATAACTTTCAGTAAATGGGTTTTGGCAGATTCTTCATAGTTTTGAAATAGCAATTCAAATTTAAATTTTAAAACACTCATTAGGGTTTATTTTGAAATCTCACTGCATAACTTCAAAATCCCTAAATATAAAAGTTGTTCAAATTGAAAGTCCTTACAACTTTATTAAAGTAGTTTGCCCTAAATTCTTGATAGTTTTTGAAATGGTATTTTAAATTTAAATAAACAAACACTAGTTGGGGTTTACCTTAAATTTTCACTGGTAAACTTTAAAATCTCCATTCATGAAAGTTTTTCCATATTGAAAGGGCTAAAACTTTTATTAAAAGACCATCCTCAGATTCCTACTAGTTTTTGAATTTGTATTTCAAGTTTAAACTTTAAAACCTAGATTAAGATTTTATTTGAAATTATTTTTAATAACTTCAAGATTGCCCAAAATAGAAGTTGCTCAAATTTTAAAGATTTACAACTTTTGTTTAAGACCCAACCGCTAATTATGTTTAGTTTTTGATTTAGAGTTTTAAGTCCACCCTAGGGTTTATAATTGATTTTCTTTTTATTTCCCAATTTAATTTAGATAATTGCATACAAACCCAAACATTTACATAATAAATCACTCTCAAGCACTTATGCATAATCACATGTTGAAACAAAAATTATTTTTGTTAATGCATAGTAAAAATGAGTTTATGCAAGATGATTTACATGCAATGATGATGACATGACAGGTTTTAATTAACCGTAACACCAGAGGTGTTACAGAGGCAGGCAGAGAAGAAAGCGCTGCCCCGAGCAGCTGCACGAGCCTAGGTCATTGCCGCAAAGGCCGCCGACCAACTGCACCAGCCACCAGCCGCAAGCCACTGAGCCAGATCTGGCAGCCTAGGGTCCTGATCCGACAGCCCGGGCACCAAACCTGCGGCCACCGTCGTCATGAATGGAGGACGGGATGCATAGAGGAGAAGCTTTCCGCAGTCCTCCCTTGTGCCTGCGCGGGCATGAGTTGACGCCGTCGCTGCCACGTCAACCAACCCCGACGGGGGAACTCCACGCAGCCCTTAGGGAGGTGGAGTGTCGATGCCACAACGAAGTGTTGCCCATAGATGAAGGGAAAGCCCTGCCGCCACCATCTTGGTCGGCCGGACAAGCATGCCGGCGGCTGGCTCCGACGGCGGCGAGGTGGGAGAGGAGGCAAAGTGTGGGTGGGAGGCGGCGCCAATGGGAGTGCCACCCGAGTCATCCCGCATGGGGAGTGACGTGGGCGTCTGTCTGAGGGAAAACCATAAACTAATTGATAAACACAAAAAGTTTGTGTTGAGACTCCCTCTCTCTTCAATCATATTGAGTTATGATGTGATCGCTATCTCCCTATGAAGAGGGTTTGTCACTTGGGGCATGTTTGGTTTCCGGTCACAAGTTGTCCATGACTAAGGTTGGGTTGAACTCACACTTGTGGTTAGCCACATTCTATGGCAAATTATGAGTGTTTGGTTGATAACAAAGATGTGGCAAAAATAATGTGGTTGTTGTTTGATTTATTGTTACAAATGTTAAGCAAAAATTATGGCAGCCATTTGGATTGCAGCCACGTGTCGGTCAAAATGCCTCAATTCCATTCATTAGGATGCCGCAAATATTTGATAATTGACAAATGAAACTTCATATGTACTACCCCTGTAAAATAATATATGATTTTGTTGGAATGGATGTTTAGATTAGTGTAGGAAAAGTATAGTAAACACGGTGTAGGTAATTAATAAAGTGTTAAACATGTGCTTAGCTCTCAAGAAATTATAGAAAACAAATCATCCCACAGAATCAACAAAAATTAATTATTACTTTGGAGCTACAGTGCCCACATGCTTCTTCACGGAGGAAAGCTAGTTATGGTCCACCGCTACCGGACAGGTCTTATTCATATCTATTCCCCATTATTTTGTACAGCGCAGGCAAGGATGGCAGGGTGGCCGGGGCGTTGGCAGAAAAGTGTGGCGGACAGGCGAAGGCCGATGAAATGGTCACCACATATTTATTATTAAAAACTGTGGACGAACGCTTTTTCGAAGTGTGGCGAACCTTACCTGAATGAATGAACCAAACACTCCCTAAAACAATGATAGCAAGCCTAACATTACGCATGACGGACTGTGGCGAGGAACCAAACATCTCCTTGATCTTGTATAGTTGAGCTTTGAAGAAATAGAAATGTTCTCCTTGGCTCCCACGTTGATTAAAAAAAACAACTTTTACGAAGTTCGTAGTAAAAATACAACGAGTATATGAAAAAAAAATATTTAGTTAAGTCAAGCATGAAATATGTTTTGATAGCCAAATAAAGTTAAATAAAGTTTAGAGATCAAGTAGGTAAAGTCTAGCTGTCCAACATAAACAAAAAAGGTAGCCGTCGAAGAAAAGTGGCGGCCGGGAAGAGATCCCTTGCTTCGAGAAGTTGCTTATCTAGAGTTAAGCCTACAATCCTCAACTCTGGGACAGAGACATGGTTGGAGTAGCAGTTTTAGATGTAATTTAACCCAAACATAAATGTAAACAGGTAAGCCCGATTATAACTAATCTAATCATGTAATGTAACTAGTAGTGTAACAACGTAATATATGACTATAAAACAAAGACACGCAAGAACAGATCTAATATATGCTTAAGACAGAGGCAGAAGGAAATTAAATAGGAGAAACATGATCTGCATGTACCGACCCTGTGCAGCTTCGAGATTTAAGGAGCTAACTAAGCCGAACCCATATAACCCATCATCAAACTGAGGATTTTGGAGCCTTCTGAAACCAGGCAACCAGCATACCCAACAAGCTGGCTAGATAGGGAGTAGCCTTTCTGGTTGCTGGTGCAGCGTCAGTGTCCACTGTCCAGGTTGGGACTTGACAACATTGCATATATGTCGGCCGCGGAACATTCGTGGGGTGTCATCCCAGGCACAACACATGAGCACAGCACTATGGAAAAGGACTAAATAAAGACAAAGTATGACCAGGAGGGAGTTATAGAAGCGGCATACAACATTGGAAATGGCTTATTGGCACGTAATGCGAGCAAACTTTAATTTGCAGTAGCTTTCTACTCCTACTTTGGTTGCCTAGCCATAGCCAATAAGCCACACCGGGCTCTTGTAATGCACAGTTGTAAATTGTAATCGACTGTTTAGATTCCACTGCCGTCGTATTTGCTCTGTCTAATTGTTCCGGTTAAAAGACAAGTTCCAGAATTTGTTGGCCAAGGAAAAACTTCGTCGGACTAGCTTATATGGGCGCTTTTGGTTAGCTGCATGAGGGCTGGGCCAGGCTCGTGTTTGGTTGGCTGGACAGATTATATATTAGACCAGACTCAGACGGTACTCAAAGCATGAAAGATGTTGCATGCAGAGATACACCAAAATTGGTCGCATCCAGCGAGTCAGGCTCGCACCATGTAAGATTAGCGCAGCTAATGACGTTATTAGCACACAATTAGTGAATATTAAGTGATTTTAAGATAAATTAAGGTTGTATAAGGTAAATTAAATCTTATTATGAAAAAATATCGTAAATAATTAGTTTTTTATATTTATTTTGACACATCCATGTTACATGATTTATACTCATGCAGGGAACCGAACAACGTTTATTCCAAACCACGCTATATGTGTGCAAGAAACCAAATAAGAGAACCTACATGCACTTAGCCTGCCTGGTGTGAGCCAGGCCCATGGATGCGGAGCAGGCCAAACTCATGCGAGCAACAAACATGCCTTATTGTGGTGAACTAGTGACACCCCGAGCTCGTCCAGGAAGCCTGAAACTGACACTGTGTACAAGAGATAGGAGTATATAGTAGGATCGTGAACGCAGCCTGCAGAGTACTAACTATATGAACACGAAATCTGAACAACAGAAAACTTTCTTGAAAGTAGCCAGGCGGCTAACTGCTAGCAAACCCAAGTGCTTACTCCCAGCTAATCTGCAGCCATTAGCGGAGCTGTCCCAAGTCTTTTTTTTTTAAAAAAAAACAAAATCTCCCAAATATATGGGAATCCAAGGCCTCGCAGCATTGGAGTGCATCGATATCATCTGTGACACCGACCGATTAGCAGCAAAGCGGCCGGGTGCATTGCATTGCACCTCCCTTGGTGAATTCAAGTGGACCATGGCACGAGAATGAGTAGGACTGTACGGAGTGCTACGTGTGGCATTACAAACGCGGAATGTGAATTTTTGTCGAGCACCCGAAAGCCGAAACACCCACACATGCAGTCACGATCGGGAGAGCCGCACGACTACCGTCACCCTCAGGTTCAACGAGGAGTCAAAAGGCTGCAGCATCGACCAACCGACGAGGCCAAGCTTCACTAATAGCGCTGCCGATAGCCGGTGTGCCAGCGGCGGTTGGTCGGATGTTGGAACAATACTAGGCCTTGAAGCAGCAACTAAAGTTAGCTAACTAGTTTTAGGTCCTGTTTGAAAACACCCCAGTTAAAGTTTAGCTAGCTAATTGGATTAGCTGAGTTAGACCAGCTAATAGGATTAGCTGCTTTTTATTAGTTGAGAGACTTTTTAGCTGCTAATTAGCTAAGTGTTTGGATGCACAACAGCTAAAACTAGCCAGCTAAATTTTAGTTGCTGCTTCCAAACAGGGCCTTAGTTGTTGTGCATCCAAACACTCAACTAATTAGCAGCTAAAAGGTCTTTCAACTAATAAAAAAGACCAGCTAATCTAATTTGCTAGTTAAATTTTAGTTAGGGTGCTTTCAAACAGGCCCCTAGTAAGCCGGCCCCCCGCGCCGCTCGCGTCGTCGTCCGGTCCGACACCATGCCTGCCGCCGTGCCACGCTTTAAATCCTCCATCCACGTCGTCGTCGGTCCATGGGCCTTGCACGCGCCTGCCGCGCTCGTCACATGGGAGCGTGCGTGAGCCCCCCACGGACCACGGCCGCACCGCGCCGCGCCACGGCGTGGCGTGGCAGGCTTGGCAACGTTGGCACGGCACGGCCGGGCGCACTCCGCAACGCAGTCAGCACTGGCACGCGACGTGCTGGCGACCCGGCCCCGCTCCCCGCGGCGCGCTGCGCCGCTGCAGCACGCAGCTCCCACGTGGCTTGGTCTGCCGGCCCCGCGGATCGCGTTCGACGACAACGGGCGAGCGGCCCGGCAGGACGCGGGCACCCCTCTGGCTATATCCACCTGCGACGGGACTACCTGCCGTGCGAGTACAGGGCGGACGGCGCCGTGTTTCGGTGCTCGGCATGCAAACGCGCTCGCGGGGAAACACGGCCGCGGGAGGCCCGATAGGCGGTAGGCGCACATGCATGCACACGATCGAAGAGCACGAGAGCTAAGCGTTCCTTCACAAAATGAAGTAAGGTCAGTCTGAGTGGCATTTCATGAGAGGTTCATGCACATTAAATAGAACACCACGTCAGTCGAAAGAAGCTCTTTTTTCTGAAACTAAGAGGAGAGCGAGAGGGAAAAAGTTTCATGACGATGAAACGAGTAAGCTTGATTTACAAAACGTAGGAAATCACGTGAAACTCCATTAAGGACCCAGACTCGCGTTTCTTCCGGTCTTCGACGTGAGCGGGAGCGAGCGGGCGGTTGCTCCCACGGCCAAGGTGTGGCCGCACGGTAGCGAGCGGGAGCTCCGCCGTAGGCTCCATCGAACGGGGCACGAGTGCGAGCGCGAGGTCCGCCATCGCTCCATCCCGAGGTCCGTCGCCTCCACCTCCATGCCTCAGAACAAGCTCCTCACAGCGTACTCCGGCTTGGGCCTCGCCGCCGCACACTGACGAGATCCCCTGCCCCGACGTGGCCTCTTGGAATTCCCTCCTCACCGCGCACGTCGTCGTCGGTGCGTATCGGGACGTATAGTGCCTGCATCGGGCCATGCATGCGTGGGGGCTCGCTGCCAGCACCTTCGCCCTTGGCTCCAAGGCCGGCCGCCACTGTCATGGGGCGAGGTTGCCTGGCGCAGACTGAGTGCCTTCGCCGCGAGGTCGCTGACTGCGGGTGGGTGATCCGCTAGGTGGGCCTCCTGGCATCCCCCCACACCGCATCGAGCATGGTGGCACATGCTGTCGGTGTCAACGTACGGGCCGAAGTTGCCGGCGGAGGGGACGACGGGCTCCATGCTCGTTATCCATGCGGGGAAGAGGATGATATGGGAACCCATGAAACAGTAAAATAAGCTATGAAACTGTGCAATGAAACTTTGCACTGTGAGAAAGAGTCGTTTCATGTCAAAGTTTTATCTTTGAAAACTGGGAAACGGAACTTAACTGGCCTAACAAAGCATGTGCGCGAGAGAGAATGGTGGTGATGAGGTCAAGAGTCAGAGACACAAGAAGATGGAATATGCGATTGTATCCAACCCAAGCCATGCCACACTGATAATGCTAGCTGACGAGACACCGCACCATATGAGGGTGCACCTCTTGTCACCTTCTGGCTCAAGACACGACTGCGGAGGGAGGAGAGAGCATTCTGTTCCGTTTCAACTTATAAATATTTATTTTAGTCTTTTTTTAGCCATAAAACAAGTATTTTTTCTCTCACAAGACAACATATAATTAGCATAATCCAAAATCAGCATTCAACTTTAGCTTCAATGAAGTCCCGCAATTCAAGTTCAGATTCAATAATCAAATTTAAAACTTGCACGATTATACTCCTACAAATAGCATACTAATACTTGTAGATATGCATAAAAAGATGGTTGGAAGAAGCAACTTTATGTCTCATATATCAACTCTTTAACTCTATTGATATGTTTCATATAGTTCCTTTGTTTTCTATTCCTTTGTTACAATCAAGCCTATGTATAGATCTTTCGTCAAATAACCAAAGTTCGAGTAGGTTTATAAAAACAATATTAACATCTATATCATTATATATTTATTATAAAAATTATTCTATAAATACTCTAGTTATACTTATTAGATATTATAAATACTAGAAATGATATATATAGATAGATAAGTTCATAATTATTTTTAGTAAACGAGATCATTATTCTCTTGGAGACAAAAAGGATACCTTCAAACCACACATGGCTATGGGTGGAATGGATTTATTAAAAATATTTGTAATATTTGTATCTCTAAACAAGTTATTATAAAAATAAGTTCAACAATCTATCTAAAAATACTAATATGTACTATAAATATTAATATTAATATTTATTTATATATATGGTTAAAACTAAAAATGTTTGATTTCTCTTGGGAAGGAGGGAGGGGACTACTTTGTTCTTCCATCTGGTCAAAATTCGTACGAGACGATAGATTCTGGACATGTGCGAGGCGGTACTAGACTGCTGATACAGGCATGTCCGTTTTGTAGTCTTTTCTTGCTTTCAAGATTGAACCGACAAAATAAATCCATGTTACGGCTACACCTAGAGCACGATCAAAGGTTCGCTTGTACCATTGCCAGCTCAAAAACGCATATGCATGTTGTCAAACTCATATGCATCAGTGCAATTATATGACTGACATCCGAACGACCTGGTTATGTAACCACGGCTACCTTTCACCGTTTCACGAGCTGCTTTACGGTGGAATTTGTAGAGGAGAGTCGTGAAGAAGTCCCACCACTGTATCCCACATGCAACTGTCTCCGTGGATCCTGAATTCCTGACCTCGTCTTAACCGCCACCGGAGCAGCTTTCGATTCATTCAGTTACAGTTGCAGCCTTGGACTCTATAAATTGCCTCCTGGATTCCGCAATTTATTTCACTCAGCTAGCATTTGCAGTCCTGCACTCCTGCATTGTCGTTTGTTGCTTGTGTAAGGCCGAGTTACTCTGGGAGCTAGAAATGGCATCCACCTCGTCCTTCCCGATCATCGACATGGGCCTGCTCGTCGGGGAGGAGAGGCCGGCGGCGATGGAGCTGCTGCGCGATGCGTGCGAGAACTGGGGCTTCTTCGAGGTAGATGTTCAGCATGGAAGGAGAACCAATCCAACTCCAGGAACTAATTATATAAAACAAACAATTAAGCTGCACGAATATACTATACTCTATCAGTTTTTAACGTTGACGGGTTTTAATGCGCGCTCAATCTGTTTTGTTTAATTGTATTATTCCCTGTTGCCGTGCAGATTCTGAACCACGGCATCTCGACGGAGCTGATGGACGAGGTAGAGACGCTGACCAAGGAGCACTACAAGCGAGTGCGCGAGCAGAGGTTCCTCGAGTTCGCCGACAAGGCGCTGAGGGACGGCTGCTGCGACGCGCAGGGCGCGAAGGCGGCGGCGAACCTGGACTGGGAGAGCACCTTCTTGGTCCGCCACCTCCCGGAATCCAACATCGCCGAGATACCGGACCTCGACGAGCGGTACAGGCGCGTGATGAAGCGGTTCGCCGGCGAGCTGGAGGCGCTGGCGGAGCGGCTGCTGGGCCTGCTGTGCGAGAACCTCGGCCTGGACAAGGGGTACCTGGCGCGGGCGTTCCGCGGGGCCAGCACGGGCACCCCGACGTTCGGCACCAAGGTGAGCAGCTACCCGCCGTGCCCGCGCCCGGACCTCGTCAGCGGCCTGCGCGCGCACACCGACGCCGGCGGCATCATCCTGCTGTTCCAGGACGACCGCGTCGCCGGGCTGCAGCTGCTCAAGGACGGCGAGTGGGTGGACGTGCCGCCCGTGCGCCACTCCATCGTCGTCAACCTGGGCGACCAGCTGGAGGTGATCACCAACGGCAGGTACAAGAGCGTGATGCACCGGGTGGTGGCGCAGCCCGACGGCAACAGGATGTCCATCGCCTCCTTCTACAACCCCGGCGGCGACGCGGTCATCTCCCCCGCGCCGGCGCTGGTGAAGGCCGAGGAGGACGCCGCCGCGGCTGCGTACCCCAGCTTCGTCTTCGAGGACTACATGAAGCTGTACGTGCGGTACAAGTTCGAGGCCAAGGAGCCACGCTTCCAGGCCTTCAAGTCCATGTCCATGGAGACCCACAGCTCCAACCGCATAGCCATCGCGTAAAAGATCTGCCCTGTGCGCCTCTCTCTGGCTTGTGGTTTTCGGTCGATCGTCGATTAGCGACAGTAGCACTTGGGAATATGCTGTACGTGCCAATACGTGATGTTTGCCTGTACAGGGATACCGAGTTGTATCGTAGTGCTGCGAGACCAACCACAGATCACTGTGGTAGCCGGTAGTGTGCAGGTCCATCTATATAGATACATAGGCCTTCACGCTAGTGGGTGTTTCTATCATTATCTGTTATATCGCGTCCTGCAGATCAGCATCAGCACTTTCACTGATTTTGTGCAGTTTTTTTTTTCCGGAGAAGCACTGTGATTTCTTTCTTTTTCAAAGGAACGGTACCAGTAATTTCTTTCTTTCTTTTTTTTTAAGAAAAATGATATACTCATATAAGTTATAAGTTAGAACAACTTCTCTCGATAGTATGCAGTGCCGTTTAAAATGTGTCAAACGACAATAGAGACAAATCCAAAATTTATTGGAACAGATGATCGATGAATAAATCTCATTGCAACACATAAATATGTTTGTTAGTGTATAATAATGTCTATAAGTAGTAATGTTTTAAAAGTTTACTAAAGGGATGTTTAGATTGTCCATTTTGTAAATTTTTTACTATAACAACTTGGTAACTTTTACAATAAATCTCCAATCATGACCTAATTAAACTCAAAAGATTTCGTCTCAGAATTTTTTACGAAGCTGTCAAATTAGTTTCAGTTTTTATCAACATTTAATGCTCTATGCGCGCATGTGTTCAAACATTTTTTTTTTGGAGGGACCGAGTCCCCTACAGTAAAAGCATTAGAAATAATAAAAAGGTAAAGTTACAAGAAGGCACAGCAGGGGGCTAAGAGAAATAAGAAACAAAAAAAGAAACAACAAAAAAACAGCTTTAGGCTGCTAAAAGAACCAGATTATGTATCCATGAATTAAACTGGAGTTCTTGTCCTGGCTTGATTCTGAACTGGAGCAAATGCAGTTCCCTGAAGAAAAATCTAATGCAGCCATCTCTGTTTCTGCCCATTCCATTGAAGATAAGATCATTTCTTGCAGACCAAATAGTCCAGCTCATCAAGATCATAGCTTCCATAAAAAAAGGAGAGTTTAGTTGGGTCCTCATCAAAGAGGTCAGTTCAGGGAATGGAGTACCATCCGAGGGGTCAATCCCAATGATATCCCAGCACATTCTTGCAAAGGCACAATCTACAAACAAATGATGAACTGTTTCTTCAGTCAGTTGATTACAAAGAGCACACTGAAAAGAGTCTAGTTGCATGTTTTTCCTTCTCAAAAGAGTTCTGTTGTTGAGTCTGTCCTTGACTAAGAGCCAAATGAAAACTTTGTGTTTTGGTTGAGCTCTATTCTTCAATAACTATTTGAAAGTGGGATGGACCTTCGAGTGCCCTACAAGACTTTTATAAATTCAGGCAGAACTGAAATTTTCCAAACCATTCTTGCCAGTCCACTTGTCATTTTCATCACTAATCACTAGGGAGTTTACTAGCATCTGAACGTTATGCATCTGACTAAAAGCCATCTCAGATAGGGGGAGCTAAAAGAGGCCTGTCAAGTCTTGTGAGTTGCAGACTTTTTTTACAGTCATCACTTTGTTATTGACAAATGAGAAAAGTTCAGGGACATCAGAGACCAAGGGTTGAATGGCCCAATCATCAAGCCAAAAGAGGACGCTAGCTCCATTTCTCACAACAGGTTTGGAAAACTCTTTAAATTGAGGAAGGAGTTTCAGAATATCCCTCCACCAAAATGACCCTTTTTTAATATGACTCGGGAGTTTTCCATTTGTATAGTGCTTTTCCCAAACAAGATTAACCCAAGGCAGGTCTTATTTATTGAAAAACTTGTGTAAATTCTTCATCAGCAGAGCCTTGTTTTGTTTCTCCAAATCTATTACTCCCAGCCCTCCTTCTTCCTTTGGTATGCAGACCATCACCCAAGCTGCTTTTGGGGGTTTGTTTGTGTAACACCCCTGGTGTTACGATAACTAAAACTTGCTATGTCATCATGATTGCATGCGAAAACCTCCCACATAAACTCATTTTTCTGCGCAATAACTAAAGTAAAATTTATTCTTGCATATGAATTAGTGTGTAGGTACTTTAGAGTGATTTAGGTCATAATAATGTTTGTGTATGTATGTGGGATAAAAATAAAAATTAAAGAAATTTAAAAGGGAATCATTTATAAACCCTACATCGGACCTGAAACCTTAATTTGAAAACTAAAAGAAATTATGTGTTGGGCCTTAAACAAAAGTTGTAAATCTTTAAAAGTTGAGCAACTTCTATTTTGGGCAAATTTTAAAGTTATTAAAATTAATTTCAAATAAAACCTTAATCTATGCTTTAAAGATTAGAGTTAAAACTCAATTTCAAAAATTAAAGGGAATCTGATGAAAGTTAGTTAGTAAAAATTATAGATATTTTAAAATGGAACAACTTTAATTTTTGGAGATTTTAAAGTATACCAGTGGAAATTTAAATTAAAACCCAATTAGTGTTTGTTTATTCAAATTTAAAATGCCATTTAAAAAACTATCTATAATTAGGACAAACTCATTAATTAAAGTTGTAAGGATTTTCAAATTGAACAACTTTATATTTGGGGATTTTGAACTTATGCATTGAGATTTCAAATTAAACCCTAAAGAGTGTTTTAGAATTTAAATTTGAAATGCTTATTTCAAAAACTATGAAGAATCTTACAAAACCCATTTACTGAAAGTTGTAGACCTTGTCAAATAGAACAACTTTTATTTTTTAATAATTTCAAGTTGTTGAGAAAAGTTTTGAGAATTTAAATGAATTGTAAATGAAGTTCAAATCAATCTTTTACCCCTTTTTAAATTATTCAAAAATTATTAAAAATTTGGATGAGGTACAAAAACAAAAGATGTTCAGCATAAAATTTTCTACAACTTTTATATTGGTGATTTTGCAACTTGATACACAAAATAAAAAGTAATTTTGCCACAAAGTCAAAAAGGGCTGGTTGCTACAGTGCTACAGGGGGGTCCGGCTCTGCCCCTGCTCGGGTGTAGGACCGCGTGCGCGCGCTGGCCGCCGGCGATGCCCGGGGCCGGCTGGCCACGTGTCACCGACGGTGCCGGGCCCGTGGGAGTCCTTTCCACGCTCCGCACCACATTCCTTGCCCTATAAATGCTCGGGCCGGTCGCTGCTGTCCTATTCCTCTCCTCCTTCACTGCCGGCTGAGCGCCATTCTTGCGAATTCACCGTCCTTGGTCTCCCATTCTCCAATTCATCTCACCCTTAGAGTACTCACTTCCTAGCACATCTATTGGACCAGCTTTTGACTTCCCTGGTTGTCCGTGGCTCTCACGTACCCCGTTGTCGTCCTTGCGGCCGGTCGAGAGCGCCGCCGTGACATCCTCGCGTGGCCGGTTCGATTGGGTGAGATTCTTCGCTCTCAAATGTATGTCTTAGCCTTGAAGTGACCTTGTGAAGGCGGTGCATCAAGCAGTTTTGTGTTTCGAATTGTAGAGCCACTGGAACGAGGTCCTTGCTCTCGGAGCACGCCGCCGTAGCCGCGGTCATCGTCAAGCTCATCTCTCCGGCTCGTCTCCGACTCTACCAACAATTGTTTTGAAGTCATGGTGAGCCTCTAGTCATGGTAGTGTCTTTAGTTTGAACGCTATCGGGTCGGGATGATCGGAACGTGACCGTGTCGGCGATGGCCGCGTCCACCATGCCGCCATGGCCGCGCCGGAGCTTGGACCGGACTCTAATCCACCCAACCATCGCTGTAGTCTTGTGCAGAGCGATTAGAGGCGCACCGTGTTGCCTTCGGTCTCACTGGAGATCATCGGCGGTGAGCCGCCGCGAGCTGCACCGTCGGGCGCAGGGGTGGCGAGCAGAGAGGGAGTGGGAGGTAGAAGAAGGGGGATCGGCTGGGCGCTGCTGGGCCTAGTGGGCCGGCCCAGTAGACGTGCGCGCGCTGAGAAGCTGGGGTGGGCGCTAGGCCGCGCTGGGCCGGTCTGTTGGCTTATGGGCTGACGCGGGCTAAAATGGTTTTGTTATTTTCTTCTCCATTTAAATTGGCTTTTCCATTTTCTGAAGATAGGAATAGTGTTGCAGATTATTATTTTTATAGGAATAAATATACTACTCTGAAAATTATGAAATTTATTGTGTAGCCTCTTAATATAGTGTAGTATTTATGAAAAATGTTAGACTTGATATTTGAACACTTCCTGTATAAAATAAAAATGCTCCTTTTATTTACCAAATGGGGAATTCTAAAATTTTTATAGGTCAAAATATTAATCCAAAAATCATGAAACTTTTGTTGGTACTATTTTAGGGTATAAACTATCTGTGAAAAAAGTTTGAGCTCAAATGGAAGGAGTTTATATATTTACTATTTTATACCTCATTATTAAAGTAAATAGAAACCTGAGGACTTAGGTTTTGGGTGACTTTTGTATTGAGTGTTGTCCCAGGGCCATTGACTTGAGATGATCCTCGACACGTTAATTAGTTAGTTAAGTTCTTACTTAAAGTATTAATTAGAGACATTAGAAATTTATGTATACACATACGATGAAATAGGTTTTATGAATTACTTAAGTAAGTACTCTCTATTGTCGTAAGAGAGTTAGTCCGACTTTCGACGACTGTTAAAAATGATCAATAAACTAGTGTAATTAATACTCAATAGTAATTAGTTTGTGTGGCTTTGCAACTCTTCCGCGAAGGAAAATTGTACTCCACATTCTAAATTAAGTAACTTTTGATTAAATTATAATTTCGTGCATCCTCTGCATCATGGCATACATGTCATCATGTTAAGTGTTGAATTATTATTTCGTGTAGTGAACGCGCGGTGATTATTATCTGAAGCGTGTCCCGAGCAAGGTCTTCACTCAGTGGACGTGGATCCTTCTCGGTGATTGACTTCAGGGTTCTGTCTACTTCAAGCAACAGGCAAGCCCCGGTGCATTCAATCCCCTCCCTTGTGATTTGAAAAATGTTTATAACTTGAGTTAATCTATTGCATTAAGTTAATAGGAGTTGATTGATAACCCAATTGCTGCATTACCAACCTTGACCACTGAAATTCCTTGAAACCATTTTGAAATAAAATGTTTGGAAAATGTCTAGCTCTATTTGAATAATTTAGAATTTGCACAAAATGCTATTTTGAGCTATTGTGATACATTATTGAATAATTCATGAAAAGGGGAATTGGTAATATTCTCGTTCGGTAATTGTGCACCTAATCAGTACATCGTTACCGACGAGAGGGGATGTTTCTGTTGGGTGGTTGTATCTCTTGGGTTAGAGTCCCAAGGTTTGACCACCGATGAAAAAGGAAAATGTTTCGCTCGGTTGATGTGCACATGGGGCGGCGATCCCCATGTCTTGTCATCCGGCAGGCATGAATTTAGGAAACCGTCGGGTAACTTTCTACTTGGGTTAGAGTCCCAATGCATGGTTGCCGGCAGGAAAAAAAAATTAGGGACCGTTCGTTTTAGGCCTGCTGAAATTAGGGACTTTGCAACTAGCCACATACTACGAAAAGCCCTATCTCCGGTGGCTCTATTGCTTGAACCGAAAACCACGCACTGGGAGTGGAGACATGGCGAGAGTAACGTGTACCCTTGTGGTCGTCGTGCTTGGAGACGAGAGGAGTACTGTGCTCTCGGGTGGCGCAGGACCGGTTCAGGGATAGAAAAGCCGTGGTAGACGGGGTTGGCATATGCAAGCTTAGGTGCTACATATGCAATGTGGATAGAGATCTCCAGCTAGGTATTAATCGATTCAAATCATCGTTGCTCCTCGGTTAATGGAGACTTGATCCACTGACTTACCCCGAAAAGTGGTTCGGAACTAGGATGTTTTTGAGAATGAATAAGTAATTGGAATTGAAGGATATATGTGAAAGAATTGAGAACTATTGGTGTTGATTATAATAATATTGAGTAAAATACTGAAAGCGGGATTAGTAATGCTATTTCCGCAAAATACTTTGACTCTTGCTAAAGCCTTACCTTGACTCCTCTCAGCCTGCATTCCTGAGTCTCATTCCTTTTTCTTAGTCGGGTAAGTCTTGCGGAGTACCCCAGTACTCAGTGTTTGTTAACCCCTGTTGCAGGTGAGCCGAGAGTACAGTTTTGCTCGAGACCGTGCCGGTTGGCGGATCGGGCATGGATGATGATGTGTATGATATAATCCTTGGGCAGGGTGTCTAGTCGTATGATGCTACTCCACTGCGAAACTCTGGGTTTGGGATAATTTCATTTATATTTGTAAACCTATGGTTATGTAATACTTCCGCACTCTCTACTCTGATTTATTTTATTTGTGCAAACTGTTGTAATACTTGCAAGGTCTTTACAATGAGATCCTCGGGGAAATTAGGGTTTTCTTGGAGACCCGGCAGGCCACCTAGGTCAAGGGGAACTCGTGCAGACTGATCGTGGGTCCTATGATTAAGGCGGTTCTGTCACAAGTGGTATCGGAGCATTTCATTGTAAAGTACTTGCAGTATTACTTTACAAAAACTTCAAAATGATTTGGAATAAATAAAATTGATGGGTAGTTTGGTCCGAGTTTTTCTGAACTTTCCTCATTCATTCTATAGCATCTTTCCTTGATTATTTCTATAGGTCTATAGTAAAATTTTAGACCTTGTAGTGGACTAGCACTTTAAGTATGCCCTATATTGTAAAACATTGAGTACATGTCACTCTGCTAACTAAATTACCCTAGTATGACGCGTATATATCGGAGTATTCTGAGTTGCGTTGTAATGCTCATGCATCATGACATTACAACTACTAATAATACCCCGATATGAAATATATCTCTACTTTCTAAAATAAAACCTATTTCCAAATATATTTTGTTAAAAACAAATTCTTACCCTTCTTCTCAATAGATGGATCCGCAAGACCCTGCCACTGAATCGACGAATGCCTGGCTATGTTTAGAATTCCTACAGTGTTGTGGCAGCTACTGCTGGAAGTAGGCTACTTGGAAACACCCAAGTATCAGTTGGTCCCGCACTGTTCTTTTGGGTCGGCCATGGTACGAAGTGTCTCTTCGGATCTCAGCTTGTACCACTGCTCCGTTTTGGCTAGCTTGGGAAGCAAGGGCTGAAGGAATGAGTCCTTGGAAAGGAGCACAGGCAACAGCATTCTGAGAAAGATCAGCTTTAGATGTCAGAAAGAGGTCAGAGTTTCTACTCTGAGAATGTTTCCATCTGAGGCAACAGGAAACTAGGACGGCCTTCAACAACAAGCCAAGCAACTGGAAGAAAATTCTGACCAACAGGATCCTATATTGGTAGCCACTACTCGAGCTATGCTAGCCGTCCTTAATCTCCATCTGACCCGTGAGCGAGGACGCGAGGAGTGGTAGGAACTTTACTCAGAATGTTATGAAGCACTCAAGACTACAGAACTAAAGAAGAGCAAGGCTAGTAAGAAAGCCCTAAAATGGCAAGTGGCTACTCAGGAGCAGTAACGTTGAAAGGATCGGCCTGGAAGTCCAGGTAGTAAGCACTCGAAGCACAGCGACAAGCAGACCAACACCGCATAGAAGAACTAGAGACTCTGGTGGATAGTCATCACCTTCAAACAGGAATTCTCATCCAGCAGCAGTGAAGAAGCCCATTCTTATGCCGTAATGGCAAGAGAAGGTCTTAGAGAGACCTTTGGATATTTGCAGCATCAGGATGCGATGTTTTGGGGCCTACATAACACCTATCAATAACAACTCCATGCAGCCCATCAGAATATCGCCGATCTGCAACGAGAAGTGCAAATGCTCCATGCCATGAATGATCCAATTTCAGATATAGAGATTCCAGCAGCTGACAATCAGGAAGAGTCTGGTTCAGCAGAGAATGCCGATGAAGAATTACAGGAACTAGCGAGTGACTCGGAGTCAGAAGTAGTGAGTGGCCAGGTCAATTAGCTTATGAAGATAGTTGGTTTCTTAGACCCAGTGTTAGGTCAGTTCCAACCTAAGGTCAAGGTTTTTTTGTACTGTAAAACCCTGGGTCAGTCGGAGATCGGTGTAGTGGTAGCAAGTCGACCTAAGCTAGTAGTCAATGTGAACTAATAGTGTAAACCTCGGATAATCCTTTGTTATCTGTCAAATGGTTTCCTGCTTAAGCTTATGAGTGTTAGGTGTGTTCAAAAGATGGTAAATTTTGCCATAAGACTAGGTTTTACCAATTCTCGTTCACCGTCGCTCCAAAAGTTTCCAGTCCTTGGGGAAACTTCTGGATGCACTCAACTCCATATAAAAACTTGCCAAATCTTTGACTGTCTAAATCTACGTATGTGTCAGTCTTAATCTTCTCCTTTCACGACACATGCTATTTCCTGGAAATTGACAATCAACAGGTGTGGGTTGAAAGCTATTGTAATTGTTGTCTATGGGATATCATGATGCATGACCAGGATGCCGCGTCGAAATCTGGGGTATCTTGTGGCTCGTGACCATAGGAAGCTACTGCCGGACGCTCGCTGCTATCAGGGTTGATGGTCATGATCCTAGTCTGCAATTAATTTACTTTCACTCTCTTTCAAATACCTTTCACAAAATTCATATCCATATTTCTTCATGAATTTCAAAATCCTTTTATTATTTACAACTATATTAAAATCTACTTTGAGAATTCACACCTGATCTCACCGAATTCTCAAAATTCCTTGTCCTTGCAAACATCTTAATTTCATCCGATAACATAACGGGAACCGATTTGGAAATGGTACCTAAAATCCAATCACTTGGAAATGGTATCTGCGATCCGCTGAGTATTCCCTGTTGTTTTATGGATTACTGGTTATTTATAAATATCTTGAAACTTATTTTAAAAATTCGCTTCTTCGGAAACTTTAGGACGCACATAAAATTTGCCCACAGACTCAGTACGAAAACCTTAGAGCTAGACCATGACTTTTTATCTGCGTACGTGTCATGCCTCGATCTGACACGTACCACTCACTCAAGTTCAACATGTTATGGTTGTGCCTATAGTGGTGTCATGACCTGTGACCACGGTGTCGCATCGAAACCTAGGGTCGCTCACGTGCCATGGCCACGCCGAGATTCTGCTAGGCACGCACAGGTATCGAGGTCTAGGGCTGTGACGTACTATAGCTTCGCAACTAATAAAGTTTCTTTGTTTGTACTATATGTGGAAATAAATTCATCTCGCTACGATGTAACATGATCTATGGCTGCGATACAATATAGCAACCTGGGATCTCCTGTAACTCACAATCACATGAGATTTTGAAGGGTATATGCTCGTATCAAGGTCTATGGTCATTTTACATCATAGCCACAATCGATATGCTTTCTCTTTTTACTGAGGTTACTTTAATTGTGTTCTATGATGGTATCTCGACCTGTGACTATGGTGCCGTGTCAAAACTTGGAATCTTCTATGAACTGCAGTCACAAAAGACCTTACCAGGGTACACATTAGTATCGTAGTCGGTGCTCCTGAATTCATCGTAGTTCACAATTAATGTGACCTGACTGTCCTTGTAACCTGCCGTTAAAAGATATTCCTCGTAAAGGTTGTATTTCGAAGAAATAAGGTTTCAAGTTTTAGTGTTGAGAGACAACTGATTAGGTCAAATAAGAATCTTCATCATAACAGATAGTAAGAGAAGTGTGGGCTAGTAGCTTATCAACTCAAGCGTCTGAACACTTGTCAGCTGCACAGGATGTATTTCATGTGTCACCACTTGAGAAGTAACTTCAACTGTCAAAATCGGGTTATTGACTTAGTAGGAGTTGAATTGAACTAGATCTGACACACTCCGAATATTCAGTGTGAGTCATAAACAAAAAAAGATCGTGTTACTCAAAGGACTTCAACAGGACGATGCACAAGTATGTTGGAATTAGTCTTCAGGAGAAGAAGCTACCCAAGAGATCAGAGAATTTTTCATTTGAAAAACTTTCCTAAGTTCCTTGCTACCATTTAAAAATAATTTATCCCGTTCAAGTCTTACAAAATATAAAACCCCTACTTACTCTATAGTCAAGTGTGGAAAATGTTTACTTGACACATTTTCTTTTTCATTACTAAAATTAAGACTTTAGCCGTATCTTAAATCTCGAGACGAGATTTATTTTAAGGGGGAGAAGAATGTAACACCCCTGGCGTTACGATAACTAAAACCTGCCATGTCATCATGATTGCATGCGAAAACCTCCCGCATAAACTCATTTTTCTGCGCAATAACTAAAGTAAAATTTATTCTTGCATATGATTGTGTGTAGGTACTTTAGAGTGATTTGGTCATAATAGTGTTTGTGTATGTATGTGGGATAAAAATAAAAATTAAAGAAATTTAAAAGGGAATCATTTATAAACCCTACATCGGACCTGAAACCTTAATTTGAAAAACAAAAGGAATTATGTGTTGGGCCTTAAAACAAAAGTTGTAAATCTTTAAAAGTTAAGAAACTTCTATTTTGGGCAATTTTGAAGTTATTAAAAATAATTTCAAATAAAACCTTAATCTATGCTTGAAAGATTAGAGTTAAAACTCAATTTCAAAAATTAAAGAGAATCTGATGAAAGTGATTTAGTGAAAATTATAGATATTTTAAAATGGGACAACTTTCATTTTTGGAGATTTTCAAGTTTACAAGTGGAAATTTAAATTAAAACCCAATTTGTGTTTGTTTATTCAAATTTAAAATGCCATTTCAAAAACCATCTGGAATTAGGACAAACTCCTTTAATGAAAGTTATAAGGATTTTCAAATTGAACAACTTTTATATTTGGGGATGTTGAACTTATGCATTGATATTTCAAATTAAACCCTAAAGAGTGTTTTAAAATTTAAATTTGAAATGCTATTTCAAAAACTATGAAGAATCTGACAAAACCCATTTTCCAAAAGTTGTAGACCTTGTCAAATAGAACAACTTTTATTTTTGAATAATTTCATATTGTTGAGAAAAGTTTTGAGAATTTAAATGAATTGTAAATGAAGTTCAAATCAATCTTTTACCCCTTTTTAAATTATTCAAAAATTATTCAAAATTAGGATGAGGTACAAAAACCAAAGATGTTCAGCATAAAATTTTCTACAACTTTTATATTGGTGATTTTGCAAGCTTGATACACAAAATAAAAAGTAATTTTGCCACAAAGTCAAAAGGGGCTGGTTGCTACAGGTGCTACAGGGGGTTCTGGCTCTGCCCCTGCTTGGGTGCAGGCCCGCGTGCGCGCGCTGGCCGCCAGGCGATGCCCGGGGCCAGCCGGTCTCGTGTCACCGACGGTGCCGGGCCTGTGGGGGTCCTCTCCACGCCCCGCACCACATTCGTTGCCCTATAAATGCTCGGGCCGGTCGCTGCTGTCCTATTCCTCTCCTTCTCCTTCACTGCTGGCCGAGCGCCATTCTTGCGAATTCGCCATCCTCGGTCTCCCATTCTCCAATTCATCTCACCCCTGGAGTACTCACTTCCTAGCGCATCTATTGAACCAGATTTTGCCTTCCCTGGTTGTCCGTGGCTCTCACGTACCCCGTTGTCGTCAGCCGGTCCGATTGTGTGAGATTCTTCGATCTCAAATGTATGTCTTAGCCTCAAGGTGACCTTGTGAAGCCGGTGCATCAAGCGGTTTTGTGTTTGGAATTGTAGAGCCACTGGAACGAGGTCCTTGCTCTCGGAGCTTGCCGCCGTAGCCGCGGTCATCGTCAAGCTCATCTCTCCGGCTCGTCTCCGACTCTGCCAACAATTGTTTTGAAGTCATGGTGATCCTGTAGTCATGGTAGTGTCTTCAGTTTGAACGCTATCGGGCCGGGATGATCGGAACGTGACCGTGTCGGCGATGGCCGCGTCCACCATGCCGCCATGGCCGCGCCTGGAGCTTGGACCGGACTCTAATCCACCCAACCATCGGTGTAAGTCTTGTGCAGAGCGATTAGAGGCGCACCGTGTTGCCTTCGGTCTCACTGGAGATCGTCGGCGGTGAGCCGCCGCGAACTGCACTGTCGGGCAGCGGAGAGGGAGTGGGAGGTAGAAGAAGGGGGAATCAGCTGGGCGCTGCTGGGCCTAGGGGGCCGGTCCAGTAGACGTGCGCACGCTTGAGAAGCTGGGGTGGGAGCTAGGCCGCGCTGGGCCGGTCTGTTGGCTTATGGGCTTGACGCGGGCTAAAATGGTTTTGTTATTTTCTTCTCCATTTAAATTGGCTTTTCCATTTTCTGAAGATAGGAATAGTGTTATAGATTATTATTTTTGTAGGAATAAATATACTACTCTGAAAATTATGAAATTTATTGTGTAGCCTCTTAATATAGTGTAGTATTTATGAAAAATGTTAGACTTGATATTTGAACACTTCCTGTATAAAATAAAAATGCTCCTTTTATTTAGCAAATCGGGGACTTCTAAAATTTTTATAGGTTAAAATATTAATCCAAAAATTATGAAATTTTTGTTGGTACTATTTTAGGGTATAACTATCTGTGAAAAAAGTTTGAGCTCAAATGGAAGGAGTTTATGTATTTACTATTTTATACCTCATTATTAAAGTAAATAGAAACCTGAGGACTTAGGTTTTGGGTGACTTTTGTATTGAGTGTTGTCCCAGGGCCATTGACTTGAGATGATCCTCGACACATTAATTAGTTAGTTAAGTTCTTAATTAAAGTGTTAATTAGAGACATTAGAAATTTATGTATACACATACGATAAAATGGTTTTATGAATTACTTAAGTAAGTACTCTCTATTGTCGTAAGAGAGTTAGTCCGACTTTCGATGACTGTTAAAAATGATCAATAAACTAGAGTAGTTAATACTCAATAGTAATTAGTTTTTATTGCTTTGCAACTTTTTCACGAAGGAAAATTGTACTCCACATTCTAAATTAAGTTACTTTAGATTAAATTATAATTTCGTGCATCCTCTGCATCATGGCATACATGTCATCGTGTTAAGTGTTGCATTATTATTTCGTGTAGTGAACGCGCGGTGATTATTACCTGAAGCGTGTCCCGAGCAAGGTCTTCACTCGGTGGACGTGGATCCTTCTCGGTGATTGACTTCAGGGTTCTGTCTACTTCAAGCAATAGGCAAGCCCCGGTGCATTCAGCCCCTCTCTTGTGATTTGAAAAATGTTTATAACTTGAGTTAATCTATTGCATTAAGCTGATCGGAGTTGATTGATAACCCAATTGCTGCATTACCAACCTTGACCACTGAAATTCCTTGAAACCATTTTAAAATAAAATGTTTGGAAAATATTTAGCTCTGCTTGAATAATTTAGAATTTGCACAAAATGCTATTTTGAGCTATTGTGATATATTATTGAATAATTCATGAAAAGGAGAATTGGTAATGTTCTGATTCGGTAACTGTGCACCTGATCAGTACATCGTCATCGACGAGAGGAGATGTTTCTATTGGGTGGTTGTATCTCTTGGGTGTTGGCGCTTCTTAGCTTCAGCAGAAAAGTCTGCAAGCGCACGGAAGTACCTGTTGTAGCCTTTAGCCTGAAAGTATTCAGGGTATCGTAATTTTCCAGAGGAACGGTCTTTGTACTTAGTCTCTTAAACTAGTTTACTCAGAAGAGACGGAAGGGATAGCTTGGGTAGAGAGGTTCCCCACTAGTTGCTTGCTTCAGGTCCCACTGACGCACCTGGTCTACCAGGCGATACCAGTATCAGCGCTATTCCAGCTTCCGAACGTGGGGGAATGCTGGTACGAGTGGACAGGGCTATCACCACCTGCCACTGTACCCCTCTGCCTGTGGGCACGCGGCAATATACGAAGGTAGACTCCAACCTAGACACCACGTCTACGAAGGCGACTACTACTCTAGCGGCATACAGGAACATCCGTCTCTATCAGGAGTTCCTCTTACTAGAGCATCCGTCCAAAGGACGAACGACTGATCCCACAAATAAGTAACTTTATGGAAGTAACATACTTAATGAATCAAACCAAAGTTGAACACGAACTTCTTACTTCAAGTAGCAAGACGATCGTAGAGGTACAAGTTAGGATTGAGAGCCGACAAGCCTGGCACTTCGTCCACCCGGAGGCAGAACTGCTTTGACTCTGCTCTTTCTCCAGATCTTGCCCTCTCTCACTCTCTATACTAAATCAGCTAGAAGCTAATGGAATGGAGCTTGCTCTTCCTCTCTACATTGTGACCTCTAGTGTTGGTGAATCCATTCATGAATAGGTGTAGAGAGGAGGCCTCCTGTTATAGCTTGAGAGGAGGGGGTTCTATGAAAAAGGATCATCCCCACATGGAAGGATCCAAACATGACCTCCAAAGGGTGGTTTCCACTTTCCATCTGTGTTGATCATAGGTGGGACCGTCCTTGGGGAACCGCCCTACAACCGCTAGAAGAAAACTGGGCCCTGAGAGGCCCAACCAGGGGTGCGGCCGGTCCCAGGGGACGGCTGGTCCCTTGGTGGGCCCATCTGGCCACCACCTTTTAGGAGCACGTGGGCCTCGTTGATAGATTCGTTTTGACTAGTGATTCAGCCCAATTGGAGTTCGGATGAGTGAGTTATGGCCAAAATACTCAAGCCTACTCGTGGAGTCCTAAATTGGATTCGAACTTATATATTTTTTTATTGGGAACCCCAAATAATGCAAATAATATATGCATTTTGATCAGCGCGACGAGCTCTCCGCAATGGTATAGTCCATTTTATTATTTGAGATACTTTTATGTTGTGAAAACTTGGATATTCCTGCAACATAGTGAAAAACACCAAAACTCGTGGAACTTGTTAATTAAAGAATATTTTTCTATGATATTGCATGGATTTATATTATTATTGGCGTTATAAAATGTGACTTAAGGACCGCCAACATTGGGTTAGAGTTCCCAAGGTTTGACCACCGATGGAAAAGGGAAATGTTTCGCTCGGTTGATGTGCACATGGGGCGGCGATCCCCATGTCTTGTCATCCGACAGGCATGAATTTGGAAACCATCGGGTAACTTTGTACTTGGGTTAGAGTCCCAATGCATGGTTGCTGGTGGAAAAGAAATTAGGGACTGTTCGTTGTAGGCCTGCTGGATCGAGACTTTGCAACTAGCCACATACTACGGAAAGCCGTATCTCCGATGGCTCTATTGCTTGAACCGACAACCACACACTATGAGTGGAGAGATGGCGAGAGTAGCGTGTACCCTCGTGGCCGTCGTGCCTGGAGACGAGAGGAGTACTGTGCTCTCGGGTGGCGCGGGACCGGTTCAAGGATAGAAAATCCATGGTAGACGGGGTTAGCATATGCAAGCTTAAGTGCTACATATGCAGTGTGGATAGGGATCCCCAACTGGGTATTAATCGATTCGAATCGTTGTTGCTCCTCGGTTAATGGAGACTTGATCCACTGACTTACCCTGAAAAGTGGTTCGGAACTAGGATGTTTTTGAGAATGAATAAGTAATTGGAATTGAAGGATATATGTGAAAGAATTGAGAACTATTGGTGTTGATTATAATAATATTGAGTAAAATACTGAAAGTAGGATTAGTAATGCTATTTCCACAAAATACTTTGATTCTTGCTAAAGCCTTACCTTGACTCCTCTCAGCCTGCATTCCTGTTGGCGGCCCTTATAGATCACTTTTATGCCGCCAATTTAGACTGAAAAGAAGAAAGATAAACATATTGTAACACATATGCCTTTACTACTAACAAGTTTCACTTGTACCCCTAGTATTCATGTTTTGCAGGTTTAATGGTGTAACAAGTGGAAATGCACAACATCATGGAAAAAGCGAAAAAGCAAACGACGTATTCTGCAAATGCGCAAATCAAGAAAATAAGAAAGCCCACCTCAAAAAGCTGAATTGGATCCATCCGTAACCACGGGAGAGGCCCAGGCCCAGATAGCAACCGACCACCAGAAGGCGGTGGCCAGCGGGCCCAGCCAGGGGTGCGACCGCCCCTCCCGGGCCCAGTCTTCGGTGGCGGTGCTCTAGACGGTTTTCCAAGGGCGGTTTCACCTCCTTCCAAGTTTAGAGACGCCAAACCGTCCTAGTTCAACTATAAATAGATGGTGCTCTTTCATTCAACACACACATCATTTTGGAGTCATCTACCTCACACCTCTCATTTGTATCTTTAGAGTAGTACTAGTAGTTTGTGAGCAAGGCAAGAGCTATCAATGAGAGTTTGTCTCCTTGGAAGAAAAGGATCATCTTGGTATGAATACAATTCGGTCTTCTTCCATGAGCAAGTTCTTATCATATTTATATGATCATGCATATGAACTAGAGCAAAGTTATGATCTTGTTATGAGCATAATATATGGACTAGAATATAGTTTATGTGTCATGTTCTTGACTTGTTCATCGTCGTTCTTCATTGTTCATCGAATTAGTATGAATAGAGGAAGAACTAGGAATGAGGTAATGGTTCGTCGTGCCTTCTTGATTGCTCTTAACCTAGCCTGTCAATCCGAAGGGTTGGGGTCCGCGAAGGTTAGGAGTTGTTTCCAAGTATGTGAGCATGGTGCTCAGGTATGCGGAGATCGGCGAATATGTCAGTATCCCACGAGCAGAGGGGGTAGGTGGGCAAGTGGTGATAGCGCTGTCCATCCCTAGCACTCCCCCATGTTCGGATATTGAAGTAGGAGTTCGTAAAGTCTCTATCGGCTGGCAGACCAGCTGCGGGGATCTCTCTAGCACCCCAGACTTAGTCCTGATACTAGACTTACTAATTAGATGTGTTGCTAGCAGCTCTTTGCATAATTATATATGACCAATGCCTGCTCAGTTAGTTATATTCTTTTGTTCTTCATTTTCCCTTTTTATCCTTGAGGTTGACCCAGATGTGTGTCCACTATTTTGAAATCATATCTTATTTCTGTTTACTCTATGCCTACCATTGCACTCAATAAGTGATCATGTTTACACCACGCTTGATGCATATTGCCCTCCTATGGGAAATTATAAATACGACACCCTTGAATACTCACGGGTTGAAATGCTACAATGATAGTTCTGTGCGCTTGCAGAGTAATCTTATTTCTTACTGAGCTATCGATTGGTGTACCTAAGTACCATTACTTAAGGATTATAATTCTTGTGCACCCCACGGCGCCGTGTCACAGTTTTGCATATCGTAAGTAATGACGGTTAGGAAGGCCAATCCGGCACTTCTAACTGCTATTACCAGACTGCATTACCTTGGTCGGCGCCATTAAGGGCTAAGGGTTACCTTTCTGAAGTAATGATGGTTGGGAATGTCAACTTACGTTTCTAGTATTATTATTAAGGTCGCACTTGTAGTCTATCTTTAGTAGTGATGCTAAGAAACGCCAATAATTCCTGAGTCTCATTCCTTTTCTTAGTTGGGTAAGTCTTGCGAAATACCCCAATACTCAGGATTTGTTAACCCCCATTGCAGGTGAGCCGAGAGTATAGTTCTGCTCGAGACCATGCCGGTTGGCGGATCGGGCATGGATGATGATGTGTATGATATAACCCTTGGAAAGGGTGTCTAGTCGTATGATGCTACTCCACTGCAAAACTTTGGGTTTGGGATAATTTCATTTATTTTTGTAAACCTATGGTTATGTAATACTTTCGCACTCTCTACTCTGATTTATTTTATTTGTGCAAACTATTGTAATACTTGCAAGGTCTTTACAATGAGATCCTCGGGGAAATTAGGGTTTTCTTGGAGACCCAGCTGGCCACCTAAGTCAAGGGGAACTCGTGCAGACTGATCGTGGGTCCTTAGGGATGATGACGGTGCACGTGGGTCCTATGATTAAGGCGGTTCTATCACAGTTTGCATTAATAGCAGAACCTCTCCAGAGGCAATGCTTTTTTGTATTTGTTGATTTGCTTGATGATTGATTTTGGCAAGGCAATGGAGCTCATGAAGAAGGAAGGGAGTGCAGAAAAAACAGCATTTACTAACTGTAGCCTGCCAGCTTGATGCAAGAAAGGGGAGACTATAGCTAATCTTCTTTTGCATTTATTTACCATGGGCATGAAGTCTTGAGTTCTTGGTCTTGAAATGCTAAGAGGTAGTCCAAGATAAGTGAATGGCAGACTCCCTTTTGAACAACCAAAAGTTTCAGCCAGAATGTCTAGTCTTTCATCTGGTACATTGATAGGAATCATCATAGATTTGTTGAAGTTGACTTTCAGACCAGTGCAAAGAGAGAAGCTGTTTAGCAAGGATTTTAGAAAATACAGTTGCCTAGTATCACCTTCCACCACAATCAGGGTATCATCTGCATATTGAATCACTGGGAAGTCTGAAGTTGAGGTTGTGGGGATTGGAAACTGCAGCTGGCCCAATCCTTTTTCTTTATTTATCATAGATTGCAAGAAATCTGCTGTTAGAAGAAACAAGAGAGGTGATAGGGGGTCACCTTGCCTAACCCCTCTTCTACAGTGAATGGTTTTACTAGGCATACCATTTAGCAGAACTTTTGAGGTTCCAGAGCAAAAAAATTCTTTCATCCATTGAATCCACTTTTGCCCAAAGCCCATGGTTTCCATCAAAGTCAAAATGGTTTGATGCTCAATTTTGTCAAAAGCCTTTTCAAAGTCTAATTTTAGAATCACTATTTTCTTTCTTGAATGATGACACAAGTGGATATATTCATAGGCCCAGGCCACACAATCTTGAATTGTCCTCTTTTTGATAAACCCATATTGATTTTTATGCACTAGAGAGGTGATGACTGGCTGTAATCTATTAGCCAACAATTTTGTGATCAATTTGATTGAGGAGTTCAAGAGAGAAATGAGTCTGAACTCATTTACATTTCTGGCACCATCAACCTTGGGGATTAAAGTGATGAATGAGGAATTGATGCTTTTGAGGCACACTGAATGGCTGTAAAACTCATTACAAAGCTCATAAAAGTCATTCTTGACAATTGGCCAACATTTTTTCAGAAATTCATTGTTAAACCCATCAGGTCCCAGGGACTTATCATTTGGAAGAGATTTAATGATACTGTCTATTTCTTCGTGCCCAAAAGGAGCCTCAAGGGGTTGCAGATTACCATTTCTCTGAATAAAGAGCCCTGGATCCACATTGAAGCCATCAAACTCAGAAGTTCCCAGCCTAACTTTGAAGTCCTCCCATAATAGCTGCTCTTTACCTCTATGATCACTGATGGTCGCTCCATCACTGGTAACCAGCTCTGTTATCAGATTTCTTCTGTATTTCATGGTGGCATGAGTATGGAAAAACTTGGTTCCAGCGTCACCTAGCTTGACCCGTTTGATGTTCCCTCTTTATTTCCAGAAAAGTCTTTGCTGTTCAAGGATAGATAGTAGGTGAGTTTTGAGGCTATCTTTAAAGTTCCACTCTTCTATACTCAAGTCTCTGAAATCTTCAATAATCTCAATAAACTGGAGGATTGATCTAACATTATTAATTACAGTATGAATCCCTAATTTTGCTGCTTGCCAATCTTTAAGATTCTTTCTTAGAATTTTGAATTTATCTATGATAGCTTTGGCCTTGTCAGTCACTTGAATAGGAGTTGTCCAGCTTGCAGTTAGGATACCAGGGAATTGATGACTTAACATCCAGTAGTTTTTAAACCTAAAGATCTTGCTTCTTGGAATCGAAGTGGAGATACTCACCACACATGGAGTGTGATCTGAAGGAGCCATGTCCAGAGCTTTCACAGAAGTGTTAGGGTAGACTAAAGTCCAGCTAGCAGAGGAAAAAACCCAATCTAGCTTTTCAAGTAAAGGAGAAGGTTGCATGTTGGACCAGGTGAATTTTCTACCCTGGAAAGGAATCTCAGTGAGCCCAAGCTGACTAATAGCCCCATTAAACCCAAGAATCTCAGACAGATTGCCACCAGGCTTGTTTCTATTTTCCAACTTTCTAATCAGATTGAAGTCTCCCAAGACTAACCAGTCCACATCTGCAGGCATCTGAATGTTTTTGAACCAATTTATGAATTATAGTTTACCTTCTGATACACAAGGCCCATAGACACAAGTTAGAATCCAGGATGAGTTATTATGGAGGGAGGTGAACTCTAGGGATATGGCAAAAGAGTTGCTGAAGATTTTTGTGCCAGTAAAAAGATGGCTATTCCAAGCCACAACAATACCTCCAAAAGCACCAACTGAGGGGAGATATTCAAACGAATCAATGTTGTTGGGACAAATTTTCTAAGGAATTGGACATCAAAGGTTTCTTTTTTGGTCTCCTGCAAACACATAATATCACAGGCAGATTGCACAATTTTGTTTCTAACAGCATCCCATTTCCAACTAGCATTGATACCTCTTACATTCCATGTAAAAACATTCCACTTTCTGATAGAGTTTGTATTCATGATAAAAATGAACAACTGACCAAAGGAGACTGCTAGACAAAAGAGTGATTTCACAGGCAATCAGAGACTCATTCTGCATTGGTCTCACTGCCATCAGGTCCTCCTTGCTGTTGACACTTCCTAACGCAGTCACCAAGGATAGAGATATCCCAGACAACAGCGCCAGAATACTACTAAATATGGCAAGGGGGTAAAACAGCAAGTGCACGGTTGTCAAAGTACCTTTCACCTAGGAGTATTCCAAGGTATCGATTTCCACAGGGAACGTGAGTATTCTACAAAGAATCAAGATTGTCCTAAGATAACTAGATCTTTGGGATAAATAGGGTAGAGAGGGTCTTAATGGCAAAGGTTCTAGATCAAGGTAAGGTCTACAATGATTGTTCACTTCGGAGCTCTGTTTCGGTCAAGCACTGCAAAAGATAACTTGCGCCGTTACAGCTTCGGGCACTACGTTTTAAGAACTTGCATAAACACGTGGTGGACTACAGAGACTAGACGGGGCTGTCACCACCCACTAGCTACCACACATCCGAGGAGCAAGCCGCACACACTGGTAAAGGATAGCCTAAGCACCACGCCTACACTATAGCTTACTACACTAATCTAGGTATACCAAAGATAGACTAGAGCACTCAAGTAAATGAACAATGTACCAATGAACAATAGAAGTAGAACACTTACAGACTCAAGTACCTTAAGCAAGAAGAATTCCGGAGCGGCTCACTTGAAGGAGACCCGCATCCGCAGAGATACACGCTGAAGATGGTGCCGACAAGCCCAGCACTCCTCCAGCTTCTCCTCACTCTCTCCCTCTCTTCTACTCCTTACTAGGATAGCTCTAAGTCTATGACTCTCATGTGGAGAGTGTGTATCTAGTGGTTGTTTCCTTCACAAGTGAGGAAATCAGTCCTATTTATAGTGCTAGAGTACTCCAGGGGTATTTGTAGGCGTGCTGGAGGTCGGTGGCCGCCAGAGGTAGGGCGGGCGCCTGGTTGATTTCACCGACTTGCGATCCAATGGCCGTGGTTCTTTCCCAAAGGTGGTTGCAAGGTCGGTTGATGCCCGTTTTGCGGTTGTAGAGTCGGTTTGTGACCCTTGGAGGATGACATGTGGGTCCATCGATCCTTGACACCTCCATCTTGCACCATTGGTTGGAAACCGACTTTGATTGATGGCTAGGATGGCTTCTAGGGACATTCACATGGATTGTGGACATGGCAGATGACAGAGGCAGGGTGGGCGCCCTGTTGATAGGGCCACCGGACCGTAGATCTTGTACCGACCTTGGATTAACGGAGGACAAACTTCTCCCACGGATTGCTGATGTGGAACGAGACAGGGATAGGGCGAGCGCCCTGTGGATAGGGCGGGCACCCTCCAACTTGGGCCAAATGTGCTCATATGTGGTGAGCACATACGCCTCTCAGTTAGCTTTCCAGCGCCTGGTTGTTTGCCTGATTCCGAGTTCGGATGCATCCTGAGTGCTCATTTTACCCGGGACTGCTCCTGCAGCCTGTTCTCCACTCCCCGAAAAGCGTAACCTTATCGTCCGTCCTCCGATTTGGGTGAACCAAAACCTTATTTCAAACTCCTTGAATTGGTGTAGTCACAAGAAGCATGGATGAAGCCTTTTCTCCTTATATATCGCCGTTTTGTACTTACCTTGCACCTACACTCACATAGCCATCACAACTTGTGGAAATAGTTAGAAATAAAAACCTATGACTATGGTTTGTATCATTTTTAGACCAAATTAGGCACTGTTGATGGTATAAAATAGGGTGTTAAGAACCGTCAACAAGCTCTCCCACACTTGCTTTTTACTCATCCTCGAGTAAAGGTTAAAGATAAATGTATTCATGATCATAGCATCTTAAGACATACAGCTAACACAAAAGTTATTCCAAGACAAATTTTATACTAGTAGGATATGTGGCATTGGCTAACATATATCCTTCAGTGGTTGAAAAGTGGAATAGTTCTCGAAACAAAGTTATCTTCCCAAATTCTCATCTTAGTGATTTGGAGTTTTTAAATTTTCACAAAAAGCATAGTTCACTTATACTCCTCAAATGGTACTCTCAAGTCACTCAATGGTATATAATTCCTTACCAAAGCATAGTAATGAGTTGCTTTCTTATCCTTTCCTACTTGTAAAAAGCTTATGTGGAGTTCTAGGTATGGAAAGGATATAACATACTTACCTTGCATGTGTTGTCGAGTCAATGCTTGTATCCAAGGAGAGAAGTACCATACTCTTAGATCAAGATGTGCATGTGTATGGATATTTGGTGGCTAAACTTTATTGAATTGAAAAAGCAAGCAAATGGGTTATCTCCCAGCAGTGCTTTGTTTTACGTCATAAGCTCGACTTTTGCAGTTTCAGCTGCAAGAACTTGTGCCAAGGCAACTGCGAGCTTTGGAATACTTATGGTAAACAAAAGCATCTGCAACCAACCTTTTGAAGGATTCATAAAGGAGAAACATATGATGGTTGCAACTCTCATAAGCTCTAACGGTAGAGGGGAAGATTGACTTTGGAGATTTCTCATGAAAGCGTGGATCTGGTGGCTCTTCCAAGATATAACTTTCATGCTCGTCCACCTGATCCTCCTTTTTGGACTCCAAAGTTGATTCCTCGAGAATGTCAATAGCCCAAACATATTCATCCCTCATCTCTTGGCTATGACATTCTACGAGTGGATTTCCATCCTCATCCTCTTTTAGGATGGGGATCCACACCTCTAACGATTTTTGCCCCCTTTCAACCAAAATATTTTGATTGCCTCCTTGGTTTGAATTATCGATAAAGAAACAAGGAGGGACATATAGGGGATCAAAGTCAGAGATTGATTTGAGGGGCTCTTGAACTACCAAATCTTTAGATGAATAGAGAAGATGATGAGATGGGGTCAAGGATGCTAAAGATCTCTCATGAATTGGATGGTTGAAGGTGTTCCCAACATCAAGAGAAAGATCCTCCTCAAATTCAAAAGGAAATTCCGGAGGTGGAATTTCTTCCTTTTTCGGTGGTTCGTGTGTTTGGTTGACAACAGGCTCTATGGTTTGAATAGGCAGGGAATCAGTTGTCAGAACTTCTTCTCGCTTGGGGGTCAGCTCGTCGTCTTCCTTAGGGAATTCTTCATGAATTCCGATGTAGGGAGTGTTTTGAAGGATTTTGTCTAAAATAATCCTTCCATCACTTGCGAAAACTTGTAAGAAAGCTCCTCCCGAGGCAATGTCAAGGAATTGTGCAGATTCTTTACTAAGCCCCATATAAAAATGTTGCAAAAGCATAGAATCGGGTATAGCTAAATTGGGTCTCGATATAGATAAATCTAAAAGACGGGCCCAAGCTACACCTAAAGGTTCCTTGGGTTTTTGTTCGAAGTTGAACACTTCCTTACGAAGATGAACAACTCGAGAGGTAGGGAAGAAAGCAAAACAAAACTTGCTCCGCAGTTCTTCCCACTCTCCTTGCACACTACCTACGAATCGAGCATACCAGTGTTTAGCTACTCCCATCAAAGAGAATGGAAATAACTTCCACTTTAAGTTTTCTAGTGACATGCCAGGAATGTTTAGGCAAGAGCATAGTTTCTCAAATTCCCTAAGGTGGGTGTAAGGATTTTCATCTTCTAGCCCAGAGAAGGATTGCTTCCGAACCATGGCTATGAAAGCAGGACGAAGCTCATAGCCATCTGTTAGAATAGGGTGTGACAATGGTGGGGGCTCCAACAAGTCGCCCTTCGAAGCCGAAAGTTGAATGATAGACATGGAATCCAAACGATAAGTGTGGTATTTTTATGTTTTTTTTTTGAAGGTGATGGTGGATATGATGGTAGTAAAAGAAAGGTTGTGGTTGATTGTTGTGATATGAATGTAGCGGTGGTAAGAAGAAAAAGGAAAAAGGATACACAGACAACTTGGTTCGATTCTAAAATAGCTACCGTTTCCCGGCAACAGCGCCAGAAAACTTGTTGACACTTCCATACGCAATCACCAAGGATAGAGATATCCCAGGCAACGGTGCCAGAATACTACTAAATATGGCAAGGGGGTAAAACCGCAAGCGTGTTGACGGTGGATATACCCTAAAATTTTATATTCAAACACCGTCAATAGGCCTTGGATTCAAGGAAAGATAAACACATCATGAACATATTTTATCAATAACTAGTTTCACATGTACTCTTAAGCTTGTGAACGCTGGAAAGATGAAACAGAGCAGAAATGAACACTTGGAGCCCAATAATGTGGTTCGGCCGAACCATGTAATTGGGAACCAAGTCATCAGACATCAAGACATGGTGCAAAACATGACTTGGAAGAGAGGAGAGCCAAGGGTGGGCCCACCCATGGGTCGGCCGAACTGCCCATGGGGCCCACCTGGCTCTGGTGATGTAGCAGGATCCGTGTGACCTTCCACTAAGCTCAAGTCAGACCTCAGATCAACATGTGTTTCCATTCAACGGATGAGAAGCAAAGCACAAGGATTCAACGTGACAACGTGCAAAGGAAGTGGAACCAACACAAGGGGACAGTGTGCGACAGATGGGGACCACGGTGGTAGGCCCAACCCACCAGGGGTGGGTCAGCTGAACCACTAATTGTGGGCCCAAGCCACCCGCACACTCCCAGACTGGTGAGGACACCTTCTAAAAGACCCTGGCTGGGCCCACGAGTCATAGGGGGGTCGGCCGTACCCCCCTGTGCCAAGCCAGGTCGGTTGGCCTCCACCGACTCCAAGCATGTTTCCCATGTGCTCAAATCACCAAACCCGTCCATCTTGAGGCGGTTACAAGACGGTGGATCCAAGGGTGGAGAGGCAAGGAGCACGCGGATCGCTGACGTGGCACCCTCTCATCCTCCCCTATAAATAGAGGCTGCCATCCCCCTCTTCAACACACACAAGACACCCAAGAGTCACAAGTCACAAGAGTTTTACTCTTTAGTAGTAGTATTAGTCTAGTGTGGGAGTTAGAGTCGAGTCAAGCTACGCTCAGAGTCTCCGGAGTCGTCTGCTGGAGAGTCTGGAATAGCTCTTGTACCTTTCCTTCTGTAAGACTTTACCTTTATCAATATATTATTTTTACTTTACTTTACTAAATCTCTACTTAGTGCATTACTATTCTTTATAGTATTGTTGTGTTTTGTCTTAACTTATAGTTGAGTTATATTGGATAGTGATCCTGTAACCAGCTCACGTGTGTAGTTCATCGCCTGTCATAGGGTACAGAGGTCATATCCCCTACTGTCTCGCCTATCCCCTACACACCGGAAGTAAGGTAGCTATCTTGATATACTTCATCTATTTGATAGGATAGTTCACAAGAGTAAAGTAAGAGTCATAGGAGTCTTATACTCACTCGTTGTCCTCCCACCTATCTATACTCTACTAGTTATCTTAGTTATCTCAGAACCTTGTCGTGTCCTGGTGTCATTACCCTTTCCTCTATATATCGATTTACCCCCTATCACTAATTGATACTAAGTTGCTATAGACTTAAGGATCTCTCTCTTTTTATTAATTATTCCTAGCAACCGCTTTTCCTTGGGATAAAAATAAATAACGATACCTTGAAATACTCCCGGATGAAGTGCTACAGCGGTATATTCTGTGCGCTTGCGGAATTATCCAATAGACATAAGAAATACCCCAGGCACTTCTGGCGCCGTTATCTGAGATAGCCTAACACCCTGTCTCTGGTGGTTGCGCTAAGAAGTGTCAACAAGCATTTCTGTCGCTGTTGCCGGGGAAAGCATCAGTCTAGGAATATTAATAAAAAATTAAATCCGGAGTCTACTATCAATTTAGTTATCGATTAGTGTTAGGGGCTTACCCCTGTCTGTGTTTCTCGTTATCGTGAAGTTAGACATGAACGGTTTCCGATTGCTGTTAAATTTCATTGAAGATCCTGAGCAATTGTTGAGGAGAACTAGACGCCGTTAAGTTCCACCTCAAAGGTTCATCTCAAACCAGAATCCATTCGAGGAAAGAGGCTCCGCACCACCAACCGAGGAAGCTATGGCCCAAAAGACCATCTCTGAGTTCTCCGCACCGTCGGCTGACAACATTGCCACCAGTCCGCAGCTCAACTTGGGGGATGCTACCTTTGAGCTCAAGCCAGCTCTGATCAACATGGTGCAAGCCAATCCATTTTGTGGGAAGCCGCATGAAGATGCCAATGCCCATCTCCAGCACTTCCTGGAGGTGTGTGGTTCCTTCATTATCAAGAATGTCTCGGCTGACACCATCCGTCTTCGCCTGTTCCCATTCTCACTGCTTGGGAAGACGAAGCAATGGTTTTATGCCAACAAGAATGAAGCTACCACCTGGGAGAAGTGCGCCAACACATTTCTCAAGAAATTCTTCTCAATCGGCAAAACCAGCGCTCTCCGTGGAAAGATCTCAAGTTTCCAACAGCAAGCTGACGAGACAATTCCCGAAGCATGGGAACGTCTCCAGGAGTACATTCGAGCTTGTCCTCATCATGGGATTGAAGAATGGCTCCTAATCCAAGGTTTCTACCATGGGCTGACTGGATTAGCCCGTAGTCACCTTGATGCTGCCGCTGGAGGAGCATTCTTGCAACACAATGTTAAAGACGCCAAAGACCTCATTGAAAAGATGGTTATCAACCAATGATGGAATGAGGAGCGTCTCCAGCCCAAGAAAAGGGGTATGCACACCGTTCATGAGGTGGACATGCTCTCAACAAAAATGGACCTCTTGATAAAAAAGATTGAGAAAGGTTCCAAGAAGGAACAAGGGGCCATTCAATCCACTGCCACCGCACGAGCAATCGAAGCTGATCCATGGTGCGAGGTATGTGGTGGAGAAGATCACTCGGGCAACAACTATCCCGAGACGAAGGAGGAAGTGTGCTTCATCAACAACAACAACAACAACAACAACAATGGGTATCGACCCCAGCAACAAGGAGGATGGAACTCGCACCCCTTCTATCAAGGAAATCAAGGTAATAGTTACAGCAATAATTTTAATAATTCTTATAGTAACCAACCTTCTCTTAAAGATCTTGTCTTAGGCCAATCTAAAATCAATGATAGCATAAACAAGAAAATAATGGCTAATGATAAGATTCTTGAAAATCTTAGTGAGCAAATGGATAGCTTTAACACTGCTATGAAAAATCAATTAAGCTTTAATAAAATGTTGAAAACCCAATTAGCTCAAATAGCAGCAGCTGTCCCATCATTCGAACAAGGTAAGATCCCTAAGAAACCTGAGAAACCAATTGAGGGTGTTAAGTTAATTTCCACGAGGTTTGGTAAGCCTTCGGTTAGGTAAAACCCGGGTTGTCTTCTTGATCCGCCATTCATGGCCAAGAAGAGTGACCGTGGTCATCCTACCATCACCTGTGAGATCGGGCCACACACCTTCAACAACGCCTTCTGCGACCTTGGATCTGGAGTGAACATCATGTCCAAGATAATGTACGAGAACTTATTAGGGGGACCTTTGTACCCCACTTTTGTCAAATTGCAGATGGCTGACCAATCAATCCGGTTCCCCGAGGGATTGGCAAGGGACATCCTTGTCAAAGTTCAAGACGAATACATCCCCGTCGACTTCATCATTCTTGACATGGGGGCCGATGACGAAATCCCCGTCATCCTGGGAAGGCCATTCCTCAACACTGTGAATGCCATCATCTACGTGGGATCCGGCCAAGTCCACTTTCAACTCTCAGGTAAGAGAATTAAATGTCCTTTCAATGGTTATAAATCGATGCAACAGGCAAGGAAGAATCTGTGGAGAAACAAGCCACAATATGCACCCCGCCGAAAGAATGAACCGCCAAGGTCCAAAAAGGCCGAACTGGTAAGTAAGGCTGAAGTGATAAACAAGGCTGACTCCGCTGAATCACAAGCATCAACCAAGAAGGAATGGCGAAAGAAAGAGGTGCGATCATCACGGTCTCCATCTCCGGGACCGATCGAAGCACCCGAAGAATAAACCCGAAATGGAGAGGTCCTGCTCTATGGACCTAAAACATGGAGCCCTTGCTGGTAAGGTAAATCAGTATTTATCCCATATTTAATTCCTGCATTTCAATTTTTGCATTTTCTTCATTGCATTTCATATTTAAATTTTGCAATAATTTCTTTCGACAAAATAAAATACTTAGATGAATAAAACTTGAGAATGAACAGTAGTGCTCACAGCTGAGGTGGTGGGACCACCTAGGTGGGGTCGGCCGACCCCACCATGGGGCCACCCACCTTCGGTGGTGTTGGTCTGGTGTAGTGATTCACCTCCTGAATTTTGAACACCATCTCCTTTTGAATTTGGCCGACCACATTTGGTTATGACCACTTTCATTTGCTCCAAGGAGAATCCAACATCCACTACCAACCAATTCTGAAAAGTGGACACATTGGCATGCATTAGTGTTCCCATAGTCCATGGGAATCACTTTAAACATATCCCTACTTTTGTCATACACCTTTTACCTGCTTTGCGCTTGATCCGATATTGGATGGCCATAACTTTTCTTTCTGGCTCTAATGTACAAGTTCCTTATAATGATGAATTAAGACTGCTCTATGCCATGACAAAGAAATTAAAAGTTTCACCTGCTAAGATGTTAGTCCACTTTTGGCTTGGTATTTTCCATAGAAGCGGGCCCATATTCTTCACTTCTTTTATCACGCGCATTGCTAAAACAATGGACTTGTTAGATGGAAAACATTACTTTGAATACATTGCTTCTCCTAGAGATGTTGTAACCGAAGATTTCTTCATAAGTACTCAAGTCCTAAAAAGAGATGAAAATGGTCCTATGCATTATCTTCTCTTTTCTGTCTTTCTAAAGAGTGTGGGCTATCTCCCCAGCAGATACTTTTTGTACCCATTTTTTTTCTCAGGCGAGTGTCTTTGCACCTATTGTTTTACTCCCTTTCTTTTTTTTGGCATATACCCTTTTGATATGGCATCTTTCAGGCTCATACTTCTTTAGTATGGCATCTTTTAATTTTATAACCCACACTTTCTTTTGGACTTATAAGAGAGAGACTTATGCATAGAGCAAAAACATTTGTGCATGTGAATTCAATCATAAATGCATAACAGAATAGTCCACTTAAATCATATTAGTAGAACAAATTATTATATTTTGATTTTGACTTTTGAAATATCTGAAGCTTAGGTGTCACTCAGAATGAAATAAATAGCAACTCAAACCTTTTTATATCATATCCGTCAATTACTTAGATTTAATCTCAAAACTTACGTTACCCACAGATATCAAGTTTCAGAATAAATTTTCATGGTAGATAAACTTCATGCAATACGTAGGAGAGTTTAAATTTAAATATTAAGCATTTGCAGGAAATTACATTTCAGCATTTTAATCATCTTTTTTTTTAGCTTCAAGTTCTACTTACTCTCAAGACAAATTTAATGCAGAATGTAAAGCAAATTTACTTAAATGCTCAATATATATATTTTTTTGGATTTTTAATTTTTTATCGAGCAAGAATTTAATGTAATAATTAAAGAAAGCGATAAATAAATTTTTATTTGTTTTTCTGGTTTTGTTTTCTAGCAATATTGAAATTAACAGAATTAAAGACTGAAATAAATACTGAAGTAAATAGTAGAAAATGGCGGAATAGTCAAATTCGTCCTTGAACTATCGCCAAAAGCTCAGTTTAGTCCCTGAACTATAAAAACGGCCGTTTTAATCCTCAAACTTTCACAGCCAGCTCAATTTCGTCCCTAAACTATGAAAACGACCGTTCTCGTCCTCAAACTTTCGCAGCCGGGTCAATTTCGTCCTTAAATTATGAAAACGACTGTTCTCATCCTCAAACTTTCGCAGCCGGTTCAATTTCGTCTCTGGTCCGATGTGGAGCACCACGCTGGCTTGTCTCATCATCACCCAGTCAGCTGGAATCAGTTTTTGAAAGCCTGTAACTGATTTATTCTTATTTCAACTTGTCGCAACTAGTTGTAACTCTTCAATACAAAATGGGATGAAGATGATTTTTTTCATAAAAATTGTAGATCTCGATAAGATCTACAACTTTCTAGTTTTAATATTTTTTATTTGAGGACATTAAGATACTCAAAAACTTCATATTATGGTGCTAAAATTTTATATTAACTTTTATATTAATTACAAGCAGCAGCAGGTAATTATTATGGTGCTAAAATTTTATATTAACTTTTTGAGCATCTTAACATTCTTAAATAAAAAAAATTAAAACTAAAAATTTGTAGATTTTATTGAGATCTACAATTAAAAATCATTTTCATCAATGTTGTATTGAAGAGTTACAACTAGTTGCAACCAGTTGGAATAAGAATAAATCAGTTGCAGACTTTCAAAAACTGATTCTGACTGACTAGGCGATGACGAGACGAGCCAGCGTGGCGCTCCACATCGGACCAAAGACGAAATTGAGCCGGCTGCGAAAGTTTGAGGACGAGAACAGTCGTTTTCATAGTTTAATGACGAAATTGAGCCGGCTGCGAAAGTTTGAGGACGAGAACTGTTCTTTTCATAGTTAGGGACGAAATTGAGCTGGCTGTAAAAGTTTGAGGACTAAAATGGCCGTTTTCATAGTTTAGGGACTAAATTGAGATTTCGGTGATAGTTCAAGGACGAATTTGACTATTTCGCCGTAGAAAATATACAAAGGTGAGGGGTGCTCAGTACTGTGGTAGAAGTGGCGGCGGATATCCCATCTGATGTATCAAATACTCCAATCCGCTCTGCGTCTGTTGCTGTCCTTGGTATAACTGATCAAGTCCTTGGTCCGTGTAATGCTGCCGCTGTTCATGTTGGTAGAACCTGTCATCGACCTGATGCTGCCACTGCTCGTGCTGGTGCAGTGTGTCGCTTATCGCGTTCTGTCCCTACTCAATGTTAGTGAGGCGCATAGATAAAACCGGAAAATCATTAGCGGTAGCCGAAAAATGCTGCTCTAGTGGCCGGTAGGAGCCATTTTCTGGTGGTGCGTGGAACGGATACCGTCCACCAGTGGTGAAGTTCGTGTTCCTACGCACAGAAAAGGATGCACGGCCTCTCTGAAAATCATTTGCCGTGTTGTCTGGCTCCTCTGTGGGAAATGCTTCCTAACCTGCTGCTGCTGCGGGCGAAGACTCTCCTTGGTGAAATGTGGGCTGATCCTCCTATCTTGCATGGCGGTCCACTGCTGGTGTGGTTCCTGCGTCGATCCCTGCTTACCAAAATTAACAAAGTGGAAATAAACTGGCCCAGATGGTGCCAGGTCAGCTCCAGTGAAATCAGCTCTCGGCGCCCTACTGATGCGTGCAGATGGACACCTGCCAACGTTAGCTCCATTAGCTGGAAATATAAAGTTCTGAACAGAATAAATTCCTAACTCCCTGTCCGGTAGCTCGTACTCATTTGCATAATTTTTGTAAATCATAATTATTTTATTATTTCGGCGTTTGAGCATGTGAACACGAAAGAAAAAAATCATACCCAATAATTCTACGGGCATCAAGAATAAAAACAAGTGTAGCATTCTGTAATAAACCTAACCCAGTAGTTAAACGTGTAATCCAGGAAGTAAAAAAAATACTGCATTTTCTCATGGAAGGGACAGTTCTCCAGTAATTTAACATCATTTTTTACAAGTGACTCTTTTCTCTTTTTTATCATGATATATAATAAATGTAGCTCATCTTATTTAATAGTATTTAATTCCTCTCTAGGAGAAAATGTAAAAGCTAGGCATTTAAGCATGAACCTCAGTGTGGGGTGATGGACTTCTTCAGTTGTATACTTTTGTTTTTTCTCTGATTTCTTTGCAGTGATGCTCTCCCAAAAATCATCTTTATCAAAATCTTGGAGAGATTCCATTATATTTACCACACACTGATTATAGAATCCTAACACTAAGCTAAGTGTTTTCCATGAGATGGTGAAAAATTTACTAAATATTTTAAAATTTACCTCATCATCATCAAAGTCTAGGGTGCTAATAAATTCTATTGTGAGTAACTTGCTACCCTGCTCAGTGATTTGCCATGCACCTTCCCAACCAACATTTCTAAATATAAGCTCAAACTCGGAATCCATTCCGGTTTCATGGAGCAAAGTGGCATCAAAAGTTGGAGTATGCGTAAATTCCTTATTCTTAACCACATTTAAAATTTCTCTCTGAGGTCTATATGGTAATGAAATTTAAGTGCTACTTGTGAGCTCATACCTCTCTTCCCTTTGGGAAGAGGATGAAGGGTTGTCGTACTCGAAAGGTGAAAGAGAATCGACGTTCATGTCAGAGTCGACGAACGATGGCACTGTTGACATCTGCTAACGTCGCCAAATATAACTATATAATTTTTAATACGAGAGGCGAGATTAGAAGATGAATGGTAATTAATTAATTTGTCATTAGCAACTAGCCACTTTTCTATTACCAACATTCTTATGCAAGAACTAGGTTGTCATCCCTAATTAATAATGCTAAGAATAAATAAAGGTTTTATATATTAATCTATGTGACTAGGCAGAAATAAATATAAATATAAAATAAGATCAGTTCTGCAAGCGGACATATAATTATACCATTGTGGCATTTTACCTAGGGAGTTCTACCAGGTTATCAATTTATATTTATACCACTGGGAAGAACTAGGATAAACTTTAATCTATTATATTGATAGTGATGGTATACAATGGATAAGAGACATTACTGATGTCATTTACTCCACTCATAACAGGTAGAGGTCACAAGATAAATAAAGATAAAGGTGATAAGTATGATCAAGCATAATAAATAAAAGATAATTATCAGAGCACTCTCTAGTCATAGTAATAGCTAGCCAATGGCTAAACTAAGGAATTAATATCAAAGGTAATTCTATAACTACATCAATGAATAACTCTAATTAGTGCAATTACATCTACCAATCATTGTTAAACTAATCCTATATCATAATCACATGCAAAGGGCATCATCTAGGAAGGATGTGAAACAGAGTCATCATCCAACTTCGCGACCGTGCCTGCTGGCCTACATACGGGGGGTGGACTACAGAGGACTCAACGCAGCTGTCACCTACGTGATCTACCACACGACCCGGCACATCAGGGTGCACTCGCAGATAAACAAAATACCTAAACACCACGTCTACATACTATTCATCATCTATCCATCGTCCGCATGAATAAACGCTATACGAGCAATTACATGAATTCAATAAGATCAAACCAACTATACTAGACATATAATCAAAGTAGACAAAACTATTGTAATCAAGAACATATGAACTATTAAGAATAATGTTTCTCTAATCATAATGAAGAATACAATAATAGAGAAAGAACTAGAATTATACTGAACTCCGCGCTCTAGACAGACATCGGGGCTCCAGATCCGCCCAAGAACTAGAACTCCTCTACTTCTAATCTAACTAGGCTAGAACTATGAACTAAGAGGCTCTTGATGAACTAGGAGGCTCTTGATGGTTTAAGGACTTGATGCCTTGAATGAATGATTGGTTCTTCCTCCAGGGGGTCTACCCCTCTATTTGTAGCCCGGTGGGATACACGTGCGCCGTAGGATCAAACCGACTTGAAACAAGGGCCGAAGTGACTCCACAAAAGCGGCGAAAGAAGACTCCGGAAGGCGGGCCAAAACCCTGGGGGAGGCACTGGCCGGCCCCACCTGGTGGGGTTTGGGCCCCGGTCGCTTCGGGTGTGTTCTAGACTCTTCCAGGGTCTTCGTGATGATGTTTCCTTGGTGGTTAAGTTTCGTGGTAATTATGCTCTTTAACCCTTCTTTTATGCTTTTCTAGAATAGCCCTTGGAAAATACAGAACATGCAAAACTCGTGGAAACTGTTAGTTAAAACCCTAGACTAGTGTGTATTCATGTATCCTTTGGTGTCTAAAGTTCTAATAAAAGTTGACGTTATCCACCGTCAACAGGCACTTGTGATGATGATTGACTTCTTGTTGTGCGGCGTGAAAATGCTCTTCCAAGGGATCGGATGGTACCTTTTATTGTATTGCTCATCTTGCCTGTAAAATGAAGAACACGAAAACACGACAAGAACGAACAAAAACACAAGAACAAAACAAGAATAAGCAAAAACAAGTGGAGAGAAGGAATTGAAGTAGCAATCTCTCTACTAGGTGTTCTTGCTAATCTCCTTCTCTACTCCTTTCTTTGCTTAAACTTGAATCAAATAAAAGATTTGTGAGAGTTTGAAAGCTCGAGCAGCAAAGCAGAGTAGCTAGGTGCTCTCTGGAGTGCAAGTGAGTGAATGAGTGAGTGAGAGAAGTGGGAGGCAGAGAAGAAGGAGAGGGGCGCTGGCCGGCGTGGGTGTGGGGCCGGCCGGCCCCACCTTGTGTTTTTTGGCTCTCCACTTTGAATGGTGTCGACGTTGCCTTCATATCTTTCCAAATGCATGTGTGTGAGTGCTCTCTCTGGTGGCAGAAGTGAAAGGAGTGGATGGAAGGTAGTGCATGAATAAATGAATGGAGTTTGGATGGTAGTGAAAGGTAGTGGTTGATGATAAGGCTTGAGGTGACTTGATGTGATGATGGTGGGTCCCATATGTCTCCCGTATTTATACCATATAATGACACAAGAATGAAAAACTAAATTACTTTTATGAATCTATGAAAAATTAGAATTCTAATGATGGTCTTTTTATAATTTTCTGCCACCACAGTAAACTTCACTGACGGGGGTTTTACGCTCCGTTAGTAGTAGTCTCATTGGGCTTAAGTTTTAATCATGCTATGCTTATTTTTATTTATTTTTAATAATGCAATGTATGGGAAAGTAAATATACAAATATTAATGCAAGAATTAAATTACCGATAACTATCGAGTTACCTCCCGGCGAAGGTTTGGGTTTTTAAGTCCGCCGGCCCGGACTTCTCTAATTGAATTATTCTTCATGATTTATGTTACATCTCGTCCTTCATGACACTTCAAAGTTTGACATTGTTCCAGTCTTGGCTTGAATGCGAACCGCTCTTCTTGCCCATTGATGGTGAATGTGATTTCTCCAGCTCCGTCATTGATGGTTGCATTTGCGGTGTTTAGGAATGGTCACCCGAGGATGAGGGGTATCTTCCTCTCTTCCTGTATGTCAAGTACTACAAAATCTACAGGAACGAAAAATTTACGGATTTTTACCGGAATATGTTCTGCGATTCCTGCGGGATAGCGGACCGATTGGTCAGCTAAGTGCAGACACATCGAAGTTGGCGCGAGCGTAGAATAGTTAAGTTTGTCGAAGACAGTCTTGGGCATGACGCTGACACTTGCTCCAAGATCACATAAATCATTCTCGAATATCTGGTCTCCGATTGAGCAATCAATAGTGGGACACCCTGGATCCTTCTTCTTAGCAGGAGAAGAACTCAGGATTGCCTCACTACACTCCTCCGTTAGCTTGACAACTTCAGTAGAAGGTAGTGGTCCTTTGTTGTTGAGAATGGTTCGAAGATATTTTGCGTATGTAGGTACCTGCATGGCATCTAGCAACGGAATATTGACATATAATTTCTGAATTACCTCTACAAACTTATCAAATTGATCATTTGTTTTAGTTCTTCTCCTTCTGCGTGGAAACGGTAGGAGGGTTGTGTCATGAAAATCTTGAGTTAATTCTTAATCTTGTGGTTCAACTAGTGTGAGTGGTGTGACTTCTTCTTTTCTGTTGTTCTTTTCAATTTCTTCTTCTACCTGTACTAAATGTGGTGGTCTACGTGCCCCTTTTGGGTAAGGTGGATCACGTGTATACTTACCACCTCTAGTAGATATTCCTTTTACTGGTTCAGGGTTAGTAGTAAACAAAGTAGAAGACAATTGTGTAATTTATAATTCTATCTTTTTATTAAATAATATTTGATCTTTAACAGCAGAAGAGAAATTGTCTAACTTAGAATTAATTCGTTCTAAAATTTTATCATTAAGAGCAAGCTTCTTATAAATACTTTCATTAATTCTAACTTGTTCTAATATTAATTCTCTCAAGGGTGGTTGTCTCTGATTTGAAAAATTATAATTGCCCTGGTACTTACCTTGACTGGTTGACTGAGGTTGAGTGCATCCTTACTTCTGAGAAGTGGACTTGATGACTGTACTCGTATCTTTTGGAGATTCAGCAGACTCAACTCCTAAAATTCTACACATTGATTCTGCGAATTGAATGTATCTTGAATAGATTGACGATCCTTTTATAATTTGCTCTTTGCTCTAACCAGTTCAACAGTACATCCATCTTGATTGACAGTGCACACACTTCCTCTGGAACTTCTTCACTCTTATGGCATGTCTGAGTGTTGTATCTCCAACTCTGATTTTCTGTTATCTTCGCCATAATATCTTCAGCTCTTACAGGGATGAGTGACATAAATGATCCTTCAGCAGTGGCATCCAGTTGCTCACGTGACCTTTGAGTTAGTCCGTGATAAAATGTTTGCATGAGCAACCATTTTTCCATCTCATGATGAGGACAATCTGATATGTAACTTTGAAAACGTTCCCAGGCTTCTGGAATAGGTTCACCTTTCTGCTAACAAAATTCTGAAATATTTCCTCGTAAAGCATTGGTTCTACTTATTGGGAAAAACTTTTCTAGGAAGGCTTTTGAACATTCTTCCCCATATCTTGGCTTGATCTTTGTTCTGATAAAACCACTGCTTCGCTCTTTCCCTCCAGTGAGAACGGGAATAAACGAAGTAGCACGACGTCTTGAGGAATGCCTGTAATGTCGATGGTGTTGCCAATCTTCAGGAAATTCTGCAAATGGACACTTGCATCTTCATCCTTCTTTCCTCTAAATGTGATAGCTTGCACCATTTTGATGAGGCTTGGCTTGAGCTCATAATCATGATCTTCAAGCTTAAAAGTTGGACCAACGCGAATATTCTTAGTGCTTGGAGCAGAGAATTCACGCAGAGTTTTCTTAGCCATGGCTTCACAAAATAATGTAAGACCCTTCTTCCTATGGTTGTTCCTCTTTAATAAGAATTAAAGTACTACAACCAATCCTGTACTTACCCTATATAAAATATTTAATCATAGACAAAACACGGGTAAGTCTGTTAAAGCAAAAGGTTACAGTCTATCTATAAGTATTTTTGTCTATAATATTTTTATGCTTTTTATAATATTATCTATGAAAAACTCTCTTATATGAAATTCTAGAAATATCCTAGCGAAAAAAATCAACGAATCAATAAATTATCCTAATGAATATAATTGCCATCCCCGGCAACGGCGCCAGAAATGCTTGTTGGTATTTTTAACATCACTTCGCGTTAAGTTGGCATCCCTTAACATGATGCCAAAAACCATTGGTAAAATAATCTACACTTGCCACCTAAAAATATAACACTATAGAATATATCCGCAAGCGCACAGATAATTCTCCCATTGTAGCATTTCACCCGGTAAGTATTCCAAGTATCGTTGATTTGTTTTATGCCAAAAGGATAAATAGACATTCTATTCATTAGGATAATCTACTATAATTAATAATAAATGTGCAAACCTACGATAACCAATAACTCTAATGCTTTAACGATAATAAGTCAATAATAATATGATAAATGATAACTGAGTAAATAAAGTAAATGGTATTCCAGAGATAAAATATAGAGACTCACTAATATAGTAAGACAATCTCGAGATTCGGCTAAAGTAAAAGAAACCTATGTAATTACTAAATATAAAGTCTACAGCCTTGCTATATTACACATTTTCATCTATAGCAGAATCAACTCAGAAAACATCATAAGGAGCATCATCTAATGAGGATATTAAGACACACGGGTCACCTCTTTCGCGACCGCGCTCTGCTCGTCCTACGTACGGGGGGTGGACTACAGAGGAATCAACGCAGCTGTCACCTACGCGGACTACCACACGACCCGGCACGTCAAGGTGCATCCGTAGGTACATAATATATCCAGACACCACGTCTACATAATACATACCACCTAACTCACTCGAGTACCAAATTAGGCGCTTTACGATCATATGACAATAATCATCACCAATCACAACTATATCGAATATGCAACTAGAATAAACTAAGAACTGAATAAGTAGCAATATATTAAAATAGAGCAAAGTCATAATGTGATACAAGATAAAATTACCGATCTCCAGACGAAAAGATCTGGAATCCCGAGCGTAGCGCCCAACTCTACTTGAACCTTACTAGACGTCTAAACTAATGAACCTAAAGAACTAGAGCTCTACTTCTAATCTCTGGAAACTCTAACTTCTTTCTACTCTTGACAAATGAAGTAGGAGGAATGAATTGATGTTCTGGGAGAGGGGTCTGCCCCTTTATTTATAGCCTGGTAGGATGAACGTGCGCCGTAGGATCAAACCGACTTAACCAAGGGCCGAGATGACTCCTCAAAGACGGTGGAAGAAAACTCCAGAAGACGGCGGCGAAACCCTAGGGGGGCGCCGCCCGGCCCCCCCTTGGGGCCGGCCGCCCCCACCACCTACCCGATGGGGCCCCGGTTGCTTCGGGTGCCTTCTACACTCTTCTATCTTGCCGATGACGGTTGTTTCCTTCGCGATCAAGTTTCGTGATAATTATGCACTTTAATCTTTCTTTTAACCTTTTCTGGATAATCCCCTAGAAAATAGATAATTCACCAAACTCGTGGAATCTGTCAGTAATAACCCCTATGTTTCTATTATTGCCCATTTTCAAGCATTAGTTGATGGTATAAAATTGGTACTTAACGACCGTCAACAACGGGCCAGGTGCTGGCGGCGGCGGCGCGCAGTACTGACGCCCGGGTGGACCTCCAGGTCACGGCGCGACTGGAAGAGCGTGGGCCGCGAGCGGGCGAAGGCACGTGGGCGGACGCGCGGGGAGCGGGTGAGCCAGCGCGGGCGTACGCGCGGGCGGCGCGCAAGCCAGCGGTGGCGGTTGCGCGGGCGGCGCACGAGCTACCAGCGAGTTTTTTAATGTGTTCAAACGTTGATGTGACGAAACTTTTGGCATTTGATGGTGTATCTAAACAGGGGCTAAGCGGATTTTAGTAAGAAAATATCTGCACACACTTATTATTCGTATTCAAAGCTGTAATTGTTTTTGTTTTGGGAGGGAATAATATATTTGTTTTTTTAAAGGGAGTAATATATTTGTGACAAACGAAAACATGCTTTGGATCATTTCGCGACATTGGATCCAATTACAGGCTGAGAATGCCGACCTCTTTGTAATTTAGCTAAATCCGGCCCATGATGTGTTCTTTGCATCCTTTCTTCTTTCAATCAAAGGAGGCCTTCCGGACCGGGCAGACTCCAAACAACGATGCTCCAAGGCCGCACTCCGCATCCAAGTCCAATGCCCTCGCGCCAAGCAAGAGAACCACTCCGACGTGGACAAGCCTCAGACGTGGAGGGCGTCGATTGGTCTGCACACGTAGAGGCCGTCTCTTCGCGAGGATGCATGCTTAAATCCGGCGAAATCCGATCGCTAGTAGCGACTGCCGTCTGATTCCTCCCCCTCCCCTGCTTCCAGAAGCTTCGCAGCTCCGCCATGCGTCACGCCGTCGTCGCGGCGCTCCTCCTAGTGGCAGCGGCCGCCTCCCCGGCCGCCGCACTCTACTCCGCCGGCTCCCCCGTCCTCCAGCTAAACCCCAGCAACTTCAAATCGAAGGTATCGCCCAACCGCCCCACTGCCCCTCACCACCAGATCGGCGCCTCCATTTTAGGTTCTCTCTGAGCAGTGTGCCGCGTTTCGCCTTTGGCGCAGGTGCTGAACTCGAACGGCGTGGTGCTGGTTGAGTTCTTCGCGCCGTGGTGTGGGCACTGCAAGCAGCTGGCGCCGGCCTGGGAGAAGGCTGCCGGCGTGCTCAAGGGCGTCGCAACGGTCGCAGCGCTCGATGCCGATGCGCATCCAGGCGCTCGCGCAGGTGAGCGTGCCTCCTCATTCATCCTCTTGTTTCCCTGTAATTCGTCCACGACTCAACGGCCGAGCAAGTTGATCTGAATGTTCAATGGAGTGATCTCGGCATCACTTCCTGCAATTGTACGGTAGTTTGGTTGCATTAAGTGATAATTCCCTAGACTAGTGTGGAGTGTCACACCAATACTTAGATTCCATATCCAGATGCTAAACCGGGGATGAGGACAGGTTTTATTAGTTTGTTCTGATCTTCAGCAGTGCAGTGCCACGTTTATTTGGTGGTTTAGGTCTAGGAATGGTAAATTTAATGGTATTTAGTGCATCTAAATGAATTATTGATTTTTTAGTACTGTATTTGGTTGAAGTTGAGCACCGTGCATAAGTTAGAACACTTGTAGTATTTGTTATGCTATGGCGATTCTGCACAGAACTATTTTAAGAGGGAGGGAGGGGTAAAATCTTTGTTACATTACTCTTAATGAAACCACCTTCTGTATAGCAGACTTTATGTATAGGTTCCTTTAGTCAAGCTATTACAAATTGGCATTTTGTGAGTGCTTTTGACGTTTGAGTTACTGTTAGTTATGAACTTGCATGTTGAATTGGCAAACTGTTGATAAATCTGATGAAAATTTTGTGTTGTCTAGAATTTTATATTCTTTGGTGCATATGCTTAAGCGTTTTGTTATTGTTTTTGACGATAACTTATTGCTAATGTGACTAAAACATACGTACAATGAAATAGCCACAACAAACTGGTGTCGGCTGCAGTAAGTTATCCTCCCTGTGGGACAGCAAAGAAGACAGACAAACTCAGGGTGAACGATGTGATTGGAAGTAATTCTGGTAAAATGACACCAGATTAGGATACCTTCTTTTTATACTATGGGTTTGATAAGTTTTCTGTTTCACTTCCCGAAATAGTCCTCTGGACTCATGTAATGCGAAATTGACAACCACAAATTTGATCTGACTTGCATAATTTTCATATATCTGTCCTTGCAATGCCATAGATCTGTCCTTGCAATGCTATCAGTTTAGTTGATTCTGAATGTGTGTGTGTGTGTGTGTGGGTTTTTTTTTTTTTTTTTTTTTTTGTGTGTGTACAGGAATATGGAATCAGGGGATTTCCCACTATTAAGGTGTTTTCCCCTGGTAAACCTCCAGTCGATTATCAAGGAGCAAGGGATGTAAAGCCAATAGTAGAGTTTGCTCTGTCACAGGTTTGTTGCATCTGCTACTTAGATGGCCTTTATTTTTCTTCTATTTGTTCATTGGATACTTTTCAGTCACTTTTAGAATATACTAGGTCACAGTTATGACTTATGCAGTTATGTTTTTGCTGTCCCTTTTTACTGAACACATTTCATTCTTTGTGCAAAGCCCTTACAGTATGCTTTTCGGAAACCATTTACTCCCTCCGTCTCAAAAAGCATGTAAATCTCGTTTGTTGAGAAGTCAAAGATTCATAATTTTGACCAAATATATCTAATAAAGTATCAATGTTAATGAAGTGTAATAAGTATCATTAGATTAATCATGGAATACATTTTCATAATAAACCAAATTGGAGATCGAAATGTAAATAGAATCTTCTATAAATTTAGTAAAACTTAAGATTCTTTGACTCCTCGTAAAATGAGATTTACATTTTTTTTAGACGGAGGGAGTACTTTGGATCTTAGTGTACTACAAAAACAACTGCTATATTTATAGGCTGAAAGTAGTTTTGTAGTCGAGCTCTTGACTGCGCTGTTTATGTCTTTTAAAAGGATGACTGACCTAATGAATGCCTTGAACATTCATAGTTCTTGTCTAGTAGGTGTTGAGGCAGCTAATGCATTCCTCTAGTTCTCTGTGTGTTCTGCTGTTCACAGGTCAAGGTCCTTCTTAAGGCAGTCTATGCTTTTCGCAAACCATTTAATATCAGTAACTCATTAGAATGACTTTTGATCTTAGCGTGCTATGAAAATAACTGATATCTTTCTATTGGATGAAAATAGTTTTGTGGGTAAATTCTTAATTGTGCTCTTTATGTTATCTTAAACAAATGGCTGCCCTAACCAATGCCCCAAACATATGATAGGCGTTGAGGCAGTCAATGCATTGCTCTAATTATGTTTGTGTTCTGCTATTCACAGGTCAAGTCCCTTCTTAGAGATAGGTTGAGTGGTAAGACATCAACGGGGTCAAATGGCAAGACATCTGGAGGTTCAAGTGAGAAAAGTGAACCAAGTGCATCAGTAGAATTAAATTCACGTAACTTTGATGAACTCGTTGTCAAAAGCAAGGACCTCTGGATTGTGGAATTCTTTGCGCCATGGTATGAAGCTTGCTGTACACGTATTGTTTATCATATAACTTGGGTTATTGTACATTCTTTGATGTCAGTTTCTCAAATAGAGGAGAAGAATTAAGTAATCTCTTACTAAGAGTATTCTAGGGCATTCTCCATACTTATTTTGTGTTTATTTATCCTATTGTTTTCCATTGTCATTGTATGTTCTACAATAATCTTCATTTATTGTGGGGGCTTCAAGTTTGACATATGCTCCTGATCAGGTGTGGGCACTGCAAGAATTTGGCACCTGAATGGAAAAAGGCTGCAAAGAACTTGAAGGGCCAAGTGAAGCTAGGCCATGTTGATTGTGATGCTGAAAAGGTGTGTCTATTTGTTCTTTGAGCTTATGTCTTCTTTTGGTTACGTTTTAGTCTTTTGTGGGAATAATCACTGCGAATAGTCTATGTTGCATCTTTCAATGTATTATCCATATTTATTAATCTCTTATCAAAATTTCCTCTCAAGCTGTTTGCTAGTGAACAATGGCTATAAAGTTATAAATTCTTAGTTTTAAATTCCTGCTGAGTTCTTGCCATTTTGGTGATCACCAGGACTTCAATGAAGGATTTGAAAAATTTGAAGTCTTCACATTTTTGTAGCAATATAACCTGCGTTTTAGATCCTTAGGGCTACAATTAAATCTTAGACAAATATTGTAGTCTGCTAGCACATTGGCCAAGCTTCTATTCAAAAGCTATATGCCATTTGATTGGGATCTCACTTAATCCATATGCCATTTGTTTGGGATCCCATCCCATCATCCACTTGTTTGGAATGCCACTTTCTCAAGATGTCGACATACATGATTTTTAGCATCTAAATTTATGTTGGCATAAGTTCAGGCAGTGTATGAGTACAGTTTAGAAGGTTGAATCTTCACCTTTTAGAAGCATGGGTGGTTTCCTGGCACTGGCAGACTGACCTTTTTTCTCTTCTTTCCCAATTACCACAGTGCAGATTATTAATAATAAATTAACGATTACTCTCAAATTTTGCAGTCCTTGATGAGCAAGTACAAGGTGGAAGGTTTTCCAACTATTTTGGTATTTGGTGCTGATAAGGAGAGCCCATTCCCCTACCAGGGGGCTAGAGTTGCATCTGCCATTGAGTCCTTTGCACTGGAGCAATTGGAAGCCAACTCTGGCCCAGCTGAAGTTTCTGAGTTGACTGGCCCGGTAAGGCTAAACCTTCATGGTACCTACAAAAAATCTGACGATTGGTTAGTCCACCATTGATATTTGAAGTGATGATTTGGCTTCTGCAGGATGTCATGGAAGAGAAATGCGCTTCTGCTGCCATTTGTTTTGTATCGTTCCTTCCAGACATCCTTGATTCGAAGGCAGAAGGAAGAAACAAGTACCTTGAGCTTCTGCTCTCTGTTGCTGAGAAGTTTAAAAAGAGTCCTTACAGGCAAGTGTCAGCTTAACTAATTACACACCTTACCAAAATGTGTCTCGCTCACCACTTTCAAAGAAACGAAAAGGTCAAGAGTTTAACCGATACAGTATTTTCCTACTTTCCTTTAGTGGCAGTCCAAAAAAAACATTGATATTGGCATTCAACAGAAACAGATGTGTATTTTAAATGATAGGATATAGTCACCCCGGCCTGAAATATAGCGTATTTTTATCTATCACAACTCAAAAGTCAACCCATCTCATGTTTGACTAAAATTTTAGGGAAACATATTAACTTCTATACCACATAAAAAATGTAAGTTATAAAAATAATTTCCATATTTTTTCTAATGGAACTTTTATGATTTTGAAAGTATTACTCCCTCTATTCCAAACTATAAGACGTTTAGGCTTTTCTATGTACATTCATTTTAAGAGTAAAGTCCATCACTGGTCCCTAAACTTGTGTGGTTGTGTCATCCCGGTCCCTAAACTCGCAAATTGACTGTTTAGGTCTCAAACTTGTTCGGTTATGTCATCTTGGTTCCTAAACTTGGTTTTCAGTCGCATCTGGGTCAAAATAGGGCTATCTAAAAATTCTATATCAAAAATATTTCATAATTTTTTCATACGAACTCAAATGAAAACAAACTTTATATCAAAATTGTAGCCCTCGACGCGATCTACAATTTTGATATAAAGTTTGTTTCATTTTAGTTCATATGGAAAAAATTATGATTTATTTTTGATATAGAGTTTTTAGATCACCCTGTTGTGACCGAGATGCGACTCAAAACCAAGTTTAGGGACTGACATCATACAACTGAACAAGTTTGAGCACCTAAATGTGTGATTTCTAAGTTTAGGGACCGAGATGACACAATCGAGCAAGTTTAGGGACCGAGATGACACAGATGAACAAGTTTGAGAACGTAAATAGTCGATTTGCGAGCTTAGGGACTGGGATGACATAACGGTACAAGTTTAGGGACCGGTGATGGACTTTACTCTTCCTTTAACTATGTATCTTCCCATAGTGTATGTCTAATTAGTCCATAGCAAAGTGTGTTCATAGAAAAACCCACAGTTCGGCTAGGCAGCGTGTAGGCAGCGCCTACACGCGACTACTCGCTGGGCGAGGCCCGTCGCCTCGACTAGGGGCCTAGGCGCGCATCGCGGCGCTAGGCAGCGCGCAGGCGGAGCTAGACGGCGCCATTTCCTCGTCCCCGCCACCGGTCCTCCTCGCCACAGACGAGAGCTCCTCCCCGCTGGACGAGAGCTCCTCCCGCCGGTCCTGCTCGTCCCTTGGTCGTCTCCGACTCGCCACCGCCGGTCCTACTCGTCCTCGAGGTCGGCGACTGGAACCCCTCCCCACCGGCCACCCCAAGTGCTGAGTTCCCTTCCTTCCCATGCTCCTCTTCCCTCCCCCGCTGGCAGCTCCTCTCTCCTCCCCCGCTGGCAGCTCCTCTCCCCTCCCCCGCTAGCAGCTCCTCCCCGGCGCCTAGGAAATCGCCTAGGCGCGCCTACTCCTGACTAGGCGCTAGGCGGAGGGTCAGCGCCTAGATTCCGCCTAGCGCCTAGCTGGACTTTGCAAAACCGAAACATTTTATGTTAATTAATGTGGAATGAAGGGTATGTTGTTCTTTTCTATAAATTTAGTCAAACTTAAAATGGGTTAGACTTATGACAAATGAAAATACACACCTGATGCTGGTCAATCGAAGGTGGATCGTACCAGTGGTAGTTCCGTGGCAGATTCCCCATATTTATGAAGAAAAACAAGTTATAACCCCATTCTAGGAGTTCCCACCTGGATTGGATTCCCTCAAACTGGTGTGGAAAGGTCATTGGAGGCTCCTCTCGAGGACATACAAGAAGGATAATATTTCAGGACGGAGGGATTAGCGTTAAAACAAGATACTGATAACCTTGTGAACACAATTTTAATGTTGATATTTCAAACCATAAACTGTACAAGCATACTGCAACGACGATTGTTCTATGTTTAGTTGGCCTCAACAGTCAACAGAAGGATGTCATGCAATGCAATCATTTGTCTTAAAACTCCCTTTTCTTTTGAACTAGGAGTACTACACATCCTGAGCTGGATACTTTTTGCCTTGCAGTTTTGTCTGGACAGCTGCTGGCAAGCAAGCTAATCTTGAGAACCAGGTTGGAGTGGGCGGCTACGGCTATCCCGCCATGGTAGCTCTCAACGTGAAGAAAGGTGCATACGCCCCACTCCGTAGTGCCTTCCAGCGCGACGAAATCATGTAAGCTCCATGGTCTTATTAATTATTTTATTATATACCTTCGCTTGTTTCATGTTGATTAGATAGATGACTAACGGAAAGTTATCTCGTGCAGCGATTTTGTGAAGGAAGCAGGGCGAGGTGGAAAGGGAAATCTTCCTCTGAATGGTGCACCTACAGTAGTCGTGTCCGAGCCGTGGGACGGCAAAGATGGAGAGGTCATTGAAGAGGATGAATTCTCACTTGACGAGCTCATGGGCGACAGCTCCTCAGTAAACGATGAGTTGTAATTCTGATGATTCTGGAACTGATCTGCGTTTCGATTAGTCAGACTGTAAATTTGAGGAACTCTGATGTTTTAAAAACTCATTCCTTCAGTGGGATAAATTTTCCAGGTTTTGGGTGCTAGAATGGTTTATAAGATTAAAGAGAACTGATGTGATAGGAACCTCTTCTTTACGTTTTTTTTTTGTCCCTGAAATAAAGTTACTTTGGACGTACTATTAGGTTTTGCTTGCCGCAACAAATGGTCCGCTTTAGAACATGCTCTGCTGCTCACATTGGATAGAACCACAAACTCCCAGTCCCAGAGGCCACAGAAGACGAAACATACTGGAGCAGTGCAAGCGTTTGGATGAGATAATGACATCGGCAGCCGCATAGGCTCTACTGTTTCGCTTGACGAGCTGCAACTTGCGCAAAACCGCGCTGAAACTTGGAAGAAGCTGATGCCGATTGCAGCCTTCCATTGTTTCTTATTACCGACTTCCCATGTTTTTTTACTGGAGCACTTCGCGCCAAATGAGAATGCAATGTTATCGTTAGAAAACCCGGTGATCTGCACACCAGCAAGGTCCCTTCACTCCCTTGCCAATAGCACTGTGCTTCCGAGTAGCAGTTACCCTGTACCTGTCACTGACGACTTGAACCGCTACTTGGTACGGAGTCCATGGAAAGCGACTAATAGTTACTGTTCTGTACTTGTATTCAACTGGAAGTTTTTCATGGACTCTAGTCTGTGCTTCTTCATGCTGCGTTTGGAGAGAAGAAACAATTTCGTTTCTCTACTGAATCAAAGGAACTAAATGGCATCTCACACGTAAGAATCGGAGCTGAAACGTTTTTAGCCTTCTACGTGGAACTGTGAAACGGGCATAGGCTGGTTTCACCGATTCTATTTCTGCTCTCCTCTTTGTAATATTGATATTATTTTTTAGTTAATCTTTTTGAAAGTATTTAAATTGTTCTTTGCCTACAAAAAATTAAAAACTTTTTTAAGCATATTTTTATTTACATAATTTTTTTAATTAGAATCCAATCTAACAGCCAAACGGTTTTATAAAGTGATTCTGATTTAGCGTTCGAAAAGTTTCGGAAGAGAATCCAGCTCTGAAACAAGAATCTGAACCCTTGCTAAACGGGCCCTATCCTCTAAACCCTGCTTCAGCAAAGGAGCAAACGTCGGATATAGTAGCCGCTAGTTGGTAATCCTACAAGAATACATACGCCTGCAGTGCGAAGCCAAACTGACACTTCAGCAGAAACACAAATATCCATAGAAGAATCTGTTTAGAGTACTGTATCAATTATTGGGTTGGGACGGAGGAAAATCAGCGAAAGTTGACGCCAAATTGTCATGCCTGACGTCATGATTGGCATCACGTTCATGAACCAACTAAAATCCACTAAAAGTCGTACGCTGGGCAAATGACAGATGATCGATCCCATAGCTGTGATGAAGATCATGATAATTCGAACAAATAGCCAGTGGGCCAGGCGGCCACAGCACCAGACCCGCCGCACTGGTACCGATACCTAGTGATGAAAGACTGAAATGTTCATCGTAATACTGAAAACGGGTATCATAATAAAAAAACAAACGAATAGAAATAAAATATTTCTATATTTTAGTGATTTAAAAGTAAAAGAGTAATTAAAAATAATTGTTAAATCAATTAAAATTCATAATTTTTACATTTTAAAAACTATCAAAAAAATTATCAGAAATAGTATCCTATAAAAAAACGGACGGAAACAAAATTTGTCCGTCCGATACCGAACAGAACTCGGCTGCGGCTCACCCCCACCGGACCGAACCCCACGCGGCGTCGCTCCGCCCCCCTAAAAAAATCGGCCAGTACAGGTAGGACCCAACCAAACCCACGCGAGTCGCCCAGCAGACACACCATCGCAATTCACCACCAGCGCAGCGCGACGAGAGTTTCTCAGCAGCAGTCGCCGAACCACCCGGCGCCGAGGCCCTAGGCGCGCCTGCTCCCCACCGCCGCCCGCATGGCACCGAAGCGACCGACCCCCGCCGCCGCGACGGCGGCCTCGGGGTCGGCATCCGAGGCATCCGACGCGGAGGCGGACGCGGCCCACAACCAGCCGTCCTCCCCGTCCGCGTCCAAGACGCCGCCGCCGCCCAACCCTAACCCTAAGTCCGCCGCCGCCGGCCCCACCTCGGCGGCGGAGGACTCCACCGCGGCCGGATCCGACTCGGAGGCCGCCTACGACGACTCTGACGCGGACCACCGCCCCGCGCCCCTGAAGGCGGCGTCGCCCTCGCGCAAGCCCAGGAGCCCCAGGCCGCGCTCCCGCTCCCGCTCCCGCTCCCCGGACGCCGCCTCCTACTCCGACGGCGCGGCCTCAGACGCCGACCCCGCCGCCGGGGACGGCGCCGACTCCGCCGACGACGGCGACGCCTCGCCGCTCGCGCTCCCGCCCCCGCGCCCGTCCCGCGCCGAGGCTGCCGCCATCAAGCCCCTCAGCTCGCGCCCCATGGATCCGCCGCGCCGCTCCATGGTGCCCTCTTTCTCCGAGCCGCGCTCGAAGCGCCCACGCAGCGTCGCCGTCCCGTCATCCGTGGAGCACCTCAAGAGGCCGTCGCGGCTCTGGAGCCTCCGTGACGAGGTCGTCATCCTGCGGGGCTTGGCCACCTACCGCGCCAAGCGTGGCGTCCTCCCCGGCTCCATGTATGACATCTCTAAGCTCCACGGCCAAATCCAGAGCGAGCTCAGTGTTAAGGTAACCCCCACGCAGCTCAGTGACAAGGTACGGCGTCTCAAGCAGAAGTACAACCTGCTTGCGTCCCGTGGCAAGAACGGGCGGGATCCCGGCTTGGCCACCCAGCATGAACAGAGTGTTTATGATATTGGCAAGAAGGTTTGGGGAGCAACTGCTAATGGTGGAGGAAGCACCGGTGGTGATGTGTATGAGTTTGGTGGTGGTGGTGGTGACAGTGAAGAGGAGCACGAGGTTGCAGAGACTGATGAGGATGGGGAGAGTGGGCGGGATGAACGCTCCCGCAAGAACAGGAGGGTTATGCCAATCGCTATGGCAAATGGGAACGGGGCTGGGTTCGGTGCTGTGAATGCCAATAGCAAAGGGAATTTTGATATTGAGAAGGGAAAGGATGCTTATCCATACCTTTGGGAGACTGTAGAGGATCTGTCAAAGGAGCACCCGAATGGGATAGCGTTCAAGAAGGCCTTTGAGTTGATCGAAGGCCCCAAAGCGCGTGGGATGGAGGAAAAGCTGCGAAAATTCAGGCTGACAGAGATCAGACACCAGCTGCACCGTATGGAACTGATGAAGGAGACAGTCAAGATGGTGCTTGATGCGCTGGAGGCTTGACTGAGTAATTAATGATCTTCTGGTGGGTGAGTAGTGCGCTGTTTAAAGGAGCAAACGGTGGCTACTTTTGTTTCTAGATACAGTTTCTGTGGCTGAATTAACTTTCATGGTCAAAGTGCACTTGTCTCAGTAAGAATTTAGGTACAGAACAGGGAGTGAGAGTGATGGTGTTTCCCTTGTTCTTGGTGGATCATAGTATTTTCTGTCTCTTAGGTGCTAACTTCTCCGTTATATGTTATACAGTTTCTATGTTTAGTTAAGTTTGGTTTGATGCATCTGCATTATGAAGGTTTTGCTCTATTTTACTCCTTTTGTGGTGCTTTTATCTACCGTATCTACAAATTGGAATGCCATGTTTGCTGATCCGGCTGAGTACCATGGTTCAGAACCATCTAGATTTAGGTTGGTTTTAATATTGATATATAATGTGCAGAACCTACTAGATTTAGGTTGTTTGATGCGATGTGAGGATTAATTTTAGATGGTTTGTAGTTGATGGTCAAACCAAGGAGGATCACACTAATCTCTCTTTGAAAAAGCATTTGTATCCTTTGCCAAAACCCATGCTGATGATGATATCATTGTGTTATCCCGTTAGTTTTATGGATATATACATCTTGGTATTTTAGCTGTTATTTGTACACACATCCATATCCATGTGCCTATGCTTAAATGGTCCTGTGCTTCGGGCATATTGACATCCATGGCACTTGATTAGGAATGAATGTGTTCCTTGTTGGCTTGTTCTGCCTGAATCTGCTGGGTTATATACCCCCTCCGTTTTAGTCAAAGTATATGACGTTTAGGACTTCTAACTAATTGTGAAAATCAAGATATATTCTGTTCTCTTGCTTAGATTTTGACCTCAAGCTCTTTATTTGCTTTCATATTTCTGGGGATATGTTATGAATGAGAGTCATGATCATTGTCATGAAGTGATCTTATCTTTCTACCAGCTTCACGTCAGGTTGATTTTAGTTTTTGGTCCATACGTTGTAAAGTTTGCTGACGCATATGCTTCCAATCTTAGCATCTTCTATGGTGATATGATACTAAACAAGTGTAAGAAAAATCTTACTTGAGCAACTACGATCCGGGTTCAAGATGAGTCCAAATCGAACAATGAAGTGAAATTTGTCGTCTGATGACTTCAGCTCTTGTCTTTCTTGATTGATGCTGTCCACAATTATGTGGGTTTGCTGATTGCTGTCTGTATCATCAGTTTTGTGGATCCAACTGGTTCACAAGATCTACGCCTCGCCTCAAAGATACAGTAGGAGTACATGTGAAATGATCGGTTCATCACAACGCGATAGAAACCTGCAAAAGGTTTCAGGCAAAAGCACGAGGAATCTGGCATGAGGGGCGGCGCCTCAGTGAGGTGCCGTGCCGAGGCGAGCGTGAGCGTGGCGGCGCTTGTGAGGGCAGTGGCGAAGACACGACGAGTACACACACGACTGCACTGCAGGACTGCAGCCCGGCGGCGACACGACACGCGAACGAGACGCCAGGGCTGCTATTTTTGTTCTCGCGTACTACAATTTAGCTGCTTTAGGGGTGTTTAGTTGGTGAAAAGGATGTGAAAAGTGTACTAGCATTTTCGTTTGTCTTTGACAACTTTTGTCCAATCATGTTCTAAGTAGACTCAAAAGATTCATCTCGAGGTAGCCAGACAAAAAGTATAAACATGCAACAGCTGCTACTTCATCTAGTACTCCATACGGACGGAAAGTACAATTGATGTGATGGAGACTCCATACGGACGGAAATTACAATTGATGTGATGGAGAATAGTGTCAAATTTTGACAACTAACCAGGGCCTTAGTCTGCTATATTGGCCGCTGGAGAACTCTGCCTCTAAATGTTCATAAGCAACGATTTGTTACACTGACTGAAAAGAAGGGAGAGGCTTGTTCCTAGGTTAGAGTATCCATCAGCTATGCACCCCAGGCCTCCCAATAAAATCCATAGGAATATCAGGTCGCATATGGACGACGCATTGTGGAGCCAAGTTTGTCCTAGGAGCACTGTTTTCTGATCGGCTTATCGTCCCTCATCGGTCTGGTACCGATCAGAACAATTAATCGACCTCTAATTAGTCTAATCTTCTAGTATGTAGCAGGACTATATGTCATATATGTATGTGATATATATATATATATATATATATATATATATATATATATATATATATATATATATACACACACACACACACACACACACACACACACACACACACACACACCCCATATAGTATATGTTTATATAGTAGACATAGGGGACCTTGCAACTCCTACAGGCTGTAGCTGGCAGGTAGGGAAGAGGATAGGCGACCCTGCGCTCCTGCAGTAGAAGGGAGGAGGAAACAGCGAGCAGCAGGGAAGATCCACGGAGGGGCTGCTTGGATTGGAACCGGAAGAGAAAGAGGAGGCAATGAGATGCACGCAGTAAGCTTAGCAGCTCAACATATGCATGCAACGGGAGGAAGCAGCAAGCTCAGCAGCTGACGGCTGGAGTGGAAGGACTGAGGAGAGAGTAGGGGTGAGGTATATAAGAGAAATTCTACTGGGCCTAGCTTACATTAATGAAGCAGCCCATCTGTCTATTTACTGTTAATCGGCTAAGAGGCCTAATCGGACTATTAATCCTAATTAATCAACGATTAATAGGACAATCAAGTCTCTGATCACTCTGATTGAATCGGAAGCCCTAATCGAGTCCTAATCCTAATCGACTCCTAATTACTAATTACTGATTAATCGTGATTAATCCGGTGATGAGAAAACATTGCCCATGAGGCCAGGAGGAGGCAAGAGCTAATCGGCCGAAAATCCAATATGCCCTTGCTGTTCTGACAAGGCAGGCATGCAGCAGCAGCATGCACTGATGCAAAACGCGAAGGTTGGCCAAAACATGATGCAAAACGCGAAGGTTGGCCAAAACATGCCACATCGTTTCCGTGAAACTTAACATTGTCAATCTAATGGAACTGGTTAGTTTGAAATTCTGTGCATTGTCCAGTTTCACTTCATCAAACTAGCATGCCAATGAAATCCACATGCATAACTCACTCATAGGGATGAAAATGGTACGGATATTTATCCGACCGTCTGTTCGACCGAATCTGTTTAGAGGTGTTCAGGTCAGTCCGTATTCAAGTCTGGATATTCAACATCCGATACCATAACCGTATCCGAATAATCAAATCATATATTTATGATGTCGACATCTAATCATATCTTGTCCAGCATGGACTGACACTATCCGTATTCGAATCCGAATCCGACCAAAAATATGAAAACAAATATGATATCAGTGATATCAGTTCGTATCCGATCCGTTTTCATCCCTACTCACTCGGTATACAGATTTGGAATCAGAATATAAGTAATAATACCCAATATTTTCCTAGCAAAATAATTAAGCAGTAAATGCAGAAAAAGCAAGATTTCGTTTTCTGATCAGGAACACATTGCATACCATGAGAAACAGTTATGTCATACAATGGGATGGCGCACAAGAAAGTGCATCACATGAAACACTAGGGGCTAAATGAGTATGAACAAAGCCCATATTCCATTCAACCAGCAATTATCACTGTTATTGAATAAATCCATAAAAGCTTAACAGTATGTTTCATTTCAAGATGACCATTGAGCAGCCCCTTACAGATGAAGACTAGTATTGCTTTGCCGGGTCGGAAATTGTGAATCGGCAGGGGGCCAAGTCGGGGATTCATTGTAAGATTGCCTGTAGGATCAACACAGGCTCTCACATTTCAGCGAGAGATCCAGAGGTCATGGATCAGTGGTTTCTGCATTAGCACTTTGCAGTGAACTATCATTGGAAGCGCCGTGACAATCACCACCCTCTCGCGAAGCAGCCACAAGCTCATCAAACTGCAGCATGACAGAAATTAACCTTCGCATTAACTCTGAAGTAGTTGAACAAATCATTATATCTTGCAATGAACTTCGAAATATAAGCCGCTTCCATCTGTAGGCATGTAGGGGGTCCACAGCTCGTGGGTTTGCAGAAGGGTGCTTCTTTTGGACATGCTTGCAGAGCTCTCTGTATGTGCCCATGTATGAACAGCCATCTTCCATGCAGCTCCTCGTCTTGTGATTCAGCTGCTTCCGAGCAGGCTCTACCAAGGTATATCCCTTGACCTCACCACGGCAAAGGGGACATGCAAGCTCTATTGCATCTGGGTCCTCAGAGGCTTCTTTTCTGCGTGAGGCTACGAGCTGATCAAGACAATTTGAGTGCTGGTAGCTGGAGGCACAAATATATGGACGACAGCCATTGCCATGTGATGAACAGAGCAGAAGAACAGCGTTGTGTGGGAATTCCATGCATACTGGGCAAGTTGCATCTGTCCACGCACATTTCTCTATGGCTGCAAATGGTATCTCCTTGGTGGAAACTTTTTTGAATCTGGAACTACTGTGGGGTTTCCTGTGATGTGATGATCTAAGCTGATGAGATGAACTTCTTTTGTTCCTCATATACTTGGTCATCCTGAAAGGACTGTAAGATGTAATATTAAGTTAGATGCCATGGAGCCTATTAAAAGAAATTCACACTGTCCATATTACAACAAAAAACTGGAGGTACCTGGATGATACTACTATGATACTATGATTGCTAGCACAAGGACATTCATATTTTGCTTAATTATTCTGATCTATCCCATAGTCAAGAATCAAAAAAGTATAGCTCAATAAAAAATTAGTAGAGACTAAACTCATTTACCTTGTTATCCTGATCATCATTATATAAGCATAGAAAATATAAGTTGAACATTGATACTACCTCATTCACAAAGAATATATATCTTTCCTTTAAATTATCAATCAGTTCAAATATTTACAAGTTACAGAAATGTCTGGTTTCGATCAGAAACTCAGTGGAGACTTTCTGCCAACTTTGAACCTCCTGTTTTGGTTCAGGACAAGTTTCAGAGGAATTAAATCAGAAGTATTTGGCATGTATAACCAGAGATGCATACTTATTTTCACCACAGAGATTGCAAAGGTCCATCTTTGATATTCCTAGCAAACCCCAGAAAAATGGACAGCATGCATATTCATGGTTGCTATACTGGAAAAAGATGGCATTTCAAACAGAACAAATTCACGGTAGAGAGTAATTTCCATCACATTCTCATCATGCGGGCATGCCTAAATTGAAACATTCAAATGTCCTATGACTATTAAGAAAGTAGAGAATTATAACTCAAGCAACTTAAAAGAACTTCAGCGTGATTGCAGGAACATGGATTTTATTTTCACCACAGAGATTGCAAAGGTCCATCTTTGATATTCCTAGCAAACCCCAGAAAAATGGACAGCATGCATATTCATGGTTGCTATACTGGAAAAAGATGGCATTTCAAACAGAACAAATTCACGGTAGAGAGTAATTTCCATCACATTCTCATCATGCGGCCATGCCTAAATTGAAACATTCAAATGTCCTATGACTATTAAGAAAGTAGAGAATTATAACTCAAGCAACTTAAAAGGACTTCAGCGTGATTGCAGGAACATGGATTTTACAAGAAACATGCAAAGATATATGTATCACTCATTCACTCATCAGCGGCAATACATATAAAACTAACCCAAATCCCAGCACATAGGCATATGTGTACATGTGGAATATTGTGTCTGAGATTCCTAAAATCTTCTTTTTACTAACAAAGCATTCTATAAAATGTTATCAGAACAGAAAACCAGGCATCGTGTGCACCAGGGGCGGACCCAACAAAGGGACATGGATGTACTCATGTACACTCGACAAATTTTGCGAAAAGTTCGAAGTCAGGAGGCATCAAAATACCCAAATAGCGTTGGGTTAGGGTTTGGGTGGTTCGGCTTCGTACAGCAGGAAGGGAAGAGAAGGGGTCGGAATACCTGGTGGGTGCTCGTCGCCGGCGAATAGGCCGGCGAAGGCGTGAGCACTTGCCGTTGGCGCGGCGGCGGCGGCCACGCCAGTCGTCGGAGCGCGAGATGGGGGCAGAGGGAGAGACGGAAAAACGAACGCGGCACGCGGGATCGTGCACTCGTGCGGAAGGGAAATGGAAAAGGAATGCGGCGGACGGCCGGCCCAGTCTGGGGTCGTTTGGCCCGCGGAAAGCGCGCGGGCCTCTTTTTCTTTTTCTTTTTTTTCTTACGAATTACACAAGTACGCAGACGTTTAACATGTATACAGGGAGTACACTCATCGTATGAACCCACGTTTTTCACACATTTATGTTTTGCATTTTTTCCTCTCTCTTCTTTTTTTATTTTGTATATTCTTCTCGATTTCACATCTATTCTTTCCATGGGGGCATGGGGCGCAATGGCGCATATACTCCAGTCGATTCGATGCTTGTGCTTCATTAATGGGCCTATGGCCTGGGCTAACATACAAAACTTAATTCCAAGGATCAAGATCCACACCCAAAAAAAAAAAAAAAAAAAAATCCCGGGATCAAGACTTCTCTTACTTGGCTTAGATGTATCCTCGTTCACTCCTACTCACTGACTTGTGGGGCTCTAGGTCAACACACAATGATTGTGCGTGTGCCCCAAGCTCACGATGACGGCAAGTTCGTCGGTGACGTGGGTACCTCGTTTGGCTCCTGGATGCACGCGCAGACTAGTGGGGCTATCGTTGAGGATCAGTGACTTAAGGAGTTAAGGTTGCTTGAAAGCTAATAAATAGCGTTCATAACGTTTGCTATAGTGGCCGTAATAATGAGAGTAACCCCTTACCGTGAAGACGTAGCGGTAGCGAGGGACCTAGAAATTTTATACAGCCTAGACGGACGTAAAAAAAGAATAACAAGTTTACACAAATATATCAATTACTAATATATTTTTTAATCTATAATTATATAAATTCATTAAAAATAGTACACATCACCACAGGCACAGAGCACCGGGAGAAGAGCCTGGGCGGACGCCTAGACTTGCCCTCACTTGGGCATAGCAGCTTAAATATAGCAGGTTAAAACTTAGCGTCCGCTATTTGACGCAACAAGTCGTTATAGAGACTAATTTCAACATTATAATTTGCTATTGCGGTCTATGTTTAACACATAACTAGTTCATTCTTAATTTAAAGATATATTTGATCAAAACTCAACTATTTGAATACAATTAGATTCCTATTTACACTATTTCAGTTATATGTTTATTAGTCTATCATTAATGTGTATTTAGTTCATTTTAATGTGTAAGAAAGTCTTTTTAAGAAATATAAACATATCTAAATTATATAAGATTATTAGACAATGTTATTGGAACTTAAGTCCGTTATAGCACTTGCTATCCATGATCCACAGCGTAAATGGTAATCCACTACTGACCCATTATCTGCTATTTATTACATTGGTTGCTTGCCATCACACATGTTGGCAATAGCGATGATGAATATTGATAGTCGGTGATGGACGTGACCCATTTACTGACCGGTGGTATCCTAGAGACCTCACCACAACTAAAAACTTCCTCATCCGTTCACTATTATTTGCTCCAATGGTCACTACTAAACAAATCCTTTATGAGGACTTTTGAAATAGGCCTCCCAGGCGGACAGGATTTTCAACCTAGCATTAATCGAGATGGCCATTTTTTATTAATCGAGACGATTGAAAGTGCATATAGCCTCTAAATGGGTTTTAGTGAATTGAATGGCAACATAATTAAGGGACTAATATGTTTCATGAGACTTGCAGGTATTCACAGGCTTTAGTCCCAAGAGCATGTCATTATATTTTGGGCTCAAATATAGCAAAAGTCATACAAATAGCAATGAGTCTAAGGCATATTGATAAACCGAGATCTCTTGATAAACCACATCGACAAGCTTATGTGCATTAATTGATAATGAGACATACATAACACACGCACGCACACACATTGTTGAATCAAGATGAAGAAGATAGTTATTCAAAGGGATGGATATGTTGTGAGCTGAACGTATGATTCAATACAATATGTGACTTGATGGCTTGAGATGGTGATGATAGCAAGAAAAGACTTCAAGGAACTAAGCAAAGGTGAAGGGCAAACGACAGCTTGGTGGCCGCCGAACCTAGTTAGGGTGAAGAGAAAAGTACTTGCATTTAGTCAAGGTACTAATCAAGCCTGAAGTGCTGTCATGAAGGATCAAATATTTGGAAGAAGTGACTTTGGTTGATAGTTGGAGTTCTACTCAAATGATTTGATCAACTAAGGTCATAGCACTAGGAACTCAACTCAAGATAGTGAATATGTTAGAAACCTCAAATGATCAAAATCAAGAAAGCGACATTATTCGAAGAATGGAAAATCTCAAGTAGACTTAATTGTTGATTTCTACTTCTTGATTTTAAACATGTCATACTATCAAGAGGGATGCAACCTAGAAGTGTTCAAAACAAATCCCAAGAGAGAAAACAAAAAAGGACACACTTGAGAGAGTTTTCAATGTGGGCAGGCTAAAGAATCGTCTAACTCGGTTTCTCCACCCGGCTAAACCGACTTGGCCGACCTCCCAATGGTCACCTGCCACCAAATCGGCTAAGCTGGTTGGCAAAGTCGGCTAAGACGACTTTGGCTGGCCTAGGAGCCCAATGGCTAGTTTTTGAACCAATTCTATTTATACTTCCTCCCATGTCCTTGGCTCAGTTGCTGAAGCTTTCCAGCATCCTTATAGACCAGCAAAGCCTAAAGAGATCTCCCAATTCACCCTTTGTGGGATTGGTGCCAATCTAGCCATGCTCTTAGAATTGGAGAGCAAATTTGAGCCTTTGTGAGTTTGTGTGTGAGCAAAATATTAGTTGAGCAACCCTTAAGCACTTTGTGGTGACATCAAGTTCGTGTAAAGCATTCATTTCTCTAGGATCTTTGCTCCTAGATGGCCTTAGTGGTCACCGGCAAGTCACCAAGGTGTGGTGCAAGGCTGGAGGTTGAATAGCTGGTCTTCCCATTGAAAAAGGAAACAAGACTCCTTAGTAGATTGGTGGAAAGAGGTCTTTTTGGGCCCAACCACGAGTTGACCTTTGTTGGGTCCTCATTGGCTTCGACAACAGAGACTAAGTCTTACTTTGGTCAAACAACTCCTTATATCTTCCCTGATTTAGTTTGCCTCGCATTTACGTTTCATTGCATTATCTTTATATTTGTGAGCTTCATATTGTGTCTAATTGGGTATATGTATTTGTGAGTGTAGAGACATCTTGAGAAAGTTAGAATTGCTCCAAACACACCTTACAGCACTTGAGATTGAAGAGGGGAAGAAAGAAAATCAGAATCAACAATTGGAGAGTCAGCACCAGCTTTGTCCAAAGGAACCGGCTAAGCTAGATCAGGGACCGACTAAGCCAGTTCATTCATCCCAACCGGCTTAGCCAACTGATCAAACCAACTAAGCTGGTTCAGCTGTCTCCAGGCAGTTTTGACTATTGTTTTGCAGGTCTAATTTTGTAAAAGCATATTCACCTCCATCTAGGCATCGTTTAGGTCCTTTCAACGATTACAAAAACTTGCCTCGTAAAATTGATTAACTGAGACAGGCATCTTAAAATGCCCGCCTTAGTTAATATAAATTAACCGAGGTAGTTTTATAAAAAAAAACTTGGTTAATACACTAACCGAGGCGGGCATGCTATAAGGACTGCCTCGGATAATATTGACCCATCTCCGATCCTAAACAGCCCATCTTGACCCGTCCTGGCCCGATATATCGCTCTGAGTATATATACGCGGTGGAAGTTTGAGCTTCACTCACACTCAGTAGTCCCCCCCATGCCCCGATTCCTCACTCCTACCCTCCCTCACTACGCCACGCCTCCTTCTCCTCCTCCGATGCTCCGGCGTGGCGCGCACGGGCGTCTCCTCCTCCGACGACACACCAGCGTGGCACGCGCAGGGGCCTCCTCCTCCATAGGCGTGGCCGCGTAGATGGATCCCCCACCCCCCTCCTTCGACTGCGGTGGCAGCACGCTCCGTGTGCGGCCTCCTCCTCCTCCAACGTGGCTGCGGTGGCCAGATCCGCGTTCGATTGCCTCCTCCTTTGACTGCAATGGCGACGCGCTCCCAATGTCCCTCCCATTGGCGCCTCCAAGGGTAAGCTGAGGCGGATCCAGCGATGAGAGGAGGCAGCATGGGCAGATCCGGCGAGGAGCTAGGTCAGGCAGTGGCCACACGTTCACCGACGGCAGATCCAGGTACGCGGGTCATGCGGATCCGGCAGCGCATCGTGCGGATCTGGGGAGGAGCGGAAGCGGCAATGTGCAAATCCGGTGACGGCATCCAGATTTAGCTAGCGGCAGTGGCATGGTGGTGCTCCTGTGATCACCAGCTCGGGTCTAGGCCTAGACCAGTTTTTTTTTTGTTTTTTATTTTGATTAATCGAGACGGAAAACCGTCTTAGTTAAATTATTTTGTCCGCCTTGATTAAACTTCATGTAATAGTAGGTAATTCTTATAATGGCTCTGTTCGCTTCAGCTAAACAGTACATATTTTTCAGCTCTGAAACAGTATTTCTCCTCACAACAAATCAGGTTCAGCCAAAATCAGCTTTCAGCTGAAGCGAACACAGGCCTATATTTTCGCAACATATGCATTGTCCACACTCGGCTCCGATCCTGTGTAGTACCTACGCGCCTCCCAATAAATGGCTATTCAGTGCCATCCAACCCAGGACACCGCCCTTCAAGAACCCCTGGCCTAACTTGCATTGGTAGCTCCCCTTCATCACTTCAAGAACCCCCCAGCGCTTGTGCTACCCTCTTGAAGCTTCTTCATTCTCTTCTCGCCTCTCCATCGCATAGCTCCATCCATGACGCCTACCTTTTCTTTTATCTCCCGGTGAGTCCAGCACTTCAGCTAGTCTTGTTTTTTCTGGAGAGCAGCGTACGAAGTTGAAGGTTAGGTTATGGGGGTTGTTGTCTGGTTCAAGGTCGCCACAGCAGGCAAAGCCCATTTCGCTTAGCATGCAGAAAGGGTTTATCTATTGGTGATCTCGGACCAGGCTTCAATCCTTTTAACTAGTATCTGCATATATATACTTCTCTAGTCAGCTGTTCAAGCAATTTGCCTCTGGGTAAAGCCTTCTGTTCGTTGTAGGTTTTGTTTCTTCCATTCAATTAATTGTTAGAGAAACAGCAAGAGTTTATTGAGTAGCTGGCTTTGCCGGATAAGTTTTCTGCTCTCATCAACACATTACAACGACTTTGTTTGGCTGAACTAAAATTTAGCTGAGCTGAATTCTACGACTGAATTGTTGTGAAAGAAAAATACTGTTCTATGACTAAAAATGTTGTTGTCACTGAAAATAAACATATACACATGCATGTACGCATGTGACTTCTCGCCGCTGGCTCTGAACGAATTTATGAATCATTGTCATAGGCAAGTACCATACCTCAGCGTTTGCATTTTTCTTCTTGGAAGACACTAGACAGCATACTATCATGATGCCTGCTAATAACGCACGTAATCATATTTTTATTCATTTCAAAATGCGTATTGAATTGTTCTGAATACATGCAAGCTAATATAGCACATTGCCACATTGCCACTCTAGAACGACGAGATTGGAATTGAAGAGCGAATTTGAAGCATTTAATATAAGCACATCTGGCCAGACAGAAATAGCTAGCTAGGGTCATTACTTCGCTCACGTGGTCGCCGTCGTGGAATGATCAATGCCAATCACCATTGTTACCGTGCATTTGTCTTCCAGCTATATACTTATCCTAGACGTGCAAATTACTAGTAGGCCAAGTTTCAATGGAGATTTTACGAAGGTTTGATACACATTAAATAGAGTGTCGTGTTACCAGAAAAAGAGTTTTTGCATGAAAAATTTGAGCTAATTAATAGTTCAAACATGCCCTTAGTTGCATGGTCTTAGTTCGAACTAAACAACATCTAAATATCTTTATTATCCACTTGCGTGTCGGTAGGATCTTTGTGTTGATCGAGATTATGAACCGCTAAAGTATACTGTATACGACATATGTGTGTATGTGTATGTGCTGAAACAAATAAAAAAAATCATGTATAAGCTCCTCTTTGGCACAGCTCTTGCCAGCTTCGGCTCCCATTGCTATTTGCTAACCTACTGTAGTGATACTGTTAATAGGAGTCAAACTCTCTCATCTTTCCTCCCACTCATAGAGCCGGCAGGAGGCATATAGAAGCTAAGGGGCTGTTTAGTTGGTAAAAAGTTATCAAAAATTATACTGTAGCACCTTCGTTTGTATTTGATAACTTTTGTCCAATCATTCGTCTCGAGAAAGTCAGGCAAAAAGTACAAACATAGGGCAACTGCTACTTCATTTAATGCTCCATGCATACATAAAAAACAATCGATGTGACGAGAAATCTTTCACTTTTTTGAACTAAACAGGGCCTAAAATTTTTAGCTTCAAATGCTCCTGTGTGTCAGTGGGAGAGTAGAAGAAGAGGGAAAATCAGATTCAATTAATAGTGCTACACTTGTTTTTGCAAGAGGAATTCGGATTCTCTAGAATCCATACCAAAGAGGCCCGTATAAACAATGTTTTGATTTCATCTGCGCGTTGGGTGACGTACGGCATTTCATGACACTGGCAAACACTTGACGTGCTTCGACATTGATCGTTCCGTACATGTACTGTTGATTTATTGACTGGACAGTGTAATGATGTACAGTATATGTCTGATTGTCTGTCCTTGCTCGATGATGAAAAAAAATATCCCTTCGTCCATAAATAAACGTAATTATTTGAACTTTTGGGTACTGTATTTGACCGTCTGTCTTATTTAAAAATTTTCTATATATTATAAAATAAATAAATTATTATTAAAGTATATCTAATGATAAAGTAAATCATAACAAGATCGATAATATTTATATAAATATTTTGAATAAGACGGATAGTCAAATATGAGATTCAAATGTCAAAGAATTGCGTTTATTCGTGGACGAGATAGAGTAGCTACGTGTGTCATTGACTTTATTATTCCTTCCGTAGAAAGTACGTGTGAATATGAGATCCCCATGGCCTTGTTTGTTTGATCCACAACTAGAAGTGACTGAAGGAGATTAAATCCTCTACCAATTAAAATTCCCTTAAACCCCTCAAATGCCCTTTAATTCCTTTCATTTTGAGAACAACCGAACAAGACCCGAAGAAGACCAACAAGGGGAGCTACACATGTGGCTGCCCAAGTCTGATATCGGACCTCGTATATATTAATTTTAATCAGATCATGATTAGCTCATATACAGTTAATATGGGCTAACTAGAATTAATAGTTCTGTTTTGGCATTATATATTCTCACGTCTTATGCAATTAGTTTTGAAATTAGTTTACATTTGATTCTTCTAATTGGCATAATAACATAGTGCTAAGCTCTAAGTTTGCATGTCAACTACCCACGTATGCATCATAATGTTTAAAGTAAATGAAAAACATTATAATAAAAAAATCACGGCAGATGAGCTAGCAGACAAAAGCAAATTAGCAAATCGCATTACCACACATCTACATCATGATTGGCCTAATGGCCTGCTAGCAAGAACTTTGCCGATTGTCAATAGTAGGGCTCAGCGAAAAGCATGAAGTCAATCAAATGAGTAGAACAATTTTTGCAGCGCATTGGACTTTGGCTTTTTGTTTTTTAATGGTGAAAATCTCTATATATGAATCCTGAACCAAACCACGCGCGCCCAATAGGGCCACGTTGCCCGAGAACCCGCTAGTCATCGGATTTAGTAAGCCTGCAATGTGCATTGTCGCATTGCGGATCGGTCGGGTCTCTCAACTGTTTATCCATAAACCCGGGGATTAACAAATCACAAACTCTCGCGCGGCCCTTCCCTCCCACTTCGTTCTCAGGCCCGAAGGCGCACTAGCGGCGGCGGAGGAACATGCGGCTGTCTAGTCCCTGCTATCCTGGTTCAGGCCCTAGCGCCCTTGCGACCCCGACGCGACCGACGGTACAGGCGCGGTAGCTCCGGGCACCCTAGAGCCATCCCAACGAGTAGGGCACCATCGTCCGCGACGACCCAACCGCTTAGGTAGAGGACCCTGTGACCCTAGTGCCACAGGCACAGGCGTGCACATGGCTCGCCAGGGCACCCATGCTACCATGCTAGCCACGTCCTGTCCCTGCGCCACACTTAGGCTATCTCCAACCGTGGAGAAGCAAAAATGTGACCCATTCATTGTTTTGGGTCATCCACAGGGAATGCATCGTGCCCCAGATATTGAGCGCCTCCAACAGTGAGACCCACAGCTCTCTCCTCGCCGAGCTCCTCCGTCGGCCTCCTTTCTCTTCTTCCTCTTCTTCCCCACCAGCGGCCGGCTTCCTTCTTCTTCTTCCTCACTGGTGGCTAGCCTCCTTCCTCTTCTTCCCCATCGGCGGCGAGCTGGAGCTGCCCTCTCCCCAGCTGGACGCAAATGTGCGCACAACACCTGTTGTGGGGGTATAAACCCGTATACCCACATGACTATACATGGGCCAAGTCCTTCGACCAGGCCCAGACTGCCAAGGACGCGTCGTCTACACGCTCTCCAGAAGATCGCGTATATCCGCCGGCTCAGAAGTCTTGGCGGCTAAGGAAATAGCTTTCCTAGTATCTAGCTGATTAGTTTCCTTGTTCGGTTAGGATTATAATCTGATATACATGGTAAACCGACTTGTAACCCTACCCCTCGGACTATATAAGGCGGGCAGGGGATCCCCTCAAAATAGATCATCTGATAGCAATACAATACAGCAACACACAGGACGTAGGGTATTATGCCTCGTGGCGGCCTAACCTGTATAAACCTCGTGTCTCGCGCTTACTGCGCTACTCTTGTTCGTCTCAGGCGCACCTTCACCGATCATCTACTACCTTGGGCATACCCCTCGGTAGGCTATCGCCGGCATTCCGTCGACAGTTGGCGCGCCAGGTAGGGGGTGTGCTTCCTAATCCATGGCGAGCAAGATGGTGACTTTTTCAAGCTCTATAGAGCTCCCGACGCCAGGCTAGATCTTCACGGTGGGCTCCATCACCTGGGTCATCGGCCTCGATGGCGAAGGAAAGATCCTTGATGTGGTCCAGATCGCATCTACTCCATCGGCGGTCTCCTCTCCGGCAAGAAGGCTGCCAAGTTATGTCCGGAAGACCATCGACAACAGCGACCTGATCGGATCTACAGATCGGGTCTCCCAAGGCCTGTCCGAGAGCCTCCAGATATTGGAGTCGGCTGCGGATCAAATGTCTGCAGATCGCTCTCGGCCCTCTCTAGGGACATGACGCTTCACTCCATCCACGGCTCGGCGGGACTCGACGATAGTCGTCATCGTCACTCCACAAGGTCGCATTATCGAGCTTCGGCCCCGAGTAGTCACCTGCGACCCCCTGAGGGGCTACATGCCTTTCAGTCTGTGGAACACGGCCTCCAGCGTCTCGAAGCTGCTGCACAGCTCCGACCACGCCACCACTTCCGATCACGTCGGCGCCAGCTCCACCTTCATCATCGCTGACAACGACCACTCCGACTACGACGGCGCAGAAGGCGGGGATCTCATCGATCTTTTCCTCCCATTGGTCAGTACATCGGTGGGCCCATCCTTGCCATTAGTAACGACAGCGCTCCAGCTCCGAATGAAGATGAAGAAGCCCGAGCAGCTCGAGAAGGTAGAAACGCCGACCGAAGACGGCGCCGTGAGTAGCGAGCCGAAGCAAGGAAAGGCCCCATGCGGAACCTGGAGCAAGAATTCGATCTGGTCGGAAAACACCAGGTCTACAAAACTCCAAGCGTGAACGTCGCCGTCGCGATAGCGGAGGCCAAAAACCTGGCCCAGATTCCAGAGGTTGAGCGCCTTATGGCTTACCTCCAGGCAGCCCAAGTTTAGATCAATGAAGAACGCTTGCCGCCACCACCATCGCACTCCACTGCACCGGCCACCGAGATTATCCATGAAGATGGCGGCCACTCCCGCGGCGGCCGGAGATGTCGTCGCCAAGATGGAGACTAGGAGGTGAATCAGTCCAACCTCCGCGAGAAGCTGAAGACCAGAGACCTCCATGGGAGCATAAAAAATTGAAAGGAAACCAGGCACTCAGCAGAAAATGAGTGCCGCAAAGAGTATGATGAAACCCACGGTCCTCCGGTCAATGACAAGAACGCCCCCGAGCTGCCGTTCACGGCAGAACTCCAAGCGGTGCGCTGGCCGCCGAACTTCAAGGTCATCGGCGTCGAGACCTATGACGGCACTGCCGACCCCACCAAGTGGCTTACCGTTTATGAGATCGTTGTCAAAGCTACCGGAGGAAACTCAGACGTCATGGCAAACTATTTGCCCGTCATGTTCAACGCATCCGCCAACAATTGGTTGCTGAGTCTGAAGCCGAACTCCATCGACACTTGGGAACAGCTGAAGAAGCAGTTCATCAGCAACTACTATGCCACCTGCAAGCAGCCAGGCACGAAGTTTGATCTTGAGAAGCTTCAGCAAGCGTCACGAGAATCTCTGCGGGATTACATTCGACACTTCTCAGAGACCAGAAACAACATCCCAGGGGCACGGATGCTGAAGCCATCTCTGCTTTCATACCTGGCCTCCGACCTGATGAAGAACTTCAGAGAAAGCTATATCTGCGCATCGCCAACAAGTACGCCGATGGGAACGAAGCGGCCCGCCACTCCATCCATAGTCGCCTCCGTTTCCCCGACCGATCATGCCACGAGGACGCCGACCACCGAGCTAATCGGCGACATGACGACCGGGGGCTCGGCGAGATTACCGCCGCGACGAGCATGACCACCGCAACCAGCGCCGCTCTGATTAGCGTCGCCATGACGAACCAGAAGATTCCAGAGCTGGAGAAAGGCGTCGCCACTACCAGGTCTACAACACCCGACCAGCCCCGAAGCGCAACTACGAAGAAGCCTATGACAAACTCCTTGACAGTCAATGCCCCGTGCATAAATTCCACAATATATACCATGAGAGATTGCTACGGCTTCTCTAGGGCATTCAAAGAGGAAGAGAAGAAGAAGGCACGCCGCGAACCTGACAACGACAAGCGCGATGGCGATGGCGATCCGCCTCTAGGCTTCACTGAGGCTCACCGGACGGTCTTCCCAATCATTGGCGGTCGCATAGCTATCGAGTTGAAGAGGGACCAGAGGCCCATCGCCAGACGTGTCAACTCCGTCGCCAACTACGACTCTTTCATCGCTGATCCAAAATTGCCGCCCTGGTCGCACAAAGCCATCACCTTCAGCAGAGACGACCAGTGGACGGAGATCCCATACTTGGGTCGCTTCCCACTGATCCTCGATCCGGTCATATGCATGACCCGCTTCCGTAAGGTGCTGATCGACGGCGGCAGCGGGCTCAACATCCTCTTCTCCAGAGCTGCCAAAGAGCTTGGGCTCCGAGCAGAAGACCTGGAGTCGACTACAGCTCTGTTCTGGGGAATCGTTCTAGGGCAGCCCTCCTACCCTCTGGGACAGATCAATCTGCCCATCTAGTTCGGGACACCGCAGTGTTTTCGTATTGAGCACATTGACTTCCTGGTGGCCGACTTCGACGCCGCGTATCACGCCATACTTGGCCGTCTAGCTCTGGCCAAGTTTGGGGCCATCCCCAACTACACCTACCTCATCATGAAGATGCCGACGGAGACCGACATCCTCACGGTACGCTCCAACCGACGTCTCCATCCTGATGAACACATGCGCAGTAGATGCACAGAAGCTGACGCCTGAAGAACAAGTCATCCCAGAGAAGACCCCGCCTAGAGCTGCTACCAAGAACAAGGAGACAAAGGACGTCGTCCTCGTCCCCGGTGACCCGAGTAAGATTACTCGCATCGGGACAGATCTCGACCCCAAATAGGAAGGCACACTCGTCAGCTTCCTTAGAAAGCACGTCGGCGTTTTCGCATGGAAACCTGCGGACATGCTCGGTGTACCCAGGGAGCTGATCGAGCACTCCTTGAATGTCTCGAAGACCGCCAAGCCCGTCAAGCAGAAGCTCCAGCGATTCTCTCGAGACAAGAAGGAGGCTATTAGGGTAGAAATAGCTCGGCTCCTTGCTGCCGGCTTTATCAAAGAGGATGTATCACCCCGATTGGTTAGTCAATCCGGTTCTTGTAAGAAAAAAGAATAATGAATGGAGAATGTGTGTTGATTACACCGATCTCAACAAACACTGCCCTAAAGACCCCTTCGGTCTCCCCCGCATCAATGAAGTCGTCGACTCCACGGCCGGCTGTGAGCTACTCAGTTTTCTCGACTGCTACTCCGGCTGTCACCAGACCGCCTTGAATGAAGAAGACCAGGAGAAAACCTCCTTCATCACCCCCTTTGGGGCCTACTGCTACAAGACTATGTCATTCGGCCTAAAGAACGCTGGTGCCACATACCAGCGAGCCATCCGGGCATGGCTCAGCGACCTTATTCCAGACATCGTCGCAGCTTATGTCGATTTTATCGTCATAAAAACCAAGAACGCGGAGGACCTCATCTCTAACCTCGAAGCAGTTTTTGAGAAGCTATCAGCTTTTAAATGGAAGTTGAACCTGTCCAAGTGCATCTTCGGCGTTTCATCAGGCAACCTACTCGGCAACATCGTCAGCAAACATGGCATCCTTCCTAACCCAGAAAAGATTGAGGCTGTCATGCAAGTGAAGCCACCAACCAGCGTCGAAGACGTCCCGAAACTCATAGGGTGCATGGCTGCCCTGAGTCGATTCATCTCTAGATTAGGTGAAAAAGGGCTTCCCTTCTTCAAGATACTCAAGGCCGGCGAAAAATTTGTCTAGTCGGAGGAGGCCGATCGGGCCTTCAAGGAATTGAAGCAGTTCCTGGTACATCCTCTGCTTCTTACAGCACCAGTAAAGGACGAAACTCTGCTGCTCTACATCACCACTGATCAGCAATGTTGTCAGCACGGCCATAGTTGTCGAACGAGACAAAGACGGTCATGCATATCCAGTACAGCGACCAGTTTATTTTATCAGCAAAGTCCTGAACGAGTCCAAGACACGCTATCCGACAGTGCAAAAGCTGATCTACGCCATCCTCATCATATCATGCAAGCTCCGTCACTATTTTGAAGCCCATCCAATTGTGGTGGTTACCCAACATCCCCTCGTGAACATCCTTCGCAACAAAGACGCCAATGGCAGAATCATGAAGTGGGCTGTGGAGTTGGGAACCTATTCTCTTGAGTTTCGCAGCCGAACAATGATCAAGTCACAAGTACTAGCTGACTTCATCGCCGAATGGATAGAGATGTAGGAACAAGTACCCATTGAGCACGTCGTCCGAGCCGAAAATTAGGCAGCCGATGAATTGTCGAAGCTTGGCTCGTCACGGGCCGATATCCCTCCCGGTGTCTTCGTCGAAGACTTGGTCAACCCCTCCATCCAAATAGAAGAAGAAACAGAAGCCTCCTCGTCCGATCAGATTGTGGCGTGCGCCTCCAACTCTGAAGAGGATTGGAGAGCCCCCTTCATCGCTTATCTGCTCTAAGCCAAAACCCCTAAAGATAAAATCGAGGCAGAATGCCTCGTACGACGCTCCAAGAACTATGTTCTAGTTGATGACAAGCTCATGCGTAAAAACACCAAGAGTGAAGTCCTTCAGAAGTGCGTAACACGGGAAGAAGGCATCAAGATACTCCAAGAAGTACACGGAGGCATGTGCGGCAACCACGCAGCTTCACGTACACTGACCGGCAAAGCCTTTCGAGCAGGATTTTACTGGCCTACTGCCGTCCAAAATGCCGAGAAGATTGTGCGGCACTGCGAGGCGTGCCAGTTTTACGCCAAGAAGATACACGTTCCAGCACAAGAGCTACAGACCATACATGCATCCTGGCCTTTCGCCACATGGGGACTCGACATGATAGGTTCTTTCAAGGCAGCTAAAGGAGGATACCGCTGCGTGTACGTCGCCATCGACAAATTCTTCAAATGGATCGAGTACAAGCCACTGGTGAAAGCAACAGCAGCCAAAGTCGCGGAGTTCTTCAACGACATCTCTCACCGCTTCGGCCAACCGAACAACATCATCACCAACCTCGGTACCACCTTTACCGGAAGTGACTTCTGGGATTTCTACGATGAAAGAAGCATCATGGTCAAATATGTCTTGGTGGCTCATCCTCGAGCCAACGGTCTGGTGGAAAGAGCAAACGGAATGCTGCTCGACGCCCTCAAGAAGCGCCTACACGAAGTCGTCGAAAGAATCCTAGGAAACTGGATCCTCGAGCTGCCAGCGGTAATGTGGGGTCTACGAACCCAACCCAGCCGCAACAACGGCGTATCTCCTTATTTCATGGTCTACGGATCTGAAGCAGTGCTCCCGGTAGACGTTGCGTTCCGATCTCCCCGAGTCGAAAACTACAATGAAGAGATATCTGATGACGCTCGAGCCGAAGACATCAACAGGCTCAAAGAAGAGTGCCTGGTCTCCTGCGTGCGCACGGCAAAGTACCTCGAAGGACTACGGCGATACTATAACCGCAACGTCAGCGGCAGGTTCTTCGTGGTCGGTGACCTTGTGCTCTGCCGCAAGCAGAGCAAAGAGGGCATGCACAAGCTCTCTTATCCATGGGAAGGGCCATACATGGTCAAAGCCGTAACTTGGCCAGGCTCGTAAAGACTGTGTGACCTCGATGGCGTCGACATCCCTAACTCCTGGAAAATCGAACATCTCCGCCGCTTCTATCCTTAATAGCATGTCAAGGCAGATATGTGTATTTCCGTTTTATTACTTCAATAAAAGTTATATTGCTTCCATACACATATATGTCGATATTTGCAGATTAGCAATCACTAAGATTCGTCGCCAATACGTAAGTCCCGCACCTGCTCGGGCAGTCTAACTTCATCATCGCATAAGCCCCGCAACTGATCGGGTAGCATGACTTCGCCAACGCGTAAGTCCCGCACCTGTTCGGGCAGCCCAACTACGTTGATGCATAAGCCCTGCGTTCGGCAGGCCGCCCAATATCGCCGCTTCACCAACTGCCCCGATAGATTCGGGAAGCCATCGCCCATGATAAGCGTAAGCCCTGCCAGGCGCAGGCAGCTTCGCCACCACGTAAGCCCCAGGGACGCCTAGGCCGTTAATCTTCGCTATTACGTAAGCCCCGGGGACGCTTGGGTAGTTTTAGTAGCGTCTCCACAAGCCCCATCAAAAGGATTGGGCACCGGCCACCGATCCCTCCAAAAGAGTCGCACGCTCTGGCTCCTCGCCGATCAACCCGAAAAGCATCGACCATATTCGAGTGCTCCACGTCACACGTGATCAATATTAAATATATATATATATTTACGACACTTGGCGATCATGCTAAGATTAAATAAAAGTTCACATGAATCACATTAACTAGTGTTCACTATACAAACAGTTCACAACTTTTTCGCAGATAGATTCAAGTGTTCTCCGTTGGAAAGAGCTACACGTCTGCCGCCAAGAGCGCCGCCAGTGGCTTCGCTTCCTCCTCCAATTGATCTTCTTGCTCCTCAGTGTTCCCCAAGGCATATCCGCACTTTACCCTGTCATTCTTCATGCCAGGGTAATGAGAGCGGACCACTCCGAGCACATGGGCGGCCACGTTCTCGGTGACATCAGAGCAGAAGGCTTTAAAGTACCGCAGCACCTGACGGCTGCGACGGATGATCTCAAACGGCTCCGGCGCTCCCGCAGGTGGTTCGGCAGGCGCATACTCAATAATGTCCAGAACGGGCTTGATTCCCTCCATCACGGAGTCATATCATACTTCGGCCGCTTCAAGACGCTGCGATAGGTCATTAAGCTGTGCCCTCGTCCTCTGCTCGGTTTCTACATATGCAACAAGCAAGTACAGGAACAGTCAACAAAGAAGCAGCAAAGCAGGCCACAGGCGTGAGAAGCTCACCTAGGTGTGCCTCGTCGTTTCTCTGAGCGGCCTTCCATAGCATTGACACTTCATTCTCTAGCTCCTTGACTACACCAAGGAAAATGCAAATCGGCATGTTTTAATAGAGCAACATAAAAAAGATGAGTAATGCGAACACGCACATACCTCGATTAACGGCGCTTTCAAAAGAATCCTGCAGATCTGCATACCAAGACTCCAAAGATGAGAAGAGAGAAAGGGCTAGGACAAAATAACCAGCACAATGATGATCTTCATACCTTTTTTATCCTGCAACAGCCTCTGCTCGGACTCCGTTAAATCGGCACAATGTTCTTGCAACAGTATTGTGCTGCTTGCGGAGGTCATCCATTACCTCACTAAGACGTTTTACCTCCTTCTGAAGTTCTTCATTCTTAAAAGCAGCCCCGGCCAAGCGATAAAGAGTCTGCCAACGATCCTCAGCAGTATCATGGACCACCTGATCGACAACAATAGAACAATCAACAGCAAGTATAAGCAAGACAAGCATCTTCTGAAGAAGGAAAGATTACTTGCACATGCGAAGATAACTGACCCAGACGGTGGAGCACCTTCCTAAGGTCGGTTCGTGTTTCACTAATGTCAACCTTCATGGCTTCAAGTTCATCATTTGCCAGCTCCCCCTCTACTACAATGGCATAGGTGTCGCCAATCCGCCGTAAGGTCCGCAGCACTGCCGGTGGGACCTCGCTTGCAGCTTCCCACGAGATTTCTTCGACATCCTGCCCGGGAGGTGCCGCGTTGGAAGACGGACGACCCTGATGCTCCTGATCGGCACCCGACAGCGATGCTGAGCCGTGAGGTTCAGACTGACGATCTCCTCCAGTGTCTTCATGCAGCCGCTCCACGCCTCGGCCAAGTGGCGAAGCTGGTGGCGTAGGAGTACGCCACGGTGGTTGCTCCGTCGGCGACGTCTGGCGGTTGGTCGCAGGATCTTCCGGCGCGACCTCTTGTGTGTGGGCATCCAGCGGCGATTCTTCCAGTGCCTCCGGCGACTCGTGATCCAAAGGCCACGAGGCCGATATGCCAGCACCACTTCCGCTCTTTGCCGATTCACCTCCAACTACTCCACCACTCGCCGTTCCCTCGACGTCCTCGGTGGAGGTCCCCTGAATTATGATGCAAACTCCATGGTCATCAGCAATTAAGAAGAACACTCAACAGAGAAGTATAATAGAGAAGACAAGGGTTACTCACATCTCCCACCGACGGCGCTTGCGTGTAAACTGCTTCTTTCGACCAGCAGTCCCTTCATCGGGACCCGGATTACGGCTCGGAGGGACTTCCCCCTTCTGACTGTTTCGGCATCGGCTCTTCATCGTCACTCGAGCTTGGGATCACCACTTGACGACGGACCGGCTCCTCGGATATCTTCACCGGTTTTTCAGGCTTCTGAACCCTACTCGATGAGCTAGCTTTTTCAGACATGGGTTGCTTCCCACGAGCTGCCCATTGAGAAAGGTTCTCTTGATCCTCTTCCTCGTTGTTAGCATCAAAGTCTTCATCCTCGCTATCAGGCTGGTAACGGTGTTGAGGGATGACACCTTCAGGCCACTCTGTAGTTGGCACTTCCGAAAAGTAAACCTTCCGGTCCTGACCATTTATCTTCATCAAATGGGATACAAAGGATCAACATTTGGAACAGAAGACATAAAGAAGAAATCTGCAAACAGCATACCTCGGGCGGTGGATTCCCAATGTGCGAAGCCTTCTGTTGGCCTCGGTTGTCGATATGTGTTCGGCTATCAAAAAGCTCCTTCAGCCTCTTGGTAGCTTCAGAAGCTGACATGTGGTCTCCTACCTCTCTGGTCGGATTAGTGTCACCGATCCACTCATAAGAAGGGTGAACTCTCTCCTTGCAGGGCTGTACTCGACGCCTCACAAAATTAGCGGCTACTCCAATCCCATTCAGATTCATGACCTTCAGAATCTCTAACAACTCATTCACCTGCTCCATTTCATCAGATTTGGGTTTGTCCGACCAGCTTGATTTCCTCTCTGGTATCTGCTCGACGAAACACCAAATAGGAGGATCTTAGTTTGGCAGATAGAACCATTTCTTATTCCAATCCCAAAGGCTTGTATTGAGAGAAATTGAAAGATTAGGAGCGAACATCCCGTCCCTCAATTTCAGATACACTCCCCGGCAATTCGAGACCCCCTTCACTCGATCTCACGAGCATGAACAGGTGGCGGAATAGATTGAAATAGGGGAAGGATACCGATGAAAGCCTCACAGAGATGGATGAAAATGGAGACATGGAAGATAGAATTGGGGTGCAAATGGCACAGAGAGATCTCGTAATAATCAAGAAGTTTGCGAAGGAAGGGGTGGCAAGGAATACCAAACCCACGGAGGAAATAGTTGGCAAAGACAGTCAACTCATTGGCATTGGGCATTGGGTAGGACTCACCTTCTGATGGTTGCCACCCAGCAGTGGCATGATTCGGCAGTAATCCTTTTTTCCACCAATTTCAATATGGCTTTCTCCGTCATCGTGGAATGCTGCCACTCATGGTCCAGACAGAGTTCTCCAGGCTGCGGCTCTTCCACCTTCTTCGGAGGCACACTGCGTACTCTTCCTAGGACCCATTACTATTAAATTGCTTGCGAATTTGGAATGGCGGAAGGAGGAATCGAAGAAATTTGAGCGGAATCGGATTTTGGTTCGGTGGATGAAAAAACCCTAGATGGCGGCGGCTAGGGTGAGCAGTAGCGGTCTCTTGTTTGAATGGATGCTAGGTGAACCATTTCAAGTCAATTATAAAGGGAGATGCGTTGGTTTGAATACTCGAATATCGCCACGTCATCGCCTCGTCAGCGTTTTCGAGCACTGGATGTGCTCGGGGATTTCGTCATCGTCCCGTCAGCGTTTCTGAGCACTGGATGTGCTCAGGGACTTTGTCATCGCCTCGTCAGCATTTCTGAGCACTGGATGTGCTCGGGGATTTCGTCGTCTCCTCGTCAGCGTTTTCGAGCACTAGATGTGCTCGGGGACTTCGTCGTTGTCTCGCCAACAGCTTCCGAGCACTGGATGTGCACGGGGATTTCGTCGTTGCCTCAATTGACATTTGTTAAACACTAAATATAACCATCAACTATTGAACAAAAAGAGATAAAACAAATTATAGACAATAGTTTTAGGGTATATACTAACAAGTTCCACGAATTTTGCTTTCTCCCGATGTTTGCGGGTATATTTAATTTTCCATCAATAAAAGTATCTCAAATAAGGAATTGGACTACACCATTGCGACGGGCTCGTCGAGACGATCGAAACAGACCTATCATTTGCTATATTCGGAGTTCGGAGTCAAAATCTGCGACCCAACATACACCATTGGTCTGCGGGAGACCGAAGAAGACACGTTGGTGAAGCGGAGCCCGTTTAGGCCCATGGCAGCGCCGGCCGGCCCTAGGGTGGGGCCGGGCGGCCCTCCACTATGCCGCCTCACCTTTGGCTTCTAGAAACTTCCTCCCGCACTTCTTTGGCACCTAAGCAAAGTATCCCGACGTTGATCTAAGGTCGGTTTGATCCAACGGTGCATATAACATGAGACGCGGATCGATGACGTGGCGGTTCCTTGCCCCCTACTCTACCTCGGCCTATATAAGGACGCCCCAGGCCCCCTCCAGAAGGCATTCTACACCCGGAGCTTTATATTCTCTACATAAATTGGGGTTAGGTCCCTCTACTTGATCTAGTTCTAGTTCATCTAGTTCTAGTTGTAGTTCATCTAGTTGTAATTAGAAAATAGGGAGAGAGGAGAGGAGAGAGATCTGAGGAGGAGCCACCCTGTCGGATCTTCCTCAACTTTGTACCTCTACGGAGATAATTCTTCATCGATTCATCTTTAGTTCTTCAGTCGGTAATTCTAAGTTTTCTATTTAATAAATTCAGTTCTTTCTTTACTTTGCTTATGGGACTCTGCTCGTATTGAGTGCTCTAGTTAATGTACACGATTAGAGTAGTATTCATTGGTGTAGACGTGGTGTCTCGGCTAGTGTTTACCTGAGTTTGCGCCCAATTCTTAAGGTTAGTTGTGGTAGCTCCAGAGGTGTTAGCTCTATCGATCTTCGTATTCCACCACGTCGGAGTTGGTGTTTCGTAGAGCTTTTTGGCAGCCTTCCCCAGCTACTTCTTTCTCATCTTTTCGAGAGTTGGAAAGGTACTGTTGCTCCAAAGTAGGTTTAGTATAGTAGGTCTGATCCTTTTTCATCTAGTTGACTTTAGATAACCCCTCTCTACACACCCAAAATATATATCTCGCCTATCCTTGGACGTTCTTGATTTGTTTCTAGTTCATTTCGTGTTCCCCATGGAAAATTGATACCTTGGAATACTCTTAGGTGAAAGCTATAACGGTGTCCGTGCGCTTGCGGATTAATCTGTGTGCGTTAATAAATACCAACAAGGTTTCTGGCGCCGTTGCCGGGGAACGGTAGCTGTTCTGAGATCGAACCAAGTTCGTCCGTGTATCTTTTATTTTATTTTCTTTTTACCACCACCTTTACTACATGGATTCCACACCTATTTACTAATTTTCTACTCCAAAGGGTGAATTACTAGAGCCACCACCATCATCACATCCTATTCTTACGGATGGCTTTCAAATTCGCCCTGGTTTCATAGCCATGGTTTGGGAGCAACCCTTCTCTGGATTAGAAGACGAAAATCCCTACACTCACCTTAGAGAATTTGAGCAATTATGTGCTTGCTTGACTATTTCTGGCATGACACATGAGACCTTGAAATGGATTTTGTTTCCGTTCTCTCTTTCTTAGAGGGCGAGACATTGGTATGATCATAACGTTAGAAGTGTAGATGGAAATTGGGAAAAACTTTGGGACAAATTTTGTCTTGCTTTCTTCCCAACTTCCAAGATCGCCGCTCTTGAAATAGAAATACCAGTCCAACCCTTTCCTTGCCTGACAATGTGCTTCTTAGCCACTTCCAACTTGGTCTTAGCAAGGAAGCTGCTCTACATCTCGACTTATCTTCTGGAGATTCGATCTCGCACAAAACCATTAGTGGAAAGCTATTTTAGAGAAAATTCTAGAAAACACCCCTTACACAGGCATTTTTGATGAATTTCCTGAAGAAGAAGAAAAAGTCGAGCCAATCCCCGACCAACAAAAGGAGGTAGACACAACTGAATCTAAAATTCCTTCAAATCCTTCTGATAATTTATTTGTCGAAGAACCTCACACTGTGGGAACCCAACACATTTTGGAAGATGATGAACCCAATCCTTCCATGTTCCCCTTTGAAATCGAGGATGGTCTTTTTGAAGATTTTGGAAATGCCTTGAATTTACCTGTTCAAGTGAAGCCTCTGGCACATTCAGTGTCATCTGAGGATGACGATGGTCCACATAATGAACCTTTCCTTATAGAACACATTAAAGGATTATCGGCCATCATGAGTCATGAGTGGTTGAGGCTCACTATAGTCCTACCATTGGGATGAATATTATTTCAAAGGCTTTGGCCGAACAACTATGCCCCAATGAGTTCGTGATCCCATCTCATAAGTTTCTAAGAATTCCTTCTGGAGTTACTCTATGAAGTTATGGGGTCATAAGGTCTATCCCTTTGCGAATAAAATGTTCTGAATATCGCCTAGATTTTCATATCTATGACATCTAGGACACATCCCTCTTGATTGGTGTGCCTTTTGGGGCACTCTTTCAAGAGCGACCGAAGCAAAGTATCTTAAATCTAAAATTAGGAAGTTCTCCTATTGTCATCTCGCTTGCACGCTCAACTAATGCTATAGTAGAAATGAAGCCCGAAGAAGACCCAATTGAGGAGGTCTTAATGGCATCTCTAGAAGAAATGGCCCAACCAATTCTCGATGATGAACACTTTATTCAAGAAGAGGAAGAGTTGGCAGAGCCTGTTGAATTAGACGAAACAGAAGTGCCACCACAATCCTCAATTGAGCTAAAACCACTTCCTTCTAGCTTAAAGTATGTTTTTCTGAACAATAATCGAGAAACCCATGTTATCATAAGTGACAAGCTTTCCCAAGAAGAAACTTATAAACTTGTCACTGTCCTAGAAAAACATAAAGCGGTCATAGGCTACTCACTTGAAGACCTCAAGGGCATTAGCCCTGCTCTCTGCACACATCGCATCCCTATTGAGCATGATTCCACACCTTCATGGGAGCCACAACGGAGACTTAATAATGCTATGCGAGAGGTTGTTAAGAAATAGGTCCTCAAACTCCTGCACGCTGGGATTATTTATCCTGTACCTCATAGTGAGTGGGTGAGCCCTGTCCAAGTAGTGCCAAAGAAAGGAGGAATGATGGTCATAAGGAACGAGAAGAATGAACTCATCCCTCAACGAACCGTCACTGGGTGGCGGATGTGCATTGATTACCGGAAGCTAAATAAGGCCACTAAGAAGGATCACTTTCCATTACCATTCATAGATGAGATGTTAGAACGGCTTGCAAACCATTCCTTCTTTTGTTTCCTTAGTGGGTATTCTAGGTACCATCAAATCCCGATCAACCCTGATGACCAAAGTAAGACTACTTTCACATGCCCGTATGGAACTTACGCATACCGACGAATGTCGTTCGGATTGTGCAATGCTCCTGCTACTTTCCAACGGTGCATGATGTCCATTTTCTCAGACATGATTGAGAAAATCATGGAGGTGTTCATGGATGACTTCACTGTCTATGGTAAAACCTTCAATGATTGTCTTGAGAATTTAGACAGAGTCTTACAACGGTGTGAAGAAAAGCACTTAGTCCTGAACTGGGAAAAATGCCATTTTTTGGTTCGAGAAGGAATAGTGCTAGCACAAGGTGTCCGAACGTGGGATAGAGGTGGACAAAGCAAAAATTGAAGTCGTTGAGCAACTTTCCCCTCCCACAAATATGAAAGGCATTCGTAGCTTTCTAGGCCATGCAGGGTTCTATAGGCGTTTCATCAAAAACTTTTCTCAAATCGCTAGGCCCCTGACTAGCCTTCTAGCCAAAGATGAACCTTTCATTTTCAACAATGAGTGTTATGAAGCTTTTAAAATTCTCAAGAAGGCACTCATTTCAGCTCCAGTTATCCAACCACCTGATTGGAATCTTCCCTTTGAAATCATGTGCGATGCTAGCGACTTTGCGGTTGGTGCTGTTCTAGGCCAAACAAAGGATAAAAAGCACTATGCTGTATCCTATGCTAGCAAAACCTTGTCTGGGCCACAACTCAATTATGCTACCACAGAAAAAGAGTTGTTGGCTGTTGTCTTTGCAATAGACAAGTTTAGATCTTATTTAATGGGAGCGAAGGTAATAATTTATACGGACCATGCTTCTTTGAAATACCTCCTCACTAAGAAAGATGCTAAGTCTCGGTTAATCCGATGGATTCTTCTACTCCAAGAGTTTGATATAGAAATAAGAGATAAGAAAGGAGTAGAAAATTCGGTAGCCGACCTCTTGTCTAGGCTTCAATATAAAAACACTCATGAATTGCCTATTAATGACTATCTAAGGGACGACACACTCCTCGTGGTAACGGACTCCGATCCCTGGTACGCAAATATTGTGAATTATATGGGTGCAGGTTATGTACCACTGTTGGCGTTTCTTAGCGTCATTACTAAAGATAGACTAAAAGCCCATTCCTAGTAACGATACTAGAAACGTAAGTTGACATTCCCAACCACCATTACTTCAGAAAGGTAACCCTTGGCCCTTAATGGCGCCGGCCTAGGTAAAGCAGTCTGGTAATAGCAGTTAGAAGTGCCGGATTGGTCTTCCTAACTGTCATTACTTACGATATGCAAAACTGTGGCACGGCGCCTTGGGGTGAAACAAGAATTACAATCCTTAGGTAAGGGTAGTTAGGTATGCCAATCATGATATCCGCAAGCGCACGGAACTATCATTGTAGCATTTCAACCCGTGGGGTGTTCGTATTTATAATTTCCCGTAGGAGGACAGGACGAATGCATCTAGCTTTGGCATAAACATGATCACTTATTGAATGCATAGGTAGATATAGCATAGGCAGGGGTAAATTATAGTTCAAAGATAGTGGAGACACATCTGAGCCAATATCAAGGATAAAAGAGAAATAAAGAATAAAAGAATATATCTAATTGAGCACGCATTGGTCATATATAACTATGCAAAGAACGGTTAGTAAACATCTAACTAGCATGTCTAGTATCAGGTCTAAGTCTGGGATGACAGGGAGATCCCCGCAGCTGGTCTGCCAGCCGATAGAGACTTTACGAACTCCTACCCAATATCCGAACGTGGGGGAGTGATAGGGATGGACAGGGCTGTCACCACCTGCCCACCTACCCCTCTACCCGTGGGATACCGGCATATTCGCGGATCTCCGCATACCCGAGCACCATGCACGCGTACTTGGAGACAACTCCTAACCCCCTAGGACCCCACCCCTTCTGAGTGACAGGCTAGGCTAAGAACAACCATGACAGCACGACGAACCGTCACCTCATCCCTAGTTCTTCCTTTATTCATACTAAGTCGATGAACGATGAAGAACAACGATGAACATGTCAAGAACATAACACATAAACTATATGCTAGTTCATATATCATGATCATAACATGACCTAGACTATACTCTAGTTCATATGCATAATCATATAAGTATGATAAGAACTTGCTCATGGAGGAAGACCGAATTGTATTCATACCAAGATGATCCTTTTCTTCCAAAGATACAAACTCTCCTTGCTAGCTCTTGCCTTGCTCTAATACTAAAACTAATCTAAAGAATACAAGTGAGAGGTGAGGTAAATGGCTCCAAATGATGGTGTGTGTTGGAGGGGAGCTCTCCCTCTCTTTTATAGTCTAACAAGGACGGTTCGGGCGCCAACAAATATGGAAGCAGGTGGAACCGCCTTGAGGGAACCGACCTACGCACCGCCTGAGAAGGATGGGCCCGGGAGGCCCCACCAGGGGGGCGGTCGGTCCCTGGGGAGCGCCATCTGGCCACCGCCTTCGGGTGGTCGGTTGCTCCCTGGGCCTAGGCCTCCCCCGCGGTTACGGATGGATCCAGTTTAACGTTTGAGGTAGGCTTTCTTATTTTCTTGGATAGCGCCTTCTCTGAATACATTTCCTGGATGTGCGCTTTTTTATGGTTTTTATGCATTTCCACATGTCACAACTGTAAGTCAAGTACACACCAAAACTTGTGGAAATGTTAGTTTAAAGCCCTACATACTATTTATTTTAGTAACATATTGGCGGTAAGAAATAGGCTTTAAGGACCACCAACAACCACCAGGAGAAGACAAGAGGAAACTCAAGTATGAAAGTCGTGTCCACATGTGGGACGATCCATATCTTTATAGGATCTGTGCTGATGGGTTGCTATGAAGGTGTGTCCCAACAGTTGAAGGCATGAAGATCATAGAAAGATGTCACTCATCACCCTATGGAGGACATTATGGAGCATTCTGTACACACGCTAAGATTTGGCAAAGTGGATTTTTCTAGCCAACAATGTATTAAGATACAAAGGAGTTTGTCAAAAGATGTGTCAGATGTCACAAGCATGGAAACATCAACAACTCGAGATGCTATGCCACTCACGAATAACCTCCAAGTGGAACTGTTTGATTGCTGGGGGATTGACTTCATGGGACCACTCCCAAAGTCTGGAGATGCTGAATACATCTTGGTGGCAGTTGACTATGTGTCCAAGTGGGTAGAAGCATTACCATGTCGAGCCATCGATTCCAAGCACTCCAAGAAGATGTTCAATGAAGTCATATTCCCACGTTTTGGAATGCCTAGATTGGTCATAAGTGATGGAGGACCACATTTCATCGATAAGAGGTTCCGACAGTTCTTGGCAGAAAATAGAGTCAAGCATAATGTTGCAACACCGTACCATCCCCAAACAAGTGGTCAAGCTGAAACATCAAATAAGCAAATCAAGAACATTCTGCAGAAGACTGTTGATGAGATGGGGAAGAAACGGAAATACAAGCTGAATGATGCACTTTGGGCATACCGAACTGCATACAAGACACCCATAGGCATGACACCCTATCAACTTGTATATGGAAAGATATGCCATCTGCCTGTAGAATTAGAATTCAGGGCTCATTGGGCAATCAAGAAATGGAACATGGATCTCCATTTAGCTGGCAAGAATCGCCAAATGCAAATATCTGAGCTTGAAGAATGGAGAGAGAAGGCTTACCACAACTCTAAGATTTACAAAGAGAGAACCAAACAGTGGTATGATAAGAGAATCAAGCATAAGGAGTTCAAGCCTGAGGACAAGGTTCTGCTCTTCAATTCAAGAGTAAAGCTCTTTGGTCATGGAAAACTTTGAAGCAAATGGGAAGGACCATTCAAGGTGATTGATACATCAACACATGGTGCCATCACAATTCAAGATGACTCTGGTGCTATATTTAAGGTAAATGGCCAACGTTTGAAAATATTTTTTGAACCCAAAAACTTAGAAGAAGTAGACTTGATTGAATTTTTGCAATTTAGTGATCCAATTTAAAATAATAATAATAATAATAATAATAATAATAATAATAATAAAAGAAAATAATAATAATAATAAATATATAAAGTATTGTTCTTAATTCTTTCTAGTTTAGGCTGGTTCATTAATTTAGTAGGTTTTGACTCTCTGGTATTACGCACCAGAAGAGTCCCTGATATTTTCACCATTTTTGTCTATAAATAAAAGCCAGGTATTGTCTCGAAGAAGTGTGGGGGAAGGTGACACCTGCACCATGAATACGCTGAAGTACATCATGAACTAGTGGAGGAGTCTGCATACAAACTACTGAAACTCGGGTTGATCTTTCCTGACGTATTCATATGCTTACTGAGTTTTGCACTTGTTATGCACTTGCTTAAACTTTTAAATTAAAACTTGGAAAGGTGGCATTCTTACGACATACTTGAGATAGAACCTTGCATAAAGAATGTTCCATATACATATACTTATGCTTGTGGGAAAATATCATATAGGAAAATCATATTGACTGAATTATTGTGGAGTGTGATATAGTTCTGGCTTAGAAATCCTACCGATTCTGGTCAAGATGCTTGGAGAATTTTCTTTTGATAACAATTATAAAAACCATAGTATCACATACTCCTCCATGGTGAAAAATTCCTACCAGAGCCATACTTACAGGATAGAAACTTTCCACATGCTATTTGCTTTGTGTCGAGTTTTGTCAAGTCTTGTTGACCCTTGTTGAGAGATTTATCATACTCACAAGATCAAGATCACGTACACCCACATACATATGCTACTTCTACACTGGACGTACGCAAAAATATGCTTTCCATTCACCCCAAAATGTTTTACTCCTACACTAGGAGTGAACACCAAAAATATTCTTGATAGGTTAATCCAAATAAATGCTCCAAGTTTTTGTTATTATCTCTCAAAAGAATCATGTTGCAGAGAAGAGGCATGGGGCTAGGCAAAAGTGTGAGATGTGAGAGAAAACAATGGGTACAAAGATGCTCACCTGAGAGGTAAAAATGGACAAGTGTCCAAATGAATAAAACAATGGGTACTCAGATGCCCGCCTGAAAAAAAAGAAAAAAAAAGAAAGAGCTAGCCCATGTTGTCCTGCAACATAAGCCTCAAGTTTCAAAAAGAGAGATTTGTCTACAAGGAGCAAAAGTAGAATTAGGTTAGCCACAAATATTCCACACACATGCACATCTTGATCTAAGGGTATGACATTTCCCTCCTTGGATCCAGGGGTTGACTTTACAACATATGCAAGGTAAGTATGCTATATATTTCCCTACCCAAAGCTCCACATAAGCTTTTTAGAAGTAGGGAGGAAAAGAATGCAATCCTATGTTATGTCTTGGTGAGAAATCATACACCATTGAGTGACAAAAAGTACCATTTGGGGAGTATAAAGTGATCTATGTCTTTTCTTGTGAAAATTTTTTAAAAACTCCAAGTTGCCGAGATAGAAATTCGGGAAGATGAGTTCGCTTCAAGAGCTGTTCTACTTTTCAACCGCTCAAGGAGATATGTTAGCCACTCCACATACCCCGCAGATACAAGAAATGTTTTGGAATAATCTGCATGCGGGTCCTATATCTTGAATAGCTATGTCTTTATCTTAACCTTTACTCGGGACGAGCAAAGAGCAAGTGTGGGGGAACTTGTTGATGTTTGTTAAATACTAAATATAACCATCAACTATTGAACAAAAAGAGATAAAATAAATTATAGACAATAGTTGTAGGGTTTATACTAACAAGTTCCATGAATTTTGCTTTCTCCCGATGTTTGCAGGTATATTTAATTTTCCATCAATAAAAGTATATCAAATAAGGAATTGGACTACACCATTGCGACAGGTTCCTCGAGGCGATCGAAACGGACCTATCATTTGCTATATTCGGAGTTCAGACTCAAAATCTGTGACCCAACATACACCATTGGACAGGTCGGTGAAGCGGAGCCCGTTTGGGCCCAGGGCAGCGCCGGCTGGCCCTAGGGTGGGGCCGGGCGGCCCTCCACAGTGCCGCCTTGCCTCCTGGCTTCTGGAAACTTCCTCCCACGCTTCCTTGGCACCTAAGCAAAGTATCCCGACGTCGATCTAAGGTCGGTTTGATCCGACGGTGCACATCACATGAGACTGCGGATCGATGACGTGGCGGTTCCTTGCCCCCTACTCCACCTCGGCCTACATAAGGATTCCCTAGGCCCCCTCCAGAAGGCATTCTACACCCCGAAGCTTCGTATTCTCTACATAAATTAGGGTTAGGTCCCTCTAGTTGATCTAGTTCTAGTTCTAGTTCATCTAGTTGTAATTACAAAATAGGGAGAGAGGAGAGGAGAGAGATCCGAGGAGAAGCCGGCCTATCGGATCTTCCTCAACTTTGTACCTCTACGCAGATAATTCTTCATCGATTCATCTTCAGTTCTTCAGTCGGTAATTCTAAGTTTTCTATTTAATAAATTCAGTTCCTTCTTTACTTTGCTTATGGGAACTCCGCTCGCATTGAGTGCTCTAGTTAATGTACATGATTAGAGTAGTATTCATTGGTGTAGACGTGGTGTCTAGGTTAGTGTTTACCTGAGTTTGTGCCCAATTCTTACGGTTAGTTGTGGTAGCCCCAGAGGTGACAGCTCTGTCGGTCTTCGTATTCCACCACGTCAGAGTTGGTGTTTCGTAGAGCTTTTTGGTATTCTTTCTCATCTTTTCGAGAGTTGGAAAGGTACTTTTGCTCCAAAGTAGGTTTAGTATAGTAGGTCTGATCCTTTTTCATCTAGTTGACTTTAGATAACCCCTCTCTACCCACCAAAAATATATATCTCATCTATCCTTGGATGTTCCTGATTTGTTTCTAGTTCACTTTGTGTTCCCCGTGGAAAATCGATACCTTGGAATATTCTTAGGTGAAAGCTACAACGGTATCCGTGCGCTTGTGGATTAATCTGTGTGCGTTAATAAATACCAATAGCCTTGTCTGCGTTTCCGAGCACTGGATGTGCTCGAGGACTTCGTCGTCGTCTCGCCAACGCTTTCGAGCACTGGATGTGCTCGGGGATTCCGTCGTCGCCTCGTCAACACTTCCGAGCACCGGATGTGCTCGGGGATTTCGTCGTCGCCTCGTCAGTGTTTCCGAGCACTGGATGTGCTCGGGGACTTCGTCGTCATCTCGCCAATGCTTCCGAGCACTGGATGTTCTCAGGGATTTCGTCGTCGCCTCGTTAGCGTTTTCGAGCACCGGATGTGCTCGGGGACTTCGTCACCACTTCACATGATCAACAAGAATAAAGATTTTGACCCTGACACCACGTGACTGCGTCACCTACTATCAGGCTCAGGGACTAAGTGGATACACTTCACCTAACAGTGAAGGTGTTGTTTCGGAAGAACCAAAATTGGATACACTTCACCAAAGAGGAGCTCTTTTTCAAATTTTTTCTGAGCTCCTTACATCTGTCTGGTCAAGCAACTCTAAAGATCTGCTGTTTCCCGATGAATGCAAGGTGCTCGGGGACTAGCTGTGGGGGGATAAAACCGTATACCCGCATGACTATACATGGGCCAAGCCTTCGACCAGGCCCAGACTGCCAAGGACACGTTGTCTACACGCTCTCCAGAAGATCACGTATATCCGCCGGCTCAGAAGTCTTGGCGGCTAAGGAAATAGGTTTCCTAGTATCTAGCCGATTAGTTTCCTTGTTCGGCTAGGATTGTAATCTGATATACATGGTAAACCGACTTGTAACCCTGCCCCCAGACTATATAAGGCAGGCAGGGGATCCTCTCAAAGCAGATCATCTGATAGCAATACAGCACAGCAACACACAGGACGTAGGGTATTACACCTCGCGGCGGCCTGAACCTGTATAAACCTCGTGTCTCGCGTTTACTGCGCTACTCTTGTTCGTCTCAGGCGCACCTTCACAGATCATCTACTACCTTGGAAATACCCCTTGGTAGACTATTGCCGGCACTCTGTCGACACCCGCCTAGCCGAGCGCCGCCTGCCTCGCCGTGTCGCCCGCCCGCCACCGCCGAGGAACCACCCAGCCGAGCACCGCCCGCCTCGCCGCGTCGGGCCACTGCCCGCCAGCCGCATGCCACCGCGGAACTGCCTCGCCGTGCTGGCCACCCACCACCGCCATGGACCCACTCAGCTGAGGGCCGCCCGCCACCCATGCTCCGACCCGAGATCCGACGATGCGCTGCGCTGGACGCCGAAGGCAATAGCGTGTTGTCCCGTGACGAGCTCCGCCACGCGCTCGAGTCGTTCTACCTCCACGATGGCGTTGGGTTCGTGTCCACGGCGCCGGCGCCGCTCCTGGCGGACATGGCCACGCTCTGCGATGCCGTCCTCTAGCTCGTCCCCCACCGGTGACCTGCGTCCTCCCTTCCTTGTCCGCCGTCTGCGCTGCTCGGGGCGGCTCCCTCTGGCCACCGCCGTCTGCGCCGCCCGTGCTCCCTCCACGAACGGCACGACCGTGGCCCTTGCCGGGGGGTAGGGCGGGCGATCTTGGCCCCTCCCGGCGGTCTCTGCTCTGACGTGGGGAGGTGGGGTGTTGAAGGGGAGAGAGGCACTTGAGATTTGCGTCTGAGGAGAGAGGAGATGCTTTTTTGCGTTCTCCTTCGCCCAGGATGCAAAATGAGTCTCCCGTATGCAACCTCCGTTGGAGACGTTTCTTCCAGTCAAAAAGTACTGTAGGTGACCTAAAATGGGTATGGGTCTCGGTTTAGCTATTCGGTTGGAGTTTGTCTTAAAGAGGAGACAAGCCTACGCACGGCTCCTCGCTTGCCATCGCAGCCTCTCTGCTCAGCTCCCCAGCCCAACTCTCTCTATTTGTCACGACAGCAAGCACCATGTCCGGCTCCAGCGCTTGCGCCGTCATTCTTGTGCTTGGTGGGCACCTCCTATCGCCCTCTGCCCCTTCTACCTTCCTCTCGCCATCCCATCCCTACCATGTGGGTGTTGACGGTAATTAACAACCATTTTAAATCGTCAAAATAACATGAATCAAGGACATAACTAAATCAACAACATATAATTCCACATTTTTAGTGAATATGTATTTCTACAGGGATTAAGTGGAAAAGAGCATGAAGGACCCGCTTGTCATAGCCAATTACTTGAATGAGACGAAACCTATGCATGAAGATTCTAGAACATACTAGAGACCATCTAATCGGCCGACTTGTCAGAGTGCCTCCTCCGCGTGCGCATCGACGTGGACCCACATCCCGAAATTTCACGCAATCTCTACCGCCCGTTGAAGTTAGTTTGATCCAAGGGCTACGGTTCGTCCCACCGGCCTATATAAGGACCCCCAGACCCCCTAGGGTTTCATATCTTTAATCAATCAGATATCAGTTGATCCAGTTGTAGAGAGCTAGAAACCCTATAATCATTAGAGCTTCACCATCTAGAGCATAGCTACATAGGTTAGAAGTAGAAGGAGGCAAGTTCTACTTGGGTTCCAAATCTTGTCTGAAGCTGGAGGCTTCTCGGAGCCATTGTAAGCTCTCTCTTGTATCTTAAACCTCTCTTGAGTGCTTGAGATAAAGTTGATTGACATTGTTCTACTATTGATTATGTTCTCAATTATGCTATTCATGGCTTATCTAGATTGTATATTTTGCATAGTTAGGATGCATTCATATTCATACATAGGTTTGTATAGCACTCATTCATTGATATCATGGGTGGGTGATGAACAGAATGTAAGTATGGTACTTAGATGTGGTTTGTCTGCAAATGCGCCTTATATTCTGGGTTATGTGGTAGATCACGGATGTGACAGTCCCGTTGAGTCCTTTGTAGTCCACACTCCGAATGTAGGGAGAGTAGGAAGTTATTATTACTTTAGAAGGCTGGCTATGATCTTGATCTTCCTTAATGATATTCCCTTAAGTATGAATATGAAGTTTCTTCACCATGATTGCTAGTATAATTGCACCAATCTAATATGTCTTTGATAGTATAGTTAGAATGACTTAGGATAACCTTATGCTTCAACCTAATCCATGCTAGTGCCTAGATAGGAAGTTCTCTAAGTGATCATTAATATTTATATTGATTGATTGGTTGATTGATCATTATGCTTATCATATATATCATTATTATGTCACGCTGTTCTGAGTATGTAGATCAAGCATGGTTATCTCCATATTTGCATATGCATATGACATCTATCTACCTGCATCCAATTTATTGCCAACCCTTCCTAGTGGTAAAATATAAATGAAACCCGGAATACTCTTGGGTAAAATGTTACAATGGTGTATATTTTATCTGTGCGCTTGCGGATACAATGTAATATATTTTCAGTCACTTGTTAGAAGAAGAGATCTTTCAGAATCATACTGGGGATGACAACCTAGTTACTCAAAGAGCTAGAGGATGAGAGTTCAAGTGATCTGTAGACTAATCAGGTGGCACATTAATCTATACCTCCCATTATTTTTAGCGCCATTGCTGAGAATAGAGTCTAACTCTATTTTTGGTGGTGACGTTACAAATGCCAACAAGCATTTTTGGTGTCGTTGCCGGGGAAGGCTGTTTGGCATACATAAGATGTAGATAGATCATATGCAGAACACCAAATATGTTGAGAAACCATTTAAACCTTACTCAAACAGGCTCACCCTGTCCTTGTTTATTCTTTGTAAAGCTTATGCAGGGTGATGTATGAACGGATTTGACCTTCCACATAATTTTTTTGAAGATCCAGAATCTTTGATCAGGAAGACCCGAGCCATGCTCAGGAAGACTTCCAGATCCTCCGCCGGAAGACATCCGTATAAGAAGAAGTTTGACACCAGAGTTTGAAGCTATGGCTAACAAGAGCCTTCGTGAGTTCTCTGCTCCAACCACTGCTAACATCTGTACAAGACCACCCACTGATGTTGGAGACAATGGATTCAAGCTCAAGCCCTTGCTCATCAACATGGTGCAAGCTAGTCAGTTTTGTGGGAAGGCGCATGAAGATGCGAGTGCCCATCTCCAACACTTTTTGGAGATATGCAGCATTTTCACCATCAAGGGAGTAACCAGAGATACAATCTTGCTCTGCCTATTTCCATTCTCACTGTTGGGAAGAGAAAAACAGTGGTTCTACGCAAACAAAGACAAGAACACTACATGGGATCTCTGCTCCACTGACTTCCTAGCAAAGTTCTTTCCTGTGGGCAAGATGAATGCTCTCAGAGGAAAGATCACAGGCTTTCAGCAATAGCATGATGAATCTGTCCCGGAAGCGTGGGAACGCTTTCAAGACTACATTTCAGAATGTCCTCATCATGGGATGGAGAATTGGTTACTTACGCAAACCTTCTACCATGGGTTGACTACCACCACCCGTGAGACGATGGATACTGCTGCTGGATGGGCTTTTCTGTCACTCACCATTGAGCAAGCTACCACCCTTGTGGAGAAGATGGCATCCAACCAGAGTTGGAAGGAAGAACATGCCCCAACCCGCAAGAGAGGAAGAATGTGCCAGCTCAAGGAGATCGACATGATTTCTGCCAAGATGGACCTACTGATGAAGAAACTTGATGACCGAGTGAATGATAAGAGAGAGGTAAACCACATTCATGATGCCTACATGACATGTGAAGAGTGTGGATGCACTGGCCACTAAGGTCACAGCTGTCTGGAGATTCAGGAGGATGTAAACTATGTGAATAACAACAACAACTATGACCCCCAGAATCAGAACTGGAATCAGAATCCAAGGTTGGAACCAGCAACAGAGCCCCAACTACCAAGGTAATTATTTTGGTAATTACCAAGATAACAACTTCAACACGCCGTTAAGAGATCTAGTCTCTAGGCAGACCAAACTGCTAGATTAGATTTCCAAGAAGCTAGTCTCCAATGACAAGTTGCTAGAAACCATCAACAACAGGATGGATGATTTTGCCTCTGCTATCAAGAACCAGCTCAGCTGGCATCTTCTATCCATCTGGCTAATAAGGGAAAGATCCCAGGCCAATCAGAAGAACTAGAAACTGTAAATCAAGTAGATATCTTCAATGCAAGATAGTACTATGCAGAGCATCGGTTCAGGGGATGGAACGATGATTCTCTGCCAGAGAAGAAAGGAGATCCAGGAAGACCCGTCATACCAATAGCCATTGGTCAACACACCTTTGAGGAAGCAATCTGTGACTTTGGCACAAGCGTCAACATTATGCCCAAGGTGATCTACGAGAAGATCCATGGAGATGCACTCTTATACACCAACATGTGTTTGCAGCTAGCAGACCAGTCACTCTGCTATCCAAAGGGGATCCTGGAAGATGTCTGTGTATGAGTTGGACACTCATACATACCTGCAGACTTTGTGGTAATTGAGACAGGAGGAGATGAGAAGTCGCCAATTATTTTGGGACGACCATTCCTTAGCACCGCCAAGGCTATCATCTACGCCAACAGTGCCAAGATCTGTTTCACTATCAAGGGAAGCAAAGAAAGATTCAGCTTTAAGAACAAGACACTGGAAAGTCCAGCCCATCCACAGAAGCCGTACATCTATGAAGACAAGACAACGCAGAAGAAGACAAGAAGAAGGAAGAACAAGGCTAGGCAGACTTACAATGAAGCTGTGAGGATGATCAACTCAGTCCGAGCTGAGTACGATCACCTTCTGGTTTCACTACACATGCCCAAGCTAGACGATCCAGGAGTACCAATGATCGACTACACAATCAATTAGAAGATCTTCTACAAGACCTTCTGTGACACAGGCTCAAGTGTCAACATAATGGCCAAGGTAACTTATGACTTTCTATTTGGCGAGACACCCTTGTACTCTACCTACATGCAGCTTGTTGACGGTAATTATTGTATGATTTTAACCGCCAACTAAATATAAAATAAGGGTATAAATGCAAAAACCACCATAGAACAGGGCTTTAACTGACAAAATTTCACAGTTTTGGTGAATCAGTATTTTGCAGGGGGTTATCCAGAAAATAACCAAGGGAGGCCCACATGTCGGATTAAAATGACGAATTCCACTGTGAAAGGAGATCAAGAACATTCTAGAGAACACTAGAGACACGCCCGATGAAGCGGGGCCCACATGGCAGAGACAGAGGGTCGGCCGACCCTGTCAGGATGCCTTTCCGCGTGCACTTCGACATGGATCCACATCCCAAAATTTCACACAATCTCAGCCGCCCGTCGGAGTCAGTTTGATCCAAGGGCTATGGTTCATCCCACCGGCCTATATAAGGACCCGCAGACCCCCCAGGGTTTTATATCAATTCAGTCATCAATCAATTCAACCCAGTTGTAGAGAGCCAGAAACCCTAGAATCATTAGAGCTTCACCATCTAGAGCATAGCTACATAGGTTAGAAGTAGAAGGAGGCGAGTTCTACTCGAGTTCCGGATCTGTCTGGAGGTAGAAGGCTTCCCGGAGCCATTGTAAGCTCTCTCTTGTACCTTAAACCTCTTTTGAGTGCTTGAGATAAAGTTGATTGACATTGTTCTACTATTGATTATGTTCTCAATTATGCTATTCATTGCTTATCTAGATTGTATACTTTGCATAGTTAGGATGCATTCATATTCATACATAGGTTTGTATAGCGCTCATTCATTGACAGCATGGGTGGGTGATGAACAACATGTAAGCATGGTGCTTAGATGTGGTTTGTCTGCAAATGCGCCTTATATTCTGAGTTCTGAGGTAGATCATGGATGTGACACTCCCGTTGAGTCCTTTGTAGTCCACACTCCGAATGTAGGGAGAGTAGGATGTTATTATTACTTTAGAAGGCTGGCTATGATCTTGATCTTCCTTAGTAATATTCCCTTAAGTATGAATATGAAGTATCTTCACCATGATTGCTAGTATAATTGCACCAATCTAATATGCCTTTGATAGTATAGTTAGAATGACTTAGGATAACCTTATGCTTCAACCTAATCTATGCTAGTGCCTAGATAGGAAGTGCTCTAAGTGATCATTATATACTAATTGATTAGATTGATCAATATGTTTATCATATATATCATTATTATTGTGACATAACCCTGTTCTGAGAATATGGGTCATGCATGGTTATCTCTATTTTTGCATATGCATATGATATCTATCTATCTACTTACATCCCATTTATTGTCAACCCTTCCCAGTGGTAAAATATAAATGAAAACCCGGAATACTCTTGGGTAAAATGCTACAATGGTATAATTAATCTGTGCGCTTGCAGATACTTAATATTTTATATCCTCTTTAGTCAGTTGCATCTATAATAACTGCTTAGTATTATTCTGGGTAGTTTCCATATATGTCTCTTATATTCATGTTAGGGATGATAACTTAGTTATTGTAAGAGATATAGGTTTAAAAGAGGTGACTAAGTAATTTACCAAGTGACACTTAATTGTTACCATAAGCATTTTTGGCGCCATTACCGGGGATAGAGTCTAACTCTATTTTTGGTGATGACGTTAGAAATGCCAACACAGCTGCAGATGGCGGACAAGTCGTTCAGATTTCCAGAGGGGATTGCTAAGGACGTTATGGTAAAGATTCGAGATCACTATGTCCCCACTGACTTCTTGGTCCTGGACGTGGGAAAAGAAGAGTACGAACCTCCGCTCGTACTTGGAAGATCGTTCCTCAACACTACAAGAGCAATTATCTATATGAGATCAGGGGAGGTCCACTTCCAGTTCCATAAGGAGAAGGTCCACTGCTACTTCAACAGTTACACAACTTGTGAGCAGCCGAAGAAGAACAGGTCAAGGAGGAGACGCCATTCCTCTCAACACCTAAAGACCCAACCACTGAAGGATAGTTGGGAAGACTATAAAGATGAAATCGAAAAGAATAAGTTCGAAGAGAAGAAGGAAGAAGAGACTATGAAAGATGAGCTCCCAGCTTCAACCTCACCAGCGATCTCAACTTCACCAACTAGAAAGGAATGGAGGAAGAAGGAGTCACCTTCCAGCTCATCATCAGAAGTACAGCCAGGGTCATCCCAACCCGACGATGCACCCGATAAGGAATGAACAGACAAGGAGTCCTATCGGAGGACTATAAACTACCGAGCCTTCGCCAAAAAGTAAAACCGAATACCTATCCATATTTATTTTCAGCATTGCATTAATATCTTAGTAGTTGCATATTTACTTTCTTGCAATAAAAAGAAAAATAAAAATATTTATTACTTTGCATAATAAAATCTAGAAGCCACATGTGACTAATCTTTTGGCTTTGTTCACAAAGACTATTCACCGTGGTGGCACAAAAATAATTTTGCATCTAGAATAGACATCTGCATTATATTTAATTTGTGCAATCATAAAATTGAAAAACCAAAAATATGTGGGCACATGAAGGTCCACACTTTATGGAAAAAATACCAAAAATATGTGGGCACATGAAGGTCCACCCAATTAGGGAAAATCTGCTGGAATTATAAAATCAATCATTTACCATGGAGTGGTATTAAACCTAACCTCTTTCCATGAGATTTGGTATTCTTGTTGGCAATTGAGTTTTACAGGACAATACATGATCAAAGAACCAGTCAACCCGACACCCTTACGCTGCTGGTACACCTGCTCCCAGAAGGATCACTCAACTTGCAATACCAAAGACCACGTCAACATCCAGCTTGGGGGAGGGCACCCTCCACTTGAAACCAGTTAAGTATAAGTTGCCCACCTTATTATTGTACCATATTGCTTGTCGCGTGAGTTAGCTAGTAAGATAAAATTTGAAAACCAAATAAATAGTATTTAGGTTAGTGTGTTTGAATAAAATAAAAAGAGAGTGCTTACAATACTTTTGCTCAGACTAGATGGAAACCATGCTCAGGAATTTGATAAGTAGCACCCCACTATGATTCCTCATAACACTTAGTTTTCAACCTTGAATCATCCCAAGTTTTAGACACAACCATTTTAACTTGAAGATTTACTTTGAATCTGAAACTTGTGGGTAGCAAACGCTTGACTAAGTCTAAGTAATTGAGGGATATGATATGCAAAGTTTAAGATGCTATTTATCTTGTTCCTAGTGATACTTGAATTCTGGAGATTTATTTTGAAAATCCTTAAAACCACATGATGAGTTCCTGGATGACAAGAGCTTTACATTCCTACCACAGCCATACATGCTAGACTAGGAAAACATACACATTATATGCTACTTGCTTTGTTTTGAGTTTAGTCAAGCTTTGTTGATACCTTAGGAACTTGTCATGCTTTTACGCTCAAGATCATAGGCACTCCACCCATAATGCACTACTCATCCGAGTAGGCGCATCCACATTCCATCTATTCCACCCAAAGATATACCCCATTGGTCACCCCAGATCAATGCTCCAAAGTTCTTGTTGCTATCTCTCAAAAAGAAAAAGGGAAGTATTGTTGCAGAGAAGAGGCATGTGGCTATGCAAAAGAGTGAGATGAGAGAAAACAATGGGTACAAAGATGCCCGCCTGAGAGGTAAAAATAGACAAGTTTCCGAATTTATCAAAACAATAGGTACTCTGATGCCCGCCTGAAAAAAAGAAGAGAAAGAGAATGATAGCCCATATTGTCCTGCAACACAATTCCCTAGGGATGAAAAAGAAAGAGAGATGTTTTTAAGGAGCAAAAGAGTAGAATTAGGATTAGCCACCATACATATCCACCTACCACCTCACATCCACACATATGCATATCTTGATTCAATTGTATGACTTGTTCCTTTGGATCCATTGTTTGACTCTACAACATATTCATTGCAAGTATGTATGAGCTGTCTCCTTACCCATGAGCTCCGCATAAGCTATTAGTTATAGGGTGAGAGAGAGGAGAAGGCATGCATCACTGTTCGTATTTATTATGCTCATGTAGAATATTCCGCAAGCGCACAGAAACACCATTGTAGCATTTCACCCAAGAGTATTCCAGGGTATCGTATTTATCCTCAGGGAAGCAATTGTTAAAGAATATGATATCTAACCATATGATCTACTAAATAATATACCAACTAAACAAGAGTGGGGGTAAATGATATATATGATAAGTGTAGCGACACACACAGGAGAAGTTCCAATGATAAAAGAGTAGGTTAGCGAGCGAGGAGGACAACGAGCGAGCATAAGGTTTCCAATTATCTATCTCTACCTGCGTGGTTCTAACTTAGTAAGACAAGTTATATCAAGCAAGGTCAATGTTCATACACAATTGCACTTCGGGCCACTAAACTGCTTAGCAATAGAAAGGGATAAGGAGGGTGCTAAGCCGCCTAGCACAAGAAGGCCTACGCTTTAAGAACTAGCCCGAACGTGGTGGGATCAAAGCCTAGATAGGTCTGTCACCCCTACTAGGTACCACAAACAAACTGTTGGACAAGCTGTGACAGAACCGCCTTAATCATAGGGCCCACGTGCACCGTCATCGTCCCTAAGGACCGACGATCAGTCTGCATGAGTTCCCCTTGACCCAGGTGGCCTGCCGGGTTCCCTAGGAAACCCTAACCTCCCGAGGATCTCATTGTAAACATTGCAGTATTACAACAGTTTATACAAATAAAATGAATCAGAGAAAAGAGGGCGGAAGCATTATATAAATATAGATTTACAAACCTAGGTTACATTATCCCAAACCAGAGTTTCGTAGTGAAGTAGCAGCATACAACTAGACACCCTGTCCAAGGGTTATATCATATACACCTCTTCATCCATACAAGATCCGGCAACCGGCACGGTCCCACGTAGAACTGTTCACTCGACTCACCTGCAATAGGGGGTTAACAAACCCTGAGTACATGGGGTACTCCGCAAGACTTACCCAACTAAAGAAATTGGGGAGAAGACTCAGGAATGCAAGGCTGAGGGGTGTCAAGGTAAGGCTTTAGCAAGAGTCAAAGGATTTTGCAGATAGCAATACTAATCCTATTTTCAATATTTTATCTCAATAATATTATTAATCATTAACCATATCTCCAAGTTCTTTCATATATATCATCATTCTTTCAATTACTTTATCCATTCAAAAACATCCTAGTTCCGAACCAATTTTCGGGGCAAGTCAGTGGATCAAGTCTCCATTAACCGAGGAGCAACGACGATTCGAATCGATTAATACCCAGCTGGGGATCCCTATCCACACTGCGTATGTAGCACTTAAACTTGCATACGCCAACCCCGTCTACCACGGCTTTTCTATCCCTGAACCGGTCCTGCACCACCCGAGAGCACAATATTCCTGTCGTCTCCAGGCACGACGGCCACGAGGGTACACGCTACTCTCACCATCTCTCCACTCCCAGTGCGTGGCTGTCGGTTCAAGCAATAGAGCCACCGTAGGTAGGGCTTTCCGCAGTATGTGGCTAGTTGCAAAGTCTAGATCCAGCAGGCCTACAACGAACGGTCCCTAATTTCTTTTCCGCTGGCAACCATGCATTGGGACTCTAACCCAAGTACAAAGTTACCCAACGGTTTCCAAATCCATGCCTGCCGGATGACAAGACATGGGGAACGCCGCCCGATGTGCACATCAATCGAGCGAAACATTTTCCTTTTCCATAGGTGGTCAAACCTTGGGACTCTAACCCAAGAGATACAACCACCCAACAGAAACATCCCCTCCCGTCAGTGACGATGTACTGATCAGGTGTACAGCCACCGAACGGGAACATTACCAATTCTCTTTTCATGAATTAATCAATAATATATCACCATAGCTTAGAAAATAGCATTTTGAGCAAGAACTAAATTAATTAAACAGGGCTAAGTATTTTTCAAACATTTTCATTTTAAATCAGATTTCAAGGGTGATATTCAAGTGGTCAAGGAAGGTAATGCATCAATTGGGTTATCACACAACTCGTATCAACTTAATGCAATAGATTAACTCAAGTTATAAATATTTTGTAAATCACAAGGAATGGGCTGAATGCACCGGGGCTTGCCTGTTGCATGGAGTGGATAATACCCTGAAGTCAATCACCGAGAAAAAATCCGCGTCCACCGAGTGAAAGCCTTACTCAAGGCTTGCTTCCGATAATAGTTACCGTGCGTCCAGTACACGAAATAATAATGCAATGTTTAACATGATGATATGTATGCCATGATGCAATGGAATCCACTAAATTGCGAATTAATAGAAAGTAATTTAAATTAGAAAGTTGAGTACAACTTTCCTTCATGATAAAGTTGCAATGCTAACCAAACCAAATCTTTCGATTATTACTTAAGATTTCTTTTTAACAGTTGCAGAAGGCCACATTAATTAATTCATTCTACTATAAAACAAATTAATAATTAACTCGAACAATTACCGAAGATGCCAAAGATCATTTTAAGTCAATGACCTAAGGTCAACAATCAATCTGAAAGTCACACAGAACCTAAGTCATTAGGGTGTTCTACTTATTTTAATAATCATTCAATAGAGCATTTAATAAACAAGTAAACTACTCACATGAAATAACATTTAAATATTATAATTAACCAGTTTAGCATAAGCCTAACAAGTTAGCCAGGTGCCAAGGGCAAACACAAGATAATGACCCAAGGTTAACACACAATCCCAAATAACACAATCTCTAAATCGATTAACATTAAATATCCTTTTTATCATTTATTTAATTATGGATAATTTGCAAATAATAAAAGTTTGTCCAAATGGGCTACAGATTTTTGTGGAGGTTGCCCATGACTCAAAACAGTAGTACAATAATTTTCATAATTTTTGGTTAATTATTTTCAGCCACACAAATCTTAGAAAAGTCATTTAATAATTAAAATGCCTAAAATACAGGTTTCATATTTTTCTTAAATAATACACTTCTCAGAGATCCTACACAATTAATTTCATACCTATTACATTGTAAATTATTTCCTACAAAAATCACAGAGTTCTTTACTATTTACATTCACAGGAAATTGGGAAAAACTATTTAATTCGCAACGAAAATGGAAAAAGCCATTCAGCCCGAGTCGGCCCAATGCCTGCAGACCGGCCCACACTCCCTTTCTCCCTCTCTACTGTGCTCCAGCGTTATTGGGCCGGCCCAGCACGGCCCGCAGTGTGGCCTGCTCGGCCTCCCCTTCTTCTTCCTCCCGCTGGGGCGCCCAGTGCGCACGTGGCTCACGGCGCGGTCACGGCGGCTCACCGGCGAACTCAACAGCGACGGGGAAAGTACCTACGTGATGCCCACAGCCCTATAAATCTCCCTACGCACTTGATCGGGCGACTAGAGTCCCCTAGCAAGCTTCCCCGCACCCATGGCGGACCGATCGGCTCGGCACACGGCGGCGCCCCGCGTTCCGAGCACATCGTGCCGGTAGCGCTTCAATAGAACTGAGCACAGGTACCAGGAGCTCACCAAGGGTCCCGTGCGCGCGTTGGTTGTGGACGGGGATGACCGGAACGACGAGGTCCGCGGACACCGAGGCACCAGCGACGCGCTCCGAGGACAAGGACCTCGTTCCCGTGTTGTTTGTGCTCCAAAGGAGAAACCGAGAGACTCGTAAGCATCAAGGGACCACAAAAGACGTGAAACAAAAGATGAGAGGGAGAGTAGCTCATGGGGCGAAGCTAGACACGACGAGGCGGAGCTCGGCGGCGCAAACGGCCGCCCGAGGGGACGACGATGATTTGGGGCGGCTTTCGACGAACCCGAGCAATGCAAATGCATCCAATAGGTTCATAGGAATGTGAAGAGGTTGCAGGCACAAGGAATTGAACGGAGATAGCTCGTCAACGACGAATTTCGTCGATGAACAGCAACTGGCCAGCGACGGGGAAGAAACGGGAAGGGAGATAAATGAGCTCCACGTCGCGTTTTATAGGGCACAAGGATAGGACGAGGGACGTGCAGCGTGTAGGGGACCTCCTCACGGCCTCGCCAGCAGGCAGTGGCCGGGCCCGGCCGGCCCTGGCCGGCGTCGGCGCACACCGCGGCACGCGCGGCCGCGTGCTGTGCAGAGGTGCCCGGACCCCACCCCTAGAACTGTAGCTATGCCTCCAAAGTCAAAACCTAGTGATACCAATTACACCCTATTTCAAGTAGTAACAGTAGAAACACCTGAAATGAAAGTTGTAGAGAATTTTATGTAGAACATTTTTGCATTTTGAACCATCCTCAAATTCTGCACAAATTTGAAACTATTAAAAAGGGGTAAACTTCAAATTTGAAACCTATTTGCAATTCAATCAATTTCTTCATGTTTTTCTCAACAACAAGAAAATATGTAAAAATAAAAGTTGTTCTAATTGACAATCCCTACAACTTTCATTAAAGGAGTTCTGCCAGATTCTTGATAATTTTTTTGAAATAGAACTCCAAATTTGAATTACAAAACATTGATTTGAAATTAATTTAAATTTTCACTACATAACTTCAAAATCTCCAAAAATTAAAGTTGTTTCATTTTGAAGGATCTACACCTTTTATTAAAGGACAATCATCAGATTCTTGCTAGCTTTTGAATTTGAATTTCAAATTTAGATCTTCAAGCATAGATTAGGGTTTTATTTGAAATTCTTTTTAATAACTCCAAAATTGCCCCAAATAGAAGTTGCTCAACTTTTCAAGATGTATAACTTTCATTTAAGTCCCAACATCTAATTCCTATTAGTTTTTGAATTAGGGTTTTTCTGGGTCTGTTTTAGGGTTACAAATGATATTCTTTTTATTTTTCAATTGGATTTAAATAATTACACATAACCACAAACACTTATAAAATGAGTCACTCTAAATCACCCATGCAAAATCATTTGCAAGAGAAAAATTTATTTTTGTGAATGCACAGTAATAATGAGTTTATGCGGAATGATTTGCATGTGTTGACATATACTAACGTCGCTCAAAATAACTTTATAACTTTTAACACTAGGGACGAGATTAGAAGATGTATGGTATTTTAATTATCTGATCAATAGCAACTAGCCACTTATCTATTACCAACATTCTTTAGCATGAACTGGGTTGTCAATCCTAATTATATATGCTAAGAATAAATAAAGGTTTTATATATTATTCCATGCGACTAGGCAGAAATATAAATAAATATAAACTAAGAACAATTCTGCAAGCGGACAGATAATTATACCATTGTAACATTTTACCTAGAGTATCACCAGGTTGTCGATTTATATTTATACCACTGGAAAGGTCTAGTAGGACTTATTATATCTATAACTTATACTGCTAATGTAAAAGATAAACCATAAATATAATCCTACTCATAACAAGGATCAGTCACATGATAAAGATATATAGGATAAACATGATCAGTCATCATCATAAATAGGTAAATATCAGAGCTCATCTAGTCATAACAATAGCTAGCCAATGGATAGATAAAGGAATTAATATCTAAAGTGATTCTATAACTACGTCAATGGATACTATGATTAGTGCAATTACATCTAGCAATCATTGTTTAGCTCTACCTACATCATGATTAAATGTAAAGGAGCATCATCTAATGAGGATATTAAGACATAAGGGTCACCTCCTTCACGACCGCGCTCTGCTCGTCCTACGTACGGGGGTGGACTACAGAGGACTCAACGCAGCTGTCACCTACGCGATCTACCACACGACCCGGCACGTCAGGGTGCACTCACAGATAAGCAAGATATCTAAACACCACGTCTACATACTGCCAATCATTCATCCATGATATCTCTGGATGAACTCTATACGAGCAATTACATAAATTCAATAGGATCAAACTAACTATGTTAAACATATAATCAAAGTGAACAATGACTATTGCAATTAAGAACATATAAAAGATTAAGAACAATGTTTCCCAAATCATAATGTTGAATGCAATAATAGAAAAGGACGAGAACTATACCGAACTCCGCACTCCAGGTAGACGCCAGGGGCTCCGGATCCCGCTGAAGAACTAGAACTCCTCTACTTCTAATCTAACTAGGCTAAAACTATGAACTAGAGAGGCTCTGATGAACTAGAGAGGCTCTGGATGGCTTGATCTCCAAATGACTTGATGCTTTAGGGAGGGGGGTCTGCCTCTTTATTTATAGCCCGGTGGGATGAACGTGCGCCGTAGGATCAAACCGACTTCAACAAAGGGCCGACATGACTCCTAAGAGGCGGCGGAAGAAAACTCCAGAAGCGGGGGTCGAAACCCTAGGGGGTGGAGCCAGCCGGCCCCACCTTGGCGCCGGCCAACGCCCAAGTGTGGGCTTCTGGGCCCATCTTCATCGAGGTGCTTCCACACCCTTACAGGGTCTTCGTGATGATGTTTTCTTGGCAGTTAAGTTTCGTGTCTTTTATGCTCTTTAACCCTTCTTTTATGCTTTTCTAGAATAGCCACTGTAAAATACAGAACATGCAAAACTCATGGAAATTGTCAGTTAAAACCCTAGGTTAGTGTGTATTCATGTGTCCTTTCATTTCTAAAGTTCTAATAAAAGTTGACGTTATCCACCGTCAACAACACCCCCAAGCTTACCTGTTTGTCAGTCCCTTGGCAAACAAACTAAGCCTAATTACTAATGTAATTGGATCAAGAGTTGCTACAATGCTTTCATGCCTTCCAAGTACACATGTTTTCAAACAGAAATTCTCCTCCAGATTAGACAAAACTGTTGTAACTCTCGAACTTACCCATTTTACCTTTAACTATGGAGCTTTATAGCTTTTGCATTAGTGTTGAGCAATCGAAAGACAGAACAATCAAGTCAAGCACTATGTCTCGAATTCTTCACAACACTATTATCCTGGGGTTTTGCAAATTTTCAAAATAAAACTCAGAGCTTAATTGTATGACACCCTAAAGTCTCTTACTATGTGGTATTTATGGATCTCACTGAGGCATTAATTATGTTATGCCTTCCTACAACTAAGGATTATAGTTGAGCTTATAGGAGTGGCAATAATAAGGATGAGCATACTTGCAATTCATATATTGTAAAGTCAAACAATGGATCCATAGAGAGTCGAGGCATATAATCAAACCAAGATGTGCATGTGTATGGAATATGGTGGATAGGTGTATATATGGTATTTAGTGGTTGATCCTAATTCTACTTTTGCTCCTTGAAAATAACTCCCTCCTTTAAAACTTAGAACTTTTCGCGGGAAAACATGGGTTATCTTTATTCTTTATTCTTTCTTTCTTCTCTTTATTATTATTTTTTTTACAGGGAAACAGGCATCTAAGTACCCATTGTTTTAATTACTGGGACACTTGTCCATCTTTTACTCCCTTTTCTTTTTTTCAATACTTTTGCATAGCCACATACGTCCTTTGAATATAAATAATTGGAGAGATAATGATAAGAACTTAGAGCAATTAAACAGGGGTTGTCCTATGGGGTATATATTTTTGGGTGTTTACTCCCAGTGTAGGAGAAAATATTTTTAAGGTGGATCTGGATGAAAGTGAAAGATGATTGCGCTTACTCCCAGAGTAGGAGTAATGCAAATGTGGGTGGAGTGTGTAAGTGATCTTGGTTTTAAAAGCATGACAAGACTCTCATATGGTATACAACAAAGGTTGACTGAACTCAATGCAAAGCAAGCAGCATAAATATGCAAAGGTTTTCCTATCTCTAAATGTATCATATATGGCTTTGGTGGGAATTTACACTTTGTCATACAAGAGCTCATCATGTAAGATTTTAAATTTTCAAAATAAATCTCCAGAACTTAATAATGCTAGGAATAAGATAAATAGCAGCTCAACCTTCATGTATCGTATCAATCAATCACCTAGACTTGGCTCAAGCTTATGTCTCCACAAGTTTTAGGTTCAGAGTAAATTCTTAAGTCAAAACAGCAATATCTAAAACTCGGGAGAATTCATGGTTTAAAACCTATGCATTTGAAAAGTATTATGGCAGAGCAACTATTCATCATCTCCAAGACAAAATTTTAATGTTCATCATTTTTTTAACTCTAGCCTAGACTGACTCTAAACATATTCTAATATATAGCTAAATATTTATTTAGTTTTCAAATTTTATCTTACTAGCTAACTCACGCGAAAAGCGATATAATAATAAGGTGCGAAACTTATACTTAGCTGGATTTTATATGGAGGGTGCCCTCCCCCAAGCTAGATGTTTGACAGGGTCTTTGATGTTGCAAATTGAGTGATCCTTCTGGGAGCAGGTGTATTGGCAGCGTAATGGCGTCGGGTTGACTAGCTCTTTGATCTTGTATTTTCCTGTAAAACTCAATTGCCAACAAAAATACCAAATCTCATGGAGAGGGGTTAGGTCTAGTACCACTCCATGGTAAGTGATTGATTTTATATTTCCAGCTGAAGTTTCCTAATTGGGTGGACCTTCATGTGCCCACATATTTTTGGGTTTTTTCTAAAGAGTGTGGACCTTCATGTGCCCATATATTTTTGGTATTTTTAGATTTTCTTATGGTACTATGGTGAACCTTCATGTGTTCACATATTTTTGGTATTTTATAACTTTATAAAACAGACTCGATAATCGCATAGGTATAGTTACCTGATAATTAGGGGATGCTCCTCCCGCAAACAAGATGTTTGCAATACTTAGTGTTGATGATCTTCAGGGCGAGCTTGCCAGCAGTAGTCCTAGTGGGCTCCACCGATGGACTCTCTCCTTAGTCATAATGTTGTTCCTACATAATTATGCTCCAGAAAGAAAACCAAAACTCGAGGCTCAAATTTAAGGGGTTAGCAGTCAGCCATATGAGTAATTGATTATTCTAATGAGCTATTATTAATTGGCAGATTCTAGCAGGACTCTTCTTTTTTGATTTTCTATTTTGTGATGCAGTAAAATAAATACAGATTCTATTTTATTTTTATTTTGATGCCACCACAACAAATATTCCTACGGGGTTACCATAAGTCTACTTACATGGGGCTTTAATATTTTTGATGCAATAAAATCTATACAATTTTTTTTGTCTTTCTTTTCAATGCACTAATAAAGCGGTAAAGATTTTTATTTTGTTTAATATGCAGAAAGATAAATATGCATGCTATGTTTGTATTTATTTTTAGGCCACCACGATGAGTACTCCTACATGTTTTATACCACAACGGTTTCACATGGGGCTTCAAGTTTTTAAGATGCATGAATACTGCTTAATGCCTATTCACTCTTGTCATTTTCTATGCAAAGCTAATGCAGAAGAGTAAACCTACTTATAAGAAAATAATTCATGCAATGCAGAAAAGCAAAAATGGATAACTACCGATGTTACCTCACGGCGAGAGTTCGATGTTTTGAGTCTTCTGAATTGGACTCCTCTTTGCAGTGATTCATTAGTCAAGTACTTTGGTTTGCTCTTGAGGTGGTTCCTCCACTAGTGGCTCCCAATGGTGGTGCCACGTTCTTCCTTTCTTTTGTCGGCATCTCGAAGCCAATCTTATGTGCATTATTATTACTGGTTGAGAACTTCCACTTATCGAATTTGGGGGATTTTCTCCCTCACACTTTGATTGAAGTGTGTTCTTCCCAAAAGGACAAGGTAGAGATCAAGTGCATGGGCTCTGCTAGTGGGAAAATACCAACAGAACCAGAAATTTATTCATTCTCTAACCTTGGGCACAATAAGATTGATGTTATTCATATTGTTCATTTGTAACATGGGTGAGAATACAGAAGTATAAATATGGCATTTAAGCTTGTGAGATAAAGAGTGAAGTTACTTAACCGTTGGAAAGATTGTTCATCTTTTAAAATTTTCATGATGACTATTATTTTCCAATAATAATAGACGAAGTATTTCTAACTTTGGTTAAGACTGAGATTAAGAGAATAGTGCTATGAATAGACTTAGAGAACAAATCATGTTGAGTTAATCAGGTTGATCAATTTAAGTAGTAACTCTAACATGGTTGTATTTTTCATTTATTGCATACCAAAATCAAGAGGAAATCAATAACCACTTACCTTAAGATGTTACCTTCATCATTGGAGCATGATAAAGGGTAGATGAAATTCAATAGTCCTTTCCTTCATTGCATCTTGAGTTGTTCATTAGCATCTTTTTTTTACTCTGTTCTCACTCTTCAGACCACCTGCTTCTCTCATTATATATATATATATATATATATATATATATATTTCTTCTCTGCAAGGGGTTAGTAGACAACACATACCCGAAGGAATATTCAATTTAAAGTATGGATAGTGTTTGCCAAGGTTAATTTATAGCTTTAGTTTTAAATGATTCATCATTATTTCATTCAATTTTTTCAACAAGGTTAAGGTAATGATATTATTTGAAAAGTACCTTCAACCTCAACTTGATTCTACGAATAGTCTCCTAATAGGTTTTAAACATTTTTATATGGGAGAGGTGAGTCTACATATACAACTAAATTCTTAAACAAGTATGCTTTGATCTCATAGTTATGTTCAAGTAATATTCTGAAGCATACTTATAATAAAACAAGGAAGTTTACAAGACTAAAGATATTTATTCCAATAGAACCAAGAATGTGTATGGTGAACCAAAAAGAGCATTTTTTTAAATTTGTTTTAATTGTTAGCAAGTTAAGTTTGAGCATGGCATAAGGTAGGAGTGACCAAGACAAATTAGCAACATGATATAAGATGTTAATTGTAGTTAAATATTGCATGAGGCTTGGACAAACGTACCTTATGTCTTCATCCTTCTAAGTAAGTCGTGACAAACTTACTTGGAAGAGAAGGCTTATCCGGTTCATCTGCTGGTGAAAGCTTATGGTCTGCTGATCTTTGCCTTTTCACCATCCGATGAAAGTACAGATAATTACATGCTCTTCACTCATCAACCTTTTCTTGATTTTGATTGAATTGCGGTTGATGAGCTTGGGTCCATTGGAGGTGCAAACTCAGGTTCCTCCCTGGTTGTCTTTGTCTTCTATTGGCATGGCAACGAGTTATTCTTCTTTTAGTGACATGCCAGACGTCTTGATGGTCAGGACGGGGAACTTCTTTGATGTTCAAGTAAAACTTCATCTCCAATAGATTAAGAATTTTTCCTTTCTGCAAAATGTTAATGGACACATACCCGAGGGAATATAACGAAATTGAAATACAGGTTTTGTTGTCCCTACTATTTTGTGATTTTCCTCTATGCTAACAAGATGATATATGGTTTTAAGATTGTTTAGCGTAGATTATGTCTATTGTGTTTTACATTGTTGTTGCTACATTCTAGCATGGTTCAAAACAGAGATAACTTGCAACGAAAGATAAATAAATAAACATTAATACTCACAGTTCTTCCTCTTATAAAGAATGAGCTGGGTCTTCTTGCACAAAGTTATTACTGCCTTGATTCATCTTTCGGTGTGAACTCATCTCTTGACTTCCCCAGATTTGATTCAAAATTTTCCTATAGAGGTTAGTCCGACAACATATCCATTGTCTACTACAACAATTTCTAATTCAATAACCAAACCAAACTCCATGTCTAGCTTTGGTTAAGGAAGGCATTTCAACCTAAGTACCACGCTTAATTTAAAAACCTTTGAAAAATACTCATATGGCCGTATGAAGTACCTTCAAACCAAAACTTACTATGGCACACAAAGGTAACATGAAAGCACTAATAGGGAATTATTCAGGTGGAGATGAAAAAGCATGATCATGATGAGTTTTTTTTAAATACTAATCATGAGCCTTTATATGCTTATATATTTTTCTTTCTTTTAATAAGAATGCAAGTGAGATGGATATATGAATAAATAAGTTATGAGTAGAAAGAATTTTGGAATAAATAGGGTGAATATATGGATTTAAAGTAAACATGCAGTGGAATGCAAAAGATAACTACTCATCAAATTTAAAGTCCATGAGCAAGACTTTCTCACCTTTATTTGATCATACTTACCATGTCTCACATGATGGAATTTGTGAGTGATGTAGCATCTTTATTCCCGTCACTTGAGATATGAATTGAATTTTTGTGACGTCGACCACTTTTTCCAATCTTGGATTTATTATGTTTCTTCTTTTTGTGGGAGCTTACCAGAAGGTCGTAAACCGGTCGTTCAATACCCTGCATAGGATATTAAAGTAGACAAAACACGGGATAATCCTGCTTGAGCAGGGGTTAATGGTTATCTTGATTACATTAATAAGTATAAGTCTATCAATATTCTTAATATGCCTAGTTACCTTCTCCGGCAACAGCGCCAAAAATGCTTGTTGACATCTACTAACGTTGCCCAAAATAACTTTATAACTTTTAACACTAGGGACGAGATTAGAAGATGTATGGTATTTTAATTAACTGATCAATAGCAACTAGCCACTTATCTATTACCAACATTCTTTAGCATGAACTGGGTTGTGAATCCTAATTATATATGCTAAGAATAAATAAAGGTTTTATATATTATTCCATGTGACCAGGCAGAAATATAAATAAATATAAACTAAGAACAATTCTGCAAGCGGACAGATAATTATACCATTGTAGCATTTTACCTAGAGTATCACCAGGTTGTCGATTTATATTTATACCACTGAGAAGGTCTAGTAGGACTTATTATATCTATAACTTATACTGCTAATGTAAAAGATAAACCATAACTATAATCCTACTCATAACAAGGATCAGTCACATGATAAAGATATATAGGATAAACATGATTAGTCATCATCATAAATAGGTAAATATCAGAGCTCATCTAGTCATAACAATAGCTAGCCAATGGATAGATAAAGGAATTAATATCTAAAGTAATTCTATAACTACGTCAATGAATACTATGATTAGTGCAATTACATCTAGCAATCATTGTTTAGCTCTACCTACATCATGATTAAATGTAAATGAGCATCATCTAATGAGGATATTAAGACACAAGGGTCACCTCCTTCGCGACCGCGCTCTGCTCGTCCTACGTACGGGGGGTGGACTACAGAGGACTCAACGCAGCTGTCACCTACGCGATCTACCACACGACTCGGCACGTCAGGGTGCACTCGCAGATAAGCAAGATATCTAAACACCACGTCTACATACTGCCAATCATTCATCAATGATATCTCTGGACGAACTCTATACGAGCAATTACATAAATTCAATAGGATCAAAGTGAACAATGACTATTGCAATTAAGAACATATAAAAGATTAAGAACAATGTTTTCCAAATCATAATGTTGAATGCAATAAGAGAAAACAACTAGAACTATACCGAACTCCGCATTCCAGACAGACACCAGGGGCTCCGGATCCCGCTGAAGAACTAGAACTCCTCTAATTCTAATCTAACTAGTCTGAAGCTATGAACTAGAGAGGCTCTGATGAACTAGAGAGGCTCTGGATGACTTGATCTCCAAATGACTTGATGCTTCAGGGAGGGGGGGTCTGCCTCTTTATTTATAGCCCGGTGGGATGAACGTGCGCCGTAGGATCAAATTGACTTCAACAAAGGGCCGAGATGACTCCTAAGAGGCGGCGGAAGAAGACTCCAGAAGCGGGGGCCGAAACCCTAGGGGGTGGGGCCGGCTGGCCCTACCTTGGTGCCGGCCGGCGCCCAAGTTTGGGCTTCCGGGCCCATCTTCATCGAGGTGCTTCCACACCCTTCCAGGGTATTCGTGATTATGTTTCCTTGGTGGTTAAGTTTCGTGTCTTTTATGCTCTTTAACCCTTCTTTTATGCTTTTCTGGAATTGAAACGACCTCGATTTCCGCGAAGGGAAATCCATAGGCTCGAATTGTAATTCAACAGATTGCTTGGGACAATCCATGAAATTACCCATATCTCAGTTGACACCAGGATCCATACAACGGTAATTAAGACTTACATAAACATTTATTACATCGCCACACTGGCGGAATCAACATTCAGAGAAGCTTTAGAAGATGCGGAAACATTTCATCCTTCACGGCCAACTTGAGTGTAGCACGTGACCCTATTCCTCGCCATCATCTTCCTCGAAGTCGTACTCATTCTCGTCACCTGACAGCAAATTTATCAGTACGATTTGTACTGGCCACGGAGCCCACCTATGCAGCATTTGCTTTGTGGAAAGTGGATGCAAGGCTTTACAAGCAGACCTATAGGCTGAGATTTCCTATGTAGCTGTAAACAATGTTTGATTAGTCAAGTTTTATCTCCAATTACACCATCATCGCTTTTCCCATCACCACCTCTCACATACCCACACCTCACTCTCATTCAACAGGCCCAACTCCCTCTCGGGCCTATCTCAGCGGCACACTACCACAACGGGTACACTGCCGGAAAAATGTCATCCAGGGGGAGAAGAGAACACTCACTACACTAGTAGAAGCTTCACAGGAAAGGTCCATAGCCAATAAGTTGGCATATGTATGGATCGATCAACCGTACACTCTGCAGAGGTTTCACTACCCACAAGATTAGCCATCATAGGTGTTGCGCAAACACCTAGACAGAATTCCGGGTGCTTGCTTGCCTAGGTCGATGCCACCCTACCACTCAGCCCTGGGATATTCCGGATCCTACACCGTTATGCTGAGACTGGGAGACACAGTACCGGGCCCATCCAGTGGTACTGCGCATCTAGAACGAAACGGGAACCCATCGACCGTCTCCGCCCACCCTTATCACCTCTCAACCTAGCAGTAGTGGCACCGTCCTACCAAGTAGTCCAGCTGTCTCCCGCCCATCAGAAGCGAGTGAGTTGAAAAGGATTCCCATGAACCTGAAACTAGTCCGTCCTAGGTTTGACCAAGCAGGCATCTTCACTTAGGGGATACTCTCCCCGTGCCATCACAGCACCTCCGTCCACGGGCTTCAAACCACCAAGGCTATCCCACCCGGAACCTCCTTAACAACTTTACCCGCCACAGGTATCTCGCTTGGGGATGCTCAGGTTGCACCCCCGGCACGACTTGCCCCATGGGCTTGTCTCACATCCCACTTGGTCGACATCAACCCTTACTACGCACCCAAGACGCACGCAGCACTCTCTCCCAGTAGTTATAATCAGATATACACCGTCCCAATTCCACCACATAGCATATAGCAAGTAGTGAGTAGTGGAAGAGTAACAGTAAATTAAGCAGCAGCTAACCTAGCAGCGGACAGTAGGGTAAAGTCTTATCAAGGCAGGGAATTCAAATATACTATCATGCAACCAATCCATACATAATCATAAAGCAATAGCAGCAATGTCATTTGCAATGCGTAAATAGGATCTAAAGATTTGGTGGGACGTGGCACCTTCATAGTCGTCTCCTAGCTCCTGAAAGTACTCGTGGTCATCTTCCTTAGTCAGATCCTCCTCCGGCTCTGAAATCGAACACGAAATAGTCGCGTCAGCGACTCCTATAGAGTATATCAGAAAAATCCAATAAAATAAAGAGCCAAATGCACACAAACATAGTCTTAGATTGTAGATCTCATTTTTTTGAGAATTTTGATATATGGTGCGTAATTTTTGGACATCGTATGAATAAGTTATGAATTTCCGAAGATTATCCTATTTTCTGAAAATGGAAAAATGGCCGATTAATCAGGGGATGGCAGCTCGGGATTGGTCCACGTGGCGCGCGGGTCCAGTAGTGCGGCATGTGGCGCCTCAACAGAACACAGACCCGATGGTCGCCCACCAGGTGTTCGATGCTGGTTCCCAGAGAGTCGCCGGCGTCGGCGTAGCTCGGCGTAGCTCGGGGGTGGTCGGGAGAGCTCGACGGTGGTCGGGGGTGGTTCTCAGAGGTCGGGGGTGGTTCTCAGTGGTCGGTGGGCGTTGGCGTAGCTCAGCGGTGGTCGGGCGAGCTCAACGTTGGTCGGGGGGCGTCGGCGTAGCTCGGCGGTGGTCGGGGGTGGTTTGTGACCTTGGCCGACCATTCGGCGTGCCATGGCGGCTGGCGGCGAGCTGCCGCAGGGCTAAAGCTCCGGTAGACTACGTTGCAGCCCACAGTGAGGCAATTTCTCCCCTCCGGGCCCCAATATTTGTTTCTAAGGGATCCAATTTGGCTAACAGGGTCCCTTTTGGTGCTCGGCCACGGCACAGGCGCTTCTCTGGCGAGGCGGGCGGCGGTGTGGTGGCCGGGGTTCGGTTTTGGCACGAACGGGTGTGGTTCCCTTCTATTGACATAGTCAGTAAGGCCCTCGGGTCGTTGGTGGCAACTCGGCGTCACAGTAGGGTCTCCTCCTGGCTTCGGCACGCGGCGGAGCTCCGGCGAGGTCGCGGCGCACTCGAGCAGGGCGGACGAGGCTTCCTCTAGCGCTTAGATCCGCGTAGCTAGCTCAAGGGGTCGTGGCGGTGCTCCACGACGGTCTAACCTATACGGGTGCTAGTCGGATTGCTCGGAACGGGTGATTCGGTGTCGGAACGCGTCGGTGGCGAGCGCGCTCCGCCGAGAACGCGTCGTGCTGCGTTCTCGGTCTAGCAAAGCTTGTAGTCCGGGGGTTTCGGCCGGTCGCATGAGTGCATGGTGCAGGTGATCTTCCTGAGCCGGTAAAGGCTCGTGCCTGCGCGTCCCGTGGGCGGAACGCCATGGCAAAAGCAGGGCGAGGTTCGGACATGGCGTGCGGTGGCTCACCGTGGTGTCGGTGAAGCTAGGATGGCGGTGCAGTGGCGAGTCGGAGCCGTGCAGAGCGATCGCAGTGCCGTGCCGCTCCTCATCCGCAGCTCGGGCTTCTCCTCCGTGTCCGGCTCCAGCGTGCTCCGCGGCGGCAGCGCTTCGGCGGTGCTCCCCTCTCTCTGCTCCGCCCTTCTTCCTTCTCCCTCTCTCACACGGTGTGGTGTTGTGGCGTGGTTGGTGCCACCAGTGGCGGCGGCGAGTGGAACGAGGCTAGGGCGCCGTGAGGTGCTCCAATTTATAGCGGAGCTCGGGTGGCTACCTATGGCGGGCGGCTCTGATTTGCTCGGGCTGATCGGAGGGCTGTGGCTTGCGCGAGCTAGGGTTCCGGTGGTGCGCGCGGGCTTCTTGGCGAGCAAGGCAGGGGACAGGTAGGGGACAACGGGGTCAGAGCTCTGCCATGCGTGGCGCTGTCGGTCACGCCATTTGCATGACTCTGTCGGCCACCGTCTTTCGCGAAGAAGAGAAACAGGGGAAAAGAAAGAGTGACTGACAAGCGGGTCCCGGTTGGCAGCGGCTGCGAAAGGTGCTGCGCGCGTGTGTGCCCGGGCTACGCGCGCGTGGTGGTTTGGCTGCGAGGTGGGCCGGTTCGGAGTGACACGCGCGCGGGTGTGATAAAGAGGAGACGGGCTGGCTGGCTGGGCCAAATCTGCTCTTCCTCTTTCTCTCTTCTTCTTTTTCTTTTTCTTTTTCTATTTTCACTTAAGTGTATAAATACATATATTACCCATTTTAAATATTGAGTAAATACAAACATAAATTGCAATAAATCCCAAATGTGATGCATAAGTCATTATTCTATGTGAATGGAATTTAAAATGCAAGCTATAATCCTTTATTACCAAATTCATAATGAAACCTATATGCTTGCACAAGAAAAATGGGTTTTCATAATAAATAAATAAAAAATTTTAATTGGTTGGGATTTTAGGTTGTGTGGATTTTTGGGGTTGTTACAGGAATAGCCCCTGTAAAATACAGAACATGCAAAACTCGTGAAAATTGTCAGTTAAAACCCTAGACTAGTGTGTATTCATGTGTCCTTTCATGTCTAAAGTTCTAATAAAAGTTGAGATTATCCACCGTCAACAGCATGCAATCATGATGACATGGCAGGTTTTAGTTAATATAACACCAGAGGTGTTACATCCTTCCCCCCTTAAAATAAATATCGTCTCAAGATTTAAGACACGGCTAAAGCCTTAGGTTTAATAATGGAAGAGAAAATGTGTCAAGTAGATATTTTTCAAACTTGACTAATAAACAATTATGGGTTTACATTTTATTAAACTTAAAAGGGAAGAACTATGTTTAAAAGAGTAGCAAAGAACTAAAGAAAGCTTCCAGATGGGAATGTCTCTGATTTTCTCGGGTGGCTCCTTCTTCTGAATGCTGACTGCATTGTACCTTGTACCATCTTGTTGTGGTTCGATGAGTAACACAATCTTTCCAGCCTAGGACTCATATTGGGTACTCAGTGTTTGTCAGATCTGGTTCAATTTACTATTATCAAGTCAATAACTTGATCCGGCACTCGAAGACACTTCTCAAGTGATGACACATGAAATACATCTTGCGTAGCTGACAAGTGTTCAGACGCTTGAGTTGATAAGCCACTGACCCACACTTCTCTTCCTATTTGTTATAATAAACATTCTTCTTTGACCAAAACAGTTGTCTCTCAACTCTAAAAGCTTTAACTTTAATTCTTCAAAATAACCTTTACGAGGAATATCATTTGAGGGTGGTTTCAAGGGGAATGAGGGCACATTAATTGCGGGTTATAATGGTTCAGGAGCACCGACTATGATACCAGTGCGTATCCTGGTAAGTTCTTATGCGGTTGCAGTCCACAGAAGATCCCAAGTTTTGACACAGCACCATAGTCACGGGTCGAGATACCATTATAGAACACAATTAAAGTGACCTCAGAAAAAGAGAAAAAGTAGATTGATTGTGGTGATGATGGAAAGTGACCACAGACTTTGATACGAGCATATACCCTTCAGAATCTCATGTGAGTGTGAGTTACAGGAGATTCCAAGTTGCTATATTGTATCACAATCGTAGGTCATTTTATACCATAGCAGGGCGGATTTGTTTCCACAAAAAGTGAAAACAAACAAGGTTTTAATAATTGAGAAGCTATAGTAGATCATAACCCTAAATCTCGATACCTGCGCGTGCCTAGTGGAATCTCGTGTGGTCATGGCACGCAAGAGACCCTAGGTTTCGACGCGGCACCGTGGTCACAGGTCATGGCACTACTATAGGACACAACCATAACGACCCTGGAATAACATGTTGACTTTGAGTGTTACGTGTCGGATCAAGGCACGACACATACACAAATAAAAATCATGATCTAGTGTGAGGTTTTCGTATTCAGTCTGTGGGTGAATTTAAGTGCATCCTAAAGTTTTCGAAGAAGTGAATTTTCAAAATAGATTTCAAGATATTTATAAATAACCAGGAATTCCATAAAACAACAGGAAATCCTCAGCGGATCACAGATATCATTTCCATGTGATTGGATCTTAGGTACCGTTTCCAAATCGGTTCCCGTTATTTTATCAGAGGAGATTAAGATGACTGCAAGGACAAAAAATTCCAGGAATTTAGAGAGATCAGTTGTGAATTCTCAAAGTAGATTTTTAATATAGTTATATTTAGCAAAAGATTTTTTTTAAACTTAGGAAGAAATATGGACATGAATTTTGTGAAAGAGATTTGAAAGAGAGGGAAAGCACATTAATTGCAGGCTAGGATCATGACCTTCAACCCTGGTAACAGCGAGCGTCCGGCAGTAACTCCCTATGGTTGTGACCCATAAGGGACCCCAGATTTCGACGCTGCATCATGGTCATGGATCATGATATCCCATAGATTACAATTACAATAGCTTTCGAAGGAAATAGCAGTGTTTTGAAAGGAGAAGAAACAATTTTCACATGAATGGATTTAATAAATCAAGGATTAGCTAAAGTTTTGTATCGAGTTGGTATAGTAAATGAGTGCATCCAGAAGTTCCCCAAGGACTAGAAACTTATGGAGCAAAGATTATTAAAGATTGACAAAACCTTGATATACAACGTGTAAGTTTTCAATGAACTCGATTTTTCCTTTGGAAGAAGATTTCTAACAGAGCCTAACCTGAAAATTCAGTTGTGCTCAGTACCATTGAGGGCGGTGACGATCATACCACGATACCCGCATACGCTCGGCGGCAAGCCATGTGGATGCATCACACATGGGGCCCCAAGCTTTATAGCGGTACCGTAGGTCAGGAACGACTTATCCATCGAGGTACTCGCATCAGTTGGATATTCCAAGAAAAAAAATGGAAAAAGAGCCTTTTGAGAAATCCCTTTTAAATGATTTAGAAAATTGTTCTCTTTAAATTCTAAGGCATCGGTGACATTTAAAAGAAAGAATTTAGGAACTAAGTCGTTTCATAATTCTTTTTGCAATAGACTTTTGGTGAAAGGTGTTTTAACAATGGTGGTATGCAGAGTCAAAACTATTTGTAGGAAACGTACAATTGCCAAAACCTTTCAAGATGATTGAATTGAAATCTTGTTTGGAAATTGGAGGGCGTTTTTGTGAGGCTTTAGAATCGAAGAAAATTTTGAAAATAATATTGAAATCAATACGAGTTTTGAAAGCAAAATCTTTTGAATGTATTATTTTCCGAAACAATTTTTGAAACTTGGTTCGAATGGTTCAGTTTTCGAATCAAAGCATCACTTCCTTTCATTAACTTTAAACAAAACCGGCATGGCTTTTGCAATCAAATTGGTTTTCAAAACCTGTCTTTTACCAGATCCTATTCCGAGTGTGGTTACGGAGTATTCTGGAGATCATTGTTGGAGAACTTTGACTCTTTACTGGTCCTTGAAAGAAGAGCTAAAAACTCTTAGATGTCCTTTGACTTGACTTGTCGGATATCACGTCAGATTTTTCAGCAAGCATAAGGGAAGCTAGAACAATCATTTTTAATTTGTTTTCTTCAAACACTTTTGGTGTACAAAACCCTTTGAAGTTTTCCAAAGTAAAGTTTTATTTTCGAAAGTATATATATACTTCATAACGGGGAATTATTAATAGTTGCAATGTCATGATGCATGAACATTCCAACGCGAATCAAAATACTCCAATATATATACGTATATACTGGGTAAATTAATTATTAGAGTGACATGCACTCACTATTTTAGAACATAGGGCATACTTAATGTGCTAATCCACTACCAAGCTTAAAATCTAACTACAACTCTATAGAAAGAATTAAGGAAAGATTCTATAGAATGAATAAGGAAAGTTCAGAAACAACTCGTACCAAACTACCCCATTAATTTTATTCACTCAAAATCATTTTGAAGTTTTGTAAAGTAATACTGCAAGCACTTTACAATGAAATGCTCTGATACCGCTTGTGACAGAACCGCCTTAATCATTGGGCCCACATGCACCGTCATCGTCCCTAAGGACCCACGATCAGTCTGCACGAGTTCCCCTTGACCCAGTTGGCCTGCTGGGTTCCCTAGAAAACCCTAACCTCCCAAGGATCTCATTGTAAACATTGCAATATTACAACAGTTTACACAAATAAAATGAATCAGAGAAAAGAGTGCAGAAGTATTATATAAATATAGATTTACAAACCTACGTTACATTATCCCAAACCAGAGTTTCGTAGTGGAGTAGCAGCATACAACTAGACACCCTGCCCAAGGGTTATATCATATACACCTCTTCCTCCATACAAGATCCGGCAATCGGCACGGTCTCACGTAGAACTGTTCACTTGACTCACCTGCAACAGGGGGTTAACAAACCCTGAGTACATGGGGTACTCCGCAAGACTTACCCGACTAAAGAAATTGGGGAGAAGACTCAGGAATGCAAGGCTAAGGGAGTCAAGGTTAGGCTTTAGCAAGAGTCAAAGGATTTTGCAGAAAAGCAATACTAATCCTATTTTCAATATTTTATCTCAATAATATTATTAATCATTAACCATATCTCTAAATTCTTTCATATATATCATCATTCTTTCAATTACTTTATCTATTCAAAAATATCCCAGTTCCGAACCACTTTTCGGGGTAAGTCAGTGGATCAAGTCTCCATTAACCGAGGAGCAACGACGATTCGAATCGATTAATACCCAGCTGGGGATCCCTGTCCACACTGCGTATGTAGCACTTAAGATTGCATATGCCAACCCCGTCTACCACGGCTTTTCTATCCCTGAACCGGTCCTGCGCCACCCGAGAGCACAGTACTCCTCTCGTCTCCAGGCACGACGGCCACGAGGGTACACGCTACTCTCGCCATCTCTCCACTCCCAGTGCGTGGTTGTCGGTTCAAGCAATAGAGCCACCGGAGATAGGGCTTTCCGTAGTATGTGGCTAGTTGCAAAGTCTCGATCCAGCAGGCCTACAACGAACGGTCCCTAATTTCTTTTCCACCGGCAACCATGCATTGGGACTCTAACCCAAGTACAAAGTTACCCAACGGTTTCCAAATCCATGCCTGCCGGATGACAAGACATGGGGAATGCCGCCCCATGTGCACATCAACCAAGCGAAACATTTTCCTTTTCCATAGGTGGTCAAACCTTGGGACTCTAACCCAAGAGATACAACCACCCAACAGAAACATCCCCTCCTGTCAGTGACGATGTACTGATCAGGTGCACAGCCACCGAACGGGAACATTACTAATTCCCTTTTCATGAATTAATCAATAATATATCACCATAGCTCGGAAAATAGCATTTTGAGCAAGAACTAAATTAATTAAGCAGGGCTAAGCATTTTTCAAATATTTTCATTTTAAATCGGGTTTCAAGGGTGATATTCAAGTGGTCAAGGAAGGTAATGCATCAATTGGGTTATCACACAACTCGTATCAACTTAATGCAATAGATTAACTCAAGTTATAAACATTTTGTAAATCAGAAGGAATGGGCTGAATGCACCGGTGCTTGCCTATTGCTTGGAGTGGATAATACCCTGAAGTCAATCATCGAGAAAAAATCCGCGTCCACCGAGTGAAAACCTTACTCAGGGCTTGCTTTCGATAATAATTACCGTGCGTCCACTACACGAAATAATAATGCAATGTTTAACATGATGATATGTATGCCATGATGCAATGGAATGCACTAAATTGCGAATTAATAGAAAGTAATTTAATTTAGAAAGTTGAGTACAACTTTCCTTCGCGATAAAGTTGCAATGCTAACCAAACCAAATCTTCCGATTATTACTTAAGATTTCTTTTTAACAGTTGCAGAAGGCCACATTAATCAATTCATTCTACTATAAAACAAATTAATAATTAACTCAAAAAATTAATAAAGATGCCAAAGATCATTTTAAGTCAATGACCTAGGGTCAACAATCAATCCGAAAGTCACACAGAACCTAAGTCATTAGGGTGTTCTATTTATTATAATAATCATTCAATAGAGCATTTAATAATAAACAAGTAAACTACTCACATGAAATAACATTTAAATATTGTAACTAACCAGTTTAGCATAAGCCGAACAAGTTAGCCAGGTGCCAAGGGCAAACACAAGATAATGACCCAAGGTTAACAAACAATCCCAAATAACACAATCCCTAAATCGATTAACATTAAATATCCTTTTTATCATTTATTTAATTAGGGATAATTTGCAAATAATAAAAGTTTATCCAAATGGGCTACAGATTTTTGTGGAGGTTGCCCATGACTCAAAACAGTAGTACAATAATTTTCATAATTGTTGGTTAATTATTTTGAGCCACACAAATTTTAGAAAAGTCATTTAATAATTAAAATGCCTAAAATACAGGTTTCATATTTTTCTTAAATAATACACTTCTCAGAGATCCTACACAATTAATTTCATACCTATTAGCATAGTAAATTATTTCCTACAAAAATCACAAAGTTCTTTACTATTCACATTCACAGGAAATTGGGAAAAACTATTTAATTCGCAACGAAAATGGAAAAAGCCATTCGGCCCGAGTCGGCCCAATGCATGCAGACCGGCCCACACTCCCTTTCTCCCTGTCTACTGCGCTCCAGCGTTATTGGGCCAGCCCAGCACGGCCCGCAGTGTGGCCTGCTCGGCCTCCCCTTCTTCTTCCTCCCGCTGGGGCGCCCAGTGCCCACGCAGCCCACGGCGCGGTCGCGGCGGCTCACCGGCAAACTCAACAGCGACGGGGAAAGTACCTACGTGATGCCCACAGCCCTATAAATCTCCCTATGCACTTGATCGGGAGACAAGAGTCCCCTAGCGAGCTTCCCCGCACCCATGGCGGACCGATCGGCTCGGCACATGGCGGCGCCCCGCGTTCCGAGCACATCGTGCCGGTAGCGCTTCAATAGAACTGAGCACAGGTACCAGGAGCTCACCAAGGGTCCCGTGCGCGCATTGGTTGTGGACGGGGATGACCGGAACGACGAGGTCGGCGGAGACCGAGGCACCGGCGACGTGTTCCGAGGACAAGGACCTCGTTCCCGTGTTGTTTGTGCTCCAAAGGAGAAACCGAGAGACTCGTAAGCATCAAGGGAACAAGAAATACGTGAAACAAAAGATGAGAGGGAGAGTAGCTCATGGGGCTGAGACAGAACCTCCTAAGCTATATGGCCCACATGCACCTATCGTCGTCCCAAAGACCTCTGACAGCCGTGCAGGTGACCCGTATAACCTAAAAGGGGCTGCCGGGTTTACGAGTAAACCTGTTTCCTCCGAACAGGATCTTAATTGCGAAGAAATTGCAGAGTACAACATTTCATATAAATTTTACAACTCGGAGTACAAGAGCGGAAGACTTAAAATATTACATAGGATTACAAACCCGTGTTCTTAATTATACATTAAGTGCGATTATTACAAACCAAAATATGAGTAGTGGCAGTAGGTAAGTAGCTTATACAACACTTATATTACATAACATCCCTGCCCAGGGATCAAATACTCACTCACTATCACTATCCTCTTGGACCACTTCCTCGAACACCGTCATACAGCAAGGTCCAACGCAGACCTTGGGTTGCTGATTGCCTGCAACATAGGGTTAACAAACCCTGAGTACAAGGGGTACTCTGCAAGACTTACCCGACTAAAAATTGGGGAGAAAACTTAGGAATGCAGGCTGAGGGGAATCAAGGAGAGGCTTTAGCAAGAATCAAAGAGTTTTGCAGAAAAGCTCTCTAAATCAGCTTAACATTTAATCTCAAAGCTACATTGATTCATTGTGTTATCTCGTCATCGACTCCTTTTCCCACATTTACCTAGTTCCGAACCACTCTTCGCTGTAAGTCAGTGGATCAAGTCTCCATTGACTGAGGAGTAACGACGATTCGAATCGATTAAGTACCCAGCCGGGGATCCCTATCCACACTGCATATGTAGCACTTAAGCTTGCATATACCAACCCCGCCTACCACGGCTTTTCCAAAACTTGAACCGGTCCTGCGCCACCCGAGAGTACAGTACTCCTCTCCTCTCCAGGCACGCCGGCCACGAGGGTACACGCTACTCTCGCCATCTCTCCACTCCCAGTGCGTGGTTGTCGGTTCAAGAAGAGGAGCGACCGGAGTCAGAGGCTTTCCGTAGTATGTGGCTAGTTGCAAAGTCTCGATCCATCAGGCCGACAACGAATGGTCCCTAATGGATTCCATTTCGTTTTCTTAATAGACAGTCAGAGACACTACATTGAGACTCCTTTCTCAATGCAAGTCTACTGCCCTATCAAACAATTATAATAGTTCATAGTAGTATACCCAAAACATACAAAATATCTTTTTTTATAAAAGCTTAACTATTAAGCATGGCTAAGCATTTTATAAACATTTGCCTTTAAATCGGGTTTCACGGATAATATATCAAGGCAGGTAAATGCAGCAAGTAGGTGACAATCAACACCTATCAACCTAATGTAGTAATTTAACTCAAGGTGATAAAGATTTGTAAGACACAAGGAGGGGTTAATGCACCGGGGCTTGCCTTGTTGCACGGCGAGGGACGGATCAGGATCAGAACCGCAAATATCAAAACCACCGGAAACTCCTGGGGCTTCGTCAGCGGTGACTTGCTCGACTTTTACTTCCTCGCCTTCGGTCACTATATGTGATAATGATGCATGCTTAATGATGGTGCAAATATGATGATTAACAATAAACAAGTATTAAATTAATAACCTTGAGTACAACTTTCCTTCATAGTAAAGTTGGAATCAAGATCTCACCTAACAGTGTTATTGTTGCATAATTAATTCATTAATTATTTTTAAGTCTTAGAAAGCTGCAACTAACACGACTTTCAACACTAAGGAAAGTGCTTAGGATCAATTAGGGTTTCTGATCCTAAGTCTTCACACAATGCCAAAATAACACAAAAATCCTAAAGTGATTAACACTAATCATCATTTTAATTTAATTACTTAATTAAGAATAAATCACAAATAATAAAACTTTATCCAACTGAGCTATAAATTTTTGTGGAGGTAGCTCACTGGTCAAAATAGCTACCTAATTAATTTCATAATTTTTGGATTTATATTTTGAGCTATAAAAATCATAGAATTGTTATTTATTAATTAAAATATACATTTTTACAATCTATAGAAAGTGCTCAAAATACAACTTTCATATTTTTCATAAATTCTACATTACTCAGAGAGACTCCACAATTTATTTCAGAATTTTTGGAGCTATAGATTAATTCATTCAAAATTCCTAAAATTCAGCATCCAAAATTCATAAAAAAAGTGAAAAGAACATTTGAAGGGGGGTACTGGGCCGGCTCGGCCAGGCCCAGCAGAGCCCACTCGGGCTTCTCCTTCCCTCTGCTCAAATAGAGCAGAGCGAACAGAGCAGAGGCGCGCTGGGGGGGGGCTGCCCGCCGCGGGACTCGCCAGCGGCGACAACTCCGGCGAGGGCGAACGTTTCCACGAGATCCATTCGACCTAATGAACACATCTAGAAGCTAAACCCCGTGTTCAAGACACTAGAGCAGAGCTACCGCCGGCCATGGCGGCCCGGCGAACTCGGTCGCCGGCGGCGCAATCGCGTTCAGGCCACGCCAAAGACCAAACGACCTCTCCGACCACTAAATAAGCACCAGGAGGATCACCAAACCCTACTGCTCACGTTAGTTGAAGATGAAGATGGGCGGAGCAGCTCTGTCGACGTCAATGGTGGGTTCGGTGGTACGCTCCGGCGGTGACAGCGGCGTTCCGGCGACTGCAACCCTCCAAGGAAGAAACCACCGAGCTCGTGAGCTTCACAGGACCACAAAGAACATAGAACTAAAGTTAAGAAGGAGCGAGCATCACTGGTTAGAGCTAGCTTCGTCAAGGTCAAGCTCGACGGCGTTTCGGCCGGCTCCCGAGAAGATGGCCGGGCACGACGACTCCGGTGACGAAGACAACGTGGTCAACGGCTCTATGAGTTCACAAGAGAATGGTGAACCTATTGGAAGGCTCGACTCGACGTGAAGGTGAACGGGGACAGCGGATTTGGACGAGCAGCGAGCTCACCGGCGACGAGCCGATTCAGGCGAAAAGGAAAAGATGAGCTCGCCTTCAAGCTTATATGGTAGAAGTCCGTTCCCGAGCGCGTGCCACGCCTCCCTACCCCTGCCACGTACCCTGGTGACGTGCTCGCGCGCGCTGCGTCGCCGAGGGCGGCGGCGGCCGAAGCAGGCAGGCAGCTCGGTGGCGAGCTCTGCTTCGCGACACTGTAGCTAGGTTTTAACCCGATTTTGGTTTTTTTTAAAATTACTTTCGTTTTTATGTAACAAGTCAAAAATATCCCAAAATAAGATATGTGGGAAATTAAATTCTAAACAACTTTCGTATTTAAAGCATTTTCAGATTTCAAATATTTTTGAAATTATAGAAAAGGGGATAAATGGCCCTTTTCCAATTCAGTGTAAATTTCAAATTTTTATTGAACAAGTTCAAAATCTTTGAACATCAAAGTTGTTCAACTCAGAGAGCTTTACAACTTTTGTTTAAAGACCATCTTCAGATTCCATATAATTTTTGAATTGAAGTTTTGAATTCAAATTTGAATATAGTAATTCAAGTTTAATTTGAATTTCCCAATGAAAACTTGAAAAACTTTGAATACCAAAGTTGCTCTATTTAATAAGAGCCACAACTTTGGTTTTGGGACCAAAGCCCAATTCTACTTAGTTTTGAAACTAGATTTTTAGTCCGATTTGGGGTTTTAAAAGTTAGATTGCTAATGAAACCACTCCATTGCCTTAAGCACAAGCCTTTAGAGAAAAGTAAACTCGTTCTCAGTTGATGCAGGTCAAGTTTGACAAAAATTCATACATGTTGTACAATGCTCATGATGACATGCTCAATTTTAAATGTTCCGTAACACAGGAGTGTTACAGGGGCGAAGCTAGACACCACGAGGCGGAGCTCGGCGGCGCAAACGGCCGCCCGAGGGGACGACGATGATTTGGGGTGGCTTTCGACGAACCCGAGCAATGCAAATGCACCCAATAGGTTCATAGGAATGTGAAGAGGTTGCAGGCACAAGGAATTAAACGGAGATAGCTCGTCGACGACGAATTTCGTCGATGAACAGCAATTGGCTGGCGATGAGGAAGAAACGGGAAGGGAGATAAACGAGCTCCATGTCGTGTTTTATAGGGCACAAGGGTAGGACGGGGGACGTGCAGCGTGTAGGGGACCCCCCCCCCCACGGCCTCGCCAGCGGGCGGTGGCCGGGCTCGGCCGGCCTCGGCCGGCGCCAGCGCACATCGCGGCACGTGCGGCCGCGTGCTGTGTAGAGGTGCCCGGACCTCACCCCTAGAACTGTAGCTATGCCTCCAAAGTCAAAACCTAGTGATACCATTTACACCCTATTTCAAGTAGCAACAGAAGAAACACCTAAAATGAAAGTTGTAGAGAATTTTATGTAGAACATTTTCGCTTTTTGAACCATCCTCAAATTCTGCACAAATTTGAAACTATTAAAAAGGGGTAAACTTCAAATTTGAAACCTATTTGCAGTTCAATCAATTTCTCCAAGCTTTTCTCAACAACAAGAAAATATGTAAAAATAAAAGTTGCTCTAATTGACAAGCCCTACAACTTTCATTAAAGGAGTTCTGCCAGCTTCTTGATAATTTTTCTGAAATAGAACTCCAAATTTGAATTACAAAACATTGATTTGAAATTAATTTGAATTTTCACTACATAACTTCAAAATCTCCAAAGATGAAAGTTGTTTAATTTTAAAAGATCTACACCTTTTATTAAAGGACCATCATCAGATTCTTGCTAGTTTTTGAATTTGAATTTCAAATTTAGATCTTCAAGCATAGATTAGGGTTTTATTTGAAATTCTTTTTAATAACTCCAAAATTGCCCCAAATAGAAGTTGCTCAACTTTTCAAGATGTATTACTTTCATTTAAGTCCCAACATCTAATTCCTGTTAGTTTTTGAATTAGGTTTTTTGGGGTCTGTTTTAGGGTTACAAATGATATTCTTTTTATTTTTCAATTGGATTTAAATAATTACACATAACCACAAACACTTATAAAATGAGTCACTCTAAATCACCCATGCACAATCATTTGCAAGAGAAAAATTTATTTTTGTGAATGCACAGTAATAATGAGTTTATGCGGAATGATTTGCATGCAATCATGATGACATGGCAGGTTTTAGTTAATGTAACACCAGAGGTGTTACACAAGCCGCAGACACAGGCAAGCGTATAGTCTAGACACAACGTCTACACTATATCTCACTACTCTAATCTGATATCCGGTGAAATTGATTAGAGCACCGGGTTAAGGGCGGTGAACCAGCGCAAAGGTATACTACCATTATCTTACTATCAAAAAACTATGACTATACTAACAACCAATACAACATAACTAGTCACGTTGCAATAAAGTAAAGTACTAAGACAAAGTAGAGAAGATAACTATAATAATAACTCAAGTCTTACAAAGAGAGAAGGAATACTAGAACCATACCAGACCTCCTGGAAGACTAGAGCTGAAGACCAGAGGCTCACTCTAACTCCTAACAACACTAACAGTACTACTAGTGCTACATCTTGAGAGAGAGCAAAGAGCTCCTCCTTGTGGTGTCTTCAATGAGAGGGAGTGAGGGGGTATTTATAGTAGAGAGGTGGAGTAGAGGCTACTCCACCGCCACGTCATCGATCCGCGTAATGATGGATGAGAGCCCTTGGATCGTAACATCCTTTAGATCAATGGTGGAGAATAATTCAGCATGTGCTTGTTTAATTTAGCATGTGCTTCTTTGCATGGAGGCATGCAAATCGCGATGGGAGGGTGGAGGACGCCCCTGGGCCACCATGGAGGGGTCGGCCGACCCCCCTATGGCAAGTGGAGCCTCCCTCCTTCTAGAAGCATGGCCCACCTGTCAGAGTGTGGTGGAGCTTGGTTGGCCTTGGGTTGGTCGGTTTGCTTCCTTTGTGGGCCTATGGATCCATGTGAGCTGAATATGAGCCGTTGAGAGAAAACACACACTCCATCCAAGGGTGAAGAATGACTCTGGAGTGTTTCCCATGGATCATGGCCAGTTTGGAAGGCTGGTGAACCCCATAAGGGTCGGGCGACCCCACTAGGTGGGTCCCACTGACCCATTTGTCCCCATTTCCTGTATGTCTGCATCAAATAATTTATGGACATGTGGAACTTGTTATTGGATAAAATATATTTATTATGTGCCTATATTCCTTCCAAACTGAGGCTGTTGATGGTTTTTGAAGGTGTAATTTTGTGTCATATCTACCATCAACAAGATTCCCCCACACTTAAGTCCTTGCTCGTCCTCGAGCAAAGGTTAGAGAGAATGATAAAATATGATCATGACATTTTCAAGGTATTAGCAAACACAAAGATTTACTCAAGACATATCTCATACAAGTGGGTTATGTGGTACTATCTAACATATATCCTTCAGATGTTGAAAAATGGAACAGTTCTCAAAGCAAAGTCATCTTCCCATTTTCATATCCTTAGCACTTAGAGTTTTTGATAATGGTTTTAAAATAAAGCACATAGTTCATTTTTACTCCTTAAATAGTACTCTCAAGTCACTCAGTAAGTATATGATTCCTCACCAAGGCATAGCATAAGATTGCCTTCTTTTATTTCATCCTACATCTATCAAGCTTATGTGGGGCTCGGGTAGAGATAAGATACCATACTTGCATTGCATATATTGTAAAGTCAAAACAAGGATCCAAGGAGAAAACTATCATAATCTTAGATCAAGATGTGCAAGTGTGTGGAAAATGATGGAATGTAGTGCTCCTTTATTTGATAAGATCTCTCTCTACTTTATTTTATTTGAGACATTTCTAGCATTTTTTTTTCTTTCCTTTTTTAAAGTAATGGACCTTCATGTTTCCACCTTTTTTTATTAGCCTTTGTGTTTCATTTACTCAGTCATACTTAGAGAGATATTCTAAACTTTAAAGCATAGAGTATATTTATGATGGAGATGGATGACATATTGCATACTTCCAGTGTAGAAGCAGCATGTGTATATGTGGCGTGTATGTGATATTAGTCTTGGGACTATGACATAATTCTCAACTAGGGTCAACAAGGTTTGACCAAACTCAACACAAGTACAAGTAGCGTATATAGAAGGGGTTTTGAATCATTGTATGAACGTATATGGCTTTGGTAGGAATTTCCTTACTATTGAGGAGTAAGTGACACTATGGTTTTATGATATTTTCAAAAATAAATCTCTAAGCACCTTGAATAGAAAAGGTATGAATTATAAGCTAAGAACTATATCACATTTGTCAACAACTAAGTCAATATGATATTCCTATCAAGATATGTGACCCACAAGTATAAGCATATGCAAGAGTTAAACTTTTTGACGCTTCTACCCTTTAATTGTCATAAATCATGTCACTTTTTATTTTTAGATGCAAGTCTTCTTGTTTTTATTTTATTTCATTTAAGGAAAGATAAACGTAAAAATGAAAGAATAGAGGGGGAGCAGGAGTGGCAAATCAGTCAGGAGACTTGTAGACGATGAGTGGATGCTGACTGGTGAGTCTAGGGCTCCAAGGTGGGGTCGGCTGACCCCACTTGGGCTTTCCCGTTGCTGTCATTTGAATCCCCTCTATTGAAAACTTACTTCTGCAAACTTGTGTTCCCGTTGGCCGCCAAAGTGGGGGTCGGCCGACCCCCTATTTGGGTCAGATTTCGTCGTGCCAACGGGTCAAGTCATGTACCATGCCATGGGACCTTCAGAGATGTTCAGAGGCTTAGTTGGGGGGTTGACAGACCCCCCCACACTTGGGTTCTTGAGTGTCCTGAATTGCAAACACATGGGGAAACGTCAAGTGCAGGTGCCCTGCTGGTGGCAACACACCAGCAGGACGAAAGACTTTATTCATTTTATTTAATAGATCATAGGCACAAGTTACAATGATAAAGATTGAATGAACTTAGCTATGTGCCTATCATGTTTGCGAAGTGGTTTGAGATATCTACGAAAAAATCAAAGGAGGAGGTCCTCGTGCCCTATTGTTGTTTCTAAGTATGCAAACCACACTAAGGACCTTCTTCATGACTTTCTTCTCAAAATTCATCCTCGAAGAGCCTTGATGGCTCCTTTAACATGGAGGATTAGCCTTTCACCTTATGGAGTTTAGCTATTCCCACAACTATTTCTTCTCCTCTGAGGTGAACAAGGGACCAAAACAACTTCCCTTGTCTAGCCCACCGACAATGCCCTTATAGTTCTTCATGAAAGGTGGGAATCAAAGGCATGGTAGAGCTCTACTTCAAACATAAAGGAGGCTAGAAGGTGTTAAATTTAAGGTTAGGAGAAATAGGTGACGAAAAAGAGGAGGAGTGGTCAAAGGGAGCTATTGCCAAAGATTACAACCCTTGTTTCCACGAGAGTTGCAACTAGGGATGGCTTCTAAGTGTTAGCACAACACTCTGGGACAAATGGGTCAGGCTGGATCCACCAACTAGGGGTCACCCGACCCCTACCTGGTGGAGCCAGGAGCTCAGACTTTTCCTTGAACTCTCCTTGTCGTAGAACCAGTCTTGAGACTTTTGTATCGTGTTAAGTTGGGGTCGTCTGACCCCTACTTGAAATGTTTAGAGCAAGTGGGTACTGGTTCTATGCTCCCTAGATGCTATGGGATGGCTTGGCATGGTTTGGGCTCAAGCGGGTACTATGCCCAGGTCGCCCGACCCCTGCTCGGGAGATTCGGATCAAACGGGTCCTGGATGAGTACTCCCCCAAGTGTAAGAGAAGGTTTGGCAAAAACTTGGGCATGGTTAGCCACCAACAGGGGGTCGGCCGACCCCCCCTATGGAGGCTTCCTCGACCCTGTTTTGTCATGGAGACTAGCATAGGTGTGTTCATTGTAATCTAGTGACCAAATCATACAGAAATGAATGGAAGTTAAGACATGTAGATTTTAGTCATATTAAATCATTAGCTAGGATGAATTCTAGCATGTCACTTTCTTCTTTCATGGTTCACGCTCATGGAAAACTCTAAGAAGGTGGCCACTTACTTTAGAGATGAGTTGTAGCATTGGTCCTTCTCAGTTGCATCGAAATTTTCCTTGGCCAAACAACTCGACCTTTGACCATGAGGATCTCAATTTGTCTCCATGGATGATCTTATGACTTTCCCATAGAGATGTCGATGTTCTTGCTACAGGGGGTTAGTCCAAAAGTGCAACCAAGTTCCATGCAAGTATGTTTGATTCAATAATCAAGCTTAACACCATGTCTTGTTTGATTAAGGTAGTCTATTTAACCTAAGCACCATGCTTAATTTCAAAAGACTATGGACGTATGATCGATCGATCGATCAGTACACCCAAACCAAAGCATGCTAACACAGAAAAAGGAAGCATGATAGGATAAACAAGATTCATTCAATTAGAGACGAGTTTGATTTGTGAAGACAATAAGTATTTTTTTTTCATTTTACTTTAAAGGGAGAAAGACAAAAGTAGGAGAAATGCACAAAACAAGAGGGTTGGAACGTGACAAACCAGTCAAGGGGTATGGCTCAGCGTAGTGGAGGCTGCCTGGTGGGCTGAGGGGCCCATGGTGGGGTCGGCTGACCCCACCTTGGAGGCTCCAGCCACTTTAGTTCTTTCCTTGTCCATTCTTACCTCTAATGTTGTGAGTGTTTTCGCTCCGTCACATGATGGTTGAGTTTACTTTCATACGGCGACCTTCTCTTTATATCTACACATGGTTAGAATAATGTAGACATATACGAACCTGTGAGATGATAGGGATGAACTGTTGATTGTTCATGAATGATCAGACACCCTGGGCTGTTTGCTGAATTTTTTTCTTGTGGAAAGAAAATACCGGAAGGTTGAGACGGTTGATGTCCTGTTTATTTTTTCCACACTCAACAGAACAAGGGTAATCCCACATAGCTAGTGGTAATATGGATTAGTAGAGATCAAGGTTAGTATCAAAATCATTTGCCAATTGCTTCCCCGGCAACGGCGCCAGAAATGCTTGTTGGTATTTATTATGCTCATGTAGAATATTCCGCAAGCGCATAGAAATACCGTTGTAGCATTTCACCCAAGAGTATTCTAGGGTATCATATTTATCCTCGGGGAAGCAATGGTTAAAGAATATGATAGCTAACCATATGATCTAATAAATAATATACCAACTAAACTAGAGTGGGGTAAATGATATATATGATAAGTGTAGCGACACACACAGGAGAAGTTCCAATGATAAAAGAGTAGGTTAGCGAGCGAGGAGGATAACGAGCGAGCATAAGGTTTCCAATTATCTATCTCTACCTACGTGGTTCTAACTTAGTAAGACAAGTCATATCAAGCAAGGTCAATGTTCATACACAATTGCACTTCGGGCCACTAAACTTCTTAGCAACAGAAAGGGATGAGGAGGGTGCTAAGCCGCCTAGCATAAGAAGGCCTACGCTTGAAGAACTAGCCCAAACGTGGTGGGATCAAAGCCTAGATAGGTCTGTCACCCCTACTAGGTACCACAAACAAACCCTTAGACAAGCCGCAGACACAGGCAAGCATATAGTCTAGACACCACGTCTACACTATATCTCACTACTCTAATCCGATATCCGGTGAAATTGATTATAGCACCGGGTTAAGGGCGGTGAACCAGCGCAAAGGTATACTACCATTATCTTACTATCAAACAACTATGACTATACTAACAACCAATACAACATAACTAGTCATGTTGCAATAAAGTAAAGTATTAAGGCAAAGTAGAGAAGATAACTATAATAATAACTCAAGTCTTACAAAAAGAGAAGGAATACTAGAACCATACCAGACCTCCTGGAAGACTAGAGCTGAAGACCAGAGGCTCACTCTAACTCCTAACAACACTAACAGTACTACTAGTGCTACATCTTGAGAGAGTGGAGAGCTCCTCCTTGTGGTGTCTTCAATGAGAGGGAGTGAGGGGGTATTTATAGTAGAGAGGTGGAGTAGGGGCTACTCCACCGCCACATCATCGATCCGCGTGATGATGGATGAGAGCTCTTGGATCGTAACCTCCTTTAGATCAATGGTGGAGAATAATTCAGCATGTGCTTGTTTAATTTAGCATGTGCTTCTTTGTATGAAGGCATGCAAATGGCGGTGGGAGGGTGGAGGATGCCCCTGGGCCACCATGGAAGGGTCGGCTGACCCCCCTATGGTAGGTGGGGCCTCCCTCCTTTTTCTAGAAGCATGGCCCACCTGTCATAGAGTGTGGTAGAGCTTGGTTTGGCCTTGGGTTGGTCGGTTTGCTTCCTTTGTGGGCCTATGGATCCATGTGAGTTGAATATGAGCCGTTGAGAGAAAACACACACTCCATCCAAGGGTGAAGAATGACTCTGGAGTGTTTCCCATGGATCATGACCAGTTTGGGAGGCTGGTGAACCTCATAAGGGGTCGGGCGACCCACTAGGTGGGTTCCACTGACCCATTTGTTCCCATTTCCTGTATGTCTGCATCAAATACTTTATGGACATGTGAAAGATGTTATTGATAAAATATATTTATTATGTGCCTATGTTCCTTCAAACCGAGGCTGTTGACGGTTTTTGAAGTTGTAATTTTGTGTCATATCTACCATCAACAATCACTATTGCCCTGGTAAGGATCTACAAATACCACATATTGAGAGACTTGAGAGAGTCATATAAAGGAAACTCTGAGTTTTATTTTGAAAACTTGCAAAAGTTCCAGGATGAGAGTTGAACGACAGAGTTTGAGATATAGTGCTTAACTTAGACATTCTGTTCTTCAATTGCCCAAGACTCAAGAGAAAGCTACAACCTAGTTACTTCTAAGAGATAGAGGATGAGAGTTCAAGTGATCTGTAGACTAATTAGGTGGCATATTAATCTATACCTTCCATCATTTTTAGCGCCATTGCTGAGAATAGTGTCTAACTCTATGTTTGGTGGTGACGTTAGAAATGCCAACAAAGATCAAGTCTTCATTTCCTCAGAGCTCAACCATATTTAGGGTATAGTTAGCTAGGATAGAACTAAAAGGAGTCAAGCTTCGCTTAGATTTTGGATTCTCATCAAGAGTGTGTTGGTACAAGATAACTCAAACAAATAAACACTAGGATTATCTGCAAACGGATAAATACCGATGTAGCACTTCAGCCGACAGTATTTCAAGGTATCGTTATTTTATCACAGGAAAAATAGGATGACTAGAATCTTTACTTAACCCCTGAGCTACTATTAAGGACGGAGAACATAGCATGATAAAGCAGACTACTAAGGCTTCTGTTTCTAATCCTCAAAATATATGATATTGTTGCTTTCAATGGAGAAATTACTATAGGAAAGTACCAGCAAATGGTAAATTCTTTAGCAAAGGCTACCTACTGATCCTACTGACGGGAGGTGGACTATGAAAGATTCAATAAGGTAAAGTCACTCTCGTGAGCTACTTGATCTGGACAGTATGGGGCATTTACGAGTAAATATAGTCTATAACTGCCCCTGAAAAAAGATTTTTAGCTACAACGTGCCCGGGAAACATTAGAAGCGGTGTGCTAGTTTAATCGCCTCTAATAAAAAAAGGGATGCGTTCCTAAAAATCTTTTCTGTACTAATATGGTAAAATATAATGCTACAATAATGATATATTATTATGTGTTTGCGGATACTTTAGTTTACATTCATATTATCTTAAGAAGTTATCAAGTGGCATTAATAATTATCAAATCACTTCTAGTGCCATGTTGGCCATGATAATTTAGTATATAGTGACATTAGAAATACCAATAACCATTTTCTAAGACCGTTGCAGGGAATGGATTATTCTAAATTCATACTTGGTGGTTGCGCTCAGAAAACGACGGAAACGCATCCCTACTTGAGGCCCTGTTTAGTTCAAAAAAATGAGAATCTTCCCCGTCACATCAATCGACCTTTACGCATGCATGGAGTATTAAATGATGTAGCAACTGTTGCATGTTTGTACTTTTTATCTAGTTTTCTCGAGACGAATCTTTTAAGTCTATTTAGACCATGATTGGACACTTATTGAAAAAGATTCCCCGGCCGCTACAGTGACTTTTTGTCTCACTTTTCGGCAACTAAACAGGCCCTGAGTATTCTCACGAGAGCCGCCGCCGCTGTGGCAGTGCCTGGCCAGATGGACGTTGGAGTCCACACCCTACATGCTTGCTCTGCTATGTCGAGTGTTCGCGGCTAAGGAAAACTAGCATAGTGGGCACGCTACTGCTGTGCTAGCACGGAACGGCTCGCCCGGTGAAAAAAATCCCGATGGTAAAAAAACAAAAATAAGGATGACATCATGAAGTGATTGCAATGTCAGCATGAACAGTAGTTTCATCGCTATCATGAACAGTGTTAAATAGTGCCTGATGCCCTAAGCTTGCTCCAATTTATCTGTGGTTGAGGAATGTTATTATTATTAATTTTTATAAAAAATAACATATCGGGTTTCAGATAGCCTATGCACCACTAGGTGTAGGTCTCTTGTTGTTGCATGATTATTTTTTGAGTCTAAATACTATTTTAATTAAGCTTCCATTTATGATAATTTTATTATGGGCACATCCAATCTTAAGTTTGCTATTCTTTTGTTTGGGCTGGAAACATGTGTTGATTTTGGTTGATGCTGATTTGTTCAGAGAGAAAAATATTGTTTCATGCCTAGAAATAAGTGCTGATTGGTCAAAAAAAAAAGGCCGGTACATTTTGTGTCCTCCGTACACAAATATTGCTTGCCAATTTCATATCCTTGCAAATGCCATATTTTACATCAAGGTAAATCTTCATCATCGGAGATATTCAGTTCTCTTATGTCGCCAAGCAACATGTATGTCAGTATGTGTTTGTTATATTGCTAGCAGCATGTATGTGTTCACTGCCATGTTGGGTTGATTTTTTTTCTTTTAAGGATACCATATATTTTTATTCCTCCCTTCACAAATGGTCTGATGTGCAGTTGTTTGGATTATAGATTCGTGCTCCCCTTAAACCTGTGATAAAGAGGTTGCAGTTTTAATTTCCACAAATCTGATTTCTGTGTGATCTTTTATTTTGGATATGTTCACTTAAGTCTTCTACCGATTGTCCATAATTTAGTAGTTTTGTTGTTTCCTGATTGCTACCAAAGAACCGATGATAAATAATACTAGCGATCAAGATGAATTATTTAAATTAATGATTGCATCTAGATAAGACATCCTTACTGTTTTCTTATGTATCTGAATTAGATTTTAATTTTATGTATACGAATGAGGATACAGAATATTAGTCTATGTAGGTTTCATGAAATCCAGCTATGCCAATTTTGGGATCGCAAGAACTACAGCCCTCACTCCTCATTGCCAAATGCCAGTACACTGCAAATACAGATAATCATACATTTGCTTGTTGAACAATAACTCAGCATAAACTCTAAAGTAACTCAATTTCATTATCTGAACTAGACCTTTCTATATAAATGTGTATTTGTCTTCAATCATTTCTTCTTATTTTCTTGAACCTGATTGGTCCAGCTAATATATTGATCTTTGATTTTGAAGGCATTTGAGCAACACATTCTATAGGAGGTTGGCAATGAACTTTTATCCATGGTTTGCTCCATTCTGCAATGGATCTGACAGGGGAACTTCGTAGTCTTTGGGCTTATAGCCATTAAAAATGTAGCAATGGGGTAGTGTCACAATGATCTTGTTGACTCTGATGTTGGATGCTCTAAATTTATGCAAAAAAAATGTAGCATATACTGAATCAGGTTTGCCTATTTTGTTGCAAAAATTACATTTGCAACTTGTAAGAGATTTCCATAGCTATAGCACCTGCTCATCTTGCAGCACTAGATACCATTTGAGCTCATCTGGTGGCAATTATTGCTCTGCAGTAATTAAAAGTAATTTGTGCTCCAATTGATAAACGATAGATCGCTAATAAGATGTCCCTTAAAAAATGCTAGATGAGAATTTGCCTCTCATCCTTATGATGATGACAAATGATTTAAAGTAGTGTAAATACTTAATGTATTTTTTGACCAGACCTAGAAGACTCAAACTTATAGGGGGGGAGAGAGAGAGAGAGAGACAGAGAGAGAGAGAGAGCATAACAAACAACAAGGGCATAGGAATTTCGTATTTCAAGGGAAACAAAGTTATATATCATGATAATACTAACCATGACAAACTTAGTTACTCCCACTGCTAACCATGAGAAACTTAGTCGTATTTCTATTGGCTAAATTTTAACTTTAACATCTATATTCATTGATCCATAGTTCAGAAACTCTTTTAGATTGCTACTGACACGGCTGACTCTATGACAAAGTTTCACATGGATGCAATTAGTATGGACTCCTAAACTGACATTGATAATGCACCACAAAGAAGTTATACATTATTAAAATCAAAATTATTATTTCAGTTTGCAAAAAATAAAATACTAAGATCATTTGAGAGCATTGGTTGTCACATTAGTTTCCAGATTTGGAAGGCATGTCCAAAGCCGTGCAATAAACTCATACTTGGCTGCCTCTATTCTATTAGGTCATGTGACCGCCTAGCTTGCATGTGTGATGATCTTATTAACCACCCAAGTAGAGCACATATTGCCAATCATATGAAAATAGCGGAGCGTTGAGCTTGTAAAAATGAGCACCGATCAATACCTAAAACTGACTGTCATTTTTAATGGGTGATATCATGACCTTGAAAGTGCATTTGCCCTATCATGGGTTTTGGTTAGTTGATGGCACCCAAATTAGGGTCTAATGAACTCTACAAGGTTATGTGCAGGTTTAATCCCGTGAACATCTATTGAAAATCTTTTTGGGATTAAACGGTGCCCCTCAATTCGACTTGAACTTCGGCGCTTCAACTCAAGCGGTGGTTAGAATCTTTTTTCATTCTTTTCTTGAGTTAGGAATGCCGTACTATTAAGAGGGATGCAAAACTAAGTGGTATGGTGAAGATAGAGTGCCCAGGCTTTAAATTAAAATCTATTGAGAGACACTCAAAGCACTGCACAAACACGTTTGAGAGCTGTTGGAATTTGACCAGTGTTGGTATAAGATAACTCAAACAAATAAACACTAGGATTACCTGCAAGCGGATAGATACCAATGTAGCACTTCACCCAAGAGTATTCCAGGTATCGTTATTTATATTTTACCACAGGGAAAATGGGATGACTAGAATCTAGACTTAACCCCTCAGCTGCTATCAAGGACGAAGAAAATAGGTGATATAGGATATTGCTAAGGCTTCTAGTTCTAATCCTCACAAGATATGATATGATTGTTCTTAAGGGGAATTACAATAGGAATACACCAACAAAGGGTAAATTCCTTAGTAATGGAATCCTGCGGTCTTAATGACAGGAGGTGGACTGTGTAAGACTCAACAAGGCTAGGTCACCCTCGCGATCTACCACCTATCCGGACAGTATAGGGTATTTACGAGTAAATATAATCTAAGCACCACGCTTAAACTATAAATAACTATTTCAATCAAGGAGCTACCAAGACTAAAGCACTCAAAAGAATCGTAAACCTCAAGAACAATAATAGCAACGTTACTGTCAACGGAATACCGGCGATAGTCTACCGAGAGGTACACCCATGGTAGTAGATTGATCGGTGAAGGTGCGCCTGAGATGAGCAAGAGCTACGCTGAAAGCGTGAGACACGAGATTTATATAGGTTCAGGCCGCCGCGAGACGTAATACCCTACGTCCTGTGTGTTGCTGTATTGTATTGCTATGAGATGAACTGAGTTGAGGGGGTCCCCTGCCCGCCTTATATAGTTTGGGGCGCAGGGTTACAAGTCGGTTTTTGCCATACATAATAGATTACAATCCTAACCGGTTAAGCAAACTAATCGGCTAGATACTAGAAAAGCTATTTCCTTGTCCACCAAGTCTTCGGCGGTTATGCATGATCTTCAGGAGATCATATAGACGACGCATCCTTGGCAGTCCGGGTCTGATCGGAAGACTTGACCCATGTTCTGCCATGCGGGTATATGGGTCTATACCCCCACAGCTAGTCCCCGAGCACCTTGCATTTATCGAGAGGTGCAAATCTTTAAAATTGCTTGACCAGACGGATCTAAGGAGCTCAGAAATTTTTTTGAAAAACCTTCTCTTTGGTGAAGTGTATCCACTTTTGGTTCCTCGGAATCAAGACCTTCACCGTTAGGTGTAGTGTATCCACTTAGTCCCTGATCCTGATAATAGGTGATGCAGGCACGTAGTTTCAGGGTCATAGTCTTCGATGCTTTTGTAATCACGAGGGGTATTGATAAAAATCCCGGAGCACTTCCCGTGCTTAAAAAACGCCTGACGAAGACGACGAAGTCCCCGAGCAACTTGGGTGCTCGGGATCGCTTGGCGATGCGACGAAGTCCCCGAGCAGCTTTGGTGCTCAGAAACGCTTAACGAGGCGATGAAGTCCCGAGTAGCTTTGGTGCTCAGAAACGCTTGGCGAGACGACGAAGTCCCCGAGCAGCTTTGGTGCTTGGAAACACTTGACGAGGCGATGAAGTCCCCGAGCAGCTTTGGTGCTCGGAAATGCTTGACGAGGCGACGAAGTCCCTGAGCAGTTTTGGTGCTCGGAAACGCTTGATGATACGACGAAGTCCCCGAGCAGCTTTAGAGCTCAGAAACGCTTGATGAGACGACGAAGTCCCCGAGCAGCTTTGGTGCTCGAAAACGCTTGACGATGCGATGAAGTCCCCGAGCAGCTTTAGAGCTCAGAAACGCCTGGAGATCCGATGAAGTCTCCAGACAGATGAAGAAAACGGAATCCCCGAGCACATTTGGTGCTCAGGATTGTTTGACAACAGTAACAAAAAAAATTCTCGAACAAAACTAAAAAGTACTGACGTGTCAGAGTAGATGTAAAGTACCTTGACCCATTCGTCTTCCTTCTCTAGCTACTGTCTCACAAAGTAACTGACCCATTCATTGCAAATGCCTTTACGGGCTGGTTGGTAGCTGCCCCATTGAATGCCCTGCATTTACTGTCTTGGGAGGTTGGGAGATGGCAAGTGGCTGTTCAGCTTCCCATCTGCTTATAAATAACCACACTGCATATTTTCCTTGCACCTAGCACTGAACACCCACTCTTCCTGTTCCTTATTGTTTATGGCTTTGTTAGTGTGTCAGGTTGAGCGTCCTCCAGGCAATTATGCTACACTTCCTTTGTAGTTTGAAGAAATCTTGTGATAGGGACCAGCTGTGGGCTGATCCTATTATTAGTAGCAGTCTTGCCACTTGGTGATGCAGTTTGAAGAAATATTGTGATGCAAAATCACTCTCAAAATCCCATATGAGGTCTTCGCAGGATTCTTCTTCACTCTGGGTCAACCAGTTCTTCAAGGTTTGGTTTTTAACCAGGACCATATGTAGACTGATGGCCGATGTTACCCATCCGTCACCGAGCAGCTTCATCGTCTGCTGCGAACCCCTTTCTTTCCACTCCTTTACCCCTCCAGGTTATCTCCCATATTGTATACTGTTGCTGTCAGATCATGAATGTATTCGACGCGATGACGTGAAGATGCTGTGTATATAGTACCCCTTCTTCAGCTCTTGGTAGTCTTTCGTTAAAACTAGAGATGATAACAGAGGCCGGAGTAGTACGATATTAAGAAAATCCAGATTGTACTCTTCTTGTATGATTGTTCTCCATTTATTCTTCAATAAAAGATCTCACCCGATGATGTTGAAAACAAACTGCCGATAGTCATCGGAACACATCCAGTATTAGAAACACTTGGCGAAAATGAAGAAATAGCCAAGCTGCTTTTTATTGTTCGAAGATGTTTGGCGAGACGACAAAATCCCCGAGCAGATCTGCTGCTCGGAAGCGCTTGATGGGACGACGAGATCCTCGAGCAGGCCTGCTGCTCGGAAACACTTGATGAAGCGACGAAGTACCCAAGCCATTCACTGCTCGAAAAATCTTGACGATGGAAACAACCAACCACCCTATGTGCGGGTATTCGAAACGACGCACCGCTCTTTTTGAAGGGTTTCGAACGAAGTGGAAACGGTTCGCCTTCTCCACAAATCCATTCGATAATCATTTGAACAACCAACCGCTCCAGCCTGCCCTAGCCGTTGCCATCAAGGGTTTCGAGATTCCTTGAGCCAAGTTCCAATTCCTCAAAGAGTTCTTCGATTCATCCTTCCGCCACCCCAAATCTCCAAAGATTTCAAAGAAATGGGTCCCAGGAAGAGCACACGCATGCCTCCAAAGAAAGCGAAGGAGCCACAACCTGGGGAGTTCCGTATGGACAACGAATGGCAACCCTCCACGATGACGGAGAAATCCATTCTGGGGTTGGTGGCGAAAGGACTGCTACCAGATCGTGCCATTGCCAGGTGGAGGCCTTCAGGAGGTGAGCCGTATCCTATGCCCGGTACTGGTGAAATGACTGTATCTGCCGATTACTTTCTTTGCGGATTTGGTGTGCCTTGCCATCCGTTCCTGCGAAAGCTTCTTGATTACTATGTGATCTCGCTATGCCACTTGCATCCCAACTCCATCTTCCAAGTTTCTATCTTTATCCACTTCTGCGAAGCTTTCCTTGGTATTCTCCCCCATTTCAATCTGTTTCGCCATGTATTCATGCTCGTGAAGTCAACTGGTGTGGGTTCCCGAGTTGCCGGGGGGTGTATCTCAAAACTCGTGACAGAATGTCGAGCCAATACCTTCATATCCCACTCAATACCAGCCTACGTGACTGCAGCAAGCGATGGTTCTACATCCCAAACCAAGATCCTCCCGTCCGCAGCGCTGTAGATCAGATGCCGGAGAAAAAATCAAGTTGGTCAGACAGACCGACTTCGGATGAGATGGTGCAAGTGGACGAACTGCTGGTAATTATAAAAGGGATGAATTTGAGTGGTGTTGGCATTGCTGCCAGCTTCATCAGGCGCCAGGTGCAGCCGTGTAAGGATAGGATCCACCCAGCATTCGTGTGGAGAGGACATTCAGACCCAAGTAGGGAAGTGCGAGATGAATTGTCCGCCACGGAAGCTATAAAAAGGTTGGAGGAGCTATTCGACCATCATGTTCACATTGACAATCGTGGGCAAGATAAACCATTCCGCATTGAAATTCCACCTACAGAGATAGTCAGCTCGCAACACCTTTTTTCATCTTGATATTCTTCATCAATTGCTTCTTATTGATATTTATTTGATTGTTTGAAGATCCATGGACAGGAGTGTAAAGTTTACTTCTCTGATGTCCCGATCGCCGAGTGGCCTCAGGGCGTGATCCCTGATCGCCGGTTCCATCCTGGTGACGAAGAAGAAGAGATTGCAGAGCTTTCAGAAGATCCACAAGATGACGACATTGAAGAAGACCTTGAAACTCTATCTTAGCGAGTATCTCGCGGTAAGCAAGCTGTGTCAGAGAAGCCTGGATCATCAAGCGGCAGTGCTCGGAAGCCAGAAAAACCAGTTAGGATATCCGACGAGCTGCCCCGTCGCCAAGCGGTGATCCCTGACTCAAGCGACGCTGAAGAGCCGGCACCGAAACGACAAAAAGGGAAGGTTCCCCCGGCCAAAAACTCTATAGACGAGGGAACTTCTGGTTGGAAGAAGAACTTCACACGGAAACGTCGTCGATCAGCACTGTAAGCATGCATGTCATGCTATTTTTTTGTCGAGGAGCTGATGCAATTATCTTTAGTCATGACTTCCACCTATTCCAGGGATCCCTTGACTGAAGATGTTGAAAAGATGCCGAGTGAGGGAATTATTGACAATGAGCCGCCGAGGAGTGGAGATGACGGTGGAGTCGCCGCCAGATGGCCTTCCGACCATGAATCGCTGAACATCTCGGACCAACAGCCGGCTTCAGGCTCACTGAATCAATCGCCATCATCCATGGGCCTGTGTGAACCGACGCCACCACCGCCGCCTCCGTCTACATGTCAGGATGCAGAGGAGTAGACCAAGGACGCCAGAGGGGATAATTCATCGGAGAGAGATGCCCCTGGACCGGTGTCGCCCAACAATCATAATGAAGGGGCCAGTGCCCATACCGGAGGACCCTTTATTGAAGTTCCCGAGCGACCATCCACCAGCACTGCGCTACCGGACCATGATGTGGAAGAGATTTCTCGTCAAGCTGCGGGCGAAGCTCCACCGATGGTACTCTGAACCTTGAGGAGAATTGGTGACGAATATGCCATCATCACAGAGGAAAGAGCCGCGGACGAAGAGCTTGAGGCTTTGAAGGCCGATATTGCTGGGACCCACGCCGATATGAGGAATGTGCTCCGTCGGCTGGGGCAATTATCTTCGCGAGTTCAGGTACTAACTTCCTTATTGTATTTACCTTGGGGATTTCTTCGGCTACTTCTCATCGTGCTCGTCTATTTCATCCAGGCGGTGCATGATACGGCGGAGGATCGCTGAAAGACAATTCAACGCGCCGTAGGCCTCGTAATCGAGAACGAGAGGTTCTAAAAGGAGACCGCACGCCTGGAAGAAGCGATGAAGGACCTCCGTGAGGAACGTGATACACTGCAATTGCATTGCAATGACCTTGTGGAGTCTGAGGAGAAGCTGTTGCAGGCAAACAAAGGTATGGAAGCCATTGCTGTACTGGCCAGTTTATCTGGGCTCTTGCTTGCTCCTTAATTTTGAGGTCTTGTCATGCAGATCTAAAAGAACTGTTTGATGGAGCCGTGAATCGAGGTATGTAGCTTCTTTAGGTCTTCGATTCTTTTCTTTCTAGATGATGTTGATCCACTATCTTCCTTGTTGTAGCCAAAGAGATGGAGAAGGAAGTGACGATGATGTGGGAAGCTGCTCAGAGGAATGAAGAGAGCCGCTTGGGTAAGTTTTCTTTTGCTTGTAGAATGCTTCGTTGCTTTATGTCGAGACTTGTAATCTATATCTTTCCTTGTGATTAGTTATGGAGCAGAGAACGCGGGCGCAAATGAATGATTTGTCCCAGCGTCTCGAGTCTGCCGAGGACTGCTATGAAGCTGTGGCAGAAAGCATTAAACCTGTCTTAGACATTATTGAATATGCACCTGGCAATCCTCCCACTGAGGCACCGCAAACCTTTGACATTGTTCACCGGAGTCGTAATGCACTGCGGTATTTCAAGACTTTTTGTACCGACATGGCGGAGAATGTGGCAGGCCACGTGCTCGGCGTGGTGCGCTCTCATTATCCCGGCGTGAGCAATGACAGGGTGAAGACGGGTTATGCCTGTGGAACCACCGAGCAGGAGGAAGATCTGCTTGAAGAAGAAGCAAAGCCCGTGGCGAAACTTCTGGCAGCGGACATGTAGCTATTCCCCACGGAGAACACGTGACGTCACCTGTAAAAGAATGCATTTTTTCTTTGTGCAGTAAACAGTTTGTTAATCACATTGATCAAGAACTGTTCAGACGAAGTTCATATGAATTTGCTTTTTTATTTTTGATAAAATCACTGAGTGTTCGGAGATTCGTAGGCGATCCTATGTGACTTGCGGCGCTCGATCTTGGTCGAGTTTTATCGTATTGGTTGGCGAGTAGCTAGAGTATAAAACTCTTTGGAGAGATCCGCATCCGGTGCCCGCACTCTTGTCGGGGCTTTTGGAGACGCTGCTAACCTGCCCAAGCGTCCTCGGGGCTTACGTGTTAGCGAAGACTTAACGGCCCAGGCGTCCCTAGGGTTTACGTGATGGCGAAGCTGCCCGTGCCTAGCGGGGGTTACGCTTATCGTGGGCGAAGGCTTCCAGAATTTATCAGGGCGGTCGATGGAGTGGCAAGGTTAGGCGGCCTGTCGAACGCAGGGCTTACTCGTCGACGTGGCTAGGATGCCCGAACGGGTGCGGGGCTTACACGTAGCCGTAATTGTGCTGCCCGAGCAGGTGTGGGACTTACGTATTGGCGAAGAGGTGATGCCCGAGCAGGTGCGGAGCTTACGCATTGGCGAAGAGGTGCTGCCCGAGCAGGTGCGGGGCTTACGCATTGGCGAAGAGGTGCTGCCCGAGCAGGTGCGGGGCTTATGCTTTGACGGCAAACTTATTGATCTGCGATTACAGACATACATGTATATCGAGGCAATATGACTTTTATTAAAGTTAATGAAACAAAAATACACATATCAGCCTTGACACGCTGCCAAGGATAGAAGCGACGTAGATGCTCGATGTTCCATGAGTTGGGGATGTCGACGCCGTCGAGGTCGCACAGCCTGTATGAGCCTGGCCAAGTTACTGCTCTGACCATGTAAGGTCCCTCCCATGGGGAAGAGAGTTTGTGCATGCCCTCCTTGCTCTGCTTGCGCCGAAGGACGAGGTCACCGACCACAAAAAACCTGCCATTGACTTTCCGGTTATAATACCGCCGTATCCCCTCCAGGTATTTGGCCGTGCGTACGCAAGATGCCAGACGTTCTTCTTCGAGTTTGTCGATGTCCTCTGCTCGTGCGCCGTCGGATCTTTCTTCGTTGTAGTTCTCAATTCTAGGAGCTCAGAAAGCGACGTCGGCTGGTAGCACTGTTTCTGATCCGTAGACCATAAAGTATGGAGATACACCAGTATTGCGACTAGGCTGCGTCCTCAATCCCCAGACGACTGCTGGCAATTCATTGATCTAGTTTCCTAGGCTTCTTTCGACGACTTCATGTAAGCGCTTCTTGAGGGCGTTGAGCAACATTCCGTTCACTCTTTCGACTTGTTCGTTAGCTCGAGGGTGAGCCACCGAGACATACTTTACCACAATGCTCCTTTCGTCCCAGAAATCCCAGAAGTCGCTTCCAGTGAAGGTAGTTCCGAGGTCGGTGATGATGCTGTTCGGAAGGCCGAAACGATGTGAGATGTCGTTGAAGAATTCTACAGCCTTGGCCGCTGTTGCCTTCACCAACGGCTTGTACTCAATCCACTTGGAGAATTTGTCGATGGCGACGTATACGCAGTGGTAGCCCCCTTTAGCCGCCTTGAAAAGGCCTATCATGTCGAGTCCCCAATTAGCGAATGGCCAGGATACAGGTATGGTCTGTAGCTACTGGGCTGGGACATGTATCTGCTTTGCGAAAAACTGGCACGCCTCATAGTGCCGTACAATCTTTTCGGCATCCTGGATGGCAGTAGGCCAGTAAAATCTAGCTCGAAAAGCTTTGCCGACCAGGGTGCGTGAAGTTCCGTGGTTGCCGCACATGCCTCCATGTACTTCTTGTAGTATCTTGATGCCCTCTTCGCGCGTGACACACTTCTGGAATACTTCGCTCTTAGCGTTTTTACGCATGAGCCTATTGTTGACGAGGACGTAGTTCTTGGACCATCTCACAAGACGTTCTGCTTCTATCTTATCTTCGGGGATTTTGGCCTCGAGCAGATAAGCAATGAAAGGTGCCCTCCAATCATCCGTAGGATCAGAGATGCAGGCTGCTACCTAACCGGACGGATGCACTTCGACTTCTTCCTCTTTAGGGATGGAGGCGTGGATCAAGTCTTGGACGAAGACGCCGGAAGGAATATCGGCGCGCGATGAACCGAGCTTAGATAGCTCGTCGGCTGCTTGATTTTCTCCTCGGACGACGTGGTGAAACTCAATGCCCAAGAATTTTTCTTCATGTTTTCTGATTGCGGCGACGTAGGCGTCCATCTTCTCACTGTTACAGTCCCAATCTTTATTCAGCTGGTTGATGACTAAGGCAGAGTCCCCATACATCATCAGCCGCCGGATGCCGAGTTCGGAGGCGATCTGTAGGCCGTGGATGGCAGCTTTGTATTCGGCCGCATTGTTGGAGGCTTTGAAATAGATTTTTAATACGTAACGAAGGCGTTCATCGGTCGGTGATATGAGGAGTACGCCAGCACCAGCACCACCAATCCTGAGGGACACATCAAAATACATCGTCCAGTGTTCCTCGTGCTTGGTTGGTACTTGCTCCTGCAGTTTCGTCCATTCGGCGATGAAGTCGGCCAACACCTGGGACTTGATCATCGTTAGGCTGTGGAACTCCAGAGAATAAGTCCCCAGTTCCACCGCCCATTTTATGATTCTGCCGTTGGCGTCTTTGTTACATAAGATGTTGCCGAGAGGATGTTGGGTGACCACTATGATTTTATGAGCCTCAAAATAATGGCGGAGCTTGCGTGATGTGACAAGGATAGTGTAAATCAGCTTCTGGACCGTCGGGTAGCGAGCTTTGGACTCGTTTAGAACTTCGCTGATGAAATAAACTGGTTGCTGAACCGGATATGCATGACCGTCTTCCTCCCGTTCGATGACTACCGCCGTGCTGACAACATTGCTTGTTGCGGCGATGTAGAGGAGCAGATTTTCGTCCTTCTTGGGAGCTGTAAGGAGCGGGGGATGTACCAGAAACTGATTCAGGTTCTTGAAGGCCTGGTCGGCTTCTTCCGACCAGACAAATTTTTTGCCTGCCTTGAGGAGTTAGAAGAAGGGGAGGCCTTTTTCGCCTAACCTGGAGATGAATCGGCTTAGGGCCGCCATGCATCCGGTGAGTTTTTGAACATCTTTGACGTTGGTCGGGGGCTTCATTTTCATGACCGCCTCGATCTTTTCTGGGTTGGGGAGGATGCCTCGTTTGCTGACGATGTTGCCGAGCAGATTGCTCGATGATACGCCAAAGATGCACTTGGAGGGGTTCAGTTTCCATTGGAATTCATCCAACTTCCCAAAGATTGCTTCGAGGTTGGAGACGAGGTCTTCTGCCTTCCGGGTTTTGATAACAACGTCGTTGACATAAGCTGCAGCGATGTCAGGAATGAGATCCTTGAGGCATGCCTGGATGGCCCGCTGGTATGTCACGCCAGCGTTCTTCAGGCCAAAGGACATGGTCTTGTAGCAGTAGGCCCCGAAGGGCGTAATGAAGGAGGTTTTCTCCTGGTCTTCTTCCTTCAAGGCGATCTGATGGTAGCCGGAGTAGCAGTCGAGGAAGCTGAGTAGCTCGCAACCGGCTGTGGAGTCGACGACTTCATCGATACGGGGGAGACCGAAAGGGTCTTCAGGGCAGTGTTTGTTGAGATCGGTGTAATCAATGCACATTCTCCATTCATTATTCTTTTTTCTTACAAGGACCAGATTGGCTAACCAATCGGGATGATACACCTCTTTTATAAAGTCGGCAGCTAGGAGCCGAGCTATTTCTACCCTAATAGCCTCCTTCTTGTCTAGAGAGAAACGCCGGAGCTTCTGCTTAACAGGCTTGGCGGTCTTCGAGACATTCAAGGAGTGCTCGATCAACTCCCTCGGTACGCCGAGCATGTCCGCGGGTTTCCACGCGAAAACGCTAACGTGCTCTCTGAGGAAGCTGACGAGCGCGTCTTCCTATTTGGGATCGAGATCTGCCCCGATGCGAGTAGTTTTACTCAGATCACCGGGGACGAGGACGATGTCCTTAGTCTCCTTGCTCTTGGTAGCAGCTCTGGGCGGGGTCTTCTCCGGGATGCTCTGTTCTTCGGGCGCTAGCTTCTATGCGTCCACCGCGCACGTATTCATCAGGATGGAGACGTCGGTGGCTTCTGCCATGGCGATGGCCTCCTTTTCGCAGTCGTATACGACTTGGAGGTTGGAGCGGACCGTAAGGATGCCGGTCTCCATCAGCATCTTCATGACGAGGTAAGTATAGTTGGGGATGGTCCCAAACTTAGCCAAAGCTGGACGACCGAGTATGGCGTGGTACGCGGCGTTGAAGTCAGCCACCAAGAAGTCAATGTGCTCGATGCGGTAGCACTGTGGTGTCCCAAACTAGACAGGAAGATTGATCTGTTCCAGGGGATAGGAGGGCTGCCCTGGGACAATTCCCCAAAACGGAGCCGTGGTCGGCTCCAGATCTTCTGCTCGGAGTCCGAGCACTTTGGCGGCTCCTGAGAACAAGATGTTGAGGCCGCTGCCACCGTTGATCAGGACCTTGCAGAAGTGTGTCTTGCGTATCACCGGGACGAGGATCAGTGGGAAGCGCCCTAGGTTGGGTTCTCCGTCCACTGGTCTTCTCTGCTGAAAGTGATGGCCTTGTGAGACCAAGGGGGGAATCTCGGGTCGGTGATGAGAGCGTCATGGTTGGCGACAGAGTTGACGCGTCTGGCGACGAGCTTCTTCTCTCTCTTTGACACCATGGCTATGCGGCCACCAATGATCGTGGAGACCTTGCGATGAGCTTCAGTGAAGCCTAGAGGCTGGTCGTTGTTGTCATCGCGCTTGTCTCTCTCGGACTCAATGCGAGCCCTCTTCTTATCTTCTTCTTGGAACGCCCTGGAGAAGCCATAGCATTCCCTCATGGTATGCTTATGGAACTTGTGGATCGGGCATTGACTATCGAGGAGCTTGTCATAAGCTTCTTCGTAATTACGCTTTGGAGCTGGTCGGGTGTTGTAGACTTGGTAGTAGCGACATCTTTCTCCAGCTCTGGAGCCTTCTGGTTCATCACGGCGACATCGATCGTAGCGATGTTGGTCACGGTGATCGCGCTCGCCACGGTGATGGTCTCGCCGAGCTCCTCGTTCATCATGGCGCCGATCAGATCGATGGTCGGTGTCCTCGCGGCGTGGTCGGTCGGGGAAGTGGAGATGACTATGAACGGAGTGGTGGGCCGCTTCGCTTCCTTCGGCGTACTTATTGGCGATGCGTAGCATCTCGGTGATAGAATCTGGTCTGCTGCGGTACAACTTCCTCTGGAGCTCCTCATCGGGCCGGAGGCCACATATGAAAGCGGAGATAGCCTCGGCATCCGTGACGCCTGGAATGTTATTTCTGGTTTCTGAGAAGTGCCGAATATAATCCCGCAATGATTCTCGCGATGACTGCTGAATCTTCTCTAGATCATATTTCGTGCTAGGCTGCTTGCAAGTGGCGCTGTAGTTGTTGATGAATTGTTCCCATAGCTGGTCCCAAGTATCGATGGAGTTCGGCTTTAGGCTCTGCAGCTAATTATTGGCGGATGTGTTGAGCATAACTGGCAAGTAGTTCGCCATGACGTCGGAGTTCCCCCCAGCAGCTTTGACCGCGATCTCGTAGACGGTAAGCCACTTGGTAGGGTCGGCGGTGCCGTCGTGGGTCTCGACGGCGATGACCTTGAAGTTCGGCGGCCAGCGTACCGCTTGGAGTTCTGCCGTGAAGGGGAGTCCGGGAGCGTTCTTGTCGTTGACCGGGGGGCCATGCGCCTCATCATATTCCTTACGATGCTCTGTCTCTGCTGAGTGCCTGGCTTCCCTCCGATTCTCCATACGCCCCCGGAGATCTCTGGTCTTCAGCTTTTCCCGGAGGTCAGACTGGTTGACCTCCTGGTCTCCATCTTGGCGACGACGTCTCCAGCCGCCGCAGGAGTGACCACCATCGTCGTGGATGATCTCGGTGGCTGACGCAGTGGAAAGTGATGGAGGTGGGAACTGGCGTTCTTCGTTGATCTGGACCTGGGCTGCCTGGAGGTAAGCCGTAAGGCGTTCCACTTTAGGCGTCGAACCCAGTCTTTTGACCTCTTCTATCGCGACGGCGACATTCACACTTGGAGTTTTGTAGACCTGGTGTTTGCCGACCAGATCGAATTCTGGCTCCAAGTTCCGCACGGTGGACTTTCTTGCCTCGGCTTGCAGTTCGCGACGCCGTCTTCGGTGGGCGTTCCTCCCCTCGTGGGCTGCTCGAGCCTCTTCTGTTTCATTCAGAGGAGGAGCGCTGTCATTGCTGACGGCGAGGACGAGCCCGCCGAAGAACCGTCCAGTGGGAGGTGACAGATCAGTGAGATCGCTGCTGTCCACGTCGTCGTGGTCGGAGCAGCCATTGTCGGCGATGATGAAGCTGGAGCTGGTGGTGACATGCTCGTAGGAGGCGTGATCGGAGGAGCATAGTAGATGCGCAAAACTAGAGGCCGCGTTCCGAAGACCGAATGGCATATAGCCACTCCGGAGGTCATGGTCGGAGGCCCTCGAAGACGCGATAGCTCGGGGCCGTAGCTCGATGACGCGCCCCCGAGGAATGACTGTGATGGCCAGAGTCATGTCCTGGCCAAGCGGGGATGATTGTTGTGTCGTCAATGGGTGCTGAAAGTGATCTGCAGTCGACTCCAGGATCTGGAGACTCTCGAACAGGCCTTGGGAGATCCGATCTATGGATCTGATCAGGTCGTCGTTGTCGATGGCCTTCCGGGTGTAGCGTGGCAACTTTCTTGCCGAGGCAGAGTTTGCTAGAGGAGTTGGAGTAGATGCGATCTGGGCCGCATCCAGGATCTTTCCTTTGCCGTCGGTACCGATGATCCAGGTGATAGATCCCACCGTAAAGATCTGGCTCGGCGTCGGGAGCTCGATGGAGCTTGAAAAATCACCTTGTTCGCCATGAATCAGGAAGCACACCCCCTACCTGGCGCGCCAACTGTCAATGGAATACCGGCAATAGTCTACCAAGGGGTACGCCCAAGGTAGTAAATTGATCAGTGAAGGTGCGCCTAAGACGAGCAAGAGCTACGCTGGAAGCGTGAGACACGATATTTATACAGGTTCAGACCGCCGCGAGGCGTAATACCCTACATCCTGTATGTTGCTGTATTGTATTGCTATGAGATGAACTGAGTTGAGGGGGTCCCCTGCCCGCCTTATATAGTTTGGGGGGTAGGGTTATAAGTCGGTTTTTGCCATATATAATAGATTACAATCCTAACCGGTTAAGGAAACTAATCGGCTAGATACTAGGAAAGCTATTTGCTTGTCCACCAAGTCTTCGGCGGATATGCATGATCTTCAGGAGATCATATAGACGATGCATCCTTGGCAGTCCGGGCCTGATCGAAAGACTTGGCCCATGTTCTGCCATGCGGGTATATGGGTCTATACCCCCACAGTTACTCACTTGGATTAGAAGTTGAACTCCGAAGAAATCTTCAGAAACAAGCCCCAAAGAAGGACTTGAATCCGTGGGTACAAGTCATAAAACAGTCACCGACAGGCTGGCAACTCCCCCAACTATCTCCAGCTCTACTACCACACTATTTCTAGAACAAGAATAGCCCTAATCTGAAGAGACTACAAGGCTAATCTTCTACTTGATGCTTGGCTCCAGATCCTATCTTGGGCTTCTACTCTATTTGAGATATGTCGGTGGAATTCTGAAACCCTGGATTGATTTCTCTTTGGATCATTTGAAAACCCTGGGGGGTCTGGAGCTCCTTATATAGGCCGATGGGATGAACCGTAGTCCTTAGATCAAACTGACTTCGACGGGTGGTCTAGATTCCATGAAATTTTGGGATGTGGGTCCACATCGAAGCGGAGGCGGAGAGGCCTCACTGATAGTTCGGCCGACCTGGTCAGTGGGTCGGCCAACCCCCTCTCTCTGAGTTGCGGGTCCCGCTTCGGCAGGCGTGTCTCTGGTGTCTTCTAGAATATTCTTGATCTCCTACCGCGGCGTAATTCGGTATTTTTCTCTGCGGAGTGGGTCCTCTTTGGTGTAACACCCGGTTTTTCCGAAGAATACCAAGCGTTAACTATATGTGTGCCCAGGATGTCCACACAACACATATAGTGACAAATATGGTCAATATCATAAGTAATGCTTGATTACATAGCGAAACATATTTACATTAAGACTTACAAATATATCAAAGCACAACGAAAACTATTCTTCATCTTCTATCTTCGGGTCACCAAACTCCACAGGGACGGTTGACTGGGAGAGCACTCGCCTAGTGCTCTTGGAACAGCTCATGGAAGCACCTTGCTTGAACCACCATCTGGTACCCACCGGGATTTTTATTGGTGATAACAACAAGCGTTAGCTCACCATGCTCAGCAAGTATAATTATGGGGGATGCAAGGCTCAAAAGGTTGACACGGGTTACAGCAGTTGCTTTTAGTTGGTCAAGTTTTACTTAGAACCTACTTTGCTAAATTAATAAATAACCCAGTTCCCAAATAAACCAAGTTTATCTTTGAGCATCATTTTAACAAAACTCCTCAACACTTCCATAGGTATCAACTGATACAAAAAGGATTCCAGGCTGCTCGTGTCCGTGAGCACGACTGATATATCAGATTGGAAGAATTCTGCAGAATTTGTACAGCTTTAACCCCGAGTCGTGTATACCCATATGCTCGGGGCCCGTCGACCCCATAACACTGCCGAGGTGAGTGAGCAGGGTAACACCGCAAAGCTTTTCACTAATCACCCTAACAAGTTAGTAGCCGCGAGATTTCAGCAGCAAGGCAAATGGAGGCCCCCTTCAAGAATGGCACACCATGTGACCGTAGCCCAGCACACATCTTGATAGGCTCAGAACCCATTCTAGAACCCAGGCCCCCCTCTTGCGCCTTTCGGTAACCACTAACGAGCTAGAGAAAAACTAGTTACTTGGCTAAGATCAGAGCCCATTGATTCTCGTGGATGTACGGGTTTCCTGGGAGGTCAACTTTCAATGGAAGTCTTGACGGAGGACAACTAGAGTACAAAAACCCATACTCCAGTGCCCTTCGAGCTTTGTTGATAAAAACATATTTTATCCAACATTTCATAATTCTTAAGTCAAGATTCCATAATAGCATTTTTGAGCATAGCAGCTAGTAACTCTAATATGCATAAATTCTTCCCCTATAGGTAACAAGGTGTTTGATCAATAAAACCTAAACGGGTACATATATGTGGCTAGGGCTTACAAGATTAGACACATGCACATGAACGTATTGTTTAATAGTTGCTAGGTAACAAGGAAAACCATAGGTTATACTTGCCTCCAAATGCTTGCTATCCAAACCTTCTAACTTCTCTTCTGTATCTTCCTCGTATAGCTTCTTTTCTATCGATCGCAAAAACCAACACAAGCTTCACATTCAAACCATGGGGATTAGTGTGGTGGAGCGAGGAAGCACATCGACGACGGCCGGTGATGACAACACGGTTCAACGGCTCATCCTTCTCGCGATGCAAGTTGATCGGGGTGACATCCATGGTGGTAGAAGCCACTACCACGACATGAATAGCAGGGAGGTTGATGTTGAACCACTTCAAATCCTTGTTGGGTGGTTGGGAGGGAATCGAGGTAGCTAGATGGATTGCAAACACCGATTTGCTTCGTTTTCATGGAGGGGAAGGAGAGGAAGGTTGGGGAATGGTTGGGGCAGCCATGGGGGAGATGGAGGGGCTGCAGGGGTGTTCCTCCTCTATTCTTGACATGGGAATGAGAGGGGGAGGCGTGAGGGGGCTGTGGGGGAGGTGTATATGAAGTGGAAGGGATGGGAGGCCAAGGGGTTGGAAGCCAAAGGGCCTTACTTTGATGATTTGATGACTTGCTTGATATTTTTGTGCAATATGGAGGGCTTTCATGAGGTGGACATGGGAGAGGAGACATGAAGAGGTAGAGGGCTGGTTGGACTTGATGTTGAACCACAAATGAGAGGAGGGTGGTTGGGTTTTGACCCGCGGCGAGAGATTACTCAAAGTTTGGACCGGATTCGGCTCGGAGCAATGTCGGAGGACGAAATGAGTTGGGTTGACCCATTAGCAAAAGAAGGAGAGATGGGGAAGATGGTTTACTAATGGGATATATTAGGTGCTTGTACAAATAGAAGAATATAATATGGAATGGTAATGTTGGGCTCGGGTCGATAAACTCTCAGCGACACGATTAGGGTTGCCAAAACATTTAGAGCTTCAAAAGGGGACACCAAAGCAATACAATTTTCAAAAGATGTTACAAAAACAAGTTTGATTTTGATTAAGAGGAGAAGAGATGTATGTGAAAGAGTCCAAGTGGATGTTGCCCAAGCTAAAGTGACCAAAGAAAAGAAAGTCCGAACTGAGATTATCATGGGTACACGACATGTGATTGATTTGACTTGAACAAAGTAATGGTAGGATTGTATGAGATAGGAGATGCGATGATTGGTCATCTAGCATAGATTTTGGATTTGGATAAGATTCAATCAAAAAGGATTAGGAGTTCAAATAATAGGAGAAAGAAAGAACAAGGTGATAGTTAGGGATTTAGGTAACATGAGCTTGGTTGTTTGGTAAGATAAAAGTTTAGAGATCCATCAAGGTTTTTGGAACAAGGATCAAGGTATATGGTTCTAAGGATTTAATCATAGATGGAAACTTGATTAAAGATCTTGAGACATTTGATTCTAATAAAACCCTATGCGCGTTTAAAAACTTTTAAAATCAGTTTTCATACAAAACACTATGCAAAGGCATGAATGCAAAAAACCATTACGTTATTCACAAAATTTTCAGAAACTTACATTTTCCACTATCTATAATGTCAACAACTTAAGCTAAGTGGGAATTTTTAGAAAATGGTAAAAATCATTTGTTTGGTTTTTAGTGTTTTCTAGTCACATCCCAAAATAAGAATTTTGGGGTGTGACATTTGGTTCTTTTTCTATATAGTCCCTGAAAAACACAGATTCACCAAAACTAGTGGAATTCTGTCAGCTTAAACCCTATTCTAGGTGTTGGCCCTAATTTATATCCTTTTTCATGATTGGTTGACGGGTAAAATCATGCAATAACTACCGTCAACAACCAGTCGGAAGTTCCGACGTGTCGAAAGTTTTGGCCCAGGCCGGAAGTTCCGACATACAGCCAACTGGTGGCGTGGCTAAGTGCCAAGTGGTCGGAAGTTCCAGCCTCCGTCGAAAGTTTCGGCTGGAGCCGGAAGTTCCGACCTACTCGTACTGTGCCCTGTTTGGATAGCGGGGTCGGAAGTTCCGACCCTCAGCGTCGGAAGTTCCGACGTAGATCTGAAAGGTTAGATTTGGACTTGGCTATAAAAGCAACCTCACTCACTTCTAACTATTACAACGCATTCATTTCGACCAAACTTTGTCCAAAACAGCTCCCAAGCATTGAAGGCTCTCCTCTCCGCTCCCTTTTGCTCCCAACTTCGATTCCCCCAAGGATTTGAGTGAAGAGTGAGTGGATTGAGTGAGAAAATCATCTCTTGAGCTTGAGCACTTGATTCTCCTTGTCTTGCCGGTTGGTTTTGTGTTTGTTACTCTTGGACCATTGCTCCTAGCCGGCTAGGCGTTGCCCAAGAGCATCCAATCTTGTGGATTCGCCTTGGTAAGTTTGTATTACCCTTGATTTCTAGTGGAAAACTTGAGTTACCTTTGTGGTTTCTTTGAGAGAGGCAAGGAGGTGAAATAGACTCCGACCTAAGTGGTCACCTCAACAACGACGACGTAGGAACTCCTTTCTGGGGTTCCCGAACCTCGAGATAAATTCTTGTGTCTCTTGTGCCCGTTGGTATTATTGTGTTACTTGCTTGTATTACTCTTGTGCTTGTCCTTCTCCTCCTCCCTCTTCATTTCTAGGGTTTAAGCTATACTTGTGATTTGGAGCATCTCCGGAGCTAAGGAACTGCACCTGCTACATCACCACTTCACTGGGTAAAAGGGTTGTAAGAATTCAAGCTCTCTAAAGTTCATTTGGTCATTAGGGCTAACTTTCCCATAGGAGTTGGAACCTCCGACAGCTTAAGCCGGAACTTCTGACACCGTCGGAAGTTCCGATGCAAACTGCCAGAACTTTCGGCAGTCTCTGACCTTTGCAATTTAGATTGTGTGTGTTGGCATTTCTTAACGTCATTACAAAAGATAGACTAAAAGTCCATCCCCAGCAACGGTGCTAGAAATGCTTGTTGGCATTCCAGCCACCATTACTTCAGAAAGGTAATCCTTGGCCCTTAGTGGCGCCGGCCTAGGTAATGCAGTCTGGTAATAGCAGTTAGAAGTGCCGGATTGGCCTTACTAACCGTCATTACTTACGATATGCAAAACTGTGGCACGGCGCCATGGGGTGCACAAGAATTACAATCCTTAAGTAATGGTACTTAGGTACGCCAATCGATAGCTCAATAAGGAATAAGATTACTCTGCAAGCGCACAAAACTATCATTGTAGCATTTCAACCCGTGAGTATTCAAGGGTGTCGTATTTATAATTTCCCGTAGGAGGGCATGATGAATTCCATCAAGCTTTTGGTATAAACATGATCACTTATTGGATGCATAGGTAGGCATAGCATAGGCAGGGGTTAAAACATGTTTGTAAGATAGTGGACACACACATCGGAGCAACCTCAAGGATAAAAGATAAAATAAAGAATAAAGAATAACTGCGAGAGCAAGCATTGGTCATATACAGGCTATGCAACGAATAGTAATTACATCGAATTAATAAGACTAGGATCAGGACTAAGTCTGGGATTATAGGGAGGTCCTCGCAGCTGGTCTGCCAGCCGATAGAGACTTTACGAACTCCTACTCAATACCCGAACGTGGGGGAATGCTAGGGATGGACAGGGCTATCACCACCTGCCCACCTACCCCTCTGCCCGTGGGGTACCGACATATCCGCTGATTCCCACATAGCCGAGCACCACGCCCGTGTAATTGGAAACAACTCCTAGCCCCCCAAGACCCCAACCCTTCGGATTGACAGGCTCGGCTAGGAGCAACCATGACAGCACAACGAACTATTATCCCGTCCTTACTTCTTCCTCTATTCATACTAATTTGATGAACGATGAAGAACTTTGATGAACATATCAAGACCATAACACATAGACTATGAACTAGTTTACATGTTATGATCATAATATGGACTAGACTATACTCTAATTCAGATGCATTGCTATATAAATAAGATAAGAACTTGCTCATAGAGGAAAATCGATGTGTATTCATACCAAGATGTTCTTGATTCCTCTAAGGAGACAAGCTCTCCTTGATAGCTTTGCCTTGCTCTACTACTACTAAACTAGAGAACAAGTAAGAAATATGAGGTGTAGTGCTCCAAATGTGGGTGTGTGTTTTGGAGGGGGTGAAGCACATTTATTTATAGTTGATCAAGGGCGGTTTGGGCGTTCTAAGCATGGTAGGAGGTGAAACCGCCTTCAGGGAACCGCCTTGAGCATGTGGTTGAAAACTGGGCCCGAGAAGTGCCATCTGGGGGGCGGCCGCCCCCGAGGGCGGTCGGTCCCTGGCAGGCGGCAACTGGCCACCGCCTTCGGGTGGTCGGTTGCTCTCTGGGCCTGGGCCTCCCCCGCGATTATGGATGGATCCCGTTTGATGCTTTGATGGGCTTTTCTCTTTTATTCTTGATTTGCACCTTTTCTGAATGCGTTTCCTGGAAGTGCGCTTTCCTTGATATTTTGATGCATTTCCACGTGCTATCTCTGTAAGTTAGGTGCACAACAAAACTCGTGGAAAGGTTAGACAAAGCCCTATTCTCTATTTGTTTTAGTATTAAAATGATGTTATATTTATGTTGCTAAGGACCGCCAACAACTCCCCCACACTTGGTCCTTTACTCGTCCTCGAGTAAAGTGCTAAGGACCAAATGGGTTCATCTTCCTTGTCAAAAGAATCTGCATACAGGATATTCCAAGCTTCACCTGGATTTATGAACTTCAAATTGTCTACCAATTCACCTTGAGTAATTGAAAAATAGAATAGCTTGGAATCAAATCCTCTTACTCTTGTTCTTGTGTAGAATACTTGGGTTTTTGTAAAATTTTAAAAACATAAAGATAGCTTGTGTTCCTTGAATGATTCTCTCAAGTCGCTCATTTTTTTGTAAGTGGTTCCTCACCAAGGCATGAAAAGGTGATGCCTTCACTATGATCATCCTACCTCTAAGAAGGCTTATTTGGAGTTTTAGGTAGGAATGAGAAATGATGAGGCACACTTACCCTGCATATGTTGTCAAGTCAAACCCCAGACCATGTCCGGAGGGTGTGCGCCATACTCCTAGATCAGAATGTGCATGTGTGTGAAAATTATGAAGGTGGAAACCTAATTCTAAATCTTTTTGGTACTCCATGCATCATAATTCTCCTTGAATAAAACTTTAAGAAGATATGGGCTATAGGATCTTTATATTTTTTTTGAACGGGTATTTAAACCTTTTCTTTCCCGTTATTTTCTCATGCCCCTTGGCATGATCTCTTTTATATATATATATCATAACCTCATATCTTTTATTGGCATATGAAAAACTTAAGGAGATATTATGATGGTAGATGAATAGAGTAAAATTCTGTTGAAGGAATGCACGGTTCTTAGGATAAGAACCGACACTTTTATTTGGTGGATGGATGAAGTGCATGTTTTGCGCAATTCTCAAAGTGAGAATTGGCTTTATTTGGTGGGTGCAAGTGAAATCTGATCTTGGGAATATGAAACATCTCTCAACAACGGTCAGGAATTTGACCAAACTCAACACAGAATAAGCGGCATATGCAGAAGGTTTCATCAAATAGAATCATATATGGCCTTGGAAGGTATTTGTCAATCATTCAAGGAGCATGCTATTGAGTTTTTGTTTTTGTAAGATAAATCCCAAGTACTTTTGCAAGAATGAGCAAGCATCATGTCATCCTACTATATCTCATTTGTCAATTACTTAGATCGAAATGGGGTCCCTAAATAGTGTTCATAAATCTGTAGAAATTTTAGCAGGGAATAAAAAGTATACAGACATTTCGAATGTTGGAAGACATGTTTGATGGAGTATATAGGAAACATCATTTTAAATTTTATCTTAAAAGTTTTTTAGAATGAGAGAGGGGTAAGGGTTGCACAAACCGAATTTTGATTTTTATTGTGCAATCGTCTTGGAGAATCCTCCCCCACACTTGTTTTCTTCCCTGTCTTGGTTAGTCACAATATATATATGGCGAAAACAAATGCTCAACATAAAAATTTATTTTATTGATGAACTCAAATAGGCACATTTACATTGATAGTTGAAGGTAAAAATGTGTGCCTGATTATTTGTGTAGCAGGTGCAGCCTAAAGATACTCAAGATGATGCTCAACACCTAGGGCTATAGCGACTTTCCATAGCTTGGAATTGGACTTGAAGCGGAAGCTATTGATGTCATCGCTAAGGTTTTTAATCTCTATATTATTGGTTTCTAAGTCTTCTTCTAAAGCCCTTAGAAGAGTACGCAAGCTGGCATGTTTAGCTCTAAGGTCGGCGAGGAACTTAGAGTCGTCTTCATCTTCACTGCTTTTGTACTGCCCTGCACGATGTTTGATGGGAGGCCGAGGTAGGTGCCTCCTAATTCTAGGAAGGGTGCTAGATGATTCTACTTCCTTGGCCGAAAACGCGGGCTTACTAGCAGACTTTTCTTCAACGCGCTTGCTAGACCTACTACCGCTAGGTGTTTTTCTCTTGAGGCCTAGAGTGCTGGTAGAATGGGCAGCAGCGGTTTTCTTCTTGGCGCCACCTTCGGGTGCATGAGAGCGTGCTGGCAAGATCGCTAGAGGCTTTTCCTTCACAACACGGGCTTCTTCCCTTGCTAAAGAACTCTCTTAATAGGGTGCTATGTCTAGGTTTGCTATGGCCTTTGGAGCGTTGATCAGCGAGAGAGCATAGCTAGACATGGTAAACACTAAAAGATGAGAGAGCTAAGCAAGCTTTGCTAGAGGGAGAACAACAAGGTTGGTGTAAGGAAAAGAGAGACCTTTAGAGGTTTAAATAGGTGCTATCATGGTCTTTGGCAAGGAAACGACTTGATCGTAACCAGGGACGTGATACTGAGGTGATCAAACTGAGGTACGGAAAAGATTGGAACGGATTGGCCTGGACAGGGGGGCGGTCGGTCTTGGGGGCAGTCGGTCCCCTGGGCCTGCCTGCCAGCTTCTGTCTTTTGGCCACGTGTTAAGCTGACTATGTAGAATCTTATCCCAGTTACGATCAGGTTTGATGCGAAGTAGAAAAGTGTGATCATGTGTATGATATGAAAATGGATTTGATTGAAATTTATGAAAATTTGTTTAAGATCACACTATCATGCATTTATGAAGGAATATCCCTATGATCTCAAAGATTCATGCTTAAACATAGGGTTATTTTAGTCAAAATATAAATACAACATTATCAACAAGCATTCATATATTTAATTTGAAATATTATTATATATATATTATTATTAATTTTATTTTATTAGAGGAATTAATTAAGCATTTATTGAAAAGAAATTTCGAAATATTTAAGGTAAATATTACGGATAACTTACCGATTTACCTTCGGCAAGGGCTCAGCTTTTTAAGTCCGTTGAGCAGGACTTTTCTCCCTCCATTGTTTTCTTGATGATAGGGGCATCCGTCTTAGGAGAGGTAGACGGCTGCGCTTGCTTGGGCCTCCATACTTTGCGAGTAGTTTTGGACGGTGTGGTAGTATTTTCAATTTTTACCTTGGGTTTCCACACCGTCTTCTTTGGTGAAGGCATGGGGATTTCTTCCCTCTTTTTAGGAGCCATTTTGTTTTTCTGCTCCTTTATATTTTGTTTGGGAGCCGCCTTTTCTTTTGGCTCCGGCTTTTTCTTTGATTCTTTTGAGATTTTTAATATATTTTCAAAAGCTGAGGCTGAATCTCTACCTCCTTTATGCCTTGGGGATTCGGTCCATATCGAATGCGTATCATGTTGCATTCTTCTTGACGGCGAGGGCCTGAATTCGAACTTCTCTTCTTGTCCATTGATATTGAAGCGGATTTCTCCAGCTCCAACATCAATTTGTGCTCCTGCCGTGCTCAAGAATGGCCTTCCGAGGATGAGTGGTGTTTCTTTGGTGAGTTCCATGTTGAGCAGCACAAAATCCACCGGAACATAATACCCTCTAATTTTTACAAGGATGTCTTGTGCAATCCCTGCTGGGTTCCGAATTGAGGAGTCGGCCAACTGAAGTGTCATGTTGGTAGGCTCCAAGTTGGTGAAATTCAGTCTATCAAAGACTGATTTTGGCATTACGCTCACACTCACCCCAAGATCGCATAAGGCGTGGTCAAATTGCTGGGTGCCTATAGAGCATGTGATTGTGGGGCACCCAGGGTCTTGTTTCTTCTCAGGTAGATGATTAAGTATAGCTGCGCTACACTCTTCCGTCAGTTTGACAATTTCTGAGGACGGTAATGGTCGCTTGTTGTTGATGACATCTTTGATGAACTTAGCGTATGATGGTATGTGCAAGACATCCATCAGCGGAACGCTGACGTGTGTCTTCTCGACCATCTCCACGAATCAGAGAAACTGTTCATCTCTGACCTTCTTCTTTCTTCTCATCCTTGTGGGAAAAGGCAACATCGTGGTATCCCCATAACCCTCCGGTGTCGGCTCTTCTTCCATTGATTCTTCATGTGGTTGTGCCGAGTCAACCGGTACTTCCTCTTACTGTCTTGGTGTTTTGCCTATTCTTTGGTTAGGATGTGGAGGATCACGAGTGGTCTTACCCCCTCTCGTGGTCACCGAATTTATATTCTCAATAGAACTAGAAATTTGAATAGCAGATTTTGCAGCAGAGGCAAGTTGGGCAATTTGAATTTCAATTCTTTTATTAAAATTTACTTGATTTTTAACAGATGAGGACAGGCTATCAAGCTTAGTATTTATAGTTTCAAACATTTTATCATTACGAGAAAGCTTGTTTGTAAGATTTTCATTTATTTTAGCTTGTCCTATAATAAAATCTTTTAATGAAGGTTGGGAGGAGTTGAAATTCGAATTAAAATTGGAAGAATTACCTTGGGGGCGATTCTGGTTGTTCCACCCATTACCTGTTTGTTAATGTTGGCGAAACCCGTTGTTAACATAGGAAGCTTCTTCATGGGTTTCGGGATAGTTGTTCCCCGAATGGCCAACATCTCCACAAACCTCACACGTCATGTGCGAGTTCATGGCCTGTACAATGCCGGTGGTAGGATCGGTGGCACGTCATTCAAGTTTCTTCATTATTAATTCTATTTTTGCGGCAAGCAGATCCGTCTCCTTCACGGTGTGCATGCCTTTTTGTGTTATGCTTCCCTCTCCCCAGCTTTGGTTGGCCACCATCTTCTCAATTAACGCCGTAGCATTCTCGATGGTGAGGGAGAGGAATGCGCCTCCAGCAGCGGCATCTATGTGCCCCTTAGATATGGCCGTGAAGCCTTCATAGAAATTTTGGAGCACAAGTCTTCCATCCCGTGGTGGGGGCAGGCCTGGATGTATTCTTGAAGCCTATCCCAAGCCTCGGGAATGGACTCGAGTGTAGTCTGCTGGAAGTTTGATATTTTCCCGTAGAGCATTTGTTCTGCTTATGGGGAAGAATTTAGCGAGGAACGCCGTGGAACATTTATCCCATGTGTTGACTGCTTCCTTGCTTTGATAAAACCATTGCTTCGCCTTCCCCGAAAGGGAGAAGGGAAACAACCGGAGTTTGATAGTGTCCTGTGCGACATCTTTGATGATGATGGTCTCGCACAGTTCAAGGAAATTCTGCAGGTGCGCGTTCGCGTCCTCACTTGGCAAACCACTAAACTGGTTCGCCTGCACCATCATGAGTAGGCCAGTGCGGTGTTCAAAGTTTCCGTTCCCGATATTGGCAGCGGGCCCAACAGGCACGTTGGCAATAGCGGGGGTGGAATACTCACGGAGTGACTTGGCCATGGTGTTTGTAGCGGATGATGCGGAAATGACCGGTTCGTCTGCCGGCTGAGTAGCAGAAGAAGAGATGATACGAGGCCTTCTCTTCCTTAGGAGTGCCTCTGGATTTTTAACGAAGTTTTTCGGCAGATTGAAACCGCTCATACACTATCCTGTTTTCATTCCAATAAAAAGAGGAAGAAAACAGCAAAGTTAGCCTGCATAAGCTATGGCTACCGATGCTTATTTTGTAATCAAAGTTTACGCCAAAGGTAGATGTTTATATTTTCTTTTTGCCCTCCCCGGCAACGGCGCCAGAAATGCTTGTTGGCATTTCTTAACGTCATTACAAAAGATAGACTAAAAGTCCATCCCCAGCAACGGCGCTAGAAATGCTTGTTGGCATTCCCAACCACCATTACTTCAGAAAGGTAATCCTTGGCCCTTAATGGCGCCGGCCTAGGTAATGCAGTCTGGTGATAGCAGTTAGAAGTGCCGGATTGGCCTTCCTAACCGTCATTACTTATGATATGCAAAACTGTGGCACGGTGCCGTGGGGTGCACAAGAATTGCAATCCTTAAGTAATGGTACTTAGGTACGCCAATCGATAGCTCAATAAGGAATAAGATTACTCTGCAAGCGCACAGAACTATCATTGTAGCATTTCAACCCGTGAGTATTCAAGGGTGTCGTATTTATAATTTCCCGTAGGAGGGCATGATGAATTCCATCAAGCTTTTGGTATAAACATGATCACTTATTGGATGCATAGGTAGGCATAGCATAGGCATGGGTTAAAACATGTTTGTAAGATAGTGGACACACACATCGGAGCAACCTCAAGGATAAAAGATAAAATAAAGAATAAAGAATAACTGCGAGAGCAGGCATTAGTCATATACAGCTATGCAACGAATAGTAATTACATCGAATTAATAAGACTAGGATCAGGACTAAGTCTGGGATTATAGGGAGATCCCCGCAGCTAGTCTGCCAGCCGATAGAGACTTTACGAACTCCTACTCAATACCCGAACGTGGGGGAATGCGAGGGATGGACAGGGCTATCACCACCTGCCCACCTACCCCTCTGCCCGTGGGGTACCGACATATCTGCTGATTCCAGCATACCCGAGCACCACGCCCGTGTAATTGGAAATAACTCCTAGCCCCCCGGGACCCCAACCCTTCGGATTGACAGGCTCGGCTAGGAGCAACCATGACAGCACAACGAACTATTATCCCATCCTTAGTTCTTCCTCTATTCATACTAATTTGATGAACGATAAAGAACTTTGATGAACATATCAAGACCATAACACATAGCCTATGAACTAGTTTACATGTTATGATCATAATATGGACAAGACTATACTCTAACTCAGATGCATTGCTATATAAATAAGATAAGAACTTGCTCATAGAGGAAAACTGATGTGTATTCATACCAAGATGTTCTTGATTCCTTCAAGAAGACAAGCTCTCTTTGATAGCTTTGCCTTGCTCTACTACTACTAAACTAGAAAACAAGTAAGAAATATGAGGTGTAGTGCTCCAAATGTTGGTGTGTGTTTTGGAGGGGGTGAAGCACATCTATTTATAGTTGATCAAGGGCGGTTTGGGCGTTCTAAGTATGGTTGGAGGTGAAACCGCCTTCAGGGAACTGCCTTGAGCATGTGGCTGAAAACTGGGCCCGGGAAGTGCCATCTGGGGGGCCGCCGCCCCCGGGCGCGGTCGGTCCCTGGCAGGCGGCAACTGGCCACCGCCTTCGGGTGGTCGGTTGCTCTCTGGGCCTGGGCCTCCCCCGCGGTTACGGATGGATCCCGTTTGATGCTTTGATGGGCTTTTCTCTTTTATTCTTGATTTGCGTCTTTTCTGAATGCGTTTCCTAGAAATGCGCTTTCCTTGATATTTCGATGCATTTCCACGTGCTATCTCTGTAAGTTAGGTGCACAACAAAACTCGTGAAAAGGTTAGATAAAGCCCTATTCTCTATTTGTTTTAGTATTAAAATGATGTTATATTTATGTTGCTAAGGACCGCCAACAGTGTGCAGAATTTTTATTATGCCTATTCACCCCCTCTAGGCCATTGTAGATTCTTTCAATTGGTATCAGAGCCTAACCCTCTTGTTAGCGCTTCACCGCGTGAGGGATTGCAATGGCAACATTTAGTGAAGATGATATGAAAGCTCTAGCCGAGAGGATTGCAAATCAAATGCTAGAAAAGCAAGCCAAACAAATTGAAGAGCAAATGAGCAAGATGAAGGAAGAGATTGATAGATTGAAAGAAGTTTTGAGCAACAAGAATGAAATCCAACCTAGTGCGTCAAGCTCCAAGCATGGCGTAAATGAAAAAGTGAGAGAGCAAGATGGGAACAAGACACCAAGAAAGTTCACCAATACACCCTTTGACTACAACCTATTGAACAAGAACAATCTCAACCAAATGCCACATATCAATCTTGGCAAGCCACCCCTATTTGATAGAGTCAACTACAATGATTAGGCACACAAGATGAAGATGCATCTCATTGCGGCAAGATGTTGGGAGATTGTAAGTGTTGGCATTCATCCACAGGAAGTTGATAGTGAGATCACTCTTCAAGATGTTCATGATTTCCATCTCAATGCACAAGCCGCATCTTTGATCCTATCATGCCTCAAGCCCGAAGAGAGCAACAAAGTGCACGGAATTGAGAATGCCAAGGTGATTTGGAATACACTTAGGATATCTTATGAAGGTGATGAAAGTGTAAGAAAGAGCAACATTGAGCTACTTTAAGGAAGGATTGAGAATTTTTCTATCAAGAGTGGAGAAACCACCCAACAAATGTTTGATAGGTACATGACTTTGATCAACAAGATAAGAGCCCTTGGTGATGATAGATGGGATGACAACTCGGCAGCAAGAAAGTTGCTAAGAGCATATAGAGTCAAGAACAAGACACTTGCATCAATCATCATGGAAAGACCAAACTATGAGAAGATGACACCCCATGAGATGCTTGCAAAAATAAAGCATCATGAAGTCCTAGATGATGAAGCCATTGAAGATCAATCCCAAGATACAAGCAACAAGAAGTGCATTGCTCTCAAAGCAAGTCAAGAACATGCATCGCGCCAAGAAAGAAGAAAGAAGTACAACCATGATAGCTCAAATGAAGAAGATGATGACACCGATGAAGAAACCGCACTTCTTGTCAAGAACTTCAAGAAAATCATGAGAAGGAAAATGTTCAAGAAGAGTTATGGTGATGGAAGCAAGAGAAACAAGAAGAGAGTTTGCTACAAGTATAGTGCCAATGACCACTTCATTGCCGAATGTCCTCAAAACAAAGACAAGAACAAATACAACAAAGTTGATGACAAGAAAGGTAGAAGGAAGAGAAAATGAGAAGCTCACATTGGTGAAGTATTCAGGTGATGATTCAAGTGATGATGAGAAGACCAAGGGGAAGGACAAGGAGAAGGGCGCCGCCAACATTGCCATACACAAAACATCCTCTCCAAGCCTCTTCGCCAACAACTCATCGTCATCCAAGCTCTTCACCAACCTCTCCTCTACACTGCGCCTTTTTGAGGACCTCTCCGACAATGATGATGTCACTCCAACTTGTCTTATGGCTAAGGGGGAGAAGGTACCACCTAACTCTCCTACATGCTCTAGTGATGAACATAGTGATAATAAAAATGTTGAAATGGATAAATATAAAAGAAACTTGATAATAAAATTTTGAAAGAAAGGTGGCAAAAAATAATTAAATTGCTAATGAAACTAGAAATTCAGAATGAGAGTCTTGAAATGCAAGGTGACTTAATCTCACAAGAGAGAGAAAGGAATGTTGCACTTGAAGCCTCTCTAGCCGAAGAAAAGTTAAAAGTTGAGAAGTTGACCATGGATCTATCCTTAGCCAATGACTCTATCAAGAGATTGACCAAGGAGTGCTCCATGGCCAATGACTCAATTGCTAGTGTTAAGAACAAGTATAGCATAGCTCAAGAAAGCCTCACAAGCTTACAAGAAAAATATCAAAAGTTTGAGCTAAGTTATAATGCTCTTAAGACTAGCACTTCAACCTTCTCTAAGGCATCCGATGACTCTAGCACTTCCACAAGTAAACGTTGCAAAAGATGCCATAATGTTGATATAAATGCTTATGCAACTAACCTTGTTGAGCTAGAAAAGAAGGACAAGGAAATTCAATGGTTGAACATAATCTTGAGAAATGGTTGTAAGTGCAAAGATCAACAACCTAGACTTACACTCAAGTTCGTAAGACATCCATTCATCAAGGAAGAAGTTGGCTATAGTAAGTATGATGGTAAAGCCAATGGTAGAAGCATGATCAATGGAGTTCCTTGTGTGAGGTTTAACAAGGGAGTTCCTCTCTTTGACCTCATCAATAAGGCAAACAAGGTTGTAACTCCAACCACAACACTTGCTAATGACAAGAACAACAAGAAGAAGCAAGTGAAACAACCCAAGCAACAAGTGCCCATATCACGTAGCTGTGCTAGTGATTACATGTGTTGTTGGGGTAAAGATGGCAAGATTGTGGTGAAGTATGTTGGAGCACTCAAAAAGAGAGAGATTATGCGGAGTGTTTTGGTGCCCAAAGCTTATGTGACTAACCCCCTAGGACCCAAATCCACTTGGGTACCTAAAATAAGAACTTAGTTTGTTTTTGTAGGAATATGCCTCCAGTGGAACAAGTTGGGTGTTGGATACTGGATGCACCAATCATATGACCGGGGCAAAGGACATGTTCACCTCTTTTCAACCAAACAATGACTCACGTGAAAACATTGTGTTTGGTGACAATGGCAAAGGAGAAGTACTTGATTTGGGTAAAATTGCTATCTCAACCGACAATTCTATTTCTAACGTTTTACTTGTGCATTCGTTGAGTTACAATTTGTTGTCCATTTCTCAACTTTGTGAGATGAGTTACGATTGTCTCTTTATGGATAAGGGTGTGACCGTCTATAGAAGAAGGCTATTGCATTTACGGGTCGTTTGAAGGGCAAGCTTTATCTATTTGATTTCACAACTAATAAAGTAAAGCCCGAGACTTGTTTAATGGCAAAATCCAACATGGGTTGGCTATGGCATCGCCAGCTAGCACATGTTGAGATGAGGAACTTGGCCCAACTTCAAAGGGGCGAGCACATCATTGGACTAACAAACGTCTCTTTTGAGAAAGATAGAATTTGCAGTGCATGCCAAGATGGAAAGCAAGTGGGAGCAAAGCACCCTACCAAGAATGTTGTGACAACATCAAGACCATTGGAGCTTCTTAACATGGATTTATTTGGACTCATCACTTATCAAAGCATTGGCAGTAATAAATATAGATTTGTAATTGTTGATGACTATTCTCATTTTACTCGGGTGTTCTTCATGATAGATAAAGATGAAACACATAGCATCTTCAAGAAGTTTACAAGAAGAGCTCAAAATGAGTTTGAGTTGAAGATCAAGAGAGTCAGAAGTGACAATACGACGGAGTTTAGGAACACCAACATTGAAGCCTACCTTGATGAAGAAGGCATCAAGCATGAGTTTTCGGTTCCTTACACTCCACAACAAAATGGTGTTGTGGAGAGGAAGAATCGAACTCTCATTGAAGCCGCAAGATCAATGTTGGATGAATACAAGACTCCCCGTAATTTCTGGGCGGAGGCGGTCAACACCGGATGTCATGCAATCAACCACCTATATCTTCACAAGATTAGAAACCAGACCCCATATGAGCTTCTAACCGGTAACAAGCCGAAGGTGCACTACTTTAGAGTCTTTGGTTGTAAGCGTTTCATACTTAACAAGAAAACCAAAAGCTAAAAGTTTGCACCTAAGGTACATGAAGGCTTTCTACTTGGTTATGGTACTAATGAACATGGCTATCGTGTGTTCAATAATGTCACCGGCAATATTGAACTAACGGTAGACGTGTCCTTTGATGAAACCGACGGCTCTCAAAAGGAGCAAGTCAATGTTAACCTTGTAGGTAATGATATGTCTCCTACTCAAGCAATCAAGAAGCTTGCAATTGGTGATGTGAAGCCCAAGGAGACTCAAGATGAAGATGAAGAACAAGTTGTGTTCTCTCCACAAGATACAATGACTAACCATGTGCATGACAATGTACATGATCAAGCTTCCGCATCAACCACTCCGATTGGTGAGAACACAAGTCAACCACAAGATCAACATCAAGAAGAAGATCAAATCAATGATCAAGTAGAGACTCGACAAGAAGATCAAGAATCAAGTGAAGTCAATCCAATCATTGATCAAGCACAACATGATGATGATGATGATGATGATGATGATGATGATGATGATGATGATGATGATGGTCCCATACAAAGAAGATCACTTGTGCCACATCCAAGGGTGCATCAAAGTGTTCAACGGGACCACCCCGTTGACAACATTTTGGGAAGCATACAACGAGGGGTAACTACTCGCTCACGTTTAGCTACTTTTTGTCAACATTACTCGTTTGTTTCTCCCAAGGAAACCACGATGATTGAAGATGCACTCAAGAGCGTGGATTGGATGATGGCAATGCAAGAAGAGTTGAACAACTTCACTCGGAATGAAGTCCGGTCCTTAGTGGAAAGGCCCAAGCAAAATGTGATTGGAACCAAATGGGTCTTCCGCAACAAACAAGATGAACATGGTATAGTCACAAGGAACAAGGTAAGGTTGGTGGCCAAAGGATTCACCCAAATCAAAGGTTTGGATTTTGGTGAAACCTATGCACCCGTAGCTAGGCTTGAGTCAATTCGTATATTACTTGCCTTTACTACTCACCATGATTTTAAGCTATATCAAATGGACGTGAAAAGTGCATTTCTTAACGGCCCCATGTCCGAGGTGGTATATGTTGAACAACCACCGGGCTTTGAGGATCCAAAGTACCCCAACCATGTCTACAAGCTATCCAAGGCGCTCTATGGGCTCAAACAAGCCCCTAGAGCTTGGTATGATTGTCTCAAGGACTTCCTACTCAAACAAGGGTTTGAGATAGGCAAGGCCGACCCTACTCTCTTTACTCGCAAAGTCCATAAAGATATTTTTATTTACCAAATATATGTCGATGACATAATATTTGGTAGTACTAATGTGGCTTTTTGTGAGGAGTTTAGTAGGATCATGACCAAAAGATTTGAAATGCCCATGATGGGAGAGCTGAAGTTTTTTCTTGGATTTCAAATCAAGCAACTCAAGGAAGGGACATTCATAGGTCAAACTAAGTACACCCTTGACATGTTGAAGAAGTTTGACATGGACAAACCCAAGCCAATGAAAACACCTATAGCGGCTACCGGGCACTTGGACCTTGATGAAGATGGTAAGGTCGTCGATCAAAAGGTATATCGCTCCATGATTGGATCCCTACTCTACCTTTGTGCATCTAGGCCCGATATAATGCTTAGTGTGTGTATGTGTGCTAGATGTCAAGCAAATCCAAAAGAATGTCACTTAATGGCAATCAAGAGAATTTTTTGATATTTGGTTTTCTCCCTAATCTTGGCTTGTGGTATCCTAAGGGCTCCACTTTCGATTTAGTTGGCTACTCCAATTCGAATTATGGAGGTTGCCGAATAGATCGAAAGAGTACTACCGGGACTTGCCAATTTATTGGTAGATCCTTGGTGTCTTGGAGCTCTAAGAAGCAAAACACCGTTGCCTTGTCTACCGCCGAAGCCGAGTATGTTGCGGCCGGTGCATGCTGTGCCCAACTACTTTGGATGAAGCAAACACTAAAAGACTTTGGTTGTGAGGTAACCAAGATTCCCCTTTTGTGTGACAACGAGAATGCCATTAAATTGGCAAACAACCCCGTAAACCACTCCCGTACAAAGTACATAGACATCCGGCATCACTTTTTGAGAGGCCACGAAGCCAAAGGAGATATCGCTTTACGCCATGTGAGCACCGAATTTTAACTAGCCGATATCTTCACAAAGCCCCTAGATGAGTCAAGATTTTGTGCTTTGAGGAGTGAGCTAAATATCGTTGATTCTCGAAACTTTGATTGATATCTTGCACATACTTAAATGCAAAAATGCTTATGAAACTTGCTTAATTCTTTTCAAAACTACTTTCTAGGCCTTACAAGTGTGATTATAGCCTTGTACTGATGATTTAACTTCTAGTCACACTTGAAAGTGCTTTTGTTCATCATATATGTGCCCCACTATATTTTGGCCATAGTGCCTGTAAGTGGTAGTGTCGGAAGTTCCGGTCTCAGCCGGAAGTTCTAACCCGACGGAACTTCCAGCTAGAGCCGCCGGAACTTCCCACGCAGATCTGACCGCGGGTTTAAATGCCAATACCGGTTCGATTTCTTATCTCTCCCCATTCACTTTACCTGTTGGCCAGCCCTAATCTTGCTCGCGACCCCGATCGCCATTTCCATCGCCCCTGCTTCCCCGTGCTCGGTGGGTGGCGGTGAGGTCTCTCCGGAAGTTCCGGAGGCCCTCTGGCGACTCCTCCGGCGTTCCCCACCCTCCCTCCCTCCCGAAACTTCCGAGGTGAACCCGTTTCTCCATTGTTCTTGGTGCACTTCGGTGCTAAGCTCATGGAACTCCTCGGGCTCATTCTCTTTTCGTTCTTGGTGGCTTGTAGGGCGTGGATTTGATCGGAGACCTTGGCATTGCTGCGGATTTCTTTCCCCTTCGCTGCTTCCCCCGACTTCAAGGTATACCATGGTTCTTATTCTTTCCCGTGCAATGTACCTTGTTGTTCTTCTTCCTCTACCTCTATTCTCTCTGTTTTGCATGGTATGTGGTGGATTGCGTCGATTTGGAACTCGTTTGCTCACACCTTCACTAGGCCGGTCGGAACTTTCCGACTCGTACCGGAACTTCCGACCCCCTAGTAAATGTGTGATCAGCCCTGTTCCTGCTCTGCACCTGTCTATCCGTCCCTGCTGCTTTTCCCTCTCTTATTCTTCTCTTGTCTACTCTGCAGCATGGCCGATGCTGGTGGTGTTTACCACCGTTCGCAGCGTTCGAGGCAGCCTCCGCCGCCTCCGCAGCCTGCGGCGTCTCGCGAGCACCGCTCCAAGAGGAATCAGGATCGCAGAAGTCGTCCTCGTGATGGTGTTGGTGCCGGCAGCTCCTCCGCTGCTGCCCCGGCACCCGCTGCTCATGTCATGGGCATGGACCCCGTTGTGGACCCTGAAGAAGAGGCCCTTGACCGAGCCGGGCGCACCATCTCCAATCCGATCATGCCTGCTGGTGGCCCCATACCTCTTGATGTGGATTACCGTCACCAGACCACTCTTCTCTAACAAAATCGGCAGAGGAACTTCTTCTAGGAGGAGGAGAAGGACTTAAGACTGGAGTATCGTTTTTGGGAGGCCTTTCACTCTCATGTGTATCGCTCGCTCTACTACTCCAAGTACCTTCGCAAGCGGGAACCTCATGTCATTCCCATGAAGGCCATTCATGCATAACATTTGGGTTGCTTTCCTGAGGATGAGATGAAGAAGCTGGTCCGTGATCTTCAGACTCATCGCCTCAGCCACCTCATGAGTTTTCGCAATGATTGGAACAATGAGATCATCTGCCAGTTCTATGTTTCATACTATCATGCTTTCAACTATGACGAGAATGTGGATGAGATTCATTGGACCACTAAGGGCAAGCACTATCGTGTTGATTTTGACACCTTTGCTCTCCTGCTCGGTTTTCGTGAGATTGATCATGAAGATCGTGAGCTGACTGACTTTGAGGACCCCGTCCAGCAGACCTTGGGCTACATGTACATTGCCTGTCAATACCCGGATGGTCAGACGTCCTACCTGCTGCACTACTTTTACGTCCTCAATACCATCCTTCACCAGATTCTCTATCCGAAGGTTGGGGATGCGATGTATCTTAGGGAGGACTCCTACAAGATCCTTGACCGGTTTGCCCAAGGTGAAACCTTCTCCATCAGTCGCTATATTTAGAACAAGATTCATGATGCTAGTGAGAACACCGTGAAGCTTCTCCCATTTGCTCCTTACATCATGCATATTATTGAGCAAGTGACCGGCATCTCTTTTCCAAATGATGGCAAGCACACCGTCCTCCGTATCACAAACAAGATGTCCAAGCATGCGGCAGATCTTTTGAAGGAGCAGGGCCAAGCTCACATCTCTCGCACCCAGTCCCGCTCGCGCCCCTCTGCTCCCGCTAGGCGGCGCCATGCTCCTCCTTCTCCTCCGCCCAAGAAGCCCTCCAAGGTCAAGTTTGTGCTCAAGAAAATCTTTGAGACCTTGTGCTACAAGATGGAGAAGGATGACCGTCGTCTTCGCCGCATGGAGGAGAAGCTTGATCTCCCTCCTTCCTCTCCTCTTCATGACTCGTGAGTTCCGCAACCCTTTTACTCTTTATGATGAGGAGTATGGCTCTTCTTCGCACCCCCATGGCAAGGGTCCCGCTCGTGATGAGGAGGAGGCAGAAGACTCCTCCGATGACGATGATGATGACATGGACGAGGACGTTGGTGGTGCGGAGATCTGCTCCGAGGATGATGATGAGGACGATGGCGATGACGACTACGATGAAGACGACGATGAGTGATCGTGAGACTTTGCCCGTGGCCTACCCTTTTTGGCACTTGATGCCAAAGGGGGAGCATTAGGCTAGTTGTCCTATTGTAATAGCTAGTTTGAAAAAAACTTTGTGGCTTGTTTAAAAAACTTTGTGGTGGCACTATGAGATGGACATCTATATTGTGTAATGGATGATTGTAGAACAAGATAAATGTTTTATCTATCTATTTAGTAACTTGTTCTTTTCTTTGATGTTTCCTTTTTGATGGCTATGTGTTGATGAACTTCACTCTATCCTTACTAGCCATCATGTTTTTTGTGTGAATTATGACTTGTCATATTGCATCACGGCTTTATATATTGATTCACACTTTGTTTTGCACCCCACGTATTGCAAGTTTTAGGGGGAGCCTCTCATCCTTTGTGTATGAATGATTTTGAGATCTATTTGGAATTCAAGTCCATAGCATACACTAAGGGAGAGCACTTCACAAAACTTACAATCCAAAAGTTTCAATTCTTTCTATCTATTTGGAATTCAAGTCCATAGCATACACTAAGGTTGGTTTTGTATTTTATACTCTTAGAGCTTTGCTCCTAGCTGGCTAGGCATTGCCCAAGAGCATCCAATCTTGTGGATTCTCCTTGGAAAATTTGTATTACCCTTGATTTCTAGTGGAAAACTCGAGTTACCTTTGTGGTTTCTTTGAGAGAGGCAATGAGGTGAAATAGACTCTGACCTAAGTGGTCACCTCAACAACGAGGACGCAGGAACTCCTTTGTGGGGTTGTCGAACCTCGGGATAAATCCTTGTGTCTCTTGTGCCTGTTGGTATTATTGTGTTACTTGCTTGTATTACTCTTGTGCTTCTCTTTCTCCTCCTCCCTCTTCATTTCTAGGGTTTGAGCTATACTTGTGATTTGGAGCACCTCCGGAGCTGAGGAACTGCACCTGCTACATCACCACTTCACTGGGTAAAAGGGTTGTAAGAATTCAAACTCTGTAAAGTTTCATTTGGTCACTAGGGCTAACTTTTCTGTAGGGGTCAGAACCTCCGACAGTTTGAGCCAGAACTTCCCGTCGGAAGTTCCGACACAAACTGTCGGAACTTCTGGCAGTCTCTGACCTTTGCAATTTAGATTGTGTGCAGAATTTTTATTAGGCCTATTCACCCCTCCTCTAGGCCATTGTAGATCCTTTCAGACCTTTTTAGCACCAGGGAGGCAGCTCGGTTGGGATATCCAAGCTTCATCAGTGGGCTAACGATGATGACGACCTCCATTCTGATGGGGATTCCTCCGACAACAACCTCTGCCTGTCAGCTTCCCTCAGTGGGTGCACAAAAGCTGGTGACGTCGTGGTAAATCCCTGCGCCCTCGGTTCATATTCATCCTTGTGCGAACTGGTGATGGAGGTGTCCCCACAGTTGGGGCTCATAGCTCGGCTCGTGATGCTGCCCCACAACCATGCAGGTATCACCGCCATCAATGTTAGAGTTGCCTAGTGTCATGTCGCCGAACGCGCATGGGTAGCAGGATATCCTGCCACGGACCCCGCCAGAGCTGAGAGGGTTGAAGAACCTGTACAATATTACAATGGCACTAGGGAAAGACTGCATCAGTCATGGCTGACCATTGTCTCAATTCCTCAACTCATTCGGAGGGCGATGCTTCTAATGCCTCACCAGGGATCACAAGGTCGCATCCTATCGTGACCCGCTGAGGTGCTTGCGCTGCAACTGCAGTGGGCACTTCTCCAAGCAATGCCCGGCACGGTGTCGCCCCAACAACCACCGGTCGGATACGAGGCACAGCTCACCTGCTCGTCGCTCCGTTCACAAGCGACTAATGACTATGTTGATTGATAACCTGTTTATGGATTCCATGGACAAGCTGTGACAGAACTGCCTTAATCATAGGACCCACGTGCACCGTCATCGTCCCTAAAGACCCATGATCAGTCTGCACGAGTTCCCCTTGATCTAGGTGGCCTGCCGGGTTCCCTAGGAAACCCTAACTTCCCGAGGAATCTCATTGTAAGCATTGCAGTATTACAACAGTTTACACAAATAATTTGAATCAGAGTACAAGGTGCGGAAGTGTTACATAAACATAGATTTTAATTATAAATTACATTATCACAACCAGAGTTTCGTAGTGGAGTAACATCATACAGCTAGACACCTTACCCAAGGGTTATACACATCTTCATCCATGCATGATCCGTCAACCGGCACGGTCTCACGTAAAACTGTACTCTCGGCTCACCTGCAACAGGGGTTAACAAACCCTGAGTACTGGGGTACTCTGCAAGACTTACCCAACTAAAAAAATGAGACTGAGGAATGCAGGCTGAGGGGAGTCAAGGTAAGGCTTTAGCAAGAGTCAAAATATTTTGCGAAAAAGCAAAACTAATCCTATTTTCAGTTTTTGAATCAGCATTATTATTATCAATATCAATAGTTCACAATTCTTTCTCATACATCCTTCATATCCAATTACTTGTTCATTCTCAAAAACATCCTAGTTTCGAACCACTCTTCGCTGAATGGTCGGAGGATCAAGTCTCCATAACCGAGGAGCAACGACGATTCGAATCGATTAGTACCCAGCTGGGGATCCCTATCCACACTGCATATGTAGCACTTAAGCTTGCATATGCCAACCCCGCCAACCACGGCTTTTCGTACCCCGGAACCGGTCCTGCACCACCCGAGAGCACAGTACCCCTCTAGTCTCCAGGCACGACGGCCACGAGGGTACACGCTACTCTCGCCATCTCTCCACTCTCAGTGCGTGGTTGTCGGTTCCAGCAGTAGAGCCACCGGAGTCAGAGGCTTTCCGTAGTATGTGGCTAGTTGCAAAGTCTCGATCCAACAGGCCTACAATGAATGGTCCCTAATGCCTTTTCCGTCGACGACAATGCATTGGGACTCTAACCCAAGTACAAATGTCCCTTCGGTTTTCAAATTCCGTTTCCGTCGGTGACAATTGTTGGGACTCTAACCCAATGCCACGATCACCGAGCAGGAAATCCCTTCCCGTCGATGACAGTGTACTGATCAGGTGCACAGCCACCGAACGAGAATAATACCAATTTTCCTTTTTTTCATGTTTAAATAACATATCACAATAGCTCAAAATAGCATTTATGCAAATCTACATTATTTAAGCAAGGCTAAGCATTTTTCAATGTTTTCATTTTAAAACAGGTTTTCAGGGATAATATATCAAGGTAGGTAATGCAACAAGTAGGTGACAATCAACTCCTATCAACGTAATGCATTAGATTAACTCAAGTCATAAATATTTTGTAAATCACAAGGAAGGGACTAAATGCACCGGGGCTTGCCTGTTGCTTGAAGTGGATAGAACCCTGGAGTCAATCACCGAGAAGGATCCTTCCACCGAGTGAAGACCTTACTCGGGACACGCTTCAAATAATAATCACCGTGCGTTTACTACATAAAATAAAAATGCAGTCCTTAACATGATATTATGTATGCCATGATGCAAGGGATGCACTACATCGTGAATTAATATATAAAAGTAAACTTAATTAGTAAGTTGAGTATAACTTTCCTTTACGCAACAGTTGCAAGCTAACAAAACTAATCTTCCGATTGATGCTTAAGATTTCTTTTTATCAGTTGCAGAAAGCCAAATTAATCAAATTATTCTACTATAAAACAAATTAATAAATAACTCGAATAATTACTAAAGATACTAAGGATCATTTTAAACTAATGACCTAGGATCAACAATCAATCTGAAAGCCACACAAAATCTAAGTCATTAGTGTTTTCTATCCATTTAATAACCATTTAATAGAGCATTAAATAATAACCAAGTAACTACTTACATGAAATAACATTTAAATACAGTACTTAACAAGTTTAGCATAAGCCAAAACAAATTAGCAATATACCAAAGGCCAGCACATGACAATGACCCAAAGTTAACACACAAATCCCAAAATCACACAAATCCCTAAATTGATTAAAGTTTTCAATTTATTTTATTAATCGATAAATAGAGTACTAAATAGTAATTAAGTAAAATATTTTCATTTAAGTCCAAACTTTTCCTACAGATAGATTTTTACCCCAAACAGCATCGAAACAAATTTCAGGATTTTTGGATTAATATTTTAACCTGTAAAAATCCTAGAAACCCTATTTATTAATTAAAAGGGATAATTTTAGAACATACGAAAACTACTGAAAATGCATTTTTCATATTTTTCCAATAAACTTCATCATACAGTGAGGACACACAATTATTTTCATAATTTTTGACATAGCAGATTAATCCCCACAAAAATAACAAGCCACATTACTATTCATTTATTAGGAAATAGAAAAGGAATAATAATTCGCGAGAGAAAATGAGAAGCCAATCTGGCCCGAGACGGCCCAACCAGCCACAGACCGGCCCGCTTGGCCTCTCTCTCCCTCTCATCTCACTGACGGGTGGCCCTCCACCGTCAGCGCTCTCTCTTTCCCTCTCCCACTGGCATTCCGGCGCGCGCGGCGGCGCTGACCGCACGGCCCCTCGCCGGTGACCTCACCGACGATGGGAACACCCTCGGTGTACGGACTACGAGTAGATAAACTATCCTATGCGCTACAGTGGAGTTTTTCGACTCAGCGGCGAGCTCGTCGGCAACCATGGCGGTCGACCACAGCGGCGCGACGCGTCCCGGCCACGGCGAGTCGGTAGTGTTCAAATGGAGTTGACTACGAGTACAAGAGGCTCACCGCAGCGCTATTTCTCAAGTTTATTGGGTCGGTAGCGGCTCGGAGCTGCCTCGACGATGTCCACCGCGGCCACGGCGGCACGCTCCGGGCAGCGAGGAGGTGTTCTGGCGACCCTGTGACTCCAAACGAGAAACCGTCTAGCGCATGACCACCAAGACATCAAGACGAATTTGAAACACTAACTTATAAGTTGTTAAGCTCACCCGAACGACCTTGCTGCGGTGAGACGAGCATGGCGGCGCTCTGCCGAGGTCTGAGACGACGACAAACCACCCGGTCGATCCCGATAACCAATCAGTCTCCCAGAGGAATCCAACCGAGCGCAATTAGCTGAAGAATTTCGGACCAAGAGGGATTGTAAGATTATGGACCGTGCACCGCGAATTTGCCCGGCGACCGAGCTCGAGCTCGCGGCGGCAATGGTGGAGAGGAGGACGTAGGTGGCGGCTTCAGGGCTTTATATGAACAGCGAAGGGGAGTGCAGTGTGGAGGGGACCCTCACGGGCCCAGCGTCGACTTCGACACGTGGCCGGCCAGCCCCGGACACCGCCGGCGCGCGGCGCGGCACGCGCGTGCCAGCGCGGGCAGAGCAAGTACCGGACCCCCCTGCCGAGTTACTGTAGCAGTCCAATCCCAAGTTGACTTTTGTTAAATTACTCATAAATTTGTGTAACAACTTGAAAAATTGTCTCAATAAGAGTTGCAGTAAATTTAATTCTGAACAACTTTTGTTTTTGAATCAAATTTGAATTTTGAATGGATTTTGAATAAATCAAAAGGGGGTAACGAGGAATTTTAAATTTGAAATCTAAACCCGTTAAATTCTCAAGATTTTTCTAAACAAGTTGAAAATATTTAAAAATAAAAGTTTTGCCAATTGATAATCCCTACAACTTTTATATAATAAGTTTTGTCAGATTCTTGATAATTTTTGAGATGCCATTTTAAATTCAAATCTTTAATCATTCATTTGAGTTTAATTTGAATTTTCACGGCACAACTTCAAAATCACCCAAAATAAAAGTTGTTCCCTTTTGAAATATCTACAACTTTTATTAAGGGACCATCATCAGATTCCTTCTAATTTTTAAATTTGAATTTCAACTTTAGATCTTTAAACATAGGTTAAGGTTTTATTCAAAATTATATTTAATAACTTCAAAATTAGCCAAAATAAAAGTTGCTCAACTTTCAAAGATTTACAACTTTGGTTAAGGCCTAACACCTAATTCCTTTTAGTTTTTAAATTAGGGTTTTAGGTCCGACGTAGGGTTTATAGATGATTCCTTTTAAATTTCTTTAATTTTATTTAACTAATTACACACCCACGCAAACGTTTACATAATAATTTGCTCTAAACCACCTATACACAATCATATAAAAGAATAAAATTTATTTTAGTTGATGCACATTAACAGGGTTAAATGCAGAATGATTAAATGCAATCATGATGATATGGCATGAGCTCAAGTCATTGTCTTTACCGACAGATTAGTGTGATCTTCTTGTGCTATTGGAGGCATGCATGGGTCTGGAGGACTACCAAGATTGAGTTGACCCAAACAAAGCCAGCTCCATCGAGACAAGCGTGCCTCTAATTTAGTTCCATCCAGTTACACATGATGAGGACATCCTCCACTATTAACCAGTGGCAAAGACGCAACAAAGGGGCCAAGTGGCCTAGTTGTAGTTGGGCGGCGACTGTGTGAGCCTTTGAACAATCCCACCTTTCTTAGCTTGGGAGGAGGAAGCCACCTTAAAAGGGAGAGCCACCCTTCCCCTATTGGACTAGTCTTTTAGGGAGATTGGGCGTTTCTCCGAGTGGGTGTGCCTAAGAACTATTGGGGTCCGGACAACCTTAATTTATTGGGCCTCGGCCAACCCCACCTAGGCCAGATGTATCATTTGGTATCAAAGCTGGGCCCTTGTTTAAGAGGGTGGGAATGATAAGGACATCCTCCACTATTAACCGCTGACAAAGACGCAACAAAGTGGCCAAGTGGCCTTGTTGTAGTCGGACGGTGACCGTGTGAGCCTCTGAATAATCTCACCTTGCTTAGCCTGTGAGGAGGAAGCCACCTTAAAAGGGAGAGCCACCCTTCCCCTATTGGACTAGTCTTTTAGGGATAATGGGCATTTCCCTGAGTGGGTGTGTCTAAGAACTGTTAGGGTCTGAGCAACCTTAATTTATTGGGCCTCGACCAACCCCACCTGGGCCGGATGTATCAACACACATGCTTGATGCGCTAGAAAAGAAGACCTTGTCGTGCAGGGATACCCCTTCGCCCTTGGAGGAGTGCATTAGCCCCAAGGAAGTTGCTACCACTCCTATAGTCCTATCCTGGATGAAGGTCCACAACTACCGATCTTAACAACATTGACAAAAGGTGGACGTCGCTGTGGATGGAAGGTCATGTCAGTACAACGATATATTGCACGATTGGTTTGCAAGACCTTCGGTAGTGCCAGTTTCACGAAGGGCACAACACCGTATAGAAATGTTTGACCTCAGGGGTCCTGTTGAACGAACTGGAGATGAGGCTATCAAATTGTACCTGCAGAGGTACAAAGGAACACCTCCTTCAGATGTGACTACAGCCCTAACCGCACTAACTAGCACCATGTTGGCTAGAGACGGAAATGGAGATGGAGAGGAAGAAGGCTAATAGGGATTAGATTAGTTTTTTTTTTTTTTGTCCCTGTTGTCTCTCCAGTTGCGAGTAATTCCTTAAGCGTCACATCTTATCTGGTAATCCTTGTCAAATAAGGTTTTCTAGTTGTAGTGCGTATCTAGCGCATAAATCTGCTTCAATCTTATTAATATATATAAGTTGGCTCAGCTGGATCTTTTAAAAAAAATGACCTTTTTAGTACAATCATTTTCTTAGAAAGCGAAAGGGGGCATACATTTGCAAACGTAACTAGATTAATCACCGATTGTAAAATGTTTTGCTACGCAGGAGTATTGAACAAAGCTGAAACCGATGGATACAGCTCAGACATTTCGAAAAAGCAAATCACCAAAATTTCTGAAAAATAATATGATTTTAAACAGTGAATACCATGCTAGTAGAATTCTTGAATATTTCGCCATTTTGGGCAAAGGCACTGCTGGGTTAGCATGTGCTACTCGTACAATATTACTGTACGCTACTTAGTGCAGTCACATTGCTACCTATCAATTTCTATAGGCCTTACGCGTAGAAATCATGATCAAAATAGATAATGTTTACAGAACAAGTTTTCATCTAATTACAGTAAATTCTCTCTTTATTATGCACCAATCATATCTTCTTCTTTTTTTGTCTTGGTTCTTGTATAGACCTGGTTTGTAACTTAGATCTAGTTTCTATAATTTTTGTTGTATCTTTAATAACTCTTTTGCTATATCAGTAAAACGCTTAGTTGATAGTACAATTAATGCCTATAGAGTGCCGTTGGTCCGTACGATGCTCCTCTAGTAATCCAAATCCTGCCGCACTGCACCAGACTGGCAATCGCACAGGATCGGATCCTGCGCTGCGCGGACACACCAAACCCCGGCCAAGAAGCCAAGATCCAAAGCCCGCACGCATTCCCAGCATCCGCCACACGCGGAGCTCGCGGTCTCCAGCCTCGCTCTCCACTCTCGGCAGCCGCCGCCCGACGAATCACCGATCAGGCCGGAGGCAGCGCTCATTGACTCAGGCGACCCGCACCCGACAGCCGTCGTCACGTCATGCGGGCAGCAGCGGCGACCCGACGACTACTACCCCACCTCGTCTTCCTCCTCCTGCTGCTGTCCGGCGTGCCCAATGCTCTGTCGAAGTCGACGCTGGAGTCCTGCGCCTCCTCCACCGCCTGCCCGGCGCTGCTCTCCTACACGCTCTACGCGGACCTGAAGCTGGCCGAGCTCGCGGCGCTGTTCGCCGCCGACCCGCTCGCCATCCTGGCCGCCAACGCCATCGACTTCGCGGCCCCGGACCCGGCGGACCGCATCCTGCCGGCAGGCCTCGCGCTGCGCGTGCCGGTGCCCTGCGCCTGCTCCGACGGCATCCGCAAGGCCACCTCCGTCCGCTACGTGGCGCGGCCGGGGGACACGCTGGCGTCCGTCGCCGCCACCGTCTACGGCGGGCTCACCACGCCCGACTGGATCCGCGACTCCAACGGCATGCCCGACGGCGAGGCCGCCGCCGCCCTCGACGCCGGGACCACGCTGTTCGTGCCGCTGCACTGCGCCTGCTTCGGCGGCGCCGACGCCGGCGCCCCCGCGGTGTACCTGACGTACGTGGTGGCGGAGCGCGACACCGTGCCGGCCATCGCGAGGAGGTTCCGCACCACGGCCAACGACCTGATGAGCGTCAACGACATGGCCACCGCCGACGTCGCCGCCGGGGACATCATCGTCGTGCCGCTGCCAGGTGAGCTCGCTTAGCTTAGCTAGCCTTTTAATTTGATTAAGCCACTGGCACGTTTTTCTTGGATCTGGTTTTTGGCATTGCTGGCCTGGACCATTGCTCGGCCTGAGATGTACCCTGCACATTCTCACCCTCCCTAGTCCCTAGCCTCGCGTGCGTGGTCGGTTGGTCAGATGGATCCGACGCTTGCCGACAAATTTAGTTGGTAAAAATTGCTCGCGGAGCAGTGCAGCCATTACTACCATTAGTTGTCTCTGCTGATCACTAGCAAGCATAATTCACGGCGTTATCGCAGGTTTTTTCGGTTGAAGTGAACGAATGCTTGGTCGCGTAACATTTCTGCAGTAGTTTAGTAAAAAGCCAGGCTGGCCGTGCAGTTTGTATATTTGGCAAGGGTCCGTGAGTGTTTTTCTTTGCACATGTCATGAGAAGGGGATGGAGAGGGGTGAAGCATGCAGCACGAGTGCATGGCGCATTTCACGATTAAATTATGAGCCTAGTACCGCGGCACCAAAAGTGTGAGTTGGTGCTCTGTTTGGAACACTGCGATGCAGCAATAGTGCGCTCCATGTGTGCACCGCGTGTGCGGCTGCCAGTTGTATTATGGTGGTGCAATTAGTATTTGTGTGTGAAGAAAGGCGCAACAGGTTATTCTCCTCAGATATTAGTCACGGACGAGCTGGACAGTGACATTCCGTGATTAATCACTGACGGACCGATCTGTCATGTCCTCCTCGTCAAGGATTCATCATCTCTACCGCTTCATCGTCATTTGATACTCCACCTTTACTACTGATGACGCGCTTAGGGCTCTTCATTGTTTACTGTTTCAGCATGCGCCTCGTCGTTCCCCGCGTTCACGTCGGACGCCGGCCTGGCCGTGGCCAACGGGACGTACGCGATCACCGCCAACCGCTGCATCCAGTGCAGCTGCGGCCCTGGCAACCTGGAGTACGTACGGCGTCTCCTTGCCTTCTTCTTAATAATAATAAAAAAACACTCTGCAGCCTCAGCTGCGCGACAGCGACTGCAACTGCTGTCTCGTGTGTTTCTGACTCTGCCGGCTGCCGCTGTTGTCGCTCGTTGCAGATTGTTCTGCGTGCCGGCGCCGCTGGCGGACTCGACGTGCTCCAGCATGCAGTGCAGCAACAGCAGCATGATGCTCGGCAACTTCACCCTCCAGATGACCAGCGCCGGTTGCAGCGTCACCTCCTGCAGCTACGGCGGATACGTCAACGGGACCATCCTCGCCACGTAAGCATTGTCCAAACCCAAATTCACCTCGTCTTGGTGATTTTGAGGCTTGTTGAGGGGGAAAAAAAAAACAAAAACTTTTCATCAACAATCTCTCTTTGCATCTTGCAGGTTAACCACTTCACTGAAACCCCAGTGCCCAGGTCCTTCATCTGCCCTTTTGTTTACACTCAATAACCATTGTCACTGGCATCAACGGAGCAAAATTGTGTCATTCGTGCAGGCCCGCACCAGTTCCCTCCGTTGATGCCACCGCCGACGTCGTCGTTCTTCGAGACGTACCTCGGCCCGTCACCGACGCCGATGGCGTCTGAGGGAGGCATTGGTCCGCAGATGGCTGGCATGGCACCGACAGGCAGCCCGGCGGTGAGTTCTTCAGGCCCTCCGATGATGGCAGGTTCACACGGCAGTGACGGTCTTGCACTGGTCGCTCTCTGCCTTGTCGCCAGTCTGCTGTGGACTGTGGTAGATGGGCTGTGATGCACTTGTTCGGAAGGGGATTCTTTTGTACAGGAGCAGTCAATTATTTTTCTGCGCCGCGCGGCGTGTAAAATTTTGTCGACCTTCATTCTATTTGTCGTCCATGCATGTATTATCGCGAACTCATGCCAATTTGGAGTATTTATATCTATACTAGGAGGGTGACAATGTTCGTGTGAAGTGAAGCGGGGTTGTGTGGGAGCTACTAGTGTAGGTCTAAGTTTAGAGATTTGTTAAAATTCAGGTGTCTAAAATTTAAATTTAGTACATGGCATTGTGCCATGCCGCATCAGGCCAGGATTTAGTGCACTATCATATAATGCAGTCCCGCATCGGGCCAAGACAGGTCCGCTCGTTTGGCCGTGTGTATTCAGCATCTGAGGTAAACGACGTGAACGGGATCAACAAGTGTTGGCTCGTCCTTGTTCATCTTAGTTTTAGAAACCAAACACATGTCATTGTTGGCGCAATTAGTTCTAGTCTGTACCCATCTGCCAACACGAAAGGCAAGAAACCATCGGAAACTACTGTAGAAACAATGTTTCCCTAGACACTCCATTTGCATTAGAACTATGGGCAGCATGTGTAGATGATTAGGGCCAACTTACATCATGTTATTGGGCGCCTATCTAAATAGGGATGTACTCCGTACAGATGATTCGGTAAGAAAATAACCTATGTTTAAACTTGCAGATTTTTTAAAAAAACATAAACCGCCGGTGAAAATTTCTTTGCAGAGGCATGCAGTAATCTAGAGTATCAGACCTTGCTTTTGATGTAGTCAGATTCGCATCAATCAACGTATGTTGGTGTGGATTGGAGTTTTTTCCCTGAATACGCAAAAGATTTACGTATCATTGTAATTAGGAAGAAAAGTTTAACCATACAAACGACGCGCTTCGATAAACACCCTGTGAATTCTTACAGCTGTGGCTAGACCATCGTAGTAGACTAACTCAAACTTCGATATTACATAAATAGTATACAACCAAACTAAGAGCGATGCAGCAACCTACGGAGTTGAGCGTCACCGCTACTGATTGCATGACTCAACTCCGCCATCTAAGAAGAGTGCTCTTCTACCAGACCTGTTGTTGGTTGCTCAGAACAACTCGTCAAGAGTTTCCACTTGCATCGTTGACAAGTTTCCTACGAATAAGTCGTTGAATGCTTGTTTGGACATGGAAGCATGAAAGATGTTGTAGTTGCCGGTGGCGCGATGGCCATCTTCTGCATGAGGAGTACTTCTATTATGGATGTCGTTGGGTTGGGTGGTGGAGAGGGAGTTGAAGGAGCAGCGGCTAGGGTTTGGGGCACTGGGAAGGCCGGCCGCGGGGCTTTGCCCACGGCCGGCAAGAGAGAAGAGATTTCCTTCTAATCTCTTGCTTCCTTTCAGATTGATACATCTCCACTCAATATATAGAGAGGTCTTATTTGGCCTCTAAGCAAGCGATTAATTAACCCTAATGGGCTGAGGCCCAATAGGCCCTTGACTCCTCTAACAACTTCACCCCGCTTGGAGGCGTTTATGTGCGCTAGAGGCTGAGGCAAACTGTCTGCTCCTGCTTGGACTGGCGATCAATGGCGACTTTCGCTTGTACTCCACCTCTGCAGTGAACCGTGCAAGACGTTGTAGGATCACTGGAAGCCTAGAGGGGGGTGAATAGGCCTGCAAAAACTCAACTTGAACAGATATCAAAAACCAGGGTGACACAGCCGCACCCCTAGGGCGGCACTGCCGCACTATGAAAACTAAACCAAACTGCGCAAGTGATATATGTATAAAAAAAGTATACTCCCTAAAGCTTGTTTCCAGAATTTTACTAAAGTTCATAGCTCGAAGACTGGACACCACAGAAATCTTCCAAATCACAGAATCTGGGCCAAACCCTAGAACAAATCAACAACACAAGAATAATAAAGAGACAACAGCACACGTTGATTTATCCCGTGGTTCAGCTCGCCACTTAGGCTTGCCTACGTCCACGTTGTTGAGGCTTGCCACAAAAGGCTAGGGTTACCACAAAGGTTGCCCTATTCCTCGTTCTCAAATCAAGAGAGTGAACTCTTGAAGAGAGGGGTGATTTCTTAGCTGCACACGAGATTACAAACCTCGGTAGGCTGCCACAATGAGGTTGGCAAGCTCTAGGGCGACGCCTAACCGGCTAGGAGCAAAGCTCCAAGGAGTAGACCTCAAGAACGCCGGCCAAACGTGAACCAAGTGCTCTCAAACTTTAGGAATCAGTAGATCTGCTCTCAACTCGCAAGTTGCTGCCCTTTTTCTCAAGTTTCTATGGTGGAAAGTGGAGATCCAATTTTGAGCTCAAGCTCAACAATGGAGGAGAGAGGGGAGCTGCTTTTTCTGTCTGTAACGGGCAGAAAGTCGGGAGCTGGAAGAAGAGACCGTTGAGAGGAGGAAAAGTAGTATTTATATGCTGTCTTCCAACGGTCGGTTAAAGTGCGGCACTGCCGCCCTTTAAGTGTGGCACTACCGCACTGGCAAAACTCAGCAGAAAGATGCAAGTTAGATATTGCTGGAATTGTCTAGGTGTGAGTATATTGTTTCTGGGATATGAGCACTTGATTCAACAGATTGACTGGCATCCCTTAGGAACTCCTTAATAGTACGGCATCCCTAAACTCAAACTTAAAAGTAAAACGAAATTAAACCTCCGTTTGAGTTGGTCACCGCCGCTGCAAGTTAGCATTGAGTTCTTTGAAACACATGTCATCATCTCACATTGATTCCCTGCTCATCATCTTGATAGAAATTATTAGTTCTCTAGATCGGAGGTCATCAATACCAAAACCCACATTAGGGAGTGATTGCACTTTCAGGCGTCGAGCAGCCTCACGTGACGTGGGTCTCACGTCATTGGGGGTAAGCGTACCTGTCGTGCTATCTGCGACGCCGGGTTGTCTCACCCAAGGCGGCGTGAGCTGTGGTGAGGATGTCCACGAACGGTGCTTCCTCGTCCTGATGGTCTACCACCTGAGTAGGCGAACAACTAGGCGTTTATGATTCAGCTGGCCTGCTCATGACAAGCGAGGCGACAAGCTCCTCCAGCATCAGGTCGACCGAGACAGGCCAATCTGGCCAGCTCATGACGAACGATGCGGCGAGCTCCTCCAGCGAGGCAACAATCGTGGTGTATTAGAGTCAAACTCGAACTAAATTTCACGTTTGGATCGCAGTAGAACTCGAAATAAATTCCATCTCAACTCACCTCAACGTACGGGGATTGAGATAAACTCGACAATATCCAAACAAAAAGCCTTATGTATCATGAAGACTTATCTCTATCGCTACCTACAACTACACCCCCTCTGCAGAAACACGCTGAAACGAGTGTTTACATTACATGTTATAGTTTGAAACTGCTGTGCCAGTTTTAGAGATAAATAAATAACATAAAACAGTAAGTTTGTTTCTAGCTATACAGCTTTTTTTGAGATTTTTTTTTTTCGAGAAATTTCTAGCTTGGCAGCTGTCTCATGGGGTTTGAGCCATTGCCATCTGAAAGAGCATGCACCAAGTCGCTTGGTCTGCACGCCTGCGTCTCGCGGAAACCGGTCCACGCACCCGGATGTTTCCATGCGCGCCCCGTCCACCCATGCCAAATTGCCAATAACCGAATTCGCGAGGTGCCTTGCGCTTCACTCCCGGGTTCCGTTGTCCGAGAGCGAGCGGAGTAAACAAAATCTCCGGGGAGATCGGGGAACAAACTCGGTTCGCAGCTCGAGTTGCTGTACTGCACATTTCGTCGCGTGCGCCCCTGCTGAGCGTGCTGACTCTCATGGACAACGGAGCTGATCCCCGTGGGCCGTGGCTCCCCGTTTCGTTTGCCGCTGCACATGGCAGACATAGGTTCGACTGCTCGAATTTGTTTGTTGTTTTTTTTTTCCACAAGTTTAACTCAATTTCTAGAAAATACGTACAATATCTATATCTCTAAATAAGTTTATTTAAAAACTAGATAAATTTTTTTATATTGATATTAATTATGTATCATAAATATTAATATTTTTTAATATATATTTTGTTAAAGTTGTTTTTCAAAAAGCGAGAACCATAAATATTTTTGGACGGAGGGAGCAGCTAGCTAGCTTGTGCATCTCAGCACCTCCGCTATTGATGACTAGCATGCATGTAAACTTCTGCCTGTCGTCTAACGTCGTGCTGGGAATGCGATCAGAGAATGGAAATTCTTTGGCATACCAACAGGCCATTTTTGAAAGAATCCATCAGCAGGCCACTGTTATTTCAGACACTTTCGTTCGTTCGTGTCAGGGCATGGAGATCGATAGTGCTATCTGCAGCTCTTCAAGTGGTTCAAACTCCACATAGTAAAGCTGTATTGACTTTGATTACCACTCCTGGGTTACTGGACATATATAAACAAAAAAATCACTAATTCTAACAGGTGAAACGAGCACACAAACGCAGATCTCCAAGCCACCTATGGTAGCTAGCTAGCGTTGCTGTTACGGAACGCAGAGCTGGTAATATTCTGCAGGGACGAATCATTGCGACCTCGAATCGTGTTGCGCGCTATCTCCATGGCCAAATGACCTAATAAACCAACTTGCACATAGCAGAAGCAAGAATTCATGTTCTCAGGATCAGTGTCGAGTGACGGAGTTGATCGATGCACGCAATACATATATGTGGTAGCTTAGCCAGTGGATCCAAGAAGCCTTCGTGCTCACAGCATACCTTTCGTGGTAGCGAGTGGCGTACTGCGCTCGCTACACATACTGTACCACTACAGCTCCAAAATGCCGAGACTTGTGGCGTTCTTGCTCCCGCTGCTACTTTCCGTGGTCGTTGCCGCCGCGGACGACCTTACCCGTGCCGGCTTCGGCTTCAAGGCCACGCTGAGGCACGTCGACTCGAACGCCGGGTACACGGAGGCGCAGCTGCTCTCCCGCGCGGTACGCCGCAGCAGAGCCCGCGTGGCCGCGCTGCAGTCGCTGGCGGCGCTGGCGCCGGGGGACGCGATCACCGCGGCGCGCATCCTGGTGCGCGCCGGCGACGGCGAGTACCTGATGGAGATGGGGATCGGCACGCCGGCGCGGTACTACTCGGCCATCCTCGACACCGGCAGCGACCTCATCTGGACGCAGTGCGCGCCGTGCCTGCTGTGCGTGGACCAGCCCACGCCCTACTTCGACCCGGCCAAGTCCGCCTCGTACAGGTCGCTCGGCTGCTCTACGCCGGCGTGCAACGCGCTCTACGCCCCGCTCTGCTACCAGAGAGTGTGCGTCTACCAGTACTTCTACGGCGACAGCGCCAGCTCCGCCGGCGTGCTCGCCAACGAGACGTTCACGTTCGGCACCAACGACACCCGGGTCACCGTGCCGGGCATCTCGTTCGGGTGCGGGAACCTCAACGCCGGCTCGCTCGCCAACGGCTCCGGCATGGTCGGCTTCGGCCGGGGGTATCTGTCACTGGTCAGCCAGCTGGGCTCCCCCAGGTTCTCCTACTGCCTCACCTCCTTCCTGTCTCCGGTGCCCAGCCGGCTCTACTTCGGCGCGCTCGCCACGCTGAACAGCACCAACGCCAGCACCAGCGGCGGGCCGGTGCAGTCCACGCCGTTCGTCGTCAACCCGGCGCTGCCGACCATGTACTTCCTCAACATGACGGGCATCAGCGTCGGCGGCGAGCTGCTGCCCATCGACCCGGCGGTGTTCGCCATCAACGACGCGGACGGCACGGGCGGGACGGCCATCGACTCCGGCACCACGATCACGTACCTCGCGGAGCCGGCGTACGACGCCGTCCGCGCGGCCTTCGTGTCGCAGATCACGCTGCCATTGCTGAACGTTACGGACGCGTCGGTGCTGGACACGTGCTTCAAGTGGCCGCCGCCGCCGCGCCACTCGGTGACGCTGCCGCAGCTTGTGCTCCACTTCGACGGGGCGGACTGGGAGCTCCCTCTGCAGAACTACATGCTGGTGGAACCCATCACAGGTGGCTTGTGCCTGGCGATGGCCACGTCCTCTGACGGAACCATCATCGGCAGCTACCAGCACCAGAACTTCAATGTGCTCTACGACCTTGAGAACAGCCTGCTGTCCTTCGTCCCAGCACCGTGCAATCTAATGTAGCTGTAACTTGAGTTTTCATGTACGTTGATTTGGTTTCCGATCCATTGCTATTTACGCATAGATCTGTTCTTAGGATTGGTGCATGGTAGGGCTTTTAACTATAGGTCGGTGATCTGTATCAGTATTGTTCTCTTCTCAAACATCTGATGATATAAATAAGAAAATCATGTGTTTTTAGACGCGTTCTGGCGGATTCTATGGACCAGGGTTCGAATCTTGTGACTTAGCACGTGTGGTTCCATTTTCAACTGATTCTTCTTCTTGTAAGCAACGTGCTCACCTAGTCTTCTAGAGGTGTTCATATGGTCATGAGTCATGACAATAGTAGGTTATATGTGTGCATTCATCTTAATCTAATGTTGCCAATTAGAGATCTTTAATGGAGCCAAAAAAGGCAGTAGGGCATCGTCAAAGCTGGGCAGGAGGATGTGGTTGTGGGAGAGCTCGGCCAGAGACAAATAAGACGGTGAGGAGGAGGCACATCTGATAGATTTAGGACCAGGGCATGGCGGTCGGTAGCGATGAAAATGGACGAAAAAATTGTTTTTACTTCTGTTTCTATATTCTTGGACGAAACGGGATCACATTCGGAAATGGAATCGGAATATGCGGACGTACAAAAACGAAACAATACGATCAGAAATTCAACGAAAACAGTAAAAAGCCGGAACACCGTAATCACATAGCTAGGTGTAGTTCACAATTCATAAATGATCCATCTTGTCAGGATCACTTACAATATTATGTGTGGTCATATTTGGTGAGTTAGTACTTAATACTTAGCAAAATGTTGCAAAGATAAGCTTGCACTTAATAGTTTATGGGCATGACTGAAATTCGGTAAAATTATGAAATAAATCCAGTAAAATTTCAAAACAAATCTAGTAAAATTCCGGTCAAATAATACAAAATTTTGAAAATATGGGGAAAAAACTCTGTTTCTACTTCCGTTCTGATTCTGAAAGCTTTCTTTCCGTAATCCGTACCATTTTACAAAAACGGTAAGATCAAATGTAGAAAAACAGGCGGTTCGGAATGGGAAAATTTCCATTTGCTTCCAACCATAATGGTTGGAAGCTAATCTATAGCGGAAGAGCTAGGCAGAGGCTGAGGCAGCGGGCGGCAGGTCGGGGGTTTGGGTCTGGTGCAAGCACGGGCGGAGGAAGAAGGGAAGAAGATGAGATGTAGAAAAATACATTTGAACTCTCTATTTGATATTTAATGGCAAACTAAATCAAGTGACGATTGTCCTTAGGTTACTTAGTTGTTGCTAGCGATGAAAACCAACAGAAACGGACGGAAAAATCGTATTTCTACTTCCGTTTTTTTTTTTTTTTTTTTTTTTTTTGCGGAAACGAGATCGGGTTCGAAAACGAAAACAGAATATACGAATGTACAGAAATAAATAAATACGGACGGAGAGCTAAAAAAATAAGTTACAATAATATGATTAAATATTCTCACTAATAGACACCAGCGCGGCGTGAAGTGTTCCTCAGTTTGTAAACATGGACTGCTGGATTGCTGCTCGGCGGCAAGCCCGACCAGCATCCTGTCACCGTTGCATGGGCTGATGGCCCAACTGTTGACTCCGTTCATGGACCGGCCCGAGCTCAGCTCAATTCTGATCACTTGTGCTCTTGATCCAACCGGGTTCAGATCATGACAAAGGTCGGGCCTGTCAAGCGTCGGGGCCTCGGGGGCGACTCTTTCGATCTTCTGTGCTCATTTCATGGTGAAGCAGGAACAACAAGACACGAGTCATGCGCACATACTTGTCGCCTCATTTGCCAAAATTGCAGGGTCGTAATGGGGTCTGGGACCAAAAGTGCAGGGCTTTCCGTCGCTCCCGCACCTGGTTGACACGCCTCCAGAGTCCAAACTTCGTGTCGTGTGCAGCAGCACGTTTGCAGTCACGTTACCGTTACACCAAACCTTCATTCCATTCCGTTGTTTAAATTTTGAGGCATAATTCTTTGGCAACTCGAAGCGCAGCTAGTGGTGCGGATGGAATTGTCTGGCATAGGATCAGAATGCGCTTTGGTTAGTGCTCAATACACGCAACAGCCACTCATTCAGATCCAATTAATCCGAAGATGCCATGCCTACTCATTTTACTAGAGCAGACGATGATCACAAGAAGTGGATCGGAGGCACATCCGACCGTGATTCGACCCGCGCCAACGCCAAGGATCGGAATAGCGTTCGCGTCTCAGGTCAGATGACAGTGACACCATCTTCTAATGGATCGCTTACTCTCTTGGTTATTTTATTTACTTGCCGTGTTAATGAAAAGCATGCTTGGATTAGGTCTGAATTAGATCCGCACATGTAGCCCCAGATCGTGGCTAGAATATTTGTCCCTCCACAGGAGCCCGGCAGCATCTCGGATCGGCCCTCTTTTCACCTGCAGCCACATACGTGCATTCTCCTCGAAATTCGGCGGTCACATCAAGAGTTGTAGCCATGGTATATAGTCCCTACTAGTGTGTAGTGCCCTCCTGCAGCTGGTGAGTTACAGGTCGCCAACTTTTGATCTTCGCAGCTGGGTGCCCCAAGAGCATTCCCCGACTTATTCGGTGCCTAGACCACCACGGGCGAGCGAATTTTGTGAAGTTTCATCGGCAATCCTGCCCGTTGCTTTCTTTCCCAGCTTGCCTCGATGCGTTTGCATCAAGACGGTGCAAGAATATATATTGTCTGTGCCGTGCGCGGAATATAATCACCTGGTAGCACATATATATAGTCACACCGAGGTAGAGCTAGAGGCAATGCATGGTGGGCATTATTTGATCGAGCTAGAGCACAACAAAAACATGAAGCAAAGATTGGTAGCCCTGCTGGTGCTCGCGATGGCGTCGTTGTATGCTTGTCCGGCGGCGGCATCAGTAGCGTTCGTGGGGGACGACGTCCGTGTTGCGCTAAAGCATGTCGACGCTGGGAAGCAGCTGTCCAGGCCCGAGCTGATCCGGCGCGCCATGCAGCGGAGCAAGGCGAGGGCGGCGGCGCTCTCCGCGGTGAGGAACCGCGCCAGCGCCGGCGCCCGCTTCTCTGGCAAGGACGAGCAGCGAGCCCCGGCCGCCGGCTTGCCGGTGCGCCCGTCGGGGGACCTGGAGTACGTCGTCGACCTCGCCATCGGCACGCCGCCGCAGCCCGTGTCGGCGCTGCTCGACACCGGCAGCGACCTCATCTGGACGCAGTGCGCGCCGTGCGGCAACTGCCTGGCGCAACCGGACCCGCTGTTCGCGCCGGGGCAGTCGGCGTCGTACGAGCCCATGCGGTGCGCCGGGCAGCTCTGCTCCGACATCCTGCACCACGGCTGCGAGAGGCCCGACACGTGCACCTACCGCTACAACTACGGCGACGGCACGATGACCATGGGCGTGTACGCCACGGAGCGCTTCACCTTCACGTCGTCGTCGGGCCGCGGCGAGCTCATGACCGTCCCGCTCGGCTTCGGGTGCGGCTCCGTGAACGTCGGCAGCCTGAACAACGGCTCCGGCATCGTCGGCTTCGGCCGGAACCCGCTCTCGCTGGTGTCCCAGCTCTCCATCCGCCGCTTCTCCTACTGCCTCACGCCCTACGCCAGCGGCAGGATGAGCACGCTCATGTTCGGCTCCCTGTCCGATGGAGTCTACGGCGGCGACGCCGCCACCGGCCCCGTGCAGACCACGCCGCTCCTCCAGAGCCCCCAGAACCCGACCTTCTACTACGTCCGCCTCACGAGCCTCACCGTCGGCGCCAGGCGGCTGCGGATACCGGAGTCGGCGTTCGCGCTCCGGCCCGATGGCTCGGGCGGCGTGATCGTCGACTCCGGCACTGCGCTCACGCTGCTTCCGGGCGCGGTGCTCGCGGAGGTGGCGCGGGCGTTCCGCCAGCAGCTGAGGCTGCCGTTCGCGAGCGGCGGCAGCCTCGAAGACGGCGTGTGCTTCCTGGTGCCAGCGGCCTGGCGGCGGCGCTCGTCGTCGACGTCGCAGGTGCCGGTCCCAAGGATGGTGCTCCACTTCCAGGGCGCGGATCTCGACCTGCCGCGGCGAAACTACATCCTGGACGACCATAGGAGGGGCCGCCTGTGCCTCCTCCTGGCGGACTCCGGCGATGACGGCTCGACGATTGGCAACCTTGTGCAGCAGGACATGCGCGTGCTCTACGATTTGGAGGCAGAGACCTTGTCGTTCGCTCCGGCACAATGCTGACACGCGCGCTACTGGTACAAGGCCGTCGAGGAGTCGATTCACTGTATGCAAGTTAGTGTTAAACCATGCAAATGCATGTCAGCCATACCGGGTCTCACTTTGTACTCCCTCCATATTGCTAAAAGATAACGTTTTAGAAAAGGTCTTGGTCAAACATTAGGAATATAAATCATGAATAACTTTTAAATGATTAAGTTTGAAAATATGAAACCTATATAGATATATTTGTCTTCAAATATATTTTCATAAAAGTATACATAATTATCACTTTTCAATAAATATTTTTATAGAAATATGAAGTCAAAGTCATGCGTTGAAGACCGTGTCGTTATCCTAAACGTCATTTTTTACCAATACGGAGGGAGTACGCAACAAACAAGGGTTGTAATAAATGATCATGTTGTTTTAAAGGGATATAATAAACATGATCTGGGCGGTTACAAGAAAAAGGCAAGGGGAGGAGAAATGTGTTTCCACAATGAAAATGAAACAATAGCATATACGTCCTTTCAATAGGCTACCTAATCTTTGAATTGCATTGGTACTAGACTGTTACTTAGCCTCAAAATTACCATTAACCTTATGCTCTAGCTCTAAATCTCCATTATTTAGCCATCTGAGGATCTCAACCTAGATCTGCCCCTGCCCTCAGGTTTGGATCTACTCGTCGGAGAGATTGTCTCGAAGGTTTAGATCTACTCATCGGAGATGAGCATTGGTGGAGCCACCACTAGAGCGAGTTAGGGAGGCCACCCTAGGTCCCCTTGGTCGGGCACCTCATCCCCACCCTCAGTAGGCTGCCAAAGTTGGAGTGGCAGAGGCGAAGATGTCAGTGCTCAGGATCAGCGGCGCGACGCGATGCTGTTTTTCGCGAGGCAGGGAGGCAAGGAGCGTAGATGAGTGATGGACCGCGGTAGCAGTCGCATTCTCTGGCCCAATCGCCCAACCTAGGCCCATCAACAGGCCACAGGCGGCCAGTTAGCTAGTTAGGGCTCGACTCGATGCCTCACCTGCTCACCTCTCGCGTCGCTCGGCCCTCAGCGTCGAGCCGCAGACTCGCTCGCCGCTGCTGCCCCATCTAGCCATCCAGGCTCACCGCTCGCCGCCACGTGCCACCCCTTCTCTGCTCCCTGACCACTCCCGCTCTGCTCCAAGGTGGACGCTGCCCGCCGCCTCTGTGCTGCGGCTCTTCCCACCGCCCCAGCCGGCAGCGTCCGCACCGCTGCTGCTTGGCCTGTGTGGCTGCGCTTGCCGGCCAGGCCGTGGCCTGCCCCAGCCAGGCAGCCTACATGGTAGGATTAATTCTTTATGTGGCAACTACATCAGTTGAAATAGCCTTCTCAGATATGAATATAATCAAGACTGATCATGCATAATAGAATGAGCGATGAGTGGCTTAATGATTTGATTTTGTACTATTGAGAAGGAGATTTTAAGAGGACTTGATCCTAATAAAATTAAGAAGACTTTGCAATCAATGAAAGATCGGAAGATGAGTTTACCACCTCCAAAACGGTCTCAATGTTCTTAACGGTCTTGGTCTCGATGTTCTTAGTATTTTAGGAAAGGTGTATGTCTTTTAATTCTTCAATGCATTTTTATGATTAATGTTATTTTTAATAGACTTGTCTATAAAAATGATAGGTTTTTAACTTTATTTGTCCATCAATTGCAACATCTATTGATATTTTTATTACTACAAGGTAATATTTTTATTTTTGTTGGTTGTTCTATAATTTTTGTCCAAAACATAAGTTGTTGCTGGTAGGAAAAATTTGAGAGTATAAGTCCGTCCTAAGTGAATTCTCCGCTTGAATTCGCCATTGGAGACGAGGGCCTAGACCTACAGGGAGTGGGAATATTTTTATACATTAATCCTTTTTATTCAATATTTTAAAATAGCCGTATCTAAAATAATTTTGCAAATCTAACTTTTTTTTTGTGCTAGCGTGACCAAATAACGTTTTTAGACCGCATGCATCGGTGTGGCAACATTTACAGACGTTAGATGGTGTTTCTAACGTGAAAAATCTTGTCACGTCACCCCGCTGGCGTGACAGTACGGTCCTGTCGCACCACCGAGAGTGGCGTGACAAGACTCAATTTTCGAGAAACTCATAACTTCTTCATATGACATCCATCGTAGACGATTTTTATATGAAAATTATAGCCCTCAACAATATCTAATTTTCTAGTTTTGAGTTCTTTATTTGAGGATGTTAAGATGCTAAAAAATAATATAAACTTTTTAGCACTATAATTATCGCATACTAGTGCTTGACGCATTAGAGAAATAAAATTATTTTTATTTGGGGTCAAATAAAGAATATTTTTTATATCAAAGTTGTAGCCCTCAATGAGATATACAACTTTATAGTTTTGACTTTTTACATTTGAGGTCGTTAAGATACTAGAGAAAATAATATAATGTTTTAGCAACATATTAATCGTGTATCGGTTTTTATCGCAATACGATAATTATATTTTCTTATATTGTGTCAAATAAAGATATGTCAGTGACACCGGCATTCGATGACGCTGGCGTTCCTGTCAGTGACACCCATGACCATCGATCTGGCCATGGTTCTTGGAATTCATCGCCGGATATCGAGATGCCGTGCTGGGAGCGCGCCAAGTCGATGGGGTGCATGCCGTACGCGGAGACAGCGCCGTGGCCGTGGCCTTGGGCGTGCTCCTGCATGATGACTAGATACAGCGCCAACTTTGTTACTCTATTGTTTTGGCCACTGATCTGCGATCATGTTTGTTTTGTCTCGACTTGTGCAATTTTTTTCAGGAAGTTTTTTTTTTTTCTAAAACGGCGGCAAGAGCTTTGCTGGGTTTTTATTAGAAGGGGAACAAAACAATTGTACACAACGCGAAAAACACAAAATAATGTTGTGCACACTGACGTGCTGTTGTCACTAAAGCCCTGCAACGGATAGTGAGTATCGAAAAGATAATAATGTTGCAGAAACTTCTCTGATCCTGATCAAGTAATCGAATACTCCGATATTCTAAGAGGCGACGAATGAACTAACTGAATAATATCCCTGTTTCTGCACTGACTGAAAAAACATGTATACCCACATGAGCCCTGTATGGCTGTATAACCTATTTCTCAAACAAAAAAATGAAAGAAAAAATACGTGCTCCAGTAGCTTCTTCCTGCATCAGACATGCATGAACCCCCCCTCCCCCTCTTCTCTGAACTTCCTATGTGCATACAACGCGAGTCTTCTAGGAATACAAGGCAGAGGGCAGCTATGGCCTGCACACAAGCGTGTGTTTGTTTGTATATATACCCTGAACAATGGAGCCTCGCGATCATCATCTTGCACGCCCTTAACATCATCTTGTCATCTTGTCAGAACGAGGCACTCCAAATTGCATCCTCCCCTTCACCGCATCTCTCGTGCACGTGCTTTAGCCTCTCAACTGGATTGCAGACGCCACTGCACGTCCAATCAAACGACGCGACACAAACGTTCCCCGCTTTTGCTTTCCACTCACAGTCTGAGAGGAAATGGTTTCAGAGCAGCAAGGATTGGTTAGAACTTTGAAGTGCTACAGTGACTTCCATTTTCAGGAAATTGCATGGTATACAGTGCAGAGGTGCTGAAGAAACTGACCTGGTGGCGTGCCACAACACATGTCCCTGTCGTCGATGTGCTCCACGTCTAGGCCGATTAACCATGAGCCGAGAGATACATCTTCATTCGCATATTTATGCAATATGGGACTAGACGATACGATGAACATACATAGCTGCATCAGTTTCCACTCAAGAAAAAGAAAAATATGTTTGAGTCAGCACAAACCGTGCTCGTGCTCGGGCCTTACTTGTTGATCGAGATATAGGTCGCAAGATCCTTGGAGATGGCATATATCTGCCCTGTGGCATGGCGGAAGTACTTGCGCCCGGCTCCAAACTTCCAGAACTCAGGCTCATGGTATTTTTCATTTCTGATGAAGAAAACATCAGCGAAGTGGAATGTTAGTATTCAGAGAATTCAATCTATTGGAACTTCAATTTTCTAGGCTGTTTTCAGAAGAATTACATGTCAGAAAGAACTGGACCCGACTTCATACAGCCAATATACACCCGTGGTTTCAATTTATGCCGACCAAGGGTTGCGAAGAGCATTCCTGCACATTTTACACCAGTTAATAAATAATTAAAAGACCTCTCCACTATCTTTGGTTATTTTAGAGGTTTATAGTATAAAACTAAAGAGCAGTACCTAGGTTTACGTGAACATCGTCGTCCACCTTGACATAGAAATCTGCATCCCATAAGGCCACAGCAGTGGAGAAGAATATCTTGGTCTTTGCAGATAGATTATGGTACCCTTCAACATGATCCTATATGAATGTACAGTTGTATCAGAGCAATGTTTAGCACAGGCCTTCCTTCAATCAGCGGCAGAGCATAGATTTGGATGATTGTGTTTCAGCGGAATGGAAAAAACAATGGGTAAAGTTATATAGTTAGTGAATGAAGATCATCATACCAGCCTAAGAAAGTCGTGATGAATTTCATCCTCCGCGTCTATAGCTTTATCAAGGACGTTGTTTGATGTAGCGCTGCAACGCATAAAAACCAGTGTTTTACTTCAGTAAATGCATAAACTGTTGAATATGCATAGCTTATAAAATGTGTTTATAACGTATTCGCAAACCTTAAACTGAAAGACAATACAGTTAAGCATACCTATGTCCTATCGTAAATCGGACGACGATTCCCTTCTCCTCCAGTTTCTTGAGTTTCTCACCTAATAAACAGCAGGTCAGTATGCAAGAGACAGCAAGCATAGTAAAATAGAAATAGCAGTCAGCCCTAATGGAGATTTCCTGCGGCATTGGATCTTTCAAAAGAAAAAAAAAACAGAGAGAATCCTGCATCATTTCCTCTAGCTAAGAGCCTAGGAACAAGGAACACAGTAAAAAAAATCGCAAAACAGCATCAGTCGGAAAACAATTCAAGTCTGCAATGCATAACGCGAACCTTGAGGCATCCAGGTCTCCCTCACAGAATCCCGACGCTTCCTGCTACTGAAGGCGGTGTTGATCCCAATCACTACAAACGCACTTCTCCTCTGCTTACTTGTGCTACCTGTACTTTCCCCATCAAGCTCATTGCTACTGCGCTTTGCTGCCAGCTCCATCTGTAGTGTGTTAATTGACTTTTCTAAGTATCTGAACACAAAATGATACCCAAATTAGTCCCGAACCCGAATCAACAGTCAGAAAGGCACTGATAGACGAGTTCTTATAAACAGTTCTCAAATTCGATGCTGACTTACTGTATGGCCTCATGAGTCTTTGACACCTCTCCCATAATGTCCCTATCTTCAGCTGGTTTCTGAAACCAAGAAAAGGGAGGTTAACAGAATTATTACTCCTTGAAAGGATTACCGAAGAATTTGAGGGCACACGGTTTAGAAATCCATGTCAAAGAACATACTTGACCTTGTGAAGCTTCCTTTGCGTTTTTGCAGTAGTACAATTCAATTCTATGTGCTTTATCGAAAAGTGTAGTCAAATACAGGAGATTTTTTAAAAAAGAAAAAGAAAAAGAAAAAGTAGTGTCAAAAGCTACAAGAGTTACTTTATTAGTGCATAAATGGTGCATATTCATTTCCTCGTGTTCCCTAAACCGCCATAGTCTTTAATCTACGTTTTCCTGCCTGATAAATACTGCCATAGTTCATAAACATGACATGATTATGATGCATGTAACAATGCCGAATTCAGCAATGTCTGGAGTAGCAAGCTGGTTAGGTTGGGGGGGGGGGGGGGGGGGGGGGGGGGGAGGGGGGGGGGCAGCGCTACCGGCTTGGCAACAAAATCTTCGGCAAGGCTCTGCAGCTCCCCCCTGCCGTGCTCGTGCCACGGCCTCTGCACCACGACCGGGCTCGGCACCGATCCAAACCTGCCATGAAAAACCATCGCCACCGCAAAACCCGTGAGCCTTGAAGTTCACAGAACTCACCCGGCATGGCTCCAACAACAAAGAATCGAAGCAAGAACAGGAACCAATCTATTGACTCACAGGTCCGTGACGAGCATGCCGAGGAAGAAGCTGAGAAAGCAGAGGATCAGTATCCGGCTCGAGAGCAGCCTCCTGCCCGAAGCGGCGCCGCCGTTCTTGGGCTTCATCTACCTCCCCTCCGATTGTCTCGCCTCCTCTCTCTCTCCTCTGCTCCGTTGTCGTGCCTGTCCTGGGGGCCTTCAGCCTTGTGCTATGCGTTTCTTGAGTCACACCATAGGAAGGAAACAGGAGAGATGGGAGGGCGGCTTTATGCAGGTTCGACGTAACCGAAGCAGAGGAGGGAAACACCAAGAGAGAGACGACTCGGAGCAATTGCTACGTTCACGGCGCGATGGTGGGAACGCTGTTTTTCTAGACGGAGGCACAGAGGTGGAGAACGGGGACGCCTGCCTGTGGTTTAGAGGAAGGCTGTTACGGTGCTCCTTTTTCTTTTTCTTTTATATTTTGTATTATTATTGCTGCTTGAGATTTATGATTCTCTCCTTTTTATTGAATGGGTACTATAAGTTTTTTACAAGCATATTTTGATCATCTCCCTATTTAGATTTTTTTGGCAAAAAGAGGAAAAAGATCCTTCCAACTGTTTGGTAAAAATATATTCCTTAAAAGCTAGAACTTGCTAAATCATCGCTCCAATTCGTAAGTTTTCGCAGTCCATAGAAACTCTATTTCTGCTCCTTGTCCAACGCTTTTCTTGAGAGACTCAAAATAAATTGGACGAAAAACTAAGAAAATAAAGGATTCGAGATGAGAAAGCGGCAAGAGACAAGAACAACTAATAAAATTTTGGTTGGTTAAGAATAGTTTGGGGTTCCCAATGTAAGCTAGAGAGAAAATTAAATTATAGGAAACACCTGGAGTTGTTACTCCTAAAATACCTCATCAATTACATCAAAATCAGTTTGCATTAAAAAGACACGTGGAATGTGAATCTACTAGTATAATATGAGTAATGATTGGTCACTAAGCTTGATTTTTTAATCCTAATGCGCCCTATATTTTTAAACATATGGATTCTTTTTCTAACGGTAGGGAACCATATCATTTCATTGCAGGTGGAATACACAAACAAAAAAATCAGTTTCCTAAAGCCAACACCAATATTGTCAAATGATCACTCATTTTTTTTCCTAACTAATGAGATTGTATTAAAAAAAAAAAACTTCCTTAAAAGCCGGTGCGTGGAATAACTGAGACCTTTAAAATTGGCGACGTCGGCCTGCCGCGGTGGCACCGGCACGGCGAGTTCCGCGTCGCTCCCGCCGGGTACGCGACTACGCGAGGGACGCGGCACGGGACACGTGAGAATTGCGGGGACCCACGCGACGGCAATAACCGTGGCAGCAGCCGCCGGCGACGGCAAGGTGCGCCAGCGTTTTTCCTGGAAGAAGCTAAGGTTATGGTTCACACGGCACACCGTACGCGACACGGGTAGATTCGTTCACCCTGTCACTGTCACGTACTGTACGCTGCTGTGTGCGCTCGAGCCGAAACTTACAAATCAGTTAGACCGAGTCGGAGCATTTCTCTGAGATCCCTAGGTTGCAGTCGTGACCTCAACGCGATTGCTTGGATGATCGACCAGTGGACCGTGGTTAGCCAGCCGACGTCTCTTTCACCATTAGTGCCCTACTGTACGACACAAATGGCTGCGGATACGATACGACTGGTGATTCCAAAGCATGTGTTGTCCGGTCTAATTAACGCTGCATGTACGTACGCTTCAGGGAAAGAAAGGGACGAAGCTGAACCAGCGCCGCGACACAACGCGCCACACGTCAACGTGATGCTGGCACATTCAACGGAACGGCATCGGCGGCTGTACATGCCTTTTAACTAAAACCCCCCTACTACGTTGCTGTCGACCGCAAACATTATGGATGAACCTCTCGCTCGATCCAAAACACTGGGCATCGGAATTGGAGCATGGCCTACGTTGCAATCGACTCGATCCAGTCCAGCTAACAATGGCCTGTGTTGTTTTTTTGTGATCGTGCCCAGCCGGTAATAGGAGCCCTGCTTCCCGCCTTCAACAACAAAACATAAAGAAAAAACTGGAATGCCGGCAAAATTGAAGTAATACACCGTCTTCAACAGAAACATAAAAGAAAAAACTGGAATGCTGGCAGTCCAGAAATGGCGTTCTCCAAATTGAAATAAAAATCGTGTTTTCATCGCGTGCTTCGATACCTCCAAGACCGTACTTGCAATCATTAACGGTAACGATGAAACACGGCGAAATAGCATCGCGACTTAAATGAAGTCAACCGGAACTGACTAGGAGGCGTGATGTAAAAATAGTTCTAACTTGTTGCTGCAGGAGACTATCAATTGAGGCGTCGAGCTGCATTCACTCCCAGCTTCAGTTTTAACCACAAGATTTTCATGATCTTTACCGCAGCGTTTCAGGACCTCGCGGTGCGGTAGCGGAGCCGCGGCTAGAAAGACGCAGTAGTACATGATCAATCTCGCGGTGACAAGAGACTTGTGCGGTGAAAAAAAAAAAATCATCGATATCGCAAGACGTTATTAGGTGGTATTTTCCAGATTCTCGCCGCGAGGCGTCCAGGAATCCGATTATAATCGGTTCCAAACAGGGCCACTGACAACTCACAAGAAGCTGAGGAACGTGCACCGGTGTTAAGAAGCATCATTTTTTTTCTTCCAAAAGTCAGATATGCACAGATGAAACATCTAGTCATCCCACTCAGCAGTGAACAGTGTACGCCATTTCCATCACACAAGACTAGATCCTGCCAGAAATAATTTTCTTCACAAGATTGCGATCAACCTTTGCAAGCCTGCTCATGACATTACGCCCTTAATCTTCTGAGTGGCATGTCCAATACACCAGTCCGCTGCAAGGGTGACGGCAAATCAGTACACAAACTGGACAACTGTACGAGGGCGTGAAATATTATAGTGGATGCAAATTGCATACATACCTTATCAACACAAGAACACATTGCAGAACGCCAGCAACACCGGTCCAGACAGAAGGGCCCTTGCTTGTCAGAGCGTCTTGCACCAATAAACCCACAGATCCAGCTAGGCAGACAAAAGAAACGACATATGCCACAAAAAGCCAGAGTTTCACTCTGCAAGACAAAGAAAGCAATGTTAGAATATTTCCAAGCAGGTATCACAGGAAAAATAGTTCTAACACCTTAAGTTCCATTTGAACACATTCCAGCACCCTGAAATTGGTCTATTAAACTCTTGTCATAGAATCAATGGAGGACTTTTCACGTACGAAAAAGATATGCCCTTCTGATTAGAGATTATACAGGGACAACACCATGACATACTGAACCTGATGAAAAGTGATGTATTGCATAGCACCATACTAGAAACTTGAGGCTCTTCCATTAGCAAATGGAAAATTTAGGAAACTTCAGCTAGGTGGCACATGTACTTGCCACTGGTTGCAAGGATGACTGGGTCACTGGAAGCCAAGTCTATACTACACTATTCATGTTGAAGATTCACTTTGAAAAATTTGCAAATGCCTTCTTTCAAATTCTTGAAGCAGATTGACATCGAGAGGCATGGCCTGGCACTTACAATATTATCTCGTTGTGTAGGATATATGCTAAGATTGTCCAGGCACTCTTGTATAACAACATATGGTTTTTTTACTAACAATTTTCCTTGATTTCGACATTTTGAAAAAAAGTGCAAATGATTTATTTTACAAGCTTTATGTTGCTGCAGACGTCTTTCAATAAGTGTAGTTCCATAAGGAATCAACCGTTGGAAAAAAAAAAAAATCTAAATGCAATACTTGTAAGGCAATAGACTAGTCTAAAATCTAAGAACATTTAAGTTCAAGATAATAATTAAGCAAAATACTAATATCGAACAGCAAGTGGTTAATGACTGTCTGGGGAGGTGTTGTTTTGAAATGGCATAACAAGGATACAAGAAACATTAATGTAGAAAATCATGTGCATAACCAAAATCAAACAAAATATGCCAGGATTTCATGAGTACGAACAATGCCCTCCAGTACGTCATCCTGGTTTACAGGACTAATGTTTCCAAATTACAACTCAAGTCAAACAAGTCTATTTGATCTATTGTATATTGGTTCTGCAGCATCAAGATCAATGATAAGACAATATTTGAAAAACAAACATATGAGGGTGAGAAAACATGAAAACAGTGTCCTGAGCAGGACAACCCTACAAACAAGGACTAACACACCTAAATACAGATATAATATTCGAGAGACAGAGATATTATATCTGTATTGCATTACATATTATATCTGGACTGCATTACATAAATAAACATGTAGGAGGATAAAAACATTATGATCCATGATCATTGATAATTTGTAACAGTGGAAACTATCCTACCCCCGAAGGATATGAAAATTCATAAATTTGTAAGGTTACCACAAAAGAAGTCCAACTAGTTGTCTAAGTAATTCCATAAATCACCTAGAAAAAAAAATCTTACGACTTTCCATGTGGTAATGAAACTAGATCCCACATACAACAGCCTCCTCCTTGCTAAGTCCAAAGCAGAGTTACCAGAGTGGACGGCAGCAGTTCGAAATATGTGAGTTAGTAATCCCTCATAAAGTTGGGAGACTCCCCTACTAGGCCACAAAACTTTACAAAAAAAATATTGCCGCAACTTAACAAAAATATTTTCAGCTCAAAACAACAATGCTACCATAGGGGCCGTTTGGGAGTGCTCTCAGCTCAACATTCTCTGTGAGAATCACTCCTAGACTAGACAGCCAAACGAAACACAACTAGATTCCAGTTGGATGACAAGTTGACAACAATTGCTTCTCCATTTACACTGCAGGCTGGGAGTTGAAAGAACCCACTCTCCACCACTCCCCTTCAACCAGGGGCGGAGCCAGAATTTGACCATAGGGGGGACCGTGCAAACTAGCAGCAATCATAAGTGTCAAAATATGTACGACAAAGCCACAAAGATATACACAACATCTAAACGAAAGGAAAAAAAGCTAAAAAACGAAAGAAAATTAATTAGTCTCGTGACTCTAGGCTTCGCCCCACCAATCTAGTAGTAACAAGTAGTTCAACGGAGGCAAAACTAAATAGTGCTTGATCATAAATATCAAATGTCAAACAATCGTTAATTGTCGTTCAACCTCAGACACACTCAAACGGGTAAAATGGCCGTTTATATAGATAATTAAACGAAAACATCGTACTATTATGTAGTGTTTAAATATTGAGTATATAGGCTAAATAAATATTTCGATGAATAAATGACAAGAATATAGGACATAAGAAAGGTAGTAGGAAGACGAATATTAAATAATTTAGAAGATTAAACAATGATAACTATAATTTTCATTTAACTAGCTAATTAGAGTGTGGGACAAACATGTTTGATAGACAATAATAAAGATAAAAAGATACGGAGAAAATATTAGAAAGACATAATTTTATTTTATATAAGATACTAATAGAGATCGGTATGTAATAAAAACAAAAAATCATAGTATAAATAATGACAATAACTAGCTAATTAATTAATTAATTAATTAAACACATAATATAGGGAGTTTATTAGGGGAGGTTGGGGGAGGTTGGGGGGTGCCAGGCCCCCCTCAGCCCCTCCCTCCCTCCGCCGCCGCTTTCAACCCCCACAAGAATCACTCCAAAATCACTTCCCACCTCAGAATCACTCCATCATAGAATCAGGGAGCAAGAGCTAAGAATTAATAGTGGAGTTCTACCAAACAGACCCTTAGTTTCCTAATTACAAACAGTGCCTGCTTAGGAAGATGAAATTTGACCCAAGTCGAAACTCTAACATCATACGCAGAATGGTTTATTTACATGGCAAGCAAATTCGCGTGATTTCCAGAAACCTGTGATTATTTTCAGTCATCAGATAATATCAAGTAACCCGGGCTCGACTGAATCATATGGATTTCATCAAAACCCTAAATTCACCCACCAATTCCATCAACCTTTAAGAGATCATCAAGAAGTATCCTCACCTCCACTCGGAATCGTCCCCGTAGGGTGAGTAATAGTCGTATCCGATCTCATCCTTGTTCACGCAATTGAACATGAGCGCCGCCAGCGAAGCGAAGATCCCTGCAAAACCCGCATGCCCAACGAAACCACAACGATCAATCGGACCCCAAATCTCGCGCGAGGAAACATAATGGGGGCTACTCCTCGAAAATTAGGGCTCCTGCTCTCACCTGGAAGGTAGTGGAGGAAGGAGACCTGGACGCCGCTGCAAACGACCGCGTCCACCCAGAACCACCATCCAGCCCCGAAGATGGCGCCGGACACGCCCGGGCCGATGATCCCCCAAAGCAGAGCAAGGTTCTCCATGGTCGCGACCTCTCAGCAACTCCTCCTACCAACACCAATCAATCTAATCTCGCCGTCGTTCCGACCTTCTTCTCCGTTTTACGTTTTACCCATGTGGAAGCTGGAGGTGGGTGGAGTAACACTGGGCCAAATAATAATTGTCCGTTCAATAAAGCCCAACTCGGGATTTCTTTTGGGCCTATCGAACCGAGCATGGCTGCGTTCGGTTGAGGGTATAAGCGCTTATAAGCGCTTATTTTTCAGCACTTCAGCCGTATTTTTCTCTCATAAGATTTCAGCACTTCTACAGCACTTCAGCGCTTATCTATAGCACTTCAGCTCCACCGAACACAGCACATGTTTATGGGCCTGGCGAATCGCGTTGAGAACTTGTGACGGGGAGGCGCTTGCAGTTTAGTGGGGCTATTGGTGTGGTGGCGCGGCTGGAAGAGACGATGGCGCGAGGTGGCGCGTGGGCCGCGGCGGCGGCGGTGGTGTGGTGGATGACGGCTGGGGCCGGGGCGGTGTGGCTAGAGATTGCGCCGTCAGGGACTAAGTGCGTGTCAGAGGAGATCCAATCCAACGTTGTCGTCATCGGCGACTACTCCGTCCTCTACGATCACCACCACGCCCACCCGACCATCTCCGTCAAGGTAACCAATCGTTTTGACCTACAGATGCAATATCTAAATTATCCTAAAACGGCATTGCCACGTAATTTAGTTTAAGGGGGAGACATGAACTAAAATAGTTGACACCGTAATAATTAATTAATTAGCCGACCTAGAAAACACATTGGGTTTGGATGTCCAAGTGCATCCACAAGATCGGGATTGATCGAAGCAGCACAGCGCGGGAGGTGAGAGGCAAACCAAAAAAAAAAAAATGTCACTCGAACCCAAAGCTAGCTCGCTACATTACAATATCTCGCTCCTTATACACTTAGGGTGCGTTTGGTTGGAGGACGAAGTTGGATGTGATATGGTGATCCATGGATATTAGGATAAGAATATCTATCATGATGCATGTTTGGTTGGATGGATGGGACGACCTATTTTTATGTTTGGTTGAATGGATGGAAGTGGGTAAGATTGACAATATTTGACTAATTATATCTATTATTTAAAAATAATAACAATTAATTATAAACTAATAAATATGCACTAATACTATTTTTTCATGATAATCACTAGTTTAAAATAAATATATTAGTTAGCACAACTAATAACCTAATTAGCACACGGAACATGCACTAATCAACGTATTAGCACTTATCAAAACTAATCCTACCATCTTAATTACTAAGTAATAATATAACATACTAATAATCCTTAATTTATTTACTAATGATAAAGATTAGAAGATATGGATGAGCTGGTTTCGCGAGATTTTGGATGAACCAGGAAATCCAGCATCTTGTGGAATATTCTCTGTCCAGGGATTTCTTAATCCTAAGTGATCCATCCAACCAAACACTACACATTCATGGATGATCTCATCCTATCCATGCCAATCCAACGAACCAAACACATCCTTACTGTATTTATTTTGTGTCTTTGTCGGATTTCTCTCACACGAGGTTAAAATGATCTAAGATCTCCAATTTCGAAATGCTTAAATTATCAGAGGGCTCGCCAGTGGCTGATCCAAAATTATACCGACACGCATTGTAAATTTTGTGGATTGGTTGGTACTCCTATATTTTCTATGCTTATGTGTACACTGGAAATGGAATAAAAGTGCATTATGTGTAGTAGCTGTTATTATGGAAGGGAAGTGCATCATGCGCAGTGGCTGTTATTTATTTGATGTTATGGATTTATGGTATATATAGTACTCTTAACAATCGATGGCAATTGTCAACTTGGGCGCATTGGACATGTGATTAGCCATTTGGATATATGATATATTCATATATGTCTCCTTTCATTGTGGCCACGCAGTCTGTGGGCGTACTCAGTAAAAACACCATTTGAAAACTATTCTGCTAGCTCAAGTGCATGATAAAAATCAAAAGCAATTTTCTTCTTCATAAAAGATACATAACTCTATTACTGTTTGAGGAAGAAAATCATGGTGTGATTTGATTCCTGTTGCAGCTCCCCATTATCCTTATGTTCAGTCAAATTGATTCTGAATAAGGCAAGTTGTTGATTCCTGTTGTCCTAGGCCTTCTCCAGTTTTTCTACACTATTGTTTGGGGCACATGGAACACGGTTACATTGTTAGTTCTTCAATAATGAAACTGGGAGATGCTGTTCAACACTTTGCTTATCTTGCATGGGCCATAAACTCACCCTTCAATTAGAGGGAATTACAAATAGGCAACATTTTGTTGGATAGAGATGTGATTATGGATCTTGTCATTTTTATCTGCAAATTAGTTGGCAATTTTCGTTCGTGATATTACATTTTGTGATAGGGTGTATGAGTTGCAACAATTTAATTCACAAAAACTCTTGACTTATTTGCATATGGTAGTAGTAGTAGTGGATAAATCTATTGCCAATTTCACTGCATTGAGAATATACTAGTAACTTTCCTGGGAGAGGAGCTGGACATTGACTGGGAGTTTCTGATTGAAGATTGCTACGTCTTCAACCTTTTATGTTCCGCTAACATGCTTACATCTCTTTTGGGAATCATTATTCCAGGTTACATCCCCTTTTGGAGACATCGTTCATAAGAAAGAAAAGGTTTCGATGGAGCAATTTGCATTTACCACAGCAGAAGCAGGGAACTACCTGGCCTGCTTCTCGATTGATGGTGAGGACAGAGGGTTAGTGGTGAAACTAAATCTTGATTGGAAAATTGGGATAGCTACTAGAGACTGGGATTCTGTTGCTAAAAAGGAAAAGATTGAGGTGAAGTATATGAAAATGAGGTGTTATACTGCCAGTTGTTGTTTTGTTTTATTCCCTTCCATATGACATCAAGTTTTATAATCAGGGAGTTGAGCTGGAGTTGCTCAAGCTTGAAGTTGCTGTCCAATCAATCCATGAGAACCTACTTCTTCTAAAATCCAAGTTTGTGCATCCACTTATTTTCCTAGCTTCATATTTTGGTTATTCATGTACCTGGCTGATACCCAGGGTATAATAACAATCTATTTCACAAAATTGTTCTCGGTGCAGAGAAGCTAACATGAGGGATGTCAGTGAAAAGACGAATTCGAGGGTCACGTGGTTGAGCATGCTCTCTCTTAGTGTTTGCATTGCCGTGTCTGTTTTACAGTTGTGGCATCTACAACAGTACTTCCGAAAGAAGAAGCTCATCTACTGATGTCCGTAATATAGTCCTCTGCAATAAGCCTATATTTATGTTTTGTGTTTTCGCATACGAGATCTGATAGTTTCACCATCGAGTCTAGCAATTGTAAATAAACTTGTAACAACCTGAAATACCAAGTCAGATGACATGAGACAGCTCTTTTCCTTGTTCAACTTACTCTTGCAGCATGCAAAACACTATTTTTCTTCCATGGTCAACTCAGTGATACCTCTACTACAAACATGGACAACCTCATAGTGCTGCTGACCCTCTTGCCACAGCCAGCAAGGAAATCTCTGTAATCACTCTCAGGCAAGTTTTCTTGGATGTAGGTCTGCAAGGTTCTTTCCATAACTACTCTTGAACGCTGATCTGATCTCATCTATACCGACATCATCACTGCCCAAGATAGCTCTTGTTACCATCCTTTTATCAGTTGCTGCAGCTAGCATACTTCTCTGCAGTAACTGGAAAGATCAAGAGCACAAGAACGAATTAGATAGAACAGGTACAAAACAGTCTGCCTTTTGATACTGATCCAAGGGTTTGTGGGATTTTATTACCTTGGAGTAATACTTGGAAGGGTTGTAGATGCACTTGACAACAACTCTCAGAGACTCTTCAAATTCACCAGACCCATTCATCTTCAGTGCCTGCATGCATGCATCCACATTGTTGCAAGGTAGTCAGAACAGAGCGCCATTGAGTTGAGCAGGGCTGTATGAGGTGGATGGCAGTCACGAAGCAGGTTACGTCATGTCATGCCTTGGTATAGTCATGGCCATATATGTGCTTGTAGCTGCAGAAGGCCAGCCTGAGCTGTGGGATGCTCCTCTTGCTGAACATCTCGAGGATCACGGCCTCGTCGACGACGGAACCAGCGCCACCGTTCTTCGTCTGGTGCAGCCTCCTCGCGTCGCATTTGGCCACGTGCTGGCTGAGGTCGTCGTGGTGCGACCTGCGGGAGGCCGCGAGAGCCAGCAGCAGCTGTTGAAGCAGCACAACAATGGCGACGGACGACGGTAGTCAGCTCAAGCTCAGGTGGTTCTCAGAGCAGAGAAAGAGAAGCGGAGAAGGACGGGGCACGTGCCCTCTGGTAAGAGTGAGACGGCTCGGTGAGCATGATGTCCTGGTCCAGGTTCCTCCTGAACCTGGCCATGTACGCCTGCTTGGTGAAGAAGAGCTGGTCCTGCTTCCGGCGCGTGAACACCTCGACGAGGGCGCGGTAGCCGGCCACGGTCACGCCGCCCTCCACCGCGTCCCGCGCCACGGTGGCAGTCCCGCTCCGCCGGCTCCATCGCCCACAGGTAGAGCAGCTTGCAGAGCTGGAGGGAGGAAGAGGAAAACGGCAAACCCGCAGGTGGTGAGCTGATGAGTGAGAACCGTCACTGCTGCGGCCTGCGGCTGAGACTACTCGATCGTGCGTCTCTGCGATCTTTTACCTCCTCGTCGTCCTCCTGGTTGTTGGAGTTGGAGAGGGTGCCGCCGTGCAGGAGCGTCCCGGCGAGGTCCTCGCCGAACGCCGCACGGTACGCCGCCCTGATCTGCTGCCTCTCCGCGGGGCTCCAGTGGAGCCAGGAGGAGGCCCAGGCGCCGCGGCGTGCCGCGCGCGCCCCGGATCTCCCTGCACGCCTCCTCGTACGACCCCGCAGCTGAGGCCATGATGGTCGCCGAGTCGCCGCCGTCTGATTCAGCCTGTGCAGTAGCAGTACGCGCGGCCGAATAAATACCAGGACTAAGAAGCATCGCGCGCGGCGGTTTCCTTTCTCTTGGGGTGGGGAGATGGAAAGCTATCTTATTCTCGAATGGAAACGGGCGGACGGCAAATCCCGGGTCGTACTCGGTGTAGGCATGCACTGAGGGCAAGGAGCAGGATTTCAGAGATCAGCCTTTTTCAGCTTCTCGTAATCTTCTTTGAACGCAAATGGATCACGTACCAGATCCTATACGATGTTTAAATACCATCCTTATATATATCGTACGTACGTAGGATGAGGATAAAACATCGCGTGATTCCTTTGTTTGTGCAAAATGAAATGTACAACTGTACATAGCGTCTTGAAGGTTTGGTCGGTCATTCTCGTTCACATCCACAGACTCGTACGTCAGTGGTCGTTGCCAAACGAAAAGATCGTACTCGGCTGCTCCTATACTTCGCGGGCGCCAAATGTCCTCCTAGTACGAGTAACGTGCGCTGCAAAGGCAGCCCACTGAACTGTAAAAGGGGATCCATAAAGGTGGCCCTTTTCGTGGCGGATCCACCACTTTTTGCGGCTGGTGGTGCTATTTGAGTGGCGCCCGTTCGTGGATTCCCCGTAGACTCCGAGTCCGCCTCCGCCTCCGCCTCTCTCTTGTCTGTGCCTTTGCCTTTGCCTTTGCCTTCCGTCGTCGGCGTCGCTGTCCAGGCGTTGTTCCCTTTCACTGAACCGAGATGATGGATCGATCGCCCATTCGCCCGGCCAGAACTCGGTGGTGGCCTTTCCTCGCCGAACGCCGAGCCTTTTCAGCTAGCTCTGGACTATGTGCGCGTTGGTGGCTTCGGTGTGTGTTCATCAGTTCTTTTCGTTGGTAAAGCGCGGTGCAGCTGGGAATGTGCTTTGCTTGTGCGCTGCTGCCCCGTCCGCAACGGTTTCTCCCTCCTACGCAGCACGCATGGGTGTGTGTGGAAAGTGTGTGGTCTCGAAACGCAAATGCCTCGGCCTTCGGCGAAGCGGGACATTCCGTGCTTGCACGCAGGCACAGCCCGAGCGTCTGTCTTAAAACGTAGGGAAGCTTATGCCAAGCGCAGCACGTGTGTGTTAGCGTGTGGAAAGGGTGCACGAGCGATGTAGGCCAGGTGGGGGGATGCCGACGGAGGCCTGAAGAATCGATGAATAACAGACATTGCACAGGCCGCATTCGGCCACGAACTGACGAGCTGAAAAAAACTCGACAAGTCGGCATTGTATTGTAGTTAAGGCCACAACCATGCTGGCCAAGAAAAATCCCTGAGCTCTCGCTTTATCGACGAAAGTCCTTTTTTAAACTATGCACAATGAGTTCTCAACGAACATGCTTGTTAAATTCACTTCCACAGATAATCGAATTCAGAACCTAAGATGCTATCGAACCTCTTATAACCAATGCTCACAGCATCCCAATATATTCCTCTCATCCCAAAATAGATGACGCTATGGGATATGAGTTTGTAGAAAATACGTGCAACATTTATACCTTCAAATAAATTTATTATGAAAGTGTACTCAACGATCTATCTAATGATACTAATTATATATTATAGATATTAATATTTTTTATATATATTTGGTTAAAAGATAAAAGACTTTGACTTATCGGGAAGTGAGAATGATATCTATTTTGGACGGAGGGAGTAAGATTTACAGAGATCATTCAGGTCCAGCCAAGGCACCCTGACTGATCAATTGAATTCAGTTTGGTTCTTGCAAGTTATAGCTCTCCTCTCTTACAGCGGATATATAATAATAAATAGACAACAAGCAACCTATGAATCGTGAGCTGGGCCTTCGAGTCCTCCTGGGCCGGGCAGAGCCCAAGTCGTGCAGGCGAAGCCGAAGTCCGCGTTCGGCAACGAGTTATAAGCCTCACAGGCTCTCAAAGATTTTAGAGAGCAGGCCCAAGAAGGCAAATATCATCATTTAAAACTAGACCATTGCCACCATTTATAACAATAGTCAATCATAAATCTGCAAACAGCAATGCAAAAGAAAAGAAAGGGAAACACACAACGCGGTCCAGATGCGTACAGTCACACAGACAGATGGATTTAAGATGAATTTTGAGCTTCGTAAACTCAGAACATTAGACCCTCGAACTCATGATTGTTCCATGCAACCCACAAGGGGGACCATAAGAACCGTGATCTTTTTTCCCCTAGATGATTACGGAAGCTCTTACAGGTTACAGCATCGGAAAACAGAAGCTCACAACCGATATCAAGCTCTGCAGTGCAAATTCGAATGCTCATTCAGCAACTGCTTTATAAACAGGTTTAATTAGCTCGCAAGATGCATCCTTTAGCGCCGTTCTGGTTCCACAACAATCGGATCGCCTGTGCCTCGCGCCGCCTCTCGCCACCGCCGCCGCCCCCCGCCTTTCTTAACAGTTGGTCTCCCTTCCTTCCTCATTCGGGCGTCTCACCGGAGACCGAAGAAAATAGTGATATATTATTTTTTAATATTTTTCTATTAGATCGAGTCCTTAAGTTAAAGTTTCTTCATGCCAATTTTTTTATTGAAGATTTATCTTTCTCATACTCCTCTCCGGCGATGATGATGGTGTTGTGATGGATCTGTTGAAGATGAGGACGACAACCACAACGGCAGCAACTTCATTGACATGATGACATAGAGATTTTTATTTTCGGACAACGACACTAAGATGGAGATGATGTCGCCACCATAAAATAATTTTCTCTAATGTTTTTCTTGTTTTGTTGTGGATAGATCTGACCGCGATGAAAGAATAGGGAGAACAAGTTTCAGATCAGTCTTTCTCATTTTTCGGTGGCAGAAAGAAGAAGAGTAAAAACGCAACAAAGAAGTTTCTCAAATTCGCTTGCAAGGATGTTCACTGTCATTCGTTGGGCACTTATTCTCAGACCTGTTGCTAAGTGTTTGCCTTTACAGACAATGATACGAAACGTTAAAAAGATCTTGTAACGTGTTGATCTATCCAAAATATATATTTCTTCTTTCGTCAAAAAAATAGCTTGCAAGATGCAAGGTACTACTACACTATTCCGTGCTTTGAACAAGCATCTGCCAAACCGGCAGGGAAAACAAATCGGTCAGCCAAAGAGAATTTACAGGCAACACTCAGGAAACAAATATTCTGAGAGAACTGAAACTGGAGCTCAGCTCAGCTATGAAGCTCCACGAAAGGTTATTGTACACATTGGCTATCTAGCATCACTGGAGTGACTACTATCAGGACGGCACCGCGAAGCGGGTTGCATCAGCCTCATAAATTGTATCGCCAATCTTCGATGGCGGCCAATATCGAAGAATAGATCGCCCAACAATATTCCTCACTGGAAGTGGGCCCCTGAAATGGCAAGACATTCGATACAATTCAGGCATATGTGTTTGTTTCAAAAAAAAAAAAATTCAGGCATATATTTATCAAGTGCAATTCAGATCAAATTAGAGTATTTTGCAACGTACCAGTTATGGGAATCAAAGCTGTTGTTGCGGTTGTCTCCCAGCACAAACACACAGCCCTCTGGTACAAGCTGCAGCAACAATCAGCAAATATGAAATGCGTTAGGACCTAAGCCACCCAAGTACCACACGATGAACCATCATGCTTACAGAAATACAAGAATGTTAAGCAGTATGGCTAAGGGAATAGGAACTCCATGAGATTCTAAGTGGCTATCAAGCATTCGATAATTCAACTATTAGCCAAATAGTGGAAATGCAACGACTGATACATCTTTATCGCACAATCTAGAGAATTCAGTTTAGCATGTCAATTACTTAGGCCAGCAAAAGCAATCATTTTTAACGAAAATATGTCTAACAACTCTAGCCTAAGTAAAAAGAACATTATATGAAAGCAGAATCACACTACAAAAGACACAGTTCCTAGTGGTATAAATCATATATCATACCACTGGTTCCAGCTCGTAGTTGTGTGGCTCCAGCACAAAATCCTCATCCTGGACTACTCCATTAACAAACAGCTTACCATCACGCACCTGTTAAAGAGCCAAGATTATCAAAGTTACAACTCAAGTAAAAAGAATCGAGCTGTTCGCAGCATAACGGACATGAAACAAAAGAAAGGCTGCACTACCATTGGAATAAAAGCTTACTTCGACATAGTCTCCTCCCTTGGCCACAACTCTCTTGATGAACACATCACCTGAGCTGTAGCCATAAGCCTGCAATGAAAACGTTCAATTCAGACATCGTATTCACCACATCAGGTATGAGAAAAACAATCCAAGGAGGCTGGAAATAGCACCTGAAGTCCTGGGGGAGCCCGGAAGATCACAATGTCCGAAATTTCCGGATCCCGGAATATGTATGAGACCTGATCACACCACCACCAAATCATTAAAAAACATAAAATTGGCATGGTGCATCTCTGAAAACCAAAATGTTCGTCGTCAGACAAAGCTCTACCTTCTCGGCAAGAATCCGGTCACCGATATCGAAGGTCGGGTACATGGACTTGGACGGGATGGACTTCGGCTCGGCCAGGGACGAACCGTAGAGAAGTGGCACGGTCACAGCTGCAAACGCCGTCTTGGCGTCATCGGAGCAGGAGCTCACCCACCTCGACAACCAGTTGCTCCTGCTCATCGCTGCGCCAGCACCACTGCTCGTCGCAATTCCGGCAGAACCAGACGCACCAGCAGTAACAGTACCACTAGCACCACCAATCAACGCCTTTCTGGAAGGAGCAGAAGGCGCCAGCGAGCGGGGAGGGGAAGAGGGCGCCGAAGACGACGAGGTGGCAAGGTCGCTGCACGGGAGCCACTTCGCTGTCTGCAAGAACGGGAGGAAGGACGTGGGGTTGAAACCGAGCGAAATCGGCGACGAGGCTGAAAGGGAAGCCGTCGATCCGGCGGTCCCAGGCGTCGGTCCCGTCCTCTGCGCGAGCACCGAGAGCAGCCCCACGGCAAGAGACGGCGGCGGCGACTTGGACGACAAGCACGCGCGCGTGAGCAGCAACGAGTGAGCTCCGGCGGCGATGGCCTGGGGCTTCGGGTGGTTGTGGTCGCCTCCGTCATGGCGGTCGCTGCCGCTGCCGCTGTTGCGGTGCTGCTCGGGCTGGCGGGTGGAGGTGAAGATGCAGAAGGGGCGCCAGGCGCCGTCGTGGAGGAGGCGGCTGCCCGAGGAGGAGGCGGAGGCGGAGGCGGAGGCGGGGGATAAGCGGTGGCCGAGCGACGTGGCGAGGTTCTGCGCCACGTCAGCCGGAGTAGGAGACGGTGATGCGGATCGCCATGGCGAACAGGCAGAGGAGCCGTAGCGAGAGCGAGAAGAGGCGGATGGGGCTGTCGAGGAAGCAACCGGAGATCGGGGCGCGGGCGAGTTAGAAGCAGGCGGCCATTCCGGAGGGTTTCAGAGTGTGGGGCTGCGTCGGGGAGGCCGAGGGGAGGTCTTCCGGCGAGCTATCTCGCCGGAAGACGACGTCAAC